>HG996488.1:12797394-14196091 GCA_905340225.1 Abrostola tripartita
AGATATTTTTTTATTATAGATATGTTAATTATTAATTGTGTAACTATTGATCATGATCACCCAAGCTATAGTAGGATTATATTTACATATGTACGTAATATCTTAACTAGAGTATAAAAAGCCAGCAGCATATCGATAACTTCGATAAGAAATATCTACATAATTACACAGGGATACCGATATCTCTGAATACATCACACAAATATTATAAAGGCGAACGTCTGTGAGTGTGTTTGTATGTTTGTTACCTCTTCACGCTAAAACGGCTTGACCGATTTTCTAAAATGTGGTATAGAGGTAGCTGACACCCTGGATTAATACATAAGTTTCTTTATCCCGAACAAATGTAGCGGATAACACCGTGGGGCGCAGCTAGTTGGTTAATAAACCTCTTCTAGATTCAATGCCAATTGCAGACCCTAAGGTCTACAAAGAGATGGGTGACACCAAGAATTCTTTACAAACATGGCCCTTAAAATTGATGGCAGCCATACTTGCTTTTTCTATAAAAGGCTCGCTATAAAAGTACATTTACAGATTATAATAATTGTGAAACAGCTTTCAGTTCGATTCGTCTCACTTACAATTTCAAAATACTCGTGTGAAATGCAACGCTTTTAGTATTTTTTGTGGACGATGCCGGTGAATTGAAGACGACCGTTTCAATTGTATTTGGACTTGACTCGAGTTATTGATGCTAATTTGTCTCGTTCGGAATCGAATCCGAGTACTGGATAAATGGCCCGCCTGGAATATATTAACGCATCTTTTCCAAAACAAGGTAGCCTGTACTGACTTAGGGTTTTAAAAAAAATACGCCAAACAATGTAATTTTTTTCTGACAAATATCATCACTTATATAAACACCCAGACTCAGGACAAACATCTGCGGATCACAAAGATTTTAGTCCCGTGCGGGAATCGAACACCTAGCGCAGCAGTCCAATCGCTCAGTCACTGCGCCAATTAGGTAGTCGGTAATATAAACATACTCTGTACAAAATTATATCAAAATCGGTTCAATGGTTTAGTCGTGAAAGTCTAACTGACAGACAAGAGTTAGTGCTGTATGGATAAAACTATTTTTCACAGAAGGAAAAATTATTGAAAACTAGTCCAGTAAGCTATTGCAGAAAGTCAATTTTTTTATTATCATTCCCATTCCAATTCAGGTACATATATAAGTTGTACCAAGTGACACTTCTGTGCATACCTTAGCTGTGACGCTATAACTATAATCCAAGAAAGATAATAATCTTCACACTTAAAACCACACAGTAAAACTATAATATTTCTTGAACGTTCATAACTATTTACAATCCTAGACATTTAAAATTAAGCTGTTAATTAAATTATTTACTGCTTAAGTTGTAAATGTAATTGTTTTTGTAGTTATTGGTACTTTAAAGTTGAGTTCTACACTTCTACGATTAAAAGTAGACGAGTTACCTATGCTTAAACAGACTTACTTAACTAAA
Organism: Abrostola tripartita; assembly: GCA_905340225.1. Classification (NCBI taxonomy): domain Eukaryota; kingdom Metazoa; phylum Arthropoda; class Insecta; order Lepidoptera; family Noctuidae; genus Abrostola; species Abrostola tripartita. The sequence continues at coordinate 12,798,873 of HG996488.1, forward strand.
CTACTACTCAACTGAAAGGTTATCACTATAATTAAAAATTATCTTAGCTATGTAATTTACTGACTTCATTTTTCGAAAATACTCCGCCCTTAATCATCAGCCGATAGTCGTCCACTGGTGAACAAAGGCCTCCCCCTTTTAGAAGAGGGGGGGGTGCCATAATCCCCACGCTTGGCAAGCGGCTTGGGGATCGCAGTATTAGTGGTCAAGTAACAGAAGACGCCGCTGCCCATCTTCTGGATTTTCCGTTAGTCGCCTCTTACAAGACCCACGGGAGAAAACGGGGTGGTCCATTCTAAGCCGGATACAACACGGCAAACTCCGCCCTTACGTAAATAATACTGGCGAGACGAACATTCCCAAATTTCTAATAAGACCCGGACATAACCGAAAGCATGTCGGCATTGTCGAGTACTCAATTTTGCTACTGAATGGCGAATATTCGGCTAGTCGGCAAAACTCGTAGTCGGCTCATCACTAACACTAAGAGCTGATTTTTCAATTGCCAGATAATATTTTATTTTTCAAATTTTTATCAGTAGAATAAATTTGACGTATTTACATATTTTCATAGATCAACTGTCAAAAGTCAAAATGGCAATAGTTTATCCGACGATTGAAAAATCGGCACTAAGTTATATAACAGAATCCTCAGCTATAATTACGAGCGTCTAACTGCCATTTAAAATATAGCATTCTCGCACACTTGTATTTATATAACAAGTAAGAACCGGTTCAAATTGATTTATCCCAGTTAACTGTTCTCGAGGCTTAATTTAATGTTTCTAGCTACTTGTTGCAAGTACTCGCAGCAAGTGCTTGGAAGAGCAGCTTTTACTTGATGAGTAGGGTTGCTTGAATGCTATTGCTTAATAAAAATATATTTCGAACGATGGACAAAGTTTTATCTAATTAAGATGATGAAGATGATACATCAACATCAAAGAAGGAGGCCTTTGTTCAACAGTCGACGTCTTCCGGCTGATGATGAAGACGATCTAAATTTTATATTTTCTGCAGAATCAAGAGTAACTACACAAATCAAACGTAATCGCGGTTGGCAGACGCTAGATTATCAGTCGATAACATATTCAAACAGAAAAAATGTCTTCAGAGGAATGGTCCATAGATATACTTAATTAATTAAAAGCCTTTTCATTCTGATGTGTTCGATAAACGACGTGACAGCCCTGCGTCGATTAGACTGGTCGTAATTAATTTTACTAAGCTATTAAAGGTTTAATTACAGTAGCCAGTGGCACGGCAATGCTCAGTTTTTGAGATAATGATTTTAGTTATTTAATTCAATTTAATATGAAAATGTTTGCGCCTTAGTAAAACCTGTTAATGCCTTTAATGCGCTTCAATTAAGACATGATTGACGCTTCTTGGCGACACGATTGGCGTTGGCGTTGGTTGTCTACTGGTTTGATTTTAATAGGGTAAGGATATTTGTTTGGTCTGCAAATATTTGTACCGAATCTAGACATCCATTGTGACAATATTTTGATGATTTCTATAAACCAATCCATACCATGAGAGCTTTTTGCACTTTCAACTATTCTTCGCGCATCTGAAATGTTTGAGCTTTAGAATTGTATGTACGAAATACTTCAAAATACTTTTCTTGTATCCTTTGAGTGTTTCCAATCTTGGCAGTTTTTTTAAATACCAAAAAACTAACTGTCACGTTTTCGAAATACTTTGCCTGTATTTTCTTTTTGTAAGCAAAGGTCTCCTCATCCAATTTCTCCCGATCTAGGTAAGGCATTTATAAAAAATTCAAAATTCTCATCATAACATTTTCAATTTTGAACATTAAAGCATTGAGCCTTAGGGTAGGGTGCACTAACGATCCCTAAGTCCCGGCGTAAGCTCACAAATTGCCATTAATAATAATCTTTGGTATCAACAAATTTATAAGCAAGGGTCATGCAGTGTTTATCATGAACTGATTGCAAGGGACCGTGATTTTGTGGTTAGAGATGAAATTGTATGAAATTATTGGCCTGTGAGAATGTTATGTGTATTAAAATGTATGGAGCGAAATGTAGGTGAAGTTATAGCAGAAGATATAGCAGTTTTAATAAAATTCGTTGTTGTAATTATTTCCGACTGACTCGCTAATGACATGAATGAACAACTCGAGATTCTCGCGAATGAAGATACTACTGTTGAGAGGATATTTCTCTTCAGTTTAGGTACAAATATAAACAACGTTCAATCTAAGGATAATGTACGATGGCGGCCTTATTGCACTAAGCAACCTTACCCAGACAGTTTATGGCTTGGAAATGATATGTAAGTAATTGAGGAAATTTCTGCCTAATGTTCTATTTTCCCTTGACCTCTGAACATTCATGCTATCCGTCATCTCAGCGCTGTTTATCTTCAAAGTCTTTTAATGACCCAGTTTTGTACGTCAAATATACATTTCAAAGTCCACGCTTTATTACATTCGTCTCTTTCATACATTTCCGTTCGTTTATTTTGTACTGCTACCTACTATAATTTTAGTATGACAAAAACATCCATCATATTGAGGTCTCAACCTTGTCCAAACCATTACGAGGCTCTTGTAGTGTTGTTGGGCAATTGTATTTAATATATAACTCGCTGAGAACCCATAAGTGGCTAAGTACCCTATAATATGCGCGTGAGTCGGTCATTCATGACCAATTAATGTTGCATTGTGAATGGAATACACTTTCAAAATTGGAAACATTTGATCGCAATTTAAATATCAAGATCTTGTCCAATCAAAATTTTAACACAATATTCTAAATTCAACCAAAATATTAAAAATATATTGAAAAAACTTATTCACCTCGGACAGAATTCCGAATCGGTACATAGCGTCATTCCTATCCTGCAACAGTTGCACAAAGCGACGGTAATGACATTCCTGGACCTGTAATGAGCATAAAATAGCCTAAGTATATATGATGTAATCATTACCGTATAGAACTATTCTTTGTAATGTCAGGTCACGGGCACTAGAGTATGAATTAGCGTCTGTTACATTCAATTTACCATCATTACAATCTGTTTTTACTGTACACACGTCGCCAGTTTATTTGTTGTTGATAGATGGTACCTACTTATCATAGATGTTTATTTTTATGTTATAGAAATCTGCATCATTTGTTACACTTGCAGCACTGTTTTTTATTATAAGAACTTTTTTTCTTTATCAATAAGTAAATGAATTGATAGAATTACAAGATAGAAAAGAGGTCGACACAAAAATTGCGAGGTAAACTTGTACAAGTCTTATGTTTTCCTCATCACAGTTACAAGAATACCCATAATCAATAACGTTCTAGTTATCACGAAAAGTGTATCAAGTATAGTATAATGCCCTCCTGACCGAATTATAGTATACTGACTACATGAACTCTAAAATGAGCAACAATATTGAAACCAATCCAAACACGTACTTACTTTAACATCTTTGTAAAAAAAAAGCGTATCGTAGTTCGAAATCAATTATTATCAATGATCCAAAATCATAAATTAAAATCAGCTTGCGTTTACGTCTGCGTGCAATTTTTTTGGAGTATGTTCTGGGATTTATTTAGCCTATGTCTACCCCGAAGATTCGCTCTAAATACTGGTAATTTTTATTTTTAATTGGGTATACAGTTTTGAAGATTAGCCTTACATATAAATTTTACCTCTTCATTATATTAGCATATATATAGATGATAATAGTGGGTATCTACAATCACCAAAAAATTTGACGATCGCGTGCAGGACATCCATATTTTTCTTGTCTATATTTTTATAGGAAAATGGCGTCCATTTATTTTGACCGGCCAATTTTTTTGGCTTCGTTATTGATGCCGGATCTTTTTACGCACTTGTTGTTGTGGACGTGTGTTGAATTTTGATAGCCAATCAATTTGGTAGATGGGAATTGATTTTTACGTTATCAATCAATGTGAGAGATGAATTAAGGATTTCTTATTTTTTCGTAATTTTAGGGGTTTCGGTTAAAGTTCTGGGATTTTTCATTTGTTGTCTCACACACAGGGGATCTGTCTCTCTTTTGAGTTGTTGGCTTTTTCTTTATTTACTGTGCCCATTAAAATTCTTGACTGAACCCTGAGGAAGACCTTAGGCTACGTTTTGATGGGCGTCGTAGAACATACAGATTAATCTCTTCATAAACACAACATACTCAAGTTAAATCGATTTAATGTTTATACACAACTTTTTCAATTTCATCCCAACGCGGAGGTTCTAAGATCCGCTCACATAATCGACCATTCATCGACTTATTACTTTATCTTAAACATCCTAGTTCTTCGCTTACATAATATCTTTTAGATTCTTTCACAAAGATATTACTAAGTTTCCCTCCAGTGTACATCTAAAGTTTTCTTTTACCGTCCTGTTGTGGTAAGGCTTTATTTTAAGTGTTCTTGTTAGAATTTGTAATTATGTCGAGATTAAAACAATGTTTTGTTGTGTGTGCTACTTTTGTGTTTTGGTTTGCATTTATGATTAAGGCTCTTCTGATTATTATGTTTGTTACCTTATGGTTACATGAAATGCTTTACTGAAATATTATGTTCCAAATTTTACTTTTTTTCTTTTGAAATTGTTGATAGTGACTTTGAAATCATTCTTCATTTCTCAGGAAGAGACTAGACTAACATTAGCATTATTAAAGCATAACAAATTAACACTCATCATTGGTATTCTAAACGTTACTTAAATCATCTATAATAACAAACAAAACATTGACACTAATAAAAATTCTTTCATGCAACCAAAACTTCAAGCAGGCCCTTTAAAAACATATAGATGCTTGACATCAATTTCAACTTTCTATATTGCTTCCTCAATAGAGACGGTCGGATTTTGAGAATCCCCTCAAACTGAATGATAAACATTGTTTGTGTAAACAATTCGATGATAGATTACATAAAGTGTGTACGTGAACCTCATATGAATTAGGTTTCGTTGTATTGAGAATGGCTTTGAATTTTTTGACCCCTGAATGTTGACCTCTAGACAAACGTTGTTGAACTTATAATTTTATACGTTTATTTTTCTTAGGTCATTTTGCATTTGCGAAATACCTGTTGTTCAAAGTTTATCTTGAGATTTATGCAAACATTTTTACCTAGTCCACCATCTAGGATTTGGAGCTAGGAAAGTAATGAAGTTTATTGAAAAAAAACATTGCCTGACACAAGGAATTTCTCCTGTATCGTGAGTGCGTTTCACAAACATGAAATATAACAAACACAAACTCCTAGACTCGGGACAAACACCTGTCAAACCCAATTTTTTTTATTTCTTTGCGGAAATCGAACCATTCGGTTAGCAATAGCAACCCTTACCGTAGCGGTCCAATTCCTTAACCGCTGCACCAATCAGGACGATGATTTTAAAATTAGTCTTTAAATACATGCAACTAATTCGTTTCTTAGGCAGGCAGATAAAGACCTCGAAACTAAAGTTCAGTTCTTAATTATAATATTAAATATTCCGTTCTATTTCTAAACGAATGCCTAATGATATTTAAATTGTCAGTTCAATTAGAACTAAATTTAGAATTACAGACCAATACGTATACGTTTTTAATAGTTGGTTAAATGTTCTAAGTGTAGGTACCTCTGTTGCTCGATTCAAATCAACTATTCATTTGTGTCGATCGATAGTAGCATGCATTTGTACTTTTACATTTCTATTTTTATACCATTTTGTTAGTAGGTAATACATCTAATTTAACTACATTAATCTTGCTTTGTTTACTATCTTAATTCTTGCTATTTGCTACACCCACGAAACATTGAAATCTTATAAAAAATCTTTCTTGCAACCAATACTTCAAGCGGGCCCTTTAAAAACATATAGATGCTTGACATCAATTTCAACTTTCGTTTCATTATCATCATTACCATCAACACTCCATAGCTCGAATTCAACCACTTCATGCTCTTGTGCCAGCCTCATCGCATGCCCTTTTGAAGTTAACATCAAATAAAAGCCATTCCCAATAGAGTCATCAACACAGTTAAACTGGAATCATTTCGATTTAAAATCGTCATTTCCATACTTTTCAAAAATAAAACCCATATTTTGCATTTCATACCTAAATGGAAACGTAAAAACGCCGTACCTCAGATATTTGCACTCACATAAAACGGGATCCACATCGATAAGGTCCAATCTTAACGAATTTATTTCCCGCGCAGGGATTAGTATTCCCTGGCCGTACCGTCACGGATGAAACCATGAACCCTACCATGAATATAAACTGATTGAAACGGCGTTTAAATATTTGTGTTAATTTACGTAAGAATTATATAAAGAGGGATCATTTTAACGTTCAATGAACCTGTACATCAAATTTGGAATTTCTTTTTTGACGACCTGATTGGATTGCTGCGTTAAGGGTTGTGGGTTCGACTTATATCTCGTGCGGGAATCGAATCTGCAACCCTGCACACACAAAAAAAATATTGTTTGGTCCACAGATGTTTGTCCCGAGTCTGGATGATTTTGTATGTGGAACGCACCCACGAACCCACGATCCAAGAGAAATTCCTAGTGTGGAGCCACGTTTAAAACAAAAAAATCTGAGAGATTATTCTTGTTATATGAAATAATGAAGTAAAAACCTAGTTAGTTATGTCCTTAATGTCGCAATCTGACATCTGCGTCATAAAAATAGATGTCATTTTTGACACCATGACATTGAAATTAGGCCAAGCTATATTTAGAACTTTAGAAACAACAATTACTTCTGAGAAAAGAAAAAAAAGGCAATAGTTTTCGTAGAAATATAGAAAGAGAAATATAGCGTTCTTTAATTTATTAGTTATTTTTACAAATAAATATAACACATAAATAAAGGTGTATCATCCATCACGCTCGCCCGCTCTATTTACAGCGTTTGGTAGCCGTTTGTCATAACTATAGCTACGCGGCATAAATACGTCGCTCCAAGGTCACGCTAAAGATGAGCGTATTTACTCTTCTCAAACAGACATATCCGGTTGATTAAACCTAGTGTCAAACAGTTTATAGTCAGATTTATAGTCTACATGACATTCCCAGAGCGTATTCACAGGGGGCGAACGGTATTGATATTTATGACAATAATAAACTGTATCCCGATCGAAGAATTTACAATTCCGAAGTAGGGTAAAGCGCCTTTGGCCACAGCGTGACTACAAAGCATATAATATAATTAATTGCGAGATCATGTTAATAACGCTCGTTATCGCAGAGACAGGAACGTCCTGTCGAGCGAAAAATTACAATTTTTCTTTTGTTTTATGTTTATTGCAGACTGGCAACTGTTTAGCGATCATCTGTGGCTTGATTGTTGCTTTTAAGTTACACAAAGACTCGCGATATTTAGCTGTAGGAAGTTGAGACTTTTAATTTGACTTATGGTGTGATCTAGCAAAAAGTATCTAGGCGTATCTAGGCTAGTACGTGTTAATAATGTCTTACTTAACAAACACTAGCTAATTACGTAAAATTATAGTATAATAACAGCGCACAAGACTGCACATAACGCAGGTGCACTCTATTCTCGGACCAACAGCTCAAGCGCTCTCTTCAACACAAAAGAGTCTCAGATCGATTCAACTGAGTTTATGCAGCTATAAATATAGCATAATTATATTATAATCGTTGTATGGAACCAGGATACAAAGCAACATTACTAAAAAGGTCAAGATCGTATAGTTACAAGATTATGGTACGCATAAAATATTATATAGATTTTTATTAAGCATTAAACTGTTATAAACACTGAATATTAGATAACAGTTACTAAAATTAGCTGTATTATGCGAATACCGTTAATTTCTTACGTAATGTATCGTGTATTAGATTTTACAATAAAGGCCGTCCATTAATATTCAGCGACTTTTTAGTGGCGTGCGTGTGGTCATGAAATTGCTCGTCTGTACCGGATCTCCATGTAAGGATCAAAACATGTTCGTTATTGTAATTAATAATTATAATTCAGTTCGTTTGTCTTTATGGCAAATGTAAAGATTGCTTTTTTTATCTATAATAAGCAACTTGGGTATTTTAACCGACTCCAAAAAGAAAGAGCGCGTCAATTAATGTCTTTGTTGTTATTTTTATGTAAAGCGTTTCCGCTGGTATTAGTGCATGTTGTTTTAATTTTTCTTGGATGGTAATTGATTTTAAGAGCATCGAAAATATTTAATGAAAAACATCGTGCGGAAACCGGCACACCCAAGGGATTTTTCAACGGTGTGTAAAGCCATGTCAGAGGCCTACAGGCAGTTTAAACTCTAACACCGTTGTTCATCAACCATACGTTATAAAGAAGAAGAATGGAACACTTTAACACTTAAATTATATTAACAGTCTATCACAAGAGGGGAAAAATTGTCAATTGCTATTTGCTATTGCTAGCTTGTTATGGTGACACTACTAAAATATTAGTTACTATTTGAAAAAGTGTTTTTGGATCGTAGAATTGAAGTGTGTTCGTTTTTCTTAAAGTTATATTTATTAATGCTTCCTAGTTCTTATTTAATAATGCATTCGTTTAAGTTTCCCATCCAATATTAATTATAGACGATAATTTCTTACACTAATTTCGGTGAGCATCGTGAGAAACGAGTTGCTCATCATTACCTCGCATTACCTTGAATACTAAATGTCTTTTCCTGCCCATTCAGTATAATTAGAGGATGAGGTGCAACTACGAATATGGTCAGACGGTTTCAAATTAATATCAACGTGTTTTGGGGTTCCTTATCTCTTTTGATTTTATAATTTTAATTGTGTAAACCCCGAGGAGTTAGGTAAGTACAGATTTTCCTTTGTTAGTAGTCTAAACACCCACATTTCGTTTATCATAAGGCTTATGAAATAGGTGGTTACTGGTGAGCGTATTGTCATTTATTGGGCCTACATTGGGATCGTCTCTTCAGGACTTTCTCTTACATCTACGATACGATTTTTTTATTAATTTGTCCGTCTTTCCACAATACCTCTGAGTTTGGAAAATTTTTAGTTGATGTGAATGGTCGCCTAAAGTCCGCAAAGTGTAACGCAAGCCACGGAACCCTGGACGCTAACTCCGAATCGTACCCTACAAATGTTTTTATAACCACTAACGAGATTACAAAATCTACCTAACTTGATAACTTATTTATTTCATAACCTTTATGTATTTTACATTTGAACATCGTTAAGACTGGCAATCGTAATGTAAATCACACCTAACCTCAGCGGTATCAGACTGATTGCTCTATTGAGCAATTGTGTGCACTGGGTACATAGGTACAATAAAATTGTCTTGGTGTCTCTTTATCGGGGTCACAAGCAATTTGTAGTATAAATAGACTGGGTGGGTAAGCCAATATAGTCCTTATCGACCATTGAATATGTTCTTTTAGTAGTCGCGAAAATAATAGTGGAGTTATAGCGTTTTTAACCGACTTCAAAAAAAAAGATGTTCTCAATTAGACTGTTTTTTTTGTGCGTATGTAACACGATTTTTTAAGATCGACTTTTGTTGAATGTACAGTGTATTCTCACTTCAGTAGTAGTAACACAGGCGATTGCAGGAATGGCGGAAGATTTGCCGTTAATTAAAGAGCTCCATGGTCTATCTACAAAAATGTTCATCAGATTTGCACCAAATTTTAGTACCTACATGCTACTAATTCGCAAAAATCTTCCAAACGAACAAAGATTTATCTTAATCAGTTGACCGCTTGCGCTATCTTAAAAGATTCAAATTAAAATATAATCGAAACAAGAACCTCTTTTGTATAGTCGGATAAATCCCGAATGGATTCGTACACGAATCAATAATGAAGTCCGTTCGTTAAGTAAGGAGGTTGTAATCCCCCGCGGTGATGCTTTTATTAGTTTATTTAAGTCTCATATTGACTATAATAAAGTGGTATCGACTTCTTAAATGGACTGCTATGGTCGCTTGTAATTTAAAGGGTGCAAATCAATAATCAGAAACTGATTAAACATTTTATCTTTCACATTGCATACCATTTAACCATACATTTAAAAACGCGAATAAATAATTTGGAAGCAGTAATTATAACTATCATCGTCATCATCACATCAGCCTATTGCAGTCCACTGCTGGACGTAGGCCTCAAGGTTACGCCACGAGGCCGGCTCTCCCGTTTTCGCCATCCAGTCACCACCAGCAACCCTCCTCAAGTCATCGGTCCATATGACCATATTACCTAAGTAGTACTAGTACTTGTTGAAAATGTTGACTAGGGCTTGCATTAAAGGGAGCAAGACTTTTATATATTCATCGGCATTTTTGGCGGATAGCCGAATGGTATGACCGAAGGACTGCCAAGTCAAAGGTCGCAAGTTCAAACCCCGGCAGGCACCTATGTCTTTTCGAATTTATGTGCGTATTATAAATTAGTTATCAGTAGCTGAAAACGGTGAGGAAAAACATCGTGAGGAAACCGGCACACCTAAGAGATTTTCCGACGATGTGTAAAGCCATGTCAGAGGCCTACAGGCGGTTTAAACTCTGACACCAGGTTGTTCATCAATCATACAATAAGAAAAAGAAGAAGATCGGTATTTTAATGACGCTAAATTCCTTACATACATAAAGTCACCCCAGCTTCATAAACCCGCCTAGGAAACTGGGGTGACTTAACTTTATAGGAAAAGACCAGGGAATTCCATCAGTTACGATTACATGTTCTTTTTATATCCTACAATTCGCTAGTATGCCATGAAATCTATTACCGGTCCTTCACTACTATTAAATCTGTATCTCCTTACTGTGTTATGTGTGCGCAGGTCAAATGCCAGCGCTTCTCGATTGTGAATGCAGTGCGCGTATCAGGTGTCGGCAATAAGAATTAGGAAACTTTTGTAAGGATATTAGTAGAAAAAAAATTAACTAAAATAATACTAATTGAAGTCAAAGAGATTATGATTGTGGCTCTTAAGCGAAAAATTGATATTTTAATAGAGCTAGGATTCGAAACGACGATGAACAGCCCCCTTACCGTGAACTCTTGAAGCAGGGCAGTTTACGATGTGTAAGCGGAACGCCGCATTACACTGCACGTAGCGGCGTTTCGCTTTCACAACGTAAACTGCTCTGCTGCTTTAAGAGTTCATGGTAATGGGGCGGTACCTATAAAAAATATACCTTAGCGATTGACGACAGTAAAATGATGAAATTGTTAAAATAATATTTAAACAATAACTAATTCAAATTTATTTATTTAAGTCCGGGTAAAGCAGATGAAGCCTCTCTCGAGTCTGCCTGCGGCAGACCATTTATAAACAAAAAATATATATTAATCCAAAATAATCTTTTAATTCTTTATAGGTACCTATATTATGTTTGTGACTCACATTCTCTGTAACAGCTAAACTTAATCGTATGAAATATGGTAAAGAAGTAGAATAAATTCTGAATACGCATAATAATGTTATCGTGTTGAAATAATCTTTTCGCACGGACGGTACTGCGGGTAATGCCTGTAGTAATAAATAAATGCGTCAGGGGTGACTCTTTTGCATAATGAATAATTGTTTTTCCTGCTATGTATGATGGTATGTGTTAACCTACTTCTATAGGTTCTAAAAGTGCTTATTAAAAAGCACGTGAAAATCAAAATGAACCTAATTTACAATGTAACAAAGTTATTTTTTGTTTCCCTTACACCGCTGTTTCGTGAGACATGTGAGTGTGAGTATAAATCGTCTCCAGGGCCCGTTTCATCTTGGTGAAACGTAAAAATGGCTTCAGCGTGATCTTAGGTCGTTCGTGGGAAATGTTTCAGTATTCTTTTGTACGAGTTGAAATAAAGTGATAACAATTCGGTAATATTTATTTAAAAAATAAATAATATCACACCAGCGGGGTTACCATGAGCTTGCGGGTCATGTTCCGTTATAAAAGCGAGACGCTGCTCTACACTGCACGTAGCGGCGTCTCGCTTCCACAGCAGAAAATAACCTGCAATGCAAACTGATATAGTGAACCGGTATAGTACACCCATATTTCGCCAGCTATGTTATAGGTCTCAATTAAATAAGGGGCGAGCCTATTGCCATCAACCGGGCATAAATTCAGATTCCGTGCTGCTGGCTACTAAGAATTAACAAAGGCATAACCCAATAACATTTTGTCCGACCCTGAAATCGAACCCAGGACGCTTAGCAGACGCGCTGTGCGACCAAGGCAGGTTTAGGTTAGGTTAGCGTACCAAATAATAATAATAACAGCCTAAAACTGTCCCACGGCAAGTCAAAGGCCTCTTCTCGTATAGACAAGGATTGAGCATTGATCACCACGCTACATCACCTGTGGATTGGCGATCTTAGATGAATAAATACAGGTTTTTTTAAGATAGTTTTCCGTCACCGTTAGTCTTAGCTGTAGAATATCTATGAAAGTATTTATAAGATTGAAAAAGTCACATTAATAATTGCCTGTATTTAAATCTGCAACCTCGTGCATACAAAACCGGTATTTCAACCACAAGACCAAGTTATACCAAATTACTGTAAAACAGTAAACTACAAGCTGAATTAAGTTGGCAATAAATCTCAACACATGAAAATTAATTATACCTATACCAATTAAACGTGGAGTACTAATTAGCCGTTTTGATTTTGCTCATTAAGTAAAATAATTGGTTATTATTCGCGATGCCTATCGTTATTCATGGTGCGCGCTTATTATGCGCAGTTTTGCGGTTGTATGGTTATTTTGAACATAGTAAATAGTATACTTATGTATAGCCGTTAGGAAGCGAGTTGTCAAATTGCGACGTACCCGGTCTGGGCACTATTAATGGTAATAGGCTTATCGGCACAGAACAGTGCCACCTATTACCAGGGAGTTCAGATAAACTTGAATATCTCATCTCATCCATAGTAATATTATAAATGTGAAAGTAACTCTGTCTGTCTGTTACACCTTCACGACTAAACCGCTGAATGGATTTTAATGAAATTTGGCATGTAGATAGTTTAAGACCCGAGAAAGGACATAGGTTTTCTTTTTAATTTAACCCTCGTAAGGCGTTTAAATAGAGGTTAAAGTGAGCGAAGCTGCGGGCAAAAGCCAGTGTTATAAAAATCGAGTCGAATACTGAACAACCTCTAGATCGGACAGGGTTTTCGTAACACACTGTATATTTTACATAGGTCGATAGGTAGGTACCTATATGGATTCTAAATGGTAACTTAGACACGACTCGGTTATGATTGACACACAAACAAACAGACGGATGCTAGCTTTTATAATTAACTGCAGATGTCGTGGCCTTCAGTTTTACTGCGTTATTCCTTACAATATTTACCTTACATAGAAATATTATTATTAAAACATGTTTCTATTTACAAGGACCAGCTCCCTTACCATGAACTCTTAAAGCAGAACAGTTTACGCTGTGGAAGCGGGACGCCGCATTACACTGCACATAGCGGCGTCTCGCTTTCACATAGTAAACTGTCCTGCTTTAAGAGCTCATGGTAAGGGGGCAGGAATATCTCACGGTATTTTGTAAAGCTGTAGATTAAAATAAAATAGATTATGAATGATGGGTGTGCAGTCGTACCCTCTCTGCCTATCTTGCTGACTACTCGTACCATTTTTTTACACTAACTGCCTCGTTGGTCTAGGGTCGCTAAGCGCGACTGCTGAGCAAGAGTTCCTGGGTTCAAATCCCGGGTCGGGCAAAGTGTTACTGAGTTTTCCATTAGCTAATTCGCAGTAGCATCACGGAGTCTGGATTTGTGCCCGGTTGATGTCAATAGGCTCGCCCCCTATTACATTGGGACTTACAACATAACTGAAGAAATTTGGGTGTACTATATGTACAACTCTGCCTACCCCTTCGGGGAATACAGGCGTGATGTTATGTTATGTACCATTTTTTAATTAGCAAAACTACTTCTCTTGTATCGTGGGTGCGTTTCACAAACATAAAATATCACATACACAAACACCCAGACTCGGGACAAACATCTGCGGGTCGCACAATTGTTTGTTTCGTGCAGGAATCGAACCTGCAACCCTTAGCGCGGTAGTTCAATCGTTAAGCCACTGCGCCAATCATGTCAGCAAATTAACTTTTTAACTGCTTGAGATGTCTTTTTTTTTTTTTTTTTTTAATCTTTATTTTTAAGGATTTTTGTACATGAAAATGACAATGTCAATCCTATAATATCTTATTCTAAATGTACACTAACACGCATTAGACATATTATCTACTTATACTAGAAGTATATAGCATTCTAGCCGCATCAGAGTTTGGTTCAGCTAGAATGCTATGAAACACACCGACGCACTATGGAAAATGGTAGAACAACTGCATATCATAAATGGTTTTAACCAATGTCGCTAATGTAAAACTTTTATTATTTTATTTAAAAGTTAAAAGATCAAACTAAACTATAATAAAGGAAATTTACATTTAATATGAATATTTTTTGTTTTACAAAAACACAAAGTTGATTATTGTTGCAAATGTTTACGTCAAGCTTGTAAAGATTAACATGTTCAAGGTGATTTTAAAGGTTAAATTTGTAGGTATAAAGTATTATACATTTCTAAAAAGGTCTTTCCCTGAAAATTATAATTCAAGTGATATGTTTTTGATTTAATGTTATTTTTCTCTTTAAAATAGTTGATTAATGAAAAAGGTAAAATTTAATTTTTTTTATAATTTCATCGAGACTTTTAACAGTTACCCACGCTTCCCCACGCTTTACATTTAACGTTTATTTGTAGTCTAGGTATTCCTTAAAAACATTTATAAAAATTAGCTGCGACTTTTTGCGACTTCGGAAGATATAGGCAAAAATGTGACAGAGGGTAAAAAACGTCTATTTGCAATCTATTGCGGTTTTAATTGTAGATGACTTCAAAGTGATTTTAATGGTTAAGTTGTAGGAATACATCTTAAGTAATATACATTTCTAGAAAGCTCCTGTTTTGACAATTGTGTATAAAATAATAAATTTGTAATTTTATTTAAGTTTTCCCTATAAAATGATTGATAAATGAATTATGTTTTTTTTTTATAAGTTAATCGAGACTTTCATCAGTGCCCATGCACCCATCCTTCCCCACGCTTTTTATTTAATGTTGATTTGTAGCCTAGATATTCCTTAAAAACATATATAAAAATTTGCTGCGACTTTTTGCGACTTTGGAAGCGACAGCAGTCTAAAATGTTTATGAACAATCTATTGCGGTTTTAAATGAGACTATTGATATCGATTTTTTGCGGTATGTTTTGTAATTATTATGAAGTTTATTATTTTTGCACCCAATTTTCGCGAGAAAGTTTTTATCAACCAAACGCACACGACCCGAATTTTCAAATAGTATGTATATATGGAGTTTTCAGTATTTTTTACACCAATTGTATAGTGGTAATTAAACCTTCAAATATAATACGACATATTTTATACTGTTTTAAAATGTACAGTTTCAAGTGTTCTAAACGTGAAATAATACTTTCTTATATTGATAGAGAAAAAAGATATGAAGCGTTATCAACTGCATTAAAAGACAAATATCAAGTCTCCGAAAACAACATTTGGTTCGTCATGAGTGATGTTCAAAGGCTTTATGCTATGGAGACTGCTCGGATCTATGTAAGTCTTTATGAATAGTACTATATGCCATGATCTGTTCATAAAATTTTGATTCATGGTGAAGGCATCATAAAGCATTTTGCAGTACTTCCAATAGGACAGTTATCAGAAGATGCACAAGAATCGCGCATTAAAGACTACAAAAACTATCGACTTCACCATGCCCGTAAATGCTCTCGTTTAGCCACAAATGAAGATGTTTCCCACACTCTTCTATATATGTACGTCTGACCCCTACATAACCAGCATTGGAAAACCATATGCCAAAAACGTGAAGGAACTTGATGAAGATACCTTGGATCTTTTGATAATTAACGAATTAATAGTAGGTCCCGAAGTTCAACAAGTATAATAAATTATATATGTAATACGTATATATTAGTAAACATTAATCAATATTTTTATACAATATATTATACAACTATTATTAGTATTGGTTAAATTGCTGTACGTATTTTATTAATTATTTCTTAAATATTTTTTTTGTAGAATTAATTAAAAAATTAATACTTTTATATTTTATTTAGCTGTACATTAGTGTTAAATATATAATAACATACGTTTTTGTAGAAACTACAAACATTTAATTAGTTTAAAAAATAATTAAAGGTAATTTTTAGTACACTTGATTTTCATTTTTATTTTTAGTATACTATACTAAAATAACTGATACTAAAACACATACCACTCGAAGGGCTATATATTATTTTATATTGATGCAAAATTTCATGGCAATATCTTCATAAATAAGAGAGTTATCGATTTTTGATCCGAAACAGACCTTTATTTTCCATAGTGCGACGTCACAATTGTTCAATTTATATTTGGTAAATATTTGGGCTCTTTTATCAGCATACCGGACACATTCTACTAGTCTGTGGTAAAGATCATCCTTTATACCACATCGATCACAATTAGGCGAGTCTACTTTCTTCATCAAAAATGCAAAACTTTTACTAGGAATGTGCCCAGAACGCAACCTACAAGCGGCTACAATTTGTTGCCTATTTAATTTAGTGGCGGAGAACCAAGGAACATGAAGAGGCTCACATTGGATACTTTTGTACCATATACCTTTGAATTTAGACCTTTCGTCAAAGTACTCTTTAAACATTAAATAACATTCTGCTTTATATTTAGTTAAGACTTCCGAGTAGCTTGCTAGTAAATTAATCTCATCACCCTCTAATATAGCTATTTTGGCTAATCGGTCAGCCTCTTCGTTCCCGAACAGGCCGATGTGAGATGGAACCCATTGGAGTGCGACAGCTATACCCTTACTATTAGCTTTATCTATTTTACTTAGAATGCTGTACGCTATTGACATACCTCTGTTACCAGCGGCGCAGAAAGAAATGTGAAAAAGAGCACTTAGACAATCTGTAAATATTGCTATTTTACGAACATCCAACTCAAAAGCATAGGATAAAGCTTGTGACACAGCAAATAGTTCAGCAGTCATAATACAGATATATTTATTTTTAATTTTGTGCAGTTTATTACTGCTAGTAGTTGGGTCAAAATACGCAGTACCAAGACCACTTGACGTCTTAGAGGCATCAGTGTATATCACACGATAATCAATATACTTTTGACGTAACTCCTGTAAAACTTCACTTTTTAATATAGTATGGTCCAGATACTGCGACTTCGATCCTTTTACGCTATCTAATGACTTATTAATCACACCTTTTAAATTTATATTAGTCGTCCAGGTATCCAAGGTAAACATTTCAAGAGGCAAGAGGCATCATTTTAAGTGTGATCATGTCGATACTATAAAAGCAGAGCAATATTTGATGTTTTGGCTGGAGGCTGGTGGATCTTGGGTCTCGCCCAAAAGTCCTGTAAAGCAGGTAAAACCTCCATGGCATCTTAAAAAAAAGCTGTTGATGAAGAGGCGTAGACACGGCAGTGTGTCCGCCAATTGAAAATTCAGACAATTAACTTTTAAAATGTATATTTAGAAGTTAGAGCAATGGTTTTTGGCACATTATGATATTAGTTTAGTAACCAATATAATTGGGCTAACATTGCCACCAAATGGTTGCCACAAGACGGAAGCCGGAGACGCGGAAGGCCCAGACGGAGATGGCGGGACGATTTGGACGCCTTTCAAAGCGGCTGGCCAGAGCTGGCCAAGGATAGGGGTAATTGGAAAATCAGGGGAGAGGCCTTTGCCCAGCAGTGGGAAACAATATAGGCTATTTAAAAAAAAAAAACAATATAAAAATTTGATGTATAAGTGGCTTGTTCTTTGTTAGTAAAAGTTATTCGAAAATGCAGTATATTAATCGCAATATCAAAGTATATTTTTAAAATATTCGCCCAAAATCCACTTTTGTTTTAAGTCCATTGCAACAACTTGCAACGCCATAAATAAAATATTTATTCATTAAAAGCAACATTTAAATTGTGAATAAATAAAAATTTCGAGTTTAATTATTCGTGAATATAAGGCAAGTCTCACGTTTGCAGTTTTATCTTAACTAAATTATAAATTTAAATTGCTTTGTTCATCTTGCATTATAAAAATGAATCGTGCTGTTCAAAGTTTTTTTGCAACATCTGGCTCATGCATCGATTAGGTCTTATTTAGATGTGACGATTATGCGTTGGTCTAGATGTCATTAAGCGCGACTGCTGAGTATGAGGTCCTGGTATCGAATCCCGGGGCGGGGAAGTGTTACTGAGTTTTTCCATTAGGTAATTCTCAGTAGCAGCACGGAGTCTGGAGTTTTGCTCGGTTGATGGCAATAGGCTCGCCCCGTATTACATTGGGACCTATAACATAACTGGCGAAATGTGGGTGTACTATGTGTGTATCTGCCTTTTTTTTTTTTTTTCAAGTGAGGAAATGCATTACGCATCCCCCGCCGTTGGGAGACGACGAGGGTATGTGGGACTCTCCCCCGAACCCAATAAGATCCAGGGGCATACCCACTAAAACCTCACATGCCTGCTCTGCGCTTTTGATGGCGGGGAGGCGGGATCGCTGCAGCATTCTACCGCCAAGATGTGTGTATCTGCCTACCCCTTTGGGGAGTACAGGCGTGATGTTATGTTTATATGATTATTATTCGTCTTATAGTTGCAGAAGACTATTTAATTTATACGTTTATCTGTTTCAAATTAATTAAGCTATAAATTGCATGTTAATTTGGCAGATTAGTCTAATAAATTGTTGTTAGTTTTATCTATTAACTATAAATCATTTATTTTAGCGAATAGTTGTTTCCACACGATGCTAATTTGATTTCTTAATGTATAAGAAACATAGAAATAAATAATCAGACGACCTGATTGGCGCAGTGGCTAAGCGATTGGACTGCTGCGCTAGGGGTTGTGGGTTCGATTCCCGCACGGGACAAAAATTTGTGTGATCCACAGATGTTTGTCCCGAGTCTGGGTGTTTGTGTATGTGATATTTCATGTTTGTGAAACGCACCCACGATACAGGAGAAATTCCTAGTGTGGGGCGACGTTTTTTTAAATAAAATTAATAAATTAAACACCCTCACTTAATAGTAAATCATTATAAAGAGCAGAACTTAATTACAATTTCAATAAATTATATTGTTTTTCATACTTTTGTCATTAGACATAAATATTTAATTAACAATTTTAAGACATAAAATTTGTGTATGAGATCATTACGAAAACTGAATACATGATACACAAATCCACTGCTGGACATAGGAATCTCCTTAGCACGCCACTGAGCTCGATCTTCGGCCTTCCGCTTCCAACTGCTGCCAGCCATTTTTAACCGACTTCAAAAAGGAGGAGGTTCTCAGTTCGGTTGTGTTTTTAATGTTTGTTACCTCATAATTTGTATATCGTCGCCCCACTTAGAAATAATATAGGTAGGTAATATAAAATGTATGACACTAATTACTCCCATACTTTCTACCAGTTATGTTATTACCGTCGTAAAATCGCATCTACTTAGTCGCAAGGGTCGCACCGTCTGAACCCGATCTTAGCACACAATACATAATGTCCTTAGCGATATGCATCTGAGTGCGATGTATTTATGTATTCGTTCAGACTCAAGGATTTTTCTTTTGTCCCTATTTATCTGGTTTTCTTGTGTTTGTTATGTTTTTTTTGCGATAATTATTTGTAATAGATTTGGTTGTCGTGTGTGGTAGCTACTGTGAGGTTCAATAATTATCAAGGAATGCGATCAAAGGTATAATTTGTAAGTTAAGTCTATACATTGATTTGATGGCAAGCGGGCCTCGTTCGTCCAATGGTCACTAAGCGCGACCGCTGAGCATGCGGTCCTGGGCTCCAATCCCGGGTTGGGCGAAGTGTAATTGGGTCCTTCCATTACGTTATTTAAAGTAGCAGCAGGAAATCTGGATTTGTGCCCAGTTGATGGCAATAGGCTCGCCTCCTATTAGATTGGGAATTTGAGACCTATAAGATAAAACTGGCGAAATGTGGGTGTACTACACACCGCTGCCTACCTCTACGGGGAATACAGGTGTGATGGTTTGTAATGTGCCATCATACAGAATTTGAACTTATAATGGGCGGCAAAATATGGGTGTAAAGATTTCTAATAAAGTGACCACTCTGTCTACCCTCTCAGGGAATACAGGCGTAATCGTTTTTTTAAAACCTCGTCCCACTAGGAATTTCTCCTGTATCGTGGGTGCGTTTCACAAACATGAAATATCACATACCCAAACACTCAGACTCAGAATAAATATCTGCGGATCGCACAAATGTTTGTGCCGTGCGGGAATCGAACCCGCAACCCTTAGCGCAGCAGTCCAATCGTTTAGCCAGTGTGCCACTTGCGTCGTCATAATTCAAAGCCTTATTTATTTTTTTCAAACGTCGCCCCGCACTATGCATTTCTCCTGTATCATAGCATAGGTGCGTTTCACAAACACGAAATATCACATACACAAACACCTAGACTCGGGACAATCAAATGCTGATCGCACAAATTTTTGCCCCGTTCGGAAATCGAACCCGCAACCCTTAGCGCAGCAGTCCAATCGCTTAGCCACTGCGCCAATCAATCAATTATATGCATCTTTAAATAACATTTTCGTACGTCCAAATTTGCCGTCACAATCATACGAGTATCTATAATAGTTAAAATACACGAGTAATACCTACAGATCTAGTTCAAAGACACGATCTAAGTCTTACAAGTCTGCGCTACATTGGCCTTGATATAATTACTGCTAACAAGGTTATTGATACTAATTAAAACAGGTTTGAATGCAACTACACTTGTTTGAGATTAACACCGGTTTTATTTGGGATTAACACCGGTTTTACAGCGGTGCAAGGTCAAGATTACTTTGCACATTTTGATTTACGTCGAGAACCGGTTTGTCCATTTTGGTCTTATTATTCTGTTCTGTAATGGATGCTGTAATGTTATTTCGAGTTGTATTACGTTCGTTGTGTCTTACAGTTGATCTTGCTTGATATTGTCCTAGTATTCCTTCGACGACCTGATTAGCGCAGAGGCTAAGCGATTGGACTGCTGCGCTAAGGGTTGCGGGTTCGATTTCCGCACGGGACAAAAATTTGTGCTACCCACAGATGTTTGTCCCGAGTATAGATATTTCATGTTTGTGAAACGCATCTACGACATAGAAGACATTCCTAGTGTGAGGCGACGTTTTTTTAAGAAAAAATAAAAAAAATATTTTCGTGGATACTAGATAAAAATAGGTTTACTTGGAACATCTTGGACTATGTTTAGTGAAATATGCTTTGTTTACTCTTTGAGAGAATACAGGCTTGATATACACATTATTTTAGTACAGTGGTGTTTGGTATAAGAGGTTTAATGCCCTTTTTACCATACACTTGTAACCTCTAAAAGATAGGCAGAGGACTAATTCAACACTTAAATTGTCTTAAAGGCAGCATAAGTCACTAATCTCGTGTGATAATTAGGAACCGCAGCCTCTATAAAGGTCTATCTTAAAAGAACCTATAAACAAACCCGCCCCATGAATTGAACTAAGTACCCCACGCTTGGCAGCCACGTTTATAACCAACAGGCCACTGCAGCAGTCTGATACCTAAAATAATACTATTTTATTGATCATTACTGGCAACTACTAGTTACGTAGTTACCAATATCAAAGCCATAAGCTATAAAAAAATAATTACCCTCCCATAAAAATAAGTAAACGGCCATAAACCGATTCTATAAAGCCAAATTCGAATTATAAAATCATTTGAAATTTGAATCTTTATTCGAATGCAGTAAAAACAGTAATGGCTGTATTTATTGATTGGTTTTTGTTTTCTTTTTTAAAATATAAACTTACAATTACTTGTAGTACATAAAGTCACGCCTATTTCCACGAGGGGTAGGCAGAGACCACGGATTTCCATTTGCTACGATCCTGACATACTTCTTTCGCCTCATTCACTCGCATCACATTACTTATGGTAAAGGATTATCATTATTCCATGAAAACCCTATAATAAAGAGAAAAATTTATTGCACAGCGGGCTTTATGATTCCGTTCGAATCCGAATAAAATACATATTTTATTATTTTTCATTCATCTAACTTTAAATGAGTTTAGATGAAATCTAACTTTATATAAAGTCGTTCAGCTGTTTTGCCATCTGAGTCATCTGACATTACCGTAATACCTATAGACTGGCATATTTATTATTGCTAGAGTTAGCTCTGAGGCCAAAATTATACCGTATTAATGATATAAATTTTAATGGTGTTTACCTAACTCCTAATTATGATAAAAGAGTCGAATAGTAAGAAATTAATCGGAAGGCCGAAGATCGAGCTCAGTGGCGTGCCATCGGAGAGGCCTATGTCCAGCAGTGGATGGAGATAGGCTGATGATGATGATGATTGTAAAACATTAGACGATTTAAAACAAGTTTAGGCTAGCATTTGGGAAAAGCGTAGGTAATGCCATCTTAAAACCACATTTTAAGCTGGTCAATTGCAAATGTTGAAGTTAATTTAGATAACAATAATGCAGAATTGAATTATGTACCTTAAATAAATGAAAAATTTCGAAAAATGACACAAGATACAGTCGCTAACAAATTAGTTTACTAAATCTACTTTACAATAACTTAGTCGAACAACTTGAGTTTCCAACTAGTAGGTAACAGAATACCTATATCTTCGGCAATAGTTTCTCCAATTAAGATGTTATAACTAACTACAAGAATTTCCAATTAATAAATAGACATGTAGCAGTATTTCAATATGTAAATTTAACTTAGTTAGTTGAGGAGCTCGTAGCAATGTGGCTACCGCGCATATCAGTCAATTTGCGAAGTTACGCCGTGCTCACCGCAGACAGTCTTGTGATGGGTGACCGTTTTCACATGTCGAGACCCCTTCGTGCTTCGGAAGGCACGCTAAGCTGTTGGTCCTGCGCCTGATCTCTCTCCGGTCGTCTCGGTCTACCGTCCCATCGGACTTTGAGAAACAGCCAACTACGCAGAAGATATTATAGTGCGCAAGGCACTATAATATCTCCTGCGTAGTTGGCTAGTCTCTGATGAGATCGGCCGCCGTCACCGAAATTTGGTCAGGAATTAACTTAGTTATTTAAGTTATTCGGGAGCATTGTGTTAAGTTAGCAACCAATTAGCAAGATATTATTTTATTAGGATTTTATTTTTTAATTCGCACTATTTTTTATTAGTCACTGTGCTATTGATTATACAAATATACATAAATTAGGTTAACTTGGAACAATGTATAGGAATACTGTGCACGAATCTAGAATTTATTGAGGCTGTATTAAATTTTTCGTCATAATAGAAACATAATATAGCCCTTATTGTCTTAAAACATAACTTATTCAGGATTATAGTTTGTAATTTTTTTTCAGATTTTTTGTAACTTTTCTAACAAGACGTGTGGTTAAAAATATAATATCTACTATTATTGTAAAATAAATAAATCCTAGATCATTCATCTTAACAAATGTACGAGTCCGTGAGTGTGTTTAAATTTGTGGGTCTTTATATATCATGCACTAAAAGTACGACGAAATTAAAATAACTGAAGCATCAAGCAACTTTTTTACTAACACAACTAAGCACGCCCATGTTGTATTAAAAGCATAATAACACCTAATTCTGCGCATTAACGTTTCCTAATTACATAACTATTTACACGTACCGATATATTAAGAATATTAACTTGCTCTTAATGTATTTTATTGCGATTCAATATAGGTATTTCTTTATTCGGAAAGATAGGGTTGCTACTTTGTCACATCTGAAAAATAATTAGAATGTTTTTGAATATGCGAACGTAACGGAAAGTGAGTCTAATTGGATGCCGTAAATGTCAAATGTGACATTAACATTTATGTCATTGAGACTAGATTGGAATTGTATTAATTACTATTTTAGACAATACGGATGTTGACGGCGATTTGTTTTATGCGTTCTGAATCAGGCTTTATATTGATGCTACTCGTATATAAACCCTTTATATAATTATGCTTGATTTGGCATATAAGACATTGTATATCCTTCGTTTTTCTATAGATTTTAATAATGTTATATGTATTGTAGGTATCTATGTACGCAAGAAACTTTAATTTTATTTATACTTGCTTTTGACCGCGACTTCGCCCGCATTAGACCCTATATAAACATCATAGAGGGCTGAATTTAAAAAAAATGCTTATTTTTTAAACTTTCTACATGCCAAATTTCATCAAAATCTGTCCAGCGGTTCAGACATGAAGACGTAACAAACAGACAGAGTTACTTACAAATTTTTAATATTTGTATGGATTGTACTGTATGTTAAGTTAGGTCAGTAATCATTTATATATGAAAACATGTTTGTAATTCAAGTTACGTAATTGCATTATGAAGACCAAGGTTTAGATTTGTGGTTTTCCTGCATTTTTTGTATTTTCCTCAACTATGGGAATTATGTTATTTTTTACATCTTAAACTCAATGAGCAATATCACAGTACATAACATGTGTTTTTAATTCCTACGTATTTTCCTCATCTATGGGTATTATGGTTTTTTTTACATCTTCATAATTATCATAGTATATAACATGTTTATGATGGCATGCAACTGATGTTTTGAATGTACTATTCAAGTTTTAATCAATCATATTTGTTCATTAATATACAGTTGGAAATATTTTTATTATTTCGTCATTGAAAGATGAATGTTACAAAATATACTTTTAAATATAATAAAAACTTACCTAAAATACCACCAAAATAGTTTATTTTTTCTTTATAACCAAAGTAAAGTTTTTGTGAGCAATGCACCTAGCACTTGATTCGCATGACGTGGATTTTAGTATATTAAGGCGGGGTTTCTTCAGCTTCACTTGACGCCCACGTAAATGTAAAAAAAATGACATTAATTTAGGCTTTTTCTAGCAGCTTAAATATCGAAAATGTTTTATTTTCTACTTGCAGCCCTAATAACGTTGATAGTCGGATTATTTATGCCATGAAACAACGCTTCATATTTTACGTACCTTAAACATCTTTGCCCAGCAGTGGGACACAATATAGGGTAATAAAAAAAACATCTTGCAATCGTTATTTTTTTTGGGAACGTAAGTAACGTTAACTGACTGTTTGAAGCAACCCGCCCTGAGTCTGACATATCATGTAAATAACTACGTTATTCATTTTATGTAATATATGGCTTATGTAATCATTATGCCACGTTGGTCTAGTGGTCGCTAAGCGCGACTGCTGAGAAAGAGGTCCTGGGTTCAAATCCCGGTTCGGGCAAAGTGATACTGAGTTTTCCATTAGGTAATTCTCAGTTGCAGCACGGAGTCTGGATTTGTGCCCGGTTGATGGCAATAGGCTCGCCCCCTATTACATTGGGACTTACAACATAACTGGCGAAATGTGGGTGCACTATATGTTCACCTCTGCCTACCCCTTCGGAGAATACAGGCGTGATGTTATGTTATGTAATCATTATGTAAAAATGTATTGTATTAACTGTTTGTTATTCCAAATAAATAAAATTAAATTAACTAATTCAGGGCAGCCCTAAGTAGTTATTATCAGCTCGTCATTGAACAATGGATGTTACAAAAAGTAAAGAGCCGGCTTTAATCTTTGGAGTCATCTCGCTAGTGATACGCCCACGATTTTGTCTGTTTTTTGTTATCAAGAAATATTTTCTCGTATAAATGTACACATAAATACATCTCCGAACATCTCACGCTCTTGACTAGGCTGTGGCTGTAGCGTTTGGCACGGTTAGGATTTGGATGGGTACCCGTAATAAGTAAGGTGGGGTGGCCAATGATTGGACTGCTGAGCTAAGGGTCCGATTCCAGCACGGTGCAAAAATTTGTGCAATCCGCAGATGTTTGTCCCGAGTCTGGGATTTGTGTATGTGGTATTTCATGTTTGTGAAACGCACCCACGATACAGGAGAAATTCCTAGTGTTGGGCGAAGTTTAAAATAAAATAATAAATATTTTAAAGGAAAAATTACTAGTGTGGGCAAAGTTTACAAAAAAAAATACAAGGCGACTTTGTAATGGTTAGCAATACTTTAACACGACATTCTACTTATCATTACGAAAAACATCTGTACCTACAGATGTTTTCCTTTTATTATAGACGGCATTGTTTGGTACCTACTTAGTTACAGGTTATGTCAAAATAAGTGTTAAAGTATTCGGCACTAATTATGTAACAAAAGCCACACTTTTTATATCCATTCTTGTAGAAAATCAAATTAAACGTGATACGATCAAATAAATAAGCACATGTAAGAACACAAGGCGAAAAAATTCAAGCACTAACTAAAAGTATACGCAAATCTGACCCTTATAGTCAGATAATGAAGCCTAATATCGCGTGACTTTAACAACGAATATTTAAGTTCGATTTGGAATTATAAGTAATTTGATGAACAAAAAATATATTTGTCTGCCAAAGGCTATATATTTGCGTTCGATACGGATACAGCAAAAAGCTGTAATTACTTAATTCAATTAATGGTCTATTTATGGGTATTGCCAGAAGAAAACCTTTAAATATGGTTCCGTAGGCATTAAGTTTCCTTTTTTTATCGTCAAATATTTTCTGTTCTAAACAATTGTTTGATTATCTATCGTAAAACTGAATACCCCTATTCATTAACATAACACTGCGCCTGTATGCCCCTAAGGGGTAGGCAGAGGTGTTCATATAGTACACCCACATTTCGCTAGTTATGTTATAGATCCCAATGTAATAGGGGGCGAGCCTATTTCCATCAACCGGGCACAAGTCCAGACTCGTGCCCGTGATGCTACTGAGAATTGATGGAAAAACCCAGTAGCTCTTTGCCCGACCCGGGATTCGAACCCAGGACCTCCTGCTCAGCAGTCGCGCTTAGCGAC
This sequence comes from Abrostola tripartita, assembly GCA_905340225.1. Classification (NCBI taxonomy): domain Eukaryota; kingdom Metazoa; phylum Arthropoda; class Insecta; order Lepidoptera; family Noctuidae; genus Abrostola; species Abrostola tripartita. The sequence continues at coordinate 12,825,899 of HG996488.1, forward strand.
CGCTAGACCAACGAGGCAGTAAAATCACGTACAAATTAAAAACAAAATTTATTTAGACTGTAGTTCCTAACCTACTGCCAGTCCCATTTGATAAGGGTCCAGCCTACTGCCATTGAATTTCACCAGGCATATCTATTTTAATCAGTGGCGTCTTTGATTGAGAAGGTGCACTGCAAAGTCAAAGCCATTTTTTTAGAAGTCTGGCTGCAAACTTTTTAAATACAAAGTAACAGACTAATAGTTATTTTCTGTAGGGCAAAAAAGTTATAGTTTAACATCATTATCATTCAACCTTTAACCAAAACCAACAATAACATCTACATACGTTTAAATAAAGCTCGTTATATCAAAGCCTTACAAATGTAATCACGAAACAATGAATCAATGTGCTACTGACCTTAGTAGGGTGAAACCTCCCGTCATCGTCCGAGTACAATCGATTGATGACGTCATTCGATTGATGACGTCATCCGAGTCATTAGCGCTCGATTAACATCGCCATTGTAAGTGTATGACCTTGTGTAGGTACATAATACTCTATTGTCTCAAGATTTTCACCTTCTTTGACATTCGATACATTACCGCTCGTTGGTCTAGTGGTCGCTCATCGACTCGACGTGAGGTTCTGAGTTCGATTCCCGGGTTAAACTGTTATTAATTTTTTCCATTAGAAATTTTTCAGTAGCAGCACGGAGTCGATGTGGCTGGTTAATGGCAATAGGCTCGCTCGCTAAGTATATTGGGTCCTATAACTTCTTTTGGGAAATTTAATTGTGCTATCACAACTCTGATGAGATAATTAACGACCTGATTGGCGCAGTGGCTAAGCGATTGGACTGCTGCGCTAAGGGTTGCGGGTTCGGTTCCCGTACGAACCCATTTGTGCGAACCACAAATGTTTGTTCCGAGTCTGTTTGGTCAGTTCCGATATTTCATGATAGTGAAACGCACCCGACGTTAAAAAAAAAAATGATGATGCGTGATTTTATGTTATGTTCAAAATTATCAATAGTTAGGTGTTATTAGCAGAAGAAGATGGGCAGCAGCGTTTTCTGTAACTTGACCACCAATACTGCGATCCCCAAGCCGCTTGCCAAGCGTGGGGATTATGGCACCCCCCCCCCCCATAAAGGGGGAGGCCTATGTCCAACAGTGGACGTCTTCCGGCTGATGATGAGGTGTTATTAGCGCATTGTTGTTATAATTATCGCCTTTTTAACTATAGAACTTATGTGCATAACTTGAATTAGAAATACCGCCCAATAATTACGATGCTAATGAAATATTTAGTAAAACAGGTTTCAAGTTTTTGCTTGTTTTCCAAGCTCAATATTTTTTACTGTATTTGTAATGTAAGTGTCTTGTACGTTAAGTAATTCATATAATGTTTTAGACGTTAATTTTAATTTATTCTCGATGCTTCCTGTCTTTGCTTGTTATTTTAAAAGCAATACGATGTTTATTGTGAAGTAACTATGTACATATGTAGTTAGCAGATTACTCCTTACTGACTTAACATCAAAATGTATGCTTACTATGATAATGATTATTGAAATGTGAAACGGGGATTTAATAATACACGTACACACTTAAAGAATAATAAATAATAATAATAAATGCCTATAACTGTCCCACTGCAGGGCAAAGGCCTCTTCTCGTATAGAGAAGGATTGAGCACTGATCACCACGCTAGCTCACTGCGGGTTGGCGATTTCAGATAATTAAATCCAGGTTTCCTTACGATGTTTTCCGTCACCGTCAGTCAGTGGTGTCTTAGAATATCTAAGAAAGTATTTATGACATTGAAAAAGTCACATTGATACTTGCCTGGGTTTGAACCTGCAACCTCGTGCATAGAAATCCGGTATGTCAACCACTAGGCCACCACGACATTTCTCACTTAAAGAATAATCACAATTATTTTTTAACAGTATATAATTTTACACAATTATACAGAGTTTCGAATTATCGAGGGTACGAGAAAGAATATCTTCACAAATGAGCGCTCACGGTACTTATACCCTTCGGTCGGATGTGACATCACAACTGTCACTGGCTGGCTTGGCTGACAATTTAGGCTTCAAATTGTCGTATAATGGCATTGGTATCGCTTTGGCTTGGCGTGGCTTGAGCTGAACATGTGCCGTGTGGTATCCGGCCTAGAATTGACAACCCCCTTTCCTCCCGTGGGTGTCGTAAGAGGCGACTAAGGGAAAATTCAGAAGATGGGCAGCAGCGTCTTCTGTAACTTTACCACCAATACTGCGATCCCCAAGCCGCTTGCCAAGCGTGGGGATTATGGCAAACCCCCCCGCTTAAACGGGGAGGCCTATGTTCAACAGTGGACGTCTTTGGCTGATGATGATGATGAGCTGAACATGTGGCGTTACATATGATTTTAACCGACTTCAAAAAAGGAGGAACCAGTATTCACCTACATTAAACTAGTACAGCCCCCTTACCATGATCTCTTAAAGCAGGCCAGATTACGTTGTGGAAGCGAGACGCTGCATTACACTGCACGTAGCGGCGTCTCGCTTTCACAACGTAAACTGTCCTTTAAGAGTTCACGGTAGGGGCAGAACAGTTGTACAGCCATACCTGGAACAAAATGTAAGCAAGTCTAAAAATTTTAATGCAATGATCTCATGTCTGCTCGTTCCACAAGGTAATTGGCGTATTTGCTTCTACTTTTGTATAAACACAGTATAATTATAATTAGTGCTTATGCAGATGTCGTCGTTATGTAAGTTAGGAGGCATACACATGCGCAAATTAATTTTGTGGGTTTCGCTTTACAGTGCAAATGTATATTTATGTGTATGAATGATACACCTGCGCAAATTAATTTTGTGGAGTTGCCCTTTTCAGTTCATATGTCCGGTATGAATGATATCTCCCTGTGTAGTGGTTTCACGATAAGGTCATACACGGAAAACATGTTCCACAAGTGTTTTGCATGGAAAATAGTGTTATTTACCGGTAATTAAAATAATTTCGTATTTCTGACAATTTCGCAGTTAGTTGGCCCTTAAAAGTCATAATGTCGTCTCGATCGAATTCAAGTTCGAGATCCTTTTTCCTATCTACATTATCCCATCTTCTTCTTATCGTATGGTTGATGAACAACCTGGTGTCAGAGTTTAAACCGCCTGTAGGCATATGACATGGCTTTACACACCATTGAAAAATCTCTCCAGTGTGCCGGTTTCCTCACGATGTTTTCCTTCACCGTTTTTAGGAACTGATAACATATTTATAGTTCGCACATGAATTCTAAAAGACATTGGTACGTGCCGGGATTTGAGCTTGCGACCTTTGACTTGGCAGTCCAACAGTCATACCACTCGACTATCAGTGCTATCATTATCCCATGGCGTCAAGCTACCATTTTTGAGATCCTTTTTTCTATCTACATCATCCCCTGGCCTAACCTAGGGGAGAAAACTGTTATGGCTATAGAGATAAATACACTTACAAGCATTGAGTTTAGTGCAATTACCAAGAAGACTAGAATGTGATTGACGCCTCTTTATTGTGCAATGACCCTGAGACCGCTTGTGAAGGAACATTTGCTTAGAATTTTAAAGATCCGAGAACGAGCGGCGTTTGGTTGACTGCACATATTTGCATAGATGAACCAGACAGCCTTGGTTAGAACATTTTTATTTGAATAAAAAAGAATCGAACATAACATGCATCTAGATGACGATATTGACAACCTGATTGGCACAATGCAATGGCTAAGCGGTTGGACTGCTGCGCTAAGGTATGCGGATTCGATTCCTGCACGGGGCCAAACTTTTTGTGATCCGCACATGTTTGTCCCGAGTATTGGTGTTTGTGTATGTGGTATTTGATGTTTGTGAAACGCACCCACGATACAGGAGAAATTCCTAGTGTGGGGCGACGTATTTATAAAAAAAAAATTGGTATTAATGTTTCCATATAAACATAACATAACATCACGCCTGTATTCCCCGAAGGGGTAGGCAGAGGTGTACATATAGCACACCCACATTTCGCCAGTTATGTTGTAAGTCCCAATGTAATAGGGGGCGAGCCTATTGCCATCAACCGGGCACAGATCCAGACTCCGTGCTGCTACTGAGAATTACCTAATGGAAAACTCATTAACACTTTGCCCGACCCGGGATTTGAACGCAGGACCTCTTGCTCAGCAGTCGCGCTTAGCGACCACTAGACCAACGAGGCAGTCTATATACTACAAGGCATGTTTCCATATACTACAATCGTATAATTAGTTTATGTGAACGTTGATATTACTAATTTGTTTTTGTGCAATAACACAAACCATTCTACCAAATATGTAGTTAATCAAATCGTTAGCTGATGTCACAGTCACAATTTCAATACGTACGAAGTACCTAAAATAATTAACAATTGTTTTTCTTTTTCAGGTAAGCATGCAATTTGACACGTAATTTGGCAGCCAATATTCTGCAGTATACAGTCGAAACGTGAGTGACCTTCCTGTGTAATATCACGTAACCACCTACTGTTTACTTTATTACTGTGCTTCACATAATAAAACAATAAAAAAAACGACACTAGGAATTTTTCTGTCTTGGGTGCGTTTCACAAACATGAAATATCACATACACAAACACCCAGACTCGGGACAATATTATCTGCGGTGCTCACAAATTTTTGCCCCATGCGGGAATCGAGCCCGCAACTCTTAGAGCAACAGTACAATTGCTTAATCACTGCGCCAATCAGGTCGTCAAAATACAATACAAAAACAATATAAAATATATATTTTTTATGCCAGGGTCATCGGTGCTTGTCTGCTGTCATTGCAATCATAATGTCATATTGACAGTTAAACTTGGCTGGTAGTGACTGGATGGTAAAAACGGGAGAGCTGGCCTTGTGGCGTACTCTGAGGGAGACCTAGGACTACAAAAGACTGATGTGATGAGCTTAGCTGACATAAACCACGCGCATATACATATAAATTTATTTTAATATTAAAAGCTTTGATAATTATTTACAGCATTATCAATGCAATCATTTTAACATTTTTATAATATGCCTACTGCATACAATTATCGCTAAAGCAAAGGAAATGACGTAACGCCTAATAAGTTTTCCATTAAAACAAAGAATTATCAAAGCACACTCATCATTTGCTTCGTTCAGCCCCCTTACCGTGAACTCTTAAAGCAGGACAGTTTACGTTATGGAAGCGAAACGCCACTACGTGCAGTGTATGCGGCGTCTCGCTTCCACAACGTAGTTATCCTGTTTTAAGAGTTCATGGTAAGAGGGCTGATGACTTCACTGAAATTCCCATGATACCGTCATTCAGACCACGACATTATAATTGCGTTCATGATTATCCAACTAACACTTTTATGGAAAAACAGGGAAAATATCGTCGTTATAATCGTGAGGAATCGTTATTTATGGCCGATTAATGTTAATAAGTTGATAATTATCTCCTGACGATCGTGAAGTATTACATTGCTTCTGTGTTCGTTTGAAAAGCAAGCTAGCATGCCTGAGAACATGTCGGGTAATTCATTAGACAAGATTTTAGAGTTAGAATAAGATGCTCCTAATTTTATTTTCGTAATCATAACTGCTGGTTTGAGTTAAGGAAATATTATCATTATTTATTTATTTATTAACAGTTTATGTACACACACGATACAAACGAAAAGAAAAAAAAATGAGAAATATAAAGTACAAAGGTACTGCTTATTTCATAAAGAAATTTCTTCCAGCAGACCTGCGAAAGGAGAAATATGTTAGAAATTGAGGCGACAGTGTGCAGAAAAAAAGTATCATTGTTACATTTGACCGTAAAAATTATGGACAGTAATTTTTTAGACACCCTAATGTAACAATTACTTCAATGTTATCCAATTCAAACAAATGTTGATGTTTACAGATAGTTATAGCATTTAGGATGCACGCCAAACACACAATTATCAAATGATTTACCAAGGAAAGAGCGATAGGTATCCGATTTTTTAAAATTAAATAACACACACTTATCAAATGATTTATCAAGGAAAGTGGGATAGGTGACCCTTTATTGTTTTTAATAAATAGATTTTTTAGCCTCCAATTTTTTTATAACTAGCTACAATTTAGCGCGGGTTGCTTCAAACAGTCTGTTAACGTTACATACATACGTCAAAAAATAACATTGATAGAAGACGTTTAACGTACGTAAAATTTGAAGCGTTATTTATGGCATAAATAACCCGGTTATTAACGTTATTAGGGCTGCAAATAGAAAACAAAACGGTTTCGTTATTAAGGCTGCAAGAAGAAATCAAAATTGGTATCGCCATTTTTAACATTTACGTATGGGTCAAGTGATGCTGGAGCAACCCCGCCTAAATCTATATTTTCGTAACACCTACACTTCTTTGTAACAGACCACACATGGTACCAGTCCTATTTGCAACACTGGACGTTGAACCAGCGGCGTATAACTGCCGACAGGCAAGCGTTAATCGTAATTACAAGAACTTGTATTTCTGTTTACCTCGCTAAGCATAACCGTGGTGTCATCACATTAACAGCAGTTTATATTCAGCCGTAGAAAGTTACAGATCACGGATAACGATGTAATTTATAGATGTAAGCACTGCAGTTAATAAAAAATGTATTTAAGAGTTACTTGAATCTGTTTACTAGTACTTGCAACTGGTATACTTATCATTATACTTTGTTGTTGTTGCATATAACATAAACAAACTTCACGCTTGTAGGCAGAGGTGTATAGTACATCCACACCTCACCAGTTATGTTATAGGACCCAATGTAAGGGGCAAGCCTATTGCCATTATTGTTCGATGTAGGGGATCAGCAGAGGGATGTCAGTGTCAGATTCAGCGCAAAACAGGTTGGCAGTATAATTAAAAATATGATGAGAGGAAAGTCTCCTGGCCATGATAACCTTAGCATTGAGCATTTGAAGTACGCTGGTACTCACCTGCCAAGAGTCCTGACCATGCTTTTTAATTTATGTATTAGTCATAATTACCTACCGGATGATCTGATGTATACAGTTGTAGTACCAATTGTAAAAAACAAAACTGGTGATGCATCGGACGTATCTAACTATAGGCCTATCTCGCTCGCCACTGTTATTTCTAAGGTGCTGGACAGACTGCTTGACCAACTGTTACAGAAATACATACAAGTTAATGATCGGCAGTTTGGTTTCACGCCTGGTTTATCGACTGAGAGTGCTATCCTCTGTCTCAAGCAGACTGTCCAGTACTATACCACCAGAGAAACACCTGTCTATGCTTGTTATTTAGATCTCTCAAAAGCGTTCGATCTGGTGAGTTACGATAAGCTGTGGCATAAGTTGCAGACTGAAACACAGATTCCGGGTGAGATAGTGTCGGTATTTAGGTATTGGTATGGTCACCAGAAAAACAGCGTGAGATGGGCTGATGCGCAGTCGGACGTATACAGGTTGGACTGCGGGGTGAGACAGGGGGGGTTAACCTCACCTCGTCTGTTCAATCTGTATATGAATCAATTGATTGACGAGCTTAGCAGTGCTAATGTAGGCTGCTCTATAGGCGGAGTACCTTTAAACAACATTAGCTATGCAGATGACATGGTACTGCTGAGCCCGTCAGTTGGAGGGTTGCGCAAGCTGCTGCACATGTGCGAGACTTATGCTGGGGCCCATGGACTCAGATACAACCCAAAGAAAAGTGAGTACATGATCTTTAAAGCCGGTACCAAACTTTACTCACTTGTACCTCCTATTACTCTATGTGGTACAACTTTGAATAGGGTGAACCATTTTAAATATCTGGGTCACTGGGTCTCAGATAATCTATGTGACAATGAGGACATTGAGCGCGAGCGCAGGGCGCTGTCTGTGCGCGGTAACATGTTGGCACGTAGGTTTGCACGCTGTACTGCACCAGTAAAGGTATCTTTATTCAAAGCTTTTTGTCAGTCGTTGTACACGTGTAGCCTATGGGTCAATTATACTCTGCAAGCTTACAGTGCCCTGCGCGTCCAGTACAACAACGCGTTTAGGATGCTGTTAGGGTTGCCACGGTTCTGCAGTGCTTCCACAATGTTCGCGCAAGCGCAAACAGATGATTTCTACGCAGTCAATAGAAAACGGAGCGCCTCGCTGCTAAAGCGCTTCCGAGGCAGTACTAACGGTGTCCTAAATGTGTTGTCTGAGAGATGGGACTCGTCGTTCTTGGAGAGGTGGATGACACTGCATGCTAGTTTGGCACCTTTTATAAAATAATTATATTGTATTAATTAAATTATTAATGTTTTGTGTTGTTTTATAATTGTTTTAAATGAATTTATTTTTATTATTTACTTGTGATTTTACTGTTATTTATTTATTAACTATGTATTAATGATGTTGTGATGTTTATTTTGATGTGTAATTTATTTGTTGTGTGTGTAAACTTTATATGGATTTAATCATCTGAAATAAATGATTTTTAATTTTAATTTTTAATTTAATTTAATTAGAGGTCCCGAATCAGTGGCGGACTTGCAGTCTTAACCGCCCTAGGCCCGAAGCCATGTAGTAAGTATCAGCCACCCCTTTCTCAGCACTCATCATATAGACTACATCAGGAATTTACTATTGTACTTAGGACTTTGACTTTTTTCTTATTATCATCAGTAAATTTTTTGTCACGATTGTCCGCCCCTAATATCTGACCGCCCTAGGCCCGGGCCTATTGAGCCTTAGGGTAAATCCGCCACTGGCACTGGCCCGAAACCTGACTCCGTGCTGCTACTGAAGATTACAAAATGAAAAACACAATAACACTAGACCAACGAATTAGTGTTGTTGTTGATCATAGAAATACTCATTTTGTTATTTGATTGTGATGTGATTTGGATTGAACTTGCAACCCCAAGCGTAGTTGTTTTATGCTCCCAAGTTATGACGTGAAGAAAATTCACGATACAAAAAAAAGTCATACAAATATTAGAATGACATTTAAAACATTGATTTGGTAGGACTAGCGAAAATCAAGATTAAACTCACGTAAGACAAACTGAGACAAAATTACTCTATGGAATTATCTTAACAGCCTCTAAGTAATATATATAGAATTATAATATAATGTGCAATATATGTATACGCACTTAACATTAAGTACTTGCAAATTACGTAATATATTAACATAAAAATGCTATGGAGGCAAATATTGAACTAATCCAGTAGCATATTATGGGAAATGCGACCATTTGTAAGCAAAGAACTAACGCGCCAAGGAGTTTGACATTTTAATGCATCTATATTACTAATAATCTAGTTATTGAGCTATTTTTGTTAGACATGTTTTCTGCTTCGTTTTTCCGAAGAATAAACTCATTTCTGCAAATATAGATACCTTCATTAAACAATTACTAAGTATGCTTTTTCATTATGACTTTTACATAGCTTGTAATTTTGACGATGCTCCACATATCCTGCATTTTCCTTGAGTCGCCTCTTACGACACCCACGGGAGGAAAGGCGGTGGTCAATTCTAGGCCGGATACCACACGGCACAATTTAATCGACTACATGTTAAAAATATCGACTTAAGGTTGATTATAATATTTTATTTTAAATCATTAATGTAATATGAATAAATGACAGGTAATCATGTATTGTGCTCTCTTCTAATAAAAGATTCCTAAACATCTACTAAAACCACAGCGCTATAATTATCCAAAATGTCTTTATCCATCTTCCCTGTCCCGTCATTACCATGCTAGGTGAAAGTCCCAATTGTCGTCCGTCCCATCATTACTAGAACAAGGCAAGGATGTCACAGGAATGATCATATATTGTATTTCAAATCCTCGCCTTGTAAGAACGTGTGTAGCGCTCACGACTCCAAAATGAGGTCTTTGTCATTGGTACTATTATATATTATTATGTAATTTGTTGCGTCTAAGTGTACGTATTGTTAATCTGATGATAAAATATTAGTTTGAAACGGATGTTGAATAGAATAAGCACTTAACGAACTGGTGGGAATTGAATGTAAAATAAATAAATGCTGGTTTAATTATAGATAAAGAAACGTGTATATTATAAAAACACAACTTCACGCCTGTACTTCCCGAGGAGGTGGGTAAAGGTGTACGTTTAGTTCACCTTAATTTCGCCAATTATGTTACCTAATTTAATAGGGGGCGAGCCTATTGCCTTCAACCGGGCACAAATCCAGACTCCGTGCTGTTACTAAGAATTACATAATGGTAAAACCCAGTAACACATTGTCCGACCCGGGATTCGAACTCAGAACCTCTTGCTCAGCAGTCGCAGTCAGTCAGCAGCAGTCTACGTGTATATTATATTGTATTGTAACTAAACAAAAATTGTTTAACCATTAGTTACTTACATTAAGATTACAATAACTTAATCTTTTTCGCCTAATTACCTAAATTATGTGTTTCCCATGATTAATTAAGTGTCATCTTACTAATTTAATATGGTCATGAAATCGATTGCCTCGTTGGTCCAGTGCTCGCTAATCGACTGCTGATCATGAGGGCATGGATTCGAATACCGGGTCAGGCAGTGTTACTGGGATTATCCATTAGGTAATTTGCAGTAGCAGCACGGAATCTGAATTTGTGCCCAGTTGATGGCAATAGGCTCGCCCCCTATTACTTGGAACTTGAAACATAATTATCAGGGTGTACTTTTACACCTCTGCTTATCCCTTCGGGGAATGTAGGCGTGTTGTTATGTTATGCTCATGAAATTGCCAGCTTCACTGTTTTGAGAACACGGCTTTACCAAACTAACTTAATATTATCAATCATCGGCGTATGCATTAACGGGAAAATTGATATTTCCTTCATTAAGTTCGGGTGTTGCCATGCTCCTGTTTTGGCGTAGAAGGTTATTGTTATACTATTATTATATTACTTGAGCAACTACTTAAGCTATCGATTTCATCAGATTAGGTATCAAGGTATTTTATTTTATATATATATAAATCCATTTTCTGGTTATACTAAGCCTACACTATTAAAACCTTCTTAGCAGACATATAATTGGAGATCTTTTAAGCATGAAATGAAATCATACTTACCACAAGACCACAAAATACAATGACCCAAAAAACTCTTAAACAGTTCGCCAGCTCACGTTTGACAGCTCCTGTCAAATTACTTTCATCCTTAACGAGTTCTTCTACATTTCTTTATCATCCAAGAATCCAGCCAATCGTAACTACATAACACAATTACCTCACATCCCTCACGAAACATCGTTAACAAAAACATGATTGCTCAAACACAAAAAGAATAATACTCTTACGAATAATACTTATTACACGTCTCCGTGTGTCTGTGTGACGTCATCGGGACGTGTTGATTGCAGCTCATTACTGTGTCCCGTGTCGTCTGTAATTGAATACACGGACGACAATATGAACATTCACCCTGTCTCCCAAGAATGATCACTGTGATTAGGGTTAATTTTATTTTTGTTTAATTTACTGGGCTCTTGAAATGGACGTATTATGTTGGTTTTTATTATCTTTGTCATTTAAATTGTTTTTTTGTAGGACAGGGTATTTGCATTCTTCGCTCGTGTTGCGTGTTATTTGTTTGGATGAGAAATTCAGTCGAGTTGGCAATTGTGGTCGGGATTTCGTAATTGAAAATGTGTTTGTTTTATAAAGTTAGATATTTATTTTATCGATTTCGGGGTAGGTCCCATAGAAATAATTGTTTATTATGATGGTAAATGGTGTGTTGAAATACTGCTAATCATTTTAAAGTCACCCAGTATATGCTTCGTATCCAAACTATTTTGAATACAAAGTGAACCGATTGGTATTTGTGTTTCAGAGAAGTATTTGCTTGCTAAAAAGTTATCAACTACTTCTACTTGTGTCTTTTGATCCAACTTAAACAATAGCTCTTACCGTAGTAAAATGATTAATCAGTCAGCTGTTTAGCATATAGATAGCACTGATAGCCGAGTGGTATGACCGGTGGACTGCCAAGTCAAAGGTGTGTGTTCAAACTCTAGCACGCGCCAATAACTTTTCGAATTGATGTGCGTATTATAAATTAGTTATCAGTTGCTAAAAACGATAAAGGAAAACATCGTGAGGAAACCGGCACACCTGAGAGATTTTTCAATGGTGTGTAAAGCCTTGTCAGGGGCCTACAGGCGGTTTAAACTCTGACACCAGGTTGATCATCAACCATACGATAGGAAGAAGAGTCAGCTGGTTGGTAACTATCCAGGGTACTGTGATCGATTGTCACGTCCTCTCTCATGGAAGTTACTTGTACCCCTGTTTAATATTAACCGTTAATTGCTATCAAAAGCTTATCGGATGTTTGATAAATAATTTATTAACACCGCAAAGTACACATTGCCCAGCGAATTGTGTTTGCTTTATCCATAATGTGCCATCGCAATTTAAACCTTAATCCGTTGTTATTAGGATTACATGGTTAATGAAATATACACGGTTATAACCCTCGTTTCGTTTAAAATGTTTTAATTTATGAGTTATAATTATATTTGATACGTGTTTTCTTTTTTACTTTGTTATTATAACCGAAAAGTATAGAATAACAGACAAATTAAGTATGTTTATTTGTATAGTACTTATTTGTGAGACTACAAAAAGGATGAATATATTTTTTTGTATTCATCATTATCTATGTCAATAAACAAATATTAACATAAAAGTCATTAGTAATTTAAGGAATGAGATATGTACCTATTATAAATGAGAGTTGCATACCATTTTTCATTAAATTTAGACTTCTCACACTAACTAGCATTTATATCTTAGAGACTTGTAATTTTTTTAAATACCATGCGTCACTCCTCCCTCCTCCCTCCATCCTCTCCCATTAGCTAAAGCGCCCAACACAACGCAACTTACGTTACCATAATAATCTGGCCATACCAACCTCAAAATTAGCCTTATTTCACTCAGGACCACTAGCAATGTCCGTAAAAATATATAATAAAATTCCCAACAGGATAAAATAAATTTGTAAACGAAATACATAAATATTTAAGATTAAAATGCTATTACAGCTTAAAAGAATTCTTGGCTGAGAAATGAACAAAACTAAACACGATATTTACTTAAGTTTATGAATATTAAAATCTTATAAATTGTTTGCAGTGCCCTAACAGGGTTCATGTTTGTTACCATACTCTGTTTGTTATATTTACCATCGTTTTCATCATCATCATCTCACTTGTTATCTTCGAAGTGGAAAACTTCTTCTTATCGTATGGTTGATTAACAACCTGGTGTCAGAGTTTAAACCGCCTGTTATAGGCCTCTGACATGGCTTTACACACCGTTGAAAAATCTCTCAGGTGTGCTGGTTTCCTCACGATGTTTTCCTTCACCGTTTTTAGCAACTGATAAGTAATTTATAGTACGCACATAAATTAGAAAAGACATTGGTGCGTACCGGCTTTTGAACTTGCGACCTTTGACTTGGCAGTCCATCGGTCATACCATTCGGCTATCAATGCGAAGTGGAAAACGAAGGTGTTTTTTTTAAATATGGGGTTTAACACTTACACTTCGCCACCATAATTCTGACAAATAATAGTATTCCATTCTAAGCCATACTAGGAACAAATAATGAACGCAAAATATCATTTTTGAGACAGTTTAACCTACACATATGTGACCATACAAAATGAAAACTAAATGACATTAACTTGATATTGATACAGCTGCTATATAATAGCACAAAAAAACTATATTTAAAATAGTTTTATTTGTATGTATGCATATATTATTTTGTATACTGCATTAAAATGCAGTCCGATTACACATTAATTAATTTATCGTTAGTTAAGGTTGAATTTAAAGAAATGATTTTTTTTATCGCCCAATTAATGGCAATAGACTTTGCACCTATTTTATATCCCATAATATTTATCGAAATAATGGATGTATAAATCTTATAAAAGAGAACATCACTGAGTATACTTTCCAATAAAATAATTTTAAACAGGAAGATTATGTACTATGAAGATTTTCCCTATACTTTTTAAATCACCATAAAATATTTTGGGCTGTAAAAATGTGTTTTGATTACATGCTTTATTGAACTGTACATACTACGGAACCCTCAGATGATACGGGTTCAAAAACCCCTGTTTATTTCAATATAATATCAAAGAGCACGAGTTCAGCTTACATTTTCCCGCAAAAATGTTTGTTTTATCATTTGAAGGGCTTTACAATTAACTTTCGAATTTAATTTAATAGCCCTCGACCCTTTTTCCTCACAGCTGTGAGTCTGATGACGTCACTTGCGATCGACACGACTGTTTGACAAATTCATTTCTGGAGATCTCAAAAGCTTTTTTAAAAAGACGTCGCCTCACACTATTAATTCCTGCGGTTCGTTTTACAAACATGTAATATCACACACAAAAGCACCTAGCCTCGGGACAAATATCTGCGGATCGTACAAATTCTTGTTTCGAAAATCGAACCCGCAACCCTTAGCGCAGCAGTCCAATCGCTTAGCCACTGTTCCAATCGGGTCGTCAAAGTTAAAGTTCTATCTAATTTCAGGGTCGTAATTCGAACTGGAATCATAGAGTTAGTGTCCGTTCTCCAATAGAATAACATTTCATAAGTGCCTTTTGGCTATGTGAATTGAAAAGCCTTATATTTTATTCATGAGACGCAATTGTATTTGTGACATTCAGATCGTAAAGTTTAAACATGAATGGCAAAACAATCACGGTTATACTAAATATTAGGAGGGATTAATCTTTATAACTATTCAATGCGAAAAAAATATCGAAATTGTGGGCAGAAATTATCTAAATACATCTTTATGCTGGGATAATATTAGGAAGGATGCTAAAGTATTAAACGGTGGTTTATCCCACACACTTTCACAGCTAATAAACTCGATACAGACGTTTAAATACGTTAAGCTCCAGTTAAAGTTGTGAAACCAGCCCGCGTCAACACAACACACGTCATTACGTTTTATCTACCATATAATGGCTTTGTCAATTACACAGGGAAATAAACTTATAATAATATTTATCTATGCGTAAAATATACGGGTCAAATTAACCTCCTTAGTTGAAGTAGGTTAACAAATTGCCCACTTATCTTCCTGCGTTGGTAATAAAATCGGCAGAGGGAAATGGGTCAGTGCTATGGTAGGCTCTTACAAGCTAACATGTTTTATTTTCTTTTGTTGTCCAAAGTTGTAAAGTTATTCTTTACATTGTAACTTAAATAATTCGCGAAGGAATCCTAGTTTTAATCAATGTTTTTTAAGTGTGTATACTTGATTAATTTAACATATTTTTATATATTTGCCTCATTCAATTTTCTGTATTGTGAGTCACAAAATAATACTACCCACATCTAGCTCCCTACAACTTCTGCTTCTCTACCAGAACCCTAGTTCTAAGAAGTACAAGCAAAAGTATCTAAAGGCACCCCAATGCAACTATGGAGTGCCTTCGTCTATTTTAGCTCCATTTATTTTAGTTTATAAGCCTGTCTAGAAATCTTTTGTTATACCTTCCCTAAAATCCAGTAAAGCAGTCACAATTCTCCTAAAATTAGCAGAGAAACAAGGTGAAAACGATCTACTCTGGTCTGAAGTCACATGAAGCTACCACAAATACTCACCACTAATATAGATTCATATGGCACCACGCAATAAACTATCGCCGCGCCCCGGTTTCGGTCGTAAATTGTTATAAAATACAGGGTTTATATCACTTATGAGCTTGTAAATAATAATTCTGGCCGCGAAATTGGTGTAATAAATTATATCTACGAGTATTCATCATATTAGTTGATAGTATTGAAGTTTTTACGCCGTATTAAGTTGAGTTTTTATTGAATTTGGTGCCACAAGATTGCAGCTAATATTTTTAGTTGGTTTGGAAGTGTTAATTAAGTGTAACAAGCCACGAAATAGGTATCGATATCTGTTTAGTATTAGGAATGTGCGATACCTTCTATATTTCACACTCACGTTAAGTCTTCTTCTTATCGTATGGTAGATGAACAACCTGGTGTCAGAGTTTAAACCGCCTGTAGGCCTCTGACATGGCTTTACACACGGTTGAAAAATCTCTCAGGTCTGCCGGTTTCCTCAAGATATTATCTCTCACCGTTTTTAGCGACTGAGAATTAATTTATAGTATGCACATGAATTCGAAAAGACATTGGTGCGTGCCGGGGTTATAACTTGCGACCTTTGACTTGGCACTTCAACGGTCACATCATAGGCTATCACGGATATGCACCTACATGACGTATCATACACGACAATATAAAACACGTTAAAAAAATGCGTACAAACTCATATATTTATTCATAAGGCGACCAAAATATCGTTATAATAAAGCTACTCACCTAATTTATGTGATTCATCATCAATAGGATGCAAAAACAAAAAAGGGAAAACACATTTCCCCAGTGGTATCAACTCTCATTTCTCCATACATTATAACAACGAACAAACCGACAGGATCTTATGACGTCACCCGCAAGCCCTTTGCATATATTCATTATATTAAAATTTGTGTAACGTATTCCAATATTTTTTCGATTCAACTCGACCCTCTGCCCCCTACTATGAACTGTTAAAGTGGGACAGTTTTCGTTGTGGAAGCGAGACGTCGCTACGTGCAGTGTAGTGCGGCGTCTCGCTTCCACTACGGGAAATGTCCCGCTTTATGAGTTCATGGTAAGGGAAGCCCCCTTACCATGAACTCATAAAGCGGGACATTTCCTGGTCACAAAAAAAAATCGTGAACCGCCATGTTTTCGTCAAAGCCTTTGAAATGTATGTTCCCCTAATCAGAATGCTTTAATGTCGTTCCGATTTTTGACTTTTTAGGAAGATTATACATGTGGTATGGATCTTGCAGCGATTTTAATTAATTTAGTTTAGTCTACAGGCATTTATTTAGAGTCTGCCTATTTGTATTTAAAAATACTGATAACAGATGCACCGCAGTGTAAAGGGTTCATAAACAGACACGAGAGTGGAATCAATCATTATTCACGGGTATTACGTGATGGCAATTTTGTAGATAGCTAAGTACGGTTTTGTTAATTAAAATTCAGTGGTTTCTGAAGTTTGTTTAAGTGTAACTCAAAAGTACATTAAAGTAGCCACAATTTTTACTTAGTGAGCCAATGTTGTTAAAATTTGAAACATTTTTTTCCTTACCTTAGGTATTGTTGTATGTAAATAAATTGTATGTTATTTAAGTACAATTTAAACTTATTGGGCGCGCTTTTATACGTGTACCTACAAGATGGTCACACAAAAATACAGGCTAACATTAGGACTTTGAACGTAACCCTTGAAATAAAACTTGACGTCCTTGCAATCTTATCCAAAAACTAAATATACCGATACCTTTTTATCGTCCTCTAATCTTGTTTCTCATTTCATTTAAAATCAATAATCATAAACATATGCAGCAGCTTAAAATAAATAAATAAATAACTTTCAACATAAACTAAAAGCGAATTGCAAGCCTTTAATTTATCTCCAAAAGTATCGTTATTGTAATTTATTGTATGCGAAATAAGTTTGGAAGAAAAAAGTCGTTGGCTGGTCGCAATTTGCAAACATTATGCATTATAGTCAGGGATCCACGGGCCAAATTTCAAATTGATTACCATCAAGCCAGTTTTCCGTGAGTATCTTAATTCTCATTTTTTTAACACATCACATTAGAACTTTTGATCGTAGAACTGCCATAACATACCACGCAATTTGTAGGCAAGTGTGGCTGTTAAATCATATAAATATTAACTAAGCAACAGTCAAAGAATATGCTAGTTAGAAATCATTTTCGATGACCTCGTTATCGATACATGTTGGAAGGATAAAAAGGACCTCAAACATTATTTCTAACTAGCAGATTTTTTTACTGTAATTCCGGTTCTACGCTCAAAAGTTGTAGTGTGATGTGCAGGGGTAGCACATCACACTACAACTTTTGAGCGTTAGGCTACCACAATCGAGAATTTTTGTTAGAGTTCTCTCTAGGTTAGGTAGTTATAAAAGTTAGACGTATCGTCAAAATGAAGCTACTCACGAAAAATTTGTTTGATAGCAATCAATTTTAAATTTGGTCCTTGGATCCCTGACTATCGCCAATTCCGATTTACGATGGAGGGGTGAAAGAAAACTAAAGATGGTCTTGTTTTTTTCTTTTCCCATTGTTACCTAACAAGCTTTATAAAAGCCGAATGGATTAATTATTCCCCATTTGTTTCGCAAAGTGGTTTAATGCTGCGATTTAAAAATGTAGTATTTACTTGGGTTTGATGTTTGTTTGCTTAATTTCGTTTTTTACAAGTCGTGTTTTGTTTATTAAATTTTTATTAACAAAAATATAATATTTGGACTCGGCGAATGATACATTTTTATATTTGTGATGTTAAGTATTTTTAATTGATTCAGAAATAACATTCGGACACGTTCAAGGGTGAATATTGGACGTCTAATGTTTTCATACATAGTACTTATAACTAGATGAAATTTTCCTCTAATCAGGCGCCTATAAGCTTGCATTGCAGTTCATTTTTCACTGTAGAAGCGAGATGCCGCTACTTGCAGTCGCTTCTACAGCGGAAAATGACCTGCAATACTAGCTCACAGTAATCCCGCAGTGGGTAGGCACAACATAGTTATCGTAAATATGTTATTTTTTTTAAATTAATTGCTTCTAGCTCTAGCTTTAGCCCTTGTGCTACTGATAGTTAACAAGGTAAACCTTTTCATTCATCCATATCTCTCTTGCTGCGTAAAATAAGGACAAACCAACAAGCAATATTTGTAGGATATTGTAGACTGTATATAGCTTGAAGTACGTAGGTACAGCTATATCCAACATTATGTATCATCATCATCATCAGCCAAAAGACGTCCACTATTGAACATAGGCCTCCCCGTTTAAGCGGGGGGGTTGCCATAATCCCCACGCTTGGCAAGCGGCTTGGGGATCGCAGTATTGGTGGTGAAGTTACAGAAGACGCTGCTGCCCATCTTCTGGATTTTCCCTTAGTCGCCTCTTACGACACCCACGGGAGGAAAGGGGGTGGTCGATTCTAGGCCGGATACCACACGGCACCCGGATACCACTCGGCACCCGGATACCACACGGCACCCGGATACCACACGGCACCCGGATACCACACGGCACCCGGATACCACACGGCACCCGGATACCACACGGTACCCGGATACCACACGGCACCCGGATACCACACGGCACCCGGATACCACACGGCACCCGGATACCACACGGCACCCGGATACCACACGGCACCCGGATACCACACGGCACCCGGATACCACACGGCACCCGGATACCACACGGCACCCGGATACCACACGGCACATTATGTATACCACTTGTAATTCTATGTATGCTCGTAAAACCATACATAAACATCTAACACTAAGAAAAGAAAAACATTCGCCTAGCTAGTCCTGTCCAATTTCCGTCTAAATTGTATGATGGCTCATAAACTTAATAGAATGGTACTTGCTGTCCCTATAACCTATTTTATGACCTTTAAACCTAACATGAAAGGACCAGCCTCCTTACCATGAACTCTTAAAGCAGGACAGTTTACGATGCCTCGTTGGTCTAGTGGTCGCTAAGCGCGACTGCTGAGCAAGAGGTCCTGGGTTCAAATCCCGGGTCGGGCAAAGTGTTACTGAGTTTTCCATTAGGTAATTCTCAGTAGCAGCACGGAGTCTGGATTTGTGCCCGGTTGGTGGCAATAGGCTCGCCCCCTATTACATTGGGACTTACAACATAACTGGCGAAATGTGGGTGTACTATATGTACACCTTTGCCTACCCCTTCGGGGAATACAGGCGTGATGTTATGTATGTATGTATGTAGTTTACGATGTGTAAGCAAGACGCCGCATTACACTGCATGTAGCCGCGTCTCGCTTCCACATTGTAGACTGTTTAGCTTTAAGAGTTCATGGTAAGGAGGCAGGACCTTGTTTTATAGGACCTTAAGCCTAAGAGGGATTTAGGGCATCTTACTTAAAATTGGAGAAGGGAAGCTGATATTATCTGTAAGGTAACTTAGTTTTTATGGTTTTATAGTTATGGATAACACAATTCCAATTAGTTATGATATGGTTAGCTGATAGAAAACTCAATACTGAGTTAAGCTCGCCTTTGTGCATACACTGTGCATACAAGTGTATTATTTGTGCATACAAGCTTTTTCAAATAATGTATTTGTGTAATTTATTATGTGCAATAAAGAATAAGGATTTTTTTAAATAAAACGTTATTTAAGTAGTGAGTGATGTATATTTTTAACGTCACCCCACACTAAGAATTTATCCTGTATCGAGGGTGCGTTTCACAAACATGAAATATCACACACACAAACACCCAGAATCGGGACAAACATCTGCGGGTCACAATTTTTGTACGTGCGGGAATCGAACCCGCAAACCCTAGCGCAGCAGTCCCATCGCTTAGCCACTGCGCCAATCAGGTCGCCGTAATATGATAGCTAACCTGATGTCTGATCCCAAGACTTGACCTCTGCGTACCCTAACATTACTAGTGTTGTAACAAATAAACATAGTGATGTTTTCCGGCTACGTCTGTATCAACAAGGTATCACGGATAAGTGATCTTAACTCGTTTATTACGCCTGCATGACCTTCGTAAGACCGTAATCAACAATAGTCGTGTTTCTGTAATGTTCAGTTATGAAATGTTTTGTAACATACTCATACAAAAATCGTGGTGGCTCAGACGTTTGTGGGCTGGATTCCTGTGTGTAAGATTGAGGGTTCAAATCCAGGATAGTACCAATGAGATATGTTTAATGTACCGCTTTAGTTAGGAACACGATACATACATTAGAAAAGGAATTTGTTTTTGTATTCCATAATACCTATACATTAACTCTCATTTTATATACCCGGGTAAATAAGGAGACATAAAAAAAATATTTAAAAACAAGCTCGTTCTATAATTTTATTATTTAGAAATGATACACATATTTAACAAGCAATAAAATCCTCATAACATACCGCGTCCAAGGGCACCTCTAAATCGGTTCGTCGCCCTTCGATATTAAGAAGAATGCATCATAAATCCAAATGGAATCGACTAAAATATCGGAGTTGACCCATAAACAAAATAATGGGACTCGTTCCCACGATTTTAATTATTAAAAGAACGTTTCACTATTTCACATTGTTATGTGGGAGGAACGGGCCATAAATTCCGGTCGAATGATTGTACCGATCCCCTATTAGTAATCGATTAGTCGAATTTCTAAATCGATGTATCGATTCGGTGATACGAATCGTCGAGGCGTAGCGGCTATTGGTTTCGAATGCTTTTAATGCATTGAGGGATTGTTCTTTTTATGAATTTAAATTTGTCCTCTATTTACACCGATATTTTTTTTTGTAATGTGCCATGCGTGACTGACTTTAAGTATATGTCACATAAGGTCGTACGTATATTATTTCGTGGTTGAATCGATATTCTAATGTTATGTTAAAAAGTTATACAATAAAATAAGTCACAGCACATTTCTGGACTTTTTTATTTCTCATAGGTATTATCTTTCTTTATTTCTTCTTTCAAATTGAGTGTTAATATTTCAGTATCGAATTATTGCAACTTTATAGTTTTTATTTCATTACTATTTTATCCTTTTATCTGACATGAGCAGTGCGATAATGGTATTTTTTTAACCTGCATTAACGTCCATAAAACACGAAGCTTAAATTTAAAACACGATGTCATCATAATTTAAAACGCTAGAAGAGAAGAATATTTTTTTATATAGTATTAAATGGGAAAATAAACAATCAAAATAAGCGCTTTATCTGCTAACCTAGCTAGCATAAACCTTAATAACATTCAAATTCCAAGTAAACTCCAAAAGTACAAAACAACAACACAGCCTATTAAAATAAATTATATTACGCAAACAAGACACGCATTACACCAAAACATGTACAGAGCCGAAATACTACGCATTGTTACCAACAACGTAATTACATCGTTATTTTACTTACCATCGAAGCTGTAAAGTGTTCCTTTTAATTCGTCTTGTTTGACAATATGCCAAATGACGCTTCGTCCCATTTTTGTCAGACATCTTAATTTCGAATTTAATTATTGTGTCAGTTCACATTTTGAGACGTCGGATCTCTAGCTATAATATAAGCTTCTGTGAATGATGATGCCTTGGTTCGTCTAGCACAGTCTTGGCAGACAACTTCGCTGCTATATTTTTTGACTGACCAAGCTCTTCACCACCGCTTGACCTGTTTTGTGTGTCAATCAGCAGCCGATACTGAGAAGACTAGCAATTTTTTTATAGATAGTTTTTGTACTTCGTATGAGGAACCCTCACTTGGATGAAAGGACCTAGGGAATTAGGAATAATTGGCTTCTAATAACACTATGCTAAATGGATCTTGAAGTATAAAAGTGGCTTCTAAGTTTTGTTTTTATTTGTATATCAATGGAGCTGTTACAGACAACGTAAGCAAATTCAACGAACAGCGCTAATCAACCACGTACCTTATTAACAGCCTGCCGCACTGCGCAAGAGACGTTAAACATTTATACCGTCATTGCCACAAATCATCAGGCTGTTTACCTATGAGACATAGAAATGACACGAACATTAATTACACCTTGGAAAAGATTATTGGTACAACACAAAAGAAATTTAACTATTTGAGATACAGAACAACAAAAGACAATAATAACATGAAAAGATTTGTACCTATACTATGTGAATATCAATGAAAACGTTGAAAATATTGCTGCAACGGCTAGCCAAAACAATAGCCACTATCAAATAAATACACTGCAACCTTAACAGTACGTGTGAATCGCACGCATTGGTTTTGATAGTTATACTCCTGAACATTTCACAGGTGGCAACCAAAAATATACCTACATTTAGAATACGTATATCCGTAGGGAAGAAAGGTTCTCGAGTGGCGACCACGAAGCTGAAGACGCAGGGTTAGCAGACCTCCCACCAGGTGGACCGACGATATCGTCAGAGTTGCGGGCAACCGGTGAGTGGAAATGGCAAGTTGTCGTTCATGCCTTTTTCAACGGTGGACGTCTTTTGGTTGATGATGAACGAACAAATAATATCCGTAGGGTAGTGAAACAACTTAAAAGTAAAACATAATACTTTTTAAAGCTACGTGATCCAAACACATCAATAAATGCACTCTAACAAACTAGCTCAAAGCCACAAAATTATTCATCCCCCAAACACAGAGCAAACACAAATCATGTATCAGAAATACATTCATTCCAACACAACTGCATCACGGTACTAATAAAACAAAACCGTCATAAAAAATAGAGATGCAAACAATACGGTATCAAACAATCGATGATCAATATCGGAATCTCTCGATCCCGAACAATTGTTGGTATCGATCCCTAGTGACATTTGGGCATATTTTACCTCCATAATGAAAGGAGCCAATCAGGCATGTGAAATACAATCCTAGGTAATTGGGTACTGGTTTTGGCTTCCGTCAATATTGTCCTATTGTTCCGTTTTCAAATAAACGATAATTTCGATGGAATTCTTGGGATCTTTGGAAATGTATCGAACTGTAGTTTTGGCATCTATGTTTTGACAAAGGACAGATCAGCGAGTTTATGCGAAGTATTTACTGAAGGCTCGTCTTAGGATAATAGGACGGTAGCTGGATTTTGATGTTCTTTATCGAAAATGCGTTCCATTCCTGAGACGCAAATACAAGACCGGTATTTCCTTTAGATTTTTGTAATACTTCTTGTATAATACATTTTTTGTATCTTATGTGTGTATCTTATCTCGTGTCTTTGAATTTGTACGAGTATATTAATTTACAATAATTTAAATAATGTTTAAACGTTGAATACATATTGTTATGTTCATAGTACTTAAACTTTATAACGCAGGCGACGGATTACTTATTATTTCATTCGATATTTTAAGCATACTTTGATTCTTACCAAAAAAATACTAGCTTTACTACCGTACTAGGTTTTTTTCTTTGAGAGCAAGTCAAGCTTTCCATGACAAATATTTAAATAACCCACACTTTTTGAATTCGATTACGGGTATCTGTGTGTACGCATGCATAACAAAACAAAAATAAATCAACTTCCCTTTCATGCGATATCTGGTACCAGTTTGCGCATTAAGCACATCCCTACATTTGGTTTTGACGTCGTACCCAACGAGCGAACAAAACGCCTATTGTCCTGTTAATAGCCCATCGATTTGTTTACCCAACTATGACTATGTAGATTATTTACACTGACTCCCAACATTTCTAGTCAGGGATCCGCGGGCCAAATTTAAAATTGATTTACTATGAAGCAAATTTTTCGTGTAGCTTCATTTTGATGAGACGTTCAACTTTTCTCTTATAAAATTCTCGATAGCTGATTGTTTTACTGTTCTTAGTTAATATGTATATAATTTAACAGCCACACTGTCCTACACATTGCGTGGTACGTTATCGGTTCTACGCTCAAAAGTTATAGTGTGATGTGCTACCCCTGTTAGCTATCACATCAAGAATTTTTGTAGGAGAAAAGTTGTACGCCTCATAAAAGTTAGCTCACAGAAAATTTGCTTAATAGTAATCAATTTTAAATTTGGTCCGTGGATCCCTGACTATTTCAACCGAGTTACCATTTTGATATTATATTGAAAGTTACAATAGCGTGTCATAACTTTATTGTCATGGGTTTATACACTTTCATTCTCGTTGTCATGGGAACGCTGTTTATGCAACATACGCTGTGATAAGCCGCGTTTATTTCTATTATGAGAGCTTAGTTTATATGGGTGGATAATTGTTTAAATTATAAATCAGTTTCTAAAGTTATTTTAAAATTTATTAGACTTAGAGTCTGTATTGCTTGTATGAACACTTTTTGTATTTAACTTAGATTTTCCCTTAATCGTTGGATGTAAATGATTGCTCAGTTCGGAAATTTAATGTTGTTTTTAACTAATAATACTTATCGTTATATAGATAATCCTATACAAATGATCCATAACAGGACGCTCGCATACATAAAGCTAAAAGTGTGTGAACTTAAACGTCTTAAGGTATTTTTATTTACATTTTCAAGCCATTAGGTCAAGCTTCTAACACTTTTATCGCCTATCGGTACAACTCTGTCTCCCGTATACCAACCTAAGTTTTTTAATTACAGA
The DNA here is from genome assembly GCA_905340225.1 of Abrostola tripartita. Lineage (NCBI taxonomy): Eukaryota > Metazoa > Arthropoda > Insecta > Lepidoptera > Noctuidae > Abrostola > Abrostola tripartita. The sequence goes on from HG996488.1 coordinate 12,851,172, forward strand.
GAAAACACTACACTCCTCGCATGCATACAAATAAATTCACAGCTATAAGAATGAAAGAAAAAGTAGTACCTATCAAACATAAATTGCAAGTTCCTTATAATTGTGCAAAGCTATCAAAACCGCTGAGCGTAACGAGTCGTTAATATAAATTATTGCACAGTCTGGGAATAAAAAGTTATACTTTAGGGTATCTTTCCATCATGCGATTTGTGGCTAAGCATCAGATGCGTTTTAAAATAAATGGTATAAATATACTATAGCGGTTGGCTCTGTAAAACGGTTTAACAAAAAATGGAAACGAAGTTATTATCATCATCTCTCCTATGGCACGCCACTGAGCTCGATCTTCGGCGTTCCGCTTCCAACAGAAGCTATCATCATCATTCACCAGTCTGTTGCCTCTCCCAATATACGCCACAAAGCCCGGTCTGCTGCTTTTTGCATTCAACAGAAGCTAGCTACGTATAATCTTTAATATTATAATAGCGGTAACATTTGTTTGTTTGTATGTAGGGGTATCTTCGTCACTCTCTATCCGATTTACAAAATTCTTTCACCAATTTTTAGAATGGACCGTCAAGGTGGACATAGGCTACTTAAATCCTGGAAAAGGAAAAAAAATCATGCAGAGGAAATCGTGGGCGAAAGCTCGTTTTTTTATTGAGGAATGTGTGCTAAAGATGGAAGCTAGAGATGTGAACTAGGGATGCGCGAGTGTTGACTCTGTTAGCCTATACAGCGACTCCAGAGAAGACGGCGGCACGGTGGTCACGTGCCGCCGGCAAAGCGATACTAAGGGGTGACCTCTTACAGTCACCCTAGGGATGTGCCAAGTAGGCGTTGCATGGGGTGGTTCCGGAGTCGGTCTTTTTAGAGGTCCCGGAACTTCCCTTGTTCGTGCAGATGGTGACCACCGGGGTGGTCTGAGTGTGGTAGAAATCCCACATTACCCGGCCCCTACCCCACGGGGCCGGGTGCCTTTTGAAGGTTTCCCCAGATAACAAAAAAAAAAAAAAAGGGATGCGCGAGTGTGGCAAGCGCGGATACACCATTGTAGGCACGATGGGCATGCCCAACCCTGATAGACTTGTGACGTCACACTTTCAGGGTCTGTTGAGGTCGATAAGCTGATGATATTCAATGCCGTAATAAAATAAAAGATTCAGTAGTTTAGAGTCTAAGAGCGAGTTCATACTCGACTTGCACGTGGCTGATTTTCAGGTGGAAGTGACCACAACCTTTTTTTAGGGCTGGATCCACGCCTGGACTGTGGTAGCTATGTGCAAAGCAGAGTATGCGACTATGTAGTGACGCGCGTTTAGCGTTTAGCTAGAGTCAGGCTGTGTTTGCCAAACTTCTTGACAGTATATGGTTAGGCGTAAATGAGACAAAGTTGTAGTATAGTCTGGTTATAATTATCCAAAGGTGCATCTTATATACTAACGACTACGTGTTGATCACGGATAGTAGAAACATTTAGTAGATATTGAACGTGCGATAAAGATCGTAAGATTGCGATGTAGATTGTAGATACAGCACAAAGATATTGTACTGTAACAGTACACCCTCCTTTAAAAAAAAAAAAAATATTATTATGGTAATAGTGTTTACAATATAAATTTGACCTAGACCTTACTAGTTATTTGCTGATGTATATAAATAATAATGCTATTGTACGCGGTGGAATTTGATGACGCCTGTTGTGGTGTGATTTGCTGACGTATGTAATTTTGACTTAGCTGTTGCACGAGTGTTTATTATTTTTTTCCGTTAAACTCTTCATTCTTCTGTCCAGTGTTTTCATTATGCCGTAAAGTAGGATCACGCCGATTGTTAAAATAATCTGTCCCATTGCAACATTTCTTGTCCACCGTAAGTCCTCCTGGATCAGGTTACGGAGTTTGTCCGCTTCGTTTTGATTGAGGCAACTGTCCGTATTGTATGTTATCTGGTCCTTAGAACTTTGATTTCCCATTTTAGATGTCTTGTTGTTACGAGTAGTTGTGAATTAATGGTATATGTTAAGATCTATGTTAATATATATACGAATGGCTTGCTTATATCAGCGATTTTTTATAGACGCACTACTGGCTTTACTTTACGTCCCGATCGTGTAGTGTACGTGTGTGAATGTCTGTATAAATCCTTTGAATCTGGCACGTAGTTTGATTCGTCATTGATCATGAATGCTGGTTTCAATCTATCAATTGATATCACTGTCTCTTTATCCCTAATTCTAATGCAAAATGTTTTATCTGTTTTACTAATTACTGGGTAGGGACCTTCATACGGCGGTGTCAGGGCTTTCTTAATTCTATCACACCGAACAAATACGTGTGAGCATTCTTTGAGTTCGGGATGCACAAATATAGCTTGGTGGTGGTTTTTTCTTTTCGGAATTGATGTCATTTGTGTGATGTCCTTTTGAATTTGTTTTACAAACTCTTCGTACGTTGATAACTGTGCTGCTGATGACTCAAAAAATCCTCCAGGGAGTCGTATTGGCGTTCCATATGTCATCTCTGCTGAACTATAACCTGTGTCTTCTCGCAAGCTACTCCGCAACCCGAGTAAAACTGTTGGAATTTCTTTTAACCAATTTTCGTTGGATTCTCTTGTCATTAACGCCACCTTTAAAGTTCTATGAAATCTCTCTATCATTCCATTGGATTGCGGATGATAAGGTGTTGTCCTAATTTTATGTATTCCCAAAAATTGTGAGAGTGACTCAAATATTCTTGATTCAAACTGTCGGCCTTGATCCGTAGTAATGCGCAATGGACATCCAAAACGAGTAATCCATCCTTCGAAAAGTGTCTTGGCTACTGTTTCTGCCGTTATATCTTCTACCGGAAATATTTCGGGCCATGACGTACAACGATCTATGATTGTGATTAAATATCTCTTCCCTTGTGAAATCGGAAGTGGTCCGACGATGTCAATATGTAAATGTTCAAAACGTTGCGCTGTCATAAATGTACCAGGAGGTGATATCGTATGTCGTTGTATTTTTGATTTTTGGCAGGCTATACATGATCTACACCAATTATTGATATCTTTGTTCATATACGGCCATAAATACCTTTGGGTTATCATTTTTCTCGTAGTTCTTTTTCCTGGATGGCTCATACCATGAATGGTATCGAAAATTTGTTTGCGAAATTGCTTTGGTAAGTAGGGGCGGCTTTTTCCAGTAGACGTGTCGCAGGTGATGTTTATTGTGGAACCCGGAAGCGTAATGTTTCTGAATTTTAATCTTTTATTGTCACGTAATTTACTTAGTTCATTATCTGTTGATTGACATTTTTCCAATTCAGCGTAATCGATAGGTGATGGCACGTATATTTCCTCTATTCGAGATAAGGCATCGGCGGTAATATTGTCACGTCCGCTTATGTGTTGAATGTTGGTACTGTATTGTGAAATGAAATCTAACTGCCGGACCCGTCGCGGTGTATCGTTTGATGATGGTTTTTGGGAGAATGCGTATGTCAAAGGTCGGTGATCCGTAAATATTGTAAATTCTCTTCCCTCGATTAATCTGTGAAAGTGTTTGACGGCCATGTATATTCCTAACAGCTCTCTGTCAAACGTAGAATATTTTTGTTGAGTTTCGCTCAATTTTTGTGAAAAAAAACCTAATGGTTCCCAATTGCGTCCGGATTTTTGTTGTAAAACTCCACCAACGCAAGTAGCACTAGCGTCGGTCATGAGCGCTAGTGATGCGTTGCGGGAAGGATGCGCTGTTAACACTGCGTTTTTCATGCTTTCCTTGCATTTTTCGTAAGCTTTGTCTGCTTCCGTTGTCCAAGGAACAGGTGAATTATCGTTCTTTTTTGAACCATGTAGATATTCGTTTAAAATTCCTTGATTTTCCGCTGCGCGTGGAATATTACTTCTGTAGAAATTGACCATGCCCAAAAATCGTCTTAATTCTTGAATTGTTTTCGGTTTGGGAAATTCCATGATTGCTTTGTAATTTTCTTCGGTAGGTTGTATTCCTTGGCTCGTTATATGATAACCTAAGAAATCTATTTCCCTTCTGAGAAATTCGCATTTTTCGAGATTAATGGTTATTCCATTCTCGTGTAAACGTTTGAAAACCGTTTCTAAATGCTGATAATGCAAATCTTCGTTGTCCGATGCTATGAGACAGTCGTCTACAAATATAAATACGAAGTTTAAATCTCTAAATAAGGAATCCATGAATCGTTGAAATGTTTGTGCCGCATTGCGTAATCCGAAAGGCATTCTTAAGTACTCAAAAAGTCCGAAAGGTGTGATGATGGCTGTTTTTTCTATATCTTTAACAGGAATACAGTGGTATGCTTTGCGTATATCTATCTTGCTTAGTATCTTCTTATTTTCTAATATGTATGTAAAGTCAGTTAATCTTGGTAGTGGGTATTTGTCCGGTACTGTCGTGCTATTGAGCATTCGATAGTCTCCGCACGGTCTCCATTCGCCATTTTTCTTTTTTACCATATGTAATGGGCTTGCCCATGGGCTATCTGACGGTCGGCAAATTCCGAGCTCTATCATATTTTGAAATTCCTTTTTGGCTATGTCGTATTTTTCTGGAGGTAATGGTCTTGCCCGAGCTGCGACGGGTGGCCCTGTAGTGATAATGTGGTGTTCAATCTTATGTTTGGGCGCATTGCGTAGAGAGGACTCTTTCGTGATGTCTTCGTATTTGTTTAAAAGTTGCGTAATACGTGAATTCGTTCCCACTGCGATAGTACGAATTGTTTGTTGTGTCGCTTTTTCTGAAGTTACATGCGTTGTCAGCTCTGTAACTTTGTCGATAAGTTTGCGACCTGCTATGTCGACTAATAGTTTATAGTGCTCTAGAAAATCTGCTCCAATTATTGGTTGTGTAACATCGGCGATTATAAAATTCCATTTATAACATCGTTGTAGTCTTAAATTCAAGGTAAGCGTCTTCTCGCCGTAAGTCCTAATTTTAGTCCCATTTGCAGCGTATAGTGTGTATTGTTCATTTTGTAAAATTGAATATCTCTGTTGCTTGCTAATGACTGAAATATTTGCGCCCGTGTCAATTAAAAACTTCATACCACTTTTTCGGTCGGTAATGGTGAGGCGATTGGATGGGTGGATTGCACAGAGTTTCGCCGTTGTCTGTGCTCTTATTCGTTTCCCTGGTTCCGTACGTAAGCCATTGGTTTCCAACCGCATGGTTTAATGCAGTTCCTTGCATGTTTTCCGAATCTTTCGTGGTAGTAACAAAATCGATTTGCTCCTCTATAGTTTGTTCTCGGCCTCATAATCGGGAATTGTTGACGTTTCTTGAAATGATTGTGCGTGCTGGGTCGATAGCCATATTGACCTTGCTGAATTGCGTCAATATCTATCTGTAATTTTGCTAGCTGGGCTAAAATGCATGCTGTATTGTTGTCGTTTGAAGTGTCGTTGCTAACAGCTGATATTTCGGTTACTTTTGAATTCATTATTATTTTGTCTGCAATTTGGCTCAGTTTGTCAATTTCCATGTCTTCCGTAACTGCTAGAACCGTAGTAACTGATGTTGGTAAAAGCCTGAACCATAGTAGTTTAATTGTTTCGTCACTGATTTTTCCTCTCCCGAGGACTCGCATTTGACGTAATAACTGCGAAGGTTTTTGATCACCGAGTTCTGTCTCTGATATTAATTTTTGAAACTGTCGCTGTTCTGTTTCTTCGTAACAATCAATTAAACGTTCCTTGATGTTTTTATATTTATCTGTAGTCGGTGGTGAAGTGATTAGGTCACTAACTTGTAGTATTTCTTCCTTGGATAATTTTGCTATTACTGTACAGTATTTGTATTCGTCTCCTTGCTTCTGTGGTGCTAATATGGCTTCTAGTTGCGTGAACCATAATCTTGGTTGGTCTTTCCAAAATTCCGGAATGCGAGATAAAACCGAGGTGCCAGCGGCTACTTCAAGTGTTCCTTGCTGATTTATGTTCGCCTTGCATGGTGATTGTGCCATGTTTCTTGCTGCGTATTCATCACGTCGGGGTCACCAATTTGCCAAACTTCTTGACAGTATATGGTTAGGCGTAAATGAGACAAAGTTGTAGTATAGTCTGGTTATAATTATCCAAAGGTGCATCTTATATACTAACGACTACGTGTTGATCACGGATAGTAGAAACATTTAGTAGATATTGAACGTGCGATAAAGATCGTAAGATTGCGATGTAGATTGTAGATACAGCACAAAGATATTGTACTGTAACACTGTGCATCTTTTTCGCACAGGCATCTTTTGCAGCGCATCTTAAATACACCATACCCGCTCCACTACACCACTTTACATTTGTGGATACAGTCACATAGTTTTGTAGCTTTGCTTAGACCTCATTGCTTAGATGCCTAGTGTGTCTCTGGTGGAAAAGCAGCCTAACGTGAGTGTCTGCCTCTCATACTTATACACACATACATACGGACCCAGTTTTATAGGTCAACTTAAAACCTAATGGAACGAGGGAATTTATCTTATTTAGTGACTTGGATGGACTGCCAGTACAAGACTTTTAATGGAAACTTGTTATAGGTACCACCAGTATTGAGTCTTCGAGATCTTATGATGATGATAAGTCAGTTGAATGGACTGCCAGTATTAGTTTTCTTATAGAATTTCGTTTAACTAGCACTAGTAATAAGCCTTCTAGTGGAACCTTCTTTTATGGTACCCACACTAACTTTATGACAAAAAACATTGTCATTTTCGTTGGCAAGTAAAATTTTGCATTAATTTCCCAGAATTTAATTCTAAATTTATTGGATTTGGTATATAGATATTGGATTTTTTGGGATTTTAACTAATCCCACAAAAAAAACTTATCACTCTTATCCTCAATTACTGGACTTAAATACTTTCTGTGCCAAAAATATAAAATATAGGTACTTTTATTCCGACACTATTATACAACAGCAGTTTGCCGTGTGGTATCCTGCCTAGAATTGAATACAATAGTCGGCACGCACCAAAGTCTTTTCGAATTCATGTGCGTACTAAATTAGTTATCAGTTGCTAAAAACGGTGAAGGAAAACATCGTGAGGAAACCGGCGCACCTGAGAGATTTTGCAACGGTGTGTAAAGCCATGTCAGAAGCCTACATACAGGCGGTTTAAACTCTGACACCGGGTTGATCATTAACCATACGATAAGATGAAGAAGAATATACAACAGTGTTGTTTATTTCTTACTATAAATTTGCGTCGTCGATGTTTCCTACCATAAGCATCAGCTCGTAGAGTGCTCCGGTAATGTTTATTCAAATAGACACTTAATCCAATTCCCAAAAAACTCTCCTATAAAAACGTTTCACTTAAGGCGTATACTGCCAATATCATTACTGTATAGACACATACAAGTCATGTTTAGAAGGTCTACTTTTAATAACACACGATATTATAAAGGTGAAAGTTTGTAAGAGTGTGTTTGTTACTTCTTCACGATTAAACGGCTGGACTAAATTTAATAAAATTTGGTATGGAAGTAGCTGACACCCTGGATTAACACATAAGCTTTTTATTTTTTCCTAAAAAAATGTAGCAGGTGACACTGCGGAGCGAAGCTAGTTTTGTTTAAAACAAAACCTCTTTAATTAATAAAAAATCACAATTAGTCATCTTTTACGACACCCGTGAGTATCTGTTTGTACACGGATCTTGAGGTCAGGAATGTGATATACATATATGGAACTGTACGGCTTTATTCATTTTATTTAATATATATTCGGATGTACCGTTCTTCATGTAATTGGTAGTAGTACTTCTGTTTTCTATTTAGCTTGAGGAAATAAGTCCAACTTTTTTATACTATCCTCTATCCTCTTTTCGATCCTATTTTCCTCTTTAGAAGGTTTTTACGTCACGAAAACGTATCGTTCAAGCATTTGGCGATGGTGTGACGGTAGTTTGGTTTTCTTGTTATGGCGCAAACTGTTGTGCCAATTACGGCTGTACCTTAATGGTACGACATTTTTTTTTGAGGAAAACATGTAACTTACCAAACAACGTTGAAGACGATTACCTAATTGGCGCAGTGGTTAAGCGATTGGACTGCTGCGCTGAGGGCTGCGGTTTCGATGTTCGGACAAAAATTTGTGCGACCCGCAGATGTTTGTCCCGAGTCTGAGTATGTGTTTGTGAAACGCATCATCGATACAAGAGAAGTTCCTAGTGTAGGGCGACGTTTTAATTACGATAATAATAATTATGATAATTAGAGTCTTGTCTGTGAACTGCCCATCAAAATTAAAGGGCCGAATAGATTTTTCGTTAGTACGTACAAACGAATGTACATGATCACACTCATTATTAAAAAGGTCGGGCTCTCTGTAACGAAGAGTCGTTACACAGTTCATTGACCTGGTTATTTGATACAAAGGAGGACGTCAACCAATCAAGCATTGATTTATCTTAACTAAAATTTATGGACATAACATTTAAAGTTATTAGTTTTTATAAACATCTTGTACCAAGGAACAACGAATTCTCAATAAAGATGATTGTATAATTATTATACTTTCAATATAACATAACACCACGTCTGTATTCCCCGAAGGGGTAGGCAAAGGTGCACATATAGTACACCCAGTACCGCCAGTTATGTTATAGATCCCAATGTAATAGGGGGCGAGCCTATTGCCATCAACTGGACATAAATCCAGACTCCGTTCTGCTACTAAGGATTACCAAATGGAAAAATCAAATATCACTGCCCGACCCAGGAATCGAACCCAGGACCGCGTGCTCAGCAGTCGCGCTTAGCAATTCTTACATTTAATAAATAAAGAACACTCTACTACCAGTCCACAACACAAATATACCATTGTTTCTGCTTCTGGTAACATCATAAACCAATCACAGAATGACTTTTACAGCCGCCATTTTGACAAACTGACGTTTGCTGTCAAACATTTTGTAACGTAAAGTCGTAAACCACATAAATTAAATTTTTGAAATTTCATAGAAACGAGGTTACGATTAATTTGTATTATGATTTATTATTAAAGAGACAGTCAAACAGTTATTTGTTAGTTTTAAGCGTTGTTTGTACAACATAATAATTATTTTCCTAATTTTTGAGTTGATTTTTCGATGGCAAAAGGCTCGATGCCATTTGGCGAAACTTAACTGGCGAACTATGGGTATAGGTACCTACTATAGGTTGTGAGTGATGTTTATGTTATGTATTTGAGTTGAGTTTGGTTTTGTTTACACTTGTGTTACCATAAATTTAAACTGCAATGCGTTATTACAAAGTTAGAATAGAATTTGAGCTACTTTATAAATTAAATACAAAACAGATTCCTAAAATTTAATCAAGCGAAACATCAAAGTCCAAAAAATCAGGTTTACAATTTCTGCTCTTCTAAAAAAGAAGCACATACTTTCCAAATATATTCTACAATACACAATTACACATGCTTAGTCACTATCCTATTATTTTCTTTGTTAGATTCTTGGACGGGACTCAAAACATCGATCTCATTTGGATGCTGTTAAAAATAATTCTGTTACATAAAATGCTTTAAAATCCTACATCTCTATGCGAAACTCTGATGAGAAAATGTGAGCTAACAATATTATGCGCTTCCAAAGAAAGTTTATTACATTTTTGTTTAATCCTTCATGGTTTAAAATGTTCCAGCACAGCAAATTCTTGAAAAATATCTATGATACTGTGTAAGACAAATTCACATTTAATTTCGATATTTACGCCTTAATCTCAGTAATCATAATTACAGGTACTAATATTACAAATATGAGTAGTGATGATTTGAATGTTTGTTTGTCAATCACGTTAAAACAAGTAAACGAATTTGGATGAAATTTTACACATAAATAGTTTATAACCAGTATTTACACCTGGAATTTTTATCCCTACAAATTACATTGCATAACGACTCTTTAGATTTTCTGGAGCCAATTACAAAGTTCACGCAGACATATTCGTCATAGTCGTATAGGCTACAAAAGAGCACTTACAAAACGTCAAAACTAGTTGCTCGGTTCCAAAAAGTCGTTTCTATGGAGAAGAACCGGCAAGAAACTGCATAGTTACTCTTTTAAAAATATGTTGTAGGAATGTTTAACAATTATTTCAAGTATGAGAGAATAATGAGCTACACAATATACCAAAAATGAGAATACGAGTAGCATCTAAGTAAAATAAATAAAATAGTAAAATAATATTAATATAGATCGGTTATTCTCTCATTACAATTTGTGTAGTAGTAGTCGCGGGCAGGTACTAGTCTATGTAAAAGCCTCATAAATACTACCCACGCTGCAGACTGTACCGTGGGTTGCTAAAAGAATACCTCAATTTTCTCCCCTAATCCAGCCAATTAGCACTGAGTTTGTATCCATTCTGAAATAACTCAACCAACAGCATACAAATATGAAACACAGTGACGTCACTAATTGGAGTTCTTTTCAATTTTATGCTTCCAAAACGGAGACATGTGTAACGGAGAGCCAAATAGAACAAAAGTTAAACTCTGTGTACAATTTGCAAGCTTTACGTGTACAGAATAGTAGTAGAGATTCCTTTTTTAACTGACTCCAAAAAAAGAAGGACGTTCTCAATTCGCCGGGATCTTTTTTTTTATTTTATTTTTTATTTATGTTCCCTCATAACTCAGTCATTTATCAACCAATTTTTATCAAATAGAAATGTTATTCATAAAGTTAATCAACAGTGAGCAGTGTAATTGTTAATGATACCAAATTGTTGACATTTTTTTAATATAACTCAATATTTCAGAACTTTACGACACTCATAACACCTATTTCAGCAAATGTCAATAAAAAGACGAAGCTATGAATGATTGAATGACTAAAAATAAATAAGCATTTATTTAGAAAACGGTAAAACATAGATGCAGACAAAAGACAATTGGTGTGCTATGTATCCTACTACTTATCTACTTATTAATAATCGGAGAGTGAAAATCAAATAAAAATCATCTCAATCTAAATCCGTCCTCAATTTTCGTAAGCAATACCGACTGAAACTTCTTTCTATCTTGCACGATGACGTGCGTATTTCAGGCGTATTCTTTCAGTTTTCCGCTCCAGTAACCACACACACCGACAGTCGCAATCTCTTTGATCTATACGAATAGACGTCTTCGATATATTCTAAACAATTTGAATAGGTTTGATGTTTTTTTTTAACTACCTTCAGTTGACTTGTGGAAATTGGAGAAACTAAATCTGTGACGTCTTTTGTTATTGCAGTGGCTTTACGTAATAGTTTTAGGTTTTAACTGCAAATAATCCTCCAAATCTTACATACACATATCGCTATCGTTAGTTAGCACCACTATGCATAGAGATGTTATTAGAATAACTAAAGTACTTTAATCGTTATCATGACGTTGGAGCAATGTAGGAGCAATGATAATTATGTCAAAAAGTATATAGATATGTGTGAAATATAGGAGGTATAGAACTTAGGAGTAAATTTTTTATATCATCTTCATACAGCATGACGTTCCGATAATTTATTTATGCACTAGAATTAAAGCTTTAATTTGGCTGGATTTAACGTCCAACATAAAAATTTATAAATAAGTCATGGAATCTTCATTTATTTTTTTACCGACAGCTGACCATTTTCTACAAGCTTACTGTTGGAAAAACCATGTTTCTCACAGCGTACACTTATACGGTTACCTTCTTCTCACATAGCGTCAAATCAAAGAATAACACGAAGAATCACAATAAATCATTCGATTCGCATCTAACATGACAGTTTAGTGATGTGGCAAAAGTAAAAACTAACTCTAGACGCCATATGCTTTAACGCAAACACCGGAATAACCAGCTTTCTGTATCTAGACATGTAGGCGAATGACCTGTCATTGCAATACAGTCAATGATATATCAAAAAGTATACATAGGTCATATGCTAACAAAATGAACAAGAAAATTGTTCCGGAGTTAACTGTACAACTTCACGAAGACGTGAAAGAGATAGCGTAATAATATAATTAAAAGTAAAAGGGTAAACAAGCGTTTGACACTTGCGCACGCATGTCAAGCGTCACTCGGGCTAACCAATCACTGCTAACTATATGTAAATTAGAACATCTCAAAATGAGCGCGCTAGTAACATATCTGCCTCATTTAGTCTATAAAATATAATTGAATACAGTGAAAGGTTTTGCAATTAAGGAGCTCCAAAGACCAGAAAGGTTAACCGTATAGAGATTGTAGGATCGTAGAAGGGGTAGGAATAAAAATCGTGTCGATATAGACCAGTTTATGAGACGATTAAGAGGATAGTTACGACGACCTGATTGGCGCACTGGCTAAGAGATAGACTGCAGCGCTAAGGGTTGCAGGTTCGATTTGGCCAAACATGAAAACAACAAGTAATAAAAACACATAGTATATCTAAATACCTAAGATATTAAGATACCACTAGAACACAGCCATTACCTCAAACTTTTCACAAAAATACTTAACTAATGCCATCTTCTCTTTGTCCCCAGGTATCAGTGAAGTGTTTCCAATATATGTCAACAAACATATCTCACCGATCAGTGTTAGTGTTAATGTGGGGTGTCGGTAGCTGATCGCACTGGCGTGGTACGGGCCCGGGGGGGGCGCGATGCAGGCGGGAGGGGGATGGTTTCTGCCCTGGACTATGGGTTTGCAGAAATTCGCGGTGGCCCTGCCAATGGGCGGCGTGATGCCTCTGGTACCGCCGATGTTGGCAGCCCTGCCACCAGCCCCTCCGCCGCTGAGGCTCATAGCGCCGCCTCAGTTGCAGCATCAGCAGCCTGGCAGAAAGGTACGGGTTGTTTATAATCTTAAGTGAAACCAGAATTAAGAAAACACAGGGTTTACAGTGAAGTTTATGAGTTTTATTCGCGGAGTAAATTATTTTCCATTGAATACAGAAGATCCTTTTCTGCTGTTCGTTGTTGTTATACAAATATATTCCTTATTTATCTTAAACCTAACTTTTTAATACAGGAAACGTGACCTACACAAGCAATGGTATTTCAAAATTTAAACGTTTACTTTAATGAAATCAGCTTGCTAATGGGTCTAAATTTAAAGACCATTGTAGCTTGTAGCGTGTTTAATCTTTGTTTGCTACCAAAACCTACCTCGCCATCTCCATTCAAACTGCCCTTCTGCCCTTCAATATCGTAACGGCAAGCCGGAATCGATTCCACAGAACTTTTAATATTCGGTAAGTCGTTGAAACCGGATTAAAGACGTTTATCGATATCGTAATGTCACGATAAAATGTTCGAAACGTAAGATTTGGAAATGACCAAAAAACTCGTCTAGATTTCTGCCATTTGGTTTTTGTGGCAATAATGATAAATTTTTTGGCCTTAAATGAGGGTCTGAAGGATATTAAGAATAGATTAGAAGGAAATATCTTATATAAGAATTGTTGTAAGCAACTAATGGGTGAGTTTATTTACAACCTTTTTCTTTACGATTCCTTTGTAGTGAACCTTTGCTATTTGAAGCTGAAACGTGAGAATATTAAATTCGAAATCACTATCAGAGCTTCACGTTGTTGTCGTAACTCAACACCTCTCTTATTAAAATGAATAATGGTCTGTGGATTGAAATAGTAGACTTCAACTAATGCTGTAAATGATGTCATTCATTTTGCTGAAGATTTAATTTTACCTCATTAGCCGAAATTTAAGTGTTAAAAACTTTAGAGCATATTTTTCTTATACCAACTAATTAGATCCTATGTTTTTTTTTTATATTAAAATACCTAAAGTACATCAAAATTCTGTAAAAACGAATCAAATTCTAGTATTATTAAGTTACCATGATACCGCAAATTAAAGGAACGAAACCCCATCGTCAGAACATTCTGTTTCCATAAATTCACTCATTGATTCTGATTGAATCGATTGGGTGACTTGCGATTTGTTGGAATCGCATTTAGGCAGCTGAACGATTGCTTTTATTAGTCACCGTGATGTTAGACCGTAAATATTCTGAAAATCAGCTTCCCTCTTCTGATAGAATAGAAATAAATACAGCTATCATCAAGTTACCAAAGAATTTTAGGTCTAAAGGCGGTCTTTTTTAATGTTATAAGCATAGTTTTAACCTTATGCTTTTATACAGTCGTACAAGGTATCTGGTTCATCATCAGTCTTTTTTTATATATTTTTGTCGTTAGCTCAGCATGTTTCTTTAGTTACTTCCTTATCGATACATTTTAGTCTAAAATATATTTTTCTATTAGTGAATAAATAAAAAGTTCATTTTGGAACTCTTTAACATTTCAGCATGCCAGAACAAAACTACCAACAATAATATATCGTGTTGTTTCCATGTCTTACAAGTTAAACGGCAAAATAGGGACCAAATTTCATCCTGTACCTACCTTACGTTGGTTAGCCTAATAGAAAAAGACGTTCTCTGACGTGGGTCTCCTATCAATATTACTAAAGGTAATTTAGAGCTGAAAGGCCTAGACTGTAGAACATTCGACGAAAGTGGTTTATTTTTATCTTTTTCTTGATAAATTCGTATAGTTTAAGCTACCTCGTCACAAATGTGTAGTAGATTCGATTTCTCTTAGCAAATACTACAAAAAAAACAAGAGGTTTTTTATCTTCTTTTTAACTATTTCTTCTTATTACCTTTACTTGACTATCATTATCATCGTCATCCGCTGCTCTTCTTCATCCGCTGCTAGGTTTACGCCTCTCTTTTTGTGTGCCAGTCTGCATTTGACTAGGGATCATGTTATTCTTTGATTGAAATATGAATCTCAAACTTATACACTCACATTTGACTAAATAAATCTTGGTATTTTGATAAACAACTAACTGAACTGAGTCGATCTATTTTGTACCCATTTAACCTATAAACATTTTAACAGCTATTCGTAAATTGGATTATCGGAGTTTTCCTGCGATCCATTTACGGTATCGCTTGCTATTGTATTATTTGTACCTCTATATGGCTTTCTTCCATGGTTTAAGTTACCCTAGTTATTATCACTTTTTTATGGAGTTTGAAAATACAACTATTAAAATTTCATCATCATCATCAGCCTATCTCCGTCCACTGCTGAACATAGGCCTCTCGTATGTCACGCCACTGAGCTCGACCTTCAGCATTCCGCTTCCAGCCCCTGCCAAGCAATTTACGTAAATCGTCACCCCACCTAGCGGAAGGGCGTACCACACTACGTTAAACGACTATTTAGGCTATTTGAAATAATAGTTAAGTCATAGGTATACTGCAAGGGCTTGTCGGGTCCAATCCTGTAAGAGACAATAGGGCAATATTTAGTATGGCCTGCGAAATACAATTCCAAGTCTAGTTTACGTGTAACATAACATTACAGCTGAGGTGATGGTAAAGTAAACCCACATCTCGCCAGTTATGTTATAGGTCCCAATGTAATAGGGGGCGAGTCTATTGTCATCAACTGGCCACAAATCTAGACTCCTTGCTGCTACCTACTCTTATCGTATGGTTGATGAACAACCTGGTGTTAGAGTTTAAACCGCCTGTAGGCCTCTGACATGGCTTTACACACCGTTGAAAAATCTCTCAGGTGTGCCGGTTTCCTCACGATGTTTTCCTTCACCGTTTTTAGCAACTGATAGCTAATCTATTGTTATATGTAATTTACCAATATTAACACTTACCAAAACAACTCTCACTGACACACAAATTATAGGATTAGGTACACATGCAATTAAAACATAAAAGATAAGTACTTAAATAATTACTTCCTCAGAATTATCTTTCGTCACTGTTACGTATTAATTATTCGATGAACGCGTAACCAATCTTTAATAACACGTGGCAACGTGCGAAGTTCTCGAACAAAAACCTTTTTGTTTATGTAAACAAGAAACAATAGGACTTGGCGGTTATACAATAAAAAATCGTGACGTCATTAAGACACCACGGGGTGCTGGGAAACGAATCTATAAAAACGGAGTGTTCTTTTGAATTATCATACACATACATAGACTGCCTCGTTGGTCTAGTGGTCGCTAAGCGCGATTACTGAGCATGACGTCCTGAGTTCGAATCCTGGGTCAGTCAGTGTTACTGGGTTTTGTTTAGGTAATTCTCAGTAGCAGCACGGAGTTTTGATTTGTGCCCGGTGTATGGCAATAGGCTCGCCCCCTGTTACATTGGGACCTTTTACATAACTGCGAAATGTGGGCGTTCTATATGTGAACCTCTACCTACCCCTTCGGGGAATACAGGCGTGATGTTATATTATGTTATATAACATCTTATATATAAGCTACTTAGCTAATTACCAAATGATGCTGCTGATAAGCTCTTGAACAAGAACAGCTGCTTCAAGATATCCGTGGACACACCACGCTCTAAGACACCACATTTACATATCTATAAAAACAAATATTTCAGAAAATCTTTATCTAAACTAATCAAGACAGTACTTTGCATAGAAACCACCTCTTCTAATGAAACTAACAAGGGCAGGTGCAATCCTACTAGATACTATTTCATGCAAATGTATTTATTTTTAATTCCAAGTAAAACCGGGTGCGCTAACTGTCAAAATACGACTTACATCGCATCTGTAAGATGTAATGTATTATTTTGTTCCCAGAGATGTGCATCGACTAATGCCTTCCCTCACCCTCTTA
The DNA here is from genome assembly GCA_905340225.1 of Abrostola tripartita. Lineage (NCBI taxonomy): Eukaryota > Metazoa > Arthropoda > Insecta > Lepidoptera > Noctuidae > Abrostola > Abrostola tripartita. The sequence continues at coordinate 12,867,838 of HG996488.1, forward strand.
GGGGCGGTTGTCTCTTTCCTTTTGTCTTCTGTCTCACTCCTTCAATGGTGTCATGTTTGCTATTATTATCTGTGGGACTAGTTTAACTTGTACAGAAATTAGCGTGGTGTGAGTTATGAGCGGCGGCGTTAGCGATTTTTAAAAACTTTGAATATACCACCGTAATTATTACTTCGTGTTATAGTGCGCACCATAGACTACCCTAGTAATAATTTTCATCTTTGTTGTCTGGAAGATATCGCTATTAGCGATAAGACCGCCCATTGTACTCTATTTTCTGTTTTTGATTCCTGTAAAATATGTGTAATGGTGTGCAATGAAGAGTGTTGTATTGTATTGCGATTATAGATGATATTCTTTATACTATAAATTTAGTATCATTAAACTAGTTTTGTCGTTTCGTTAAATACTTCTTTACGTTCAAAATGCTGGACGAATTTTGATAAAATTGGGTATGGAGCTGACACCATGGATTAACACATAGACTTTTTATTCTGAAAAAATGCAGCGGATAACACCGCGGGGCGCACTAGTCCCTCATACAACCAGGAGCCGACATTTTTATTTTAAATTCATTTAATTTCAATATTTATTTTATTATTTGCTATAATTTCTGTTATCACCTCAGTGAACTTTGTTACTTAAACTCAGTACGGTAAAACAAAACAAAATAAGTTTCCCCGAAATTGCAAACCAAGTTCTGTATTCCCATCGATTTAAGGGATAAACCGCAATAATCTTACAGATTACACCACACGCTAAGTAATTGGTTCTAGTCTAGTCTATGTAAGGCGTTTGATATTCCCGGCGCCGTGTCATCGGATTAACTACGTGTACAATACACCCTAATGCCAAGACGTTCACGTTTTAATTGGCAAACATACTTGGGGCTCGTAGCTATGTGGCTACCCCGCAGATCAGTCGATCTGCGAGGTTAAGCCGTGCTCGCCGCGGTCAGTCTTGTGATGGGTGACCGTTTTCACATGTCGAGACCCCACCGTGCTTCGGAAGGCACGTTAAGCTGTTGGTCCTGCGCCTGATCTCTCTCCGGTCGTGTCGGTCTACCGTCCCATCGGAGTATGAGAGTGAGGGAATAGGGAGTGCACCTGTGTTTGCGCGCATACTTGTGCACTATAATATCTCCTGCGCAGATGGCTAGTCTCAGCTGAGACAGGCCGCCGTGACCGAAATTCGGTCAGGGGGACATTATACTTGACGAAATAAACGAACTCACTTAACTTTGAGACAACGAATTTGCTCAGTCAAGCGGCAAAACGCTGGACGAATAGAAATCGAATAGAATGGTAAATGTATGTGATTGACATAAATCATAGTTCACATTCGAAACAGTATTTTGACGACATGCCCCTTAGACAAGTGGCAAAACGCTTGACGAATAGAAATGGAATAGAATGAAAAATGTATGGGGATGACACATGTCATCGATAACTTACTCGAAACATGATGTCATCCCCATACTTTTATCATTCTATTCTATTTCTATTCGTCAAGCGTTTTGCCACTTGTCTAAGGGGGCTGATTGGCGCAGTGGATAAGCGATTGGACTGCTGCGCTAGGGTTTGCCGGCTCGTTTCTCGCACGGGGCTAAAAAGTGTGTCAATTGCAGATGTTTTTCCCGAGTCTGGGTGTTTGTGTATGTGATATTTCATGTTTGTGAAACGTATCCACGATACAGGAGAAGTTCTAAGCGTGGGACGACGTTTTATTCTGTTATTTTATTACGTCATCCCCATACATTACATTTAGTTAGCGATTCGCTACTTGTCTAACGCCCCGAATTTTAAACCACAACCATGACCAATCTTCTATCCATAAACAACTACGAACCATAAATTCCTCATTCCAAATCTCTAACCTCTATACCATTTTGGAATAGCAGAATTCCAGAGCCATTTACAACATAACTACCATCGCATTCCCCATTAGAAGTTGGTCTAAAATTAAAATGTTGGATCTCAGTTGCCATCCACTATAATAACAGCGGTGTTTACGTCGTAAATCATGGGATAATTGCCACCATGGGACCCTAGTGCGGTGATTAACCAACTCACTTGCAAATTGATGGTCACTGCTTTCTTTTGGTGCAACTTGTGCTTTTAAACGGCAGTTGAACGATTGGAGTAAATTATGTTAGTGAACCGTGAGGATTTTTTTTCGATTGTTTAACGCAGTGGTTATGAATGCATGGATTTGATTGTGGGTTCGGTATCTTTATTGATAAATATATGTAGACTATACTTGTTACGTATGTATTTATCGTAAGAGTAGCCAATGTGTAGGTACTATTGAAACACATTTCGCAAGACAATTTAATCCTATGTAATACCCCGGCGAATTCATTGTCGTTCATTGGTGAAAATAATTTATGCATTGCTGACTTAGATTAACTCAGTCCTTGCACTTGATTGAACCTTGTGAAGATCAATTCGATCCATAAACTGCAGATCCTTGCTTCACATTATTAAAAAATAACCAAACGTTAATTTACTTACTAAACCCTTGCGGCTAACTTAATGAATAAAAAGCTACAGAATTGTATGCAGCTTTAAGTATGAAATTGCACGCTTTAAGAACTATAATAAAAACCTTAGTGTGTTAAAATCTTAATATTTTTAAGCGAGGTTTACGTCTCATCATAAAAGATCATCATTTAAAACCACGCCTATAACCTATTTAAGTTATCTAGAAGATCAATCCATTTAATTCTCATTGTACAGTCAACAAAAAAGTAGGTGAACATATTAACTTTTAAACATACCTACCATTTATTGACAAACAATAACATAGTATTTTTTTTTAATATTCTTCGATCATCATTTCAAATCTTATAATTTGAGACTGTCAATTGGATTTATGTATATTTCTTTTAACACATTATTTGACACTAATTTTATTTTCATAAGCTGATTCTATTGCTGACCGTACACATTTTACACGAGTAATTTTCTTGCAATTACCATCAGTCTTACTTTTTTTAACTTTACCCTACACCAGGAATGTGTCCTTATCTTGGTGCGTTTTAAAAACATGAAATTTCGCTAACACTTAGACACGAGACAAACATTTGTCTGATGCGCAAATGTTTGGACCATACGGAGATCGAACCCGCAACCGTTACTGCAGCAGTCCAATCGCTTAGCCACTACGCTACTCTGGTATTCAAAACTAAAATTACTTATCAATCATTTAATTTACCATCAGTCTTACCTACTGTTTTCAAAATGTTGCCTCACTATTATAATGTCAGGATTAGCTAGCTGAAGTGGCAGTAGGCAGGTCACAGCTGTCGCAGAACCGACAACCGTTGGGGGAGACGTGTTCTGTAATGGAGACCACGGATCGGCTAACGTAGTGTAGGACGTCCTCCAGCTAGGTGGGGCGACGGTATACGCTAATTTGGAAGCGAAAGACCGAAGATCGAGCTCAGTGGCGTGCCATAGGAGAGGCCTATGTCCAGCAGTGAAGTGAGATAGGCTGATGAATATGATGACGGTGATGCGTTTCACAGTCATGAAATTTAAATACCTACATACACCTAAAATTCTCAAAAATATTTGCCTGACACGGGAACCTCCAACGTATCGTAGTGTAACTGCTTAGCCACTGAGCCAATTGGGTTAAATAGTGACGTTAATTTAAAAATGTCTACTAGTGCGGGGATTAAGCTAAAGCCGACTAGCAATATGTGTCGGCTATTGTCCCGCAACGGCTTCTTTTACTTGTAATAAGATGATGCTTAAACCGGACAGAAGTATAGTATATTGAATCGGTAGAAACTTATTAGATTTTATATATTAGGTACTAGCGGCCCGCCCCGGCTTCGCACGGGTATAAAATATATATTATAAGTATTTCTCCACTATTTAATGAATGTTATATACATATAAACGTTTCTCTTCAATCACTCTATCTATTAAAAAAAACGGCATCAAAATCCGTTGCGTAGTTTTAAAGATAAGCATACATAGGGATATAGGGACAGAGAAAACGACTTTGTTTTATACTCTGTAGTGATGTATATATGTATGTACTGTAAAACTACCATCTAATGCAACTATTGATAATAAGAATTGCATTTTTTTTCTACTAGGATACTTTGATACAAATATAATTATAATACTGTGTCATATCATAATACTGCTTTACATTATATTTCTGTTAGAAAAATCTCTCAAATCGGGCTTTGAAATGATGCTCGAAAAATGGCAATATACTAAATGCTTGTTTAATAGTATGCCAGCGTAGTATCTTCATCATCAGCCAAAGACGTCCACTGTTGAACATAGGCCTCCCCGTTTAAGCGGGGGGGTTTGCCATAATCCCCAGGCTTGGCAAGCGGCTTGGGGATCGCAGTATTGGTGGTGAAGATACAGAAGACGCTGCTGCCCATCTTCTGAATTTTCCCTTAGTCGCCTCTTACGACACCCACAGGAGGAAAGGGGGTGGTCAATTCTAGGCCGGATACCACACGGCACGTAGTATCTTACTGTAGAACAAATAACTACAAAACACATATTTGCCCCGTGCGGGACTCGAACCTGCGCAAAGCGCCTAACTTGTAGCTTACGGAAACTGGGTCGTAATACAATCGTACACAAACATGCAACGTAGTTACGGGAACGCGCGATTCGCGTCGTATTTCAGTGTTGTATTCCTACACATTAGCAATTCCTCTGGGCCTAGTTTTAAAAATAGCCCGTATTAATTAGGTCTGCCAATGATCGTGAGATGAATTGTACAGATATAGAGTCCTAATTACAAGAAATATACCTGTTTTAATAGCAAAAAGAGGAGATGCGGCCCCAAGTAAATGTAAGTTAATGGGCTGATCTAAATTTGTTCGTCCTTCGGCTTTACGGAGTCTCGGCGACACTTGGATAAATCGAGACACATAACATCACACCTGTATTCCCCGAAGGGGTAGGCAGAGGTGAACATATAGTACACCCACATTTCGCCAGTTATGTTGTAAGTCCCAATGTAATAGGGGGCGAGGTTATTGCCATCAACCGGGCACAAATCCAGACTCCGTGCTGCTACTGAGAATTACCTAATGGAAAACTCAGTATCACTTTGCCCGACCCGGGATTTGAACCCAGGACCTCATGCTCAGCAGTCGCGCTTAGCGACCACTAGACCAACGAGGCATATGACAATTGTTTGTTCTATTTGGTTATCATTTAATTAGTGTAACATGCGAAGAAAACATTCATTTGACAACCTAATTGGCGCAGTGGCTAAGCGAATGGCGTGCTGCGCTAACGGTTGCCGGACTTGCCGGTTCCATTCGCGCACGGACCAAAAATTTGTGCGATCCGCAGATGCTTGTTCTGAGTCTGGGTGTTTGTGTAGGAAATTTCATAATTATGGAACGCACCTACCATATCGGAAATAATCCTAGTGTGGAAAATATCACACAATTATTTGTCCCGTGCGGGAAACGAAGCTGCAACCCTTAGCGCATCAGTCCAATCGCTTAGCCACTGTGCCAATCAGGTCATACATTGCTATAGGTACCTACATAGCTACTGCCCTAATCAGGTCGTTCGTCGCTATAGATACCTTAATAATAATATTCAAAAACCCTTCGTTAAGAAAATACATAAACTTTCGCCCTATACACTAACGTGTATGCACTACTACTCATCATGCATTACATACACATTAACATATCGCAGCAGGCACTAGAAGTGTACGAAGGCACTATATTTTAAGACCACTTGTCTCATCACACGGTACTCACGTTATCATAAGAATATTCTAATTAGGTTCAGACCCGTTCTTAGCTTTGAGGAGAGCCGATATGATTAATAGGTTATGTTTGAAATGTTGTTTAAAATGTTGCCAATAGATGGCGTTGTTAGATGAGACGCGATTTCTACATGGCGGTGTTGAGATTCTCCGCCACTTAACGACCCCACGTCGTCTTGTTTGTTTTGTATGCCCTACATGGAATATATATTACTCTAAAACAAGTGATATCCTCATCCTTGCTACGTTTTGAGTGCTGCAGGAGTAGTGGTGTTCGGTTGAACAGGTTTTAAACATGAAAAGGCTTATATTCTTGTAGAAGAAGATTATAATTTACCTATAAATTACTTAGGTATAGTGTAGTTTATTTATGCACTGATAGCCGAGTGGTATGATCGTTGGACTGTCAAGTCAAAGGACGCAAGTTTCAAACCCCGGCACGCACCAAAGTCTATTCGAATTCATGTGCGTACTATAAATTAGTTATCAGTTGCTAAAAACGGTGAAGGAAAACATCGTGAGGAAACCGGCACACCTGAGAGGTTTTTCAACGGTGTTTAAAGCCATGTCAGAGGCCTACAGGCGCTTTAAACTCTGACACCAGGTTGTTCACCAACCATAAGATAAGAAGTTCATTTATTTTTTATAATATAAGTGCGAAAGTAACGCTGTCTGTAACCTATCTCTGAAAACCTCTGAATCAACTTTGATGGATTTAGTACAGAGTGAGCTTAAAGCAACTAAGGATTTAGACTACTTTTTACCCTGACATATGTTTTTATATGTTCCGTCTTAATGTGTCTGACGCTAACCAGCATTGGCAGTCCTCCCACCAGGTTGACCGACGACATCCTCAGTTACGGGCAGCCGGTGGATGCAAATGGCAAGTTACCGTTCATTGTGGCATTCTAAGGGGGAGGCCTTTGTTCAACAGCGGACGTATTCCCGCTGATGATGAGGTGTCTGAAGTCCCGCCTCACGTGAACAATAGTGGTGATTAATTAGCTTCCTGTCTCGGCTAGGCTTACGGGCTAGTGTCCTCTAAGTGGTAGACAAAGATGCAAGTAGCATCAGACTATAATATGTATTCGTTTAGAGCTGTCTGGAGAAATTTCTGACGCGATAAAACACTAGCGTATGCTTCAGGAATTATTCTCTAAGAAGTCTTCTAGCCTTTTAAATCGGGTAAGGTGACTGAGATAGAGGTCATTATTATATTCAGGTTCATCACGATATTTTCCCATCATTAATAAATTATTTATTTAATACGAATTACGCACCCTAATAGGTAGCGTAGGCATTAATAAGATCACAGAAGCAAGAATTTAATGCATATTAAACAGTTTAATCTTCAGTCATATTATAAGAGGGCTTCTCAGTGTTCACTCAAATATTTATCCTATTTTTATCCTGCAATTCACAGGATTCTAAACCTTATTTAAGGTTCAATTAAGGACTTATTTCCTGTGATGGTATCTAGGTCTAGTGTGCAACTTTTTTCTCAATTTTTCCTAGAATAGCCGTGAACGCTGATTACCATGGCGCACTTAAGTCGATACATCGCGCATGTTACCGAGGAGGCACTCTTGCGCATGGATTATTAATCGCTTCATTGATTTGTTTGGTGTTTTTTTTAATGACAAACTCGTACTAACATGACCGGTTGTGAGATATGTTACGACTGAATGTATTCGCTTGGTAATTATAACCTTTTTATTTCAAGTATTACCTGTTGGTTATTTACGTATTTTGTACTGGAATTACTTAACTATATACCCTTCTCCTTTTTGATGTTTCAATCCCACTGTGAACTGCATCTTCGGCAATATGACAGACGCGCACAGCGTATTCCACTGAATGAAAGGATTTTTTATTTCTGACCGATATACGACTGACGGATACAAAAGTTTAGCTACCATTTTAAAAGAACGGGCGTCATACTCATAATAAACAGTCATAAACAAATCTTCATCGATATTATTCATCCCTAATCGAAATAGCTGTTAAAATAACGCGGCACATTCGCCCACAAATGAGCGACAGTTTAACAAGCGGGTATCGAGTGACCAAACAATTGTGAATCGGTAATCGTTAATCGATTGATACACAGCCTAATTTGCGTACAACCACGTTTAATTAGAATGTGAAATGCTATTGATTGTTCACAATTGCGTTGCGTGGCAGGCCTATGTTGATTGAATGTTAAGTTGCAGCTGTTATTATACTTTAAAATTAGTGACCGACTGGTGGTCGCTAAACGCGATTGCTGTCTCGGACTCGAGACCAACATCTGCGGATCACACGAATTTTTGTTCTGTGCGGGAATTGAACCCGCAATCCTTAGCGCAGCCGTCCAATCGCTTAGCCACTGCGCCAATCAGGTCATCGAATATATATAGAGTTAAATACAACTGAATTTACTTTATCCTAAAGGTAAAAAAGAATAGTGTAAAAGATACAAATAAATATTCGTGTACAAAGCAGTTAAAGCCACGCGTAATTAAAGATATACAAAAGGGTAATATTACAAATTAATTACACAAAATAATATCATTGTTTTTGTAGATAATGGCCGAACGGTTCGATATTTATTGGAACCGGTTCGCTGGATTTAATTATATTATTTGGTTTGTAAAACAACAATTTACTTTGCTCTGGTACTCAAATAAGACTACTTATATTTATCTGACAGTATTTTTAATAATACATACATTAACTTCTTCTTCTTATCGTATGGTTGTTGAACAACCTGGTGTCAGAGTTTAAACCGCCTGTAGGCCTCTGACATGGCTTTACACACCGTTGAAAAATCTCTCAGGTGTGCTGGTTTCCTCACGATGTTTTCCTTCACCGTTTTTAGCAACTGATAACTAATTTATAGTACCTACGCACATGAATTCGAAAAGTCATTGCTGCGTGCCGGTGTTTGAACTTGCGACCTTTGACTTGGCAGTCCAACGGTCATACCATTCGGCTATTAGTGCTGCTATATACATTAACAATAACACCAAGAGGAGACAGAGGTAAGTCTACGATTAGCACAGAGTTTAAATTTGCATACATTGAGCTACCAACCAAAATCTATTAAACAATCATCTATTAAAATATAATATCAATTAAAATTTAAGGAAAATATCGACAAATTGACATCTCTAAAACTTTATTAACTATAAATAGAAAATCGAATTTCAATTTCGTTTAGTGAATACAACTTTAACCCTTCACCGCTGGCCGTAAATCTTTGAACAACCAGTAAATACCCGATGGACAGTCCATTTACTGTCAACAGTAAAACATACTTACATATACACATTTTTATTTCTCGTCAGTTCTATAGACCTTTCATAATTTCCGCGTCACATGCACCGTAACACAAAAAACATTAGTAATCCGTCATTATATCATTGAAGTGGGCCTAACCCATCCTGCTGCAACCAACTAAAGTTTTGCGTAACAAAAACTAATTCATTTCAAACCGCACCTTTATTTCTATTGTGATAAATGTGAATATTGTGTGTAAATTTTTTGGTTGAGCGCAGTTTTATCACGGTCAATCGATAGTATCGCGGCAAGCATTCATGGGAGTCGTGTGCTTGGAAACCAATTTCCTGTTCCCTTTTGTATTGAAATGTAAGTGATGCTCTTCAATATGGGCGCAGACATGGGATTTATCGTCCCTATTACGACATTACACATGCAACTTTTAGGAGTCTGCTTTCACAGGGTTAACAATTCATTTCCGCATGACGTGTCGAGGAGCGATGTGTTTGTTGTATTTTGCAGTCAATATTATTGTGTATTTAATTGTTTAAGGGTTAAATTGTTTTGGAAGTAAACTTTAATTATTGGGTAGTTAATAGTGTTATGTAAATAGTGAAAAAATTCTTCTCCATTTGCAATTTACTTCACGCTCTTCATCAGTAATGACGGTAATATTTTTTTATAATTTATCTGTCCGTTTCTGTGTGTCATCTGATGTATACGGATGTATGAATTTAAAAACGACTTAAGAAGCTGCAGCGAGTGATAACGACCCCTTTTAAATGTCTAATCAATCTGTTGCTAGGCGCTTCCCCTTGGTTTGCAGTCTCAAAAGGGGACAGCTGTGGCTTAGTTATGTTCGTTGCATTTAAGCAACGATTTGACTTGTATTTTCTTCTGCATAGAAGGCAGACGTCTGCTTTTTGCATTTCTACGTTTTACTAGACAGATATGTACCTAAAAGAGGAAGTAGATTCATAGGCAGATAATTTATCTTATACAAAAATTAATAACATTTCGGGAAATTCATATAATTTATCCTAGGACATTACTTTATCAAGTCAAGTTTATCAGAATTGTTTTTTTTTGTCCTGTCAATAACTATAGGTTACGATGACTATTAGAAATTAATTACTTCGACGACTCGATTGGCGCAGTGGCTAAGCGATTGGACTGATGTGCTAAAGGTTACGGGTTCGATTCCCGGACAGGACAACAATTTTAAGAAACCCACGATGCAGGAGAAATTCCTAGTGTAGGGCGACGTTTAAAAAAGTAGCCATGCTAAATGATACTGAAATAACAAAAGATAGGTTGGCTTGTTCTAGACTTTTTACCCTGTCATTTGTTAAGAATCCCTTTTGTCCGAGTATTGCCCTGGATGTAGATAAGGACCAACTGACGTTATCTTTACAACTAATATGTTTCTTTAAAAGGACTCACGCGCATGTTTTGTTTGTTGTTTTAATTGTTTGATTGTTATGGCCCGATAATTATGTAGTGCGTGTAGCCTGTAATTAATAAATCGGTAGGTATTTAGCTGTGTAGTCAATTATATGGACAAAGTTGAGGGTTTGGTTCTCAGACATGGTTCTTGCGAAACCTTAATTATATTTGTTTTTTTTTTTTTTAAATACGTTTTACAGATATTAAATGACTACGGACTCTAACGGTCAGGCGCGAGACAAATATTTTAAGAGCATACAAAAGCATGAGATAGCATACATAAAAATGGAGTCATAGCCGAGTGGTAATTATGACCGTTGGACATCAAAGTCAAAGGTCGCAAGTTCAAACCCCAGCACGCATCAATGTCTTTTCCATTTCATTCTGAGGCCTACATGCGGTTTAAACTCTGACACCAGGTTTATTTTCAACCAGACGATAAGAAGAAGAAAAGCAAACAAAAAAAATCCTGTGCGGGAATCGAGTCGTAACCTCGGCACAGCAATCCAATCACTTGAATCACTAAACACACTGATACTGATACGTTTAACTCTTAAGTATTTGTCTATGTGACATCCATATTTCATATAGAACAAAGAAAATGTAACTTGTGTGGAAGCCCTGGATTTCTTAAGAAAATCTTCTTGTAATACTGTCACCCTTTTAAGCAAAATGTCGCAATATTACTTAAAGTATAGTCGTGGTGGCCTAGTGGTTGACATACCGGATTTCTATGCACGAGGTTGCAGGTTCAAACCCAGGCAAGTATCAATGTGACTTTTTCAATGTCATCATCAAATACTTTCTTAGATATTCACCACTCATGACTGACAGTGACGGAAAACATCGTAAGGAAACCTGGATTTAATTATCTGAAATCGCCAACCCGCAGTGAGCTAGCGTGGTGATCAGTGCTCAATCCTTCTCTATACGAGAAGAGGCCTTTGCCCTGCAGTGGGACAGATAAAGGCTGTTATTATTATTATATTATATTATAATAAAATAAATACCATACAATTTACAAAACAACCACCAATCCAAATATAATGCTACAGAAACACCATCAACATCACTTTGACTGGGTACTCTTGCCCCGGGCAATTTGCGAAACGCATTCAATATCGCCCCATACACTCGAGATGGGCAATTTGTTCCTTTGATCATTCAATCTATCCCGGATAACCCTTTGTTAAGATTATCAATTGGCTGCCGATCTGGCCGTGGTAGATTTTGATTAGACAGGATTAGATTAAAATAGAATGGCTACGTAAAAACGTGGTTTGGGATAGGGAAGCAGATGCGTTGTATGAGGTTTGATAATAATCTAACGTAACATCACGCCTGTATTCCAGCAGGCAAAGGTATGCAGTACACGCACATTTCACCAGTTCTAGGTCCTAATGTAACAGCGCGCGAACCTCTTGCCATAAACCAGGCACAAATCCAGACTCCGTGCTGCTACTGAGAAATCGACAACACATAAATAGAGTACAGCCGTAATTAATAGTGAATAACAAAGTTAAATTGTGTCTTACCAGGTTTAAAACCCATTATCAGTACATGTATTGTATGTAGCTGGTTTGTGTACTGTCAGACCACATTTGTAACAGTAATGTTATAAATATTTATGCAGCTCTATAACTATGAAATAAACATAATAGCTATAAAAAGTGTTTGTAAAAACTAGACAGAAGGCCACGCGTATCTAATTTTGTGTGAAAATTACTAGATTCAAAACCATATAAACATCGTAAAGTAAAACTATAAATAATCAAGATTGTTAGAGTTTCATAACTGCACGTAAAACGTTTCGAGACTCAAACAACGCATAAAAAACCAAACGTTTATGGATAACGAAACGCACATTAACAAAAAGAAATAACACGAAATTTGTATTCACAAAAAATATATTATATTCGCGCGTATTTCTTGGTCGAAGGCTGATCAAAAAACTACCACAAAACTTGGAATCACGACAAAGAGACGCCTTCTCCGATAAGGGTCAGTCGATACGCCCTTTAGCATTTTTTTCTTTCAACTTTTGCTAACAAAATAAAGGACCGCCATGTTTTGTGCGACAAAATGGCCGCCAATGTTTTGGCGGGAATTTGGGCAAGCGTATCGTTTTGTACCAATTAATTCGACTGCATTTAAGAAAGATTTTACTAACCTATATAATTGTATATTTTGTAAATTTATTGCAATCCTATTGTGGCGTATTAAGGGGAATTCTTTGTTCAACAGTGGACGTATTTTTCCTGATGATGGATTGCAATCCTGCATTTTTCTAATCAGAAAAACGTAAATATCTTGACTGCTCAAAAAAATCATTTTCCATATGTTTAAGTTAGTAAAAACAAAGATGAGTCTTCCAAATGGTCTAGCAATATCTACCTACCTACTTACCTATGTTGTAATTTCAAATGTTTTGCAGCAATAACCGATAGATTGCCAGGCCTTGAAACAAGTCGGTTTAACTTCACATTCAAACATACTATTGCAATGATCGCTCTCAGTAGTCATCCTTTTATTTTTAAAGAATTAAATACCTATGAACAGCAAAGGCAGAGTCACCGGACATATTTTTTTGACCGCGTCAAAATGGCCGACGCTTTTTCCCAGGAAGCAGAATAATGTGCGGGAGTAAATATTGTTTATTTAAAATTTAAAACAATGTTAATATGAAGTAAGAGTAATGTTAGGCTTAGTATTAAATTAGACAAATACTTTATATTTTCACATTGTAAAATATTTTCATTGAAATTCAGAACTATTTCAATTTGTGTCATCATATTTTATGGCGCTGCAAAATACGCTGTCAGTATATTTATTTATGAGTTACACAACATTTTATTTTTATTGTTTTAGTTTTATCCATTGCTAATATAAAACAATTTTCGACTGATATTCAAACGTATTTCTCTATTGGATTCAATAAAAAAAATTGCTGACAAAAACTGTACCTACCATTTGTTCTAATATGGAGTCTCTTGATGATGAATTTGGAGGCGTTGGTGCATAGCATTACACGTAATTAAGTTATTATGATAAGCAAATATTTCAACGAGCTGATAATAATTACAGAATTTTCACAACCCGATTTGTATACATAGCCAGCAGACTAGTAACGGTTAAATTATTGGATTTCTGCGCTTAGTGACGATACTCGTATGACACAAATATTAATCTTAAAGTCACATTGAAGTCTGTCAATATTTGTATCCTCGCATCTTTGGAAATACCAATATTTCAAACACGTGTTTCTAAGCCTCCTTGCTCCCACGGTATACATTCATAATATTTTATGTAATATATACAAATTCCTTCGTTTAACATAATAATAATATATTCATTGTCTTTCACTACTTCGACTATCGAACAAGGTTCATGTTTTACCAATATCTCTATTAACAGATGTTTATAAACTCTATTATTCTCATAGGTACGTCTTACGATATTTATGTAATAACTGCTGTGGAATGAATAACTTCAGACAGGTGGGGGGTTACTGTCGCAGAAATATAATTACATCTTTCATATATAATATTACAAGCCGCGCCCCGTGGTGTTACCAGCTACATTTTTTCGGAATAAACAGTGGCCTATGTGTTAATCCAGGGTGTCAGCTACCTCCATACCAAATTTTAGCAAAATTGGTCCAGCCGTTTGAGCGTGAAAAGGTAACAAACATACAAACACACAAACTTTCGCTTTTATAATATTAGTGTGATTATTTAAGAACATAAGATCTGTATGGGCCTTGCTGTTACTCATATTTTAGACAATAATTTAGTAATATTGATAGTCGACACACATTTTACTCGTTTAAAAACAAATTTACTGACTGCCTCGTTGGTCTAGTGGTCGCTAAGCGCGACTGCTGAGCAAGAGGTCTTGGGTTCAAATCCCGGGTCGGGCAAAATGTTACTGAGTTTTCCATTAGGTAATTCTCAGTAGCAGCACGGAGTCTGGATTTGTGCCCGGTTGATGGCAATAGGCTCGCCCCCTATTACATTGGGACTTACAACATAACTGGCGAAATGTGGGTGTACTATATATACACCTCTTCGGGGAATACAGGCGTGATGTTATGTTATGTAAAAACAAATTGAAGTAAACAGATATCATATGTAAAAATTCTATTCTTCAAACCTCTCTAAGCATGTCGTTGTTCTGACGTTTTCAAACAACTCTCATAATTCGATTAATTTGTCTGCCGGCAATTAGTCGAATCTCGTTCGTTGAATCGATTTTTTGTCGAGCCGTCTCGATTGCGCTGGCTCGCAAATCGATACGTGATTGTATTTGATTTGTGTTTGAGGTGCAATGAAATTAGCTGGTGTGTTGAGAACTTAGCATTGGTAACGATAATATTTAGTTGGTTTTCCTGGTATAAGGGTAGTATAATTTTAATATGTATATTTTTTTAATATTTTTTTTTCGTCGCCCCACACTAGGAATTTCTCCTGTATCGTGGGTGCGTTTCACAAACATTAAATATCACATACACAGACACTCAGACTCGGGACAAACATCTGCGGATCACACAAATTTTTGTCTCGTGCGAAATCGAACCCGCAACCCCTAGCGCAGCAGTCCAATCGCATAGCCGCTAGTTTTATTCAGATGTAATTCCTGTACATTTTGAGTTCTGAAACAGATTTTTGAGCCACAACCTCCCCTTCCTGGAATAACAATAAACTATATTCTAGTTCCAAGAGAAAATAGAACGCTCGACCCGGCGAGGCACCTATAAAGCACCCTTTCTCCGCAAAGGTATTGTATTAGGTGACGAGGGAGTGATAATACCGGTTGAATGAACGGCCGCATTCATCAGCACACAACAAATAAACTGGGGTTGTTTTGGAGGTCACGATACAAGGATCTGACCTAGATTTCACCCTAAAAAGGTGACGAATTTCTTTCACCAAGGAGCTAAAACGTCGATGGTATAAGAATGATCTTATTGATATTTTAGATGCAATCATCAATAAAAAAAAATACTAGAAAAGGTCAAAAATATAAACAATAGTCTTGTGTTGACTAACATATCCATACTTATGATTAAATAATTAAATCTAAAGGGACACGCCCTAAAATATATTCCCTCGCTAATGCAAACGTTAATAATTATATTTTTAGGAATTCTAAATTATTGAAAACAATGTAATTCTGGGAGCACTTAAATTCTCGGAAGCTATCAAGCTACATATGAAAAACGAAAACTACAAATTAATAGAATCCAATAAAATTAATAATAAAAACGAAAACTTAAATGCTTTTGGATTCCCTTTTGTTACCGGTGCATCAAACGCTGAATACAATATCGATTCTATTATAGCATCAAATGGACTACCAATATAAATTCCTATAGAATATTGCTTGAAAACATCGTGATCAAACACGATTCCAATAATGTATGATATGGCTACTATATACGGTTGTCGGTATTACTGTATAATACTTCGTGCAATTGCAATTTTATTTTTGCTTTTCTAGTAATTTTCAGATTTCGAATTCAATGCGAGTTTTTGTGTGGTTATTTCTACACACTGAGCCATGCCTGGCATGGGATCTTATTGTTGTTTAGTTTCGATTTTCGATAATTCACCGTTTCCTTCAAACGTATTAAGGTTTTTTTTATTTATATTTTGTCCGTTTCGATGATTAGTATAAGGGCACTATTTAACTCATTATTAGACTCATTGCTTGTTTTAAAATTGTCTAACGACGCTCAATGGAGCGACAATTATTTTACTAATAACTTTATCCATTTAGTTCTGCAATAACTTATTTGTTAAATATAATTTTCTCATTTTTTTCATCTCTATCTTATGAACATTAAGCATAACTTCTATCGTATGATCCAGTAACATAACGATTCCCCGTTTGGGAGCCACATCGCTTCAAATCAATTACGATGTTACACGTTTGTTCATTATTTAATATCATTATCCGTATCGATGAGAATAATAAATTTCATTTCATTGCTTAAACACGTCCTCACACTCTAACGGAATTCCAAATTTATCTGCTTACATATAGAGTTCATATTAGTTCGTTAGATCCTTATCTCATGGGACCGAGGTAACAACGTCAGATAAATTAAACCATAATGTAAGTAGAAAAGTTTGGTAACAAAGTTAGCTCCCAAACTGAAGTAAACAGCCGTGAAACGCGTCTAGGGTCATTAGGGCCAAGTGGGTTGGAACAGCCAAAAGATTGCACCTATCTCGTGAAATATCTTCCTGAAAAGGAATTCTGTTGAAGTAGTTAGCGAAACACAGCTTGGTAATTGTCTCAACTTTTGCTTGACTCGAATACATCTTTTATCTACGGTCTAAGTAAACATGCGTACTTAATTTTTACGGCCTGAACCAACAGTTTTGATTTAGGAATAGGTAGTTCTTGAATCCTAGTCTCATCGATTTTATTGACAAGGAATCTTCATTACCGCAAGAGCCCTTAAATAAATTGCCGGATAATGGATACCCTGACAAGACCTCATCAATTTAAAATTGTAATCAGACCTCTAATCAACCTTTCAATTACCGGTGCCGAGAGAGGTGAAATTTTAATAGATTTAGGCTTCCGAAAATCGCCGACTTGCCTATCTCAATCAGGACCTTAGTTATGGGTTCCCAGAAGCTGACCACGTCCTCATACTGTCTTATTTTAATTCTTCAGTCGTCGTCACAGTTTAGCATTGTTGACTTTTTTCGGGTACCGGAGTCGTTAGGCTCCGAAATTCGTCTTTTACTTTTTTTTGTCGCCGCAGTCTGCCGACGTCGACTTTCGTATCGTATGTCCGTATGGCATTTTGTTTTGTTTCCTTTTTTTATACGTTTTACTCTCTACCCTTTTGTTAGATCCTTTTTAGTCGATTTTGCAACGCATTGCCTTGAATGTGAGCAAAGTTGAATTCTCAAAAACTTGAACAGGATTTTTGAAGTGTGTATTGTTACTTGTTAAGTTTGTTATGTTGACTAAATTTGTGGTCAATTCATAAGGTGAATGTGAAAGAAATATTCTATAGTGTCGGTCCTTCTTTGTGCGCAAGGGCGGCTATAAATACAACGTTCATAAGTTAAAATAAGTGCTACAGATATTTACTTCTACTTTCCATCTAGGGTTGAGATATATTTGTCGGATTCTATTGCTCATCCTTGCTAAGTATAGCAAATTTATTTACTAGTGCTACATATTTCTTTAGCTTCAGAAGTCGTACTCTATTATCCGGCTAACAGCAAATCTCATTTATCGTTTAGGTTTCGATTCGATTTCATTTTCAAACATCCCATCCACGAGATACATTCAAACACATTTTTCTAAACTCACTCAATTTCCTACATCCATTTGTATATTTAACAAAGTACTTGACCCGCGCTGGGTTCCCAATCGACAGCTTCAGCCAGTCTTCTAAAGGTCGCGTCACATATAAAGACTAAAATGTATGAAGTAAAGAAGCACTTCCGTAGTCATCTCAAAAACTCATATTCTTCTATATTTATGTTCTGCAAAGTAAGTTTATTTTCACTCTTGTGGTC
This sequence comes from Abrostola tripartita, assembly GCA_905340225.1. NCBI lineage: Eukaryota > Metazoa > Arthropoda > Insecta > Lepidoptera > Noctuidae > Abrostola > Abrostola tripartita. The sequence continues at coordinate 12,885,864 of HG996488.1, forward strand.
ACGAAAACACAGAAACCGATTGGAACTGAGACGAAACGCATAAAATACAGTTTTTTGTGTGCCACATACGTCATAAACCCTTTCCTGTTAAACGTATAAACTGATTTCTTGGTTTCTTTAAATTATCGTCCTTTGTTGGTGGTACTTTTGTAACTCACTTGATTTTCACTTACTACGGGATTTTCTTAAATGACTTTTTTTTTCTTTGTTATGATTATGTGTGTTTCTAATTAGAACTTTTTTCATTTTCATCTTAATAATTGCATTTGTTATTCAAATATTGAATATTAGCTAGGCTTATACTATTCAACGTTTTTTAAATATTTCGCATTACAATCCATAGCAACCGAAGCCTGTAAACAAAATTTAATCTTCAAGATCGGTGTTTTTTTTGTTAAAAAAAAATTATGCACAATTACTACGCAAAATTTGAAAAGGTACTTAAGAGCCATTTTACATTTTTACGCAGTTTTCTAAGATTTCGGACGCCTAATTTACCATCTTAGGTAGTATTTAGGAATTGATATATAAATGTAAAATGTAGACCAATCTTTCGCATTGACACATAAGCTAATAGATTTACAAAAAATAACTTAATTGCTATATGGTGATCAATCTCCCGCAACACGTTTTCGGAAAAATCATCGCAGAGTCAATTTCGGGCTCCAAATTCTATCAATTACATTCACAAATTTAAACGATAAAAATACAGTAAGCATTAGGCATATATTTTTATTGAAACTTACGGTGCAACATTTTCGATTAATTACACTTTTAATTGATAAAAAAAATAAAACTGAAACCTATTTTCACGGTTTATACTGTAATTGTAACGCGACTTTTTGGTTTGAATAAAGGTATATTTTAATTTGAAAATCATGTCATAATAAACTATGCTCTTTAAGAAATCTAGTAATACAGTGATTTTCAAAATTCCTTTATTTAATTAGAAATCACATCATTTTCAATATCACTCCAAATCACAATAAATTACGATGCACAAACCTAGAATGATCAGTCGGGCCCGAGCGCCCAAAGAGGTAGGATCTGTGTCACTTTTTTCTAATTTCAAATTACGAAAATTCGTATTGCAAATGCATCTTTATACTACGACCACAACGTTTTCATTTTCTATGTATTATTTTCATTCGGTTTTGTTTATTATCAAGTAAAATATATTATTTTATTAGTTTATGATATTTTATTAAATTAATATTCAGCTACTTTAATCTTGACTGTACTATTTTTGTCCGCGACTTGGTCCACTTGGATTTTTTTTACGCATGAAAAGTAGCTTGCAGCCTTTAATATGTTAATCCAGGTTATAAACTATCTATGTGCAATTTTTTTTCTATGTCCTTTTAACCGTTTTTGCGTAATTGAGTAATAATCCTTCAAAAATACAATCGCTTACATTTATTATTAAAATAATTTTTACAAAACATGGTCTATTTATAATTGGTGAATAAATTATTATTGTAGAAATTATAATTTGTCTAAATAAATTATTAAAGAAATAAAAATATTCTCATAAATCTCGAATAAGAAACATTGTCATAACGATCAAAATTTTTATGTCCGTCTCAAAACTCTCGCTACACTGTTTGCATTGTTTTTGTGTGGGTGCGCTACGCACACATGACAATTTTGACAGAATTCGAACGTCACAATTTTGTGAAATGGCTCTTAAGGACAAAAGGCAAGCAAAAAAACAAACATAGATCATACTCGACGCGACGGTCGGAAATATTAATTATTAAAACTGCAAAACAAAATGAGATGACTTCCAATAGTAGCAGCTATGGCCAAAAACCCATTGTTCATCGGCGTCAGACAGGAACCGCAATGGTTTACAATAATGATTTTTGTTTAATATCACATTGTTTCTCCTTCAGAGGACTCGAGACTCGTAACTCGTAAAATTCTGTTATGCCACAAGCTGTAAAAGGAAGATAAAATAACGCTTTCAAGGATATATTATGTACGTAAGTAGTAGGTACATATATGGACTTTAAATCGTCTGTTTCAAAAAGGAAGAAAAAAACCTATTTACAGAAAAAATATGTAGCCAGTTTCATATGTAGCCGGTGTTACCCCCCAAAAAATTTTTCGGGATAAATAGTAGCCTATGTTTTAATCCAGGTTGTGCTACGTCCATGCTAAATGATAGCAAAATCGGTCCAGCCGTTTGAGCGTGAAGAGGTAACAAACATACAAACACACTTACAAACTTTCGCCTTAATAATATTAGTGTGATAGCGCTTGCAGTAAATCCTTGAAGCGAGGTTCGAATCTTTCACTGTACGTTAAGTTTTTGAGTTAGTTTAATAAGGTATAATTCTGCTGTTATAAATGTTTATGTTACTCTGTCTGTATGTTCGTTTGCGCGTTCGTATGTCGCGTTAAGCTCAATAAAGTCGCGTTAATATCGAGATAGGTTAAATGCTTAACCAAAAGTAGCCACTTTTATTTACTAAGCACCAGGGACCTGAAACATTACTCAAAGATTTCGTTATTTTTGTTTAGGTAACGTTAATAATAATAATAATGTCCTCCTGACCGAATTTCGGTCACGGCGGCCTGTCTCAGCTGAGACTAGCCATCTGCGCAGGAGATATTATAGTTCACAAGTATGCGCGCAGACACAGGTGCACTCCCTATTCCCTCACTCTCATAATCCGATGGGACGGTTGACCGACACGACCAGAGAGAGATCAGGCGCAGGACCAACAGCTTTACGTGCCTTCCGAAGCACGGTGGGGTCTCGACATGTGAAAACGGTCACCCATCACAAGACTGACCGCGGCGAGAACGGCTTAACCTCGCAGATCGACTGATCTGCCGGGTAGACGTTATTTAGTACCTGGGACGATACTAGATAACGTTATCCGAACAAAAATAACGAAATTTGAGTAACGTTTAAAGACCCTGCTATGTACATTTACGTTTCTTAAAAGACGTAAAACTACCGGAAAGACACGGGTAAAAACTATCTTATGAGTTATGACTAGAATCGTATAAGTTGTTGTTTCTATACAATATTAATCAAAACAATAGCTAATTGCATGTAAACATTTTTGTGTATGTACTACGTAGCTAATGTAAATTCCTTGTCCGCTTGTCTCCTTGAACTTACACCACTGCTCACCTCACGTCACATGACCTTGAAAGCGCACGCGTGAGGACCACACAATTACTTTTACTTGTTTTTACCTTTTTTTACGCGCTTTCGGTGTTTAGATGTAGCGACAATTGTAATACAATACACTGTTATTTAATTTGCAATTAGTTTATTTATTGTTATTTTATTAGTAAAGGTACGTACAAAAGCTAGCTTTATATAAATAAAAAAATACCGCATCTAAATTGGTTCACCCGTTTAAGAGCTACAGTGCCACAGACAGACACATAGCGGTCAAACTTATACCACCCCTCTTTTTCTGTCTGGGGTTAAAAATGAAAGTTTGTACGTTTGTTCTCTATGCGTTCCTAAACTATAAATCAGGTTGTGACGAAACTTTAGTAGGATCTTCTCAGGATGCTTGACGGGGTTTCTGGACAAAACCTCCACGCGGACATAATCGTGGGCATGGCTTGCAATTTAACATTAGGGTTACATTTTTGTATTTAAATGGATGTATTAATCAGGTCGACAAGTAAAAAAAAATCTTGTGTAACTTATCTAAGTATGCATATTTAATTTAAAGGCAAAATTCAAAAATCAATACTAATATCAGAAGATTTATAAGTACATTATTATATAATTCGATTATACTGAACAAAAACACACAGCTTTGTAATTCCAAAGCTGTTAGTATAACGTCAAAAGGTTGTCCTCGTTGCTCAATTAAGACAGGCTCCGTCGAGCGCGTTGATGAGATACAAGACACATACATTCCGATACATTTACACGTAACGCAGACACAAGTTATACATAATATTATCTTAAGACTACAGCAACATTAGATTTGCGACCGCAAAGCTCCGAATTACATATTCGGACATATTATACCAGATCGGATAAGTGTTTATGTAGCATTGTTTGGAATGTTTTATTATTATCATCTAAATTGTCTTAAATAAGTGTTAATCTTCTGTTAAGCTAAGCTTACTGTACAATAACACAAACAAAAATATACAGAATTGATATTCTGATCTTGAATCAATATGGAATAAGCTCACTATATATCACGCGAGGTAGTGTCGCGTGAATTTGCTCATAATATCGTGTAAAATATAAGATTTACAACAAATTATGTTCCGTAAAAAAAATGCATTTTAGCAATAAGCAAAGTCGGTAACTTACTGACCAGGTTAAGCAGGACGATTAATAGAGTATCGTCACTCGGAAGCTCTTTTAATGCAACCCGAAAATCAAGTGAGTTACCAAAAGGGCACCTATTGCCTCAAAAACACGAGCGTTTACAGGTAAGCAAAAGCGTCAGCGGCTTCATAATTACTAAAACAAATGAATCAATAGCCACACGGCAATCGCCAACACTGAAATTAACATAAAAATGGAAACTCTTAACACTTCGGGCTTGAAATAAAATTTTCAAAGCAATTAACACTTTGGCGGGCAAACATTTTTTTTCCAATTTATTTGGCTTGCTGACGTGACTGAAAATTCTATGTTTTTCAAACGTGGCCGGTTGCATGTTAAATTCGTTTTTTATAACCCTGCGACTGGCGTGCATTGTCGATTCGGGTCGAGAATACACGAGTGCGGGACACTTGTACCGTAGTGTGGATTGTGTGGCTTGACGCAACTGCTTCGTGGCATTTAATACTAAACCGTTCATATTTTGTTGTTATCTAAATTGATAAAGGAAATTTTAAAAATGATGGACACGAGCGGGACTTGAACCCGCGACCTTCGCCGAACCGTGGCGCTGCTCTAGCCAACTGAGCCACCGTGTCGCTGCTCGCATCCATCGAATTTCAAGTTCCCTTTTAGTATTTACATTTTAAGGGTGACGTTAGGTATTATCTGTTGGAATCTATGATTACCAACTCAGTGTTATACCTTTACGATAATACCAACCCATATATGACTTTTGGTGCCATTTTAGCATGTTGCCCATGCTAAGCTTGAATCTAAATTGATAAAGGAAATTTGAAGGTCGCGGGTTCAAGTCCCGCTCGTGTCCATCATTTTTCAAATTTCCTTTATCAATTTAGATTCATGCTTAGCATGGGCAACATGCTGAAATGGCACCAAAATTCATATACATTTTGTTGTTATGTTTAATTTTTTTTAACTAAGTTTGAGTTATTCGTATGTTATCTAACATAACTTTGTGACGTCATATCTTATGTTAAAAGAATTCCCTTTTCTTCATTGTTTTATACACCCAAATTTCGCCGCTCATGGTTGGTACCAAAGAAAAAACCTCGTGCTAATTATTTATTTACTTTAATTACACGGTGTACACCAATTACATAATTAAAGATGCTATAAAAGAGACCTGCGAAATAATTTACCTAAGTAAACTAATGATGTAAATAAGATGATTTTATCGATAATTATGATTGGGCCTGGCATGTATAAAAAAGTAATAACCTCCAAATATATCATAAAAAAAACATGTCACAAAACACGAACAACGCAATAGATTCAATAATAATTGTATTGTGTAATTAAATAACGTGGAACGAATTCAAAATAAAAGCAGAAGATTGCTAACAACACGAAAAAGCAACCTGTCACTGCGAACAACCACCATGACGCATGTTGCGAGCCTCATGCAAGCTATTTGATGGACATAGGTCCGGGTATCGATTTAGCCAGATCTAGATCATAGCCATGTAACCCGTGCATTACGCACGTGCATCCCACACGAAATACGTGGCATACCTACGCATGGCATGTGCCATGTGTGCCATGAATGCTGCACGTGCACTAAATAGAGTCTATTCGTGATTGGAACCGGTGATTGACATCATCGTTATATAAATCTTTTTAATATATATTTAATACATTTTCACTATATGAAAAAATTACATAGCCCATAGAAGAAAAGTCTCAACCCACACAATAAGTATGAACCGTCCAAGTTGAATGAAGTGTACAATTCTTTTGTTAACCCTGCACTGCTATGGTTTTATGTACTTATAAGTACTTACTATAAAATGTAAAAAATAAACATTACAATTTAAAAAGTTATGTGAAGTGTTAACTTTTCAGTATATTATTACCACTTTCTGTGAAGTAGTTCAAAAAAAATCATAAAATATAAATATGTCTTATTGTAGTGCTTTATGAGCTAAGTACTTAAAAATTATTTAAATTATTTGTTTTATGAGTTTGATAACATTAAAAAAAATAACTTCGTGTTCGTCTAAACTTTACTATGTTTTTACAGCAAATATTATTGCAGTAGCAATATAACAATCCCCACGCCGCTTGCCAAGCGTGGGGATTATGGCAACCAGCCCCTCCTTTCTAAAGATGGGAGGCCTTTGTTCAACAGTGGACGTCCTCCGGCTGATGATGATGAATATAACAATAACAATTTTCAATTTATTAAAATGTAGGTGGATATATAAAAAAGTTACGTATTACTGAAATAAATAGCATTGCAGGTAGTCGTCAATTAAACAATGCCAGGTCTAAATAGGCACCATCTGCCGTCTAGATTTCAAATAATTAAAAACAAATAAGGATATAAAATGGCCGTTTTCCCAACGGCTACATTTTATAGCCGAGAAAAATAGCCTATTACGCTAAGTTGCCGTCAGAATACGTTAACGCCGGCAGATTTATATTGTATTCTTCTTACTTCAGTAGGTAGGTTAATATTAGGATCGTAGTGCTGTTATATTCAACTAATGTATTCGACGATTGCAGAAAAATTTGCTTACAGACTCAAAATAGTTTGGTTTCATGACTTTTGAATTATGTTTTATATAGATAGGTGCCTAAAACATAATCATATTAGGTACCCTACTGTTCCTGACAACGTCGTTTAGGCGAAATAATAAAAAGAAGTTCGCAAATCGCTTATTAAAAAATAGAAAATTATTCAAAGTTAGCTAACTATTTTATAAAAAAAATATCGATAAATAAAACCTTGTCCTCAATCGCATATAAAAAAAAATATTTAAAAAAAACTATCACCATATAATTCCGAAATTATTATCAAAAGTTATTTACACAGACGCGCCATCTTAAGCTAATGCCGATTGGCAAGTCGAATGACATTTATTTTATGCCTACGACAAAGCTTTTAATAAAATAGAATTAGCAGTTAAAACCAACATTAAAATGTTATTACTAGTCAATATTCCTTCTAGTTTATTAGCGCTTAACTGCCATTTAATTACTGCTTTTATCTTTATTTTTGTCTACACGGACATGTCAAATAGCTTGCTATTGAGACGTGTTATTACTCATTAGAAAATTTATTGGTATGTGACGAAAATCATTTATTACGTTGGCTTGTTAAAACTGCTGCTATTAATCGATGTAGGGAGCTGCTGTTGTATCAAAAACTCAATACATTATTACTTTTATTTTTACATCATACCTACATATGATGACGGGACATACCCGTCATCTATGGCACCCCACTGAGTATTATCTTCGAACTTTATTATTTGTACTTACTAAATACATATTATGAAGTAGGCAAAATGGCTGCCGCCTCACCTACGGCTCGCCATTGAGCTCGATCTACGATCTTTATTATTTGTACTTACTAAATACATATTATGTAGTAGTAAGCAAAATGGCTGGCAGCGGTTGGAAGCGGAGGGCTGAAGATCGAGGTCAGTGGCGTCAGGCCAATGTACAGCAGTTGACAGAGATAGGTGATAAGATTTGTTTTATGACAATGGCTTTTTACAAAATACTCTACAACTACTGCTTAGATATGCCAGTCAGCAACAGAAAATTACATACAATTTTTTTATTACAAAACAAAAATACATTAGGAAATAGCCCTTAAATCCTAAATATTTAAAAAATAACATCAATTAAAACCCCCCCGGAAACCATTACACTAAAAACAAAAGAAGCACGCTAACGAGGATTAATGAACTAGTAACATTTAATCGAACAGTTGGCAATAACACACCGTTTGTCTTTTAATAGGACTTCCTTAAGACAATGTTGATCTATCAATATGGTATTCTGCTGGCCGTCATCCAAACCGATAGGTCAGATGGCCATTCTGTGGCGGCGCTGTCTGTCTGGACCATAGATTAATAGATGCGTAGATAGAATAAAAATCATTACACACTAAGGGCGGGTTGATTCAAATTCACTTGACGCACACGTAAATGTTAAAAATCGCAACAGCATTTTTTTTTCTTTTAGGAGCCCTTTTATCGTTGATAATGGGATTTTTATGCGATACAACGCTTCATGTTTTAAGTACGTTAAACATCTTCAGCAATCGTAATTTTTTGACGTTTTATGTAACGTTAAGAGACTATTTGAAGCAACTAAGAAACACAAAAAATAAAACAAAAAACAGTGCAAGTGGCGGTCTGATTGTTCATAGATGTAGGATTGAAATAAATTGGCAATGCGAAAGAAAAAACTAAGTTCAGTTTAGGTTAGAGCGAGTTAGATAACAGGACCGTACACCGATACGTAATCTGGCTATTTCATAATCATCACGCCTGTACAGTGTACACCCACAGTTCGCCAGTTATGTAATAGGCCCCAATGTAATAGGGGGCGAGTCTATTGCCATCAACCGGGCACAAATCCAGACTCCGTTCTGCAGTCTGCTCCTGAAAATTACCTAATGCAAAAACCCAATAGCACTTTCCCCGGGTATCATACCCAGGATATTTTCAGCAGTCGTTCTATGCAACCGTTTGACTAACAAGGCCACATCTTCACGTTCCTTCTTTTTTATCTTATCCACCGCGATCCATTTCTCTTTGTAGCTTAGACCTATAAATCTATCTCTATGTAGGACGGTTTAGAATGCTATTGGGACACACAGGAGCGTCAGTCTACGCCTTCCATTGTGCCGTCTGACACCAGGCTATCGGAATTCGGGGAAATACTCCTCGTACGATAGGCACCAGTAAGGATAGAAATTAAGAAATATTTTTCACGGCTGGTACGTTGATTCATGTAATTAGTTTATTATTAATTGTTGCTTCTTGAAATATATTACCTATACGATACTCTTTGTGTTCTGTTTTCCGATCACGCCTGTTTTTCCTAAAAGGGTAGGAAAAGCTATATAGTTCACCCACTTATCGCTGTTAGAGGACCTATAACGACATGATATGGGGCGCGCATCTTGCCACAAATGTGTACAATTACAATTACGAGGTATTAAATTGAAATCGAAATTACAATACCCTTAAAGAGCCACTGGTGTATCAAAAACAGTGTTGCCAAAAAAAAAACTTTTTTAACCCACGTTGCTTTATTTTTACTGGCGATTACAAGAAACGATAAATTGAAATCAAAGCACGTTTGTACGCCGTTAAATAAGCGGTAATGCTTCGGCAATTAAACGGGCGCAGGCAGACCGGCGACTTTTTGTAGCAGAATCGCGCGTTTTTTTTTTTTTCAGTCGGTTAATGGGTAACTTAGTTTTAATTACGCAGTAGGCCATTAATTAGATAGGTATTGAAGCGGCTGGTTATAAACCATTAGTAATAGCTACTTGAAAGCGTTCTTGCTGTTTTAACAAGCTTGAAGAGAGTTCTTACTGGTAATGCAACTATATAAAAACAACATAACATAAATAAATATATTTTTAAGATAGAAAAAAGATAATATTTATCCTACCTTACCAATTTGCAATATTAATTTTTAACTTAACAATAATTCTTGATTTTCACATTATCCCAAAGGCATTTAACCCAAAAAATCAAAGACTTAAACGTGCATTATTTAAAAAAAAACACCTCATCTTAATCTCGCACCATTTCTGACGCTGATACACCAATTTGACTCCATACACACAACGATTACACAAATCGCAAATCCCAGCAAAATAACACTTAATTACTCCACATTATATCATGAACATCAAATGGTACGAAATTACACAGTCAAACGATCGATGATTATCTAAATACGCGGCGTACTCGTAAATACGAAACATAAAATAAATACGCCGTTTCGTGACAAACCACTACGATGTTTCGGCATCGATGAGTTTATTTATACGATGTTTACTTTGTTCCATGACTTTGCTTGTGTGATTTTTAAATTTCTCGTTCGAAGGTAATTTTGTTGCTTTTATTTAAGTTAATATAATAATATTTATATATGTTATTTATCTTCAAAAGGATGCAAATAATTATGGAAATGTCTAAAACATATTTTTCTTAATTTGTTTCAAATAACGATAGACAATACGTAAGGCAACATTATTGAAAGCAAGCAAAGGTGTTAAAGTAGCTATCTACTTAAGATATTTTGATTTACCGCACAGTAAAAAAAATATGTTTACCTGTGCAAGGATTTGTTAGAATTTTTGTAACTTTCAACCGTATTCAGACCAAATTAACGTAACAATCTGATTAATTATAGGAATAGTAGGTTGGCACTCCTACATAATAATTTACGTCTAATAATATTGTGTAAGCCCACAACGTTTGTACGAACAGAATTCTTGTAACAATTTCATTATACATATTGAAAGTCTTGAATTACCTGAGCGTCCAAAATTGCGCACATCGGATGTCGGAATTGCTTCTTTCTGTATTTAATGAGCGCGCATCACGGGCGTCCTACGGTGTGGCCCAAGGTAAAAGGGATAGCGGGACATATTCTATGTTCGTATTATTTTATGTTACCGATAGCTCGTGGATTTTAATGAGGATAATTCGTTATATTGATATTATGTATTAATTTGGCTCACGTAGCTTGGTCAATAAAGTTAACATCAAAAAATGCTGATGACCCATGACCAATTACAGAGAGTTTAGAATAAACATTTTTCTCAGTTATTTTTTAGAACATTTTGTTATGCTATAAATTGAGCTCTGGGGTGTTGCAAAGAGATGTAAACAAAAAAAACAGCGTTTTAATGTTTTCCCATCGACTTCCTAACGGAACGGGCAATAAGAGTTGCCTTTTCTTTATGGGTAAAGGTAATACTACTGTGTTTGCCTTAATTGTTTATATATGAAATTACAGCAATTTTGCTTATTGTATGAGGCATAATCAAAGACTGAATAAATATTTGTATCATTTTTATTAATGCAGTATAAAAAAAATGCTTAATCAATATTCTCATAACTTGCACCATACAACGACTTGCTGATATCCTAAGGTATTGAGTCACGCGATTTTGTGTGATCAGGTGTCTTTGAACTGGTACACGATGGGAACATGTTTGGCCGTGTTGGAGTACAAATCAACATGTTTTGGTTAAAACACTGACAGAAGCTACCATTTTTATGTGTTTTGCATCAATAACGTTATTTATAGCAACGCAATATATTTTTTTAATTGTATATTTTTGTGTTTTATTTTTGCTTTCGATTGCATTGTGTATGCAGTGCTAAAACACTCAATTTAGTTATCAAATAAGTATTCATCTCAAAAAAAATCGTGAAGGTAACCCTGCATGTTGGATTTATGGTCCCAAGTCACATCTTTACCACATCAGCCTATTGCAGTCTACTGCTGGACCTAGGCCTCCCCCAGGGTACGCCACAAGGCCCACTCTCCTATTTTCTCCATCCAGACACTACCAGCAACTCTCCACAAGTCAGTCTTCGAAATTACCAGTCAGACGGCACTAATGAATAGCTGTTTCACAAATGTTAGCGTTAGGTATATCTATGTATGAATCCATACAAAAACACTATAATGTATACCTATATATACCTACAGTATACATTAGGTATACAATTCGAAACCCTGTACATATATACTACCTGTGTATAAATAAATCGGTATAATGTGATGTCGTATTTTTCTGTTTTCTAATGTTAAGATACCACGCCCCACACTAGGCGTTTCTCCTGTATCGTAGGTACGTTTCACAAACACAAACACCCAGACTCGGGACAGTCAAATGTAGATCGCACAAATTTTTGCCCTGTGGGGAATCGAACCCGCAACCCTTAGCACAGCAAACTAATCGCTTAGGCACTACGCCAATCAGGTCCTCAATCGTTTTTCACAATAGACTACAAAACAACTTTTCAAATTAAATATCTTTTACTACACCTATATCATATATTATGTATGGCATTATATGGCTTGTATCTATGTAGGTATTTTGGTATATTCGATCACCCTTTAATCAATTTTAACTAAACACAATATAATTACTCACGTAACCCATTACAATAATACCCTCATCCCATTAAATCGGTAATCACCATCAAATAGGTGCCAGACTGCCTCGTTGGTCTAGTGGTCGCTAAGCGCGACTGCTGAGCAAGAGGTCCTGGGTACAAATCCCGGCCCGGGCGAAGTGTTACTGAGTTTTCCATTAGGTAATTCTCAGTAGCAGCACGGAGTCTGGATTTGTGCCCGGTTGATGGCAATAGGCTCGCCCACTATTACATTGGGACTTACAACATAACTGGCGAAATGTGTGTGTACTATTTGTTCACCTCTGCCTACCCCTTCGGGGAATACAGGCGTGATGTTATGTATGTATGTGTGGAAATAGGTGCCACTTGCAATATTAAAGTTATTTTATCCATTCGTGTTAGTTCTTGACCCACAAAAGTCATAGTATCGTGTTCTCATGGTACGTAAGTGCTACTCATTGGAGCGTTCACTAAAGTCTGGATCCTATGCGACTAAATAATCGCACTTTTTGTGGGAGTTCAGTACCTTGTTTCTGTGTAGCACCTTGTTTTGTTAGTGTGGGCGTTTTAGGGAGTGTCTTTTGATGTATTGTATATATATCTAAATTTTAATAGTCTAAATTTAATAGTTAAGTAGTCACCTATATTGTTTATTTATTAATAACTGTCTATAAAGCAGACACAATAGTTAAACAATGACAGTAGGTACGTCAAATTTTCGTAGTCTAAAGATGTATTTTTAAGTCATATTTACTCAAAATTTTGTTTTATCTAGCCACATACGATGCCGAACAAGGCGGCTAGCATCGGCAAAAGACAACCTATAATCAAAAAATTATTTTACTCAGAAAATAATGACGTCACGTGATTGTTTTTAACTTTCAATAGTTATAATCTAACCTGTTTTAGACAAAAAAATGCTATTTTACGCGTGTCTATAAGTCATTAATTAAATAATACCAGATATAGGAGCTAGTATTTTCTTCACGTTTTTACAATGTAACACTATTCGTTTGAAATAACAATGCGGAATACAGTCAGATGGGTTTATTTATTCGTCATAGATAATTCATGAGCTTGAACCCTTCGCTCTTAGCTAACTCTAACGACATATTTCGAATATCTTAAGCCACAGCTGTTGCCTATTTGTTTGTTTTAATTTCGTGTTTCTTGTCTCATGTTCTGTGTTCAGAACCTACTGTCTGTAGTTTACGGTCCAGGGTTATATGGTCGAAGTTGTGAGTTCAAACTTCAAACCCAAGAATGTAATGTGAATTTATACAATAATGCTTGGTTGCACCATCATCATCATCATCATCAGCCGTAAGGCGTCCACTGTTGAACGAAGGCCTCCTCCTTTTAGAAGGGGGGGTGTTGCCATAATCCCCACGCTTGGCAAGCGGCTTGGGGATCGCAGTGTTGGTGGTCAAGTTACAGAAGACGCTGCTGCCCATCTTCTGGGTTTTCCCTTAGTCGCCTCTTACGACACCCACGGGAGGAAAGGGGGTGGTCAATTCTAGGCCGGATACCACACGGCACCATATTAGTGTTTAATGTTATGGTTTATGTCAAATTTGACGATAACAGTAACGCTGGCTTTAACATTGACTGTAGATTGGGTTGCACCATCGTATTCCTTGGTATAGTTAAAGTTATCAGGGTTGCTAGTGAAATGAGACCTTATTTACCCCAAATCAGCGGCACAAAACATTTTTAAATATGGCAATACTAGTAGTATTAATTCTCAAAGCATGGAGATGATAATATATGTTGACGCTATTAAACGCTATTTTGGTTTCGAGATTGTAATACAATTGTCGCATCTGACAGCTAGTTAACTTTAACAATAGCTTTAACCAGCAATTTTTGGGCGGTTACGGTTACTGTTAAAGTTATGACGTCATCTAACCAATTGTTAAATGGTGCAACTGATTTTTTGCCTAACCGCTACTTTAACATGTTTGTTAATGTTAAAGTAAGTTGGTGAAACCCAGCCTAAGTAATTGTTATGGTCACTGTTCTAAGTTTTTATTATAATAATAATTTGTTTATTGGGACACATGATACAATACACACACTTTTATGCATTACACTCGATCTTCTTCTTATCGTACAGTTGATGAACAACCTGGTGTCAGAGTTTAAACCGCCTGTAGGCCTCTGACATGGCTTTACACACCGTTGAAAAATCTCTCAGGTATGCCGGTTTCCTTACGATGTTTTCCTTCGCCGTTTTTAGCAACTGATAACTAATTTTTAGTACGCACATGAATTCGAAAAGACATTAGTGCGTGCCGGGATTTGAACTTGCGACCTTTGACTTGGCAGTACAACGGTCATACCACTCGGCTATCAGATACACTCGATAGAAAAATACAGCAATACAATACAATAACTTTTTTTTTTACAATTTAAAAAAAATACAATAACTCTAATACACAGTATACAAGATGAACAATATAAATTATAAATACATACTTTATGTCAAAGAAAACTTTGAGGTTGTGGTTCTCATCAATGATTTATCGGATTTATTTTTTTTTAATTTTATTAGATATTCTTGTTAGTTATTTTATCACTACCAATCGTGCTACACAACTGGCAATAGGCTGACCTCCTATGAATTTTACATGCGAATTAAACTGACTGACGAAATGTGAATGTGCTAAAACACATCTTTGTAATATAAATATGAAAAGAAAGTAATGTCTAAAGAAATATATATCTCTCCTGACACTAAATATGTTATCACGTTTTCAAATTAGATTTAGATATAAAAGGCAGAGTCTTAACATTATCAAGACTATAACATGCTTAGGCGATGGCCACACAGAAAAGACGTGAGACGCGGACGGGGCACGGACGGGCCGCAGACGGGGTGCGGACGGGGCGCGGACGGGGCGCGGACGGGGCGCGGACGGGACGCGGACGGGGCGCGGACGGATAAACAAATAAAAAAATATAATTTAAAAACACGACTGCCATGACAAAAATCGAATTAAAAAGTAAAAAACAAGTTCCATCGCAGTCTGGGTACCGTTTATTAGGTACAGTTTTTTGTCGTGTTTTTTAATTTTTTTAATTACGTATCAAAATAGATCTCAAGGGCAAAGGCCTGCGCCTAGCCCGCGATGCGTCCTCGCCCTAAGTCTTTTCTATTTGGCCATCGCCTTAAACAACAGGTGCTGTCTATCTGTCAGGCCGTCCTTCATTTGTCACCTCTTAAATAATTTATAGGGTATTAAAAATCCCAGGTTTGTGAAACCGCAAGATCAAAACTTTTTTATAGGCGATAAAATGTTCATTGTGGCAAGATTAATCGTACGTCGTTGTACTACTTTGTTTATTACATCGATTTGAGAGGCTCGTCGCTAACGCGCAAATCAAGAATATGAACGCGAGGTTAAGCAGCTTTGAAAGCGGTCGGTATTTAGATGGGTAACCGTTTATCTTGAAACCTGAATATCTTGCCAAGATTCCGGGCACGCTCCAATGTCTTGTGCGTATTATAAATTAGTTATCACTAAAAACGGTGAGGGAAAACATCGTGAGGAAACCAGCACACCTAAAAGATTTTTCAACGGTGTGTAAAGCCATGTTAGCGGCCTACAGGCGGTTTAAACTCTAACACCAGGTTGTTTATCAACCATACGATAAAAAGAGAACACTATCTATAGCCACTTAACGTATAAAAACAGCCTATAACTGTCCTACTGCAGGGCAAAGGCCTCATCTCTTATAGAAAAGAATTGAGCATTGATCACCACGCTAGCTCACTGCGGGTTTGCACTTGACGTACTTAAGTATATAATCCTTCCTTCTCCCTATCGTATGGTTGATGAACAACCTCGTGTCAGAGTTTAAACCGCCTGTAGGCCTCTGACATGGCTTTACACACCGTTGAAAAATCTCAGGCGTGCCGGTTTCCTCACGATGTTTTCCTTTACCGTTTTAAGCAACTGATAATTAATTTATAATACGCACATGAATTCGAAAAGACATTGGTGCGTGCCGGGGTTTGAACTTGCGACCTTTGACTTGGCAGTCCAATGGTCATACCACTCGGCTATCAGTGCTGTTAAGTATATAATTATCCCAAGTGTGATTTCAAATAACAACACATAATGCCGAATGTGGCTTCAAACGCACACTAATTAATCACCTCTAAATGCGCAATAATTGGTTTTATGTGTGTTTCGCCGTTTGAATGCCAATTCTTGAGTAAAGCTATAAAATTATTACAGTCAACTTCTATTTAGTACTGAATGTTTGTAAATAACCACACAACATATTGTACCTGATACTAGTAATTTGCCGCAGCTTTGGTCTTAAAGAAAATAAAAAAAAACTTTAAACAAACTGACGACGACGATCTAACTGGCACAGTGGCTAAGAGATTGGACTGCTGCTTTGCGCGTTTGATTCCCGCAAGGGACAAATTTGTGCGATCCGCAGATGTTTGTCCCGAGTCTGGGTTTGTGTATGTGATATTTCATGTTTGTGAAACGCATCCACGATACAGGTGGAATACCCAGGGCGTGGCGGCGTTTTAAAAAAACGCTGTATGCAAAGATATTGGCCTATTCTCATAGTCTCTATGGGAACGATCATTGATCACATCGCTTACTCACTGCATCTTAATTGCAGACCACAATATCCAGGTTTCCTAACGATGTTTTCTCAACATTACTCATTAATGGGAACTAAATTTATATTCTTTTATGAATAATTTCTTTGCAGGTTCCAAGACAGTCGAGTTATTTCTCTGGAACACCTCGAGCTTCATTGCCTCGATCATCCTTAATGGTTATCATTGTAAATCCTGGCTTACAGGAGTTGCAATGATGGGACCGAGTGGTAGGCTTGTTGCGAATTAAAAAAAAAATGACATTAATATCTACAGCTATCTAAGCAACTAAGTATGTATGTATATTTATGACAATGAAAAAGACACATTCTGACGTGCTTATGTTAGAAACACATGTCTTATTGGTAAGCCTACCTACCTAGCTACCACATTTATTTAGTTGGAACCTATTTCCAAACGTTACCTAGGCGACGAATCACCCTAAATCTATTTCTGTTAACTTGTACGTATTCTAATAATATTCGGCCTGATTACAGAAAATTAAAAGCTTCCATTATGTCGGACTGTTCCAAAACTATTGTTATTTTTGGCCACAGGCGCCCTTGCCCGCTCGACTTGTTAATTTGTTGCCGTACTGACAAAATATACTCGTCTCTTTCTAACCTATAACATCTTGTCTTTGAAGTTTTACGTTTTTTGTTTGAAATTTTATGTCATGTCGCGGTTGTTATTGTGACTGCTCAGAAAGAGGTAGCGTTCTACAATTGTATGCCTGTCTCGCTCTGTTACAGCAATTAAAGGAATTTAACATTTAGAAGGTGTGGCGTGATGATTTAGGTCGGTAAAGTGAGTGACCGAAAGGGTGCTCTGTTAGTTATTTTGTATAATCTGTCTCGTTTTCTCACGATAAGGCCAATTATTGATAATTATAGTTAAAATTTCGGTCTTTAAAATATTTACGCTCATAATGTGTGTTATTTGTGCGGCTGACAAATATTTGGTGATTTAAAAGTTTGATCTGATGCTAGGTTTTTGTGCATTTAATATTTTATCTGTCTGTAGAATGTTCACACAATACAGAATTAAACTAGGAATTTCTTCGGTATTGTGGAAAGCCACAGATTTTTTTAAGAAAACGCTATCATTAAAACTTATTCAAATATATCTACAGTTAGCAACAAAAGTAGATTAACAGTTTAAGACACTTACACAGACGTTAATGATTACTTAAACTGTCACTAAGTAAAGATTTCTCATAGAAAACCTTTACATAGTAATAGTTTAAGAAATCATTAAATGTCTCTGAATTCGGCGGTTAATGTTAAATAGGTAATTGAAAGAAATATACAACAATTCAAATAACAGTCTCAAATTATAAGAGAATCCAAATGATTAACTGAGAATATTTAAGACTTTTTACTATGTAACAACTTCTTCTTCAATTAATGTTATGAAAACCTTAATTTTTCTGCTATTTTTGTTGTTGACTGTACAAGAACATAGCTATTACTAAATAAAACAGAAGATTCTGTAACAAAGCGCCTGAAATAAAAACAAAAGCAATTTACTTTCCCGCCTGATATGTTTCGCAAAACCTGCGTCTTTCAATCTCGCGAAGGGCAACACATCCCCTTTTCATTCATCTGTCATTTATCTTGACAAATAAATATTGTTTGTATTGTTTATTCTACAGCTTACCATAAGTAGGTATTTGTTTCTATATAATTCAGAATTTTATATATTTTATTCAGAATTGTAAAAAAAACGAAACTAGTGTCAGGCACTTCTCTTATTGTACTTACCAAGACTTTTGCTGATCCATTAAAAAAAAAAATTTTTTTTAATTTATTTCAGAATTTTATATATATTTAGAATTCTAAAAACAGAATGAATATTGCTAGGCGCTTATCTCCTCGTCTTAGACAAGACTTTTGTTCAATCATTAATAAAAACACAATTATTTTATATTTTATTTATTCACGTAATTCTGTTTTTCATTTATTTTATTCGTCTAAAATATATGTGTACTATAATACTTAGGTTACTTACCTACCGACAGCTTCTGGCATTTCTGTCGAGAATATATTCATAATATCTAAACTGGAATCGATTTGGCCTTCATATTGAGTTGTATCTTGTAATTTATTGGTGTCTTATCGTTCCCTAACCATTCCCTTAAGGGGTATCAATTTGCTATTAACGCCAAACTGTTATCTATTGTTAACTTGAGTTTATTGATTATAGCTTAAGGAAATGGATGATTAAATTCCTTAACAAAACAATATCACGATGATAATTAAATTGTTTGATTGTTTTAATATACATCTAAAAAGGAATTTTGATGTAATACTTCTGAAAGTAAAGACATAACATTTTATGACCAGTAAAATATGATTTATACTCAAGAATACACAAGCGCCTTGCATTTTTGAATAGCAATTCTCTATCACGTCAATTAGTAGGATATCTTAAGGCGTTTGTCTAAAATCTAAAAATCAACTTAAGTCACATTTAAGGACTTTTATTTGATTACATCTTGATACCAACTTGTGTACCAAAGTCTAGTTTCTTAAATATATTTTTAATCTTTAGATTTTGAAGTTAATAGGTAGGCATTTTAAACTATTTAAAGTGTTTTTGATTTAATTTATTTATTTAGACTCTCACTTACAATAATCATTACAGGTTTTCAACCTAATGCGACAAAGAAGTTGTTACTTAATATTATTTTGTAAACAAGTCTTAACAAATAATTTCCAGGTAAATACCAAAAAACGCTGTATAAAATAACTTTCAATTATATAAAACTAAATACACAATATATGGCTCTCGTGAACTCATTTAGTGAACACACAAACAAATCTATATTATCAGCCACTTTGTTGAGCGAGCGCAACGCGCGCGTCAGTGGCGCCCTCTGCCGTAAGTTGGTGCGTGCGCACTTTTTATTACATTTATCTGAACTTACTTTAAAAACGCTTGCTCAGAAAGCGTTTATAAATGTAAAACATAATAATAGTTTTTCATAAACTTGAAGTGAAATTGGTAAGTGACATCAAAGGCATCTGTGTACTTTGAATGTTATCACACTGGCGCATTACTGCTAAATAAAAACCGTTGTTTATAATACGCTTATTTTGTAAAATTTGCAGCAATATCCGTCACTGAATAATTTAAAGGTCTACATCATTCAAATAAAAGTTGCGTCAAATTTTTGTTTTTACTTAAATATTGACGACCTGATTAGCGCAGTGGCTAAGCGATTGGACTGCGTTGCTAAAGGTGGCGGGTTCGATTCTCGCACGGGGCAAAAATTTGTGTGAACCGTAGATGTTTGTCTGGGTGTTTGTATATGTGATATTTCAGGAGAAATTCCTAGTGTGGGGCGACGTTTTTTCTTCGGTTATTTGAGCTTTAGACAGATGCTATTCGGAGTTATGGATCTGTGAATAAATTGTTTGTTATTGCTATGTAATGGGATTTGGTATGTAAAAGAATTTATTAGCCGGAAAAATGATATTTTACAGTGAGTGTTTGAGTCATAGATTTTTCGAGTTTACAAGTGTTTTCCGCGTTTGAAAGGGTTGGTATTTTATACACATAACTTATTGCTTAGTTCGGTGTTTTACATTAATGTATCAAGCTTGTAGCTTATAAAGATAGTTAAAGATTAAGCAAGTACTAGATAATATGTATCATCCTCACCAGCCCGTTGCAGTACACTTCATTATACATGTAAGATATTTCCAATTTTATATAAATTATTTAAAAAAGGATACAAAAAAAAGTTCCCTTCATTCAAACCTAAAAGAATCTTGATAGGCACTCTAATTACCATACGACGGTTACACAGTTCTGCCTATCCCCCTAGTATGGTCACGCAAGCGTCTATTTACATCGCACTACACAACTGAACAACAGCTGTTCGTAGTGCTACGCTCGTAGCACGTAGCGCTCGTAGCGTATTGATCGTAACGGCCCCACGCGGCTACGATTCTGAGCTTTTAACGATTATAAAGGATTTGTTCGGTTTGTCTGTGTTTTGTTTTTAATTGTATTTGTTTTAGTAACTCGTATTTGATTTATGTTGCATAACATGTTCCCCGAAGGGGTAGGCAGAGGTGCACATATAGAAGTAGCAACATTTCGCCAGATATGTTATAGGTCCCAATGTAATAGAGACCGAGTCTATTGCCATCAACCGGGCACACACCCCGTATCGCAGCTGAGAATTACCTAATGGAAAAACCCACTAACACTTTGCCTGACCCGGGATTCGAACCCAGGACCTCATACTCAGCAGTCTTAAGCGACCACTAAACCAACGAGATAGTTTATGTTGCTTTTATAAACAAAATAATAATGTGCTTCCTTAAATATATTTGACAGACGATAATCAGTAAAATTATGAATTTAAATTAATTATTGATGACCTGAGTGGCTAAGCGATTGGTCTGCTGCGCTAAGGGTTGCGGGTTCGATTCCCGCACGGGGCAAATATTTGTGCGAACCGCACATGTTAGCCCCGAGTCTAGGTATTTGTGTATGTGATATTACATGTTTGTGAAAAGCACCCACGACACATGAGAAATTCCTAGTGTGGGGCGACGTGTTTAAAAAAAAATTGTAAAATTATTGTTCCGAGAATAAAAGAGCAACATTTTCTCGTATTAAAACATCAACAATTTTCCCCTGATTTAGGATACGCATTTGTAAAAATAAATCACTATCATAATAAAATTATACGATTATCCACAGTAATTCTTGACGATAAATCATGACAGTATTATTTGACAGTTTTGCTTGACCCACGTATTGTGCCTTCTCAGTCATGAGAGCTTGATGGATGGGTACCTAGATTATGGGGCCGTTATATGGATGGCTTTGCTGCGGAGAAATATGGTTTTATTTTGCTGCTTGAGAAATTTTACTTCGTGGTAATGTTGCGTAAACATATGCGATTTGAAATGTTTTGAAAATAGACGCCATTATTATCTGTCTTGTAAAGATAAGAAAGGTGTTTAATCGATTAACTACTATTTTTTTTATATTATATAGTTTAATTGCTGAGTATAGCATTTTAATCACTTAATTATTTCTACTTCGTTGTGGCTTAGCAACTTAAATTTTGCTTTCTTAGTTATTACGAAACATAATTTACCTTCAGCGAAATCATACGTAATTAAAACTTGACCTATTAATTATTATATTGCCTTTCATACATACTTATTACTTACTTAGACACATACACAGACACTGCTAAAATCATAACCCTTTGGCTTTGCCGTAGTCGGGTAAAAAACAAGAACAAACCCTTTAAAAATTTCGTAGATATAATTACCGCTAACCCGCTTCGCGTCTGTTTATTACTCAACACAGACTTAACCCCCCCATACCCACAGGTATGACGTGCGCACTATATTATGCACGTAACCCGAGTTCAAAACTCTTGACACATAACCCTAAAATGGCAGCGTATTGTTCACTCAACCCTCCGCCGCGACCGCAGTTGACACGTACGCAATCAACCAGCTGTTTGTTAGTTGGTTACTGTCTGACGTAGTGTTTACGGATTCGTATGAATTTATTATTATGAGAAATGTACTTTAAATTGTATACACATATTTAATGTGTAGTGTAGGCTTGCTATACTTATGGGACTTATTCTGTGAAAAACTAATATAATATTTAACTAGTAGGTACTCCTGTAGATTCGCCCTACATTTGGGACTTTTCGGTCGAAATATTGGTGCTAATGTGTTGCTTTGCCTACCTGTTAAGGGAAACATACAACTTTGATTTAATACCTTTAATCTCTATCCTGTATCTTAAAAGACATGTCGAGAACGCTGCAGTTTAAATTCGATTAAGTTCGTCTGAAACTCTGTGAGATGCATCACAATAGCTTACCTAATATGCCTCAATATTTATGTTCACAAACATTCATAAATGTTCTTTAATTACCTTTCTGGTGAACAATTCAAATTCTTCTTAAAAAAACCTAAAGATAACATAAAATTTTAGTTGCTTTAACGAGTAAGCACTTTTGACCAACAAATACGATTTTTACCAAAGCCCTTGTCAAATCGATCGTTTGATTGTAAACACACGTTTTAAACAAAATCCAATCTGTTTGAGCAAACAAAATGTTTATAAAACAAACTGTGATTACAATTTTGCTTAGGCGACGAATTTCCACGTTTCGGTAACGGTAGGTAACTAATTTGAATTGTTTTCGTTCATACAATTTTCGTTTTGATTGGTGATCGGAATCGGTATATGTACTGTCATTCGATGTTCTGTGTGTTTAAACGAGAAAATTGGTTGTTATGGTGATGTTGATTGTAAGGGTTTTGTTTAGAGGTTATATACGTAGTGTTTGGTTACATACATACTTCTAAATACACGCCTGTTTCTCAGAGAGGTAGGCAGAGACCAGGGATTTCCATTTGCTACGATCCTGGCATACCTCTTCCGTCTCGTCTGGTCTTGTAGGAGATGTGCGTACCAAGCGAGAGATTTCGAGTTTTATTGTCAGGGTATAAAAATGTTTTTGCGAAATATCTTTATCCTCCATGATATTATTTAAATATTTATACGGGAAGTACAGTCTGTTAATTCTTATTGTAGATGATAACCATTTTATTAAACTAGGTATATAATATGAAATATGTAGTCTACCTTTAAGGAAAAAGTCGTAAAGTTATATGTGTACTTTATAATATATTGCAAGGATGCGGGAATGGCTGAGGAATGCAGGTACCCGACACGCGGAGGTCCAGTGAAATGGAATTTTATATTAATGCAGTATCCCGTACGCGTTTATAATGAAATTTTTCACATGAAACCGTTGAGCCGGAGCAATGAAAAAGGCATGCAGAAAAAGTCGTATTGTCTGCGCGCCTGTTGATTTTGCAATGGCAATCAGTAAGCCAGCGAATTGCTTTTATTTTTCTTTCAGTTTACTGTCACCGCATAGCTTGTAACATTTTTACTACTTTTTACTGATTTTGTGATATAACTTCCATTACGTCCTGTACAATAAACTTATTTATAAACCAAATTAATACCGAAGAACTTTACAGATTAATTAAATATTACTGTATTGTGATTTCGTAAAATTATCATTAATTGTATATTTATTATCTTTTTCTATAAACATATTTTAATTTTACAATACGACTACTCAAATCTAGTTCCCTTTAAGTCTATATTTCACCATACTTTACTCTCTAGCCCTCCAGGGAATACTGAGGTTATAATAGCAGCGTAATATCAGAAACTTATCTTATTTTTCTTTCTTTGCAGGGAGAGAAAGACAACGGCAAGAACTGCATACTATCGTGTGAAAAGCGGAAAGCAGACGACACAGACATCAATAAAGACTTGAAAAAGGTAAGATTATATTATTGTGATAATATTACAAAGTATCTATACTATATTATTATAAAGCTAAAGAGTTTGTTTGTTTACTTTAACCCGCTAATCTTGGAAACTACTGGTCCAATTTGAAAAATTATTTTAGTGTTAGATAGCCCATTTATCGAGGAAGGCTATAGGCTGTAAAACATTCGAAATCCACGCGGGCGAAGTCGCGGGCGGAGGCTAGTTGGCTATATTTGATTAAACTGGAAACCAAACTAAATATAGTTAGAAAAAGGCAGATGATGCAGATAATCTTATAATTATTATATCTGTACCGCACCTTAATAATATATGCGGAGTGCAGACCAATGTTTAAAATAAAACTTGGCGGCACACAAACACGAAAGTAATGTTCCTTCTACTTAGAATTTCAAATGCCATTTCCTGAATTTGCTTCCTTTTAGCCTAAGACGGAGACGCTCTACACAATGAAATAGTAATGTCATGTTTCAAGTTAAAAACTTGAGAATATGTAGGTACTATTTTAAAGTCTAAATTTTAGTAGACAGTAAATTTTAGTAGTTTTCTTTGTGTGTGACCTCATTTAGTTTAAAAAATGTAATTTAAAACATTAAAAGACGACTGCCATTTCTAAAATCGATCTAAAAAGTAAGTAAAAATATGTTCCATCGCAGTCAGGGGACCGTTCTGTGGAACGCTACCTGATTTAAGAGGTTTAATTTTTTAAATTTCCTTTTTTTATTTCTCCTATCTTACTCGCAATGTTGCAAGGATCTTAAAGACACTCCATACATCAAATCGTTCAGGCATTCAGAAGTTATGGTGGGATAAAAAAAACTCACATACATACATGAACCCTGAAAACATTACACTCCTTTTTGCAGTCGTGTAAAAAGCCTTTTACGAAGGACTTTTCTGTTGATGTATGTTCTTTATATTGATCTGACAAATGACAGTCGCGACTTTGATCTCCTAGTTAGTAATGCTTATAAGATGTTCTTCAAAAACGTTCTTTAGGATTTGGAAATTAATATTTCTAATTAACGGGAACTGCCACTTTCCCTTATTACATGGCACTTTGGATTGACTAGCTAAAATGTTGAAGGGGTTTAAAGCTACGTAATTATCGCGCAGTTTAATCGATTTGCGAAATTTAGCAAATAGCATTTATATTCTTTACGGACGCTTTAAGAGTTCATGGTTAGGGGGCTGGGGTAATGATACGACTATTATTTTAAAAAACGTATTTCGAAAGAAAATTTAAGGTCTAGAACTATTTTTAAAAACAAAAATATTTTTTTAAACGAATTTAACTCTAAACTCTGCTCCACCTGTCTTGCTAATAAAACCCACCTCAGTGTACACTGTCGTGTGTATAAATAAAGACATTACACTGGCGAGCACATAAAGACGGCATTACTACACATCGGGACAAAATAACTTCGATCACGCGATCAGATGTGGTAGAACGGTATTACCTCGAGTGGGCTATAAAATGCGAGCACTGTGAGTGTGGACCTCTCTGAATTATGGATTGAAACCACAATTATACTAGTTTGTTTGTTAAATAGCCGTACGTGTCAATATTGTGGTCGCTGTGAATTTTATTGGGTATTAATTATGAGGTTGTTTATTTGCTTGGAAATTTATTTGATTGCAACATTTTATTGCATTTTTTTGTGAAATAAATAAATGAGCGCAGTGGAAGCGTGCTGGGCCCATTTATTAACGCACTTTAGGTAAACATTTGATTTTATTGACATAAAAGTAAAATTCAGTGTCCCACTGCTAAGCAAATTTTTCTCCCCATTCATTATCCACAAAAACACTACTAAAAAAAAAAGAGTAAAATTAAGAATTACCGATGGCCAGCATACATTTTGTTACTACATTAATTATAACACATTTTACATAATCGTGTGTATCTGTGTATATATACATACCACTTAATAAAATTATATTTGAGAACATTTCAAATATGCAAGAAATACTTATTTTGTCCAACAGAACCTCTTACTAACGGTAATACGTACCTACCTCCTCCCAGCAGGTGGGTCTCCATTCGTAATGTGATTAGCTGACGAGACGACACAGTTGCGCTCACGTTGTCACTGAGAAAACGTAAATACCTATATTTCTTCCATATGATCTTACATGAAATGAAAGCTATTATCACTTGAGAAAATTGTTCACGGAGATGAAACCTTTTGATAATCTATAATTTGGAGTGCTAATTATAGATTTTCAAAACGTTTCTTCTTGACAAAAACAAACGGATAACCTTTATCTTAATGTATGGCTACAATTGTTGTCAAGCGTGCACATGCACAATGCACATGCAAATTGTTTTAGTAAGTGTCACTGGTAGAGCGCTCAGTCACGGTTGTGACGCGACGACACACACATGCGCGCTTCTCCGTACACGTTACAACTACAGCGAGAGCCAAATGGACTGAAAAATTATGAGTTTAACATATGTCTTCGATAGCTCGATAGCATAGTTGAAACATTATGTCATCCCCATACATTTATCATTCTATTCGATTTCTATTCGTCAGGCGTTTGCCACATGTCTAGGGGCTGTACCAAGTATGAAATCTTATCTCTTAATTATTACTCTTGAGAATCATCGCAATCATATTACCTGACAATAACATAGCCGTTAGAAAACAAAGTAACTCAAATCCTCGAGTAAAACAATAACGAAACCAAACAACAGTGAAACAAAAAAGTCCTAAATTCAAAGTTCTCGTACTTCTCAAGCTTCGGTCATTTTGTTTTCATTATCTCCAAGGGACGGTGTGTAGGGGACGCAAATTTACGACAAAGGGTGCACTCCACCCTAATTTAAATACATTACTCGTTCTGAAAGAGTCGACCTCCGTCGTTCTCGTGCTAGATAATAATTGTACTCGTACTCGACGGAAATCTCAAATTAATTCTGTTGTCAGGCCGCTAGATGAAGATTTGCAAGATAATTGTGACTTTAAGTAGGTTAAGTGAGTTAGTGTTTTGTTTTCGGTGAATTAAATTGTTTGTGGTACTTTTAAGCTTGTTATGACTTACGATGAACATAATTTCTTACTGCTATATCGACAAATGCTATATTGATCTTTATAAAAGCGAGCATACGAGTAGATCGAAATGAATAAAAAACGATGACTTGATTGGTGCAGTAGCTAAGCTATTGGACTGCTGCGCTAATGGCTGCGGGTTCGATTTCCGCACGGGAATTTGTGTGGTCCGCAGATATTTATCGCGGGGCTGGGTGTTAGTGTGTGTGTTTTTCATTTTTGTAATACAAACGCACGATACAGGATAAACTACTAGTGTGGGTCGATATTTAAAGAAAAATACTCTAACGCACAGTGATTTAAATATAAAAAAAATAACATCACGCCTCATATTCCCCGAAGTGGTAGGCATCGATGAATAACACACATTTCGCCAATTGAATGGACTCAATGAAATAGGGGATAAAACAAATCTATTGAAATTGATGGTCACAAATCAGAACTCCGTGCTGCTACTAATCATTTCCTAATGGAGAAACCCTAGGACCTAGGTAAGGAATCAAACTCAGGACCTCACGCTCTTATTAATAACGGTTCGCTTTTATGTAGCTCTCAATACAATCTAAAGTGTGCACAACCCAATGATACGTCATAAAATATAGATACGTCATATACTAACAAAATAACTGGGAAAAGTGTTCCGAACTCTTGAGTCCGAACTGCACTAGTCTTACGTCAAATCGGACACCGACTGTACTACCCAGGACAACAAATAATCCCCTTTTCGAGTCTTGAAAATAAAGGAGCTAGTAAAATATCTGTATTTTTTTGAAATATCATTGGCACCATCAGTGTGGTTTGCCAATTATTTTTTAACCCAATATCAGTACCTACCACATACACAATAGGTTGATACTAAGAGTTTATTTTATCAAGTCGAAGTATTTAGTGGTGGCATGCATTGCCTTTGAAGTCATGTGATTTATACTGAGCTGAAACAAATGGGTATAAATACATTCTATATAAAAGGGCGTTGAGAGAGATCGATGATAGGTGTGGTCAGCATAGATTTAGCATTAAGAAACCTTATATTAAATAACTCTTCTACTTCTTATCGGTATGGTTGATGAACAAACTGCTCTCTTACCATGAACTCATAAAGCAGGACAGTTTACGGTGTGGAAGCGAGACGCCGCTATGTGCACTTGTGCAGTGTAATGCGGCGTCTGGCTTGAATGTCGGCGATGATGATAAGGGGGCTGGTGTCAAAGTTGTGTGCCGGGTTCTGAACTTGCGACTTATGACTTGGAGTCCAACGGTCATACCACTTGACTATCACTGCTTCTCTATTACTAATCAATATTAGTCTATAATATCAGTGTTACTGGTTATAGGATGACGTCATTAGGTCCTTCCATTACCATTACCTAAGGTCACCGACCCGCCTGCCCAGGGGGCGTCACACGCTGCGTTTTCTCATCACACAGCGTCGGCTACAACACTCATCGTTCCCACATACCCATACAATAATAAATCTAGATTCAACTTAATAGCTATAATAAAAAATTCAAATCGATTAATATTAGACTGAGTTATGGGGGAACATACATAAAAAAAAATGATCCCGACGAATTTAGAACCTCCTCCTTTTTTTGAAAGTCGGTTAAAAACAAACTTTAATATAGTACATACCAAGCAAACGTATTGGCAAGTTTAAAAAAGGTACACATATGATAGTTTTAACTAACTTCAAAAAAGGGGGTGTATTATTCTATTTTCAAGATATTTATAGGTTCACAAATAAATAGGAAATTCTCAGTAGCAGCACGGAGTCAGGATTTGTGCCCGGTTGATGGCTAGAGGCTCGTCCCCTATTTCAATGGGACTTACATAATTGACAAAATGTCGGCGTATTATACACCTCTGCCTACCCCTTGGAAATACAGGCGTAATGTAGTGTGTTTTCTTATCTCAAATAAATATATTAATTATTAAACTTACACCCTATTTACTTAAATATAAAATTAAGAATCAGTTCTCAATCAGATAAATACCTTAACCTCAAAAGACGCGATATCATTTCCCACACGGACGGAACCGCGGGCGAAAGCAAGTTAACAAATAAAACAAATTCAAAAACACATAGTAAGCGTTCACAAGCAAAGCCACGTGCGAAACTTAACCCGGGGGGTAATAAATTGAAAGTTTCAATAGAAACTGAATAGTAAACGCGGATTACCATACGGAGTTCCATTTGCTTAAAGTTAATAAATCAAACGAAACACCTAACTCGTATGTTTGTTGGTTCCGCACGTTTATTGAGCATGCGCACGGCGGAATATTAATAGTGTCATTTGATGCGGTATTTATTTATTTTCTGTTGTATAATTTGGTCTTGCCAAATGCCTTAATGTTACCTGTAAGATATAGCACCGGTATTAATTACACGACTGCCCAAAAAAAGGAGTGTAATGTTTTCAGGGTTCATGTATGTATGTATGTATGAATGCGAGTTTCTTTATTCCACCATAACTTCTGAATGCCTGAACCGATTTTGATGTATGGAGTGTTGTTAGAATCCTTACACTATCGCAACTCACATTTTTTTTATATAGCCTGTTCAGTGTCCCACTGCTGGGCAAAGGCCTCCCCATTATTTTTCCACAAAACCCTGTCCAATGCAATTACAGGCCATGTCTTTCCAATAAGTAACATATGCTATAAAAAAATGAAACAAATAAAAAAATATAATACAAAAAAATTAAAAAACACGACTGCCATGACAAAAAACGAACTAAAAAGTGAAAAACAAGTTGCATCGCAGTCTGGGGACACTTCTGTGGAACACTGTCTTATCTTATCTAGGTACCCAGACCTTGATATTATTACGCCTAAACGACGGCTCAACTGATTTGAATGTAATTTGACATTCTAATAGATCATGATCTGAATTATATACTTTATATCATGATATCGAACGTGCCGTGTGGTATCCGGCCTAGAATTGACCACCCCCTTTCCTCCCGTGGGTGTCGTAAGAGGTGACTAAGGGAAAATTCAGAAGATGGGCAGCAGCGTCTTCTGTAACTTCACCACCAATACTGCGATCCCCAAGCCGCTTGCCAAGCGTGGGGATTATGGCAACACCTCCCGCTTAAACGGGAAGGCCTATGTTCAACAGTGGACGTCTCTTGGCTGATGATGATGATGATATCAGGATGAATTCAGTAGTTTCTGTACATCACATAGTTAAACTACAACGATAAAAACATCGGAATTTTATTTCGAAAATAACATTTAATGCCAAAATCCTATAAAAATACAATCCAATGCAGTCCTGCATTCGTGTCCGTGATGTATGAATTAAAAAGCAATATGGCGGTAATCCTGGTATATGACGTCAGAGTTGATCGACCAATCAGCGCTAAGCCTCAGCTGTTGTTCAGTTTTAATCAGGGCACCGGCAGAGAAACTCAATCAGTGAATGTATAAGTTTAATTGTTGATAACCCGAGTGATTAAATTATTAATGTTATGGATTGTGAAATGATTTTATATATAACATATGACTGGTAACAGCTAATAGTTACCAGTCTGCCCGTACCCACGAATGCTGTAAAGGATCCAAAATCAAAAAACAAGATAAAATCTCGATATAATACATGTAAATAGTTTTCTTCTTCTTCCTCGTTTCCTCATGACTGAGGGTCGCGACTACATGAAGTCGTTGCCTTCTCCACCAAAGCTCTCCATCCTGGACGGTTTTCGGCCATGCGGACAGATGCCTGGAAATTCTACTGTAAATAGTTCTATTTGTGTTGTAATCAATTTAAATAAAATAAATGTAAGTAATTATGCTTAAATTCAAACCATTAATTGAAATCACATGTTTAATGTCAAATCTAGTTGAACGTTGCAAGGCCTCTATAGAGAAGATTTGACAAAAAGCGCACACACTTAAAAGTAATACCTATGTGTAACAGAAATTTAATCATACGAGACTTTCAGAACGTAACCAAAGCCAAGCTAATTACAAAAATAGTTTCAAAATCTACCTATGGACCGCGAAAAAGATTTGCTTATAACAAAAAGTTTGTTATTAAACGCAAAGCCGCAGACTCCTAAACTATCCGATACCAAACAAAGGCATAGTTTTGAAACACGAAAAACTAACGAACATTGAGCTACTAAAAATCGATTTTAGAGGACGTTGAGTCATGTGAACGAAAACTACGCTTATACATTGATTAATTTATGATAACTAGTGACGAATGTAACGTTACATAATATAATCGATCATTACACCAGTGAGGGGGGAGAACCGATGATGACAGTGCGCAACCTGTAATGTTATAGATTCGAGTATACATATATTGGTGAGAGAAGAGAACCGAGCATTAGAGTGTGCAACTTGATGATACAATGTGTAATATTTTGATAAAACTTAGAATATAATGCTCAAAATCGCATCGGAAATGTTACATTACAGACGAAGGTTCTAGGTAAGGGAGAACCTTAAATGAAAAAAATATAGTACTCACATTTAGTTATGTTATAGGTCCCAATGTAATAGGGGGCGAGCTTATTGCCATCAACCAGGCAAATCCAGACTCCATACTGCCACTGAGTATTACCTAATGGAAAAACCAATTAACAATGCCTGACCTAGGATTCAAACTTAGGACCTAATGCTAAGCAGTCGTGCTTAGCGATAACTAGACCCACGAATCAGTCATCATCATCATCAGCCAAAAGACGACCACTGTTGAACATAGGCCTCTCCGTTTAAGCGGGGGGGTTTGCCATAATCCCCACGCTTGGCAAGCGGCTTGGGGATCGCAGTGTTGGTGGTGGAGTTACAGAAGGCGCTGCTGCCGAATTTCTGAATTTTCCCTTAGTCGCCTCTTACGACACCCACGGGAGGAAAGGTGGTGGTCAATTCTAGGCCGGTTACCACACAGTACGAATCAGTAGAGTTGATAAAAGTAAACCAAACTTATAATAGACATTCTGAACTCCTGGTAACAATGATACACGAATCAATAAAGGGCCTAACATACTTGTTGGTTTTGCTTAAAAAAAGAAACTTTTCTAATTTTCTCGTCGCCCCGTCGCATCCCCAAACGCTGAAGTTTTTACCGGTCTGCATTGGATCCAATGTGGACCCAATGTTTCTTACATATAGGAAAGTATGGCCAATATTGGTGGTTTGTGGATTATTTTTAACGGACTTCAAAAAGAAGTTATGATTAAATTCGTAGTTTTTCTTGTGTTTGTTGTGTTATTTTTGCTGATTGTAAACTGGTTTTAATGTGTTATTAGATTATGCTTACTTTTGAAATGTTTTTTTCTATATAGGAAAAAAAATTGTATTTGATTTTTTTTCAAAGCAGTTATTAAATTTGTCTTAGGTAAACATAGGAATAGCAAGATATATAATATACCAAAAATATATAAAGAGACAAATTAAGGGTTAAAGGTTAGAAACTATCATATTTATTATAGCTACGATTCAACATATCGCGTAGCAAATTGCCTATGTACTACGAACGTAGATTCTGTCCGCCTTATATCGTAGCTTGCGTAGCGTTAATATCAGCTACGTCGTAGCATGCAGTGCACATCCATAATGCATACTAGTTATTACATTTTGAATCCAACATTGGGCCAACATGTGCCAATTTATGTTAACATGTTGTGAAGAACTTATTAAACCCAATTTTTCTCAGAATATTCACTAGGCATTGGAGTTGTTGCGGAGGTATATTCCAAATTGTTTTTTGTGGAGTCTCAATTTTTACCAACCTTTTTTGATTAGCATAAAAATACGCGTGTTTATGTGATAGCAAAATCATCTATACAGTTTTGTATACATAATTAGTTGTCTAAAAATAGTTTTAGTCATTTGGTTAAAAAAAAATCGCTCTACACTGGGAATTTCTCCTGTATCGTGGGTGCATTGCACAAACATGAAATATCACATACACAAACACCCAGACTCGGGAAATGTTTGCCACGTGCGGGAATCGAACCCGCAACCCTTAGTGCAGCAGTCTAATCGATTAGCCACTGCGTTAAACAGGTCGTAACAGACAGACAAACTGACAGATAGACAGAGTTTCTTTCACATTTATAATATTAGTATGAATTTACGTATTACACACACACACACACACCAACGCCTATCTATGTACGTTACAACTATATAAATCCCCCTAGAACAATGGTTTAATTTTTTCTTTTGTTTCAGGCAAAGTTGGAAACAAAAGCTTTGAAAGCAAAAAGGCCTGGCTTCACAGATGACCGGTACAACGAGACGTCTTATTATATCGAAAATGGTACGTGGTCTAATCTATAGTATATTATAAAAAAGTAAACTTATACCCCCTTATTCTTCTTCTTATCTCTAGTCTCTATCTTAGAGTGGTATGACCATTGGACTGCCGACTCAAAGGTCGCAAGTTCAAACCCCGGCACGAACCAATGGCTTTTCGAATTCATGTGTGTATTATAAATTAATTATCAGTTGCTAAAAACGGTGAAGGAAAACATCGTGAGGAAACCGGCTCACCTGAGAGATTTTTCAACGGTGTGTAAAGCCATGTCAGGGGCCTACGGGTGGTTTAAACTCTGACACCAGGTTGTTCATCAACCATACGATAAGAAGACTGCTTATAGCAGACTAAAGTCAAAATATGTCCTAGTTAGGACATTTTCCAGTCTTCATATCTGAGAATAAGAAGCTAGAAACATCATCATCATCATCAGCCAAAAGACGTCCACTGTTGAACATAGGCCTCCCCGTCTAAGCGGGGGGTGTTGCCATAATCCCCACGCTTGGCAAGCGGCTTGGGGATCGCAGTATTGGTGGTGAAGTTACAAAGACGCTGCTGCCCATCTTCCGAAATTTTTCCTTTTCGCCTTTTACGACACCCACGGGAGGAAACGGGGTGGTCAATTCTAGGCCGGATACCACACGGCTACAGCTAGAAACATATCTGCCACATTTTATAAATCATAGATTTCATTGTTCAATTCGCAGAAATGTAATGAAGTACCACAACTCCTATGTACAGTTAGCTATACAAAAGATTTGCGTAGTAAGTACAACGATATCAAAATTCTCATACCAAATAAAAATAAAAGTAATAAAAACAATATGACACTTTATAAATATTACCGAGAAATCTTCGAGTAACAATGAAAGCGTCATCTTAGAAATATTTCCTTTTTTCTCAAAGCACCTCGTTTGTGAACCTCGGTTGATATTGGATTACGTGAATTTCTACAGCCCCATATACGGGACGACAAATCGTGTCGATCGATCGCTTTGAAACTGCCAATCACACAATCGACGATTGGTCGTTACAACCTGTCATTTTCTTTTTTGGAGCGAATGTAATAACGTTATATCGTAGGATGTTGTTGCGATCAGCGATATCGTTTGCAATGTAACATACACGTGTGCATCCTTATTGCAATTGGACTGTTGCGACGATTTGTACCGTGTATGGAGCCCGAACGAATCCTCCTGTAATTTTTTTCATGCCATTGATTCAATTTTTATCCGTATTTCCTCCATTTTTCCTGTTACCAGAATTGGAGGCAAACGACTCCCATTATTTGGCTTTCTGCAGTATCCAATTAAATTGAAATAACTTTGCAATATCATGTTCTCTTTGCATAGTTTGCGCATTGTTCCTAAGATGTAGATTTGTTGTAGTATTTTTTTCAATAATGAAGGGAATCTTCTTCTTGTTCAAAATTCAAGTTGGTTTGATTTGATTTAGTTCAAGTTTTATACATTATTTGTCATCACACATCATGCGTCCCCGTAACAGTCGTCAAATCGTAAACAAGTGGCTTTTCAAATACCAAATGAATGAGTTAATTAACAATTATTGATATATTTCCGATAAATTAAGAAAACAATTAAAAACAATCAGTCTGAATCAATTTGAACCATTTTTCTGTACCTAAAATAATAAATATCGTCAACTCAGCGCTACTTCCTAACCCTTTCAATACCAAGTCCTTATAAATCCACTTGACCCATAATCAAAAATAATCAACAATATTTTAACCCATTATGTAACACGCGTTGACATTAAGTGGATAAAACTGCGGCTACGCTAGTTTTCAATAAGGCTAATGTCAGAAAGGCCCATTATGATCTAATGGCCTTAGTCATCTTACCGCAATGGCGCTTTCTTCGTTCTACCCCCACCGTGGTTTACGGCTATGCAGATGTTTTGAGGTAACGACTTATGAATGCGATAGCTATTTGGGTTTAAAATTCGTAGGTAGTCTGCTAAATTCTACATTTTTAGGGTTTATTTCAAGAAAAACATAATGTAGGATTTAGGCTAGTGTCTCCGTTTCAATTTTAAGCTATTTATTTCTAGTTATACTTTATCTTTGATTTAAGAGTTTTGATCATGTCGATGGAGAAATTTCCATTGGTTTCTGACTACTGTCTTTCTTTTGACATTCTGATAAAACACTACATCTACTTCAAGGTTCATCTACGTCCTCCACTACTTTTCGTTTACGTTTCTACTTTTTAATCATCCCGTATAAAGGAGACGTAACGCGAACAATTTATTTCCATTCCCCAAAAAACAATTATTTAATCAGTCATAATAATAATAATCCAAATTCCAGGCCTCAGGAAAGTCTACCCGTATTACTTCACCTTCACAACATTCACCAAAGGAAGGTGGGTCGGTGAGAAGATTCTCGATGTTTTCGCTCGGGAGTTCAGGGCCCACCCAGCTGCGGAGTACGAGAGATGCATCAGGGCTGGCACACTCACCGTCAACTACGAAAGAGTCGACCCTGATTACAGATTGAAGCACAACGATCTATTAGCCAACGTCGTCCATAGGTAACCAATCATTATTGTTCCCTCAATCAACGGTACAAAGTAGTTCGCTTAAGATAGCTACAGCACCTTAGACTCAAATCTACACAAATTTCAGGCCAACATTAAACACATCGACATTCTTTTCTACACAATACAAACTCAATGTTACTTTGGTTTCAGTATTGTAAATATTAACTTTGTTTTCTTGCCTTATATGTTTATTTACTAAGTATCCTTACATACTATCACATGTTACTCTAACTATAAATACATTTTATAATAATGTGACGTACGCCGAAGCTTGATTGTATTTCAGGTCTAATTTGTATTTAGTACACTGTAACACGAATTTAGGACCTGTTCATAAATCGCTCTCAACATCGATCTCAAAACTCAAAACGTAGACTCAATCAAAGTCAACATAATAAATGTATGTCATCAAAACTCATTTTAAGAGCGATGTCAAACATAAGAGCAGTTTATTGATATGGGCCATAATCTTCAATAACGATATCTTGAGCACAGAATGAGCATGCGAGTGCATATTGGCCGTTTTCCAAAAGAGACACAGATATTTTTATTACTTGATATTTTGTATTGTAACTTTTAGCTTTTAAACACGGTGTCTTATTGAGAACGTCATGATTCTTCACATGATACATTTTACAATTCTGCTCACGCATGTTCATTTATTGTATTGTTCTCGTCTAATCTTTATTTCATACGTCACGAGAACCTATATTAAGCGGACTCTGAGCAAATATAATCCCACGTTTACGACGGAGGGGCAAAGCGGCGGCGTCGCGTTAATTTAGAAGGTGGCTACAAAATCCTCCTTTGAAATATTGTTATTAACCCACACCAAGCACTCTCACATTTATACAAACTGGAGGGTCTAACAAATTGTTTTAAGGTCCAAATGTGTCTAAAATTTGTTATTTTTTTTATTATACACTATTAATAAATTCATCAAAAAAAATATTATCATCTACATACACAAAATTTTGTAAAATTTTCGTGGATTTGCTCCGAGTCCGTTGCCCAGAAGCCGTAAGCCTGACGTGTGTATCGTTGCAGGCACGAAGTACCGGTCACCAGCCAACCGATCACCCTCGTACATATCGACGAGGACATTGTGGTTGTCAACAAACCGGCCTCTATCCCCGTAAGTGGCAAATGAGACAGCCATATTATGTGTACGCTTATCATACATAAGATACTTGTATGCCACCCTATATGTGTTGCATGTTATACTAATATAGTCTTTAGTACTGCACTAATAAAGCTTTCGAAATACTTACACAATATTTAGAATTACAAATAGTACTGCACTAAAAATTTCTTCACCAAAGATTTTATCCTCAATTCAATTTTGTTTTATCTACTCCTACAAATGACTTAAAACAAAGCATTTAATGCCTAAGTCAGCTAGAATTTAATTTCTCTCCCTCAATTTTAGTACAACTATCATGTTATAAGCTTTCTCTGAAAACCGTTGGTCCCCCGCCTCTAAAAGCCAGCTTCTCACAAAGTCCTTTGCGTTAACATAAAGCGGTCCCTTTTGCAAGAAATACTCTGCAACGTTATATGATGGAGGACACCTAATATTATGAAGCACTTTCATATCGGCTTTTACGGAATAAAACAGGAATGTAGAAAGTAGGTGTTGGAATTTACATGCAAAGTAGGCAAGCGAAGGAAAACTGGATATTTTTTCACGCTCACTCAAGTTCAACATCAGGCTTTAGAAAACGTGTATTTTTAGTTGTAGGTATTGAATTAATATTCTCAAATGCCTCC
This sequence comes from Abrostola tripartita, assembly GCA_905340225.1. NCBI lineage: Eukaryota > Metazoa > Arthropoda > Insecta > Lepidoptera > Noctuidae > Abrostola > Abrostola tripartita. The sequence goes on from HG996488.1 coordinate 12,923,772, forward strand.
GACGATACTTTTGTACAAGAAAATATATATTTAGATATTAATGTGGTATTCAATATCGTTGAGCGAGTCAGTCCCGTAATAGTTGATGACCAAACGAAATTCCATAGAAATTATAACTTGTCGAGAATCAATACTCTATTGAAACTACTAGTAGCTTTTAGATTGATAATAAGCTTTGTAAATGATTCTTCCGTTTTGTAATATCAATGTGTTTTTCAATTACCTACGGCAGCTGTCTGCCATAAAACCGTTAATAGCTAACGAAGTCCATAGTAAGCTCTATTTAATGTGCAAATTGTATTTTTACGGTTCGGTTCTTTGTTACCTTTAAAGGGAAACCATGCTTTCAATTTCTTTACATCCATTAAAAAGGTTTTTGTTAGTCATTTGAATCCCCTGGCACATTAAATCGCAGTTTGATTGAAAATGAACGCCGTATTTAAAACCCCATTAATGTACCATACAAACTCACTAAATGGACATTCCTCAGACCATACGTTGATGGAATTTATGGTATGTTGACTTTTAAAAGTATCTTAGGATTTGACACACTGAGTTTCGACGAAAAGTGTGACGATTATTTCAATGGGGTTGTTAATAAAACTTAGCGATTGCCAAGAACAATACTTATTCAGCATTTCACGCCAAAATATTCGACATCCCTTTTAACCTTTAACATAACCCAACACGTTCCCCAAAATGGAACAACAATGCCAGCCAATTACTCCAGCCAACGTATTTCTGCGTAGGTCCTCATTAAGCCTCTTGTTACACCAATACAATAAGCTATATACATATCTAGACTTTACACGTATTCGCATTTAGCTCTCTCCTCACGTTCTGTTTCAGTAAAGTGGAAAATTCGTAGAGGATATTGCATTGTACGTTTTGTTTGTGTTCGAAACATTGGAGTCATGAAAAATCAAATTAAAATCTTGGCGTCTCTTAGTACCAATATGAGTAGCAAAAAAAGTTATGTCAGTGGAAACAAAGACAATGAAGAAATGGATCGCTTTGTAACCGTATTTGAATGAAACAACGAAAAAGAAATCCACTAGATAATCTTTTGATTTCCTTAAACATTTTAAAATTATAAGACTGAAATAGAGGCAAAACTTTTTAATACATACCATCCATAAACCATTTATAGCCTTCAAATGATCCCAAGTCCCAAACTCAATGGAAAGCAATAAATTTTGAACTTAAAGAAATCAATATAGATTATACCGATGTAATTGTTAGGCGGATACCGTAGAAAAGAAATATATCTTCAGTTCGGATGTAAAAGGGTCCAAATGATCGACCGTCCCCATCTTAGTGATTGATATTACAGCTCAATGTTGGATCCCTAAACTGAGCAGTGCAAAGTAAAATATACTATTTATCGCTACTGACTTTCACCAAAATTTGTTCTTTTATATCGAAACATTTCTTTGATTAGTAAAAAGTTGGTCATAAAAATCTTATTTTTTTACTCAGGGTTCGTTATTGTAAGCACTTTCACTAATGCACTTAATTCTTCTCTTAATATTTCTTTAACTTTTACTGCTTCTATTTAACGTTTAACAATCTTCTTAATATTTAATATACAAAATATTACTACAATACAAAACATTAGTACGAAAACATCAAAATTAATTTCAATCTTCCACACAATTGCAGTAAGATACTCAATTTTAAACCAGCATTCGAGAACATATCGACTTTATTACGTTTTTATCTTTCACACCAAAATTACTCAACACGAACCCCGAACATTTCCGTACTTTAGCTTATGTGGTAGATACGCGAAACCCGCCATCAAATCAACCGGGATTAGTGCTCTTAGAAACTCGTAAATAACTTCTCGCACACATCAAAATACTTGTTTCTTTATATATGGTCCTATCTATACTGGTTGGTAATCAGTGTAAACTCCTACACTCATAATATACTATGACTGATTTTACAGTTAAATACTCCAACAGCCCAAAAGGAGAATGACAAATTTTCGACGGAATATTATTTGGTTCAGAATACGCTTCCAAAGTAAAAATGTTAACTTTCAAGTATTTATACGATGGTGTAAGTCGTTAATATTATATGTATTAATGTGTTCATTACCGCCCTAATCAACAGGATAATTTCTGCAAAATGTCATGCATATAAAAGTAGGACCCTATATAACGCTGTGTGTCCAATGTATTAAGTATTTACATTGTCTATGATGTTGTAATGCACTTTGAGTATCTCATTAATGTTAATGTTCCCACCCCTCCGTACATATTAAAATAAGCCATTAAAATCATCTTTGTATCGCTGTTTTGTACCTTTTATGTCCCTTACACTTTGCACCACTCCAATACAATCATGGCTTGGTGACAAAAGTTCGCTTGTAGATTTTATATGCTTAATGTGTTCATAAGGTTTCCATTTTATTTGAACAGTAGATAGTTTATCACATACAGTAAATTGTTAACTGTGTTTGACTTGATTTGATAACTGGATACTATGGCTCAAAAGATTGCCTTTTGATATGTATTACTGTAACAACCCTGTAAAGGTCATCTACATAAATAGAGTTTACTTTAAAGTCAATCCCGTTAAGTAAATAAATTTATGAAGCAGATTTTGCTGCATCATTAAATTCTTCAGCAGATTCTAAAATTATTGCTATATATCATAATTATTAAGTTAACACCAAAAATTGCTTAAATAAAAAGTGAACTTTATAATTTCGTTTGGGTTGATGACCATCCGAAATATTGTAACGAAACAAAATGAAATTTTGATTGCGTCGATTTCGGCGTAACACAGTTGTTCTCAAAGGCAATTGCAACATCATAAGACTATACAAAGTCCGTAATAAATCAATGTTGTGTCCGTGGTGGGCCAGGCACGAGACTCCAGTGCTCGCTAGTCCCTTGCGCATCATACACGTGGATGAAGAGCTTCTCGTGCTAGACAAGCCTTGCTCGCTGCCGGTGAGTCATGCGTTGGGACCGTTTTGTCATCATCGTCAGGCTCTGATTGGCGTTTGTACCCTAAAAACCTTAAAATTACTCTCTTTTGTACTAGATCGTCGTTTGTAAGGTCAAATTCAAATTCAAAATTCAAATTCAAATTTTCAAAATTCTGTTTTCTATTCAAGAATGCTATTGTCAAAGTATTATATTAGGACAGCAAAAAGAAACCTTAAAAGTTGGAAGCAAATCGTTGGCAATTGAATAATCCGTCAGGTCCTACCTTTTTGTAACGTCATGGCTTTTCAACAAAAGAAGACTTATTTTTCCAACAAAAACGAGCGAACGTAAAAGAAAGACCGTCAAAAGTACAGTGAGAAAGAAAATAAATCGCTAAAGGCGCACCGAAATCTGGTGGGTTAATTTTTTTCTCGGCCCAAACAAAGTACGCTGTCAGAGTCTGACTGGAGATTGTGATCTGCACAAAAGTTTGAAACATTCTACAAACAGAACTGAAAAACTGCGGTCTCGTCGAAAATCCCACTTAAAAGTGGTTCCCAAACATAAGGATTGCGAGCCCCGTATAACCTATATAAATAATATTGTTTCCTTAAAGCGGGTAGCGTGTTGTCCAGTATAACCTGATCCAATTATTGTTGAACAAAAATAACTTTCCGAAAATTTTCACTAACGTTTTGGCAAATTGAGTTGCAGAAGCTTACGTCGATTCAATTACAAGTTTTGCGTACAACCTTTTTTTGTCAAGTCTACAAACTTTTTAGGTTAGTTATGTTTACAGTTGGGCATTCCAAGGATTGGTTGGTATATAGATACAGACTACATATTTTCTAAATTACAATTTATGTAAGAAAATTCTAAAATAATATTGAATAATAAATTATCCTGTCTATCTTAAAATGAATGACTTTGAAAGACTTCATTACGTGATGTAAAATAAATAAATGCAATTCAATCTCTCAAAATGTGAATCCTTTTTTTCTTTAACTCGATACTCGCTTTAAATTTGTACAGTTGCTTGTATGAGCTTCAGATAGTATGCTTTGTACAAGAATTTCTCACATTTCCTTCCATAGTCTGTGCATGCAAAATTAAATTGGTGTGGTATTACTTTTTGTGTATTTCTATCGTTTTACTGCGTGGACGAGGTAATATTCTTCGGATATATGCATATATCATCTTTTAACATACATTCATGTTCATACCAGCTCGCTTCATCACCGTTGCTATTTTCGTTAGAAAATAATTTAAAAGTTTTAATTGGAATTAAAAGTGAAACGTGGAATATTCGAAGATGTATCAATTTAATATTTGAAGGTTAAATTTTTGGAATTTTTAAATTCAATTATAAATTGATTAATCTCATTTTCACTGGTTTCACTTATGCATCAACGTGCAAAAAGATTAAATGAAAATAAGGCATCAATTTCAAAGTTAAATCCAATTTCATAAAAAATGTCTCACTAGGTGCACCCATGTGGAAGATACCGGCACAACACAGTCGTTTTTATTCTCGCAAAAGAGTACAACTTGAAAAACTTGAGGACCATTCACCGACTCGACAGGCTGACGTCAGGTAAGATTGCTCTAAACTGCGAAATCTTTCTCCATGAGTTTAAAAGGAGCCTTTTAAAAAATTACAGTCGCTATTCCTTTAATTTTGATATGATTTGTTTTTCTTTTACAATGTTGGACGAAGTTTAATTGGTATACCGTAAATTTTGTTTGTAATCTTTGCATAAAATAAGCGACCCTTCTCATTTTGTGTTTGAACGAGACGTCTTAAAGATTACTCAAAGTAGCAGTCGAAAACAAACTTGGGAGTTGTTAAAACTTATAATTTTAAGCGTTTAAGAAATCTAACTTTCAGAGAAAGATGCGGATTAAATGGATTTTCTAACTTCTGTTTTATTGACAACTAGGTCTTCTGCTATTTGGGAGGAGTCCGAAGAAAGCGCGACAGATGGAACATCAGATCAGGAACAGACAAGTACAGAAGGAGTATGTCTGCAGAGTAGATGGGATGTTCCCTGAGTGAGTAGTGTCCTAATACCATTATATTTATAGCTTAGCTATTGCGGAGATTGTTGATCTAAAGATGAGATGGTTACCTCCGAAAATTTGGGGCCGCAAAAAGCTCCAAACCTTGTGCATGATACTTTAATGTCTATTTTACAATGACACTGGAATATTTATCACTAGTAAGTCAAAATCTATCGAAAATTGTTATCGGAGTCAAGTTACCAAATTTTATTATTTCAATTATACAATAATAAATTCAAAAGTTTTGGTTACATTTTCATTTATTACATTCTAGCCTGATCCTATGTAAATAAGATTATTTAAATAGAACGACGCTAACATAATTTATTTATTGGGACTTGAGTTACCTACTTAATCGAAAGCAAGGTAATTTAATTTCTAAGTGCCAAAAGACAAAAAACCGTCGTTCTTAAAAACCTACCAATTTCTGCCTAGACTATAAATATTAACATAAACAACCGTATCAAATGCTTATTCAAAGTTAAATTAAAATTATTGCGAGTACCTTTTTGGAATACTGTAACTTAATACATACTTGCAAACTCCTGGAATAATACCAATGATTCGACCAATAATTTCTGTTCAAAGAAATGTAACTTTATTGCCATAGTATAGGGTCTCTTTTCAGTTAATAGCTCGTGCACTATAATAGTCACCAACTGAGAAGCCAATCAAAATGTTTATTGATTTATGAAAGAGCCCTTGCTTAGTAGATATGTGTATTATAAAGAGTCACTTGAAATGTTAAAGATATGAAGACTAGATATTTATGTTGCTGTTGATACATAACGGCTCTATAATTTTATTTTTATTATTTCTTTTTATGATTAAATGATCATGACTTTTCAAAATCTTTAAATGAGCCAATTGTAATTGATTGATTTTGATCAATGCTACTGCTGAATAAAGTACAGCTTATATACACTTCTTTGGTAAAACAGTATTTGCATTTAGATTTGTCCTTTATTACTAAATTTTTTACCCAATCAAAAAGTTCTAGCCAATTGCAAATGTGTTTTACGTGAAAAAGAACATGACAATAACAATCAACTGGTTTATTTGATAATTTCTTAGTTAAACTATGGCATTAAATTCAAATTTATACAGAACTTTACTGTATTTTTCTGGTTCATTTAAATAAGAGCAGCTTCTTCAAATTTTCTAGTTTAATTCGTTAACCCAAATCATCTCTTGTTATATTTTATTGAGCTTTAAATTGCAGCGATGAAATCGAATGTCAAGAACCAATAGAAGTGGTGAGCTACAAGATTGGAGTGTGCAAGGTGTCGCCGAAGGGCAAAGACTGCTCGACCGTGTTCAAGCGGCTAGGGTTCAACACCAACAGCAACACGAGCGTCGTGCTGTGCAAGCCGAAGACTGGCAGGATGCACCAGATCAGAGTGCATCTACAGTACTTGGGTGAGTTTAGAGATTTAGCATACCGATGATAGCAGATGTAGAAGACAGTGGAGAACTGTTCACACTTAATGGTTTGATATTAAGGGGACAAGTATTTAGAATAATTCTAAGAAGACAAGTCTGGATGCTCTTAAAGGAAATAAGAAACATTAAGAAAGCATTTCTGTAATCAAAGTAATAGTTTAGAAATAACTAACTACCATTGTTATCTGCAATCAGTATTTGAGAAAAAGATTCTCGAATTTTTTGATGTTTTTTTAGTTTAGTAGTTCTTATATCATTTTTTATGTGCACACTATTTATATATTTAGTGTCGAAAATTTTAAAAAAATCTTGCAGTTCTAAAATTTTCTAAAGTCTAATGTATCAAATCGCTCCCCAGGTTATCCAGTCGTAAACGATCCTCTATACAACCACCCCGTGTTTGGACCTCTCCGCGGTAAGGGCGGTGACACGGGTGGCAAGACTGACGAGCAGCTAGTCAGAGACCTCATCGCTATCCACAATGCTGAGAACTGGCTCGGGGTTGACGCTGCTGATGATGACATGCTTTTCTCCAAGCCAGTACCAGATGATAAAGGTACGTCAAGAAGTCGCGAACATGCTGAACTGTCTACTTTTATCTCCTTTGCAATTTTTATTTCTAGTTGTTGACGACGTCTGTTTTTATACTTGTTTTCTTCCATATTATTATGTAAAACACATCGTTTTTACAAACATTTTAAAGATAGTTTGTTAAGTCTTCCAATAACAACTCTTTATTAAAATCTTCTTCTGTATGAATAACCAAGGATTTTCAAACGTCGTGCTGATTCAAAACGGTTCCTGTATAGGTCCTAACGTTACTTTCGACTTTAACATGTTCATATACCTACAAAATATCAATACGAACTCTATTTATCTAGTTGGTGAGGATGACTGCGATACAGGACCAGCGTCGAGGGAATCGTCGCCGAGATTGGAGTCTCCTGCGCCAGGAGTCACGCCTTCCACCATTATGACCCGTGAGTATTAACTGCGATAGTCCAATGGTGCACCCTGAGATCAGTTATTACCAGGAAAGATCTACCGTTGGCCGATAATCGTTGGCTTCCTGCACTTCTGATCAGAATATCCGATTTTTACTTCACAGATTTTTTACTTCTCCAAAAATAAAGAGATGGATTCCAATAGCTACATAAAAAACCGCACAAAACTCTACATATTCCTCATATTATTAACATTAATGTTTTCTTCCATAGCTACCCTCCCAAGCCCGACAAGCGGGGCGGAGGCTCCTGTAGAAGTGAACTCGCCACCGCCGTGTACCCTGGCTCCTTCACCGATTGCCTCACCTGTCCTCAATGACGATTCCAACGATGCCAAGGTAAGTGCTGAAAGAAAAGACTCTAGCAACCCAGTTAAAGAAATACACAAGTCTATTATGAGATTGTTGGATAGAATTGTTTGCTAATCTTCGGTATTAGGTATAAAATGATCCAGAGACCATTTTTGAGATTTCGAAGTGAGGCCTCGAAACTACAATTTACCCTGACGAGAATCTTTTTAAAATTTTCCTTTAACATTTGACAGAGGATTAAACTAATCCAGGAACTGATTGGGTTTTTCTTGTAAATAATATAGAAATGATAGCTCAGTAGGCAGAGCTGCGCCACGGATCGGCGAAGGTCGAGTCTCGTTAGTTCCATCATTTTCAAATTTTTTGTCAATTTCGAATAATATAGAAGTTTTGAGGTGTTTCATGTCATCTAATATACTTTGGCATACATAAATTGTGAACGTCATCTTCAAGTCCATACCATAGTGAATAACTCAAAACCTTTTAATAAGATGATGAAGCGCCATTCCCAAAAATGAAAAGTTAGTTATACAGCCAGTTAATGCTGATGCTAACTTAATCAACCCTTAATCAACATATCCTGCCTTACGTACAAGTATATTACCGTCTCCAAATAAACCGGATTCCTTGATAAATTAGTCTTCCTCTACCCAAGTTAATGTCCGAAACGCGTTACCATCAGTCAGAATCCTAATTGCTGCTTGATCCTAACAAGATTTTGTAGAATTAGCCCGCCTAACATAATACAGTCGTGTCTAAAGCGTTCTGAGTATTTTATCCTGTTTTGGCTGATGTTCTGAATGTGAAACTTTGATGTACGATGTTAATTAATCAGTTTAAAGGATTTTAGAAAGAGGTAGGTTTTCTTGCTTGAAAGCATAATTTATTAGATACCTGACTTTTGGTGCCATTTTAGCATGTTGCTCATTCTAAGCTTGAATCTAAATTGATAAAGGAAATTTGAAAAATGATGGACGTCACCCTTAAGACGTAAATACTAAAAGGGAACTTGATATTCGATGGATGCGAGCAGCGTCACGGTGGCTCAGTTGGTTAGAGCAGCGCCACGGATAGGCGAAGGTCGCGGGTTCGAGTCCCGCTCGGGTCCATCATTTTTCAAATTTCCTTTATCAATTTAGATTATTAGATACCTATTTGGGAGCTTTATTTTCAAGGTATTAAAATTTGAGATTTTTTCTGAGCTAAGAACACGGCCTCTGAAAAGCTTGATTAAGTCCCAAATTCAATTATAGCGCGATTATGACTTGTTCTTAAAATCAAGGTTTTTTATTTCAAATAATTTCATCAAACCGTTCATTGGTTTAGCCATGATAGTCTTCATATTCTTCGAATGGGCATTAGCCGGGTAAGCTACATGTCACAATATGGAAACAGAAACAAACAAACGATAGAACATATTTAAGTATTGAAGTGAAAGCGTAATAGACGGAGTTACTTTGGCATTTATATTATTACCTTGTGTAATGAGTATCACATCACATCAGTATATTTCAGTCGACTGCTGCTACGTCCAGCAGTCGACTGAAATATATTGATGTCTCCCCGGAGGTACGCCACAAGGCCCGCTCTCCCGTATTCGCCATCCAGTCTCTAGCAGCTACCCTCATCAAAGTGTATAGGCTTAACTTTATTATTTTTCCTCAACAGTCAGATAAAGTGACAGTCGCAACGCAGACCGGTTGCTCGCCCGCCGCAACAAGTTCGGCGAGCGGCGCGGCGAGCTGCTCGGCGAGTGGCTCGAGCGACGCGCTGACGTCAGACCCCCACTGCTACGAGTGCAGGGTGCGGTACAGGGACCCCCGGCCCAGGGATCTTGTCATGTATCTACATGCCTGGAAATACAAGGTGAGAGCTTTATCCAAAAGAAATTTTAGTTATTTTTAATCAATTTTTAATATATTTTAACCCTAATGTAAGAACAGCTACTGCCTGTTAGTCAAGTCGAATTGCGACTACTTCACGCTCAGGCGGAATCGATCCCAGAACATCAGTTCCATGTTGAAGGTGTATGTATGTTGTTAGGTTCACAGTCTCACAGACACATCATGGTCTGCCACGATTGCTAACTAAAGTGTCTGTTTCGCTGAATATGAACCTGTTAAAACCATTTAAAAATTAATATATTATGCGTTAGGGTCAAGCACATTGCTAATCAGGGATAATTCAATTAAAATCGAGGGAGACAGCCCAAGAGTTATAACCAGCTATTTAGAAAATATGTTTATCGTAAGTGTAGCCTAAATTGTCAGTCATTTTGATACAGTAGCAGATGCAGAGTGTAAGCCTAACCTAGAAATCTAAATGCAGTGATGTGCTAGGAGACGTCTTCGTCGTGACTTAGTGTTCCTTCGTATATCTACATAAATATATAGGTATATAAATGGATCCCTGTTTCCCTTTGTTTTGGACCGATTTAGCTAATTTTATTTTTGAAATATTCTTCAGACTTTCAGAAAAGGTTTAAATGGTGAGAAAGCGATTCGAGGTTGGCCGAGTTAGCTAGTTTAATATACCTAAATTCCTTGTTACCAGGGTCCCGGCTGGGAGTACGAAACCGAGCTGCCGCAATGGGCAAGCATCGACTGGGAAGAGCCCGAAAACTCATAGTTACAGGAATTGACACCACCGAGAAAGCGCCTCGCCTCCCTTAGCTAAATTCAAGAGCAAAATGATTTCAACTGTAATTGGATAAAGTAATTTTCAATATTTAGTTAAAAAGTTGTATTTATAAAACTGTTGTATTTACAAATATTTTATTATGTATGTTCAGTGATAAAGCACATAGGGAAACAAAAATAATTTTAATGATAATGTTCAATAAATTAGTTTTGTTTATTATATATATATCCACATAAATAGGAGAAAAATAACAATTCAAGTGTATTTATTTCTGGTTGTATTTGCCAAACTTTATTGGGGTTTCCAATTTGTTATTGATGGAAAAATCTGTATGCTTAATGTTGCACAGAATATCATGACGTTTGATTATTGTTTACAAATGTTGACATTTTTTTCAGACATATTGTTAATTGCTGTGACCGTTACTTGTTTCAGTCATTTAGCCACTTTTAAATAAAAGTCATTTTAATTTAAAAGTGACTAAATAGCTTTATATACTTTTAAAAGTTGGTGTATTCTTGCCAACTGTATCCCTGAACCAAATAGTCAGCTTCTTATTATATAGTTGATTGGACAGTTGGACACTCAAGTAGTGATTGTATACCAAATCGCGAGGCGCAAAAAAAAGGACATTACTAACTTGGCTGTTACTACTGCAGTGCTCTAAGGTAAGTTTTGTAATTAACATAAGTGAGAATTAGTATAAGGATACAGTTATTTTATCGCGTTAAAAATCGCAGTTTCGGAAATATTTCTTTAAAATTTTAGTAAACTTTAGAGCACATTTCGATGTTCTGTATGGCGATAATTTTGTTTCAATTACTTTAGATTATATCATTTTGTCAGTTCAGTTCCTATCGGCCTAAAAATAATGGTCAAGCTTTTTAGAGACGTAGTTATTGTAAGGAAATGTAACAATTTGTAATATGTACCATTAAAATAGTTATATCGCTTAAACGAGGCAGGGTCAGAACCACAATCATAAATGAATTATATAAAAATGAAAATCATTTTAAAAATTGAAAAGAAACACTTAATGGGATAGCTCTTCTAATCTTACGACGGAATTTAAACTTTTTATCAAATGACCCGCCAAATGTGATTTTATTAATGACAAAATATTTAGTCATTTTTAAAGTATGTTTTAAAGATGGGTGCATTATTATTTTAGTCGGATTTAAAATAACCTTTGGAAGGGTTGAAATAATTTGATTTTAAACGAATCTTGGACCACTGCTATATTTTCTTATTATCTTGACAAAATTGATTATAAATAGGACCACTGTTTAATAGAAAAGCTATCTCTGTAATATTAGATGCGTACTTTTACAATAAATGCATAGGTAAAGTAACAATATTAATTATGACGCATTTTTGTAGGCGGCGTTTTTAGCAACACCGCCACTTTTGGCTTCCATAGATTTGAAGTAGTATTTTAAATATTTGGAGATAAAACAGTAAAATTTTGTACTTTACATACATCAAGAAGGATTGAATATTCATTACCGACGAAAATGGCCAGTTGTGATATGCATTTAATGTAACAATTATTTTATATTACCATCTCTAAAAGACAGCGTTCAAAACGGTTTTTTACTTTAAACATGGCTGACACATAAGACAGTGTGAGTGAATTCCGCAGTCAGTTCAAAGCAGCAGATCCTAAAGACATTAAAAAAATCAATTGTTTTTTTCTTTTAGGTTTTCGAGTGTGTAGTGTTAAGTGGAAGGGCGAACAGTTTTGTTTTTTAGTCAGATTTAAAGTACTATAGAGTGTTGGGGTTCTACTTTTAAAAAGCGAAGAAAATTGAACTGGCACGATAAAAGACGCGAGACAACAAATATAAATGTCAGTTCTAATTTCGAATTGTTTATTTCTCTTAAATTGGATTGTTTTGGTTTTAAAAGTTAACGCGGGAACGTGTATGATCGTTTGTATATTTATTAGTGTATTGTAGTATTAAAATGTAAAAGACATTTTCTTGTGACACGCTATTTTGTATGCGATGCTTATTAAAGTTGTAAATGAAATAGAAAAATGAAATATATTTATACACTTAAAAGTACAGGTACCTACGTAAAAACAAGCTTAAATAAATAACATGATTTATCACATAATACATTTACTGGCCTAATAAAACAAGACCTGCTCACTTGAAAATCGTTGTGTTTAGAAACGCCTAAACATATAAGTTTAAGCTTGTTAAAAAAATACAACATTTTAATAAACATTACATATAAAATAGCCCTAATATATTCTCACGAGCTTTCGTAAATTAGTTCAATATATTTAAAAAAATATCTATTTTTCTTACTTATAGCGTAGAAATAGCGAGCGATATACATTGTTTTTGTTATTTGTTACGAAATTGCGTATGATTATGGAAATAATGGGTAAGCTTATATTTTAAATTTTGTTATAATAAAGCCTTTGAGCCCTTCTTATTTGACTTTTTATTTAGTAGCGAAATTTATAAGAAAAAAATACATGGACTGTAAGGGCTTTTTCACACTTGGCTCTATATCATTTCTACACAAGCTACTTTTTTTGAGTACATCTTACTGATATCCATGTAAATTCAGACATTCTCAACGGGTTATAATTGACTTTAAAACCATATATAGAAAGACAACCACAGGCAAAATGTCGACTCACCCCTTCTTCGCCTCCTATGGCCCATTAACTTCCCATTTTTCCTAATCATAGCAATTTCACTGTTATTGCTATCGGCTATTGATGTACATACGCTGATTGTTATAGTAAGCTTTCCGTTCAAGCTTATATCATGCTGGCAAATCATAATCCGTTTTGGGAACAAAACCATTGATATTTAAGAGTTTCAACGTTTGAGAAAAAAATATATAAAAAATACAGTCAAACAAAATACCTCTATTTTAGTTCAATAATCCAAATATTCGTGTTTTAATTTTTATATAATATAGACATGTAAAATACGGTAGTATGTACAAAATAAGATATTGTCTGTGGCATATCACCTAGGTACCACCCAAATTTGTTTGACTTGTTGATTGATCGCTTTGCCGCCATTACGGTGACGCCATTTTCATTTTAGTTATATAAGAATTACTATTAAACTATATAATTTATTAGAATAAATTTTTAGCAGAAGGTTCTAATTAAATTATAAAAAATGTTTCTATTTACACCAGTTCTAACCAGAATCATATATATATCATATATATATTATATTATAGAATTTGTCATATGATTTTTTCTCCTTTTTTCGTCTGAAAAGCAATCAACATGTCAGATATTTTTACCCGAAAATATATTGTTGTATTTTTATATAGTACGTAAGACCCGTTTATAATAAACATATTCTGTTACACGTTAGTTACAGAATGATAATTGAGCTTGAAGAAAGGCTGGCGACGAGTTTGCGATTTTATTTTAATTACACACACTTGCGACTTTTCTGTCGCACCAGTCTTGAAATAAAATATAATTTATCTACGCTTTTCAGTGATCTAGGATGAGTTGAATACTTAAACATTGTGTTTGTCGCGCTGTCGATTCATTTATTTATAAGAAAATTTTCATGTGCCTTCTCAAAATAATGGTTAAAAAATAAAGATAAAATTGTAAAATGTTTTTAATTACAGTTACATATAATTGTTACACTTTTAACATAAGTAGTGTTACATTTGGCACTGACGGGCTGGTGTTTTGTAAGATTCTGGGAGAGGACAACTTAAGACATCTGTACTGGTTTTTATAGTTCAAAATAAATTTACCATACTATTTATTTTTAGTCAGATTTAAAATAATTTAAATTTAAATTTGCATAATTTACTTAATATGTGTTAAGCTAAATGTAAAAAGTGAATCACTGTGCAAGAACAACTTAATTTAAAGTGATTTAAAATATTAAAAAAATATTTAATTTATTTAAATGGACATTCATATTTTCACACCTTATCCGTTGTTCTCTTCTCAGTATGTAAAACAGCCCGTCGTAGGCACAATTTTGCAAAAAATATCAATGTTTATGATTATATTTTGCATAATTTATTTTTTAATAGTTGTTTTTTTTCTGTTTTTTACTAATTAATTAGTGTTGTCATGGGTATTGTAACGTCGTGCCATACAAAATGGCTCTCGTTTCATTTATTAATGGACACAGTCTGACTTGCGTAGACTAGTGGACAGGATGGCAGATAATTTTCAATTTCTCAATTGAATTTTATCCTTATCCAGTAGAAATAAGATATATATTTCAATGCTCAGCTATCGACCACGGATCATCCCAGCGCAGTTTTCACTGAGCACGTGAGCATTGAAATGTATGTCTTATTTTAACTGGTTAAGTATTAAAATCAATTGATTAGTTTATAATCCTCTGCCGTCCCGTCTTCAGTGTATGCAGGCCCATGTGTCGTATTTTAATTTGAACGATGAAAAAGAAAGACAATTTGTTAATTTAATAAGTATTTCATAATTAAGAATATAATAGTGTTTCCTTCTTTAGATTCGTGTTATAAGAATTCATGTTTCCACTTAAATTTAATTAGAATAAAAATCATCATTGAATTTGATGTTTTATTTCATTTTAATTCTTAACCAACCCTGCATTATTCCTTCTTGTATCTAATGTATCTATGTTACGCAGAGATACACATAAACTCGTAGAAGATAAGTAAGTAACATAGATTTGTTTTTATAAAATAAGTCTTTTGCAATAATTAATCAATTGCTGTACCTACAGAAAGAGCCTCTATTAAAATCTTTATCAATATATATATATGTAGTAAAAATAATAATAATATCTTGGGACAACTCACACACGGTCAACTGATCCCAAACTAGGCCGAGCCTGTATTATGGTAACCAGACAACTGATAAATATACTTATATATTTCTAAATACATTCATAATATAGATAAATTACACCCACTCACGGAACAATTGATTATGCTCATCACACAAAGATTTTTCCTGGGTGGGTATCGAATCCACAACCTCCGGTTTAGCAGTCAGGGTCACTAACCACTAGACCAACAGGCCAGTGTAATGTAAGTTTTATGAAAGTGATCTAAACCGCATATGAAATATCTACACTGTGTGATATTATGATATAGGTATCATTATACTTATAGATATTAACAAATATACCTTCTTACATTACAAAGAAAACACTAAGTATGCAATCCATTCAGCTGAGACTTCGTTAACGAGACATATAGTCCCAATAGTGTCGGGTCGCACCACTAGAGGCTCTCAGCATCGAGTTTCAATTAGGTGTCGGCAGAAGGACCCACTTCTGTCGAGCACGGAAAATGGGTATGGATGGAGACACCGGGAAATTCACGCTAGAACTCAAACCGAACTAAAACTAATCTTGTTTGTTTAGTAACTTGCTTGTAAAATGACACAGACACAATGGATGATATAAATATAGAATATACCATCTAGAAATCAATGTGACTTTTTCAATGTCATAAATACTTTCTTAGATATTTTAAGAAACCACTGACTAACGGTAACGGAAAACATCGTAAGGAAACCTGGATTCGCATATCTGAAATCGCCAACCCGCAGTGAGCTGGCGTGGTGATCAATGCTCAGGGTGTTTTTAATATCGTACGGGTTTCATCACGCATGCGGGATTGTCCCGCATCCAGAAAATTTATTGTGCATATTCCACGCATTACAATAAATACTTGTATGAAAAGGACATTTGCGGGGTTACGCAGGCGGGGCAATCCCGCATGCGTGATGAAACCCGTACGATATTAAAAACACCCTAAATCCTTCTTTATAAGAGAAGAGGCCTTTGTTCTGCAGTGGGACAGTTATAGGCTGTTACCACCTCTAGGAATTACAGCACAGTTTGAGAGTAAGCCCAACGAGAATAGATAAATTATTAAATAAAAAAAGATTAAATTCTTTGTTACACGAAAAATTTGTCCATCTTTTCTATAGGATTAAATTTTTGGAACTAATTAATAAACTACTTGACTTAAAGGCTGGTTTCACAGCTCGGGAGACCCGTACGTATCACCCATCACAAGACTGAGCACGGCTTAACCTCGCATATCGACTGAGAGGGGAGCAGCCCCTGTGGCAAAACGCTCGACGAATAGAAATGGAATAGAATGAAAAATATATAAGTTTCAATAACATTACCATACATATAACATCAAGTATCAATAACATGTTCGAAATATTATGTCATCCCCATAAAGTTATCATTTTATTCGAGCTCCAATCGTTTTACCACTTGTCTAAGGGGGCTGCGCGGTAGCTACCTAGCTACCTGCCTACTTATATACATATTATATACCTATATAGGTCCTATCGTTCAGCCTTTACCTACTTAACCTTTCAAATCTACTTGATACATTCGAGAACACTCGAAACACCTCTGACAGGCTGAAAGCAACGTAAGGCCAGTTGATAAAGTATCAAGAATCGCGACCGCACTCTCGAGTGGTCAGAAGTGTTTGATTTTGATAGCTAGTTTGTTCAGTACTAAGTTTGACTGTGACCTTGCCTGTGAGTGAGTGAGTGAATGAATATTTTACGAGATCCCCTTATTTGAAGCGAATATTAATTAACTAAGTAACTAGCGTGCAGATCAGACGTTGTCCTGCCCTGAAAACTACGCAACGCCACCTAACATAATGAATCTAGAACTCGAACCTGCTCAACCCAATACGAAAATTCATCAAAACCGGTCCAGCCCTTTAGGAGAAATTCAGTGATATACACTCTTACAAAAAGACACTTCCTACTGCGTTTACTATACGAACACTAAAACTACTTACGTAAGTACGTCTGTATGGCTTAACGCTCGTAAGTATAAAGAAACTGAGGTTAGACCTTGGATGGGTGCCCGTTTTTCACACATGAGATTATATTATTATGCCTCTGATAATACTTAAACCCATTGGTCCTGTACCTGAACTCTTCAGTCGCTGTTCGGCGTCCCTTTAATATCGTAATCGTAAGTACAGTTACACACTTGTACCCGTAACTTAAAGTTAATTCTTTAAATAATACATTTCTTATAAACGTCGCCCCACACTACGAATTTCTCCTGTATCGTGGGTGCGTTTCACAAACATGAAATATCACAAACACGAACACCCAGACTCGGGACAAACATCTGCGGATCACATTTTTTGTCCCGTGCGGGAATCGAACCCGCTACCCTAAGCGCAGCGGTCTAATCGGTTAGCCACGGCGCCAATCAGGTCGTCAAAAAAATCATTATAGGTACCTGCATCAGTTATTTTGCGCATTTCTTTGTTCGTATGATTATACAAACATTTATGTCCAATAAATATAATATTATAATTTATTACTTGTGCACTATAATGTCTCCTTCATAATTAATTTTACATTAGACTGAGTTTGACTGCTTCGTTGGTCTAGTGGTCGCTAAGCGCGACAGCTGAGCAAGAGATCCTGGGTTCAAATCCCGGGTCGGGCAAAGTGTTACTGAGTTTTCCATTAGGTAATTCTCAGTAGCAGCACGGAGTCTGGATTTGTGCCCGGTTGATGGCAATAGGCTCGCCCCCTATTACATTGGGACTTACAACATAACTGGCGAAATGTGGGTGTACTACATGTTCACCTCTGCCTACCC
Organism: Abrostola tripartita; assembly: GCA_905340225.1. Taxonomy (NCBI): domain Eukaryota; kingdom Metazoa; phylum Arthropoda; class Insecta; order Lepidoptera; family Noctuidae; genus Abrostola; species Abrostola tripartita. Next base: position 12,941,786 of record HG996488.1, read on the forward strand.
CTTCGGGGAATACAGGCGTGATGTTATGTTATTATGTTTAGACTGAGTGTCCTAAGTAATGTGCTTGTGCGACTTTAACGAGCCTTGAGACTGAATACTTGATCTTATAGCTAAGGACGTTTGGGGCGTCCACTCTCAGACGCGAGTCGGAGCCCTGCAGTCTAGTGTCTTTTCTCATAAGTTACTCAGTGAGTTTAATCTCATTATTTTTGTAAAAGTAAGTCATTGTAATATTGCATAAATAAGCAAACGTGCACTCTTCTTATTCTTATCATATGGTTGATGAACAACCTAGTGTCGGAGTTTAAACCGCCTGTAGGCCACTGACAAGGTTTTACACACCGTTGAAAAATCTCTCAGGTGTGCCGGTTTCCTCACGATGTTTTCCTTTACCGTTTTTAGCAACTGATAACTAATTTAATTTACGCACATGAATTTGAAAAGACATTGGTGCGTGCCGGGTTTTGAACTCGTGACCTTTGACCAGTCCAAGGGTCATACGACTCGGCTATCACTGCATAAAGTTTTTTAGCAAAAGTGCATTAAAAGAATACAAAGGATTACGAACACTGAGTTGATAGTAAGCTGCACCCTTTACTTTGAGTCAGGGTAGACAGAGGTTCTTCTAACTAATATATTTTTATATAAATCGAGGGCGAGCCTATTGCCACTACCCGGGGGCCAATCAAAACTACATACTATTAGGTACTACCTTAAGGAATACTTTCGGAATTATTTAAGAAACCCAAAATGTAACGAACTATAAAAACTAACGATTAAGGGCGTTTAACCCTTTCACAGTCCAGTGTACATATGGGACACAGCGATTTTTTTTTTTTTTTAAAAACGTCGCCCTACACTAAGAATTTCTCCTGTATCGTAGGTGCGTTTCACAAACATGAAATATCACATACACAAACACCCAGACTCGGGACAAACATCTGCGGATCGCATAAATGTATGTCCCGTGCGGGAATCGAACCCGCAACCCTTAGCGCAGCAGTCCAATCGCTTAGCCACTGCGCCAACTGGGTCGTCAGATTGTTTAACTATTGTATCTACTTATCGAACAGTCAACGTGTTAAACGTCTACCAAGCGTTCCACACTGCAGTGTTACATAATAAGCACATACGTAAGTATGTATACATGTTTATAACGATAAATATGGAAATTGCTATGTTAGTAATAGATATGTTATAATGATTATATGTTTTCTTTTTAAAATCTAATTTAACACTCACCAGGTAAATCTCTGTACTAAAAAAAAAACCCACAGTAATAATAATTAAATCGAAATCTAGAGTGATTGCCAGCGATATAAATAATTTGATTATGTATTAAAGATTTGCATGCATAATTTTAAATTGTGAAATATTTCTGCACCAGCAATGGTAATGTATGTGAAACTGTATTTAATGTAAGACACCAATGTACCATATACTGAGAAATAAATGCCATTCTATTCTATTATATAACACATGAAACATGACACCGACAGACGATCCATCAACCCAGCTTACTAAGAATAAAAATTAAAACAAATAGAAACGCCGCAATTTTTCCAGTAATTTGTTTAAAAGGAATGAAACAGGGAGATTAATGAATGACTTTGGGGGGTAAAAATCTAAATGAAGGGTTCTAATAAGGGTTGCGTGACCGACCCCCGAAGGAAGTGTCGTGATGGATGACGCTACTGTTACTATGCATGTTTTTGTCGTTTCTAGGGCTGGCATACAAACTTTTTGTGAAGAACTATGGAAAGTGTTGATTTGATTATGTTTTGTAGTGCCCAGTTTTAAGCGACAAGAGATAAAAACATTCATCTACATTTTAATTTAAAAATAATAATAATAATAACAGCCTATAACTGTCCCACTGCAGGGCAAAGGCCTCTTCTCGTATAGAGAAGGATTGAGCACTGATCACCACGCTAGCTCACTGCGGGTTGGCGATTTCAGATAATTAAATCCAGGTTTCCTTACGATGTTTTCCGTCACCGTCAGTCAGTGGTGTCTTAGAATATCTAAGAAAGTATTTATGACATTGAAAAAGTCACATTGATACTTGCCTGGGTTTGAACCTGCAACCTCGTGCATAGAAATCCGGTATGTCAACCACTAGGCCACCACGACCAGGGTAATAAATAAAAAAAAATAAAACATGCTCCATAAAAGTATTACGGTTTTTCCATTATTCCCCTAGACTGCCAGGCCGGAATAGCACCTCCCCATTTCTTCCCATGGGTGTCGTAGGGAAATTCCAGAAGATTTGCAGCAGCGTCTTCAGTTTCTTCACCACCAATACTGCGATCCCAAAGCCGCTTGCTAACAGTGGGGATTATGGCAACACCGCTTTAAAGGGGGAAGCCTTTGTTCAACAGTGGACTAGCCAACTACGCAGGAGATACTATAGTGCCAAGTATGCGCGCAGACACAGGTGCACTTCCTATTCCCTCACTCTCATAATCCGATGGGACGGTAAGACACGACCGGAGAGAGATCAGGCGCAGGACCAACGGCTTAACGTGCCTTCCGAAGCACGGTGGGGTCTCGACATGTGAAAACGGTCACCCATCACAAAACTGACCGCTGAGAGAACGGCTTAGCCTCGCAGATCGGCTGATCTGCGTGGCAGCCACATGGCCACGAGCCCCATGATAAACTCGTTCTAATAAAGTCATAAAACCCTAGTTGTCTCCAAAATACCATTTTTTGTTTCAAAGATCCTACAAGATAGTTTTTTATATACCTTAAATCAACGCTGAAGATATCGACAACATCGTTTGTAATCGTTCTAGTATGCTTAGTCTTTTAGTCGGCAAATATAAATGTATAATCTTTGGCCCACAATAAGGAAGGATACCACATCTAAAGGGGTCCTTACTCTGAAGTGCCTGCATTGATAACAATAAGAATACCCAGTAACTTGCAATTACATCATAATGATTAATGCAATCACGATTACGTTATCAAATCCTGGGCCCTAGACAAAGCAAAACGCTTGACGAAAAGAATGATCAATGTATGGGGACGACATCATGTTTCGACTTTTATATATTATGTTTTCCTGACTGAATTTCGGTCACGGCGGCCTGTCTCATCTAAGACTAACAAACTACGCAAGAGATTTATGTACTGATATATGTATATATAGTATATATTTAAGAACGTCGCCCCACACTAGGAATTTCTCCTGTATCGTGGGTGCGTTTCACAAACATGAAATATCACATACATAAACACCCAGACTCGGGACAAACATCAGTGGATCGCACACATTTTTGTCCCGTGCGGGAATCGAACCCGCAACCTCTAGCGCAGCAGTACAATCGCTTAGCCACTGCGCCAATCAGGTCGTCTATATGTGACAAGCATGCACGCAAACACAGGTGCACACTCTATTCTCTTACTCTCATAGTCTGATGGGACGGTAGACCGACACGACCGGAGAGAGATCAGGCGCAGGACTAACGGCTTAACGTGCCTTCCAAAGCACGGAGGGGTCTCGACATTTGAAAACGGTCACTCATCACAAAACTGACCGCGATGAATACGACTTAACCTCGTAAATCGACTGATATGCGCGGTAGCCACGTATAACATTGTCAATTCCATACCTATATTTTTCATTCTATTCGATTTCTATTCGTCTAGCGGTTTGCCACTTGCCTTTTTCACTTTAATCTGTGTCTTCAAAGACTTCAATTGCACAAGTTATCAACATACCTACAGCCTAACCGCGAAATACTGATTTCACGCCATCTACCGGGTCCAATTGTAAACCCAAAGGCTTGCGCAAACGTGGAACAATACCCATGGTACTTTTTCGTACGTCAAAATGGATCTTTTAAAAATGCTTGATTGAATAATGCACACTACGGATTAAAAGTACCGCGTACGAAAAGTCCCTAGAACAACCGATTTTGATAGACCGGACTTAGCAAAAGTACGGGGGAGTCCCCGAAAACAGAGAACTAACGAGACGCGCAGCGACGCACACAGCGAACTTTAATCTGCGTTGAAATATCTGTTGATTAATCGAGAAGTAAAGGGACGGACCCAGATAAATTCTATTCTCTTTTTCTAAAATTTCATGAAAATAACAACAAAATATAATCTCAGAATATTTCTTCCATAGGCAAGGGCACGACGATCTGCTTGCCTACAGGAGAGACTAGTCAATTTTAGCAAACGATCGAGTAAAGTGGAAGACTGAGAGGGAGGCCCTTGCCCCGCAGGGGACGACACAGACTGAAAAGAAAAAAAAATAGCATTCACTAAATTTCCGAGCAACAAATCGCACCATGTGCGTTGAGTCCGTGGCGTTTTGGCGGACATTTTATTCACGATTCAGGGATTTTTGTTCTCTGAGGAAAAAAGCCTTTCCACTATGGTATTCGACGACCTGGTTGGAGCAGCCTGCTGCCGTAGCAGTGCTGCCGCGGCATTGTTGCGGAGCTCGGAATGTTAGAAGCACTGATGGCCGAGTGGTATGACCGTTGGTTAGTTATAACTAGTTATCAGTTTCTAATAACGGTGCAGGAAAACATCGTGAGGAAACCGGCACACCTGAGAGATTTTTCTACTGTGTGTAAAGGCATGTCAGAGGCCTACAGGCGGTTTAAACTCTGACAACAGGTTGCTCATCAGCCATACGATAAGAGGAAGAAGGAATGTAATCTCATATAAACCTATAGAGAATGTATGGGGACCAGTAGTGTTGCATTGCCGCGTGCTGCCGAGATTGGAATTTCATCAAAAACAGTCCAACAGTTGACGAGTTTTGCGCCAGTAACTAATTTAGCTATGCATTAGACAGCCCTGTATACAATATTCCTACTTAACCCCGACATATCTGAGAATTTTCATATCGCACGATCTCAACACGTCATAGTACAATCAGAAACTATTTGTTTATGTAATGTTAACATGGAAAGGAAAATCAAGCTCCCTAGATACATATATTAAGTAGTATAGATATTAGATACTTTCTTCATTAATATATTTATTATTTATTTTAGACATTATTAACAAAAACTATTTACATAAACATATATACTACATATGACTTTTGGTGCCATTTTAGCATGTTGCCCATGCTAAGTTTGAATCTAAATTGATAAAGGAAATTTGAAAAATGATGGACACGAGCGGGATTCGAACTAATAATATACTACATTTTATTTATTATTATACATAATAATTATTTATTTAAACTATCCACATTATAACTAATAATATATACAAGATAATAAGAAACAGCAAATAGTATATACAACATATTACAATATACAAAATATATACAAACAAAAAATTATACATCGAAGTATTCCTCCTGATCGCTATCGACTGGTAGGGTGCCCAAAAGGCTGGCGGCATTGCCACATTGATTGGCAATGCCAATTCTTTGGCCGAAAAACAAGCCAGCCCTGTGGGTGACCACAGGGCTGGTTTGTTTGATGAAGATTTTGGTTTGTGAAGAGTCGAATTTTTTATTAATTAAATATACCAGGAAACACAACTGTGTTTGCTTTGATTTTTTATTTGATTCAACAGAGTTATCTCGACACTGTCTAATTATGATTTCTGTCACTAACGCGAATACTATACTACTACGAGTTTTGCGAAAACTCTACTAATAAAACTATTATTACGGATTTTATCGCGTTTTGTTACATATTTTTACCCTATAGGTTCTTAGACTAAGAATAATGTCTCCTAAATAATTCAGCCGGACTGACGCTGTACGGGTGTGAGGTCGATGAAGCGGTGACTAATGGCTGCCGGACATCCGGATCAGCCAGCAAATGAGCCGGACTGGTGCCGGATGGCGTGTACAAGACGGTAGTAATTACACCTCGGTATTACCTGGACCCAATGTATAGTTCCCATCACGTAAAAAGAACGCTGAGCGACTGTCAGCGACTGTGTTTGCACTCGGATATAGCCGACTAGCAGACTTCGGGTACAATTAGGAGAACATATTTTCTAAAGCCGCGAGAGAAAATAGGTATAATAATAATAATAAAATATTTATTTGCTTAAACATAGGAAACATAAATGGTGTTAAATTATAAAATTAAAATTTCGAAAATCAAAGCCGAAATCCACGCGGGAGAAGTCGCGGGCGAATGCTAGTAGTTTATGACATTCTGAATTTGCATCAAAAATTAGTTTTATCATTTAAAAATTAGTTATTGAATGGTAGGCGTAGGTGATATATGCCTTCACCTTTATCAAGACGCCGATGCCGATGCTTCATTTTAAAAACGTTCTCCCGCACTCCGATGCATAATCTACGGCCGATAACTTATCGACAGGTTATCACCGTTATCACCTATATATCACTCTAGTTTCCCTGTGTTTCAGTCTGAATTTAGCGTTAACAATAAACACACAGAAGAATTTGACAAAAGATATTAAGTAGTAGATATTTTGTTTTTAATAAACCTATTTAGTGATAATCATGGATGAAAGTGCAGCGGACACAAAGGGGTTTAATTTAAACCCTTCCAATACCAGGTTAGATTTATATTATAATCTATATATGTATATGTAAAAATTAATTGTCAACATCAACATTTTTGTATATGTATAACTAGATGCGCCCCGCGGTGTAACCCGCTACATTTTCACGCGATAAAATATGCCTATATTTTTTTGTTAGTTTGGCTCACGTCCCCACCGCGTCACCTGCTAATGAATAGGGCCTCCGTTAGAGTCCGAAACTAGTCGGGCTTTCCCGAATATTGGCGTGAGTAAAACCGCCATATAGGCAATAATCTTTCTATATATATAATTAAAATAAGTGTTGCTACATGTTTACAGGGTCTACGTTTGTTAAAGATAGCATTTATTTGTTTTCTGTAAAACTACATAGCGCTGTGCGTCGTGTGTTGTGGATGACACACTCTTAAACCGCTGCACCGATTTTGATCAATTTTTTTGTGTGTATGAGAGGTTAGATGGTTTAAATTCGGTTGTTTCACTATAAGCCCCGGTAGGTGGCGATACAAAACGGCTGTAAAAGGCGTTGATCTTGCAGTGGGCCCCATACGGCGGACATATGACGCAGGTCAAAATGTTAGTAAAATTATAATCGTTTGGTAAAGAGAGTGAAGTTTAAGCGCCATTATATTATGTACTACGTATAGTAAAACTATCCGTAAACTTTCGTTAAATAATAATAATGTCCTCCTGACCGAATTTCGGTCACGGCGGCCTGTCTCAGCAGAGAGTAGCCATCTGCGCAGGAGATATTATAGTGCACAAGTATGCGCGCAGACACAGGTGCACTCCCTATTCCCTCACTCTCATAATCCGATGGGACGGTAGACCGACACGACCGGAGAGAGATCAGGCGCAGGACCAACGGCTTAACGTGCCTTCCGAAGCACGGTGGGGTCTCGACATGTGAAAACGGTCACCCATCACAAGACTGACCGCGGCGAGTACGGCTTAACCTCGCAGATCGACTGATCTGCCGGGTAGCCGTATAGCTACGATATATTAATACTGAATAAATAGTGTCCACATAAAACAAGTCGTTAAAATTTCAACACCATAATATACATATTTATATATTTCCTGATAAAAGATTGAGAGAGCCCCACTAAACTCTCGTTAAATAGAGAAGGGTTTAATTAGGCTCATCATCATGATGATGAGAATATGATAAATAGGTGTTATTCTTGCAATGATTAAAACTATTTTACATCAATTTGTGCCCGGTTAATGGCACTAGGCTAACCACCTATTCAGTGGGACCTATAACATAACTAGCAAAATGTTATTTATATATACCACTGCCATCCCCTTCGGTGAAACGTTGACGTTTATATACCTGTAATAAAAACATGAAAAACAATTTAAAAAAAATCTATGTTCAGCGTGATATGTTGCATTGCTTTAACTCACCAACTTGTTGTATGCGGGATTCCCCGATGCGGTTCAGACTTATAAGCTTATCGATAACAGTGACGCGGCCAAGTTGATGCAATCAATAATATTATTGTATTGAAATAAAACTTCTTTACGGATTTTATCGTGGTTTTAATTTGGTTTTTTGGTCCCGACGTTTCGAATCCTAAAAATCCGAAATCCGTAGGTAAAAATAGTTTTATTCTAATGCCTAATATTCGCGTAAGTGATAGAAATAATTATAATATCCCTTTTATGGGCGGTGGCGTGTATATACGATCCAAGACAGCTACGAGTGGTGACAGAACGTACCTACTACCACGTCAATTTTTTTTTTTTTTAAAACGTCGCCCCACTCTAGTAATTTCTCCTGTGTCGTGGGTGCGTTTCACAAACATGAAATATCACATACACAAACACCCAGACTCGGGACAAACGTCTGCGGATCGCACAAATTTTTGTCCCGTGCGGGAATCGAACCCGCAACCCTTAGCGCAGCAGTCCAATCGCTCAGCCACTGCGCCAATCAGGTCGTCGCAAATCAAATTCAAAATCAAAGTCAAATTTACTTGTTAGCAGACCGTTTACTCACGTTCACTCGCCATACAAAATTGTACTAGCTACGTCTTTCCGCCACAACGCAAAAAAAAATTCAAAATTGTTCTGTCACATTACATTATGATTTTTGGTGCTTCAAAAAGAAGACATCCTGCTCGAGCGCTGGTGGTACGTAGAATACGCACGACGCCATGATACGCCCCCACGTCCCTACATTCCCGTTGCCTCAGTCACATAGTGTCAACCTAGGGGTACGCGCGCGTGCGCCGCCGAGAACCGGCTGCTTTTACTGTTGTTTCTGAGAGTGATTTAGCATAAAATGACAGTTATTAATATTATGACTGTTTATTTACTATACGTTATGTAAAAACAGATAAACTACGACTCGACGTCAATAAACGTTTAACCATTTTGTATGAATAATTGATGTGTCATTTTACATATACCACGTAATCGAGTACCGTCCGCGAAAGGGTTCAGTAGTATTTTTTTTTTAATAAACCTATTTAGTGATTATCATGGATGAAAGTGCAGCAGACACAAAGGGGTTTAATTTAAACCCTTCCAATACCAGGTTAGATTTATATTATATAATCTATATATATGTAAAAATGAATTGTCAACATCAACATTTTTGTATATGTATAACTAGATGCGCCCCGCGGTGTAAACCGCTACATTTTCACGCGATAAAAAGTTGCTTAAATTTTAATCCAGGGTATCAGCTACCTCCATTCCAAAATTTAGCAAAATCGGACTAGCCGTTTGAGCGTGAAGTAACAAACATACAAACACACTCACAAACTTTCGCCTATAAAATATTAGTGTGATAATCTAGTATTACCATCACTTCGTAAAAAAAAAATGATACTACTAGTTATCGTAATACTACTAGTATTACTCTTGAAATAATTAAAACTAACAATTTACAATAAAAATAACATAAAGTAATTAACATCAATTTGTGCCCGGTTAATGGCAATAGGCTCACCCCCTATTCAGTGGGACCTATAACATACCTGGCAAATGTTAGTGTTATGTATACCACTGCCAATCCCTTCGGTGAATAAACGTTGACGTTTAAATGCCTGTAATAAAAACATAAACGAAAAAAATAATTAAAAAAAATATCTATGTACAGCGTGATATGTTGCATTGCTTTAACTCACCCACTTGTTGTATGCGGGATTCCCCGATTGGCCTCAGATATATAACAAGCTTATCGATATCAGTGACGCGGCAAAGTAGATGCAATGAACAATATTATTGTATTGAAATAAAACTATTTTTACGGATTAAAATCCGTTTTTGAATTTGATTTTTTGGTCCCGACGCGCGACGTTCCGAATCCTAAAAATCCGAAATCCGTAAAAATAGTTTTATTTCAATGTTTAATATTCGCGTAAGTGATAGAAATCATTAGAATATTATTGTATAGATAACACAATAAATACGTATGTATGGTCAAATAACTATGGAGTTTCTTGCCGTTTCTTCTCCATAGAAACGACTTTTTGGAACCGAGCAACTAGTTTTGACGTTTTGTAAGTGCTCTTTTGTAGCCTTTATGAAATAAAAACATTATGACAATGACTATAACGACTAGATTTATGGTGATTAGAGATCAAACATAGTACATGTTATGCGTGATACTTGTGCCTTAGCATAACCTCTTAAAGCAAGACAGTTTCCGTTGAAGAAGCGAGACGCCACACTACACGGCACGTACCGGCGTCCCGCTTTGATAACGGAAGATATGCTGCTTTAAGAGGCTCATGGTATGGGGGCTGTTACGCAAAAATAACAGCTAACAACCTATAACTAAATAACAACCCGTTATCTTTCTACTAAGTGCTTCTCATCTCAGCTACGGTCCATTTTACTGGTATAAGCAGACAGAGCAATAAATATTTAGTAGTTACGGTTAACACGATCTAATTTAGAAGCTTCATGGATAACGCTGTTTAAAGCCACGTCAGAGGCCTACAGGCGGTTTAAACTCTGACACCAGGTTGTTCATCAACCATACGATAAGAAGAAGACCTAATAACGACCACATGACGGCCCTAGTTAATCTTTCACCCATTTGTTCTCAGTAACCCAGTCATCGCGCCTGGTAATGAAGGTCCGAGGTTCGATCGCAACGCTCTCTACTACGACATGAGTGGCGACAAGTATCTTATCATACTTAACCACTACACGTTCAAAAAGACCGTGTATTTCAAGTGAGTATTATACAAATTTCATTCAAAAAGACCGTATTTCAAGTAAGTACGACTACGTTACGTCCGTATAGTTAAAGTTTGTACTACATAGGGCTTAAAAAGGTATGTACATATATTATATGACTTTTGGTGCCATTTTAGCATGTTGCCCATGCTAACCTTAAATCTAAATTGATAATTATTTTTATTTTTTAAAAAAAAAAACGTCTCCCCACACTAGGAATTTCTCCTGTATCGTGGGTGCGTTTCACAAACATGAAATATCACATACACAAAACACCCAGACTCGGGACAAACATCTGTGGATCACACAAATTTTTGTCCCGTGCGGGAATCGAACCCACAACCCCTAGCGCAGCAGTCCAATCGCTTAGCCACTGCGCCAATCAGGTCGTCTTTTCGTTTATGCAATTATCATTATCATATCATTTTTCAAATTTCCTTTATCAATTTAGATTCAAGCTTAGCATGGGCAACATGCTAAAATGGCACCAAATGTCATATAAGTTTGGGTTGGTATTATCGTTTCAGTGATTTATAGCTGTAAAGGTAATACACTGAGTTGGTAATCATAGATTCCAACAGATAATACCTGACGTCACCCTTAAGACGTAAATACTAAAAAGGAACTTGAAATTCGATGGATGCGAGTAGCGGCACGGTGGCTCAGTTGGTTAGAGCAGCGCCACGGTTCGGCGAAGGTCGCGGGTTCGCGCTTAAGCCCGCTCGTGTCCATCATTTTTCAAATTTCCTTTATCAATTTAGGTAAGTACATATATTGCCGTCGAACTGTTCGATGTATATGATAATTATAGACCTATGTATCTTTATAAAATTACCTATGTGAAATTTATGTAACTTATGAGACAGAATTCATTTTTGGAAGCGACTATTATAAGTCTTTGGCAAGTAAAGTAGATTCTTTGATTTAAAAAAAAAATAGATCCCGACGAATTGAGAACCTCCTCCTTTTTTTTAAAGTCGGTTAAAAATAGGTATTGTATTCTGTTTGAGAAATAAAATCTTTAACCTAAAAATCAACACAATTGAAATCTTCTTCATAATCACAATTTGACGAATTTTGACGACCCAATTGGTGCAGTGGCTAAGCGATTGGACTGCTGCGCTAAAGGTTGCAGGTTCGATTCCCGCACGGGACAAAAATTTGTGCGATCCGCTAATATTTGTCCCGAGTCTGGGTGTTTGTGTATGTGAAACACACCCACGATACAGGAGAAACTCATAGAGTGGGGTGACGATTAAAAAAAACTTGAATTACAGAAACAAGCAGCCGAGTACTAGAAATGGGACAGACAACGATGTAAAAAGCTTGAAGAAAGTGTTTGGAAGCTTCGGCTTTGATACTACGAACGTATTCAGAGACCTGGAATATCCTGACATTATCAAGAAACTTACTCAAAGTAAGTAAATATTAATTACCTGTACTCGTAGTCACTGTGCAGAATAGTCGATATGCGAGGGTAAGCAACGCTTGCTACGGTCACTTTTTGGATGGGTGACCATTGAAAAGAAACCCTACGGTCTTGATCATTCTCTTCATGGTCATATCAGGCACTATACAAGTGAGACATTTTAGCACCAAACCGAGACGTATAACTTTTAAAAACTATTCAATTTTACAATTTACAATACACTTTTCTATTCTCTCTCCAGTTGCTACGAAAGACCACTCGAAGACCTCCTGCATCTGCGTCACTATCCTCACGCACGGCGACAAAGGGGGTGAGCTGCATGCGGCAGACAGACCATACCTTCTAACTGATGTCATTACCATCTTCGAGAAACAACCCGGGCTTGTGAACAAGCCCAAACTCTTTTTCGTACAGGTAATGAAAGAAGGAAAGAAAAATGAATGAAATTTTATTTAACTCAAAAGTAACGAGAAAAAAAACACAAAAAAAGAACTAAATCAAAACAAAAACTTAAAAAATCAATCATAAAATTAACATGTTAATGCTTTCCTTAAATCCATAATCTAAGATTAATCTTTTATCCCGACTCGACCTCACTTAGGCAGTATGATACAGTTAAAATTTTAGTATATTAAAGAGTTGATCCATGTCGTAAAGCGTACCAATTTTTGATCATAGTTGTTAGTTGTAGTATAATCCCCACGCTTGGCAAGCGGCTTGGGGATCGCAGTGTTGGTGGTCAAGTTACAGAAGACGCTGCTGCCCATCTTCTGGATTTTCCTCTAGTCGCCTCTTACGACACCCACGGGAGGTCAATTCTAGGCCGGATACCAAACGGCAACATCACATATTTTGCTGGAAATGTTAATGATAACCACAAGTCTCTAAAAAGGAAATAAAAATGAGTATCACTTGCTTGTGGTCAAACAAAGAAGGTATTTATCCCTCCTTCTTCTTTTTCCATGTATGGTCATGCCAAAGCATGAGCTAATGGAATAGGTCATGGCGTTGTGTAGAGATTGGTCAGCCAACAAGGACGGTAGCGAGGTTAACGGTCCAGGGTGCCCGGGCGTACATAAGTATCGTCACTTGTGGAGGGTCTCTTCTTGTTTATAATTTCTTAATTTCCTTTACCTGGTCTTCTACAGGCTTGCAGGGGAGGGAATACGGATGCTGGTAAATCCGTGCAGCTGGACAGCGAGGGTGTTCTCACAGTGCCCACACACGCCGACTTCTTACTGCTATGCTCTACCGTTGAAGGTACTAATGCCTGTTACGAAGACAAGTTGGGTAATCAACGCAACTCTTCGCAGTTCAAGCCTCGTATAGTTCTCATCACGTGAAAAAGACGCGGACCTTTAACTTATTTTTTTTTAATTCCAGTTCATTGCAAAGAGTTATTATAATCTTTAATTTTTTATCATATTAATTAAGTACCTATAAAGATTCTACAATCACACAGTTAGACTTATTTATAAACCATATTATACTAGGACCATAGGAAGCGACTGTATCACATTGCAAACACAGTCGCTTAGCGTTCTTCTTACGTGACGGGAACCATATTGCTCGCGGATTGACAGAGCAGTACTATAGACCCCAGTATTAAATTGATACACATATTATTTGTATGAACGAAAGTGCTAAAAGACGAAATGTAAATAATTATCAATAAATTGTCGGAGAGGTACGCTAAAGAGGAGATATATGGATGATGAATAAGACAAAAGAAACTATTATTAAAATTAACAACAGTGTTATCCTAACAATCAGTGGAAGATGAGAAGAAAAGCTTCACCATATTTAAGAAAATCAAAAAATAATTAAATTCTTAATGTCGTTTAAAAATATATAATTTCTTACAGACTACCTCTCCTTCAGAGACGTCAATGGGTCCTGGATGATCCAAGCTCTATGCCACATCGTCAGCGAATACTACGAGGACCTAGACCTTCTGCATATGATCACCCTGGTCAACAGACAGGTGGCGTACGACCGCTCCTCCTACACTCCTGGCAATACACACACACATAACAAGAAACAGATGCCAGAAACGAGGTTCACTCTGACGAAACTCCTGAAATTTCGTGCCGAGAGCAAAGAATAAGGTGAAATGTATCTGTACCTGATTTACAATAAAGTTGTATTATGGATATATGTTTGTTATAATAAATAATAGTTAATTTAACCTGACTTTGCATGCTTATTTTTACAAGAATTTTGAGTAAAGCCGTAGTCAGTTGTCGTGAAATATTTTGATTGCCATGTTGACTAAATATGTATAGCCTGGGTTTGTGCTTGCTGACAAAATAATATATAACCCGCCTATGACCTCTTTTAAAGAGTGAGGTCACCGAATGAAAGAAGTTATAAGTATTTTAACCGACTAAAAAAAAGGAGGAGGTTCTCAATTCGTCGGGAGCTTTTTTTTATAAATAAACACGTAGGTTAGGTAAAGTTTCTTGAGAGGTCTGTTGCTATAATAGTAACAGCCTCTCACTGCGCGTTAGCGATTTTAGATAACTAAATCCACGTTTCCTCACGATGTTTTTCGTCACCGTTTAGTCAGTGGTGTCTTAAAATATCTAAGAAAGTATTTATGACTTTGGAAACGTCAATTTGATACTTAAAGGTTTAAACCTGCAAACTTTTGCATACAAATCCGGTATGGCTACCACGACGCAATACGGATGAATGATAAATAAGCAGTTTTAATACGAAGCGCGACAGCTGAGCAAGGGGTCCTGGGTTCAAATCCCGGGTCGGGCAAAGTGTTACTGAGTTTTCCATTAGGTAATTCTCAGTAGCAGCACGGAGTCTGGATTTATGCCCGGTTGATGGCAATAGGCTCGCCCCCTATTACATTGGGACTTACAACATAACTGGCGAAATGTGGGTGTACTATATCTTCACCTCTGCCTACCCCTTCGGGGAATACAGGCGTGATGTTATGTTATGTAATACATATTTTTTCATTAACAAAATTTTAATCATTATTATTACTAAACCGTCTTTCATCCAATCTAATCACATTACCTATATTATATAAATTATGTTCAGCCGGCCTTTCATAATGTCGGGAAATGAGTTGCCCATTCATCCGATACGTTTAATACTAATCAGAGGAGTGCGCCATTAGAAAAGAAACCAATGTTAATCGAGTTGTCATCAATCAAAAAATGGTCCTTGCCCCGGGAAAAAGTTATATCCGGGGAGGAAATCAAGTTAGTTATCAGTGGTCGATTACCGGGATTTGCGGCTTGATGTATAAGCGAACAGCGTATATTGAGTTGTGATTTTCAATGAATTTTGGTAACGAGAAATATTTCAGATTTATAATAATAGGTACCTTTTACGGGTGTCAAAAGGTAATAACTAGTATTAACAGTAATTCTTGCAATGAAACACTACTTTTATTTACGGGAATATGGTCCTTTTACACCTACCCATAAAGACCATATTCTCGTACGTACGGAAAGACCTACCTAGTACCTAAAAAGTTTAAAGGTCGTAGCTCATTTATACCGTATACCACACTCGCACCACAGAAAAATGAGCATTCAAATATGGGCTTAATCTCGTACGCCGTAGATACAATTTACACCGACACTGTACAGTTACAGAGCGCCGTTAGCTTTTATGCTGTCACTGTAAAGTGTATCTTACAGACTATGAGCTGAAGTCCATATTCAAATGCTCACATTTCTGTAAAGAAAAGAAAAAAAAAGAAAGGCGTTGTTTTGTATTTTCACACACACCAGTCTCCTAGACTTGACGACCTGATTGGCGCAGTGGCTAAGCGATTAGACTGCTGCGCTAAGGGTTGCG
The DNA here is from genome assembly GCA_905340225.1 of Abrostola tripartita. NCBI lineage: Eukaryota > Metazoa > Arthropoda > Insecta > Lepidoptera > Noctuidae > Abrostola > Abrostola tripartita. Next base: position 12,957,750 of record HG996488.1, read on the forward strand.
GGTTCGATTCCCGCGCGGGGCAAAAATTTGTGAGATCCACATTTGATTGTCCCGAGTCTGGATGTTTGTGTATGTGATATTTCATGTTTGTGAAACGCACCCACGACACAGGAGAAATTCCTAGTGTGGGGAGACGTTTTTTTATAAAAAAAAAAGACTATATTTATCAAGCTTGATTGAAACCTCCATAAGCTTATAACTTAAAAAAGCTATTCGCGGGGAGCTTCCAAAAGGAAATGAAAAGCAAGAGTTTCTGCGACACAGTCGAGCGACGAGTGATGACGTCATCGTAGATCTATTGTAATGGCCCCGTATAATAGCCGACATCAATCCGATTTGATAAAAAAGTTATCGATTTGAGTATTTTTTTCTGAACAAGCTTTTGCACGCGATTTCGTCTGCATAATTTCACTTGGATTTAGGATTAAATAATATTTCGCCCGGAAAGTGTACTTCTAGGGTTTCAAAATAATATTCTGGCCATCCATAAGGTTGTAGGTATTTTTAATTTTATTATTATAATTTTATTTTTCGCCCCACACTGAAATAGCTCTTGTATCGTGGGTGCGTTTCACACACCCAGACTCCAGATAAGCATCTGCGGATGACACATAGTTTTGTCCCATGGGGGAATCGAACCCTTAGCGTAGCAATCCAATCACTCACCCATTTCGCCAATCAGGTTTCTATGTTGGACCATTTAGAATTGATACTGACAGATTTAATATCAATGTTAATTATTAAAATACTTGCTATATAATAATTCAATGATGTCTGCCCTGACCATGAATGCTGTAAGGAATTCGAAACGTCGGGACCAAAAAACAAAATTAAAAACGCGATAAAATCCGTAAAAATAGGTTTATATAAAGTCAATGATAATTCAAAAAAAAATGTACAGATATGTTACTAGCGCGCTCATTATGAAGACTCGAAAAGGGGACAATTGTAGTCTTGGATAGTACAATTGTTGTCCGATTTGACATAAAACTAGTGCAGTTCGGACTCAGAGCTCGGAACACTTTTCTCGTTCATTTTGTTAGCATGAACCGCATCTATACTTTTTGACATATCATTGTATCAAATCTAATTACCCAAAACTTTTTTATGAATATTTAAATGTACCTAATACCAAAATTCTCCTTATAACCTAATCCTACAGCGATCCCACAAAAACACAATCAAGCCCCCAAATAATTAATTAAAAAGCTGTTAATACAAACAAGTTGAAACAGCAATTAATACGCCATGATTAGAAATATTCCCAGTGAACAGCGTAACGTTGACGTCGACGCCAACGTCAGTGAATAAATGACGACGTCAATTTAACTTGTGATATAACTTCAGAAGGCGATCCAACTGGGACCGGCTTTTGATTGTTAACTAAAATAATATTAATGTGATTAAAGTGGATGGGGCTGGAGACTGCAGAGTCTGCCTGTGTATTGTTCTGCAGTTATTTAGCTGTGCTTACAATTAGAATGAAATAGCATTTTTTCTGTAAATTGATTTTTACTGATACTGTATTACTTGGTGCTGCGAAACGCTCTCAAATTTATTTGTTGTTTTTAAATTGTTTAAAAAGTACAATAGCTGTGGAAAGTTCAGTACACTCTTTGACTATATACATTCTGGTATGTAATCTATGGCTCAAGCTAAATGTCATCTGTAGAAAAAGTCATTTTGCTCTAAAACCTCTTATAGTTTTTTTGGACGTTGACCGACTGCCTGAAACACTAGTCGTCTAACGTTATGATAATAAAACCTGTCTTAACTGAAAAACTTATTAAATACATTGACTGATTTATTCTTTGACATGCAAATTTGTTGAATAAATGAGCGCAGCGGCTCAGCGATTGGACTGCTGCGCTAAAGGTTGCGTATTCGATTACCACAGGGGACAAAAATTTGTGCAATCCGAAAATGTTTGTCCCAAACCGAGTTTGGGTACCGAGTCTGGAACCGAGGATATGATATTTCATGGTTGCGAAACGCGGCCACGATACAAGAGAAATTCCTAATGTGGGCAACGATTAAAAAAAACTACAGTGAAAGGTATAATCCGTGGTTTAAAATTGTAATTTTTGGTAGAACACCTAATAAAACAACTTTAAACCTCCATTAAAAAATATAATCACAATGTATCTCGCAGATTCCCAAATCTTGGCATTTAAAGTAGGTGTCCACGCCAAAAGAATAATTTTGGTACATTAAAAGCTATGGTTGTCGCAGTCACAGGTTGGCGCAGATGCAACCACTGAATTAGTCACGTGAATTGTGAACACCGCGTGAATTGGGCAGATTAAAAATGGCCGCGTATCACACTGAAGAGTAACATAGTTTAGGTTTTTTTTACAGAATGCTCAGGAACCATATGGTACAGTCAGCATCATAAGTAGCTTAATATGTTAAGAAACCTTATGTCAAATAATTGAAAGAAACAAACATTATTTAAGGTAAAGTTTCAATTTATAGAAACGTCCAATTGATGATCTGAGAATATTTAAGACTTCTTACTATATAAGAAGCTGTTCTTTAATTAATGGTATGTTAAAAAAATTGAATGTTCAGCTACTTATTATGCTGACTGTACTACTTTATGATTCTGTATTAATATTGGAACTAAATATATTTAACAAAATATATACACACAAAAACATGTTCAATTAAAATCTGGAAAGATTTGGAAAACATCGTGAGGAACACCTGAATACCTGAGAGATTTTTCATTTTTTTTCGGTTTGTAAGGCCACGTCAGAAGCCTACAGGCAGTTTAAACTCTGACACCAGCGTAACGTAAATTGTACTTTTATAAAAAATCATGGGACCCCTCATGATTTTTTATAAAAGTACAATTTACGTTGTGGAAGCGAGACGTCGCATTTCACTGCACATAGCGGCGTCTCGCTTCCACAACGTAAAGTGTCTTGTTTTAAGAGTGCATGGTAAGGGGGGTTTGTTAATAAACCATAAGTTAAGAAGACGATTGCAATCGCAAAAACCCAGTACCAAGTCTGGGACGGGGATAAGCATGCGATCAGGAGACCAACGCAAAATGCTACCTACTAAATCAACAAAAAATCATGCATGTCGCAAAACAAAGTGCAATAAATAATAATTTAACTGTGCACTGCCAAAGAGCTAAATAGAACATTCGAAGACCCATATAAAAATACCTATCATTCACGTTCTTACAATTTCGAAGCTTCTGAAACATCCACATTCTAAACACAGTGTCGGAATTATACTTTGCTCGTTATATGAAACCAGAAAAGGGTTTGCCACAGTGTTTCAAGTTGAAATACGAGATTAATTTGCGCACTGGGTGCACACAAACCGACATATTTGTTATTAGAACCGAGTAACGAACGAAGATTTAATAACTAAATGGGGATTTGTGAATTCTTACTACAAGATAATATTAGGTAAGCTTTAAATAATACTTAAAATCTTATCAATTAATTGAGTACGTTCTTTTTTAATACAATCATATATTTCTCTATGTATGTTCTGCGATTAGTAGAGAGCCGCCATGAGTGACGATAGCTAAGTAGGTACGAAGGTACGTCCGGCGTACCTTGGACGGTCAACCTCCTTATTAACCAAAAACAGCACCACGACATTATCCGTTTCAATATGATAATTGGGTCATGCCGATACGAAGAAGCTCCCATGTAAATTATATAAGTACCTATCAGATAAAAACCTTCAGAGATCGACTTTAAAGACGGAATACTAGTACAGCAGTAGCATTATTCATTATGTAGACAACTTAAAACAAAAACGTTTAATTACTCGAAAAAAAACCAATTTGCGGAACAATAAATCGTTTCAACAGATTATAATTACTTATTTTAATTACTGCTGTAATTAATGTACCGCCGAGTGTTGATAAAATATTCAGGATTATGGTGAATGAGTTTGCTCAGTGTAAAATATGTAGGATCAACAACATGTGGATGGAAGTGGCCAGCACTGTTTTCTCCCACACCAGTACAAAGCTTTGAGGGTCTTTGTCAACCGCCGGCCCCCGTAAACTGCCTGTCAAATCTAAGAACCTAATCCGTCTCCCGACTTATTAGGCCAAGAATGGTGATGTCCTTTGGTGTACCGAGTGCGCCTTTGAAGTAGAACAAGCGGCACGTAACTGTTTATGATAGGAGAAGACCTACTAGTGGCGTGACGAGACCTGCCGAGAGAATGCAGCATGCAGATCCCCCGCACAATTTTAAAATAACAACTATTTAGAAAATAAACCAATTTTATGCCAAAAACAACCTAAGAGCCTAATGGTGCCAACCCTGTAAAAAAGTGAGGGGTTATACAAGGTAACACCTGACGCTGGTATTCAGCTGTAACTCAATAATATTTAGCGCAATTTACTAATTAACTGCAGTGCTTGTAAGTTAAATAACACAATGATACCCGGGCCCTAGGAAGAACGGTCCCTATTCTTTGCGGTAAATAACATATATCTATTTAGATGTAGGGAAAAGGGTAGAATAAACATGTAAGTATACCCGGTGTCAAGCGACTCCTTTAACTGACTAATCTAGTGAGGATTAGATAGTTTGCGGTGTGCTTACTGACCTGATTAAAGTTTCTTTCTTCGTTGCACGATTATGGGAACCGTTATAGACCAAGGGTACATTTTCCTGCGAAGGTTGTTGCTCCGTGTGTATTTAAAAATGTAGGGTTAAGTATGATTGCTTGTTGAGCCATGGGATATGGTTTCGGACAAAAGATGGCCGGCGAAATGTATGGGTAGATTTCTGATTAAGGAGATCACCTCAGCCTACCCTTTCGTTGATTAGTAGTAGATATATATATGTATGTATGTAAACAATTAGAATAAAAGTACCTAAAAGTATAATAGATAAATAAGAAACAATAAATAACTATAATATATACCTTTTAGATAAAAAAATATGAGAAAATAATCAACAACAATTGTATTATTTAAAAAAACGTATTTTTTTATGTTAACTTTTTTAAATACTATAACATACATACATACGGTTAAATATTCAAATAAAAAAATACAGAACACAAAAGTAATTTTTTTTTCAAGCAAACATTGTAAACTCATTCGTTATTTTTTACAAGCACTCGATTCGGTAACGGTGTAACATGAAGCCATATTATATTAAATATATAAAACAAAAAATATGCACCATGGTGCGCCTACCCACACGTGAAATATAGATACGACTCAAATAAACCCGCTTATTAACTCGAAATTTCTAGTTTTAACCGGTTAAAAGCGGTTTAATCCGGTCCGCACCTTTGTCTGTGGTTTAATACTATCTAATATTTATGTTTGCTCGAAAAAGTGTGGTTTTGTTGACTGTTGATATACAATGCGAGCGTGCGGACGCCACTTTGTTTTTGTTTCAAATAAAACTATTGTATTCCGTTCACTTGTTTTACAGGTGTTATTTTGCGCATTGGAGTATTTGGTCTGAATAAATGATTTTATTTATGAGCCGTGTGGTATCCGGCCTAGAATTGACCACCCCCTTTCCTCCCGTGGGTGTCGTAAGAGGCGACTAAGGGAAAATTTTGAAGATGGGCAGCAGCGTCTTCTGTAACTTCACCACCAATACCGCGATCCCCAAGCCGCTTGCCAAGCGTGGGGATATTGGCAAACCCCCCCGCTTAAACGGGGAGGCCTATGTTTAACAGTGGACGTCTTTGGCTGATGATGATGATGAAATACTGCATTTTTTTCTAGTCATTCATTGTCATTTAAGACTAGCCATCTATGCAGGAGATATTATAGTGCACAAGTATGCGCGCAAACGCAGCTGCACTTCCTATTCCCTCTCACTCAAAGTTCGATGGGACGGTAGATTGACACGACCGGAGAGAGATCAGGCGCAGGACCAACGGCTTAACGTGCCTTCCGAAGCACGGAGGGGTCTGGACATATTGTGAAAACGGTCACCCATCACATGACTGACCGCGGCAGGCACGGCTTAACCATGCACATCGACTGATCAGCGCGGTAGTCACGTAGCTACGAACCCCTCATTAAAAAACTAATCATCAAACACTTTAATCAGACATAATATAATATGCAACTAACATAATGTGTGAAGCGTGTCATCGTTAAATTAGGTAAAAATAATTTAATTTTTTCACCTAGGGGCCATTTATATATTACGTTAGTCGATTTAGGGGGGAAGGACCGCGGGGGTCAACCATGTCTCATTCTTTCTTACAAGGGGGTGAATGGGGTCTAGATAGGTCTTACGTAAGATTACGAAAATGCGCAATCAAACCAAAACCAAAGTGCAAAAAACATAACTTGTGTTCATTTTCCTTTAGATTCTTACGTATAAATATTAAACAGGGGGGGCTATTTTATTCTCTTTTTAAATATGTGGGGGGCGGGGCATACACTAGCAATAGTCTTACGTAATTAACGAATGGCCCCATAAAAGTATAAAAACAATTTTAGTCAACTTTGTGGTGCCATGTCTTAATATCAATAATGAGTTATACCAAACTAAAGATACATATGCCGTGTGGTATCCGGCCTAGAATTGACCACCCCCTTTCCTCCCGTGGGTGTCGTAAGAGGCGACTAAGGGAAAACTCAGAAGATGGGCAGCAGCGTCTTCTGTAACTTGACCACCAACACTGCGATCCCCAAGCCGCTTGCCAAGCGTGGGGATTATGGCAACACCCCCCTTCTAAAAGGAGGAGGCCTTTGTTCAACAGTGGACGCCTTACGGCTGATGATGATGATGATGAAAGATACATAAATTCATATTCAATTCAAATTGTTTTCATTTCATGTAAGCCAATTACAGGCGCTTATGAAACGTTAAGATGCTAGTTGCACGGTTCCACGGTTCCAAAAATGTCATTCCTATGGAGAAGAACCGGCAAGAAACTCCAAAGGTCACTCTTTTAAATAAATAATAGTAATTTTAAATAAGTTATTTTATTATCTTTACCTATCATCTTAAAATACTGTCTACAAAAAAAATGCACTCGTAAAGCAACGATAACCAATCGCAAAACCACAAATGAAAGTAAATAAGTACATAAAAGAAAAACGTAGGTTTCTTCTCTCTTCTCCTCTATTTTCTTTAACCGTCTAAAGGCTAAGTATAAGGTCACAAAATAGCTTGAAGACCCTGTACGTGACGCATTACAAATTATTGGGTCTGCCCCTATGATATGTCAAAAGTATAGATACGTCATATGCTAACAAAATGAACGAGAAGTGTTCCGAACTGTACAAATACATAATTATAGACCTTGACAAAGAAGTGAGAGAAATTGCTTATTTTTGAAAAAAAAACGACACTAGAAATTTCTTTTGTGTCGTAGGTGCGTTTCACAACGTGGGTGTCGTAAGAGGCGACTAAGGGAAAATTCAGAAGATGGGCAGCGTCTTCTGTAACTCCACCACCAATACTGCGATCCCCAAGCCGCTTGCCAAGCGTGGGGATTATGGCAAACCCCCCCGCTTAAACGGGGAGGCCTATGTTCAACAGTGGAAGTCTTTGGCTGATGATGATGATGATGAGAACATATTCGAGTCTTCAAAATGAGCGCGCTAGTAACATATCTTCCTCATTTTATATCATTGGTGTGCTCTCAAAATTAATTGCTTTCTTCACAATACCAATTTGTCTAGGACGACGGACGGAGGACAAAACATGTAATTAATTTACATGTCTTTCAGTGATACACGATTCGCATTACAATTCGTCTTTAAGAGAATACAGGGGCTTTTTTGTAAAGTCACTAGGTGTATGGATTGGATAATTAGGTAAATAAACTGAAAATGTTATATTACATAACATAACATCGAAGGGGTAGGTAGAGGTAAACATATAGTACACCCACATTTCGCCAATTATGTTGTAAGTCCCAATGAAATAGGGGGCGAGCCTATTGCCATCAACCGGGCACAAATCCAGACTCCGTGCTGCTACTGAGAATTACATTAGAAAACTCAAACTCACTTTGCCCGACCCGGTATTTGAACCCAGGACCTCTTGCTCAGCAGTCGCGCTTAGCGACCACTAGACCAACGAGGCAGTCTTGTTGAAATTGTTATATAGGTTGTATTAAAATTAATTGGAGAACCTTTTTACATTAAAGGTTCACATCACAATGCTTAGACTTCTTCTTTGAAATATTTACTAATGATAGATGGCGAGAATTGGTGTGCCGATCACTTAAAAACGAGCAATGATTTTTGTGATGAATACTAAAAAGATATCTACGTGTGTTTAACAGACATTTCACAGTCAAAAAAGAAGTTTTGAAAACCAGTGGATAAATTATTGGTACATAATTTATAAGGTCTGCGCTAAACAGAACTAATGCTTCTCGTACCTATCGTTAAAATATGTGTACGGGATACTCCGAACAACGCGTCGATTTCTTTCGTTACACATCAAAAAATACTTCAGGGCAAATAGAAAATGCATAGGGCTGAAAAGAAAAAGTAAGCCATGTTCAGCGAGCCAACAAAAGCTTCGGCTTAAATTGCGAGGGACCGAGTCTAAAATTAAAAAGCAAAACCTAACGTTTCAAAATTCGAACGTTTGATATTTTAGACTCAGACTGCTGACACACGGACTCTTTTGTCAATTTATTTCGCGCTAAAATCTCCAACGGTTTCGGAGAGAAAATTCTGAAATTCAAAAATGTCTAAAATTTCGCTCAGTCTGTCCTAAATTCATTGTCAAAACTTGTTTTTACAATGTGATATAAAAGTTAGGTATATTAAAAAATCTTATAACATTATAGATGGGATTTCATTGGTCCCTGTGCTCAGTTACGTAATAATAATACGTACTAATTTGACACCTAAGCTTTTTAGTTTGAAAATAATTTACTGAGCCACATAATTTAAGTACTTACGATGGTTATGGCAGTTTACACCATATAATATTACCTAAAACATAGGGCTAACGGCGAGTTTAATACTGTTGAAACGAGACGTCTCGTATACTCATTAACATCATCATATTACAGCGTTACGTAGCTCATACGGTTTCTTGTTAACATGGGCCCTCTTTAGAGCGGTATAATGTGTCAATCGAGGCTTCATGTACCTACACTGATCCACCACATTGCTTTACTAGATGCAAAGATGACGAGATTTTAAACCAGGTTTAGTACTGTGTGCTAAACCATTGGTACAATATAGTGTGCTTATTGTAACTTTTAGACAATATTTCCAAACAAATAAATGTCAACTTTTGACATTAAATTAGTTAGATGAGAAACTCACTTTGATCGTCAAATAGAAGGATAATGGATGCACACCGATTTTTCTATTTTGGCATCAGTAATTTTATAACAAATTAATAGTAAGAATACTACTTTTTAAAAATGGCAACACTACATAAAAATATCCCGTATTTTACCTCTTTTTGTGTTATAGCTCCTTGCTAGTACAAGTTCAGCTTTGTATACATAATTAGTGTATACAGTATAAACAAACAAACAGTTATAAGAAGAAGAAACGGCACTCTCCCGGTACCTGTAGAACTTTGTACACACTTGAGGCTTGCGAACTTTACAATGGCCATACACATAATTATCGTGGTATGTGACGTCACGTTAGTGGACAAGACATAGGCACAACTTGTCCTCTGTTACATAAGGTACCTCTAGTACTACGTGTTTAAGAACGGCCGAAATACTAAAAACCGGCTTTTACCCGCGGCTTCGCCCGCGTTAACCCCTGTTTAAACCCCTTAGAGGGTTGAATTAAAAAAAAAGGAGCCTATGTCCTTTCTCGGGTCTTAAACTTTCTACACGCCAAATTTAATCAAAATCCGTCAAGCGGTTTAGACGTAACAGACAGACAGACAGACAGTGTTACTTTCACATTTATAATATTAGTATGGTTATGTATAATGTCCAATTGACTAATTTTCAGACCACGGCAGCCAATCTCATCGCTAACCAAACTGTGTGGACTCAAAGAAATGGACTCTGAATTCTTCTCGAAGTCAAATAGGACGGCCAGCCGACACGAATAGAGAGACCAGGTTCAGAACCAACGGCTTAACGTCTCTTCAGAGCACAGACAAATCTCGATGTACGAAGAATCTCCATCTAAGAATTGAAAGCAGCAAACACTGCTTAGTACAAAAAGATTACAAAAGGCATCAGACCTAAGCAAAGAGTAACCTAGAAAATTACCTAAACAGCACTTCGATAAACACAATCCAAACTTCCCTACGTACTTGAGAATCGAGTGAGAACCGTAGTAGCGTCAGCAAACGCAACCAAAGTAGGAACCTAGGCACGGAGCTGCCGCAAACAAGATAAGCACGAAGTTTATGTCCATACGGTTTCTACCTGAAGGGCTTTAAACTTTTTGCCTACAGACCCCGCTCGTGGTCGAAAAATTTTAGCGCGCCATATTTGTGGAGAGGTTTTTTTGTATACGATACTTGTTCTAGGTCTCCGTTAAGTGGATTTTGAAGATAAATACCAACTTTTCTGGCTGTGATATGATAGCTAGCGTAGATTTACATTTACGAATTCAAATTTCAAACTACATTTACGCTTAAACAGATTTTAATAGCTTGGCTGGACTGTAAGTAATACTTATGTACTCAAACATGAACTGCCAACCTTACCATGAACTGAAAGCCCGACACAGACGTAGCTATAATATAAATATGTTATAGCAAAATATATCCCACTAATATTATGAAGGCGAAAGTTTGTGTGTGTGTTTGTATGTTTGTTACCTTTTTACGCTCAAACGGTTGGACCGATTGTGCTAAAAAAAAATCGAGCGACTACAGACGGAGCTATATATATATATTTCTATTACGTCGTGTATTAGCAGTGTATATTAATATATTATAGCTACGTGTGGGGTTTAAGAGGGACATTGTTGATGTTTGTTGACATGTCATGAGTTTATGGTAAGGGGGGGCTGAAAAATGGAAAAAACATGTTTTTATAGAGAGGCTTTATTTCGTCGTTTGTTCTATGTCCACAGTAATTTTTAATCGATCTTCCATGCAATATAAAATAATTCGTAAAAGGAAACTTATGCTTCTCATAAATAATCTTGATATTATATTACACAAAGCTACCATCATATTTTATGTAAAACAAAATTACAAGCATTCAATACATTTTGTAAATTAATATTATACGTGTCCCATGAACGTTCAGGGTAATTTTGGCTGATTACAATCGCGATATAATCACTATAATTTTACGTGGTTCGGTACATAATTACAATCAAATTAAACGTCTGTTTGCCATGCTATAATTTCCTTTGCGTAGGCTTATAAATTAATATAAATACACATATTAATTTCACGAATATGTTACGGGGGTTTTAAGTTATAGAAATGTTACAGCGGATATTGAATGTGAAAATAGAGGGAGAATGGATTTTCCAGGAAAATATTAATTACTAATAAAATTGCTATTGAATACCAGTGGACCGATCAACGGGCACGAATTCTCCTGCGTCCAGCGTCGTTAACGGAAGCCTGCAGCGACCTGAAAAGGCTGCTTGCTTATTGTGATGAGCTGGGAAGAATTAAAAGAAGCTAACACATCACGCACAATGGCCCAATCTAGTAGCTAAGTGCGAAAAATGCCCAGCTAAACTAAACTAGTGGACTCTATTAATAAAATAATCTAAGCGGTTTATGCTTTATCAAAATTCGAATGACAAATTATTTTTATGTCTGCAAATGGGTTTATATGAAACACTTTTACACGCCTTTTTTTAAACTAGATGGCGTCGGCATTTCCTAATTGATATCTCAGAGATAGAAGTATCTCATAATAAATGCCAAGGTCTCTTTGAAGTCCAGATAAGTACAATATTTTTGGTATGTGAGAACAGGCTGTGGCTGTATTACGGATTATGGGTTAAAGATTCGTCAATCTTCTTTTTCTTTCTTCGTTGATGAACAACCTGATGTCACAGACCCGGAATTCGAACCCAGAACCTCGTGCTAAGCAGATGCGCTTAGCGACAGCTAGACCACTGAGGCACTAGTACAATACCTAGCTCAATTGAATCATTCAAATAAATAAAAAAGCTAATTAAAATTTCATTAGTTCTCTTATTTATTTCAATGAAATTTTTTAATTTAATCATAATTTCATACAGCTTAAATCTGCCTCGCTACAAACACTTTAATGAAACGATAATCCATCTACGATAACAACACTGACGTCACATCCGGCCGGCGGAAGTGACGCCATCTGCCGACACCGTTGTCATCGAGCCAAATGCATTGTAAGCGGAGCTCCAACATATTGTATGGTTTATTAAATATTCATCCTGTATGTGGTGTGGGTAGAGAATATTAGATCTTGGTTATGCAGATGATAAATACAGCATCTGTGTCGGATGTTCGCAAGATGCCGTTGTTTGGAGATGTTCTGCAAAAGGGTCAAGTGAGGAGTACCCTTAACCGACGAGCTTGTATAAGGAATGTGATAAGAGTGAATGAGGCGAAAGATCTCTGGCTACCCCTCTGGGAAACAGGCGTGACTTTATGTATGTATGTAAGGTCGTTAAACTTTTGACGGCATTATTAACGCAAGTTTAACGCGAATGCTGAGCATGGGTCCTGTATTCAAATCCCGGGTCGGACAGCGTCACTGGGTTTTTCTATTGGGGTTCCGTATTGTTAAGGACAAAATGCCTTATTTATTTTAAATATTCGCAAATTATTTCCATCTAATAAACAGTGCTTAGTTTAATATTTTTGTCATAACATAACGGCAAGCTATTCAAGCAATGTGATTTCTTTCCTTAAAAATGTTAGCAAAACCTTTTTAAAACATATTACTTTTCCACTAAACAAAGTCTCAAGTACCGTGGGTTAAGAGTTAAAGCTAGCAACACCGGTCAGTTAACATTATCAGTCATGCAGAAAAAGGAAATAAAATTAACAGCAACGCCTTCGCCCGACTACAGTAAACAATTTCTACTAAGACCGACTATACATTTGAATACGAATGGTCCATCTGGATCGGTGTTACCATAACAAACTTAAAACTACCATTTTAGAAGAAAATGTCAATGCAATCTATACCGTATTTTGATGGCCTCAGAGCTCAGTTTCCGCCGTTTTATAAATAAAATTGTAGGGAAGCATAACTCGACGGGGTGAAATTTAGAGTGAAATGTAAAAATTTGGAGCAAAAAGAACAGTTTCGTTTTCAGTACCGCAGCATGGTATTCGAAATAAATAAGGTTGCAACTGGTATTTATTGCTTCTCCTCGCTTCCTGAACGAAGCTATTTAAATTCATCCGCATTCTACGCTTGCATGCTTCAGTTCAAACTGGTGAATTAAACATTGGACCGAATATTTCATTATGAAACGCACCACCAGCATTACTATACGAACACGAGACTGAAAAAAATCTTCCAAATAAAACATACATTACATTACTTCATGCCTGTATTTCCCGAAGGGGTAAGCAGAGGAGTATAGTACACCCGCATTTCGCCAATAATGTTTTAGGTCCCAATGTAATAGGGGGCGAGACTATTGCCATTAACCGGGCACAAATCCAAACTCCGTGCTGCTACTGAGAATTACCAAATGGAAAAACTTAGTAACACTACCCGAGCGATTCGAACCCAGGACCTGGGCTCAGCAGTCGCCCTTAGTAACCACTAGTCCCCTAAATAAAGCAAAATAAATTATTTAAATCCAAATTAATGACCTTCTAGATAAGAACGACATTTAACACGACCAAACACGAACCATTGTTATCCATTTTCTCCAAAAAATATTTTAAAAGAAGGCTTTTTTGAAACAAGACTAAGGACTTACATTGTCGTTCTACTTTGGAGATTCTTCTAACTTTGAAAAGATTTTTTGCTGGCATTCTTTAAATAGACTGAATGTTCAAAGTATTAAATGACCCCTGACTTTAAGTCTGACTTACTTAGAGCGAGTCTGATAAAAAAGAATTCAAAAAGTCTTGTAGGAAACGCTAATCGAAAAATACAATTTTTCGTAAAAAAATGTGCTGTTTTTCTCACCATTTGGACATTACAAGCGAGGTTATTAATAATATTCACCAGAGACTAGCCAACTACGCACTCCCTGTTCCCCTACTCTCATAGTTCGATGGGACGGTAGACCGACACGACCGGAGAGAGATCAGGCGCTGGATCAACGGCTGGCTGGGGATCGCAGTGTTAGTGGTCAAGTTACCGAAGAGGCTGCTGCCCATCTTCTGGGTTTCCAATTAGTCGCCGCTTTCAACACCCACGGGAGGAAAGGGGTTGGTGAATTCTAAGCCGGATACCACACGGCACTCAACATAATTTCCATTTTTTTTTTATTTATTTATTTATTTGATTCAGGCAACAAAGGCCCATATTAAAAAATACAATAATACTATACAAAAATAACAAAATATAAAATACTATACATAAACAATTAAACTATATAAAAACTATATAAACCAAACACAGCGTCGGCGTCGTATATCACGCGGTATCAGGTATCCGGCCACGAAATCGCCGGAAAATAACGCCTTTCGGCCAAAATTCCGGAGAAGTGAATTTTGAAAGATGCTCAGTAGGCACTCTCACCACAAAAGAATTAAAATTTACGTTGTGACGAGATTCCAACCTCACAACCCTCAAAATCCAATTCGTCTTAATCTTGATGTACTCTACAATCTCTTCGGCCTTTGTAGAGTACTGCAGCCTGGACACGTACAGCGGCGTCACTGGTACGCTAGCTGACTTTTGACCCTAGAATTAAACTCGATTCAGCACCACGGTCATTACCGCTTTAATGTCATCAAATCCCAAATCTCGTTTACAGATCCAACGTAAATCAATAGATAAAATCTGATTGATGGCGTCATAGACGTCACAATTGCTCCAAAAAACGCCCCAAAATGCCCCGAAACGCTATTTCGACGAAAATCATATCCTAATTGAGTCTGAACTCCCCCAGTAAGTCGGTAGACCAATTTAGCATCGTTTAAAACATGAAAAATCGAAAATGCGGGCGCCGAAGCTTATAATCGGAAACCTTGCTTCGGGTGACGCTGTCGCTTCCCGTGTTATGCAAATGTACTGGCAGAAGTTAAATGTATAGATCAAACAAAATAGGTCATTGTTGGTTAAACTGATTTACAAACTTAAGAATGAAAATGTACTTCTGTGGGTTTATATTAATTATAGTTCATAGAAAAAAAAACTTATTTTACAACGAGTCGATTTTTGTTTTGCAACAATAAGACTTTTAAAGTATTCCTGTAACGTTATTCATGTTTTATTTAAAATCCATTGTTTTATAAGAAAGTGGGTGTGATTCCCAGACATGACATTCCCAACGTGAAATCCTACTAAAATTGGACTTTTCTTGGGGATATTTTATTGCCGACGACCGCGTGTGGAGCCTTATTGGGCGTCACCAGACAAAAATGCCTCTGCTTGAGCCTCCAGCTTGTTCAAATTGGTCTGTAGCACATTCACTGTCGAGAGATTTTCTGCCTGAAACTTCTGAAATCTTTCTTTATTGTGTCTACTCGTGATCTCAACAAATTCACGAGATTTTCACACGCATTTTGGCAAGCAAATACGGTAGGAAATTGTGCTTTTATGTTTAAACGGCCACTATTACTTTACATACAAGAGCTTTTAAGATTCAACTCGAAGAAAAGTATTTTTATTACATACTATCTATGTCTACTGCAATTCATCATCATCATCAGCCGGAAGACGTCCACTGTTGAACAAAGGCCTCCCCCTTAGAACGCCACAATGATCGACAACTTGCCAATGTTTATACTACTGCAATTAACGTTTTGATTTTTATTATATTAGTAAACTAATTGCCTCGTTGGTTTAGTGGTTTAGTAGTCACAAAGGCTCGTAGGTTCGATTTCCGGGTCGGGTATAGTGTTGGGTGTTTCCACAGGCCCCGCGTTCAGCCATTTTTCCTTTATGTGCACTGTGTCCATCAACAATACGTACGCTCCCCCCTGCCGCCACTTTACACCCGCTTAATGTTGCTAGGTTAGGAATGGCAGTTACTACTTCTGGGGTAAATGACGATGTTTTGGGTATTGTTATTTTATGATTTCTATAAGAGGTTATTATATATATTTAATTTAAAAAGATATATTATAATGCAATAGTTTGGAATTCTACCAATAAACATGATATGACATTACGCCTGTATTTTTCTCAAATGGGTATTCTTATAAACTGTATTTCTAAAAGGCATTAGGTATATAGTATACCCGCATTTCGTAATTTATGTTATAGGTCCTGGGACCAATAGGAATAATAAATTATGTAGGTGAGGTCAATACATTAAATCATATTAATAGCTTAATGCATACACGAAGTGCAGTCGCGTAATAGGGGGCGAGCCTATTGGCATGGACTAGATACAATTCTAGACTCCGTATTGCTATCCAATGACAGTGCTCAAACTGGTAATCAAACTCAACACCTAACGCACACAAAAACATAGTTCGTTCTCCTTTTAGAAATTTGTGCAAAAATTAGTTAATAAAAAATCGTGGGGTAAACTCTCAACCAAATACTTGCAACACTGACAAAATGGCCGCTTGGTTTTATTTAACAATCACTACAATTAAAATTATTCAATATTTAAATAAAAGGACATATTTATGTGAAATGTACAAATTAAATATAATCCTAACATATTTTTGTATAATTCCGTCCGCAGTTTTGCACATTTGCATTACGCAGCTCGGCATAATTGAATTAAATGTGCAGCGTGTAAAACGTTCCAGCGATGCGCGCGATCTTTGTGAACTAAATGTCAAATCGTTCAATTACCCTACTTCGGCGTAATTGGTGTGGTGTCATTTTTGTGTGCGTTCACGGCTTCTGGTTTGTTCTGTATTCTGAGGGTGTTTCCATCAGGTGATTCACAATAGCGTTTAGTAGCATGGCGTAATGTGAGTATACTATACTTCTCTGCCTACCCATTCGGGGAATACAGGCTTGATAATATGTTATACTGAAAGATGTAGTTCAAATCTAACCTAATCGTTAAATTATAAAAAAGTCTATGACCGGGTAATTCTTTTTTGGTACATCAGACTGTGACAACAACTGAGAATGTAACTTTGGACCTAGATTGAAACTATACTTTGAACTTTT
The DNA here is from genome assembly GCA_905340225.1 of Abrostola tripartita. Classification (NCBI taxonomy): domain Eukaryota; kingdom Metazoa; phylum Arthropoda; class Insecta; order Lepidoptera; family Noctuidae; genus Abrostola; species Abrostola tripartita. The sequence continues at coordinate 12,974,901 of HG996488.1, forward strand.
TATAACGAGCATACGTCCACAGATTACAGCTAAAAATAGGCATCTGATAAATGCACAGCGGACCAGCGTTAGTGAGATACAGTGCGTCACCCCACAGGTGCAGTGATTGAGTTAGCCACAGCTAGGGTTGACACGTATTTCGAAATGTATTGTAAAACCAAACCACAGTTTTCTCACCATGGAAACACCCGTAAGTTCAGCAACTACAAGCAAAATTTGTTTGTTTGTTAAACTGTACATGAATTTTCTACATTTCATACATGATAGATCCTTATTTTGTTAATAAAATAGCATTTAGAATGGATCACAATGGTTTCTCCCGGCGTAGTGGCAATTGTGTATTATAAATTAGTTATCAGTTGAAAAAACGGTGAAGGAAAACATGAGAGACCGGCACACCTGAGAGATTTTTCAACGGTGTGTAAAGCCATGTCAGTGGCCTACAGGTGGTTTAAACTCTGACACCAGGTTGTTCATCTACCATACGATAAGAAAAAGAAGAAGTAGAGATTGTAAATTCTAAAAGTCTATTTAACCGATATTCAATTCAACACAACTTAATACTCACAATTTTTTTAAATTAATAAATAACATAAAATTCTACAAGTGACAGCCCTATGCAACAAACAGGGCAGTCAATTTATTTGCCGCATTTATGAGGTAGTGCGGCAAGCATGACCTTTAGTGTTGGCGACATCGTGTTGATATTACACATACCCCCCCATACGAACTTGCCACGGTGTTGTACTCTCAATTTTAGGTGTAAGCCTTTATTTTCTTGTTTTTTTTTCTTATCTTATTTCTCTCTCATGTAAAGTGAATAAACCTTATGCTTATTTTTGAACCGGGATCCGAGTGGGGACCTGGTGACCTGTAATACAGGTAATATTTATTACCTACTTCAGGCACCAGCGATCCATAACCGGAGTTATTGTGTTTTAGCCTAAAAGATTTTGTTTTATATGTATTTCGGTTTTGGTGAGAAATAAATCATTTTTATTATTATTATTTATTATTATTATAAGGCCGTAGGCAACTCACAAACGAGATCGCACACTTTTTGCCTTATAATTGGTCCGAATATGCTTTTTAATTTGAATATACATTTCTGTGTTTTCGTGTGTAGGCTACTGTTTTAATTCAGTCAATTTAACTGACTTAGTGCCTTATACAGCGTCTCTTTTTTCCAGGTAACGTAGGATAGAACAGAAGCAAAGAAGAAGGTGTATCACACTAATTTTATTAAGGCGAAATTTGGAGTGTGTGTATGTTTGTTACTTCTTCACGCTTAAACGGCTGAACCTATTTTGATAAAATTTGGTATGGAGGTAGCTGACACCTTGGATTAACACATAGGGTACTTAGGTGTGGCAGTATTATTTAATTAAAAACAAAGAATTTTTGACTAAATAATCCACTTATTAACATTTGTACCTACATAAAATATTCATTTATATCATAAAAAACATTTTGAATTTTGAATTTTTTTTTCTTTAAAACAAACGTCGCCCCACTTTAGGAATTTCTCCTGTATCGTAGGTGCGTTTCACAAACATGAAATATCACATACACAAACACCCAGACTCGGGACAAACATATGCGGATCGCACAAATTTTTGTCCCGTACGGGAATCGAACCCGCAACCCTTAGCGCAGCAGTCCAATCGCTTAGCCACTGCGCCAATTGGGTCGTCAATCGTTTTTTGAGTATTCTTTTATAGTTATTCAAGTTTCCTTTATCAATTTAGATTTAAGCTTAGCATGGGCAACATGCAAATATGACATCAAAAATCCTTAAATAGTTTATCATTCAGGTTTTTAATTTATGCAAGTTTACGGTGTGCAAGCGAGACGCCGCTATGTGCATTGTAATGCGGCGTTTCGCTTTCACTACGTAAACTATCCTGCTTTTAGAGTTCATGGTAAAGATGCAGGTAAGTGTGTAAAATGTCAACGGTATAAAAATATTGTCTGTTGTCATATACAGTCAGGTATCACAAAAGGCAAGTTTTATCCCAATTGATCCCGGACAAATCCAAGTGATGGCAGCAAAGCATGGACAGGGTAACGCACGACAATCTAAATCTACAAGTCAACCAATAATCCCTGGATTGGACAACAACCTGTGTCAAAAGCGTGCGACATGTAACACGGGGCTACACGAAGAGCGGGAATGGGAGCGAGAGCGGGAATGAATGAGAGAGGAGGGTGAGAAAGGGAGTGAACTACTTCTTATCGTATGGTTGATGAACAACCTGCTGTCAGAGTTTAAACCGCCTGTAAGCCTCTGACAAGGCTTTACACGCTGTTGAAAAATTTCTCAGGTGTGCCGGCTACCTCGCGATGTATTCCTTTACCGTTTTTAGCAACTGATAACGAATTTATAGTACGCACAGGGATTCGAAAAGACATTGGCGCGGGCTGGGCCGGTTACTTTTTGATCCAAATCCAATGTGTGAACTGTGAGTCATCCCTAAGACCTCAAGTTAAACTATTGCGATAGATACCACAAATACTCCGAGAAAAGCAGAACAGTCAGCTAAATTGCTACGATATCTATGGTTATATTTAATGTTCTTTTCACTTAGTGTCATAAGTCTGTCTGTCATACATATTTTATATTAATAATAATGATAATGTCCTCCTGACCGAATTTCGGTCACGGCAGCCTGTCTCAGCTGAGACTAGCCATCTGCGCAGGAGATATTATAGTGCACAAGTATGCGCGCAGACACAGGTGCACTCCCTATTCCCTCACTCTCATAATCCGATGGGACGGTAGATCGACACGACCGGAGAGAGATCAGGCGCAGGACCAACAGCTTTACGTGCCTTCCGAAGCACGGTGGGGTCTCGACATGTGAAAACGGTCACCCATCACAAGACTGACCGCGGCGAGCACGGCTTAACCTCGCAGATCGACTGATCTGCCGGATAGCTACGATATATTAATACTGAATACATAGTGTCCACATAAAACAAGTCGTTAAAATTTCAACACAATAATATACATATTTATATATTTCCTGATAAAAGATATCTACAGCCCGTAGATTTCGTGGCTATTCACTGATTGAACCCCTGTCCTGTATTTGACACCTGTAGTGCGACTCCATCTTTCATAGTGTTCTTAATTTATTACTTCTGTTTGTTATTTATTACTATGTTGTTATTGTTGGAACAATACTGATGTAAACAATATCTAAAACTCACTGATGTCTTCGCTACTTAAATAATAATAATAATAACAGCCTATAAACTGTCCCACTGCAGGGCAAAGGCCTCTTCTCGTATAGAGAAGGATTGAGCACTGATCACCACGCTAGCTCACTGCGGGTTGGTGATTTCAGATAATTAAATCCAGGTTTCCTTACGATGTTTTCCGTCACCGTCAGTCAGTGGTGTCTTAGAATATCCAAGAAAGTATTTATGACATTAAAAAAGTCACATTGATACTTGCCTGGGTTTGAACCTACAACCTCGTGCATAGAAATCCGGTATGTCAACCACTAGGCCACCACGACTAAAGTTACTTAAGTTTAAAAAAAATCTCTGGGCATGGGTTTTTTCACCATTGTTGTACCCTATATAGGAACTAACTTGTTTGACATCCTGATTGGCGCAGTGGCGAAGCGATTGGACAGCTGGGCTAAGGGTTACGGGCTCGATTCCGTTCGACAAAAAATGGTGCGATCCGCAGATGTTTGTTCCGAGTCTGGGTGTTTGTGTATGTGATATTTCATGATTGTGAATCGCACCCACGCTACGGGAGACATTCCTAATGTAAGGCGAGGTTTATGTAATACAAATAAACTAGGGTCAACGTCTCATTTAATCCAACAAGAATACACAATATTACTAAGTCACAGAAAAAACATTTTAAAACATGTGTAGCATTAGCATTCTGTAGCCGTTAGCATATGCATGAAGGGAAATAGAGCTAGCCTTTGCACGCATAGGTACACTACATTTGTGTTGACTCTTTTCAAAATTATGAGTTTATTCGTCACAAAGAAATACTCTTTCTTCCATAACTCAACGTTTTGTTAAAGATGGTATTCATAACTGATTTATTTGGTTATAGCTTACGCATCGATATAAATACATATTAAGACAAATCCTCAATTGCCAATTCGCCATGCAAACACAACTACGCAAAAACATTTCTCTTCAATTGACCAACTATTCAACAAAAGAACTAAAATCTGATGTCACCCCACAAACCAGCTCTCAATTGGCCCCAGTTTCCATTAGCTAATTGCGATTGGTAGGAATTCTGGCCACAACTCACTGTTCCACCAATTGAATGAGGTTCGAATTTTAAATCATAAAGTAATTGAAACTTTGTTGAATGCGGTCGCAACTGTGCGAATTTCGATAGCGTGATTTATTGCTCGGAGATAAAAAGAATGGATTAAAATTAAAAATCCAATGAGTTACAGCAATTTCGTTAGGAAAAGGGATAATTGTTTGTGTTGAAATTAGTGAACCCAATGTTATTTAAAAAAAAGTAAAGATACGTTACTAGGTCGCTCATTTTGAAGACTCGAAAAGGGGACAATTGTAGTGTTGGGTAGTACTTAGTACTAATAGTTGAGTCTTATGTCAAATCGTACAATAATTGTCCGATTTGACATGAGACTAGTGCAGTTCGGACTTAGATTTCGGAACATTTTCTCGTTCATTTTGTTAGCATATCACTAATGTATACTTTTTAACATATTATTGAGTGGACCAATGACCTGGTGCGGCTTTATAAGGTAAAAAACTAATGCTGGTTTAATATTGCCTGCCTAATTTTTATTTATTTTATTTAATCATTTGATTCAGGCAACAAAGGCCCATATTAAAAAATACAATAATACTATACAAAAATAACAAAATATAAAATACTATACATAAACAATTAAACTATATAAACCAAACACAGCGTCGGCGTCGTATATCACGCGGTATCAGGTATCCGGCCACGAAATCGCCGGAAAATAACGCCTTTCGGCCAAAATTCCGGAGAAGTGAATTTTGAAAGATGCTCAGTAGGCACTCTCACCACAAAAGAATTAAAATTCACGTTGTGACGAGATTCCAACCTCACAACCCTCAAAATCCAATTCGTCTTAATATTTGTATTTTTTTTTCTATTTAAAACATACAATCATGCTTGACTATTATAGCCAGCACTATACCTCTTTATCCAGTTTACATCTGTAGGCACATTTTAAATGTCCACAAATCTAAATAATAAATACTATCTTTCTGTTATATCTGGCACTATCGCTGGTATGACAATGTATAAAGATTAACGACCTGATTGGCGCAGTGGCTAAGCGATTGGACTGCTGCGCTAGGGGTTGTGGGTTCGATTCCCGCACGGGACAAAAATTTGTGTGATCCACAGATGTTTGTCCCGAGTCTGGGTGTTTGTGTAAGTGATATTTCATGATTGTGAAACGCACCCACGATACAGGAGAAATTCCCAGTGTGGGGCGACGTTTTTTAATAAAAAAAAAAAGATTAATTTACTTAGAAATTGTACTTGAGTGTTTAAGTTGAAATACGTTTCATGATTAATACGAAAGAAATAAACTTTTCACCCTCCATACAAAGCCCACGACTTAACCACATGGCTAGAAAGGTCATCAATTTAAGTTTCCTCAGTTATAGTTCGTACACGGCGATCAAGCCACTACAGGAGCTCTCTAGCTCTCCGCTAAGATATTAAACTTCAGCTTCATAAGACTCTTCATATCTGAAGTTGAGACGACGGTATTGTTGATAGTGGCTACGTCATCGGGACTTGGGATCCCGACTATAAGTCCGGTTAGTAACTCTTTTGTTTTTACTCCTTCTTCTTATTGTATGGTTGATGAACAACCTGGTGTCAGGGCTTAAACCACGTGTAGGCCTCTGGCATGGCTTTACACGTCATTGAAAAATCTTTCAGTTTTGCCGGTTTCCTCACGATGTTTTCCTTCACCGTTTTTAAGCAACTGATAACTAATTTATAGTACGCACATGAATTTGAAAAGACATTGGTGCGTAACGGGGTTTGATCTTGCGACCTTTGAGTGGGCAGTCCAACGGTCATACCACTCGGCTATCAGTGCTTTTTGTTTTAACCATAATCATTTTACAATTTTAATTTCGTTTTAAAACAGAACGAATTGCTGAACACATAGTACAATTAAAAATGAGATGAATCTAAGGATAATTATTAAGGTTTAGTTCTTAATAAAATAAAGTAGTGGCAACCGAATTGGTACCAGCAAATTCTAAATATATTAATATCTAAATGACATATACGATTGAAAATTAAAATACACGCATTAGACTTACAATTCATATAATGCAGGCTTATACATTGTAAATTATTACAATGTATAGAATATGTAGAGCAAAATATGTACTAGAACATATTTTGCTCTACATATTCTTATGATCTTAGTTTTATAAATAGCCAGTACGAAACAAAAATCTATCCAACCAAATCATTACTTCCTCATCTTTCGAGAGTACACTTTAATTAATCAAAATCACCAAGGAAACTAATTGATATTTCTACGACTTTTTGTGTCATTTTATCATGTTGTCCATGAGTTTGAATCTAAATTGATAAAGAAAATTTAAAAAATGATGGACACGATCAGGACTTGATACTGCGACCTTCGCCATACCGTGGCGTTGCTCTAACCGACTGAGCCATCGTGTCGCTGCTCGGAGGTCGCAGGTTGAAGTCCTGATCTTATCCATCATTTTTCAAATTTCCTTTATTAATTTAAAATGGTAGTTCGTTTACGATTGTCTACGAAACACGACTGAAGAACAAAAACAGTTGAATGAATGTTAATTTTCTCAAACGATAAAGCATTATCTTGCCGACATGTAATTAACCAAATGCCTTGCAAATACAATTTAACAAAGGAATTTGGGGATATCCACCGAACTATCTGTTTGTACCGCGGTCATTTTAACTTTGCCCACAGCGTCGAGTGCTTGTGATCATTTCCTTGAGTCCCGTGTGGGGCAAGCTGTTGTGTAGCTTGTACGAGTGAGATACGGGCACTTCTCTATTTTTGTTAATACGGTTGTAGAGCCAATAAAATGTAAAAGAAGGAGATACTGAATGCTTTTTTGGGCCTTTAGCGTTATTTTAAAGTAAACATAACATAACATCCCGCCTGTAGCCGAAGTGACAAAAATGCGATTATTAGTAATAGTCAGTAGTAATTAGTAGCACTGTGGGTTTAGCCCAATTTGTTTATAGTATTTTTTATTCATATTAGTTTGCTTTCTTGTCACATTATGTAACTCCTTGTTAACTTACTATATTGTACGTCATCACGTGTGTGAAGTGAGCATCTCAAGTGTTAGCATCTCACAATTAAACTTATGAAAACGTGGCATCCAGCATAGTTCTACAGTTCTTGATTAGTTTTAACAATAGTTCTATCGATTAAGTTATAAAAACATCGATGTAAAAAAATGAGATGCTAACTTCGCAAATCCATTTCAGCATCTCTACGTCATCTTGGTCATCTACGACCTTTGGAGTTTCTTGCCGGTTCTTCTCCATAGGAATGACATTTTTTGAACCATGCAGCTAGCATCTTAATATTTCATAAGCGCCTGTGATTTTGAATTTGAAGGGGTTGTCAGAGGTGCTCAAATAGTACACGCACCGACCTTTGACGACCCGATTGGCGCAGTGGCTAAGCGATTGGACTGCTGCGCTAAGGGTTGCGGGTTCGATTCCCACACGGGACATAAATTTGTGCGATCCACAGATATTTGTCCCGAGTCTGGGTGTTTGTGTATGTGATATTACATGTTTGTGAAACGCACCCACGATACAGGAGAAATTCCAAGTGTGGGGCGACGTTTTAAAAAAAAAAAAAATCTCCGGTTATGTTATAAGTCCCAGTGTAATAGGGGGCGAGCTTATTAATATCAACCGGAATAAATTCCAAACCCCGTGCTGCTACTGAGTAATACAATATATACATGAATAAAACCCTACTGCTGAGCATGAGGGTCGAATCCTGGGTCGGACAATGTGTTACGGAGTTTTCAATAAGGTAATTGTCAGTAGCAGCACGGAGTCTGGATTTTTTCCCGGTTGATGGCAATAGGCTCGCCCCCTATTACATGGACCTATAACACAACTGGCGAAATGTGGGTGCACGTGTGCACCTCTGCCTACCCCTTTGGGGAATACAGGCGTGATGTTATGTTATCATAACATAAATAGTAGTTTAAATTAAAATATAACATTGTTATGTTTTAATTGAAACTAGGTACTTACATACATATTATTATGAGCTTTAAGCTATACATATATAGTGGAAGCAATTTGTCCGTTTGTCTGTTAAAAAAAAATTAAATAAAAAATTATAACCTCCTTCAAAAAACTCAAAAGTGAAAAATAATATTTTATCACTTCACTTTACATAAGCGAAGTGGAAGTCGGCGCCAAATCCTATGCGTTCGCTTAGTTTATAGTGTTAGCTTTTAAACTATGAACCACGCACGTATGGCAGCATTCTCATAAATACTATTTTTCTGAATCGCTTAATGGATGTTGGGATTTGGCGCCGACTTCCACTTCGCTTATGTAAAGTGAAGTGATAAAATATTATTTTTCACTTTTGAGTTTTTTGAAGGAGGTTATAATTTTTTATTTAAATTTTTTTATTTCACGATTTTTTAGCTTTAGATTCTGCTAATGTGGTTTAGCTATTTGTATGACCATTTTAGCGATTTAAATTTTGTTTTGTGAAATGGGTATTTAGTGGAATATAATAAACCACACGACGATAGATCGTTGCAGGAAATGACAAGACTACGAAATCTGTCTTCCGATAATGAAGGTAGATAAGTAAGTCAGTAGTACATAAGTAAGTTATAATACACCTTTTATTTACTAGGCAAAATCATCCAATGAGTCCTCCCACCCTGGGTGGAGGGACTGTCAGACTTGTACTGACAGTCATACTACTGTCATACTCATCCACAGTGTTCCTTCAATAGCCCTTTACGTTCCAGGGTCACGGTTACCCAGGGACAGTACCGCGATCACGGATCAGCTTACATAATTAGGACGCATGAAATTTGAAGAGTTTTGTTCATATAACCGAATATCTCATCAGAACAAACATCTAATTATTTTTCAGTATTGCGTTTTTTTTGTAAAACGTTGTAAGTGACCTTGAACATTTTTTTTTCGGAATTGTTTTTATAACCTTTGTAGTGAGTACAGGCGTGATGGTTTTATTGGTACCGATTTGTAAGCGGACTGGCTACGCGGTGACCATTTTTTTTTACTTTCTTTAGACATTTCAAGGGAAAATGTAGGGATTTTATATTGTAATTATGCGTAAACACTGCGGTGGTGTTTTTGTTGATAATTATGTGTTGTTAAAAAAGTGAGTGAAAGGTAGACAGATAGTATTTTTCCCGAATAAGCCACGTTGAAATTATACACGCGGTCAAAGTCGCGAGCAAGCCTGTGTGTGTAAAATGTAATTAGTTTCATAGATATATCAAATACGTATGTAATGTTATCCTGACTGTATTTCGGTCACGGCTGTCGTCTCAGCTGAGACTAGCCAACTACGCAAGAGATATTACAGTGCACAAGTATGCGCGCAGACACAGGTGCACTCTCTATTCCCTCACTCTCATACTCCGATGGGACGGAAAACCGACACGACTGGAGGGAGGACCGAAGCAGGACCAAAAGCTTAATATGCCTTCTAAAGCACGGAGGAGGCTTGACGTGTGAAAACGGTCCCCCATTACAGATAGCCACAGACCCAATTGGCGCAGTAGCTAAGCAATTTGACTGCTGTGGTAAGGGTTGCGGGCTCCTTTCCCGCACGAGACAAAAAATTGTGTGACTCGCAGATGTTTGTCCCGAGTCTGGGTGTTTGTGTATGTGAAATGAACCCACGATACAGGAGAAATTCCTAGTGTGGGGCAACGTCTTTTTAAAATAAATAGCCTACGTAACCACATAACTACGAGCCTCCTAAATAGGTACCTATGTATTCTGAATATTAAGTTATCATCTATACCTTATGTATTCATCCCTTTTTCCCCACATTGGATTCGTAAATCACCCCATCTTACCTTTGCAATGTCCATATTATCATTCCGAAAAAGCTGTGTACGAATACCAGTGTCGTGGCGGCTTAGATGTTGACGTTTGTGATTCCTATGTATAAAGTAGTGGGCTCAAATAGTGACAAGTAGCAAAGTGAACTTAACAATTATTCCGTTTTAGTGATTATTATATTTTGCACGTAAATACTTTTTTTGTTTTATTAGTACTAGGTATTTACATAACGATATTATGAGGACTATTTTATGAGATTAAAACTGTTGGTTTGAATCTAGGAGTGCAATCGCATCCCTCTACCTACACTTTCGCATGAAACAGGCTTGTACACATAACTAACTGTGTATTGAGGACCTGATTGGGCTGCTGCGCTAAGGGTTACGGTTCGATTCTCGCACGGGACAAAAATTTATGCGATCCGCTGTTTGTCTCAAGTCTGGGTCTTCGTGTATGTGATGTTTGATGTTTGTGAATCGCACCCACGATACAGAAGAAATTCCTAGTTTGGGGCGACATTTAGTAAAAAAACCACGAAGATATCTCGGTTGAAAACTTTCTAATCTAAAATAATTCCAACAAATACATTCCTATCCAACCGTTCATTCAAAATACCTATACATATACATTTCCTTGTTTTTGTAATTATACCAAAACACAACATCTATAAATCAATTAAGGTAGCAATATTTTACCAAAATCCTAGTACCGAATACTATCGCAAGATGGCAGCACATCCGCTGCCAGTTCCGTAGCGAACCGGAAACAGTAAACACCGTGGCAACCTGTTGAATAATTCATGGAGACCCTATAATATATCTTATTCGGAGTTCCGGCATAGATTATAATTTTAAATAATATAGATACGATACAGTATTCAAATTAAATTGCCAGTGTCTTGCTAGTGTTTTTCTTTTGTTTCAGACAGAAAACGCTTCTTCTTCGTCGTATCGGCATGAGCCAATAGCCCCATGGAATAGGTCATGCCGTGGTGTAGAGATTGCTCAGTCAACAAGGATGGTAGCGAGGCTGACCGTTCAGGGCGCGCTAGACTCACTTAAGTATCGTCACTCGTGAAGGCTCTCTACTTGCACCCCAAAGCAAATGCTAATAAATAATTATTACGGACAAAAATTAGGTAACTCTGAAATTAAATCCTTTTATTCACACGAGGTAGTATATCTCCAGCATCTATCGTAGCGTTCGTTTTACTGACATTAAAATACAACCACTAACAGGATAAGATAAGGATACAAACCTGTAGATCATACAAAGAGGTTTTGCTCCCACGCGAAGATTGAACTTTTAATTACCCATCACTCATTACAGCTTGATCAATCAGTCCCAAATTAATCCTAGATGTTAGATGTGGGTATTCGTATAAAAGCATTTAAAACTTTTTGATAAAAATATGTCAATCACAAATAATAATAATAACAGCCTATAACTGTCCCACTGCAGGGCAAAGGCCTCTTCTCGTATAGAGAAGGATTGAGCATTGATCACCACGCTAGCTCACTGCGGGTTTGCGATTTCAGATAATGAAATCCAGGTTTCCTTACGATGTTTTCCGTCACCGTTAGTCAGTGGTGTCTTAGAATATCTAAGAAAGTATTTATGACATTGAAAAAGTCACATTGATACTTGCCTGGATTTTTTATTTATTTATTTATTTTATTAAGGTCAGCCAACAACTGTTTACACATTACATTTTTACAAACTTGAGTAATACATATAAAAGTACGTGTAACAATTTCTTAAAGGCTAACACCACATGCAAAGAAAACGGTTATAAAATTGTGAATTAAAAAAATAAAATAAAATAAAATAATTTGGTTAGTTAGTTAAGTAATTTGGTTACCAAAATTAATAATTAAGCACAAACAGACAATTATACCTTCAAGACCAATTAAAAATGATTACAATAAAATAAAATTAAAATTAAAATTAATTACAATAAAATAAAATTAAAATAAGATTAAAATAACATCATTAACAATTGAATAAATATTGAATATTGAATCATTAAGACAAGATAAAAAATAATAATAAACGTACAATAAAATGAACAATTCATGATTTATGTTGTAACAATTGGGTTATCCACAATTACTCGACAAAGTCCACTGGCACTATCCTGGTGTATGTCTATAACATCACTGTAGTTGTTTAAAATCCTACATAACCTAGGAATTGGCGAGTTTGCGCCTAGCACAGTCCTCCGCAATGGTGGGCAGAGTGGTGTTAATGCGGTTCTGGGGTATCTAGACGGTGTACGGATTCTAATAAGACTTAACAATTGAGGACAGTCTATTTTGTGTCTTAATAATTTGTACAAGAATACAGCATCGATTATATCTCTACGCGTTGACAAAGTACGCATTTTATAGTAGTGCAGACGCGTCCTATAGGAATGTAGGCGTTTGGATCTTCCTTCGGAAAATGCCAGGTGCCACAGAAACCTCTTCTGCACACGCTCAATCCTCAATGTATGAACGGCATAGTGGGGTCTCCACACAACACTGCAATATTCTAGGATACTTCGCACGAGGCTGCAGTACAGCATTATTTTGGTTTTAGTATGAAAGCCCCTAGAATTTCGCACTACAAATCCTAACATTTTTGAAGCTTTTTTAGTAAGACTTTCCATGTGTGGCTCAAAAGTTACTTTTTTATCGTACACCACTCCTAGATCCTTAATTATCTCAAGTTCCTGAAGCCTTTCATTATTTATAAAATACTCTGTGCTAAGGATGTTAGTTTTCCTCGTGAATTTTACATGATAACATTTTTTTAAATTAAGTTGCATTTTATTGATTTTGCACCATTCAGTAACATTGTTGAGGTCGTCCTGTAAAAGAGTACCATCATGTGGTGATACAATAGCCCGCGCGAATTTTAAATCATCGGCATATAAAAAAGGTTCAGAGTGATGGAAACATTGAGGGAGGTCGTTAATAAATATGTTGAATAAAATTGGGGCTAATTGAGATCCCTGGGGAGCGCCTGACAGTATACTGTAGTTTGAGGATTGAAAGCCGTTGACCACCACAAAGAATTCACGTCCCATCAGGTAAGATTTTAGCCATTGCAGAAGAGATCCTGTGATACCGTAGGCTGAGAGCTTATGTATTAAGATAGAGTGAGACATAACATCGAAGGCCTTACTAAAGTCCGTATATATGACGTCAAATTGTTTGTTTGCGTCCACAGCTTGAACAAGAGTCTCTGTAAAGGCAACTAGGTTTGTAGTTGTTGATCTTGATGCGACAAAGCCGTGCTGATGATCACTAACGTAGAGTTTGAAATGTTGTTGGATATACGGACAGATGATGGATTCGAAAATCTTTGCAAGAATGGACAGGATTGATATTGGCCTATAGTTAGAGACGTCATTTTTTTTATCATTTTTGTGTACGGGCACTACTTTCGCTTTTTTCCATTCCGTCGGGAAAGTTCCCGAATCCAGTGACCTATTGAAGATTTTTAATAGAGGCGTGACAAGGGCTGCAGCACATTGACCAATAAAAACCGGTGGGATACCATCAGATGGGATTTGAACCTGCAACCTCGTGCATAGCACAAATAGACATAGATAATTCCTATTTATTTGTTTATTATAAATAGTTTAAAAACAACGTACTACAAGGCATAGCAGACACTCATATATCTGAATTTATAATTAACCATGCGGGCTATCAACCATGCGGAAGATACCCGGTCTTTTAAAAGGCTTACGTGGGGACACAGGTCCAACACGCTGAGGCCCGTTGAGAATTTTAATCTTAAAAGGAATGGGACACCACACAACTGCTCTATAAAAGAACAGCCATGAAAAGTCCCCAGTAGGCGCAGGACTATTTTGTTTTTTTTACTGAATGAAAGACGGCGTCTGCCTTTTAACAAAAATATGACGTGTATTGCAGGCGGTGACTCGCCACTCAGTAGATGGACCCCCTAAACAGTCACCACTATAGGCAACAAGGGAGCAACACCGGTGTGAGTAGCCAGCTAGCTAGCCACCATCGCGCGCCTCGAAGACTCGGAGCAGGTTTCCCCGCTATTACGCCATTAGACACTTCCACTCCCGAGCATACAGCTTAGCGTATTATTATCATTATTAAGAATAGCTGTTACTATAGATAAATTAATCAACAAATATACAAATTATACACACCTAAATTGTACTATATTCTAACAAAAATAAATAATCTTACTTTCTTTCATTTAATCCTTTGTCTAACACCAACGTACATTTTAATTATAAGTATTTTATTCTACTAACATTTATATTTGTGTTGTTTCAGACATTTAAACTACGCCGCAAATTAGCCACGCTTATCAAAACCCATGTGTTGTCACTACACGACACTGGCAGTAAACTCGACACTGGCATAAACATCTGAAAGTGTTGAATCTCTCAGCTGGTTGCCATAATTTTTAACACCAAGACACCCGATATTAGATTCTCAACCCCGTAACAAGAGGGACCGCTAAAAGAAGAATCTAAGTTTACACCATAACAAAAGAAAGTAGCGATCCCAACAGGTGTTATTGAAAAATGTTGCTGGATTAAGATCGAACCTTAAATTGAATGGCATAAGGTTTGATTTTAAATGAGCAGTAAAATTTTGTCGTTGGTCGCTTTCGGCTATGTTATATTAGTTTTAAACATACCTGTGGTGAGTACTTATACTTGGTTTTCGGTGAATCCCTTTTTACTATTGTATGAAGTTTGTTGTATATGTACCGGCAATGTGTATAATTCAGGTATTCTATACAATACCTGCTCATTGCCTACCTAGGCATTGTATAGAATATCGGATTACACAGATTGCCGGTAACGTATATAATTACAACCCCTACCATGAACTCTTAAAGCAGGACAGTTACTGTTTACGTTGTGGAAGCGAGACGCCGCATTAGACTGCACGTAGCGGTGGCTGATTGGCGCAGTGGGCACAAACCCAGACTTCGTGCTGCTAATGGAAATACCCAATAACACTTAGCCGTACCCAGGATTCAAACCCAGGACCTCATGCTCAGCAGTCGCGCTTAGCTACCACTAGAACAACGAGGCAGTCAATGTATGTACCTATAATATATATTAATACCCCAGAAAGAACTAGGTTACATCGTAATCGTAACTTTGAGTACCCGTCACCGAAACTCACTCAAACTCCGAAGCGCTCTTTAACCTACCAATAACTTGACGCATCTCGTAAAATAACCATCACACTACAAATAAAACACCTATTTCTCGCTGCGATAAAACTAAGTGAATGCTTTCAATATACTACTAACTTGTAAAGACGTAGTCTAAATGATGTAGTTCCTTGTATTTTAGTTTAATTGGGATCACATATTAGTTTTTAGTTTTACCAACCCGCAGTGAGCTAGCGTGGTGATCAGTACTCAATCCTTCTCTATACGAGAAGAGGCCTTTGCCCTGCAGTGGGACAGTGTTATTATTATTATTAGTTTTTATATTTGATGGTGATCTGTGTAAAACACATCATTCATTCAGGAGACATTCTTTAAAGCGGGGTTACTGTAGCTTCACTTGACGCACACGTAAAAGTTACAAATGGCGATTCCATTTTTTTTCTTTAAGCATTCTTCTTTTCGTATGGTTGATGAACAACCTGGTGTCAGAGTTTAAACCGCCTGTAGGCCTCTGACATGGCTTTACACACCGTTGAAAAATATCTCAGGTGTGCCGGTTTCCTCACGATGTTTTCCTTCACCGTTTTTAGCAACTGATAACTAATTTATAGTACGCACATGAATTCGAAAAGACATTGGTGCGTGCCGGGTTTTAAACTTGCGACCTTTGACTTGGCAGTCCAATGGTCATACCACTCGGCTATCAATACTACGCATTACTTACTTAAGCATTAGGGCAATTATTGGGGCTGCAAGTAGAAAACAAAACATTTTCGATATTAAGGTTAATAAATTGGTTCAAGGATAAATTGTTAGCCGGGTTATTTATGCCATGAAACAACGCTTTATAAAAATCTTCTGCAATCGTTAATCGATTTTTACGTACGTATGTAACAGACGGTTGGACCAACCCGTCCTAAGAGAGGCTCAAAGTAATGAACAGTCATTGGCCATTCAAGTAATCACTATTTATTCTGCTATCGAACCAATCTCTAGTTAAATAGATCCAGTATAAACCAAGCCTTATTCACAGCGATAAAGACTAATACCGCTCTATTAGGCCGTGAGCAATAAATTTCATGTATGAAAGACCAGTGACGCATGAAGATAAGGCCTTTAGGCTCTAAACGAGGGCGTGGGAGTACTGAATACTGGTCCTTTCATCCGCATTTTGATTGAGATAGACTTAGGCATAATTTTATACTTATTTATTGTTTGTACTTATAATTTACGTGTGTTTATTATTTGCCATGTATTCTTATAAGTGTGGGCAAGATTGCCATTTGATGCCTGCGTTCCGCATTACTCTGTTTGCAGTCGACGTGTCTGATTACTTAAAAGCTCATGACGAAGTAAACAGTATATGGCGCATATTACATACAGCATCCATACTAATATAACAAATGTGAAAGTATTTCTGTCCATCTGTCCGTTACGTCTTCACGTCTGAACCGCTTGACGGATTTTGATGAAATTTGGCATGTAGAAAGTTTAAGACCCGAGAAAGGACATAGGCTACTTTTTTTTCAACGCTCCAATTGTTTTAAACAGGCGTTAACGCGGGTGAAGCCGCGGGCTAAAGCTATATAATACTAACCAACAATCTAAATTAACGCGAGCGAAGCCGCGGGCAAAAGCTAGTATTTTATATATCTATCTAAACAAGTGTGGTGTAAGTAGCTACCGTACCTTGAGCGGTCAACCTCGCTACCATCTTTGTTGAGTGGCCAATCTCTACATTACAGCACGAGCATGACCTGTTTCCTTTAACATAGCGCATGCGATACGAAGAAGAAGAAGAATCTAAAAAATTTGGTAAGCCAGCAATTTTATAGCAAGTTTGACTGCTCAGGGTACAAACAACCAATTGAATATCATGACTTTTACAACACTGTCATGTATTTTACCCAAATTGTAAATGAAAGAATAACCGATCTATATTAATATTTTTTATTTGACTTTGATGCTACTCGTATTCTCATTTTAGGTATATTGTGTAGCTCATTATTCTCTCATACTTGAAATGATTGTTAAACATTCCTACAACATATTTTTTAAAGAGTAACTATGGAGTTTCTTGCCGGTTCTTCTCCATAGAAACGACTTTTTGGAACCGTGCAACTAGTTTGACGTTTTATAAGTGCTCTTTTGTAGCCTATATGAAATAAAAACATTATGACTATGACTTAAAGAAACTCTTTAAACAACCTTCAGACCACTGCGTCAAAATCAGGCCTTCACACACCAAAAACACAATTTCCTTAAAAACTGTACCAACCCAAATTTAAAGCCATTATTTATCACCACGCTAGGACTATAAAGGGTAAATAAATCGCAAGTGTGGACACTCTGTGTCGTGCTGCGTCAATATTGTCACCATCAATTCAGATACGGGGCCCAGCGTCCGTGCGTTATCCTCAAATGAAACAGTGAAAAGTGCGACTGTAACTGGACCATACAATCAGGCGTGTTACCCCTATAGGGTTAGGCAATGGTGTCTTTTTCAGGAGTCTATGTGCTAACATATTGCCTTTTATTATCACACGGTAATGTTATAAAGTACCGTGAATTATGAGTTCTATGCAACTGGATTTGGTTGTGGGTGAGTAAGGATTAATGATTTAATGATTCATCGAATCGACTTACATTTGGATTTGGATTTATTTGCGGATGAATGAAAGTTATTATTGTTAGAATTCATGAATTGTTACGAGAATAATGTTTGAAACTTATGTTGTGTTTTTGTTGTTTATTTTTTTTCTCTTTGCCTTATTGTGTTTTGTTTTTTGTGTAAATGGTGTAATTTTCATCGGCCGTTCGGTTTAAGGTAGATAAATAAATCGAAGCTAAGCAGACGCATTGAGAATGTAATTCGGCGGGGCTTTAGATATTGCAATAGACTCGCCGCTTAGATCTCGCATGATGAGGTTATTAGTAAAGAAAGCACCTATGGCAACCCTTTAGGGGTTTTCAGGTGATATATAATATGACCTGATGATGAAATTATGGTTATGATTTGAGTAAAAGCTATGTATACTATGGACATAATTAAGCCTTACAGTATAAACGAATGAAGCAGAAAACGAAACGTCATAAAACGACTAGAAACTCGATTCTGTTCCAAGAAACATCACAAAACAGCGAAATTAAGAGTGATGTTAAAAAAACTAATTACATAAGCACTCACTGCCGACAGAACCGCAGCAAAAAGGTATAAAAAGATAAAAGGTAAAAAGAAAACTGTTTCGCCTGCTTAGACGCAGTGCTGAAACGGCGCTTGAGGCAACATTTTCGAAGAGTATTTTACAGGAAACTTAAAAAAGATAAAAAGGGTATAACTAGGATACTTTTTAATTGCAAACATTCTGTTCAGATTCTTATACTGAACCAATGAATAAATATTAAAGAAGGTTTGCTTCACGTCAGAATAAGTTCATCTGATGCTTTGTGCAAAATTGTTTGGTGAAATAATGTTAATTTTAAAAATGATACTTTAACCTTAGATTATCTAGATGGAGTCTGGCGCTACATTGAAACAAAAATCAAATTTAAAGTTTAGACCTAGTTATGTAAAACAGAATCAACCCTCTCAATGACAGTTTTTAGAAAAAGCTATTTTTGGCAAAATGTTGTATATGTACGTTTCATTCTGTCAAAATTGTCAGATCATTTTGATATTTACAGGGTCGATAGAAGGTTCATTTTAGAAAGTTTCTCTGCCCATAGGTATCTTGATTTTGGCTTGAGTGTGGATTGGTTTCTGTTTGCATAACTAGGTCCATTTAAAATATGTCTTTCATTTTCTCAGTTAATCTCCTAGACCCTTTTATAACTGGAGACGTCATACGTTATACTTACATTATTGTAGACTTTATGAGGGATTTTTATGAACTCCTTTAATTGGATTGATAGTTTTCTAGTCTTCTTCTTATCGTATGGTTGATGAACAACCTGGTGTCAGAGTTTAAACCGCCTGTAGGCCTCTGACATGGCTTTATACACCGTTGAAAAATCTCTCAGGTGTGCCGGTTTCCTCACGATGTTTTCCTCCACCGTTTTTAGCAACTGATAATTAATTTATAATACGCACATGAATTCGAAAAGACATTGGTGCGTGCCGGGGTTTGAACTTGCGACATTTGACTTGGCAGTCCAACGGTCATACCACTCGGCTATCAGTGCTGTATTGACTATTTTTCTAGTAGGTACCTATATTAAGTTTGCGATTGGTTGCACAGTTTTCCTCAAAAATAAGGCTATTAAGGTCAGAACAGCTATAATAGGAGCCCTCTGGCGGGTATAAAAAGCACAGGTTTCTTAAAAAAAAATTAAAGAAATAATATATCTTGGTACATTTCTCTTATCACGCGTCAAAATTATATTATTGGTGCCATACTAGGCCTGTGTGCTTATGTCAATCCCACAGAGTTTTTAACTCTTTTTATGGTAACCGTTACCATTGTTTTACAAACAGACGTTTAGGAAGAGTTAAGTTGAACAGGGCCGGACTCCTACGGTAAAGGGGTGCAAAATAATAAATAAACTCATTTGAAATTCGACCAGACAAAACATTAAACACTTACGTGCTGTGATACCACGAATAATTTTGATACATCCATGCCATTACGCCTATAATCCCATAACGAATAGAGGTGTTACCTTGTTTATATGGCAAGCCAATTGCCAATCATTTAACTAATCAGTCCCATACTGGAATCTTACCCTTCAACGACTTGCTTACTTTAAATCGGAAGTAAAAAAACCTATTTCGTTGCAGTATCATCATGCACTTGTTTATTAAGATCCTTAACCACAGACTTAACTTTAAACAGACAATGCACTTGGCGAGAATCGAGCGAGTCAACAGCCGACGCATCAATCACCTTACTCTATAAAGCGGATCTGTGACGTTGATGTATCTCTAAAGTAGTTTCCTTTAACATCGATTACGCTAAAATAGACCTGCTTATAACCTTGTTGGTTTAAGCAGAATACTTCAGTAAGTGACTTTGGGCGTTGGAACTGGTAGTTGAGTAAGTGGTATCTATTAGATGAGGTTAAAAAAAGCACTGATAGCTGAGTGGTATGACCGTTGGACTGCCAAATTAAAGGTCTCAAGTTCAAACACCGGCACGCACCAATGTCTTTTCGAATTCATGTGCGTACTATACATTAGTTATCAGTTGCTGGAGGAAACCGGCACACCTGAGAGATTTTTCAACAGTGTTTAAAGCCATGTCAGATGCCTACAGGCGGTTTAAAGTGTCACCAGGTTGTTTATCAACCATTCGATAAGAAAAAAGACTAGATGAGGTAGGCACAAATCAAGGAAAAAATGTGTAAGGTTGATAGAAAAGGACGCTTGCCAACAGTAGGATATTTTAGAGTGACCACAAGATTTTTTTATTAAAAAAAAATATCATCGCGGCATAGAATCCCTAGTATCGTGTGGGTTTGTTTTACAGACTTAAAATATCACATGAACCAAAACCTAGACGCGGAACAAACATCTGCTGATACCCAAATATTTTAACCAGTATCCCAATTCGACCATATACAAGGGAACAAAAGACTAGTAATCCTACGTGTCTAGAATATTTTTGAAAGAGCTATAGACACAGGCACAGTTGCCTTATTTCGACTTTTCCACCTAGAGAAAAGAGAAAGAAATAGTACCATTATTCTTTCAAAATCGACACCGTATTACTAACACAGTTATCATAAAAAAACTATTACAGTATTGGGTTTACTATCTCTTTGACAACTATTGGTACTACGTGTCCGCTACGCCGTAGCTAATGTCATAATGCTACGACGTAGCCAATAACTGATCGTCGCTATCTTGAACTTAGTTGTGTAGCCTTTTGTTTAAACCAATTATTTTTAACTGCTGGAGCTTGAAATTTTTGAAGACCAAGTTTAGTCGTTTCAGAGTTAATTTTAGTTTCCTAACTGGATAGGAAGTCCTTAGGTAGCCCCAACCACCTTACTTTATTATAGTTTTCATACATACAATCACACCTGTAATACCTAAAGAGGTAGGCAGACTGTACTCTATTATAAAGTGTCTATAATTATACTCACATTTTGATGTTCAACATTTTTTTCTAAAAAAAAAAACGTCGCTGCCCACTAGGAATTTCTCTGGTATCGTGGGTGCGTTTCACGAACACCCAGTCTCGGGACAAACATCTGCGGATCACACAATTTTTTGTACCGTGCGGTAATTGAATCTGCAACCCTAAGCACAGCAGTCCAATCGCTCAGCCACTGCGCTAATCAGGTCGCCAATCATTACTTATATTTAATACGTGCCTGTCTATGTACGTCGAATGGGCCCACACCAGTAGGCTAATTCTCATACGATTTTCGTCCATTGACCATCCTCGCATAAGAACGTCACATTTAACATTATTTCCATACAAATATAGGAGCGGTAGGTATTGTTTGAAATTTCATTATTATGACTAGATCGAACCTTAATTTTATTTATTACAAATTTTACACTACGTAGTTAAATCGAAGCTTGATTTTAACTAACAAGTACGCAGTCATAGGCGCTGTGCAAACGTGGACACTATTATGTCTTGTGTTGGATATAGGCCATCAATGATTATAAAAACAGTCACTCCCTGCGCAGACGTAAATCGCTGCTACACGACACAGTAACTACGGTTTACTGTGATGGTGTGCCGTGTCGGTAACCAAAAGCCCCATATACTTACTTTTCCGGCGACATAAGAAAATCATATTCTTAAACCTTATAAGTTATTAACCTATAAAAGTACTTTGATCGCCACGTTATATCCTAACCCCGGTCCAGTGTACATTAACGGTGTCCTAAATAAACTGCTACAGCAAAGACCGGAACATTAATGCACCCTATAACGTACGACAACAGATTATAATGGTTTGTTTGACCCATATTTTGCATATTGAGAAGGAAAGTGAGGACGCTTATATAGGTACAAAGCAGTTTTTATGACTGTCAATCTGTTTAACGCAGCTTAATCTTAAAGAAGGTAAATCTAATTATAATATAATACATTTATGTTTATCGTTAATGAAATCAAAGAACTAAGACAACATTTTTGAAGTCCACTATAATATTAAATCACATCAATACATTCCGTGCTGTATATCCAGCCTAAAATTGACCACCCCCTTTCCTCCCGTAGTGTTAAGAGGCAACTAAGGGAAAATCCAGAAGATGGGCAGCAGCGTCTTCTGTAACTTGACCACCAACACTGCGATCCCCAAGCCGCTTGCCAAGCGTGGGGTTATGGCAACCCCCCCCCCCCTTCTAAAAGGGGGATCCCTTTGTTTAACCGTGAACGTCTATCGGCTGATGATAATAATATTAAATCAATCAATCCAAACGTTTTGAAGTCCTCATATGTTCTACTCATCGTTCAATTCTTAGAGTCACCAAAGTTTTATCAGCATTTGAGTTGAACATCAAACTTACAGAACTTAAGTTGATTTTATAAAAAATACCGATATGGGTACCGACACACATGTATTCTTTAAACGGTTATGCAGCCGTTTTAAATAATTTTGTAATAGCGAACTAGCAAATTGCTACTTGCACCCATTAATTGGACCCATACAATAACTAGTGACTAGTTTACTATATCTAAATCACTGCGTGCACTTTAAGGGTGTAAAAATGTGATAATATTGAAATAAAACTAATTTTACGGATGTAATTATATATTGTAATTTAAAGGTGCTATCTACCAAACAAACTTTGGAAAATTAAAATAATATTAACACATATTATTTTGGCTAATCGTCCTGCACCCACACACCGAAGTCCGTCCCTGTATACATTGGTAATAAAAACATCGGATTTAATAAAAACTGCTCTCATGTCGAAGTTGCTGAACACCGTTTCCCTTTTATAGCGAGTATTGTTTGATATATTTAAATAACAATAAAATTCTACCAAGAAAAACTTTGTTCGGAGCAGTTGAATAAGCGGGAGGCTTTCTTAGATGCGACGATACGGTAGCGACACGATTTGACGCTTCTTTTGGTTGGTTGATAAACAACTTGTTGTCAAGGTTTAAACCACCTTGTTGGTCTCTGACATGGCTTTACATGCCGTAAAAAAATCTCTCAGGTGTGTCGGTTTCCTCGCGATGTTTTCCTCCACCGTTTTTAGCAGCTGATTACTAATTTATAATACGCACATGAATTCGAAAAGACATTGGTGCGTGCCGTGGTTGGACTTACAACCTTTAACTTGGCAGATCAACGGTCATACCACTCAGCTATTAGTGCTCTTAACGATGACACGAAATTAGTATTGTTTATGAAAGTATTTTCTCTTTATTACATTTTGAAATACCTACATTATACATTTTACAATTTTAATAGAAACTGTTGTATGTGATATGAAAACCTCTCTATCTTATCATCATCTACGTCCCATGTAATAGGATTATAATGGCCGTCTGGCCGAATTTCGGTCACGGCGGTCTGTCTCAGCTGAGACTAGCCAACTACGCAGGAGATATTATAGTGCACAAGTATGCGCGCAGACACAGGTGCACTCCCTAACCCCTCACTCTCAAACTCCGATGGGTCGGTAGACCGACTTGATCGGAGAGAGATCGAGCGCAGGACCAACGGCTTAAAGTGCCTTCCGAAGCACGGTGGGGTCTCGTCATGTGAAAACGGTCACCCATCACAAGACTGACTGCGGCTGGCACGGCTTAACCTCGCAGATCGACTGATCTGCGGGGTAGCCAAGCTACGAGCCCAAAAAATAGGATTATACATGTATGGAGATGCCATATTATTTCGACTATTGGTAGTAACATTTATGGCATCTCATATATTTTTCCTCTAGTCGAAATCTTTTCTTCAAGCATTTTATTGTTTAGGTCCCTAGTTGTCGAGATCGAGACCTTATATTAAAGTAAACCTCCTTTATAATATAATCGTGAGGTGTAAAGACGTAATTAAGAAAAGTTTTGTAATTCGAATTCTTATTGTACTCTTTTAAATGCGGCAGAAAATTATAACTAATTTGTCTACGTTTTACAAATCCGTGAGGCGATTGTGAATTGTTTTGTCTGTTCTTAATATTGTTTTGAGATGTTTATAAGTATAACATTTATTTTATTTTAAGCTATAAAAACATGAAGATATAATTCTAATTTTGTAACTTCCTTTTTCCGAACCGGAATCTTTTTCAAAGTTAATAAGAAGATGTAATATTTACAGTGAGCATCTATAAACAAAAGCACATCCATACTTAATATTATTAAGCTGAAGAGTTTGTTTGTTTGCTTGAACGCGCTAATCTCACACAACTGGTCCGATTAGAAAAAATCTTTCAGAGTTGGATAGCCCATTTATCAAGGAAGGCTATAGGCTATAAAACATTCCAAATCGACGCGGGCGAGGTCGCGGGCGGAAGTTAGTTTACCAATAAAGATATATGTATAGCTAAAATTTACTAAAAATGAAGATTAAGTATATTTATTTAACAAGGTACAAAATAAATTAGACAAATCATCCAGGTAGGCAGAGAGAATGTATAATTTTACTGAAAATTTCGCTGTCTATTAGTAGAAATAATCTCGCCCCCTATTATATAGAACTTATATCTTATTCAAAACAACGAAGCACATGTACACAAACAATTCTATACATAAATCGGTAGAGTATTACACACCAGCCTACCTAAGCGGACTACAAGCATGAAAATATGTATACAGACTCCAAACAAACTATTAAGCACATGCTCAATTGCTCATAGCAAACTCATACACGTGTCGAAGCAACAGTACACATCTATCTACGTTCTTAGAGGAATCGAAGCGTACGATACACATTCCTGCCTATAATTTGAAACAAGCAAGTAAGCACGTGCACATTGCAAATTCATACACGTGTCGAAGCAACAGTACACATCTACACCATTAGAGAAATTGAGGCGTACGATACACATTCCTGCCCATAATTTCAAACAAGCAAATAAGCACGTGCATATTGCAATTCATACACGTGTCGATGATGACACATCTATCTACCAGTTTCAAGAAATTCCGGTGTACGATATACATTGAAAACTCATACACGTGTCGATGCAGTACACATTTATCTACCAACCACTTTCGAGGAATTCAGGCGTATGATACACATTCCTGCCTATAATTTGAAACAAACAAGTGAGCACATGCACATTGCAAACCGTTACACGTGTCGATGATTATGTCCCTGCAACGGCTTGTCGATATTCAAAGGCAATAGAAAGGCAGTCTCTGAATACCTCGTTACTGGGACCTTCTTCCGACACAGAGTAGGTAGCGACAGAGACATCACTTAAAATAAATATTTACATAGACAACTACTTAGTTTTTATACCTATAATTATACTTTGGCTACAAGTAGAGATTCTCCAAGAGTGAGACTTAAGTTCTTTGCACTCTGGGTGGTTAACCCCCACCACCATTTACGCCAGGACACATCTATGACCTTCGGATAATTAGCACATGCCGATACGAAGATAATATAGAAACTAGCTAGCTAAGTTAAGATTAATGCTTGGTTGCATCATATTACTGGTTAAGTTATGGTTTATGTCAAATGAGACGATAACAGTAACGCTGACTTTAACATTGACTGTGGATTGGGTTGCATCGTCGTATTCCTTGGTATAGTTAAAGTTATCAGGGTTGCTGGTGAAATGAGATCTTATATACCCCAAATCAGTGGCGAAAATCATTTTTAAATATGGCAATACTAACAGTATTAATTCTCGAAGTATGGACATGATAATATGTTGGAGCTATTAAACGCTATTTCGGTTGGGAGATTATAATACAATTGACGCATCTGAAAGCTAGATAACTTTGACAATAACTTTAAACAGCAAAGATATGGCGGTTACGGTTACTGTTAAAGTTATGACGTCATCTAACAAATAGTCAAATGGTGCAACTCATTTTTTGCCTAACCGCTAGTTTAACATGTTTGTAATCTAAATTGATAAAGGAAATTTGAAAAATGATGGACACGAGCGGGATTCGAACCCGCGACCTTCGCCGATCCGTGGCGCTGCTCTAACCAACTGAGCCACCGTGTCGCTTGTTTGTAATGTTAAAGTAAGTTGGTGCAACCCAGCCTTAGTTAGGTTAATTGTTTTTAACATAATAAGTATTACAAAATGTCCTGGTGATCCGGTGGAAAAAAAGTTAAATCGCGTTTGTGTGCAGGCAAAGACCTGAGCAAGCAATGAGACTTCAGTTCCGCGTAACAGTCAGACGTCACTTTGACAACTACGCAACTACGAGAGCATTTGCATATAAATCCGATATTTGTAATCTCTGGAATGTTGAACTACTCTACATTTTGTAGAAGCGCAATGCAAACTACATACATAGGTAAAGACTCCAACTACGGAGCACCCTTTATGTATGGACCAGCTGTCCATACATAACGTGCTTTATATCGCTTCACAGCGCAGAAATATTAACAACTTTGGACCGAACTTACTCCATTTATGTCAACAGGTAAAGCACCTTAACAGCCCTAGAATCGAATGGAATGGAAAATGGGGATGACATAATGTTTCGACTATGAAATGACACGTAATCTTTGACATATTGACCCAGCATTGTTTATAATTTTTTTAAACGTCACCCCCGCTTCCAATTTCTTCTTTATCGTGGGTGCGTTTCACAAACATGAAATATCACATACACAAACTCCCAGACTCGGGACAAACATCTGCAGATCGCACTAATTTTTGCACTGTGCTGGAATAAAACTCTAGCACACAGCCGCTAGCGCAGCAGTCCAATCGCTTAGCCACTGCAATTAGGCCGAAGCCAGGGGCAAAAGCCAGTCAATAAATAAATGGAAGGCTTAATTTACAAAACAATAAGGCACCGATATTCTGTCAGCTGAAATATAATCATCTGCGCCGACTCCAACGCAAAGCGAACTGCCATAATTATACCGTTGAATATTCATGTAACATTGAAGAGAATAATTAATCCTGAGCTAGGCGTAGATACAATGTTGTATACTTCAGTAATAAGGATATAATACACCATAATATATAATACGAGCCTATAACTATCCTTCTGCAAGACAATATAATTAGTAGCTCTAGCTGCGCCCTGCGGTGTGGCCCGGTACATTTTTTCGGTATAAAAATTCTACGTATTAATCTAGAGTGTCACCTACCTCCATACTCAATTTTAGCAAAATCGGTGCTGCCGTTTGGGCGTGAAGAGGAAACAAACCAACAAACAAAATCACTGCACACACACAACTCACAAACTTTTGCCTTATAATATTAGTGTGAAGTGTGATATTATATATTTTCTGCTTGACTGCCTCGTTGGTCTAGTAGTTGCTAAGCGCGACTGCTGAGCATGAGGTCCTGGGCTCGAGTCCCGGGTCGGGCACAGTGTTACTGGGTTTTCCATTAGGTAATTCTCAGTAGCAGCACGGAGTCTGGATTAGGGCCTGGCTGATAACAATAGGCTCGCCCCCTATTACATTGGGACCTAACTAAACATAACCGGCGAATTGAGGGTGTACTATACACCTCTGCCTACAATACAGGCGTGATGCTTCCACGAGCGATGTGGCCTAAAATGTCTTGTGCGCCCTGGAAACTCAACCTTGCTACCGTCCTTCTTGACTGGCTAATCACAACACCACTGCATGAGCGAAAACAGCTCGTCCTGACACGAAGAAGAAGAAACATCTTTTCTAATAATATTTCTTTAAAGATCAAGTTAGTAACTTTGACAGAGCTTCCAAGATTGACGATACACAATTGAACGTAATTAATCTCTGGGCCGTAAGCCCTATTACTACGCGACCAGAACCTTTACGCTTATGACAGCTCCCTATAACAGCACAACGAAAAATATAAAACAAATAACTGAAAACCAAACTTCAAGAAGAGCTAATCAATCATCTCTGTCATGCGTCTGAGCATCACTAAGGGAAGTGCGGCGATATAGCCGGAGTGCGGCCGAACCCGCATTTCTATCAAAGCTTCTGGTCGCGTAGAACCAGTCTGCCATTCACAGCATAATATTTTTGTGAAGCCCACGTGGATACGATAAAAGATAAATAAATCCTCAATTCAATATCACAATACTTCAATTCAATCATCATCAGCCAAAGACGTCCACTGTTGAACATAGGCCACCCCGTGTAAGCGGGGGGGTGTTGCCATAATCCCTACGCTTGGCAAGCGGCTTGGGGGCTTCAATTCAATATCACAAGTTTTAACAAATATGCACAAAGTCACATTTTACGTATTCTATACACACATTACGTCACATATACATTTATTATACGTATACGGCACTTCCATAAGAGAACGATACAAATTGCTCTCAAATTAGTCAAGCGCCAAAGTTATATTAATTGGGGGGTGCGCACAAATTGTTGGCATTCCACTAGATTAGTTACACCCGACCGCGGCCGAAGTTTGGGGCTCTTACCCTAGTAATCGTTGGCTCAAAGGCAACCCTTCTTTGGCATGATGACGTGAAAGATGTAACACTTGAAACTCTGTGTGTATTGCGCTTGTTTTCCGTGAAGGGGTGGGCAGAAGAGCCAATGCTTGGCATCATGCGAAAGTTGGTATTCTTCATCTTATCGTATGGTTGATGAACAACCTGGTGTCAGAGTTTAAACCGCCTGTAGGCCTCTGACATGGCTTTACACACCGTTGAAAAATCTCTCAGGTGTGCCGTTTTCCTCACGATATTTCCTTCACCGTTTTTAGCAACTGATAACTAATTTTTAGTATGCACATGAATTCGAAAAGACATTGGTGCGTGCCGGGATTTGAACTTGCGACCTTTGATTTGGCAGTCCAACGGTCATACCACTCGGCTATCAGTGCTGTTAAGTTAAGTTGGTATTCATACAATGTTACTGGGCGATGGCAAAAGTTTCTTAAAGTGAGACATGTCTCACTTGTTATTCAAGTTATTAAGTATGGAGTTTAATGCGTTTTGACTCATATTATGTGATGTGATGTGATGCGTTTTGACAAATGTACATATTATACCAATTTATTGAAGATGTATTGTGTAAACAATTGTAGGCTTACCTCAATAAATAAATGATTGTCAAAGGCGTTTAATGCGTTTTGACTCTTAAGAGTGAAAGTTAGTATCTATTCATACACATGTTACTAGGTGACGACAAAGTTTCTTAAAGTGAGACATGTCTCACTTGTTATTCAAGTTATTAAGTATGGTGTTTAATGCGTTTTGTCTCATATGAGAGACAAAGGACGACAAAACTCTTAACACTTCAACGTCATATGAATCTTCTTGCTCTAAAAGGCCGGTCTTCCTAAACAAGATCCATGTTCGAGGCAGCTCTCTGTGTGATTGTGGGCTTTACGATGGATCCCTTGACCACAAATTTTTCGTCTGCCCATTAAATTCTAAGTCGTTTCAATATGCGCGTATAGCGCATCTGAAATGTTCGCAAATACGCGTACAGATTTTTACGCCATCATGCGCAAACGAATCTCTTCAGTTATGGTGAGAGTGAGGGGGAGCTGTAACATCATCCTGAAGACATTAGGTGATAAATTTGATAGCCCTATTCTTGGGCACTGGGTACACACACATTTATGCACTCGAGGTCCTTCAACTTGGAGAGGCTTTTACTAAGTTTTATAAATATATAAAATACTAACATAGTTCATAAGTCATTGTAATTACTAACCAAAAATATGGATAAAATAATGTCCGAAATAAATATATATCGAATTGAATTAAATAATATTTTAAACTTACAAAAATTAAAATTCCTCCATTTATTATCTTCCGTTCCCTTTTATGTAACTTCTGTCCTTCTATTATTAAAACTCTCACGAAATTTATCAGATAAAATAATAATAAATTGTAGCGGCCATCGGTTATTTTAATCTTTATCATAACGATTAAATAAAAATAGACCCACAAAAATGTCTAACTGCAAACGTTGCATTCTTAGTTTGAATCTGGCAGAATATTTGAAGGCCGTCTCAATTGCCACAAGAAGAAAATTGATTTCCTACATCACCCTGTTGGCAACAATGTGATAGTATCATACATACATACATACAATGATGAATGAATCACACTTTTTGCCCTAAAATGGTTTTTTTTTTTAACCGTCGCCCCACACTAGGAATTTCTCCTGTATCGTGGGTGCGTTTCACAAACATGAAATATCACATACACAAACACCCAGACTCGGGACAAACATTTATGGATCACACAAATTATTGTCCCGTGCGGGAATCGAACCCGCAACCCTTAGCGCAGCATTCCAATCGCTTAGCCGCCGCGCCAATCAGGTTAATGAGTTCCTATTTACCAGGAATCTACACACTCACTTCTTGCCGATCATTGTTTATATGCCGTACATACATTGATAGCAACGCCATTGCTATTATTGTCTCCTCTTACGACTTTCGGTAACTAAAAAGAAATGTATTGCTTCCTAAAAAAAAAACAATTAAAAGCTGAAAACTAAGCTAACGAAGTAGACTTTTTAATTAGTCTAAAGCTAGTACAAAAAGCAAATTAGTATCCAATTACGACGATAAAAGCAAAAGAATATTAAACATAAAATTAATAGTCCGAACTGAAATTAATGTGTCCTTAATTATTCCTTTAACAGCATCGAGGGATTAAGCGGCGCTCATTAAGGCTTAATTTACAGATTACATAATCACTGCTCGCGTTAAGAGATGTTCTTGTTAGTATGACATTTCAAAATTAATATAATGTGACTTAAAACATGATTTAAAATCACTTTTGTATGCGCCGAAGAGGTAGGCAAAGATATATATTTATATTTTATTAAGATATATATTTACACATATATCTTTGGCAACCCGATTGGTGCAGTGGCTAAGCGATTGGACTGCTGCAGTAACAGTTGCGGGTTCGATTCCCGCACGAGAAAAAAAATTGTGCGATCCGCAGATATTTGTCCCGAGGGTAGGTGTTTGTGTATGTGATATTACATGTTTGTGAAACGCACCCACGATACAGGAGAAATTCAGTGTGGGGCGACGTATTAAAAAAAAAATATATATATATAAACCTCCACAATAATTACCCCCCTTATATCGCCAGTTATATTATAGGTTCCAATATAATAGGGGGCCAGTGAATTGACATCAACCGGAGACAAATCCAGACTCCATACTGCGAATTACTTAATAGCATAATCCAGTCATAATTTTTCCGACCTGGGATACAAACCCAAGACCATATGCAGCAGTCGCGCTTAGCAACCACTCGGCCAACTAAGCAGGCAACTTATCACATTGATTTAAAAATGAATATAACATTATTTAAAAATAGGCTGAAAAAGTAACTTCTTAATATATTATATTATCTTAATATATGTGAAATGTTATTAAAGTAAACACGTAACAAGTAAAGTAAACACGTGTGTATTTTTCCAAAAGATAGGCAGAAGTTAGTAGGTATATTACACATTGTTATAAAGCTAAGCCTATCGCTATTTATCACGAGTATTATTAAAACAAACAATACGAAAAGAAAACGGGCTTCGAACGATATGAAAAACGTTTGGGCAACTGTACTTCTTCTTCTTATCGTATGGTTGATGAACAACCTGGTGTCAGAGTTTAAACCGCCTGTAGGCCTCTGACATGGCTTAAACACCGTTGAATAATCTCTCCAGTGTGCCGGTTTTCTCACGATGTTTTCCTTCACCGTTTTTAGCAACTGATAACTAATTTATAGTATGCACATGAATTTGAAAAGACATGGTGCGTGCCGGGGTTTGAACTTGCGACCTTTGCTTTGACAGTCCAATGGTCATACCACTCGGCTATCAGTGCTTTTTAAGCTGCCCAACTGTAGAAAAATAAGCTTAGAAAAATATTTTAAACATCCTTAAATAAAAAAAGTGCTATGCCAACATAAGTTAAATTTCCCACAATTTATTGTTTTCGCTCACTATACGTGAAAAACAAAGCAATTAAAAGGAATTATCGTGTCATTCATGTCTCCACAAGTCAGGAAGTTGTAAAAATAAATCTGGCCATATTCCGCGGGTGATATTATCGCAAATTAAAAAGCCAAGTTCCATGGGTCACTGACATTAAAAGACCACTAAGCCGCCTGGCTAAAACGGCTATAAATAAAAATGGGTGCTGCGCGAACTGGATTTGTACGCTGGGGTTCTAAACATTTAAAGGAAAAGATTCTTGAACAAAAAATACCTATTTAGGATTACTGCCATTGAAAAAGGTTCTAAATAAGTTGAAGTACACACACACTTTACCAGTGTCTAGTGGTACTGATTAACCTGCATACCTACCAACACCAACATACTAATTAGCCTGCATACCTACCAACACCAACATACTAACATACCTACCAACACCAACATACTAATTAACCTGCATACCTACCAACACCAACATACTAATTAGCCTGCATACCTACCAACACCAACATACTTTTTAACCTGCTTGCCTGCCACCTAATGTGTACTGCAAGACATGCTGCCGTCCGTTCATATGACTTCACACTATTCAGAAACGGATAGCCTTAAAATACCTTACGGACCCCTAAAAGCCTCGTTATTAATGGTCTAAAAGGGAGCGATGCAAATTTGCCCACAAATAGAAATTCTCCTCATTAACTCCGTCTCTAATGACGGTTTTTTACTAAAACCTGGCAAAGAAATGAGAAGCTTTGGCTAAAAGATGTGAGGTTAGAATAAACCGTGTTATATTCAGCCTGGATATATACCTAGGTCCTGACGTTCTAAAGGATTTTGGAATTCCTTGCGCTTTTACAAAGGTTTTTTTTTTTAAACTTCGCCCCACACTATAAATTTTCCTGTGTCGTGGGTGCGTTTCACAAACATGAAATATCACATACACCCAGACTCGGGACAAATATACACAAATTTTTGCCCCGTGCGGGAATCGAACCCGCAAAACTTAGCGCGGCAGTCTAATTGCTTAGTCACTGCGCCAATCGGGTTGATACAGGAGAAATTACTATTGTGGAGCGACGTTTTTTAAAAAATTAAAAAAAAATGAATTCATTTAATTTGTGTTATGTTCCATTCGAGGAAATACAAAAATAAGTGGCCCATCTATTTAAAACCTGCATACGATTCCACTCTTACTCCATTTCCGTTAAACTTCCATTGTAGGCCACAAAAAATGGTACAAGTTAAAATTCTCAGCAAAGTGGGGATTCATTTAAAAGTGGGATACGGAGCCTTTAACGTGGCTAAATAAAAAGAGAAGACTGGTTCATTATAGACCACTCTGATGTTGGAAACGAGATGATGGAGGAGGTAAATATTTTTATTTTATTTTATTTATTTATTAAGGATTCCAAACAGTTATTACATTATTTTATATCAACTCGTACATGGTAAAACTTACATGCTAAATGCATGAACACTTACAGGCAAACACCGCGTGATAAAAAAGACTTACAATAATTTATAAAACAACAAAAGTTGAGAAGTGATTTTTTTGCTGATCAACTTATAGCCCCTTAAGGAACTTATCCGTTAGGTCATTTCTAAATGCAATAGTGCTAGAATTAAATATATCTATAGACTCACTGCATTCGTTATAAAGCTTTGACGATCTAGATCAGTGATTCCCAAAGTGGTCCAGGTGGACCCCCAGGGGTCCACGGGAGCCTTGCTGGGGGTCTACGTAGGCGTCAATAAAAAATGGGGGTCCATAAGATGTTAATAGGGGTCCACGAAAATTTATCTGCATATAGTTTTTATAAGGGCCTACCTATATTGTTTTAAGTACCTAACTAAGCAGATAACATTTTAATCTGGCAAGCGACTCTTACTTGTCCAAACTTGCGTATTCGATATTACAATTTCGTGTACAGACTTGCAAAGCGCAATCCGTCCGACAATGCTTAGTGCTTGTTTAGACATGATCTTGATCAAGACTATAAATACTCGATGCCAAAGGCATGCTCATTTATTTGTTTCCGGAATTTCGAAAAAGAAGGTGTGAGAAAATTTATATTAGTGTTCCTAGTGCCGGAGAAAAGTAAGTACGTACCTTTTTTTTGTTGTACCTAGTTCTTAAGTATTTTGTTTCGTGTACTGGTCGGTTGATAACAAATGCTTGTATACAATGTGTCCTAGGGATAAGTGACCGCCCGGCGTATTTAGAATATTTGTACAAAATTAAATTAAGTAAAGACGCGTGACGTGCTGCAGTTTTTTTACGATATTTCCTAAGTTTGTTCATCTTTTTCCATTATTTTTGTTTACTGACTAGCCGACATCATAATTTATCAATTAAAATCATTAGACAAAACTAAAATGTAGTAAAAAAATTACTTATATAAAATCACTAAGGCCGCTAAGTCACAAATGTAAATATAATTATTAATGATTTCGTACAAATATTCAAAAAACGCCGGGCGGTCTTATCGCTCGGACACATTGTATATAGCTAACTTAGTAACTTACAGATATTTTAATTGTCCTCTTTCGATTTGAAGACAAACACAGCACGTTTTATTCAATTGTTTTTTCACGAGAGGACTGCCTCTCTAAAAAGGCCGAAAAATCAATATTGCAGAGCAATTACTGTTTTATAAAACTACTAGCGCGTGAACTCATTGATTTAATGAAATTTTAGTTATTGTTTTTATGGTCACTTTTTTGGTCAATTTGGGATTTCGACTTTTATTTTTTCCTACACAAATATGATCAATATTCGATACTGAGTAAACTAATTTTTATTTCTACTATTAAAAAATTGTGGTAAATTAGGTATTTAACATTGATATCGCTTCGTGAAAAAGTCTGTACTTGTCTTAGCGGTTTATTAGTTGGTCCCTTTACAAGCCGTAATACTTTTTCAATATAATGATAATCATAATAATATAAAGCTGACAAAGGCTGCGTTGTGCTACCTATATTCAAATAAAAACTTGGTTACTATAACATTTTTTTTTACAGGGAAGGTAACTGATACAAAACATGGCTACAGCAAAGAAAAAATGTCGACAATACAGTGTCGATTATTTGAAATATGGTTTTGTTCCATCAGAGGCAGATAAACACTTGCCCATGTGCCTAATATGCAATAAAGTTTTAAGCAATGACTCTATGAAACCATCAAAGCTCGAAGATCATCTAAAAAGGTGTCATACTGATAAAATGGGTAAAGATTTAAAATATTTTCAAACATTGAAGGAAAAATATGAAAAGAGACCCACCATGCACAGCATGTTCGCTTCAACATCTCAAAGTAACGATGATGGCTTGCGGGCATCTTACAATATCTCATTACTAATAGCAAAATCTGGAAAACCGCACACTATCGGAGAACAATTAATTTTACCCGCTGTTGAAGAGGTTTTAAAAACTGTTTTGCACAAATCTCCATTTGACGTACTAAAAAGAATTCCATTAAGTAACAATACTGTACAAAGACGCATTGATGAAATGAGCTCTGACATCGAAAGTTTTTTGTGCAATCATCTGCAAAAAAGTCATTTTTCTATACAACTGGACGAGTCAACGTTACCCGGTAATGAAGCATTATTATTAGCATATGTCCGATTTATCATGGAGGAAGAAATTCACGAAGAATTGCTATTTGCCAGAACTTTGGAGACTGACACTAAAGGCGAATCAATATTTAATGTCCTGAGTAATTTTTTTACGGAAAAATCGATTCCATTTACAAACATTATTTCAGTGGCAACAGACGGAGCTCCTGCAATGGTAGGGCGATATCGTGGGTTTATAAGTCATCTCAAAAGAATTATACCAGGACTTACAGCTATTCATTGCGTAATCCACCGACAACATCTTGTGGCGAAACATTTAAGTGACAGGTTGAACCAATCTCTTCATTTTATAATAAACGCTGTCAACAAAATTAGAAGCAATGCATTGAATACGCGTTTATTTGCTCAATTGTGCGACGAAAATGACGAAGACTTCCAACGACTGCTCTTACATACTGAAGTACGCTGGTTGTCGAAAGGTGCATGCTTAACGAGATTTTACTCTGTTTTCGATTCCGTATTAGAGTTCTTAGAAAGTAGAGATCCAGATTTAAAAGAAAACTTGATCAAATTCAAAGGAGACATTGCGTATTTGACAGATTTGTTTAAAAAATTTAATGATATTAACTTGCAGTTACAAGGGGACAGCCTGAATTTAATAAAAACAAAGGGGATAATTTCGGCTTTTCTTGGGAAATTGAAATTTATGAAGCAAAACATTAGTCGGCGCGAATTATCTCAATTTCCAAACTTGTCGCAGGTAGAAACTATTGATGAGGATATCCATACCTACAGTCAACATTTAAGTGCCCTGCATGATGACTTCAAAACCAGGTTTGAAGATATGCTGACGATGGATATACCACCATGGATCGTAAATCCATTTGATGAAACTGAAGTGGCCAATGTATTATTACAAGAGGAGCTGCTTGAGCTAAGCACCAATGAGGAGCTGAAGGTGAAATTTAGAAAAGGCTACCAAACATTTTGGCTGCAAGCAGAAATACACGAAAAATATCCTGGACTGTGGGAAATCGCAAGGAAATTTTTGATAGCTTTTCCCTCATCATACCTTGTCGAAAGAAGTTTTAGTGCCGTTACAAACCTCTTAACAAAAAAAAGGAGCAAACTAAACATCACAGAGCGGGGGGATTTGCGGTTATTGCTCACAAAAATAAAGCCAAACATTGATCGTTTGCTGACACTCCATCAAATACATCCTTCCCATTAATTAAAATTATGTCCACAACCTATAAGTATTACCTTATTATTATTTTTTTGTAATTCTTTTCTTTTAATTAATAAAATGTTATAAAATGTACCATTTTTCGTTTTTATTTAAAATTTAAAATTTTAACCTATCAGAATATAGGGACGGAACTCAGAAGCGACACAATTTTTATTTTTTGTCGACTTTAACAATGTGGTAGGAATGTAGCAGCAGGGGGTCCACCGACACCAGTTTAATTTTGAAAGTGGTGCACGAGAAAAATAAGTTTGGGAACTACTGATCTAGATATAGGCGAATTTTGACCCAGCACAGTCTTTCTGAGTGGAGCGCTTAGTGGTATAATGGAATGGCGAGGATATCTACTGGGAACTGGTATTCGGACTTTACCAAGTTTGGACAATCAATGTCTCTCCTAAGATGAGGTTCAATAAAATCTGACAACCCAACATTATCATCATCAGCTGGAAGATGTTCACTGTTTAACGAAGGCTTCCCCCTTTTGGAAGGGGGGAGGTTGCCATAATCCCCACGCTTGGCAAGCGGCTTGGAGATCGCAGTGTTGGTGTTCAAGTTACCGAAGGCGCTGCTGCCCATCTTCTGGATTTTCCCTTAGTCGCCTCTTACGACACCCACGGGAGGAAAGGGGGTGGTCAATTCTAGGCCGGATACCACACAGCAACACTAACATTATATTTAGGTATAATTGACTCTGTCTTTAAAATATCGTTATCATTTTGGTATACAGTGCATATTCATTAATTTTTATATGAATTTCATCCTGGCGATCAGGATTCATAGAAATATTATTTATTATCAGACCACCTACACTGTTCCTTTTCTCGCATAAGTAATTGAATTGTCTGGACTTTAAAATAAACATATTTTGTCATTCCTTCTCGGAGGTAGTCAATAAAAAATGCTGACGACATCTAGTTTTTAACCGACTTCAAAAAAAGAGGAGGTTCTATGTTCGTCTGTATGTATGTTTTTTTATTTTTAAATGACTTGCAAAAGTCTAAAACTTTTGTAAAACCCATTTGCAGAAATAAAATCATTTATCTTCCGGTTGTACATATTTTTTAATTGGTCAAACAGGGCCTTTTCAGGACCTTACCAGGACATTTTCCGTTGCTGAAGCGAGACACCCCTACGTGCAGTGTAGCGTCTCGCTTCCTCAACAAAAAAAGGCTTCCTTTAAAAGTTGGTAAGGGGACAGATGTGATAAAACACACGAACAAATAATAAACCAAATATCTTCGCACATCCACGGAGCAGGCTGTTGGGAGCTCTTTAATCTCCAGCGATGCACCTCTATAAAATTTAATATTAATATTAATCTGTAGACAGCGCTGCGACGAGGTGTAGCTTTCATGATTGATGTTCACTACGCGGCTTTAATTGTGAAACATTTTGACTAAGAGGTGATGAAAAGTTCATTATTATCCGTCTATGTCTGTCTAGGGTGCAATGAACAGTCATTGGGGATATCTTCTAAATATATTAAAGATTGGAGCTACTATGATGAAGACGTCCGCTTAAATAGGATTTTGATAAATTCAACCCCCATGGGGATAAAATAAGGGAGGATGGAGGATGTAAATGTATTAGTTTGAACCTATCAGTACCTAATGGAACGAATAAATTAAGACGAACAAAATAATTTTTAGTTCTAAATGTTGACAATAGATGGCTTCTTAACGCGAGCGAAGCCGCGAGCATAAATAAGCTAGTTATGTATATAGTTACTTAAGTAAGCTGTTTTGATATGCCCAGTGCAGTGTACTGTGGCCCAAATATATATGCGTCATCGTCGATGTATACTTATGACTTAGGGCCTGTCTCACCATCTATAAGTAAAGTGTTAAATAGTTACTTAACGCTAATCGGCAAGTAAAAGTTACGAGCATGTTCTATCGTATCTTAGTTACACGCCAGTTTATCCCCTGATTAATGCTACTCGGATATTGTGAAATTCGTATGAGTAGTTACGGGTGACTTTAAGTGGCGGTTAGTCTATTTGACACTTTACTTGTAGATGGTGAAACAGGCCCTTAGTCTGATATAAGACCTAGGTAGATCTATACTTTTTGATTAAGCACGAAATTGCCATTGCAGAGATAGGTGGCTGTTCGCCCATTGTAATTACCTACTTCAAAATGCTTTCAATCTTCAATATCCCAGTGCTGGGAATAAGACTCTCTTGAACCATATCAGCCACCTTGACCTCTTAAAGCAGAAAATTTATCGTTGTAGAAGAGAGACGCTGCTAAATGCAGTGTAGTGTGGCATCTCGCTTACTCAACGGAAAACGTCAAGTTCGAAGAAAGGTTCAAGAGTTCATGGTAAGGGGGCTGATTTGAATAACTCATTTTTATCATGAACAGCACTGATAGCCGAGTGGTATCTATGACCGTTCAAACCCCGGCACGCACCAATGTCTTTTCAAATTCGTGTGCGTACTATAAATTAGTTATCAGTTCCTAAAAACGGTGAAGGAAAATATCGTGAGGAAACCGGCACACCTGAGAGATTTTTCAACGGTGTGTAATGCCATGTCAGAGGCCTAGAGGCGGTTTAAACTCTGACTCCAGGTTGTTCATCAACCATACGATATGATGATGAACATGAACATTATCTATAAATTGCATACTTAGTACTATGAAAGCTATTAAAAAAATATAGTCAAGTATTCTCAAAATCTGATAGTTATCTAATAAATATGTTGCTTCAACGTCATAAATTGGGAAGGTCATAAAAAACGCTACGTTCTGTCCGTAAGGTTTACGCCCTTGGGAAATCTAGGAGCTTTTACTTATATGAGCAAATCATATTAAACAACTATGTTGTTACAATAAATATGGATGTTGCTTGTTCAGTTATTGATGAAATTGGTTTTATGATTCCAAAAGCCGTGAGCAGACTACGTTGGTGACGTCCTGTGTGATGTGCTTGTGACCATATGCTTCTCACATGAACTCTTAAAACAGGACAGTTCACGATGTGGAAGCGAGACGCCACATTACACTGCTCGTAGCGGCGCGGCGTCTTGCTTCCTCATCGTAAACTGTCCTGCTTTTAGAGTTCATGGTAAGGGGGCTGTACCGGACAATAAAAAATGTACAACAAGTAAAAGCTGTAAAACCAAATCATTTTTTTTAAAGGCGTGTTTGTTATTGACTGCCCAAAACCTCACTGCATTATCGCTTTGCTGCATCTCGGCTTCCAAACTTATTGTGACTGTAACACAACTTCTAAGTAACCGTAGCTGAATCCCAAACGTATACCAGTCTGTACCACAATCGTAACACAACCTTTAAGTAACCGTAACCGAATCCCAAGCAATACAGTGCACTCATATCCAAGCAGTTTCAAGACAAAACTACAACAATGTACAAGTATCTTACAAACTAACCCTGTAATGGAAAATGAGAGAATATAAGCAGCTAAGGTATTTACAGCGGTGCCAAATCCCGGCTTGACATTATTGGCAATAATATCCAGCGGTTGGGTGGGGGTTAATAGAAAACTTAATACCTTTATTTTCTTAGCTTCAGTTTAGCAGACTGTAGGGCGACCATGCGTTAAGCGTAGACTGGTCTACATTTTGTGTAGGTATAAATAATAATACAAAGGACAAAGGTAAAGATACTAAATTGTTTATTCGACTTTCAACATAAGCTTTACAATACGTCTTGTAAATTACGATATGTTTTGATTCTTAT
Source organism: Abrostola tripartita (assembly GCA_905340225.1). Taxonomy (NCBI): domain Eukaryota; kingdom Metazoa; phylum Arthropoda; class Insecta; order Lepidoptera; family Noctuidae; genus Abrostola; species Abrostola tripartita. The sequence continues at coordinate 13,015,695 of HG996488.1, forward strand.
TAGCGCACTAAAATATGATCGTAATATAATTTTTAACCTCAACGTTTTAACAAGGATGCAGAGATCGTCATTACCATTAGTCTCACAATTCTGCCGCAGTGGTTTAGTGATAGGACTTCTGCAACGGGTTGCAGATTCGATCCGTGAATCCAGATAAATATATATAATCGATACATAGACGTAGGAGAGTTGATCTGAGAACTGTGGGTGCATTGTATATTCTCCTGCAAGCAAAATAGAAGACATAAAAACCCGGAATATATAATAAATAGAATAATAATCACAGCCTATAATATCGGCCTTTGGCAAAGGCCTCTTCTCGTATAGAGAAGGATTAAGCACTGATCACCACGCTAGCCCACTGGGGGTTGACATTAATAGTAATCATGAGCATTTGTGTTAAATTAGCGTTTAAAAATAACCATCCATCCTAAAATTTTAACCCTAAATTTCGGTCGTCCTACTCCGGCGTGCTGAGCCAAGATGCACCCGGCTTAGAGTACCGTGTGGGCTCGAGATAAACCCGTGTGTTGACCACATCGAAATGTTACCGTCACAGGATTACTTTCACTAATATTACGTATCGGATTCACGGGTTAAAGCAAATAGGTCCGCAGCAAACAACAGGTTATTTTGTTATTTGATGAAACTGATACGAAATTGGTTGGTCGGCGTTGCTTGCTTTGCGTTTTAAGTATTTTTATAGGCGCTCCGTGTTGTGTAATTGTTAATATTAAATTTGAAATGCTGTTATTGTTGTAGGATTGGTAATTGGATTTTACTGTTTGGTCTTAAGCAGCGAACTCTGGGAGATGCGAGTTTAATTGGAATTTAAGCGAGTATATTAGAAAAAGGTTAAGCTTTAACATAGTGTTGGTTTATGGAACAAGCACTACTTGTGTTCTTAATTGTAACTCCTGCCCCCTTACCATAAACTCTTAAAGCAGGACAGTTTAAGATGTGGAAACGAGACGCCGCTACGTGCAGTGTAATGCGGCGACTCGCTTCCACATCTTAAACTGTCCTGCTTTAAGAGTTTATGGCAAGGGGGCTGGAAGCCAGTATCTACAATAATAAGCCTTAAAAATAGGGTTACCACCGTTTCTTGAAGAAAATAAGTTTATTTTTTGTATATTTCGTTAAAATATAGGTAGTAGATAGGTAATTTTGGAACTTCACGAAACAAAATATAAGACCCTTGTATTTTTCAATAAGTAACTTCGATTACTTTCGAAATAATTTCATTTGAAAAAATGACGACCATTGAATTAGCGATGAAAATATAAAACATTTCGTCGTAATATATTTTTTTCTATAATATTGTACAATTGGCTCAAATATAGAACAGCCCTCTTACCATGAACTCTTAAAGCAGGACAGTTTGATCAAGATGCCGCATTACATTGCACGTAGCGGCGTCTCGCTTCCACATCTTAAACTGTCCTGCTTTAAGAGTTCCTGGTAAGGGGGCTGTTGCCACCCTCACTAACGTCTAAGATCCACAGATGCAGCCAGAGGTATCCTACAGATATGATTAAATTGATATAGGTCTAGACGCATAAATATAGTATATACGAAAGAATAAATACAGGCGTCTTTAATCGCGAATAATAACAACACGTATATTTCAACCTTTGTCGTAAGATAAATTACAATATAACGAACACAACTATCTGTGTGTTATGGCTTCCTCTGTAATTATAATTGCAAAAGCACTTATTTATATCAGACAGACAACAAGTGCTAATTTATATTTTATTAATTTCCTTGACTAGCTGCGTCCCGCGGTGTTGTCCGCTTTTTTTTCCGGGATAAAAAGTAGCGTATTGTTAATCCAGGGTGTCAGCTACCTCTATACCAAATTGTATCAAAATTGGTCTAGCCGTTTGAGTGTGAAGAAGTAACATACAAACACAATTACAAACTTTCGTCTTAATAATATTAGTGTGATTGTCAAAACCTCACTATATTTATATATTTATTTTATTCAAACAAACAGAGTGACGACCTGATTGGCGCAGTGGCTGTGCGATTAGACTGCTGCGCTAAGGGTTGCGGGTTCAATTCCCGCACGGGGCAAAAATTTGTGCGATCCACATTTGATCGTCCCGAGTCTAGGTGTTTGTGTATATGATATTTCATGTTTGTGAAACAGTCCTACGATACAGGAGAAATACGTAGTGTGGGGAGACGTTTAAAAAAAAAAAAGTCTTGCCTGTTTCCCAGAGGAGTATATTTATAATTGACAAATGATGCAAGGAAGGTAAATTGAATCTTATTCGTAAAATAATAGGACCTATTTTTACATGTGCTTCAGCTTGGGAAACTAAGCGAAGAACTTACTAACAGTGTACTTACTGCCTCGTTGGTCTGGTGGTCGCTAAGGTAGTCTTTTTTTATTAAGTAATTATCAGTAGCAGCACGGACTCAGGATTTGTGGCTGGTTAATAGAATAAGCTCGCCCCCTATTATATTGGGATCTATAACATCATCATCATCAGCCGGAAGACGTCCACTGCTGGACAAAGGCCTCTCCCTTAATGGGACTCCACGCTTAGCAAGTGGCTTGGGGATCGCAGTGTTGGTGGTCATGTTACAGAAGACGCTGCTGCCCATCTTCTGGATTTTCCCTTAGTCGCCTCTTACGACACCCACGGGAGGAGAGGGGGTGGTCAATTTTAGGCCGGATACCACACGGGACCTATAACATAACTGGCGAAATGTGGGTGTACTAGATGTACACCTCTGCCTACCCCTTCGGGGAATGTAGGCGTGTAATGTATTATCTATCTCTATGAGGCGGCAACAACACAGACCGTCCCGGATAAGACCGTCTGGTGAAGATCCGGTTAACCGTTATCTTATTTTTTTCTCATTAACAGAATTACTATTACAGCATCTGCTATCATCGTTGACATTTGAACCATATTCAAACCGGAGATGCAACCGTTATCTATACTTGTTATCTAGGTACTTTAAAAAACAATAATTCTATAATAACATAAGGAGGTAAGTTTGTTTGTATGTAGGAAGAAATCTCCAGAACTAATAGTCCGATTTTCAAAAAAAAAAAATCGTGGATTGTCGGGCCAGAGTAGCACCTCGCCATTTCGACCCGTGGGTATCGTGGGAGGCAACTAAGAGAATATTTTTTAATCTTTTTTAAAAAACATCGCCCCCCCACTAGGAATTTCTCCTGTATAGAGGTTGCGTTTCATAAACATGTAATATCACATACACAAACACCAAGGCTCGGGACAAATATCTGCGGATCACACAAATATTTGCCTCGTGCGGGAATCGAACTCGCAACCCATAGCGCAGCAGTCCAATCGTTTAGCCACTGCGCCAATTGTGTCGTCAAATCGATTTTTTTCTTGAATATAGTTTCTACAACTGCATGATTATATAAAGTGAGAATATTGTGCGCCAGTTATTGACAAAACGACCTAAAGCTATTTTTAAGCACATAAGTAACCTATTTATGTTCTACAAAACAAAATTTTTGATTTGATTTTGTTGGGCGGCAGTGTCTTCTGTAACTTCACCACGTGAAGGGTGATTGTGTGCTCAGAAATCGCGCTTAGTGACTACTAGTCTAACGAGTCAGTCTATTTGTTATTAGTATGATGAAATATGTACCTATAAAGCAGTGATTCCCAAAGTGGTCCAGGTGGACCCCCAGGGGTCCACGGGAGCCTTGCTGGGGGTCTACGTAGGCGTCAATAAAAAATGGGGGTCCATAAGATGTTAATAGGGGTCCACGAAAATTTATCTGCATATAGTTTTTATAAGGGCCTACCTATATTGTTTTAAGTACCTAACTAAGCAGATAACATTTTAATCTGGCAAGCGACTCTTACTTGTCCAAACTTGCGTATTCGATATTACAATTTCGTGTACAGACTTGCAAAGCGCAATCCGTCCGACAATGCTTAGTGCTTGTTTAGACATGATCTTGATCAAGACTATAAATACTCGATGCCAAAGGCATGCTCATTTATTTGTTTCCGGAATTTCGAAAAAGAAGGTGTGAGAAAATTTATATTAGTGTTCCTAGTGCCGGAGAAAAGTAAGTACGTACCTTTTTTTTGTTGTACCTAGTTCTTAAGTATTTTGTTTCGTGTACTGGTCGGTTGATAACAAATGCTTGTATACAATGTGTCCTAGGGATAAGTGACCGCCCGGCGTATTTAGAATATTTGTACAAAATTAAATTAAGTAAAGACGCGTGACGTGCTGCAGTTTTTTTACGATATTTCCTAAGTTTGTTCATCTTTTTCCATTATTTTTGTTTACTGACTAGCCGACATCATAATTTATCAATTAAAATCATTAGACAAAACTAAAATGTAGTAAAAAAATTACTTATATAAAATCACTAAGGCCGCTAAGTCACAAATGTAAATATAATTATTAATGATTTCGTACAAATATTCAAAAAACGCCGGGCGGTCTTATCGCTCGGACACATTGTATATAGCTAACTTAGTAACTTACAGATATTTTAATTGTCCTCTTTCGATTTGAAGACAAACACAGCACGTTTTATTCAATTGTTTTTTCACGAGAGGACTGCCTCTCTAAAAAGGCCGAAAAATCAATATTGCAGAGCAATTACTGTTTTATAAAACTACTAGCGCGTGAACTCATTGATTTAATGAAATTTTAGTTATTGTTTTTATGGTCACTTTTTTGGTCAATTTGGGATTTCGACTTTTATTTTTTCCTACACAAATATGATCAATATTCGATACTGAGTAAACTAATTTTTATTTCTACTATTAAAAAATTGTGGTAAATTAGGTATTTAACATTGATATCGCTTCGTGAAAAAGTCTGTACTTGTCTTAGCGGTTTATTAGTTGGTCCCTTTACAAGCCGTAATACTTTTTCAATATAATGATAATCATAATAATATAAAGCTGACAAAGGCTGCGTTGTGCTACCTATATTCAAATAAAAACTTGGTTACTATAACATTTTTTTTTACAGGGAAGGTAACTGATACAAAACATGGCTACAGCAAAGAAAAAATGTCGACAATACAGTGTCGATTATTTGAAATATGGTTTTGTTCCATCAGAGGCAGATAAACACTTGCCCATGTGCCTAATATGCAATAAAGTTTTAAGCAATGACTCTATGAAACCATCAAAGCTCGAAGATCATCTAAAAAGGTGTCATACTGATAAAATGGGTAAAGATTTAAAATATTTTCAAACATTGAAGGAAAAATATGAAAAGAGACCCACCATGCACAGCATGTTCGCTTCAACATCTCAAAGTAACGATGATGGCTTGCGGGCATCTTACAATATCTCATTACTAATAGCAAAATCTGGAAAACCGCACACTATCGGAGAACAATTAATTTTACCCGCTGTTGAAGAGGTTTTAAAAACTGTTTTGCACAAATCTCCATTTGACGTACTAAAAAGAATTCCATTAAGTAACAATACTGTACAAAGACGCATTGATGAAATGAGCTCTGACATCGAAAGTTTTTTGTGCAATCATCTGCAAAAAAGTCATTTTTCTATACAACTGGACGAGTCAACGTTACCCGGTAATGAAGCATTATTATTAGCATATGTCCGATTTATCATGGAGGAAGAAATTCACGAAGAATTGCTATTTGCCAGAACTTTGGAGACTGACACTAAAGGCGAATCAATATTTAATGTCCTGAGTAATTTTTTTACGGAAAAATCGATTCCATTTACAAACATTATTTCAGTGGCAACAGACGGAGCTCCTGCAATGGTAGGGCGATATCGTGGGTTTATAAGTCATCTCAAAAGAATTATACCAGGACTTACAGCTATTCATTGCGTAATCCACCGACAACATCTTGTGGCGAAACATTTAAGTGACAGGTTGAACCAATCTCTTCATTTTATAATAAACGCTGTCAACAAAATTAGAAGCAATGCATTGAATACGCGTTTATTTGCTCAATTGTGCGACGAAAATGACGAAGACTTCCAACGACTGCTCTTACATACTGAAGTACGCTGGTTGTCGAAAGGTGCATGCTTAACGAGATTTTACTCTGTTTTCGATTCCGTATTAGAGTTCTTAGAAAGTAGAGATCCAGATTTAAAAGAAAACTTGATCAAATTCAAAGGAGACATTGCGTATTTGACAGATTTGTTTAAAAAATTTAATGATATTAACTTGCAGTTACAAGGGGACAGCCTGAATTTAATAAAAACAAAGGGGATAATTTCGGCTTTTCTTGGGAAATTGAAATTTATGAAGCAAAACATTAGTCGGCGCGAATTATCTCAATTTCCAAACTTGTCGCAGGTAGAAACTATTGATGAGGATATCCATACCTACAGTCAACATTTAAGTGCCCTGCATGATGACTTCAAAACCAGGTTTGAAGATATGCTGACGATGGATATACCACCATGGATCGTAAATCCATTTGATGAAACTGAAGTGGCCAATGTATTATTACAAGAGGAGCTGCTTGAGCTAAGCACCAATGAGGAGCTGAAGGTGAAATTTAGAAAAGGCTACCAAACATTTTGGCTGCAAGCAGAAATACACGAAAAATATCCTGGACTGTGGGAAATCGCAAGGAAATTTTTGATAGCTTTTCCCTCATCATACCTTGTCGAAAGAAGTTTTAGTGCCGTTACAAACCTCTTAACAAAAAAAAGGAGCAAACTAAACATCACAGAGCGGGGGGATTTGCGGTTATTGCTCACAAAAATAAAGCCAAACATTGATCGTTTGCTGACACTCCATCAAATACATCCTTCCCATTAATTAAAATTATGTCCACAACCTATAAGTATTACCTTATTATTATTTTTTTGTAATTCTTTTCTTTTAATTAATAAAATGTTATAAAATGTACCATTTTTCGTTTTTATTTAAAATTTAAAATTTTAACCTATCAGAATATAGGGACGGAACTCAGAAGCGACACAATTTTTATTTTTTGTCGACTTTAACAATGTGGTAGGAATGTAGCAGCAGGGGGTCCACCGACACCAGTTTAATTTTGAAAGTGGTGCACGAGAAAAATAAGTTTGGGAACTACTGCTATAAAGCCACCTCTCTGCCTATCAATTTCATCACAGTTGTGACAAAGAAAATCTACGTAGCGAACTAGGCCCGTTATTTATAAAATATGCCTATTAAGTACTAGATAATGTTTAATTAAGTATGGATATTAAAATAAATTATAAGAGGAACAATTACCTAAATAGTCATAGTCATAATGTTTTTATTTCATAACGGCTACAAAGAGCAGTTACAAAACGTCAAATCTAATTGCTCTCAAATACTAATGTAATAAAACTATTATTACAAGTATTATGTTTAAGCACACTTTCTTATAGCTACTTAACTACAATTGATTAATTACATACAAAATCTAATTGATAAACAATATTATTCAACTAATTTGAATCATACTGACCCAAATTCGCGGTCTTGTAAAAAATAGTAGGTATCTAATTACCTACTTTTAAGATAAAAAATAACATAGATTCAGTTGATAACCTTGTAAACACAAATAAAGCAATGGAAATCAAAGTACAGCCAACACTGTCAAATAGAAGTTATCAAAGATAGTTCGAAATTTGAATTCGTCCGCCATTCATGGCCGTACAGCATTCAGTGATTTGTGAGACGGCGACCAATACAGGCGTATAAAAAGTGTGATAATTAAATATTTGTAATTTTAAAGTATTTTTATAGAAATGTTAATAGTATTCCATGCGTCCGTTGTATGTTTATATTCGTTTGCGATCTGGTATGATCAACAATATGTGGAGGTTACTTTCCCTTCGAAAGAGTTTGAACACGTTCCTTTCAAAGCTCGAGCGATATTCCTAACTTTTTGGACCCTTGTAAGTATATTTTTAATACCTTTGCCTTAAAAAATATGTGTTTAATTATTGGTTGTTAATCGCCAGTGCGCAAGAATGGTGATAAAAGTTCTTTCTTTCTCTATGAGCAGAGGCATTTGCTCTTTAGTACGGCAGTTTGGTACAAGCTGGTGATATTATTTTTATTTAAAACTTTATGCAGTCTCAAAATATTCAAGACTCTTCTTTTCCAAAAACTTCTTAGTTACTCTATTCAAAGCTTACGATGTTTTACTACTCCTACAATTATAATACCTTATGAGTATGATCCTAGGTATTTCCTATCAATTATTAGTTAAGTAAACATAATTACTATTATCGTTATACGGCCTGGGGAAGGTTAGGGTTCAAACGTAGTTATACGTACGTAGGTATTTCGGACTAGATTACGTTCATGATTGACTCCGATATAGAGATATGAAAATTGTGTGAGTAATTTTGATTAGCGGAAACCTACTAACTAGATACTATAGGACCAGGCGCGGATCCAGCTCTCAAAAAGGGTTGTGGTAAGTGACCACAACCTTTTTTAAACACACACCTTATTTTCTTTATATTTCTTTGACGACCCGATTGGCGCAGTGGCTAAGGCATTAGACCGCTGCGTTAAGGGTTGCGGGTTCGATTCCCGCACGGGATACAAATTTGTGCGATCCACAGATAATTGTCCCGAGTCTGGGTGTTTGTGTATGTGATATTACATGTTTGTGAAACTTTGTGAAACGCACCCACGATACAGGAGAAATTCCTAGTCGTTTAAAAAAAAAAAAAGAAAAAAAAGTTGTTTCTTAGCTAAGTCTAAAAAGAGATGCTAGATATAACTGGACATTGGGCGAGACCTGACGTAAGACCTACAGCTAGGATGCGAAAGAGAGTCGGTCACTAATTGAAGGCGTTCGTTCTGTATTCTGAGATTCGGACCAATTCCCATAGCGGTGATAATAGAGAGCTTATTCTAATACTGATGTCCTGATGGGCAATCTACCTCGCTTTCATCTTTGTTGGCTAGTCAATCTCTACGAAGCTTGATCTGTTTTCTTGTAACGTTCGTTCGGTGAACGTCATCCGAATTATGATGATCATGATATTCGGGAATGCCCGACTAGCTTCGTACTCAAACGGGGCTCCGTTTAAGTTCGAATCTAGTCGGGCATTTATTCATAAGCTTACGCGGCAGTCGCGAGCCGAACTCACAGTGGCGGATCTACCCTAAGGCCCAGTAGGCCCGGGCCTAGGGCGGCCAATCGTGACAAAAAATTCACTGATGATAACAAGAAATAACCCTAATAATAATAAGTACCTACCGGTTGGGTCAAGGGCTTGATGCAGAAAGCGGTACTCCTCGACACGGCACGCATTGTGAGGAGGTTCCTCTCTCTGGAGCCCTAACCACCGGTAGCTTGGACCCTGTTTCCGCTGTTGGTTGGCCTCTATTTTTTATATTTTTTAATATTGTATTTTTATATACATATTTAAAAATGTAATTTATAAGAAAAATATTTAAATAAAGGAGATAATAATAAGTACCTACTAAGTATTACAATAGCAAAATTCCTTATGTAGGAATAAGGTAGACAACAATATATTGTGGGTCCTGAGAAAGGGGCGGCTGATACATGGCCTGGGGCCTAGGACGGTTAAGACTGCAAATCCGCCACTGCAAACTCAGTCAAGCATATATGAACATAGGTATGGAAAATAAGTAGTTATTCTTGTTAAAATCAGGTAGGAACTTCTTATAGACTGTATGGAACATGATAGATATTTACTAAGTTGTCAGACTAATAAATTAACAACCGATGAGCGATTACAATTGAAGTCAATATATTCTTGATTGGTTTTATTAAGTACCACGACCGTGTCGTAAGTCTAGTCCCCTAGCGGGACTGCCGAGCATAAGGCCCTGGGTTTGAATACCGGGTCGGGCAGTGTTACTGGGATTTTCCATTAGATAATTTTCGGTAGCAGCATAAAGTCTAGATTAATAATTCTCTTAGTCTTCGGTTAGTAATTAATCTCGCCTCCAATTACGTATGACCTAAACATACCTAACCGACGAAATGTCGGTGTACAGTGCTACACAACTCTGCCAACCTCTTCACGGTGTACCTATAGGTAACTACTTATACAATATCACTGGCTGCGCCCCGCGGTCCTGGCTGGAGGCCTTGTATTAGGTCTCGCCAATCGTCCGGTTAAACAGTAACAGCTCCCTCAGAGCTAACTGCGAGAGACATTTTCGAAAGAAAAAAAATGCGCCCCGCGGTGTTACCCGCCTACATTTTTTCGGAATAAAAAGTAAAAATATATTTTAAAAAGTAGTATCTATGTGTTAATCTAGCGTGACAGCTATCTCCATACCAAATTTTAGCTAAATCAGTATAGCCGTTTGAGCGTGAAGAGGTAATAAACATTTAAACACACTCACAAACTTTCGCGTTTATAACATTAGTGTGATTTAATTTCGGTATCTTAACTTAGCTTATCTTACGATAGCTTACAAAAATCTTTGTAAACACTGGGGATCAAATAAGTGTATCGTTAAATTAATTATCGAAAATAATTTATTGCCAAGGGCATTGAAAACAATATAATGCAAGTAGCTGCCTACCAAATTAAATAGGTATCGTAGGCATTGGATAACTTTAGATATCTTATTAAAGACATAAATCGTGTATGAAGTTTGTGATAAAGTCTTTTGATACCTCCATATGCTTTATAGGTAGTACCTACCTACATACATAGTGAATCACAAAAATGTGTGGGCCAACTCATATTCAAAGTCCGATGGGAAGGCAAAACAAGCCGGAGAGAGACCAGGCGAAGGATCAACGGTTTAACGGGCTCTCTGAATCTTAGGTTTTTGTGAGCAAAACGATCACCACCAAATCACTGATATTTTTCTTTGAGTGGTGACCATTACAGATCCACACAATTTGGTATATAAACATATATTATATTGACTGAAACGTTACTCTAATGGTTAGTGACCCTGACTGCTAAACTAGAAGTCGTGGGTTCGATCCCACCCAAGACAAATCATTGTGAGATGAGCATAATCATTTTGTTCTGTCTGGGTGTAATTTATCTATATTATGTATATATAATATATAAGTACCTATGTTTATCAGCTCTCTGTTTAACGTAATACAAACTCTGCCTAGTTGTGGATCGGATGACCGTGTGTGAGTTGTCCCAAGATATTATTATTACCTTTTATATTTCTAACAAAAGTTATATCAACCTACCTACTGCTTGGGCAGTAGAAATGTCAAAGCTACGATAAGATTTAGTCTTTTTGGTAGCTATCTTGCTACGCGCCCCTGTTACCTACTTAGTAAGTATCTAAGTACTAACACTACCTACCTCTTTTTTCAGGTACTTCAAACACTATACTTCATAGTCGCCCTCTTAAATGACGTCGTCGGCACCAACTCAGCAACGAAAAATCCGCCGTTAATTCGAAAATTCAAAGACGTTCTCTTCAGCATTACGCTGACAACAGCATTTTACGTCGTGCTAGTTTTCTGGACTTTCTACGCAGTCGACAAGAAACTATTATTTCCGAACGAAGAAGCAGAGAAACAAATACCAATATGGCTCAACCACACGATGCACACGTTAATACTACCCGTTATTCTCATAGAATTATGTGTTAGTAAAAGGAACTATCCATCGAAAAGAACTGGTTTGTCCGTCGCCATTTGGCTAACAGCAATTTATTCCACATATATCCATGTCATGTTCTTCAAATACGGAATATGGCCGTACCACTTCCTTCATGTAATTAGCTGGACAAGTAAATCTCTGTATTTTTGTAGTAGTGCCATTCTAGGTATTTTATTTTATTTGTTTGGCGAAAAATTAGACAGTTTAGTGTCTAAAAATACTAAGTTAACTCTTGCAAATGGATTTAAGAGTCATTAAATAAATGGTATAAGTATGTACATCTAGTTGTATTATTATATATCCTGAACCTGAAATATTATATATTGAGAAGAATCGTCATAGGATATACCTAAAACCTCTTTCTACATTCAGCCAAAATCAGTAAAAGGCAGTCTCAAATCTTCCAAGGCACCAGACATGGCAAGGCAAACAATAATTTTAAAATAAGAAATAATCTTTTTTTGTTCTGACAATACCATATAGATACAGATGTAAGAAAACGTATTTTAAAAATACTTACACACCTATTTATAATAAACTTAAAAATGGCATAGTAAACAACAATAACACCAGCTTTTAAAAAACAAATAGAACTTATGTTTTTATGTAGGTAGTATCACATCTGTAATCCCGAAGGGCTAAGCCACAGACTCCATAGAGCACTTTGGATAACATAGAAAGGATAGACAGACATGTTCATTGTTCTCTTTTACTGTTTACTATTTAGAATGACCTAGAAATAGAAACCTGTCAACTGGAACATGCCTCAGTTGATAACAATAATGTCAAGAGCAGCTCTAGTAAAATTAAAAAAATATTCTTAGAAACAATGTTTAATAACAAATAGAAATATAACAATATACAAAATTAATCAGAACCTGCTTGTATACTTACTTTCATTAAATATAAACCTCTGATTCAAATTCTTTAACAATAAAGTTTAATTCATCATCTTGATTTCTTTTTCTGTGTCTTCTCTTTTTTCCTGCCCATGTAGGTGTTTTAAGATCCATTTGTTCAGCACATTTCTCATATATTTTACATAGACTTTTATAAAACATCAGCACAGTTGTTGCGCCCTTTAGGTACTGATCAAAAAATGCCTTTGGATCAACTTGATTCTCCAATTTTACAGCAATATTGTAAATGAATGTGCCATTAAAAGATTTATAGTATTTTGTAGGCTCAAATGGATTTCTACATAAGGTGTTTAAGCTGTTAAAATGGTGCAGACAACATTGAAATTGAGCAAATGATTGCATTTTTCTGTGGTCATAACTTTTGGGCCGCTTTTTAATCTTATCATCTAATTCAAAATGTTTCAACAGAGCTTGTGCAGCTATCAAACAGTCTTCATATTGTACTTTGTTTTTATTTAGGAAGAAATCATTTTCGTCATAATTGAGGGTAGTTGGTTGTTTCTTCAATTCTTCTATCTTCTTGGAATATTTGTTGTTGAATTGAAAATGACCTCTAAATGTGCCTGTTCTCTCATCAATGGCCTCTAACATTACATAACAGATTAGAAGACTGTGTATATTACCCAGCGGCACTTCACACTTGGCCACCCACCAAATTATGGATATAAAGAACAGCTGAAAATTTGATGGTAATGTTTCAATTAGGTTAAAATCTAGATCTGCCATCAGCTCCTTCAGAAAGTGATGAAAACATGACTTTAATTGTTCTTCAGATAATTCACTAAATGGTGTATCAAATGGTCTTGAAATACTAAAGTCTCTGTCAACTAATAATCTTTTGTAACTTGTGCTCTTTTCACGACTTACATATATAAAGTTTTCTTCAGAAAAGTCAACTAGCAAATCAAAAGAATATCTTAATATAGATAATGTACACAAACATGAATCTTCATCAGTATAATCCTCAGCTTGAGGTGAACAGATGTGTATGTGGTGTGTGTACAAATTAATTAAGGTTTTAGGAATAATTTTCTGGCGAATTCCCTCTGCAAACCACTCTGGTACTCCTAGTACTAACTGATCATCTCCATTACCAGTTTCTTCATCCTCCTCACTTTGATCCTCATTTTCTGAAGAGTTTTCTTCATTGTCAGGAGAATTATCTTCATTATTATCATCTTCTTCTAAATTTAAATTCTCTTCAAAGTTTTCAGGCAGTTGCCAGTCTGATTCTAGTGTATCATCTTCGCTTATATTAAAATATTTCAGTGACCTACAATGCTTACTGTGATACCCATCAATACTTTTCTTGATAATGGCAAGAACTCGGTCCTTTTGCTTCTTTTTTAACCGACCCAGTATTTTTGCTATAGCTGACTCTAAGGTTTCATTTTGTAGCCACTGAAATAAACCATGAATACATTTTTGTTGATCACTGACTTTCTTCTTTATTTTAGGCAATTTTAACTGTGAGAAGAACTTCCTAAAAACTTTTTTCTCAACATAATCATTGCCAAGCAGAGTTGCTAATAAAGGCAGTAACTCCTCTTTCAAGCCGCCAAAATTACGGACCATATATTCCACTCTATAAATTTTACATTCCAAAACAAATGTTTTAGTTCCATCAATTTCAATGGGTTTAGGTTTTAAGTCTAAAGTGTTGAAGGGAATATATAGAACATTGTAGATAAAAAAGTCGGAATCATAGCTCAATACAGGGCAGTTTAGATGCCTGGCCATGGCCGCTATTTCATCATCGGCCTCGAATTCACAGACCGTGTATGCAACATTCATGTCCGTCAGAGCTTCTATGAAAACGTCACGGAATAATAACGGGAAAATGTGAATGCTACTTTGTGTAACTGCGTCTAACTTAGACGCGCCAAATATTTTCGATCTCAATCGATTGTAAATAGTCTTCAATTTTTTTCGCTCGTGGCTGCCGTCGAACAATACGTAAGGTGTAATGTTGCATTTTTTAAGATTTTTAAAGAAATTTCGGACATAAGCACCAAACTTATCGTAGTCGCCACCGAAGGCCGAAAAGCTGTTTAGTAATACAAACAGCTGAGCGCACAGGCTGTGTCCATCAATAACCAGGCAGCAATCATGAAGCAAGAAATCTTGTAGAAATTCTTTCTTCTTCTGATTTATATATGTAGTTAAACCTCTTACTCCCATATTTATTATACAATATCAAAATAAACAAACTATCGGTTTTCAATGTTTTGTTACGTTCATGAAGTTATAATAAGTTTTGTTTTGACTTTTAAAGTTTTGAGGTTATATATACATCACTGTCTATTTTTGTCTATGCATTTCGATTTGCTTTTGGTAAATCGAAATTTGAATTATGGAAGGTGACGAATTAAAAAAAATGTAAGAAAAACGTTCAGAAGTATGAAATATTGATTTTGTATATACGTTATTTGCTATTAATAAAAAACAAATATTAACTGTATATAAGTGATTTAACTTGTTTATTTAGTTTGTTTATGTAACAATATTTACTTTAAATTTAAAAACAGCCTATATTCTAAATAATTTGTGCTTTTAACCTTAATTTAAAATCTAAAGAATTATCATTTTATCCAAAATCTATATACATAATTGAAATACCAATTAAACCGCTTCGCAATAATGATACATTTGATGTTAGTCTCAA
Source organism: Abrostola tripartita (assembly GCA_905340225.1). Lineage (NCBI taxonomy): Eukaryota > Metazoa > Arthropoda > Insecta > Lepidoptera > Noctuidae > Abrostola > Abrostola tripartita. The sequence goes on from HG996488.1 coordinate 13,030,841, forward strand.
AAAATCAATATTTAGTTTCAGAACACAACATTAAACGTCATGCGCTCTCTCTCCGTCCCTCGCCTCCCGCTCTCCCTTCGCTTGAATGTACCGTACCGGCCGCGTGTGTTAAAAGTTAAAGCACGTGGATTAAAATTATATTGTTTTTATACAATTGATATACCATCAACTGTGTTAGAATTACCGTTGCCAAATTAATTGTGTTAATATCACCAATAACATAACAGGTAAATGTTTCAATCGATTCGTTTGCGCCATTTTAAAATTGCCATGCATGAAGGTTCAAGTTTACATTGTAATAATTTATTTCGCACTTTCGCAGTGTGAGAATGACTGAAGCAAAAGAAGTAGTAGCTGAGACCAATGGACAGGAGAAAAAGAATGATGATATGGAAGAAGAAACTGACTTGGAAAGTGCGATTATTCGCCAAGTGGAATACTATTTCGGTTAGTAATAAACTAAGAAATCTTTATAACATAATCTCTGTTCGTATGTATAGTAAATGATTATTACGCCCCCGATAAGCCCGAATGAGTCATTGGATATCTACGCTTAGGGTTGCGGCTTCATTGACACATTTGCATCATCTACAGATCAGGCGCTTTTGCATTATTTTTGCTTAGGTGTCATGTTATTACAGTATAACTATAATTAAATCGATACTCGTATCCTTTGACAGAGTCCTTCACTGGTAAAAACTAAGCAGTACAAGTATTTTTAGATAAATTAAATACAATTAACATCTGAGGAAACTCAAACACCACACCACTGCATTCTATGGAGAAGAACTGGCAAGAAACCATAGTTACACCCATTTTCCTGATTTCCAGGTGACTTGAACCTTCCTCGTGACAAGTTCCTCCGTGAACAAGTGTTGCTTGATGATGGATGGGTGCCGATTGATGTCCTCACCAGATTCAACCGTCTTGCCAAGATGACGAAAGACACTGACGCTATTGCCAAGGCACTTAACAAGTCTACTAACGGACTGCTGGAGGTATGCACAACTTATTTTGTTATTATACATTACTTGGATGTGTTTTCCCATCCTGCATGGTAAAAACAATGTCTATGTCTGTTTGTGTGCACATAACTTGAAAACCACTTAGCTAATTCACATGAATTCATTTTTGGTGAGATTGAGAGATATTTTTCAGCATGCTAAACCCTAGGCTACATAACTGTGACTGAATTAATGTAATTATGTAAATTCTTAGTTATTCTCTCTTCTGCTAACTAATAAATTAAAACATTGAGTGTAAACCCGGATAGTATGAAATTAACAACACATAGCAACTGGTTAATACTAATAAGGACAATATAATTATGATAAATGATGTGTAAAGCACTTGCCTTGTATTGGCATGGTTTAAGTTATAAGTAGAGCCTACACCCCCTTACTTACAAAATTAACAATGTACAATTAACAATTTATCAAATTATATCTGACACTGTTGTTTACATGTTAATTAATGTCAATAGACTTACTTAAAACACGACAAATTCTCGAGCTTTGCGTCATTTGTACGTGCAAGAAGGTTGAGGTAAGAATCCCTAGCTCTGGCTATAGGATTTTATCTTCCCATGGCTGGCATAGTCACCTGAGTGGCTGAAGCCCTGTAAAACACCAAATTAAAAATTCTTTATAAGTAAGAGGATTACTAAACAGTTTAGTCCAATTGTGCCTAGTTTAACTTAAACCTTGGTCTAACTCTTACAGATATCTGAAGACAACAAGAAAGTCCGTAGAAGCCCTGAAGTGCCGGTACCGGAGATGAACGAGGAACGCAGGAAGGAACTCAGCAATAGGACCATTTACGCTAAAGGTTTCCCAAAGGACAGCACCTTGGATGACCTGCTAAAGTTCTTTAAGCAGTTTGATGAGGTAGAGAATATCATCATGAGGAAATACCAGGACAAGTCCTCCAAGAAGAGGCTTTTTAAGGGATCCGTGTTCGCTACATTCAAGACTAAGGAACAGGTAAATTATACTGAATTGTGTTAGCATACCTCTTTTTTATGAAAGCAAGAAATAAAAAGGTTTGTTTTACCACCGACACAAGACCACACAAAATCAAACTGTAAAAGAAAAAAATAATATTAAAAAGATTTAAAAATGGAAAAGGAAAAAAAAAACAAAGATATTAGGGTGGTTAGATTATTAAGGGAATGTGTGAAGGAATGGGAACTTTATCATTTTAAAAGGGCTTAACTTAAGGTATGCAAAAAGATGTATGTAGGAAGCCTCCCCAAGTGATGAAACCCATTATAGGTTCCTCTATTAACACACTCAAGGTGGTCAGCTCAGCTCAGTGGCGTGCCATATGAGAGGCCTATGTCCAGCAGTGGACAGAGATACGCTGATGATGATGATCATAGCTTGACTTGCAACTATGCATTAATTAAATAATGTCAGTACATAGAGAAGTAATTCATATACAGTTTATAATTATAGTATACGTAATTAGCAAGCTGGCAATAAATTATAATCATAATATCTTGGGACAACCCACACACGGTCATAGTCATAGTCATAATGTTTTTATTTCATATAGGCTACAAAAGAGCACTTACAAAACGTCAAACTAGTTGCACGGTTCCAAAAAGACGTTTCTATGGAGAAGAACCGGGAAGAAACTCCATAATCCATCCTCTGATCCCAAACTAGGCAGAGCCTGTATTATGGTAACCAGACAACTGATTAACATACTTATTTATTTTAAATTGGTATCAGATATAGATAGGTTAAGCAAATAACAGTCATCCTCGTGTATAGATGCTGCAAATAAATAGGTAACCTGTTCTTTATCAAGTTGCTATAACATATCACAGTATTCCTCTGTGCCCTGCCTTTAACAGATGTGATTAGCAACTATATACTTGTGCCGAGTGTTAGTGGTAGACCACCCCCTTTCCTCCTGTAGGTGTCGTAAGAGGCGACTAAGGGAAAATCCAGAAGATGGGCAGCAGCTTCTTTTGTAACTTGACCACCAACACTGCGATCCCCGAGCCGCTTGCCAAGCGTGGGGATTATGACAACTCCCCTTCTAAAGGAGGCCTTTGTTCAACAGTGGACATCTTCCCGCTGATGATGATATTTGTGCAAAAATACCTAAAACTTCTTACCAAACCTTACAGGCTGAGAAATTCATAGAGCAGAAACCATACAAATTCCAAGATACTGAACTGTTGATCCACTGGCAAGACGACTATATACTGCAGAAGCAAGAAGAGTATGCCAATAAAAGGGAACAGAAGGACAAGAAGAATAAGGACAAGGATAGGGAGGTGAGTACAGGTATCTTCTTTGTATGTTTGATTACAAGGAATGTTAACGCCAATTTTCTTTTTATGTATTCTGAAAAAGGGTTTAGAATTAACACTGTTACTGTAAATGCAAACTAAATATGGCAAAAAGTTACAAAGTTTTAAGCATTTCAAATTTGATTGTTGACTGAAATGGCACTATAGGATGGTGACGTCTATGTCCTGTAGTTGCGTAGAACTTCCGCATAGCCCCGTACTTTAAGCGTTTTGCGGGAGAAGGATAAAGAATGCTTCCTCCAAAAACTTTAAAACACTGTATAATCTTTTGTTTTTCCAAGGATTTTGTTAATTTTTCCAGTTTTTGGATTTCTTTAAATCCTTTTTTTCGATTTCAATGAATTCCAATGTAATGGTAAAAGTAGTCAACACCCCTATTTATTAACTAACATATTATATATATGCAGTTTATTCACACGATTTTGGATTTTATTCTATGGAAATAAGATGTAACTAATAGATACAAACTTATTTACAAAACAACTGCTCAGTATTTCTATAAAAATGTTTATAGAAGTGCAATATTATGCAAAAGTTAAAGATATACCAACTACTTATTATTGAAATTTGCAGGCACAAATCTATAAAAGCTTTACTGTGTGTATTAAAAAAAGGACCTCTTTCTGGTTACCAATGAATCCTTAAAAATGATCAACCATCACGATTGTCTTCCTATTTGGTATACAGACCCCTAAATGTCTACCATAATTGATGCAGGTTGAAAGAGAAGAATTTAAGCTGCCCACAGGCACAGTGTTGCACTTCAGTGAGGGAACTGACCAAATGAAGAGGGAAGATGTTAAAGAGGCACTCTCAACCATAGGTGAGACAAGTTTATTATTATAAACTATTCACATAATATAGAGGAATATGTTCAGAGATAAGGAGTACCCTTACCCTTAACCGACGAGGAATGTGATGCGAGTGAATGAGGCGAAAAAGTATGCCAGGATCGTAGCATCCGTGGTCTCCACACGGAAACAAGTGTGACTTTACATATGCATGTTCAGAGATTGGTATGGTGTAAATAGTCAAGTGGTTGAAAGCACAACTGCAGAGCATAAGGACCTAGGTGAAGCAGTGTTGTTGGGTGTTAACATTGGCTAATCCTCGGTAACAGCAGTAGGAATGTGTCGCTCTTAATTCATGGCACCTATATCATAACTGGTGAAATATGGTTGTATTATAAATATACACAGCTGTTTACCCCTTTGCGAAATATAGGCGTGATGTCATGTTTATATTAAAACTTACAAATGTCTACTATTTTGTAAAAGTTAAACATCTTATTGTTAAAGTTATCTGTACCACCCGTTCGTTTACTGGCAGAGAATGCCTCAGACATTAAGTCCGCCTTTGTTAACACTATGTAACTTCTTCTTATTGTATGTTTGATGAACAACCTGGTGTCAGAGTTTAAACCGCCTGTAGGCCTCAGACATGGCTTTACACACCATTGAAAAATCTCTCAGGTGTGCCGGTTTCCTCACGATGTTTTCCTTCACCGTTTTAGCAACTGATAACTAATTTATAGTACGCACATGAATTCACATTGGTGCGTCCCGGGTTTTGAACTTGCCACCTTTGACTTGGCAGTCCAACGGTCATACCATATGGCTATCAACTTAAAGTTTAAATAAATAAAAACATATTTTAAATTACTTTTCAGGCGCGGATATAGCATACATAGACTTCAAAGTCGGCGACAAAGAGGGATGGGTGCGTCTCACCAAGGAGAACACTGCAAAGGGAATAGCAGAGAAGATGACAGATAATAAAATGAAAATCGCTGAAGCAGACGTAGTATTCAAGGTATTGGAGGGAGAAGAAGAAAAGTTATACTTAGAGAAAACAGTGGAAGAAATGTCTAAGCGGCGAAAAAATATGAAGAATTTTAAAAGCAATAAAGGAAGGAAAGGTGGTAATAAATACCATGGCAAGAAACGAAGGCACGAACACGATGACCATAGCCAACCAAAGAAAATTAAATCTTCCGACAGTTAGTTATAGATGGCGCCAAGACAAAAGGACAGCTCTATGCTTAACCATAGACTTTCATGTTTGCTTTTAAGTGTATTATGATAAAGTCTGTTAATGAATCGAAACTGTGTTAAACAGGAGTTTCATTTGTTACTTGAAACATTTACTATTAAATTTTATCTGTTAAGAATTATATTTTTGTTTTATTTGTATTCCTGAGAACGACATTGTTTAATGGCCTTTTTATAATGGTTGGTAGTGCAAGTAATCGGCGCCAATATTCTCTTTTAAGACTAACATAAATTTATTATTTCCATTTATATCATCACTCGTAATGAATTGTATAATATAATACAAGTCAAGTTATGCTGAATCTTGCATTAATTGCAATACAAGTTATGTTAGGTAATATTATGGAAACCTAACATTTCAGAGTAGATGAATATTAAATTTATTGTGTCTAATAAATATATTATTATAAATGAAACTAAAGACCGCCTTTAAAATATACGAACACAAAAGCGAAAAAAAATTTATTTAATCACTTTACCATAACTTTACATAAGCGAAGTTGAAGACAGCGCCAATTCCTATGCGTTTTTTAGCATTGAAACCATAGACTTAAAATTAATAACAAAGCACACAGGAGAGCATTCTCATGAGTACCTTTTTGTCTCAATTAGTAAATGAATGTTGGGATCTAGCACCGACTTCCACTTCGCTTATGTAAAGTGAAAAGGAAATTAAAAGATTTTGATTTCACGATATTTAGTGGTGCATACGATACATCCGCCCCAGTCCTATGAAAGACTAGTATTTGAAATCCTTACTAATAGCCCTTTCAAATGATGCCTCACATGATATATTTTTTGAATCTAGGAATTAGGTAAGAGGTGGTACTACGCACCCTCACCCCCTCTACGTTGTTAGTTAGGAACATATATAAAAAAAGATTCCGACGAATTGAGAATCTCCTCCTTATTTTCAAGTCGGTTAAAAACGGTCTAAAAACAATTTTATAAATGACAACTTGGGCACCGGCAATGAAGTTGAACGGAAGAGTGTTGGTCCATAAACAATTAAAAATCAATATCAAACTTGCTTTGTAAACGAGAGTCAATCATCGACCTGTCAAGAACACACTTAACCCGGCTTGTGCCGAGGCGAACGGATTTGGTGAAATTTGGAATGTTTTTCTATTTATTCAGTACCCTGGTACAAAGTATTGATTTGCATTTAGCATTTCTATAATTACATATGGTATATGCTAGTATTGATCTGCGTATCTCCTCTATTCACAGAATCAGGTCAATTATTGTTATTTTTAATCCATCATAAAAACTTATTCGTATTAGATTTGTGCCGAAGTGATAGTACGATTTGATAAATAACCATGCATGAAGAAGTTGATGATTGTGGTATTTATGCCCCAAGAATTTTACAAAAACTGGTGATAAACGAAGAAAAAAATACTGAATATAATGAGCTTCCTTTGAAAATGAAGCCTGCAGAAGAAAATGCTGTTTTCCCTGCTTCAAGAGTAAAAGAAAATGAATTAGAGGTTGATTATTCTATCATTCCAATAGAACAGAACAATAATCCGAAGGATCTTACTGATACTGCTGTACCCAAAGATATGGCTGAAGCTGAAAACTCTGCAATTCTGTATGAGCCCAGCTATGAGCTTGATAATGTTGGCAATAAACTTGGTTCTCCAATCAAGAATAAAGAAAAGGAAGCTTCTGAACAGTCAGTCACACCAATTTTAAACAGCAAAGAGCTTGAACAAGCTAATGCTGATTATATTACTCTGGATGTGCACCGAGTAGTGCAAGAAGATATTGAACATTCTAGTCTTTCAATTGTACACAGGGATACTGAAAGTCCCACTGCCCCAAATGTACATAAAGTGGACACCCGAGAAGATGTTGATTCTGTTCTTTCAGTTTTACCCAAAAGTTCTACAAATGTTTATACCCCTCGGAATGATTCTGACTATCTTGAGAAACTGTTGTTTGTAGAAAGTAATGAAAAACGACTTGGTGCAACAGCTATACATTCTCCTTATGATATACATGAAGACAGTGAAATATTTCCTCCTGGAACTGAAAATAAAGAGACCAGGGATGAAGGTTCTGCAAGAGCTACAGAATGTGCCTCCTTAAGTCAGCTTGAAGAGAAGAATGAATCGGATGGCACTGACAATTCTGCCTCTGAAAGCGAGGTAGATGACACTTCAATCAGTACTAGAATACATGTACAGTTTCTATATTTTACTGGCAGTGTACATTACATGCATGAGAATGCAGCCTAGACTAGAATCTAGGATAAATGAAGTGTATTTAACACTTCTGAATTGAATTTGATATTAAAATGTAACTTTGTAAACAATATATTTTGCTACTAGCACAAGCTTTGTGTGTATATAAAGTATATATAGATATTTTTTTGATTCAGGACGAGGATAGTTCTATGTCATGCACAATAATCAAAATGAATGGTAGAGAATATTATAGTTATTTTCAAATGACTAAGAAGAGAGAACACTACACAATGTACCCACATGGAAAAGTTATCTTGCCCAGAGGATTAGTGTTACATTTTAGTGAAACAACAGGCAAAATGAGGAGAGAGGATATTAAGGGGGCATTACTGCCTTTAGGTAAGTTATGTCTTTTCAGAGATGTAATTCCTAGGCATTATCAGATTTAATAAATTTTTACTGTAGTTAATGTACTGAATAAAACTAGACTTTAACTATCCTAGATAAAAACTATTATTTGTAAGCAAATAACTTAAAATTGGCCACCCATTACTCTCTCCTTTAAAATTAATTTACATACTATCAAATAGCAGTAAGCAAAAAGTATTGCAGCACCCTTACCATGAACTCTTAAAGAAAGACATTTTCCGATGTGGAAGCGAGAAGCCGCGGCCGCTACGTGCAGTGTAATTCGGCGTCCACAACGTAAACTGTCGTGCTTTAAAAGTTTATGGAAAGGGGGCAGGTCCTTAAAAAAAGAAATATAAGACAATACTTATGCTATTAATAAATGAATAATTTTTGGTTTCAGGTGCAGAAATAGCATACATGGATTTTGAAAAGGGTGATAAAGAAGGATGGGTGCGTTTGAAAAGCTCTAGCCCTGCAAAGGACATAATACAAAAGATGACTGATAGTAAAATAACAATTAATGATGTTGACGTAGTGTTCAGGGTAATGAAAGGAAAAGAAGAAAGGAAATATTTAAATAGAGCTGGCAAAGGAATAGCTGAAAAACGAAGGGAAAAAGATAGCTTGGAAAAAAAATTAAAGAAAAAAGGTTTTAAATATGTTAATAAGATTAATAATTGACTGATTTAAAGATTGTATCTTATCTACTAATACTCCTATAATTCCTGTTCATGTTAAAATTTTCAAGTTTACTAATTTATGAACCATAAAAAAAGTAAAGAGCCGAATGGTCGATTCGGTGGATGCGTCGGGGGGTTAAAATTGATGTTTCAAATTTCAATTATTTAATGGCTCTGTGGCGTACATTGGGGGAGGCCTAAGTCATGCAGTGGACTTCAACGGGCTGATGATGAATGACAAATTACGTCGAAAATATCAATGTGATTTAAATTTAAAACCAAAGACTAAACCAAATTTACTGTTTTAAGATTACGAGCATTGAAACTAGTTGATAATGTATTATTAAATACAAATAATTATGATATTCAATTTTTTTGGATGATGAGAGTAAGGCGCCTTTGACACAATGTTTGAAGTTGCTCAGAATTGTCGTTTGAACAGACTAAAATTGTCTGTAAATAAAATTTTCGGTACTACAGTGTAATGTTAAAAAACCTATATTAAGTATTTTGGTAGGTAGTGTAGGTACTGAAGAAAGCAAAGTAGCTATATGCTATTTAAGATAATTCGAAAATTAACTTTTTTGATATTTGTAATGTGAATTTCGTTTAGCGTATTCCAAATTCTCCATTTAAAAAAAAATAACGCACAAAATTAAATTTTGCATGAAATGTAAAACATTAGTTGCTTTATGGAGACTTTTTTAAATTAAGCTACTGTGATCACGTATCAAAATGCTATTTTTAAATTATATCTCGTGGAGGTAATGATCTCGTTTGCTTAAAAAATTACTACTTGCCTTTTTCCAAATGTTTTGCGTCTAGTCATATTTAAACGTAACGTTTTTTTACCCAATTTTTTGGCGGTAGGTACCTAAGAACGGCATTTAATTCTGGCTAGTTGGAAATTGGCTAGATTTATGTTCATCTATTGATCAATGTGTATAGTTTTGTAAGTGATGCCTTAATTAAGGTGAATAGTTTTAAGTCTTGGGGATAAATAGCATCCTCGACCATTTCCGCCTCTGCATAAAATGTTGTAAATTTAATTATTTATTAAAACGTTTGCTTTTGTTTCAAAGCTTTTTGCACTCTTTAATTTCCTTTGAGTGCCTGTCTTGGCCAATCGTGGGTGTTTTTATAGATTTGAAATTACACGCACCCTCTCGGGATTGTAAATACCAATAACCCTTAGCATAGCTGTTCAATCACTCAGCAACTGCGCCAATCGGGCCGCCAAATTGTATTTGCCAAAAACGATGTTTAAAACTATGTTTACTTTTAACTATTTGTAGGTTTATAACCCTCAAAGATCAACAGTTTTTGGTTGATATGATGTGTAAACGACTTTTTGTAGTAGTACTTAGTCTTAGCACGTGTTTTACCATCAATAATTTAACTATCTGGTTGACTGGTATAAGGGCACTTTTAAAGTAACCATATGGTAAAGTAACCTAAAAACTTTTTATAAAATGTATCAACCTTTACACTAGGCACTTTCGAAGAATTGTGTTAAAAAATCATAATTGTGTAATTACGATCAATGGATAATAAATAAGTATAGATAAATTGGTTTTTGTTTTACTTACTGTCTTCTTCGAATCGGCATGAGCCAATAGCCACATGAAATACGATGGCAGATGACCCAATTGGTGCTGTGGCTACGCGATTGTACTACTGCGCTAAGGATTGCGGGTTTGATTCCCGCACGAGACAAATATTTGTGCGATCCACAATTATTTGTCCCGGTTCTGGATATTTGTGTATGTGATATTACATGTTTGAGGAACGCACCCACGATACACGAGAAATTCCTAGTGGGGTGGAGGTTTTTTTCAAAACTAGAATAAAAAGGTCATGTCGTGGTGTAATGATTGGTCAGGCACCAAGTATAGTAGCGAGGTTGTCCGTCCAGGGTGCACCGGAGTATCGTCACTCGTGGAGGCTCTCTAATTACCTTACTGAGGCCACCCTATTTTGGCTTGATAAATGTGCTGTTGTATAGTAGTGTTAGTTAGAGTAGTGCAGTATTGTGTAGTAGGGTTAATCAGACTGAACTCAACAGCTTGGGCCGTAGTCGTATTGTAAATAGTATGGACATTCAACGCGGATGGTACAAGTACTCCACTAATGATAATACCTAACTAGGTATCGTGTCCGTTTATTATAATTCTCGCGGGCTAGCCAATCGCTACGGCAACGGCATGAACTATTTCCAGTTACAAATAACTCGTGCTGATGCGAAGACGAAGTGCCTTCTGGAGGAGGTAGTTATTGTTGACCGGAACTATAACGACGTGTCAAGGTAGTCTTATAGTAGATATTCAAGAGCGCTGGTCAGGTGTTGTTCGGCTGATTCCAAGCACCTTCCTACCCATAGCCCGTTTTGGCTGTTTTATAATTTACCTAAATATTTTGCTTGTAATTGTTAGAGTTGTCAATTATTAATTTAATATTGCTTTATGCAGTGAGAAAATGGTAGGTTGAGTTGAGGCCACTGAGTGAGCCAAGAAAGGGGGAAAAATAGTGGATATAACTGAAACTACTATTCTACAATAGTTTTCGCGACGGTTAAAAAATATTTATAATAGACTGAGATAGATTTTTGATCTGTGAAAAAGATCAACATAGCTAACTTCACAAACGCGCATTGATTTAAATGTTGACATTGACAGTTACGAGTTTGAGAATGTGATGACGGCTAATTGCTATTGTTAAAATGTTATTAATTTTTAAATTGAAGCAATAATACTGTGGCCTTAAGAATTAAATGTTAGTTGTTATTTCGTAAATAAAATGAAGCCTGAACAAGTGGAAGATGCTGATAATTCGACTCCCGTTACTGGCGACGTGATAGGCGATACCGCGTACAGTGAACGCTTCGTCCTCAAAATTTTGTTAAAGCTCGCTAATTTAGACACCCTTAAAGATGAAATAAAAGATAAAGCGTTTGAAGACGACCTCTGCATACTGTGGGATATGACTGCCGAGAAGGACGTTGTGTTATTTCTTCAAAAACATGATGTTTTAAAGCTTTTTAACTTCGCATTACCGGTCATCGAAATTCCGAGGATTATTGAAATTGTCGTCGGCATTATTGGTAATATGTGCTGCCAAAAAGAAGTAGTCAATGTTTTGATGAAGATGGACAACTTATTATCTATTCTTATAGATTACATAAACACGGACGACAGTTTAGTCTTACTTCAATTGTTGCGATTGGTTAGCGCTTGTTTGTTTTTAGCAGACGACAAGGAACTTGCTATTTGGATGGATTTGTTCGTAGCTATTGACTACTCTACAGCTTTATACTTTATATTAAGGAATTCATCTAACAAAGAGCTGTTAGTCACTGCCTTAGAGAACTATAACACTGTGTGTTCATATTGTAATACAGAGAAGTTACGAGCTAAGTTCTTCAATCATTTCATCATAACCGAGGCATTGGATTCATTAATAGTAGCTTTCACAGAATTGACAGTGAACCAAAAAGAGTTATGTGTCAAAGGCGAGTTGGAAAGAATGCTTGTTATAAGCCTCCAAATAGCTTTAAACTTAGTTGGGTTTGACAAGTCCTCAGAAATCTACACAAACTGCACAGATAATGTCCTAACAATGATACATATAATACTAAGTTATTATGAGAACAAGTTGGTTATTCACAAAGAAATTGAAACTGATTTAGTTGATATTGTCGAGTCTACTAACACTATTATCAAAGTGCTTCCAGAGACTTGTGATCCCAATAAATATGTAGAGCTAAGTTACAGCATATGGAAGGCAACATGTTCCATCATAAAATCAGATAAGAATGGCTCATCATTTGAGGAAAATGACAAGGAAGAACTAAAAGAGTTTGTTTCTAAAGTAAAACCACAGCTAGCAACATTGATTTGTAATTATCTTTCAAAATGTACTGATGATAACATGTTGAAGGTGTTAGATCATATTGGAGGTGATTATGAGGATATCATAGGCTTGCTCAAGGATGAGGTTTTGAAGACTGTTGTGTGTAACAGGGCAGCCAACTACAGAACTAGATTAAAAGATAATGTTGATTCATAATAAATAATAATGTACAAGTTTGTGTTTCATTTAGATAATTATATATTTAAAAATGTTACTTACCTTTTTTGCTTGTTGGTCATGTAAAACATAGGCAATTTTAAGTATTTGAAGTGTGTTTTCTCACTATGAAATTGTCAGTAGGTAGCATAAGAGTATAGATGTATGCATTCAATTAGGGTTTACCCTCTATTTCAATCCGGAACTAAACTTCTAACCATTTGAATCTAGATTGAATTCCTGGGCTATGCAGTGTTAGGGTCAATGCAAACTGACAGGAGCACAGAGAATTTTTTTAAGACACTTGAAAATAAACTTTAAACCTATAGCTATAAAGTGCATACATGTATGAACATGACATAAAATGTCGTGTATGTATGTGTAAATGTATCATTATTATATATTTTGTCGAGTACACAAGCATGCCCTAGACCGCGTGAGCATTATTCCTCTCGGTCTACCCTGACCCTTATTGGTTTATCCCATTAGAGTGTAGATTTTTGTGTTTAAATTGAGGCATACCCTCTAATTGGGTCTCCATAGTTCTAAGAACATAGTTGGCCAAATGTGGATATTCCATAAATACACTTCTGCCTTAGTTTAAATTACAATGCAACATTAGAATGTCTTTGTCGAAGAGTGAACATTTAATGATTGTGGTGGTCCTCATTCATTCTACTTAGGTAGCATGTAATTTCGCATTGACGTTAGTTTCAGGGAGTTATAAGACCTTATGAGGCTTTTTATTTACACTGCAAAATTAAGTTACAATTTCCAAAAGCCATATATTATATTTTCTTGTAACAAAATTGTGTCACACTCACCTCCTTTCATCTATAAACCAACAATATACTGAAGCAAATAAAACGACAATATGTATATAGGATTATATATTTTTTTACACATTATGAAGCAACATTTACATTACCATAAACGAGTTTTACACCGTCGCGTGCGCTCCGGACTAAAACTATTCGAATGTAACAGTACATAATAACAAAACACAAGCTCAGACACTCAAACCTCACATACTGTTCACAATGATATGCTCATCACATAAAAAACGACACAATACTGAAAAGGAAAAAGGAGATTAATAAATTTACATATATTAAATGTACTTATAAACTAACTAACCACGAGCCTACGTTGCCCACGACAGGGCAGAAAACGCACGAACTTTTAAATATCAATTTGTATATAGTTTACATAATATTATATCGTTAGAGATAATAAAAACAGGATAAAGACTAGACTTTACACTGATCAACGACAAATTGGCTAACAGCAACATATCGCGAGTGGCGCCGCCTTGCGGGCGACACCGCAACTTATAACATAAACACTTGTACAGTCGGCGCGGTAGCTAACCACACACGAAATAATTTAAAAATTTATTTTTAATTGTGCTTTATTCAGCGCTAGCGACACGTCGACTGTACAAATCGAGAACACTGATCGTACATAAAATAAAACAAAAACACATGTGACCGGTATCTGTCGCCCGCAGAGAGACGCTCTATAACATACATATAAACGTTAAATGTTACCTACTCAATAAGTTACATAAATAATTTGAATTTAAAACGAGTCTTAGGCTTCTGAATAACATAATTATAGCATGTAGTACCATGACAAAACCCAGTTTCGCTACGCACAGTGATCTAAGTAGCGACCATGTCTAATCCTAGTGTACCTTGACAATTCAACCGTGAACACAATATTTTGTATATCGATATTCTCCTTACTATTAAAGGATCACAGAGCTGTATACAGCTATAGAGGCAACAACGCGCATTTGAATTGAACAGACCATGTACAATTCTATGATCATTCAAATCGCTTATCTTAAACTAACCTCCTCCCAAATCAAATACCTTATAAATATTCAAAAGTTAGAATGTCTATATTAACCGAACGATATAATATTTGTGTGGGTACAATACTTAACGACATTCACAACTTCACATAATATATAAACACATTACTCAGGTACATGTGAACATTTTTACATAACAATCCGTTCGGGCCTCGTGGCGTATCGGCGCACAATTAAATTGTTAAAGTCGACTGTTCGGACATGGTCAGATAGTTAGAGGACTGCATAAAAATAATATTTACAAATAAACCGTAGCGGAAAAAGCCGCGGGTGATACGAACGAAGGTTGTACCCCATTGTACCATCAGGGATATGTTGCACGTATACTGCAGTATACATAGTGACGGAACCGACTGTACCTACCTTGCTTGCATTGCATAGCGATCAGTTGGTGCTGACTTGTCGACGGAAGCGGACGTGTCGTATGTTATCGAAATAAATTCATTTAAAGAATTCTGTTGGAATTTATTAATGATTTCTATTTTATTATCATCACTAACGCGCCGCGCTCTCTTTTTCTCTACAAGCCCAGCTCAGGCAGAAGACTTCAATTTATCTTGTCCCTGACATACGACACGAGCATTCTCGACAAGCGAACACAAACAACAAACGATAAACTTAAATAATTTCGACACAATTCTGCTTCGCTTCGATAAAAACTAATTCACTTACGTTTCGTCGGTAAAAATACAATTTGTAAAATACCTTTACATAAAATTTATGTAGAAAATAAATACATCCGGATCATATCACATCCGGAGTTCAGAATCAAGCCAATTCGTATATGGTCCGATTTTGGCACATCACGTTCGAAATACATAATAAATAATACTATTTTGACTGCGAACGATGGCAGTATCGAGTTGAACCTTAACTCTTGTTGTCAAGAGCGAAAATTGAATGGCAATCGCCGTCTAGTTTTCTGATAATCGTTGATAAAATACTATACATTTGTTCGAAAGCACGATATCATAGAATCAATGGGAGTTCGTGTTTATTTCAGATTGCTTTATATAGGGTGCGAAATATATCGCCATGTCTCTAAGAAAGCATCGCGCAACAACAATAATCATCCTACGATAAAAACTCTTTGGTACATTTTTGTGAGCAACGACAGCATTACTGTGAGTATAATCCTTACAAGCGATGAACATACAACGATACCAAAATACTGTTTGTTTGGACCGAGTTATGTTCCGTGTTACAAACTAGAAGTTTCCTCACAATGAGATATCGATGTTCCACGGTATTAGCCGATCGCGTTGGTCGTAGAAGTCAAGTCACTGGAATGTTCGCATCGACCCCGACACACCGGACGTTCCCACCGCACGGCTGATCCCCACAGATACATATTGCTTTCATAATAAGCGTATTATTAATCCATTAAGAGTAGGTACGATACATTCAAATTTGTTTGTACTTACACAATCTAAACACGAGTAAATATTGTAACAACCTACATTTCCCCGTCTTCGTTGTCTTGAACGGACAGCTTGAATCGTATAGGACAGCTACGGGGCCCACACATAGAACTTTGTAGAATAAATATTAGGAATACATTCACAGTCTGTTGCGGCGAAGGGTGATCAATACATCTCACTAGTGGGGGGGATCCCTGAAATATAGTGGGCGTGGCTGGGGGGGAGGCACTGTGGTGCGCCGCGCTTGTATGTGAGCGGGGAAGTGGTAGGATTGGGGGGATATTGTCGGATGGAGAATCCCTTGGGATCTATTGATGACCTCGGCCGGCACGCGCGGCGCTCTAGGCGGCGACATACTGATCGCGAGAGACTACAGTGATGACGTCACCGGCCTACGCGCCCGAGAAGCCGTACACCTCGAGCACACGGATCTCGAAGTCCCCGCTGGGACACAGCGGCGGGTTGTTGAAGGTCGAGCAGCGGTCAGTCTTGCCGAACCTTATGTTCTCGTCCATCCAGATCGCCTGGCCGTCACTGTAAACGATAATTACATATTATAGCTTTCTGTTACAACTGGTACGTAATGAAAGGTTAAGGTTGATGATATGAGATTAGTTTTACATGTACAGTTATGTGTGATACTCAGACAGTTGCGTTTAAATCCAACCTTGCAACAACAACACTGGGTGCTAGATTAAGGGACATATTTCACCAGAAAATACAGGAGATCACAAATACATGCGTTACAATCATTCAAGGGAACAACATCCTTACTCAAATCGGGATAAACTTCATTAAGACACACAAAACATAGATCAACTCTTGTAGGAACAACACTCAGTAGATGGCACACGGTCACGATCACACGCCGGTCTCGGACATACCCTCCACCGATCGTGATCATGGTGTTATCGGCGGCCATGAAGAGCGAGTGTGCGTGCGGGGTGCGGGGCTCGGCCTGCCCCTCCACCTTGCTGTCCTCCTGCAGGCAGCCCACCCAGGGGTACTTGGCGCGCCGCGGGTGCAGGCTGCAATGGGAGAGAGAGTGAGACACTGACCCCCCGCCGATGGTGATCATCTTGGAGTCGGCGGCCATGAACAGCTCGGAGCCGTGCGCCACGCGCTCCTCGCCCTTCCCGTCGGCGCCCGACGTGCACCCCACCCACGGATACTTAGCGCGCTCCGGGTAAAGGCTGCAAGCGAATCACGGGTTCATGCATGCTATGGTTTTGTACAGGTTAAGATTAATCGATGGAGGGTTGATTGACAAACAATTATACATTGCCTTTAAAATGGGTTCAAGCAATCAATTAGGAGTATAATTAATTGATTTGTAAAGTTACAATGAGTCTTGATGTTCATAATGGGTTCAATTAACGTTATTGATTTTACCAAGTCCAGTGTCAATCACACTTCAGTGCCAACACAGATTGGTTTACTTATCTAAGCTAATAGTTGTATTGATGTTGTGAAACGATTAGAATAAGGTAATATTAGGCACTGTAGTGTAATTTGAACTTTATTGAGTTTTAGAAGGTCTGCTTAGGTCATAAAAAGTAATCACATTTTAGACTATGTGACAATTAAAAATACGTGGTGTGATGATATGACACAATGTAAAACATTTAGACGGACACACAACAGCACAAATATATAAATAAATATACATAAACACGTACACAAAAAAAATTAAGCCATATTTACGTTGGAAGATAAAAATATTTTGTCACACTGTTTTTAAAGTTTAGATTTGTTATTAGTGTTACCCTAGTAGTTAGTTTAGCTGGATATATTCCAAACTTAGCCACTTGATTGGGCCATTGTGCGTGTAAATAACACCATAGTATCTAATAAAACTTCGTAAAATCGAAGGTCTTTAACCAAATGTACGTTCTCAACAAGAAGCCAAGGACGGCGAAAAGCACGTTGGGTTGACGACATAAATAAATTCGCTACGAACACCTGGGCAAGAGACGCTCAACATAGAGAGGATTGGCAGAGAAATAGGAAGGCCTGTACCCAGCAGTGGGTGATACCGGGCTGAAATGATGATAATGACGTTCTCAACAGTGTCGCAAACTTTGCCTATTCCTTAGGGAAGTTCATGCTTGATATCAATGTATTTTTATAAAACAAGGTACACTTACTATACTACACTGAACACCAAATATTAGTTAACAATATATATTCACAACACACATAAAAGCATGTTTAATCCAGCATTTACCCGAAGAGCTCCAAACATACTTTATTTCGCGCGATATACATAAAATATAATTAATATTTTATCACCTAAAAAACATATGTAAACATACAAAAATTAACAATAAATGAATGTAGCTGTCACCATGAAAATAAAAAAATAAGTAATTATATATTTAAACTAGATAGAAGATAAATTATATATTATAAATAAATACTATCGCTTTAAAAAATATTGCACTAGATAGGCGCATTATTCCAGATAGACATAGTCTACATAATAAAGAAACAGGCTCGGGTAAGTAATTTGATCAAACAATATATAATTAAAATTAAAATGATTAAATATATTATTAAAGATATGTACCTAATAACATTCTATACCTAAGTGTAATAAGGATAACTAATAAATTAATAATACTCTACCTAAGTAAAGATAACACCGAGTGTCACCTTATAATATTTTAATGTAATGTTTGTGGGTAGGATAATATGTGAATAGATGAGGGTACCTTATAACAAGTGTGTTACCTTATAAATATTACACGTTAAAGTCAATATAATATGTGTATGTAGGATAAATATGTGCTAAGTTAAGATGGTAAGTGTTACCTGAAGAGGAATGTCTCCCCGGTACCGAAGTAAGCCTGTCGGTTGCCACGTTCGTCCTTCTGGTTGCGTTCGAACCACCTCGTCGAACAATACGCACCGAACACCTGGAATATTGTTTGTATAGATTACAATATGATATGGTGTCCTTGATAACGATAGGTTAGGGTAAGTTTTTTTCTGAAGTAAAATAACCGTTTTAAGATCATTACTTTTTATCAGCGTCGTAGCTGGCCTAGAAGCGGCTTCTAGGGACACAAGCTTTAGGGGGGGCGCACTTGGTAGACTAAATAAAGATGAATTTATTAGAATAGGCGCCCTCATAGATCACAAACTGCGCCCCCATAGTATGGCAGTTAAGACTCCAATTTTATCTGTATCTGAACATTTTATTGTAGGCACTTTTTGCTTCGTTAATTAGGACGCAAGTCAGAAAATATATCATTTCTTGCATTCTTTCCCTCTTGCTTATAAACGATGCTAAAACCTCTCTTATCTTAACCACTTGTTAAGTTTATGACATCTGTATTTTTGATATGCAAAAGACAGTGACAGGTATACCTAATTTAATTAATTGTTCAACAGTCCATTTTTATAAGTAAGGGGGTAAATGTCCAATGGAACATATTCGCAGAGCTTGGTTGCCAAGCAACAAAACGCTTCTCAATAAACAACAACCCACTCACCTCGTTGTTACACGTCTTGATCATAAGCAACGTTGGCTCATGGTGCTCAACCCTCACGTAGAAAGTGGTTAACGAGCATCCATGCTCCTCAGTAGTGTACAGTAACACTGGCTGGTACATCGTGATGCGCACCGGCAACCAGGACCAAAGCGTGAACAGCTGGAAGGTTAACTTATATTATAGACGGCGTTTACAGGGTTAAGATAAATACTAAGATGAGTTTACTGATACTAATCTAACGATGAACTATCTTGCTATACTATATGACTGCTATATTTGAACTAACATTGACTATTAAAATTAACATACTCTATAAAATCTCTAAAATACTTTGTAGGAATAAATTGTATTATACGCGTAATGACATTTTAGTCATGCCCGCTTATTAACAGGCGAGTTTTTAAACGTCATAAATAAAAAATATATTTAAAAAATACTAAGTAATATTTTATTTTATAAAATTATTTTTGAGACAAATCTCCACAATCTTTTGTCAAATAATGGATTTTATTGTTTACTTTTTGTATTTATTCAGCTGGCAACATCGTAATGACGTCACAGTTAGTGGTGTTGTATTAGTGAACGTGTACAAGTGACTAGTGCGTTTAAGTGCGTAGTCTAAACAATACACACATACAGTTCTACTTTGTTATCCGTGAAAGTGCAATATCGCAGTATACTTATAAACCTCATTAATGTTATGTAGGTAATATTCTACCTTCATATATTAAGAAAAATGGACTATTTATGTGTTTATGTTTTTATCGTATTATAGATGTTTTCTGACTTCTGATAGACTGCCTCGTTAGTCTAGTGGTCGCTAAGCGCGACTGCTGAGCAAGAGGTCCTGGGTTCAAATCCCGGGTCGGGCAAAAGTGTTACTGAGTTTTCCATTAGGTAATTCTTAGTAGCAGCACGGAGTCTAGATTTGTGCCCGGTTGATGGCAATAGGCTCGCCCCCTATTATATTGGGACTCACAACATAACTGGCGAAATGTGGGTGTACTATATGTTCACCTCTGCCTACCCCTTCGGGGAATACAGGCGTGATGTTATGTTATGTTTTTATAGATGTTTTGATTTTGTTCGTACTTGCAATACTTGACGATGACTTTTAAATAACTGCACGTTGGAAATAAGGACAAAAATACACTTTTTGTTTTTGTTTCACATACCGTTCCAGTTTGACCGAATCAGACATGATTAAGGACTAAGGCAGAGATTTAAGAGTCTACAATATTAATAAACGACCGAATAAAGAAAACTATATAACATTGCCAGATGATTGAATTATTGATTTACAATTGTCGACCTTACCATCTAATACTTACGGTATATTGCACTATCACATTTATGATTTTATACAACGTGTACAAATGACATGTCATGCATTAAATAATCAAATAAAACAAGTTATTTAGCTCGAGTTAGAGCCAGTTTCACAACATCGATAAAGAAAGCACAGAAAGCAATTTACAATGTTAGAGGGTAGTTTCAAAATCGTCATTTTTAACAACAAGTTGTTGTTTTTGTGACTTTGACATTGTTTATAAACACAAATATTTATAAAATACACTATGTATAAACTACTTGTATAACTTACAGTATGTACGGCTTTTTCTTGTAATTCAGTTAGTACCTTTAAAAAGGTTAATATTTTGGAGAAATGGTAACATTGGATTGTTTATGACTTACGTTATATGCGTATTACATTAAATATTATATAGGACAACTATTTGTGTTTTCTGTTAGAACATTTTTAACTAAACTATTTTATTATTTATTTCACTTGCTGCAAGATTTTGTATGTTTCATTAACGCAATTAACTATTAATTAAGTGTGACTAAATTTGGGGCACAGAGTCTACAATATTTTAAAAAGACATTTTATTTAGTACGGTTGTGAAAATGGCCCCCGTATTAAAGTCCTATAATACATTATAACTAGCAAGGTTACTTAGATAATATGTATGTCAAATGTTTCTATAATATACATATTACAGCAGCACTTCTCTCATGACTTAAAATACAATATCTATTGTTTCAACCATCAATGATGACAAGGGCATGTACTGGACTAATTAAAATACTATTAGCTACAACTAGAACGAGGGAGATAGTTTTCTTAATGCTTCTATTGTCTATCAATATTTTACAAATGGTCGAAATCAAATCAAATTAAAAATAATGTTAAGAAGACACTATTTAAAAAGAAATATGTATTATGAAAAATTTCTGCATGATCTCTTTATTACGCTATAAAATAATATGATCTCAAACAATAGCATTATCATATATTATGTATATCAACAAGTGCCTATTTAAAACTTATGGATCGATGTAAAAAAACTACACTAAAAAATGTCAACTTATTTAAAGTCTCTTCAATTTGAGGTTAATTAACTAAGCATTATCCTATTATATAAATATACATTTAATGACATCAAATCGAGGCCAATGTCAATACTGCACGTGTCTATCTGGCTCTTGACCTATTTAAAGCCAATGGAGCACTAGGCTACAAGGCTACAACTGTCTAAAACTGTCTAAAACCGCATTATAAATACATGCCCAAGTCAAAGTACCACATCAACCAGTCTACTTGCATGTATACTATATGTGATGGCAGGCACTATATAGGTGCAACTAGATACAATAGTCATGTGTAGTTTTATAGAATCATGCAAAATTTGGGGTTCCGTAGGCGTGGTAAAGATGACTATTGAAATATAAGTACCTAGCTGACAAGGCGAACATCATAACGCCTTCTCACCATTTTAACTTTCCCTGGACTATTCCCACAAATTTTAAAACCAAAATTAGTTAAATCGGTCCAGCCATTCTCAAGTTATGGTTATATATAAGTTATATCTCACACTATAACTGCTTTTCATTTATATATAGATTATATTTTATGGTAAAACATTCTTCTAGTAGTTTCATGGCAAAAATATTTATTTGATACTTTGCCAGTAAACCAAGCAAATTAATTCTCTAGCTTAGTTATTAGCTAACATTATTTATCAATTTACTTTTCCCAACTGGAATCTAACCCGTAATAATAAGTACTAAACAAGCTTATTTTAAAATTTAAATAAAATCTGCCGCAAATAAGATTCAATTCGGTTGAAGACATTCGATTCTTCAAACCATGTCGTTTGTTATGACGTCGAAACTTTTCCGAGTGTAAGAAAGGTTTCTAGATGTGTTGAGAAAGTCATCAAAACAGTGCGATTGCACTCGGATGTACTTTCATGGTACAATCTAATCCTATACCTAGACAAAACGGCTGTTTTCTTTTCCATACCAATCTATTAAAAAAATACTGTCTGTCTGTTTTCATGAATTTCATATGCAAAAGCACCTTGAATTTCGAACTATTCTATTAAACAATATCCTACGGAACCCACTTAATAAAAGTGTAACTACAAAATGTGCTCAAATTAAATTAAAAACTACAATTACAAGTGCCACCACGACAACTATATCCCGTTATAAGATAGGTGTGAACAGACATGTTCTGTCAAACCTTCTGCCTTAGATCTGATGCGTGGTGGTGTTGATCCTTGAATACAGCGTTAGGGAATGGAAACCACAGGGCCAGATGGGCGGAGCGTGGGCTCTGCAAACACCGATGACCCGGTGGGGTAATGATACTAGTGATCAAATGTTTTTGATTCATGATTATTGGGTTATGTGGCTGGATATGTTAACAGTACAAGTTGTAGGCCTCAAACCTACAAGATTTACAATTCTTGAACAGTAAAGACTGACGATCTGGTTATGTGTTGCTCAGTAAAGTTATTGTATTGGCACTGTACAAAATAAACACTTGACAACAAATAAACAAACAGACGCACATTAGCCGTCATGCACACTAGCTTACACGTACTTACCATAGAAAACGCAAAAAAATATTCAAATCAAAAACAAGCTTAAATTTTAAACTTGATGCCTCCAAAGCGTTGTAGCTTCGAAAGAATAAAAAAATAAATAAAACACCTAGTGATAAGCGGTGCATCTAAACATCGATATAATGTCGCAAGCTCTCAATAGGGGCGACACTAATATTTGGTGACTTAATACTTGTATCTTACTTCACTCTGGTCTAGAATCTGCGACCTGATCGCTTGGATTGGGAAAACGCCCATCGATAGGGCGCGCGGGCCCGGCGAATGTGAGCCCTAACGGGAAAATCGTCACACAGTTAGCACTCACACAAAACAATCGATAACATGCGACCTTCACATCACTATTGTCGATATTCTCTCAACATTTGTTAATTTCTCAAGCTATGTCCAATTGTTATGGCATTTTGTACACATTTACTGAGTCTTGGGAGTCTCAAACAAATACCACGCACATGCCAACTGTCAACGACATTGACATAATGTTTTATGCTAAAAGGAAATATATTTTACATAGAGGAGAGACACACTTAAAACAATGAGAGAAACATGAATAAATCAGACATTCAAAGCGAATGATATGAATGTTCGATATTTTCATTCGTTTCATATATTATTAGGTAATGATATTAAAATCGAATCGTATGATCACATCGACGGACACAACAATATAATTCATTCACAGATCTTCGCTACACAGACCGAACATAACATAACGGTGTCGACAAACGAAAGATTATGTATCTTGTATATAATAAATATTATACTGGACAATCGAATTCGATTTAAAGTTAGTCGTGTTAGGGTTGCAATCGAATGAATTTAATGATAAGAAAAGCCAAAGCCACGCCTAAGTCGTCGTAGTACAATACCATTTGTTTGCATGTTTCCTCAGACATTCTCTGCGAACCAAGTAAAATAAACCGATAAACAAATATATTCTCTTATATATTTGTGATGTGCAGTGTGTAGTTAGGATATAATCATCGTGACTGTTAGCATTAAAGCTACCCGTAAGCAGACAGATACCTATACGTGGCTAAAATATATTTAAACGGAAATCATGAACCTTATAATCATTAAAATAAGATACATTTTCAAGTAACAAAAGCTACATTTGTTAAATATTTTTTATGCATAAAAATATCCCTGAAAAATGCATTAATTCAATTACAAACTGATAAAGTATGGTCGCATTTTTATTTCTGAACGCGACCACCCAAAAAATAAGTTTATACAAATTGTAATGAAGCTTTATCACATAGATAGATATATATCCGGACCAACAAACACCTGTCAAATATATTATAAAGTATATATAATTATATAGTATGGTGTATGTGATTAGGTAGGTACCCACCTCGCGGATCGTGAGAGTGTGTGACATCATCTGGATGTTGACTTGCGACTGGCTGGTGGGGAGGTTGTCTGATGACCTGGAGCGGACCAGGCGGGAGCCGGTGATGACCTGCTTCGACTTGAGCGTCATCTCCGTCTTGATGAACACCCGCGATATGTACTGTGAACTGTGAGGGTAATGATTAGTATAGTCAACTTGCAAATCAGAGCGCGGCAGTCCAGTAACATAATCAAAAATATATATAAATAAAATCGACGAGACTTGTCAAAAAAAAACAAGAAAATATTGCTGATGTAAAAGTTAACGATAAAATAACCAATTTTAGAATTTTTTAAGTGTGGTTGCGATTAGTTTCAACGACTTAAATGTCAAAAATAACAATATTAGTGTGGCTAAACATTGTATCCAAAAATGCGTTTATAAAGTACGAGAATTGCAAAACAAAGCATAAATAAATTCTTAACATGGGAACAATTCCCGCATTAACATAGACAATCTAATCCACCCCACGTTCAGGATTCATCTTATTAGCATACCCTGATTGAGATAAATTAATTATGAATTCCACTCACACTCCCCTAAAGAAAACCTAATGAGTTGAATTTTGAAGGATAAACTTTTACTAATTTACCGAAATGGGAATTTGAATAATTTTGGCCAGAAGCTGATTTCAGTAAACAAACTTTATAAAGTTCAAAACAAATTTAAATTTCATTTAAATATTGAGGCATAAATAGATACTACAGAACATTACTGAATTTGCATACTTAAATGAGAAAGAAAAGCCCATATTGTTTAATTGATTGGCGCAGTGGCTAAGCGATTGGACTGCTGCGCTAGGGGTTGTGGGTTCGATTCCCGCACGGGACAAAAATTTGTGTGATCCACACATGTTTGTCCTAGTGTGGGGCGACGTTTTTTTTTGTAAAAAAAAAAAGCTCTTGATTGATATATAATGTAGTCCTAATGTCAAAAATATCAATGTCAAATGTGACATTTACGCTACTCAATTGAAACTGAACTGTAAACGTTTTAGAATAAACGCACATACCTTAAAGCCCTTATACTGAAGGCGGTCCTGAGCAGTTTGGTGGGCGACGCAGGCATGTTCCTGCAAAACTTGTCTATGGCATGGTCAACGCCGTTCTTCGTCGCTTCGGCGTACCATTCAGAGTTTTGGTTCGAAGCGTGCTTGTTGAACAGAATGAGGATCGAGAGCGCCACTCTGTAGAATACCTGCGGATGATAGTAACAAAGTGTTTTAGCGGTAGAGAATATTAATTATGAACTATAGTCTTCTTCTTATCGTATGGTTGATGAACAACCTGGTGTCAGAGTTTAAACCGCCTGTAGACCTTTGACATGGCTTTACACACCGTTGAAAAATCTTTTAGGTGTGTCGGTTTCCTTACGATGTTTTCCTTCACCGTTTTTAGCAATTGATAACTAAGTTACAGTACGCACATGAATTTGAAAACACATTCGCACGTGCCGTGGTTTAAACTTGCGACCATTGACTTAGCAATCCAACGGTCATACCACTCGGCTATCAGTGCTGTTATGAACTATGGTAATCTATAAATATATTCTCTGTTTGTGTAAGAAGGTTTTAGAGCACTTTGTTATCTCAGTAAGGGTTTACGCAAACGTAAATTAAAACGGTTTAATGATGTTATGTAATTCGGGAGTGGCTGAATTGTACGTTTGAGCTCTTCATTCCAGTCGGTTAATTATTTAAGTTCAGCGATTTTCTACTAATTAAACAGCCATTTTTGATGTCCCTCTTCTGTGTTTAAATGTTTTTCATCATCTCATTCTATGATCTTAAAATAACTATCATTTTTCTGCGATTTCGTCAGCATGGACTTCAAAATTGGCTTCAGTTTACATAAATTGATAACAGTCGCTAAGCCATGTCATTTGCCGGGATTGAAAGTAAACAGATTTAGAGAGACAGAAAGTAGATACATAATTTATCTGTTAATCCAGGATATAAACTATCATTGTGTCAAATTTTATCCAAATCAGTTCAACTGTTTTTGCATGATTGAGCAACAAACATCCGAAAATTTTACAATATTTTAGGTATTTTTATCGGCAGCAAGACGGGCAGATGACATCATAGGTGGAACCTGGATGAGGCTCGCTCAGAAACGGGAAGACAGGCACAAACAAAGAGGGTGACGTCCTATACCCGTGTGTACGAGTATAGGACGAGTGGGTAAAGTCCGTCTGTGGATGATGATGACGATGATGATGAATGTTCTGACTACTGTCGCTGTCTGCCCACAAATACCAATGTACACACGGCAACGGAGATTGGTTTGCAGGGCTCACCAAACATAGATACTGCCTGCAAACCTATCTACGTTACCCTGTGTACAAAAGTTCTGCGGTTCACCTGTAGTAGTATCTATGTGTAGTATGTTGGTTGGTATATACCTTGATCCCCTCATGGAAGAAGCAGTCGAGCACTCTCACGAGGTGCGGGAAGGGCAGCGCGGCGAGGATCCACCACTGCCAGTCGGCGTAGATCCGCTCGGGGCCGATCGCGCCGGACAGTCGCGACAGGTGCTGCGCCGCCGACTTCTGCAAACAATTCAACACACTGTACGGAAACTGTATTGTTGAGTGAAAGGTAGTATAGGTATTGTAAAAATCCGTTGTTTATGTTGTTGTCTCATTAGGGTGCCTTGGTAGCAACGCCAGCACCGTCGCCAATTAATACAATCATGTCAAATTGTATTACAATGTACCTAACCCTACCTCACTTGGCGATAGCTTGGCGTCGATGCAATTTGACATATTTAATGATCATGGCATCCTAATGAGATACGGACCTTAATGTGATAAATTTGCTTCAAAATGTCCCACAACGGTCAAGCTTCTACTCTCCGAAGAGGTAGACAGATGTGTATAGTACATCCATATTTCGCTAAATATGTAAATTTTGTAATAGATCCCATGCAAAAAGGGGCGACCCTATTGTCATTAACATCTAGACTCCCTCCTACTACTTCAAACTACCTAATGGAAAATCCAATAACACTTTACACGACCCGGGAATGAAACGTTTAACATGGGACCTCACGCTCAGCAGCCGTGCGACTACTAGACCATATTGGCCCGATTGGCGCAGTGGCTAAGCGATTGGACTGCTGCGCTAAGGGTTGCGGGTTCGATTCCCGCACGGGACAAAATTTTGTGCAAACCGCAGATGTTTGTCCCGAGTCTGGGCGTTTGTGTATGTGATCTGTTTGTGTCCAGTTTGTGAAACGCACCCACGATACAGAAATTCCTAGTGGGACGACGTTTTTTTTTTTAAGTAAAAAAAGAATCTCAGCATGCTATTAATCAACACTTATTTCGATATGAGTTATATAATAAATCGATTAAAGTTCAGTGCCGATCGATTTTCAACTCGATGGTCGTTCACCTCCGTGTTTGTTATTCATGGTCGATAAATAGTGGTGTGCCCTTCGTGATATCGTTATCGACGGTTTATTGTTAGATTGGTTGTACAGACACGTGATGTGTGAACTAGATGCGCTAATTATGTCGTTTACACAATTTCTAATTGCCTGATAAGTCACAAGTATTTGTTGATCGAAGTTTGAGGCATTGGTTAGGGAATTGTTGACAAGTTTTTATAGCACCCAACAAACACGAAAAAAAATTTGCATTTACTTTTTTGTTTTAATTATATTCCTGATATGCCCTTACCCTTACCGTGAACTCTTTAAGCAGGGCAGCTTACGTTGTGGAAGCGAGACGCCGCATTACACTGCTGATAGCAGCGTCTCGCTTTAACAACGTAAACTGCCCTGCTTTAAGAGTTCATGGTAAGGGGGCATATCAGGAATATAATTACAACAAAAAAGTTAATGCAATTTTTTTTCGTGTTTGTTGATGATGAAATAAATCTCACTTTAAGTAGAAACAGTCATGTTTATGTTTATTTCGTGTCCAGTTTTTACAGTTTAAGCGTAAACCATAATAAGTGACCTACGATCCTACGAAGCACTAATAAAAGCCAGTATTTTATAACGCTTATAAAAATATTTTACAAGTCTGTATAACGAACGTATTATTTCAAATCCTTTGAACAGGGTTGTTGATTTAGGTAAGTAAAATATATGACGGCAGCCTGAACAAATACCTCTCCTACGGATTAGAATATTTTAGACTTATAAACGGTCGTAAATCAACAATTCTCTCCAATTTGTAAAATGTATGCTTCATTAATAACACAGGCCATATTTGCTAAAGATTTCGAGGATTGCCTCGTTGTTCTAGTGCTCGTTAGCATGACTGCTGAGCATGAGGTCGTGTGTTCGATTCCCGGATCGGGCCGTGTTACTGGGTTTCCATAAGGTAATTCTCAGTAGCAGCACGAAGTATGGATTTGTGCTCGGTTGATGGCAATAGGCCCACTCCCTATTACAATGGGACCTATGTCATAACTGGCAGAATTTCTTTACTATAGAGCCTGTATTAATGGAAGGAGTAGGCAGAGGTGTACTCTGCCTACTCCTTCCAGAAATACAGGCGTGATGTTATGTTTATGTTTTATAACTCACTTTTTTTGTTGTTGACCGTACCTCAGTGTGCCTGTGTAATATATTTACGTCATAAAACGAAGGGAATACCTTACCGAACCCTAGTTGCGTGCCATACCGTTATGGTGCAGTAATGTGCTCGATATCGCCACTTCTCGTGAAGTGGCACGCGATGTCTTATATTAAAGGGGACAGCACACTAACCCCTTTCAGCCCCCTTACCATGAACTCTTAAAGAAGGTTAGTTTACGTAGTGGAAGCGAGACGCCGCCGCAATAAACTACACGTAGCGGCGCGGCGTCTCGCTTCCTTATCGGATAATGTCCTGCTTTAAGAGTTCATGGTAAGGAGGCAGGCTAGGCTTGCAAGTAGAATAGGAACTTATGGCAAGTTTTAGAGGACGTCTACTTTTACAAAGTTAGTCGGGTTCAAGAAACAGTGGCGGGAGAAAGTTCTTAAGTTCGGTTCGCGACTCCGCCGCGTCAGTTGCTCATAAATAGGGGTTCCGTTTGAGTCCGAAACTTTCCTATATTCACGCGATTAAACAGGCATACATAAAAAATAATATGGATAACACTCACGAAAGTTATTATAGTAGAAAATTCTTAAATCCGCACAGTATGTTATATGCCTTCAGTCTTATGGACAAAACAAACTCATTTTCCTTTAGGGAGAAATGGCGTTATAAGTTCATAAGAATCCTTATTAGGTATATCTTTATTTATAACTATTGATATGTTTTTTTACCTTCACGAGATACGGGCACTAAGTGGGAAAGTCCTTTTGGATATGGGGTCAACTACACTTATTCCTAAAGCAGACCTTTCGAAAGCAGATCGAACGCGTACGCATATAAAACTGGAGTTGTATAATGTACGCAATTAATGTGGTTAACGTGTCGTGGTGGCCTAGTGGTTGACATACCGGATTTCTATGCACGAGGTTGCAGGTTTAAGCCCAGGCAAGTATCAATGTGACTTTTTCAATGTCATAAATACTTTCTTAGATATTCTAAGACACCACTGACTGACGGTGACGGAAAACATCTTAAGGAAACCTGGATTTAATTATCTGAAATCGCCAACCCGCAGTGAGCTAGCGCGGTGATCAGTGCTCAATCCTTCTCTATACGAGAAGAGGCCTTTGCCCTGCAGTGGGACAGTTATAGGCTGTTATTATTATAATGTGGTTAGTCCAAGCAAAAAGCCTCACATTTTTGTTAAACGCGTACCAACTTCACTACCCAGATACAAGTATACAAGCACCTTAATGAATAATTTAAAAGTTAGATTTATTTGTATGATTGTTAACAAAGTGAACACGCAACGTCCTTCGATATTAAATCAAGTGTACCACTCTTTATGTAATTTAAACAAAAATGGCTGATTTCTTAATTGTTTTATTCAGTTAATATGTATGGAATGCTAAGAGGTTTTGTTCCTTTATGTTATTTCAGATTGGATACACAATATTTTTATGAAATTGCGTGTTTTACAACCATTATACTTTTAATAATTTAATGTATTAGATGGCCTTGTTTGTGTATTGATTTAATGTACCCTTATATACTACGTAACACAGTATATTATGTAGGTATATAGTAATGTAAGTTTGTCATTTAGTTGTAACTTAATCTGATACAACACGTAACTTAAAACATTTGGTTTAAATTAGGTTATTCAAGTTGAAGAGCAGATTGATCAAGGTTAAAAGAAAGCAATTTCAGTTTTTCTTGTTTAGAGCGTTAAAAGCACCTACAGTACGGCCTACTTATCTTGGCGATCCTGAAGTTAGCCGATTAGCTGCGCAATGGATATTTTAGGAACGAAATTATCTACTGCGCAGCTAAACGGCTAGCTTCAGAACCGCCAAGATACATCGGCCGTGTTGTAAACCTTAAATGACATGCTTGTATAATATAAACGATAGTACAATGCAGTACCTTTTAATTAAAATCTATGTAGGTATTTGTCCTCCGTTGCCATAGTTACTGAGCAGAAGCCAAGACACCAACAAGCCAGTGCGTAATATCTCTTAGGTCAAGAATTCAAGATATATCTCGACAATTGTGTCAACAATATCGAGGTATAACCTGTTTGGATATAGGTACCTACGGTATGAAAGTTTATTGCCCTGCAATTAACGTAGTTATGCATAACTGAATAACTTATTGCTTTACCGTAGGTAAACCCTAATGGCTTCATAAACGTTACTATCGATCTGTATTTACGAACTTGTGACCTATTGTGAATTTTAAATTATTTTTGTATTCTTCATTTGACGCGTTTTGAGGCTTTCCACCCGAAGTGGAAATACCACTTACAGTCACTTTAAAATCAATTAACTTTTAATTATAATTTTATAAGGGATGTGCCGTGTGGTATCCGGCCTAGAATTGACCACCCCTTTTCCTCCCGTGGGTGTCGTAAGAGGCGACTAAGGGAAAACCAAGAAGATGGGCAGCAGCGTCTTCTGTAACTTGACCACCAACACTGCGATCCCCAAGCCGCTTGCCAAGCGTGGGGATTATGGCAACACCCCCCTTCTAAAAGGAGGAGGCCTTCGTTCAACAGTGGACGCCTTACGGCTGATGATGAAGGGATGTACCAGCGTATCGAAAAAGGAGAATTTTTACTATAAAAAAGAGTGGAGACACTCTTAGACACTAGTGAGGTATAATTATTAAATTGGTGTTTATGATGTTTCAATGCAGGGCAAAGCCATCAATTTTCTTTTTCCATTTACGATGTACGAGGGAGTCTACGTCAAAATCAAAATGAGTTTAGATGCACCTATAGTAGGTATAACTGTAAACAATTATGCAGTAGCTTAGATTTGATACGGAAAGTAAGCTAGACTCTCCAAATCTACCATACGCACACTCATGTCTACGAAACTGCGATATTAATATGGGCACAAGTATTTATCAACCCGCAGTGAGCTAGCGTGGTGATCAGTGCTCAATCCTTCTCTATACGAGAAGAGGCCTTTGCCCTGCACTGGGACAGTTATAGGCTGTTATTATTAAGTATTTATCGTTCGTGTAACTCAAATGTTAACTTACGGCATGTTTCTTAGCGATCTGCATGACAGTCTTCCATGTTACTTCGTTGAGTAGTTTCGTTTGTGTTATGAACATCTTATCCTTGGACGCCACCAAGCTCGCCATGCAGTGGTAGCATTCTTCCTCTGTTAACAAAACAATTGAATAGGTTAATATCTATTATATACACATAGGATATTTGACTCTTCAATATGGATGTTGTATATAAAACGGATTCTAGGCCAGCATGTAATACCTGTGTAAAATGGGAGATCATAAAAGTCGCTAGTATTTGACGATCCATTTGGTGCTTCGCCTAAGTGATTGGTCATCTGTATTTGCTACGGGATGTCGGTCTTATATTTGGATATTATAACCTATACGTGAATACAATTTAAGAAAAAAAATATCACCCTACGCTAGGAATTTCTCCTGAGTCGTGGGTGCGTTTCACAAACATGAAAAATCACATACACAAACACCCACACTCGGGACAAACATCTGCGTTCACACAAATTTTTGTCCCGTGCGGGGATCGAGCCCGCATCCCTTACCGCAGCAGTCGAGTCGCTTATCCACTGCGCCAATCAGGTCGTTCCCAACATGCGAGTGTGTTTATCTGAACTGAGATGTATGAAGACTAGTTTTAAAGAATATAAGACGGTTACCTAGCCTTTATTTATCAGAAGATTTAAATCGGTAAAAGGTCCAGATTTTATGGGCCTACTCGTAGCTATTGGATTCGTAGACAGTCGTTTTTGTAAGTAAGCACAGTATATTAACCAAACTCCTATATGAAATAGTATAGTATAATATATGACATCGTAGGTCTAAAATTCATCTTCAGGTAGGTAGGTGCATATTTTACACCTACAAACATAATGCGACGCCTCGTATTAGAGGCAAAGGATAATAAGAAATAGTCTAATGTTTGCCTAGCTTTATATTTTTAATAATAATGTCCTCCAGACCGAATTTCGGTCACGGCGGCCCGTCTCAGCTGAGACTAGCCATCTGGGCAGGAGATATTATAGTGCACAAGTATGCGCGCAGACACAGGTGCACTCCCTATTCCCTCACTCTCATAATCCGATGGGACGGTAGACCGACACGACCAGAGAGAGATCAGGCGCAGGACCAACAGCTTTACGTGCCTTCCGAGGCACGGTGGGGTCTCGACATGTGAAAACGGTCACCCATCACAAGACTGACCGCGGCGAGCACGGCTTAACCTCGCAGATCGACTGATCTGCCGGGTAGCCGGATAGCTACGAGCCCCACCATTTTTACTGTAAACGCTACATAAGAGTAGTGTGTAATGAGGAGCATCAGAATTGTAGCAAATGCATTGTCTCTGCGTACCTACACAGATTTTATTTTTGTGCGTACACATTCTATAAACTAAACTCCTATATGACATCGTAGGCCTATCCATATTCAGGTAAGTAGGTATAGGTATATTTTACATACACACAAACATAATGCGACGCCTTGAATATTAGAGGTATACGTTGAGTAGTTTTGGCTCAACTGCCAAATATGCGGCTGTAACGGATCTAAAAGCAGTTGCGGCTTGTTCTGTTATGGCCGTAAAGAACACACGCGTTTTAATTGTGTCATGATTATTTTGAAAATGGTTTAGGGAATGCGAAACACTTTGTTACGTAACAATGGTTATTTGAAATCACGTGAGTTAGAATCGAGTTGCTGATATAATATATGTGTACATGGCTCTTAAGTCTTAACGCTAAGATATACAGATATCCCGAAACTCAACGTCAAGCGGGTACGGGGCGCTAGGCTAGGCCTAAAAAAAGAAATAAATGTCTCTTAGTTCAGTCATAATGAGAACATTTTTGAAAATGATGAAAATCTGTACTCTTGATTATCTACATTTTTAGTCACGACAAATTTATAGATTTTGACGAGTTATTTTTTTAACACATCTCTAACTAACCATGCTATTGATCAAGCACAAATGCACTAATAACGAAACTAAAATAAAGAAGGTTCTAATATATAATTCAACAGTTACTTTGACAATAACGATAATCAAGATGGATTACAAATCGATTATCGATAGGCAAGAAGGAACTGGAAGGTAATTGAGCCGCGGTTTGTGGCCGAATGGATCCCGCGGTCAAAACTATCCATACATTTTATACAAATACCAAGACTACGAATCATGGTTGGATCTGGATCCTTAAGGTCTTAAACCTTTATGAGTAGGAGTAAGTTAGTATAATAATATTTATAAGTAGGTACCACAGTACCCTTTGTCCGCGTCATCGCTTGCTCTAACATAAGGAACTATATAATAATTTTCTTTATTGATCCTAAGATTTCTGAAAAAATATCTGTTTATTTAATAAAACACTAAATAAGCAAAGCATTTATGGCAACCCAGATATTTAAGTATTTTATGCATTCAAAACACAATATCGATTTGCGAATATCTCTCCTCTCTCTCCCCAAACCAAGTACAAGATGAAAGACTAACATATGCAAAGCATATTTCCATCAAAATGGGAGCATGCAATGTAAATTTAAAATCATTAAATTGCAACACTGTAATGGTTGTCCGTTTGTCGGTCATTGCTCCGTTGCCTTTTTACTGACACACTTTTGAGTTGATTCTTAACGATAACAATGTATTTATTTTTGCTTTAAATGTTTTTGTTGTGAACGAAGCCAACGATGTTAATATGGCTGAGTTTTAGCCGAAGGTTTGGTTTTACTTCGAATCATTTATACGATGAAGAAGTTGAGAACAAAGACGGCTTATAAATTGGTCAAAATATTATACAGTAGGAAACTTTCAACGGGATTGACACTCACTGTTATCAGTCATTTGAAAACAGAGTAATGTTTGTATTAATTTTTATATCTGTCACCTGCCCCCTTAGATTGTTATGACTACTTTGTGAAAGGTTTTCACAACGTGAGTTTTTATATTGACGAAAAAGAAATAGATCGACGTTGTGGAAGCGGGACGCCGCATTACACTGCACATAGCGGCGTCTTGCTTTCACATGCTAAACTGTCCTGTTTTAAGAGTTCATGGTAAGGTGGCAGAGCCCTCAATCCTTTTCGTATTAACACAGTCGATTTATTTCTTTTTCGTCAAAATAAAAACTCACGTTGTGAAAACCTTTCACACAGTAGTCATAACAATGTAACCAAAATGCTTCGTCAATTACATTTAACAGATGCTAGAATAACCGAAAAGTACTTCATAAAGATTAAATCTAAAAACACCCAGCTTAACTGGAATGTCACGACAAGGGCTCACCGAAACTCGTTTATTTCACGGAACAACAAATACGAAATGAAATGAAAATAAAACAACTAATTGAAAACTCCGAGCCAATCCTATTGGGATGTGAAAATGTTTGCACTTGTGATTTTAATATACGGGATTGGTGAAATAATCTTGCGAAAGTAATTGCTAACAAATTTTTGCGGCTGATAGCTAATTGAAATATATTAGTTAGATAGTTTTTATCAAAGGGCAGATTTTTCATACTGAACTGTAGGAAGATATGGAGGTAACGTTAGTGGAATGGCGGTTACTGTTAAGTATTCCTTCTGTACAAACGGGTGTGTAGGAAGAAAGTTCGAGTCTTTTCGTGCTAAAGCTAAAAATAACTATTTAAGTATGCTTAAAACATTTTCTTTCGCGAACCGAGTAGCTTGAACTGAAGTAGGGTCAGTCTTTTCATTTACAATATCTGTCTCAAGTTAAACAGACCGACTGGAAAGATCTACAACAAAACAGTCATATAAAACCACGTGACAGTTTCTCATCCACACACGCAACTCTCAAATCGCACAATTTAGACAGCATAACCTAACAACGGGATACACGGGATTTCCTGCGATTTTCCCATCACTAGTTCCTCAGTTCTCAAATTGGAGTGAGTCGTCCAATTTGCAATCGACGCTCCCGGAGTATACAAGTACCCTAGAGACAGGAATCGGTTTTCAATATAACATATTTGCGCGTTGAATTTATTGCCGCATATGTCATTCATACAAAAATATGACGTAAAAGGCAAATATTGTAGGCTTTGTAATATCTTTTTTTGTGTGATGATAAACTTCCTCATAAACGCTGATAATTTCCTACCTTTGTCTTTGGAATTAATTAGGAGAATACATACGCTTTATTATCAAGAACTTTAACGCCGTGTTTGAAGAAAATTGGTTATAGATATATCGGTAAGACTGCCTATTCCTACAGAGAAAATTAGTAAGATAATTTATACTTCGTAGGGAGATACATAGATAGATTATGCTTTGTTATACACCATAATTACACAATTCGTATTTAATAATAATAACGTATACTGATAATTGCGGAACTTTACACCAAAATGGAAATACGATCAAAATGAGCATAAAAACACGTCGTAAGTAAGAAGAGAGCAGACATGAACGAAAAAACATTGTCTTACAAAACGAATTCCGAGCATACAATAATGACCAAAACATCTTTAATTTCGTATTAGTCAGATTAAGTTGTTAAATGTTAATATTAATGACTGCACCGGCACGAATCGAACACGAATCGTTTCACTAACGACCGAGCGATTGTAATTAATAGCCGCATGAAGAGACCGCTTTGAATTATTTATCGAGATGAAAACGTTCCATTTTATCGTTAGGGCATATAAGTTTAATGCGAAAACCGTTATTCCTTTGTTCGTATATTTAGTATGGTTTGATTTATTGGATTTATTCGTCTATATACGTACTTTTAATAGATGGGATCGCGACTTTATATAGCAAACAAGACCACATAATATGATACAACATGATATCATAAATTATTATGAAATTAAGGAAATAAAATGTCTGTTGCATCTAAAAGAATCTTGATAAAATTTGTTGAGTTACACTTTAATCTGATCCAGATTAGTACACACAACGGTTAACAAAGTTTGACAGCTGTCAAATGTGACATACAATCACAGAATACTTTATTGCAATAATAGGTTTTAAGATAGTTTTGTGAAGATTGAAATTTTTAAAGTATTTCGAGTGATGAGAGTTACATTTGTTTATTTATTCTTCATACCTATAACTTAGTCCTGTAATTAAACACCTCAAAATAAACAGCGAGCCTACACTCTAAAACAGCTTACACTGTACACTGCCGGCCAAGTTGACTAAACCGCTCCCTACAGTGACATTGTTGCGGCGACCGTCATGAAACATTACCGCCACTATTTCTGTTTGCGTGCATCCCATAGATCTTTGCAGAAGGTACATTTTATACAAAGGTGTAACGAAGGTGTTAGTATGTGTGCGAAGTTTAACTGATATGAGAAAGCAACGTTCCTTGGCAAATTATGACAATGCGTGTTGTCGTATAATGATTGCTAAGTAAACAATTTAAGAATATTATTAGTTGTAATGATAGATAGAAAGAAACGTTAAGAATGCACGGATGTTCATTGAAATCTAATCAGAATCAAAGTTTAATTGTCAAGTTTATAGACGAACCATAAACTGCCTCCCTAGACAAGTGGCAAAACGCTTGACGAATAGAAATCGAATAGAATGAAATACATATGGGTTTGACATAATTATAAATATGTCATCGATAACATAGTCGAAACTTAATGTCATCCCCATACATTTTATCTTTCTTTTCGATCTTATTCGATAATAGAGAAACATTGTTAGCGTACTTCTTTAATATAAGAAAGCTGCAAATGTGGAACTAAAAGCTATAAAAAGAACTAGAATAGAAGTTTTTAAGAACCTCTTTCATTGATGTCGGTTAAAATAAATAAAAACAAAGCGTCATACTTCTGTATGTCATTTGTTTATGAACAAGGTGTACCACGTGTCAACACAGGTGTTTGGTAATGGAGCGGTGTGGCTGCGGTCGGCTAATTAATTTAATTAACTGTTTAGAGTGAAAGACTTCAGTACATAATGTGGATTGTAAATCGTCTCAGCGACGTGGCACGCTAATGGTGGCTGTGATTAAGGATAAGGACTTCATTATGTTGGCATTACTTCTGGCGAATATTTTAAAAGAGAGTCGTATCTCTGCCGGTTCTTGTCCATAGCAAGACACTTTGGAAGTATGTTAAACCAGTATGTTGGAGGTTTATCAATGAATCACGCTTATAATCACCGAAAAGGCAAGCATAGGGCTTTATTCTTATCAGAATTTAAGCAAGTCCATAAGAAATAGCATCATCATTTGCTGAATAGCTTTTAATTAGGCTCAATGACCATCAGAAATATATTCTATACACCATTTCTATACTCTTCGGAAACTAAATCACACGACCATTGAATTAGAAACGTTGGCATAAGATCTACCCTCTTACTTATAAACAATGATACTTATAAACAATAATAAAAATCCTTCTTAACTTAACTTACACACTTCTCGAGTCCATTGACGTTGACGTCTCTACTTTTTGATATGCAAACGACAGTGACAGGTATAATTTAACCAGTGTTTCAAAATTGAAAAATTTGAGCGGCTTAAATAACGGGAGGTGGTGCTCAATTCGGTTGTAAGTTATTTTGTAAGTAAGAAGGCTAGATTTCAGAAGCTAATCTAACCACAGACTACCAGATTTTTCCATTTTCCAACCACAATTTGGTCTATCAATTGGCCATTACTTAACCTACATAAGAAAGCTTTTAATATCCAACAGAGTAACACAATTATAGGTTGGTACGACTGGAAGCTGAGTGGGTTCAGCCTCAAGGGTAAATGTATTACTCGAGGTGATGGAAAAGGAATTGTGATTGGGTTATAAGAGGGAAAATGGTCCAACATTATTGTAAGTAAAATCGTTTGTGATGGATTTATTTTCTACTTTGCGAAAGTGTTCAAATAATCAAAATGCCAATGTCATCTATGTAGAAAATGATTATTATTAGTAAATATAAATACGGTTGTAATATTCAGAAGGATAGTTTTCTCTCTCTTTTTAGATAGGAAATTCCTTTATGAGAAGACCATAAACTCAAGGATATTTCACCGCTCACTATGGTAGAACGATACGGTAGAAATATGCAAAAACGCCAATTTGTTTAAAATAATTGCACTATGCAATTATTATAATATTCAATATGCAAGCAATTTATTTATATTAGTTCCTAATCATATGATAATAAATGTACATTTAATATTGATGTATGCAAATCACCGTTATATATTTTACATGCCGTACATAAAAAGCAACAATACGTCTGTTTACAATTGAATTATAGTTATTCTATTTTAAGATTTTTCTGTAATTTTCCACTATGATTCTCTTCATTCATAGCAAGCATTTAAAAAGCATACATACATAGAGACCACAGATTTTCTGATACGATCCTGACATACTTCCTTCGCCTAATTTACTCATAGGGGCTATTTTACCCTCGACTAGTGTCAAGTAGACTAAACCGCCACTTAGTCACCCGTAACTATTCATACGAATTTCACAATATCTGAGTAGCATTAACCAGGCGATAACCTGGCCTGTAACTAAGTTACGATAGAAGATACTCGTAACTTTTACTTGCTGATTAGCGTTAATCAAGAAGTAACTATTCAACACTTTATTAAAACGCCCTTACTGAAAACGCTTAATCGAATTAAATACACATAACATCATTCCATCGTTGTAATTTGAGTTCAACTAATTCTTCAATAATGCATACGCAGTCACAACTAGTTTTCAGCCTAACCTAAAGCTCTAAATACATGTTAAATATTGATCCAAAGCTAGCTTACAGTAGGCAGCACTGGCTTCATGAATATATGAGCGGTTCACGAATTACCTTGTTTCAGCGCATTCACCCCGTGACCGCTCAGCTTATGTAACGTTCAAGTTCTATGTTAGTCTGACAGTTAACATGTGTTGTTGGCTCAGGCACGGTTTGGTTTAGATATTATTTATTGCGTGAAGTAGAATTTTATTGCTGCGAAGTGCGAACGTTCGTTTTCAGTGGTATTTGAATGCTGGCAGTAATTTGTTAGTCAGGAGGATAAGTTAACAATCTTTATATTAAGTCATACGTAAAGCTAAAACAGTAGATTCTTTATTGCAAGTATTGCCCAAGCAGAGGCGTGTGAGATTTGGCATCTAAGTTAAAGTGTATAATTTTATATAGAGAAGTACAGACAACTGTTTTTTTATTACGATAGAATTTCCATTACTGCGTGGTCTCAATTAGTCAAGTCAATAAAGAACCCTTTTCTAAAAAGGTACAGTTAAAAATACCCGCTTTAAAAATTATATTAAAACAAAAATCTTACGTTCAGTGCGCAAGTACCAATCTACAGTGAATAATAACAGACAGACAAAATTGATTAGATTTCAAGATTATACTGAACTTCACTGATGTTATGTTTATTCAAATACCAACAAAGTGCTGAGAGTAACTCTTACGGTACAACAAAACGAAAAGTTTATTAGTATAGTAGATAGAAATAGTAAATTGCGGAGTAGATGCCAATAAACAACACCAAGTATAAAAGTTTTTAGGGCTACATGTTCTTCGAGATTTCTTTTGGAGCGAATATTTGCTTACGTTAGCAGTCTGCAAAGTTTTCGGTATCACACTGATATAATAAAGGTTAAAGTTTATGAGTGTGTTTGTATGTTTGTTACGTCTTTACACACGGCTACACAGATTTTAATAAAATTTAACAACACTGATAGCCGAGTGGTATGACCATTGGACTGCCAAGTCAAAGGTCGCAAGTTCAAACCCAGGCACGCACTAATGTCTTTTCGAATTCATGTGCGTATTATAAATTAATTATCAGTTGCTAAAAACGGTGACGGAAAACATCGTGAGGAAACCGGCACACCTTAGAGATTTTTCAACGGTGTGTAAAGCTATGACAGAGGCCTACAGGCGGTTTAAACTCTAACACCAGGTTGTTCATCAACCATACGATTAGAATAAAATTTGGTATGTAGGTAGCTGGCACCCTAGATTAACACATAGGCTTCTTTTTATCCTGAAAACATGGAGCGGGTAACACCGCGGGGCAAAGCTAGTAATAAATAAAATAATATAGTTGTCTCCGTCTCCTCAGGGGTATGAGAACGTATCGTTTTAACACTCTGAATCTGTGTAACTAATTGAGTATCATCGTCACGTCTCTGTTAGAATATCATCATCATCATCAGCCCGTTTCAGTCCACTGCTGGACATAGGCCTCTCCCAATGTGAGAACTAAAGTGACCGACATAGCTCTGAAAGTTAGTAGGTTGAAGTGGCAATGGGCTGGCCACATATGTCGCAGAACCGATAACCGCTGGAGTAAGCGTGTTCTGGAGTGGAGACCGCGTCTTGGTAATCGTAGCGTGGGTCGTCCTCTGGCCAGATGGCGGGATGACTTACATAAGAGGGCAGGCAATGACTGGATGCATAAAGCAGCAGACCGGGCTCTGTGTTAGAATATGTAACTTTGTAATTTACGAGTTCCTACATTCTACCATAACTTGTTGCTTCGGTTCATGAAATAATGTCACACTGTCGATAAGCGAGTTACGAGAACTAGCTTAACTCCGCTTACATTGTAGTAAACGTAGCTTATAAAGAAAGCTTTTGTTGTCGCGACAACGTAGTGACGCGACACAACTTACGATACGATTTATTTAGATGGTCTACAAATAATCGTTATCCTATGCATAGAGGAGTGTTAGTGCCGACTCTTATGTATGGTAGTGCAAGTTGGGTATGGCAGAAGAAACACCAAAGCCGCATTAATGCAGTAGAGATGCGGGCTTTGAGAAGTATGGGTGGTGTGACTTTGAGAGATAGAGTGGAAAATAAGGTGATAAGAGAACGGTGCGGAGTAATGTGGTTGTAATTACGAAAATTGAGAAGAATTCGCTTAGATGGTTTGGGCATGTAGAAAGGATGGATGAAAGAAGAGTGACAAAACGGAAATGGACCGTGGTCTCTGCCTAGCACTCTGGGAAACAAGGATTGACTGTATGTAGGTACTGAACTGTATATTGAGTGTTTAGTCAAGCCAAGATCACGAACGGTTCAAACGCACAACAAATGAAGTTTTAAAACATCAGATAGCGCCGTCTCCCAATTAGCCGCCGAACCATGCAAAACGCTGCACGCTATAGCAAACAAAGCGCAAATAACACAATTTTGGCACCCATTTGGATGGCACGAAACACGAAATGGGCCATTATCATCGTTCGGCGCCCATTACCGCGGTAAAGTGCGCACGTTTACCGGCGTAACTTATTTACCGCTCGGGCCCAAGTGAATGTTCCTAGCAGTAAATACATCAATGCCACTGCCAGAATGTTTTCGTACTTTTTTCTAAGAGTATTTTGTTGAGGCCGGGACAGTGTCGCCTACAACCGTGCGTACGCCTGTACTCTGTGCCAAAAGCGCTCAGATTTGTTGAAACAAACATTGTCAAAACAAATTGACTTAGATTTGTTGCTGCTACGATTTAGAGAGATCATCTTTTTACGTGAAGACAAATATTTGTCTAGCCATAAAGATATTAATGCGTTTTTCTGGTAAGTCTGTACTCATATTTGTAAGCTGGTTCATTCTAAAATGATCTTGTTTTTCCACTAAGATATTTGGGGTTATGCGTCAAGAGAATAATAAGGGATTGTCGACGTCATATTCTAACTAAGCATAACTATCCTAAACATGCGATTTTCATCATAATTATCTGATAAAAGTAATAAGTTGTGTTACTTTACAATAACAATGGAAATTTTGCTAACTTTCACGCAACAGTAGAATAGTTTTTATGTCAATTCAATACACAAAAACAACAAAAATAAACAGTGAATATTTTGTTATTTCTTAAAACATACCAAATAATAGTACCTAATATCGTGGGACAGACATGAAATATAACATAGAAAACGTTAATTTAATCTAGCGAAATATATTGTTTTACTTAATGCAACATAAAAAACAACAAA
The DNA here is from genome assembly GCA_905340225.1 of Abrostola tripartita. Lineage (NCBI taxonomy): Eukaryota > Metazoa > Arthropoda > Insecta > Lepidoptera > Noctuidae > Abrostola > Abrostola tripartita. The sequence goes on from HG996488.1 coordinate 13,074,184, forward strand.
TTGTTCGATTACGAAGTGCGCAACGAACAATAAACGTGATATTAGACGCATAAAACTTCTTATTGTATTCACTGCGGTAAATTACGCAGCTGGACTTTTACGATGCTGCCTCACCCACATATTGATATAACCCTCAAATACGCAAGAGTATTCATAAAATATTTATATTGCTAAGCAGTTAAGGGTTGAATGAATAACACCTTTAGATGACATCTAAAATTGAAAAGCTGTAGACGGTTAAGACTAATAAATTTTACAAATTAAGCTTTGTAATACACTTACTCTTCGGCTAGACACTTTGGAGACATTAAATAATCCATATGTTTTCTTGCTTTATATTTTAAGCTAGCTGTAAACTGTGGATGATAGTTACAGAATTATGGAATACTGAATGTATTCGTCTTATATTTTCATAGGTTAATTGGCACATCTGATGTTGAATGCTTGTTAGAACTACGATATTTACTATATACAATTTGGCCATATTAAGAACAGGGCTTAACCAAATATGGTATCCGTAATTGTTGATCGGCAATAGGCTAGCTGTCATGTTATAGTTGATTTATTATTTAATTATCGGGCCACGTGCCTAAACGAATAAAGAGCTAGGAAAGAATCAAGTGATCTATTTAATATTAAGTTAATGTTATTTATTTCAAGCAGGAAGATATCCGCCTGCAATTTAGAAATTTGCAGGATTTATTAGGATTTTTGCCATATACGGCTTTTTAGAAAATTTAGTTCGATCAATAACCTGTAAACGCAGTGCAGCATACCATAAGAATATAATTTATAAAGAAAGCTGATCTGTCATCCATAACCATCAATATGAACTCAAAGATACGGGTATAATGGTTTATTAACTGTTTATCTGAGACAACAAACAAATTAATAATTAGCATGAGATAACTACAATCAATTTTCGACTTTGCACTTTGACATTACAAAAAAAACATTAAAGGTTATCTGTGGAGACCCTTAACTACTACAAGCCAGATATTCAACGCCAACTCGAACGTTGATTACTTATCTGTAGCACAATTCACGTAATTTGAAAGCAGGGACTCGCTGCAATCGAGAGCAAAATGTCACATATTGACATTAAACCGTTATTATATTGTTATTATTATATTATTATTTATAAACATATACATGTATTATAATTATATATTATATAATATTTATACACTTTTTTTTGCCATGGACACGCTAAGAAGATTAAACCGTTGACTGAATTTAGGTATATTAAACGTAAAAAAAATTACAGTTGACCTACTGATTGAGACACGAATAAAAAAAAAATGTAGATATTTTTCTAAATGCTATTTCGCAGAGAGTGTATACTTAGAAAGCCCTAATTTAAAAGAAACGAGCTTATTATACAAGGCAAACATTTAGAATAGAATAGAAAAACATTTATTCAGCAAAGACAGTCACAACACACAAACACAAGTAAGAAATACAATGTCTTATAATCTACAACAAATATTAAAACAAATGAAAAATTGAATAAACAACAAAATTTAGAGTGATCTCTTTAAATTAACCGTACCGTACCTGAGTTGGTGCCCGAACACAAAATCTTTTTGGTAATCCGATCCGAACAATTACTAATCTGTCACAGTGCTAAAAAAAAATGAATGAAACACCATTACTCCTAACTGAAACGCCGGTGTGTTCCGAAACATACAACACCCAGTTTATATATAGCTTGATCACCAGTCCGGAGCGAAGGAAAACATCGTAAGGAAACTGGCACTTTTAACAATAAACAAATACTGGTTTATGGTTGTCTACGGATAGATGGCACCACCTGTTGCTTGGGTAGAAGTGGTAATGTCTGATGAATATTTTATTTGATAAGTTCAATGCTCGGTTTGTAATTATGGTAAAAGGTTAGTTTGAAGTACTAGTTGTAAGTTAAATATTTTTTTCAATGTGTGGTGTACAAAGATGCAGGCAAAGACCACGCCATATCTCTCTTCCACTTATTATCTGTCTTTGCATCTCACTTTCAGATAGAGAGCGACAAATATTTGGAAGAGTTCTGACTTATAGCTTCTAGAATTCTAGATAACCATTACTTATATTTTGTTACCAGAAGTCTTCACCTTTTAGTATACTAATTACTATAAACGAAAGTATTATTTTATATCCAGACAGCGCGGCGCTGCGAGGCCCCTTAACATCTGTTAAAACATGTCATGCGTGGGTTGTCTAACAGCTTTCATACACAATCACCTGTCCATTGCTCATATCTATCTTCGACACTTAAAGAAACATCTAGAACATTCCAGATTAATACTGAGGTCACTGACCTACAGGCTATATCAGAAAAACTGTGACAAACACGTCTAGGTATTACTCAACTTGATGACAATCATAAAACGTTAATATCGCACTAAACTCTAGGATCGCGGTATATTATCTTTTATTATAGAGATGGGAAAATAGTGAGTAAAAAACTAATGGAAACGGGTTAAGATTGAGATGGATATGCTACGAATAAGATTTATATTCTTTAGCTTTTCGCTGAAAATCTGAGCAAGCAATAGCTTAACGTGCTACAAAAGCTTCTAGGGTGGCGTGGTTGAGGCGCACTCAACCGTTGAGAGGCTCAAAAAAATCGATTTGGATTATTTACGCTAAAGCTTAAAGATTTTGGATCGGCAAAGATAATTCCTACCTTAATTAGAACTTCTAATATAATTAAAATCACGCTAATATTACAAAGGCATTAGTGTGTGTGTGTTTGTATGTTTGTTCCCTCTTCACCGATTTTGCTAAAATTTGGGATGGAGGTAGCTGACACCCTAGATTAACATATAGGCTATATTTTGTCCCGAAAAAATGCAGCGGGTAACATCGCAGAGCGCAGCTAGTTCTTTTATAATGTTGGAATTGAAGGTAGAAAACGAAGTTATGTGATTATCTGAACACTGTTCAAACAAAGTGAAATAGACAAAAGGGTTTCAAGTCAAAGAAAATTTAGAGATCTTTACCCAAATGGAACAGGTTGTTTTTTCTGTAGAGTGCCTACTTAGTTTTTACAGCTTTTAGCGTGTAATATTTTTCTTCTTACTATTTTGTTTTCTAGCCCATCAGCAACCATTTATTGACTCCATTATTCTGTACGAAGCGAGCGAGAATGTAAAAGTCTTACAGGTTAAGGCTACGGAGGTACTAAAATCCTCCTTCCACTCCTTACTGACCTTTAAGTTCAAGACGTAAATAGAATCTTTGTACTACAGTTTGGTTCCCTTTGAACGCTTTGACTGTCTCCTGCGCGACTTCTGAGCATGAGGGTCCAAATCCTTGGTCGGGCAAACTGTTACTGAGTTTTTCCATTAGGTAATTTTCGGTAGCAGCACGGAGTCTGGATTTGTTCCCGGTTGATGGGAATAAGCTCGCCTCCTATTACTAGATGTAGTTCTTGAGAAAAAAGGGGTCGACATACCGACAGACGGACAACAAAGTGATCCTAATAGGGTTCCGTCTTTCCTTATTAAGGTACGGAACCCTAAAAGTTATTTAATACTCCCTAAGGAAACGTTTATGGTTTTAGCTGTAATGTGAATATAACTCAAGTAAAATGTGAAATACTCCTGTAATTTTCAGACGGGGACGAAATGAATATTGAAACCAAGCAAGCGAAAGAAACGGAGGAAAAATCCAATTTTGAAGCGTGAGTACCCTTTTATAAAGCCTGCTGCGTACATTTTGGACTTAATTAAAATGTTACAACGGGGATTTTATGATAAGCCTGCATCAAAGAGAAAAGTTTTCCGTTTAATTTAAAAGTCCTTATGTCCAACAAGCCGCCAAACGACGTATCTAATTGTGTCCTGGCTTACTGACAGTTAAAAACTTTTCATTCAAACTGAAGATGAAAACCAGTATAAGTTGTGCTTAGATCCTGTTGCTTCGGATAAGTCTTTTTCTTCTTATCGTATGGTTGATGAACAACCTGGTGTCACAGTTAAAACCGACTGTAGGCCTCTGACATGGCTTAAACACCGTTGAAAATCTCTCTGGTGTGCCGGTTTCCTCACAAAGACATTATGCGTGTTGAGGTCTGACCTTGCGACGTTTGAATTGAAGACCAACGGCCATACCACTCGGCTATCAATGCTGCAAATAAACCGGTATAAGTTGAGCTTCGGTCCTGTTGCTTCGGATAGGTAGGTACTCATTTTATTGCTCCGGTCCTCGTCCCACCAAATTACCCAATGAATCAGACTAAATCCCCTTCATCCAACTGCAGTGGAGTAAGTACTTGAAACAGGAGCCCTGTTAACGAAGTCAGACAGTCGTGTCTCAATGCAAATTTGCATGACGTCACTGCACTGCGTCAATTGACGGTCCCGCTATCACCTTGTTCAGAACACATTGGTGCAATTGTTGCATTAATCAATTTATCAATCAGTATTCCAAAGTCAGATTGAAACTATCACACATGCTAATCTGTGTTTATCACGAACAGTCGTGAAGTTGTTCACTGTTCATTCATAGATGGGTGGCCTTTGACCGGTATTTGTATGAAACACAGATGTCGCATAAAATACGACACGTAAGATAGTGTTAGAGCAAATTATGGGGCGTTTCTGCCTATTTTCTTTAATACAATTTGTATCTTACGATTGGTCCATTTTTTTAGTCCTTATTTTTTGTTTGTGATATTTCATGCCTGCGAATGGCAATAAGATGTCCATTAGTGTCCATATTACAATTTAGGAAAGCGAGATGACGTTTTATATTTTTGGTTAATATAATCTGCGGTCATTAAATAATCCTCATTAAATAAGTTTGCGAAACTAAAAAAATCTAGAACAACACGCGGTATAAATTCAGCAATGCAACCTAACTTTCGGACATTCATCTTGACTTGTAATCTGCCAGTCATTGTGGAATGCATATAAACTGTAGAACTAAGCATGACTTTGCACAAGCTAAGTCTGTTATTAGGCAATGAAACATCGGCAATATTTAGCGTCAAACTCACTGCAAATAACATCCTATAAAGTCTTCCTAAACAATGACCGAGCATCTAGTAAATTGACGTTTCATAAATGCCTGTAATTGGTTTACGTGAAATAAAAACATTGAATTTGAATGATACAGCAAAAAATCATTATAAGGATTTACCTAAGATTTTACCGCACAATATGACAAGTTATAAAAATGTTTTTTTGCTTTAGTTTAATGTCAAATTGAAGATATCCGAAAGAATGTATTCACACGTGTTTAAGCAAATAAATTATTTTGATTTTGATGTAGCGGGTAAAGCCGCGGGCAACAACTACTTTTATAATAAAGAGCAAACAGAACTACAATATAAATATTTCATATTCAGCATCAGGAATTAACGTACTCAATGTTAATAAGGTTAACAAGATTAATAATGTGCAGCATACACTGGACTATTATATTTAAAAAAACTATTCCCAGACGACGTACCGGATGACGTCGGAAAAATAAAGAAAACGTTGGCTATCTCGTCCATCGAAAATATTAAAACTTTGAGTGGAGTTTGAGTACCCTCAAGTAGTGAGCGTGTTAAGTATTGGCCACTGTGTAACGTGATAATAGGTATAAATAACATTGACCACTAAATTTCTTTAGAAGATTATCTTGTATTGAAACACGATATAGGTGTAATGATCTATAATATAATGCCGTATTTGTAGTATCAGTGTTAGTCATCGCTAATTATGGAGTTTAATGAGCGTACAAATTGTCAGTCACGCCAACACTAGACCAAGCCAATTTAGTGCATTGCTGCAGCCTTTACCATATATTATTTTTATTTAATTATCGCTTACATACTAAAGGTCATGCAATTAGCCTTTGACACAAATAGCCTATATATTTGAGTAGTACCTAAAACCGAAACAACCTTTGCATTTCTAATAATTATCCATCAGAGAGCAGATAAGAATATATTCCGGTCTACCAAAAATCTAATAATAAAATACTCTAAAAGGCAAGTTTTGACGTGGATATTTTGCAGGCCGACGTATTCCCTAAAGCAGAAATATGGTTCAGGCTAATTGAATTAAAAAGCAGTGAAAGATGGAATAATAAATGTTCTCGGTTCACAAACTGGGCTGAAATTGAGCGATGAATAGTTTATGATATTAGTTCAACATAGTTGAGATATAATCTGAATAGAATTAATGAATATGTAAGGACTGGAATAATAGATACAGATTACTGAAGATGGAGCTTCGTTTTCAGATATTATGATTCTGCTTGATTTGATAGTAGAAGCCAGTTTATGGATGAAATAATCTGAGGTAACAAACAATTAATGTTGGTTATATCAACGACTGCCTAAACTATTTTTAAAAGATAGAAAGTCATTAAACTGCATGATAATGATACTATATACCCAATATCATTGATATAGTTCCTTTGGATCTAATTCCCATTAAAAATGCTACCTAGACTGTCTACACAACTAAGATGAAACCTTGAACAATCAGATAATAAAATATCTTAATGTCTTGTTTTGAAGGTCACATAGTAATCATTCTATTTTGTATTACAATTTATCTAATCTCTTCAAATCGATTCCTTTCTTTTATCGATTTCGCTTCAGTTATAAGTGTCTTTAGGATTATGTTCATCTCATCTCAAAACAGTTTTACTATGGTTATCTGCTTCTGTCGTATATTTAAAAACATCATGTTTTATGTGTTATTCATTACCACTAGTTTAATTTTAATGTTGTGTGTTTAGCATGAATAACTATTTTCTTTGATTCGAGCTCAAATATTGAAGATAAACAGTTCTTGTGGTTTCAACAATAAATATTGTCGACTTGTGCCAATATAAATGATGTAGATCCGTCAAAGAGCTATGAAGGATGTTATTGCTAATGTATACATAAAAAATTGGATTTACAAGGTATGTATTGGGAAATTTCTCCGCATATTATAAGTATACATGACCGTCTAGTTACAATCTTGGATTTCAGGTACAAATATGCTAGTATATGGATCTCATATCCCACCTTTAAAAGTAGGATAAATCGATGTTACAACGCCTTCGCTTATTATTGAAAAAAAATATAGCAGGATGATATACCGTTCCATGGTCATAAATTTAATTCCTTTGGAACTAAACCAATGCACCAGTACTATCATAATTTACTGACGATTAGCTGTAGAGTTTGTTCATTCAATGAAAGCTCAATCACAAAAACAAGCAAGTGTAGAGCATTGGTAAAACAAATTATATGATGTAAGGTTCAATAATATAAATGTGCACAACCCGTATAATCGTGGCATTTAACGCCACATGCCACGTTACGCACGCGCATTCTCAAGGATTTATCACGATGTTTCCACTCGATTAAGCATTTATTTACCTCGTAAGGGAATATAAGGTTACATTTGGAACAATCAGCTCATTAATAGTTGTAACCCGCACAGCTGACTCGCGCTAATGAACGTCGACTGAGCTGGAATTTCAGAACGGCTTGTCTAAGTAGGTTATTACTGTTAGAAAAATGTTCTTTTGCTTTGTATGGCCGGCGCAGATTCTATATTTAACGATTAAATATTGGGTGTTTTAAGTTGGATTTTTCGCAGCATTATTATAGTCTATGTGCCCTGTGACTTTAGGGGTTCTTTATTATAGATTTTTTTTTGCATTTCTTTTTAAAAGAAGCGTCGCCCACACTAGGAATTTCTCCTGTATCGTAGGTGCGTTTCACAAACATGAAATATCACATACACAAACATCCAGACTCGGGTTAAACATCTGCGGATCGCATAAATTATTGTCCCGTGCGGGAAACGAACCCGCAACCCCTAGCGCAGCAGTTCAATCGCTTAGCCACTGCGCCAATCAGGTCGTTATTGAATTGGGATCTATCTCCCTTTTTTGTTAGGATCCGTATACTTGTTCAAAATTGCTCATGTGCGCTGATATGAACGTACTGCAAACACAAACTTTAATCTGTTTGTCCATCGTCGTCGACCGTTCATTGAAACGAAGAGCTTTGTACGGACGGGCTTATGTTTAGCAATGGACAGATTAAGGGCAGATATGAAACTATGTAAGTCTTATATGAAGCTCGAATATAAGATCTTATATAACTTATTGTCTGAGATACACCAATTCTATATGAAAAGACGAAATTGTGTTGCAGTTGTGTAGGTGAAATAAGGTCACAGCACACATCATCATCAGCCAAAAGACGTCCACTGTTGAACATAGGCCTCCCTGTTTAAGCAAGCGGCCTGGGGATCGCAGTATTGGTGGTGAAGTTACAGAAGACGCTGCTGCCCATCTTCTGAGTTTTCCCTTAGTCGCCTCTTACGACACCCACGGGAGGAAAGGGGGTGGTCAATTCTAGGCCGGATACCACACGGAACTGTCAACTCGGAAAGGGATCGGCACCGTATCGCCTTTCGCCTCGCCGTCAAACAGACGTCAACTCGAGGCGATGCGATTACGTTACGATTCCGATTAGTGTGCGTTGCAGTAGGGAGTTTCATACAAAGAATACTGCACGGCTCGTGTTGATACGGTGACGATCCCTTTCTGGGTTCATATGTGTACATTTAGAGGCTTATTTTGTTATGTAATCTAAGCTAGGTAACGCGTCACATTACTTTTATTAGCACGGTACAGTGTATTGCTGAACAAAGAACCACAACAGGCCGAAACCAATGCAATACACGGCATAAATTCGCTATCGCCATGCTTGATAAAAGGATTGATGATTACTGATTGCAATTACGATAAGATCTTATGACGTAGCCAATTTGCAGAAACGCACGTAAAAACAGATTTTCTATTCACTTTTAGCTGTCGTAGCGGATTAACAGTGACGCTTTCAATTCAAGTATCTTTCATAGCACAATGTGGGCGTTAGATACGCATCTATCCATCACATACACTGACGATAGCTATAATAGAACCATTTCAAGTGTAACATACACGTGTTTCAACCACTCGATAGTAAGTATAAAGATAACGTATCGGTTTTAAAGATTGCAGCAGATATAAATGGCGAATACTGTGGCGACGCATCCCATTAATTTACTTTTACGATCAGCGATGAGGGATATGCGTCGCGTATTTATATTTGAACATTGCATTGATTTATAATTTTATTGTATTTGATAGATAGAGTGTCACTTAACGAAACTTGGCGAAAATTGTTATCACTTTTGTCGGATGTCGGATTAGCACATGTACACAATATACCTAATTATTTATCATTAAGCGTACAAGTAAATTGTGTAGTAGTAGAAGCACACTAAGTGTAAAGGAACAAGGTATAAAAATCTAACTATATTTACAGTTCAAGAAGACATGGACGAGAAAGTAGCATCAGTAACGAAGACTGATGATCGTAAGGATAACAAACCTACCGTCTACCTACGTGAGAGGCGAATGCGATACGGTGTGACGATCACGCGTCATGAAGTGAATCTCACACGTCACAATGTGACTGGATGTTAAACTAATCTAGTCGCATATCACATTAATTCGCACGTAAACCAATCAGAAGTAACGGTTGATGAAGCTGAGAGCAGGAGTCGTCGCGTAATTACATTTGGGTTGGTAAAATTTTATTCGAACACGAAAAAAGTTTTACTGATTGGATAAAAATCAATGCTGCTTTTTATCGTTACGTACCTCAATAGGAAAAATAAAACCCTTATAGGATCTCTTAGTTGTTTGTCTGTCAACCCTTTTTTCATTGTTATAGGTATCTTTATTATGAATAGGTTAACAAAAAAAAATTCTTAGCGCCATTAATTTTATTAAATTAATTAATCCATGAAAAAGCTCAAGACTAAAAATGTCTCAGTATACAAATGTCGAACAAAGCAACATAATTCATAATCCAACCGATTATTTAACAGCATAGAGAACGAACAAACAAAACAAGATGTATCACCAAATTAAATAGAATCGATGCACAAGATTTCAACAGCAGAGAAGTGGAAGAAACAAAAAAAATTGTATCACAAAATTAAATAGAATCGACGCACATGACATGCAGGAAAACCGTTAAAAAACAATTCACGGACATCATCGCTATCATATTACTAGCACTGGCAATACTAATTTCATACATACGTCATTCACACTGTCTATCGTCTGCTTCGCATGCAAATTTTCGTAATTAAATGCAAAAAATATTGAAACAGTATTATGTACTGTGTTCGCAAACATTTACCTTGCAAATCTACGTTTTATCGTGTTTGTGTTTGCGATCATGCTTTTTATTTTATACTGAGGCTTATATGTTGAGAATAGTACCACCTTTACGAGTTTGTAAAGGCTTTTCATTTGTTGAAAAAATTAAAAACGTCGCTCCACATTAGGAATTTGTCGTGTATTGTGGGTGCGTTGCACAAACATGTAATATCACATACACAAACTACCAGACTCGGGACAAATATCTGCGGATCGCACAAATTTTTGTCCCGTGCGTGAATCGAACCCGCATTCCTTAGTTCAGCAGTCCAATCGCTTAGCCACTGCACCAATTGGGTCGTATTTGTTGTACGTATAAGATTCTACTTTCCGACTTGAATATGCATCTTGATTCTTAAGATTATAATATATTAAATAGGCTACATTAAGTCGTGCTATAAATGTACTATATACGACTTTTGTGTTCTGTTCATTTATTAGGTACATGTTTCAGTCTGCCCTCAGGATAAACGTTCTTTGCTATGTTAGAAATATAATACCCGATCCCAACATAAAGTAGACGAAGCTCTCTATTTTAATACCTAGCATCACTCAGAGCATAAATCCTATTAGTGAGATAATTCAAACTACGTTGTTTAGGTTTGAAGTTTAATTTTAAGCCAGGATGAAATCTCCCCTGAGCTTAAAAAAGTATAATTAAAGGCACAATTTTAGTTACCAGTGATCGCTTATGAAAAGGTCCAAAACCATCTAAACGAAAATTTGAATTGAACACTACGAATGATACGTGTCTTTAATGGGTCAATTTCCAAAACCTAAGACGGACGGACGGACCTTAAGGAGCAATGCAATAGCGATGTATTTTCGATAAAAATCAACGATCTTCAATATGAACATTTTTAGTTTTTATCGCAAGCACATTGCTATGGCACTGTTCGTGTACGTCTAAAGTCACGAGAATTGACCTACACGATACGTGACAAAAACAGCCTTATACAGACACCCGAAAACAATTCAATTCACACTATTTTCCAACGCGAGCTATAAAAATGTAATAACACTGATATCACCAGACGCGCCATAAGCCTTGTTTTCACGTAAACTTTATCGACATAGATACAAATGGCGTGACGTATAAAGTTCGTAACGTGTGTATCTACACGGTGTCACTATCTGAGTGAGTACGATGGTAGGCAGTATCAGTCATTAAATACGATTTTATCCATTTTAATACTGCCTCATTGACGCAGTTTTAATGATAAACTTGGATGCACGAAAATATGTGGATTCTCTGTTTACTGTTTTATTATATGTTGTTTGGTTTTTAATGGTAGTGATAGTGGCTTGAGATATGGTTGATAGAAGAAGGTGATAAGTTCTAAGATCCTTCATTAATCACTCTAATCTTCAAAAAATGAATTATTTTTAGCAAATCGTTGACCCATATTCAGCAATTTTTTTACATTATAATGCTTTAAGATGAAGAAAACAGATGTGGTATATTTAAGTATCTATCTATGTAATTTCCAAAACTTGGACGTGGCAAAATCGCTAGAGAAAAACCCAATAAACCCATATCAGACTTCATTCTATGTACCCTTTTCTTAGTTAAATAGCCTTGCTAAATCGACGGGAAGCAGCAAGCAGACGCCCCAACGGATGCGTTTATATGCCATCTCGGGAACTCGCTCCTAGAAGGGGATCGCTAGATCAACGTCGCTCAGTTAATTGAATCTTCCACGAGATAACTGAATTAAATTGAATATCGTTAACGCTTTAAAGATCCAATTCAATGGGGAGCAAATTGGTGATAGTTAAACGTAGGTATTAAAATAACTGTACCGATCGTTTAGCTTATAAATGGAATATTACTTTGAGGGAAATTATGCTAAAGGAAAACGAACGCTAAAGACGGTCCTACTGTACGGTACTGTTCAAGACATTTAATCAACAAAAATGTGGTATTCATTAGAAAAGGTGGTTCATCATGCGCCGGAAGACGTCCACTGTTGAACAAAGGCCTCCCCCTTATAGAAGGGGGTGCCATAATCTCTAGGCTTGGCAAGCTGCTTGGAGATCGCAGTATTGGTGGTTAAATTACAAAAGACGCTGCTGCCCATCTTCGTGGTCAAGTCAATTCTAGGCCGGATACCACACGGCCACGGAAAAGGTGGTTATGTTCATTAAATTTTATATGGCAGATACTCCCAAAATGATAAATCAAATATTTTTATAAATTAATTCTTCAGTTTAAAAAATTTTGACTACTTTAAACAATAAGAAACTCTTTAACTCAAGTTTCTGACAGGAACAAACTTTCACGACATAAGTGATACAGACGTGGGTCCCAAATCTGAAGGACCTGTCAACAAAGTACGCAAATGATCTCGACTCTGACCCTTTGGGAAATTCCGAGACTTTTTAACTTAAAAGGTTGATATCAAGCGGTCGCTTCACATTTGACCTTTAGATTTTGGGCCTTTCGAATTTAATACTGAGAGGATAATATAAATACTGAGAGGAATTTTCATTTAAAACATTTTTGCGCTTAGGATGTTTAATCAACTTTTGGGTTAAACTGTTGATATATTGAATGTCAGAAGGCAATAGGAAGACAAAAACTAGATAGTACCTACTGATAAAATGTTCTATCAATAAAATAATGTTTAATTAAAGATAAAAATACATTATTGAAATTAAGCAGAAAAAATATTGCCAAAACTTTAAATACGATTAGAATAGTGTATCTAAAAATTATGTTTAAATTATATAATTGGAATTTATTTTTTCCGGCATGCCTACTGAACGGAGCAGGGCACTGAATGGAATTTGACTTGTTTACATTATGTGAAAGCATAAAGTAATCAATGTATGAAATCTGAAGGCCACTTACATATCAAAGTATCTATTTTAGAGAAAAAAATCATCGAATTCTGGTGTTAGATGGAATAGAATGCTTCCTGCGAAAATGTAGATACTCGCATCATATCTTTCAGGTTGTTTTATGGTGACGCATTCAGGAATAGGAAATAGTTTTTTTGTACGGAACAAAACATTGTTTACACAACTGTAACTAGTGTTTACTTAGGGCGAGTTTAATACAATGTAATCCCGAATTGCTATTTATCGGGCCCACACTGGGTTTGTCAACTCTGACGACTCTTTTTCCCGACTACGTAATTGTGATCTTCCACGAGGAAACTGTTTAAAATCGTAGTAATTATTTAACTTTGACGAATGCAAACGTTAAGCCAATGACGCAATTACATTTTAAAATAGAGAATTTAAAAAATAGATATACTTCCAACTCCAGGTTCACGATATTTATAAATAGCCAAATATTTTACCGGCAGATTAAAATATTTGTAACGTCTATTTTATTTCGGTACACTGTTAGTAACGGAAGATTATTTACGTTCTATGTCAAGTATTTCAGTGTCTGGATAGATGCTGGACTAGTAATTTTTAGTAGCATCTACGATAGATACGATACGAGATGATAATTTCTTTTTTATAAGAACGATAAAACTTTAGATATCGTTGGTGAAATTAATAAGAATATTCTAAAAGATTTTATGCGTTTGTCGTATACGTGATATATCCCTGGGATGATTACCAATAACAAAGAAACATATATGCGTCTAATCCCACACAATCATAGAAGAAACTTAGATAGATAAGACTAAAGCATGATGATAAATAAATGAAAACCTAAAAGCTATTAACACAGAATACGCAGAAACTCCTCAAACGACATGTCTAAAAGCTTAATCTGACAATCCCTGAGAACTCGTGTCTAAATCGGGCTGAAACTCAAAGTCAGCACTTCATTAGTGGAAGCAGTTACGGTCGTCACCTACGAGCAAAATTAAACTTCGTGATTGAATTTGAAATCTCATTAAAGAGACGTACACAAGCTCGAGTTTATATACGGATAGAAATTGAAGTCGTGATGGAGAATCTCTCAGGTTAAATACAAGACAAAGTTATTTGGATCTCGCTCCACTTGGCGAGGATCAGAATTGCTTGGATCTTGCATGCGATTAAGATGGAGTAATGGTTTAGGTCTCTTTAAATATTTACTTAGGATTAGGTGTCAGAAGAGTAAAAAATGATGAAACATTAATAGTCAATTTAATAGTTATAGAGTATCGTTATGGCTAGTTTTATTAAATGTTTGTTGTAGTAATCAATTGTTTGTTGTAATGTTATAATGTAAAACTTTATAGTTCTTCAAATTTGTTTTTTGACATAAGTATCTCCAATAAATAACTCATAAGTAGCGCTAGGAAAGCATACCAAGTAATGTACGGAATACAACCTTGGCCTACCATGTATCATGCTTGTAAAGTAAGTTGTGATTAGTAGATGACAAATATGGTCTGAAGTTGTACAATGAGAGAACTATATTAGGAGTAACATTGTAAAAAGTAATGAAACGATATTTGTTTTTACGATTCAAGTGAAACAAAAGTCTTATCCTATCTTTAATAAAAAAGAATCTTACATAACATAAGCACAAAACAGTACGAAAAGTATTACAAGCACGAATATGAATAACAAATACCATATCACCCAGATGTTTCCTGATGTCTGTCAAGTACCTGCGTTTAATAGATTAATCCCGCGATTTCTCATAAACCATGCCTTTATTACGTTATTGCTATTAACTATTCCAAGTTTATTTAAAACTCAATGATAAAAGTTATTTAAATGACTGAATTAATAACTGTTATGCTAACGGACATGCCATTTGGCAATTCAAAGAACGGTGTGACCTAGCAAATCTGACAAACGAGGATTATATTAATTGAATAATGAACGTGTATTGCAGCTGGGAAAACAATGTCATATCCGCTTCCGTTATAAATGATTTAAATTCGAGTTAAGGATGATAGCTGTCCTGACCAGAATATTGTGTATTTATATAATATTACTTACCTACGGCCCTTTGTTTATTAGGTTTACGTTTTAACAGATAGGTATATGTAGTTAGTGTGTTTAAGTAATAGAAAAACTGCTTCAGGTTTTAAACTAGATTAAGTGATTCTCAATTCTACTAAAAACTCTTTTATTATCCTTATATGCAGCATTGTATCACGTAACGAACAAAAATATTACCAAAACCTAATATGAGTCCCTGAGGAACTCCCGGAAAATCGCAACGTAGCCGCGGGCTTTAGATTCCAAATCCTATCACAACACGCCAGTTTCGTTCAGTCCACGAACGGTATTCTTAGAAAAAATACATACAATGCCATCCTTAAAATGTTTCACGAACGTGCTCAAAAGAGTAACATTGACATCTGTCAAAAGCTTCTCGTACGACAAATGTATTGTGTTTCAGGTTACACGGCAACGACCTGCCAGTTAGTGGTATAAACACAAGTGTATGCTCTCGCTATTATCACATGGAGTAAGCTATTGCGGTTAACCAAACAAATACAAAGATTAGCATTACTAATACAAAAAAGTGGGGAAAAACAAACAAGTCACTTCTACAAAAATAATGTTCACTATAAGGTCGAAGTCAAAAGCTAGATTAATATTTTTAAGTACATTTAGATACTTCTGTATTTATTGGGTATTTCAAAAGTTACGCAATTGAGAACAATAATATAATAATCCCTATCAATACAATTTCCTGCGAGTTAGAACTTAGATTAACAAACCAAACGGAGTATAGTAAGAATACATACATGTTTATATATCGTAACCAACATATACAAACAGATGCAAGTTAGATCAGTATTCAACAAAAGAAACATTAGCATTGACACAATTATAGATTGCAAACATTTCAATAATAAACGAACATTACAAGTAAAAATCCTTGCACCACACTGACTTGTAATAGAGGCCAACCACCTATACGATTGCTAAGTGTAACGATATCACATGAGTTTCTATGATTCATTGTGTGCATATACCGGTTTCAACAATATTAGAAATAGTATGTGTGTAATCTTGTAGGATTATGCATACACCAGATGACTGAAAGAACGAAGACGATAACAATGCTATTTCATATAAGAAATGTGTGTTTATATGCTTACACATTACAAAAACTTGATGAAATTGTTTACTGTAGCTTTAGGACTAACTAAAGAGTTTGTTTGGTCTTCGGAATTACTGGTTCGAATTGTAAAAATATTTTTGTTTTGCATAGTCCATTTATCGAGGAAGGCTATAGGCTATAAGACATTTGTAATCCACGCGATGTGGCGGGCTGAAGCTATAATATATATTTTTGGGGGTCAATAAATTTTGTGCACCGATCTCTATTTATTTATTTATTAAATCTATAATATAAGTAGATTTAAGTCTATATAGCTGGTAATAAGCATTCTAGATTGGATGACAAGCAGTTTCTATTATTGACAGTTTCTCATTTTATTCCAGCCTTCCTTTTATTTTCAGTACGGTCAGTCAGGTGATCGATTACATCATCTAGTTCCGAATCACGCGGGATAAAGCTTTTAGTAGAAGAAGCAACTTTATTATGACATGTTATTGCTTCGCGAAATGTAATATCATTAATCAGATTTGCAGCAACCATTCCAGTTCTGTCATATCTTTATGAATTCTAACATGATATTAAAATTACATCAAATTGCAATTTAAGACTGGCTTTTATATAGCTACTGTTAAGTAGGAGATAAAGAAAATATAGAGTATATTTAACGATAAAAGTATTTATTAGCTTTTTACGATCATATGATATTAAAGACATTAAATATGAGGATATATTGTTTTGTATAGTTATCTTAAATGGATGATTTATAAGTACGGCGTGTGGTAGCAATTTGTGGTTCGAACGATAGTCATAAAACTAGTAGCTCTGATATATCGTCGACGGCCGTCATGCACGGTAGCCAATTTTGTTAACATCGGATTAGTGCAATATGTATGTTTTCTCAGATTAAAACATAAAAAAAAAACATTTATTGTGTAGGACAGAAAGAGAGAAATATAAATAAGTGGTGTTGGTATAAGAACTAAGGATACGAGGAAATAATCAATACAGTAGGAAACAATATAAATAATGCAGCAACCAGAGTATAGCACGATACAAAACTATATGGAATATCCATTCCTGCATATTTTTAGAGCAAACAAAGTGGCTCTCCTGGACAAATAAATACTACATAAGAGGGACCCGACATATAAAGTAAATAGTAAGCAAGTTTGTATGATAACAGTTCAATTTTCGAAAATGTGACCTTTAATGAACGGGATCTATGTAAAAGATTTAAGAATTAGTATTAAAATTATGGTTGATTCTTTGACTACTATAGATACGTATATTTATACAATTACACCTGCATAACATAGCATAACATCACGCCTGTATTCCCCGAAGCGGTAGGCAGAGGTGTACATATAGTACACCCACATTTCGCCAGTTATGTTGAAAGTCCCAATGTAATAGGGGTCGAGCCTATTGCCATCAACCGGGCACAAATCCAGACTCCGTGCTGCTACGCAAAAATAACTAATGGAAAACTCAATAACACTTTGCCCGACCCGGGATTTTAACCCAGGACCTCTTGCTCAGCAGTCTTGCTTAGCGACCACTAGACCAACGAGGCAGTCAAATTACACATGCACCTAAACTATATATTTTTTTACAATTACACCCTAATGAAGTGTTTTAACCTCCTATGAATTTTTTCACAGCAATTTTATGTGTTGCTCTTCTGGGAAAAGGTGATTTGGGTATTTATTTCGCATTACCACCATGCATCTGACTTCTTCTTCTTATCGTATGGTTGATGAACAACCTCGTGTCAGAGTTTAAACCGCCTGTTATAGGCCTCTGACATGGCTTTACACACCGTTGAAACATCTCTCAGGAGTGCCGGTTTCCTCACGATGTTTTCCTTCACCGTTTTTACAACTGATAACTAATTTACAGTACGCACGTGAACTCGAAAAGACATTGGTGCGTGCCGGGGTTTGAACTTGCGACCTATGACTTGGCAGTCCAACGGTCATGCCATCAGTACAATAAAGTATTTTCCAACTGGAACAAAAAAGGAAAACCTCAAAATAAAAGGGAGCTTAACAAGTTCGTGACCCATTTTTCTACCAACGAGGGTCGTCGTGGATTCGGGTCAACCCACTTGCGAGCTCCAATGCAACGCCAAGTTCTATAAAATCCTTTCTAACGTTTGCTGTGAATGCAATTCGAGTTTCACAAGACATTTTGATGAAAATAAAAGTGGATTCTAAAATAAATCTGATGGTAATAAAAACTATATGAGAAATAGTAGCGAAGCTTGAGAAGTATTTGTGATATTTAGAGCTGAGACTGTGTGTAAAATAATTGAAATATGTCCAAAAAACTTTAAAAACGTTAATGTATTTTCTTTTTCGTTTTACGTGTAGGTAATCATGATTCAGTGCCGTTTTAGCGAAACAGAGTCAATTGCACTTGATACCATATTGTGCATAAGAAGTGATAGCTCACAAGTCCATTGTGCACAAGAAACATATTGCCTCAGTTCCATCTCACAATTTCTGCATAGTAAGTGACACCTCATCCTTGTTTAGTATTCATTCAGACAAAATTAAAATAATGAAGTGATTCAAATGCGAGATGAAGACTAAACATTAGCTGGAGTCATAACTACAGGTCTCTAAATGATGCAGGAATGAAACGGTGACTCTATTGAGAATAGCTGACTGCGAAAATCTGTAAAGACTGTACAAGTCAGTTTATACAATAGCCTGACCTACATTCACGCTAAGTGAACGAACGCTTGAGTATTCAGAAAAGTTTTAAGTACTCTAGAGACAAATAAACGCTAAGAGGCTTTAGGGGCAAAAGGAACAAAAAATAAATACGCTATAAATGACTCTGAATCGAGGAAAAATAAGATGAGTTTCAGAAAAAAGGATTCGGATTCGTGAGGGAGAAAATGATTTGGAGCACGAAGAAAATAAGATGAAATAAATGTCGATCTTATACTTCAATTTAACATCCCATCAGTATTGGTCTGAGAAAGGTTTGTTATTTGGACACAAGAAAATCTATGAGGGTTGTACCTAAAGCTGGTAGCACATCGTTCGTCAGCATCGTCCAGAAATAGACAAGAGTTTAGCCAGAGTGGTGTCTGTTACATTTAAAAACGACTATAGACGTCTTGTGTAGGTAGAAAGCAATATTATACAACAAAGTTTGCGGATTTGGATAATAATGTGAGCCTTTCATCTTCAGAGATTTGGGACGAAATAAACGTTCTAAAAGTAATGCGCCAGTGAGCGTAATTAACAATAACTTGAACGCAGGTTTTGTAACGACTTGAATATAATTAAGCCAATTAGTAAAGAATGGTTTTATACATTAGACTATAATGCCATTGTTATTATCCAATAATTAAATAAGGTATCCTATGTTCAGCAGTGGACTGAGATAGGCTGATGATGGTGAAATAAGGTATTTGTATAACATATTGTCGCGACATTTAAAATATAAATCTTAAAAATATACAGGTACAAAAATAGATTCTAATGGCCCAATATATAAAAAGACAGAGCAAACGTATTTCTTATATCAATAAAATAATATTGACACTAAATGCTAGAACATTACTCCAAAGCGGGCTGACGTGTTACCTAAACCAAAAAGCCAACATTATATAGCCGTACGTTGCGTTGGCTGTATCTTTATGACAGACGTTTCTAATAAGACCTTTATTATTGCAGCAATAAAAAATATACGACTAACAACAGAGAGAGTTAGCTATTAGGCTCCGCGGGAAAAAATGGGACAATGTCTTATTATCCTCTATCCAAGGTTCTTAGCATGCGTGAGTTTGGCAACAGTCTTTTGTTGCACGTTTTAATATGCTTTTGGCCACACTGCACCAGCTTTGTTCTATAAATACATCAGTATTAATTTGCTATCGTTCACCTACTCCGCAGCATTGCTATGATATCATTTGTCTGACTAACACGTGACATTGTGTGGACCTCAGCTCGTATGGAAATCATAGTGGCCTTGGTGGACTATAGAGCTGTGATTAGATCTCACGCAATAAATCTCGTTATATAACAAAAATACTGGCGCAGTTAACACACCAGTAAAATGTAACAAAGTTTTGGAAATAAAACTGGCTTGATGGGCGACGAGGAGGCAATGTTATCGTTGTATATTAAATGGCCCCAGTGCGTATATCAGAGGTAGTAGGCACCAATAAACAACCTTGTTAGCTGGTGACGGGGTATAAAGGACGAAGGGAGGGGCTTACGAATTGTACCGTTCCGTACCAAAGAGATGTTGTACGTTCCTTTGTACAAACGTAATCAGGACACCCAAAGAAATGTAGCCATATCGAATTCCTAAGCTTTTTTGCAAGACTTCACAGCTTAAGCTTTAAATAAAGTATGTTTTCATAACAATAAACAACGAACTTCCTTCGATAATTTCGAAATGTCTTCATGCAGTCTTACAGTTTGACAAAGGGAGGCTTATTGCCGACTTTGGCTGCTAAATTATCAAAGCGAACAACTGAAACAAGGAGCAAAATTATAATACCTCGTCTCAGAAAGTTATCAAAACGAGATTTTGTTGACGGAGATGTTGGTTTACTTGTCCGTTACTGAAGCAGGAAAAGTTTATTAAGTCGTATCTACGTGTTGCGGGTAATGTAAACCGTTTGTTCAGTGCGAGAACGGAACAGGAAGCCCCTTCTCGCTTCAATGCTCACAGAAAACGAACAAACAACATGTAATGGGAGTTTTATTCAAGCTTTTTGTGCAGCCCTTTCGACCTTTGTATTGTGGCAAAGTAAATTGGTTAACAAAAACTAATTTAATTCCAAAGTTGAAACAATTGCAAGCACTTTCGACTGAACTCTTTTGATCTAGACGTAAACATATTTATCTTTTCATTTTGTAGATAAAATACTGCGTAAAGATAACACAGAAAGGCCTTAGAAACAGATTCCTTAACAGTCACACCGTTCAGCAACGGCTGGTGGTAAACGTTGCCAGGTTTCGGATCGATACGAGGGGAGCAGGCACTGGCGGGGAGCCAACCACTAAAACACGGCAAGCCAGAGTTTATGTCGACGCTTTAAAGCGAATTACAAACGTAACCTTATTTATTCGTGTAAAAACCACTTGTATGCGACGAGGAGCACGAGAACGTTAAGACCGCTATCTGGTTGAAACGAGAGCGGGTAGTGATAACAGTAAGAGCCAGTGTCACGGACGTCTTCATAGTTCGAAATTAATAAAGTGAACGACTTTGACATTAGTGGGGAGGGACAATAATAAAAACATGGTTGGACACGACTAAACTGATCCGTATGTTTCAGACGCACGTGGCCAACGGGCGTCATGAACTATTTCAGTTTAATAACGTGGTGTGTTGCAAACGTGACTGGTTTGCTCTACAGCTAGTATTAACCTCCCTGAAGACTAAACGGCACGCACTCCCTAGATACTACATTGTTTCAACAACCGTTTATGGATTATTTCTTAGTATTGTCTGTTGACTGATCTTGTTTATTTACCAATCAAAGTATTGGTTTAATAGAATCTTGATTGCTTCTATAAATACAAGAATATATATTTCGTTGTTAAGCTGGAGATGACAACAGAGGAAATTGTCACTTTTGGAGTCATCTGGCGGTTAAATTGACACCGCCTCTCCGCCTCCTCACGACGCAAATTATCTAACCTGTGATAAATGGTTAGTATGTACGTATAACCATTATTTGTATAGGTGTGCTTGTTTACATTAGTTACAACACCATCGTTAAGAGTAATAGTATTTAATTTGACATAAAAACACGCACATCCCATATTGATTGTAACGCATATGTTCGCATTCCAGTCAATTATATGAAAACGTGGTGCGAAGGAAGTGAGCCGTATGAAACTGACAGCGCGACGGACGCAATGCAAATCTGTGGCGTGCCGGCGACGTCCATTTATCGTTTTGATCACGTCGACCGGGTTAGATCCATATCAAACACATACCAGACTCTATTGCCCAGTGCGAGGGTTCATTTTAGATGTTGATAAAAAAGATCATGAATTTGATTTAGGGACAAGGTATTGTCGTTCTTAACACAAAGAAGTAGAGTGGGTATTCGTTTAGGAAGTGTAGAAGGGTAATCGAGATAGAGACGGGAGAGACTGGTCCGGCAATTTGCCTATTGCCGAGTTCAATTATCGCCCCCCGCACTCATTACTGAATTAAGGCGAGAGCGACTGTAAATTTTGTGACGCCTCTGCTCCAGAATCGAGAGTACTTCATGTAACCGGTTGTTACCTGACTTCATTCAACGAACTTATTGAAACAGAAGCAAAATAAATAGACTATAATAAAGCAAATGTCGCAAAAAAATAATAAAATCAGATACAATTGTACATTGTCAACCTTGACAATTTCTAAGAAACCAATAATAATCACACAGAATAACTATCGCTCATATATTGGCAAATTAATATATTTTATTGATACCATTAAATTTTTCGTCAAAGTACTGTAACGACAATCAATAAAGCTGGGGCAGCGATCATAAAACTAGCGCGCCACAGAAATAAAATTAAGTGCTCCCATTCAAGCCTGTGAAGCTTAAATACTAATTAATAAAATCGTCTTCACAACGCCAGGGGAAATGGTCCATTCATATAAAACGGTTGGAATATCCGACTTTTACATTTCAATTCCTAAACAATTTATCAGCCATGAATTCGTAGCAGATAGTTTAGTCGTTCTACGTTAATCAACATGACGAAGTAAGATTTTGTGGAATAGTTAAAAATATATATGAGTGAAGCCCATTCAAAAACAATAAAGACAGATACTTGTAAAGAAGCATTTGTTTTTATTTTTTCACGCATGTTAGATTAGCTTAGCTAGGGTTATTACAAATTCTATTTTATTTAACCCACGAAAAAATAATGGAGTCGTATTATCAAAAAAATATGTCGTTGTTTGGACATTATTTTTAGCAGTCCTGTTGAGTAACTTAAAAATTCAGTATCAGATTAGTACACAAGTTATTAACACTCACCAGGCATAAAGTGTAGCAGAGCAGCTGTGATGGGATACAGGCTTGGACTGTATGTGATGTCCGGGCATGCGTACCCCAGGACAGAGACGACCCTGTCGGCCACCGCCCGACCCTTGCGAGTCAGGTGGTAACCCAGACAGTGGGTCGCCTCCACGAACGGCGGCAGCATGATCGGCTTGTCCGGCAGCTCCACTGTGCCGAACACCTGAGGAAGAAAATACAAATTAGAAAAAAATATACGTGGAGCTGTATAGGGAAGTACACCCGACCAGGCTATAGTCCCACTTCTAAATTCGGGGCATCTGTATTGTATGTACAACTCGATGTGAATTCTTTTATAACGTGATTCTAGATTTAGCAGTTGAGGCTACAGAATTTTTTGAATTTCAGGATGTAAACCTGGTAGAGGGTACTATTGAAAGGATACGTAGTCGTATTTATAATATTTCCAAGGTACATGGTATTGGATGAGAGAATAAGATTATTTTGAAAACGAAAATAGTATTGATTGCATTTAACGTAGGTAAAGTCATAAATAATTTCATTTGGCAACCACTGAGTGGATTTGAGAGTACTAACTGCCGATATGTTTTAGTGTTCAACTAATATTTCATGTACTTTTATCCAGATTATAGCTGTTTCTTAGACAGGTGCACAATATGGATTAAAAACAAAGTCGAAAAAAATAACATTCCTTAAACAGTATGAAGATAATATTGTTATTAGAAGACTTACAACTTTTACAACTGTTGAATATATTCAGGGAATTAAATATAAGTCTGCATAAAACCAAAGCATATCAGATTGGATTAGTCGTTTATCAGACAGATTTGAATTCTAAGCAGGCTTGTTATAGTGAGGTATTGTATTATTATCGACGTTGCGTTGATTGGAGCAGAACTTTGTTACTGCAGTCTATTTTAAACGCAAATGAACCCCAATCTTAACTTGTTGATATAGCTCTTCTTTGCACATTTTTAGTCGGTAATCGTGACTTGTCTCAAGTCATATTTTTTAATATTAAATGGTAAAATAAACGATTATGTCACAACACACTAATGAAATATCCACGTATCGAATCGATTCAAAAAGTAATTTTTCCGTGATGCGCTTCTTAAATTGTAACACCAAACAAATATACAGGATGTTTTAAATAATTAGATATTCACAAATTAGTGTGCACGTATAAATTTGCTAACCAATCTGTCGCTAGCATGTACTGAAGACGCGTGATTATCCACTTTGCGACAAGGACAAGATGAAGCGAAGCGCTCAAATTATACATATCGTTTTGCTTACTTGTTGGTTTAGATCCACGCTACGTGTCGACGGAATATGAAGCATAATGGTAAGCTATGAGATGGTAAATAAGATTCCATGAGCGATATATTGACGATAAATAGTGATACATTCAAACAGTGCATACTGAAATTAGATTATCATATAGTATCTGATTTTTTAAACGAATATTCTAAAGGACAAATTGGTGTAAAAAGGAAAGCTAATTAAAATGTCTCTATATTTCTTGCGTTGTCTATTTTATAATGAGTTTTCATTTATAATAATGTCCTCCTGACCGAATTTCGGTCACGGCGGCCTGTCTCAGCTGAGACTAGCCATCTGCGCAGGAGATATTATAGTGCACAAGTATGCGCGCAGACACAGGTGCACTCCCTATTCCCTCACTCTCATAATCCGATGGGACGGTAGACCGACACGACCGGAGAGAGATCAGGCGCAGGACCAACGGCTTAACGTGCCTTCCGAAGCACGGTGGGGTCCCGACATGTGAAAACGGTCACCCATCACAAGACCGCCTGATCTGCGGGGTAGCCACATAGCTACGAGCCCTTCATTTATAATAAGATACAGAATAATGTAATGTAAGAAAGTATTATGGCATTCTTTGCAAGCATCGTGTTCGTGACAGTCTTCAGATTGTCTCCGTTTGTCTGTAGCTTCAATAAGCTCGACCATTAAGATTTTGTATGACATTGACAATTCCGTCAAGACAGGCTAATATTATTAAGGTTTTGGCAAGTCTGAGCTATCCTTGCAAAGTTATAGCCATGTCACGTAATTATAAACAAAATCGCGTCTTCGCATCAGAGCTTGCTCAAACATTGATATGATCAATATTTTCGTGTTGAAGATAACAAGCACTCATTAACTTACTTTAGTAATGAGTTTCTTCAAACTTCTCATACAATATTTATTAAGTCGGTAGAACAACAACTTTGTCATTATTATTCACGCTGTCTTTGTGAGATCTTTGATAAAGCTTGTAGCAAGTCTGTTGGTAGATTGGAACTCTTGATAGCTTCATTAATATTAGGAGCCTTTACATCAATATTTCGCGCTCATCATAAGTCCTATGTATACGTTCTACGTGGATAGAAACAATCTAGTATAAATCAATAAATATGAATTCATTTCTCTCATAAATCTATGCTGCTAGGAGCGGTGCATCAGATTTTCAATTTTACAATTTTAGAATACGATTTTGTCGGCGTGACCAAACAGTATCGTTCGGTTATTTCTATCATAATCAGCTGTTTGCGTAATATACTTACAACTTATCTGCACTCTGCGTATTGCCTATCTTATCTCTTTTACTTCAGGTACCGACCGATATAAATAAACGGTGCAATTTAAAATGTTAAAAAGAATGTATTTCTATATTTCGGTGTCATAGGTATCATATCCATCGTTAATATATTAGATATCGTATTTAATAAAAACCGTGAATCGTAAAGCTACTTGGTATATGCATAGGTATGATAGTGAACACCTAAGCCCGTGGTTCACTGAACGATAGTAACCTCAGGTAAGATAACGATAGAAGAATAAACTGGGTTCCATTACGTAAATTTCGTGGAGCCAACGAACCCAATGTTTGTAAATCGAACGATGCGATACATTAAATAAATACATGCAATGAACATTTGTCAACGAGACAACAGCCGGTCCCGGCGTTGTGACGCGAACTGACTAAAATTAGACATCAACAAAGCTCGGCCAATGGAACATGTATTCGGAAAGATTCGGATAATTCTCGTATCAGAAATAATATCTCCAGAATCACTGGCCAGTGATAATTTTAGTGCAATAATATCTGTGTCATAGTTTTTCAATCGTTTGACGCTTTGCTTTTTATTTGTGTGATCTAAATAATTAAGAGTTACGCCCACGAGAGAGAAGTTGTTGTTTTCATTGCGTTGAAACTACGCCAAGCTATGCAAATAGTTTTAAATCAGTAATATTAGTGCAAATTCGGGTTGAGCTATTGGCTCGAATACCAAACTGGCAGAATACCATGTAATGCTTACAGAGCTTTGCAAGCTTACCTTGTATTGAGCCAATATCAGTTTAGGGTGGCTCATGACGGATCAAGTAGTCTCAACGGATGGTGAAGGTCGCAACGTAAAGGAAGAAAACGGCAAAATGTTTTGAGAACTGCCTTTAAGCAAGACAATAGAACTTCTAGATCGTAGTTTGAAATATGGTCATTTGAGAGGACGAGAATAGGTAAGAATAACATTTATTTTTGTTCGTAAATCGTGAGAGGCAAACAACTGGAGCGTGCTCGATGAAACGAAAAACCCGCCACTAAGTCATGGGTCTTATGATGGGAGGAGAAAATTTGGGTAAAAGTTCGTGATAATTGAGAACTCCTCTGTCTAAATGTAAAGATGTGTGTCTATTATTTGAAAACAAGACTAATTAGAGATCAGCTATCCTCAGAAACATAGTTTCACACACAAATAAAATCTAAAGTACCATCACACTGCAAGTAATCTTTCAATGAATCAATACAGCCATTCTCAAGTTATATCGTACAAACACGATTCACTATTACTAGGAACTGTTGTGTATCGGCATTGTAATGTCGTTGTGTTTGTAGCCAATGAATAATTTCTTGTTTTGTTTTCCAATTACATGAATAATAATTAATTAATTGAATTAGTTTTCAGCCCTTAAAAATAATATAATTAATTAAAAAACGTATTTCGAAGAAAATAAGTAGTATATGGAAGAACATAAATCAATTTCTTATTAAAATTACCAGTCCGTCGTCTGTGATATAGCTACCTACTAATATTATACACGTAACATTTGTTGGTATGTAGCGGGTAATCTTCGAAACTTTTTATTAGATTTACAAAGTTCTTTTACCAATATTTAGAATGGACCTTCAGTGCGGACATTGGCTCCAATAATCCCGGAAAAGACATGACAAAAAATCCACGTCGACGAAGTTGCTCGTACACATAGTAGAGGAATGGTTTCATAGAAATCCAAACCAACAGAGCCAGAAATACAAATGATAGACGTAAAAGAATTGGTAAACGCAGAAACGATATTTAATTTTACAACACAATTCAGATAGCAAATCCTAATACGAATTCTATTGAAAGACTAAAATAGAAAATATTAAAAAAATATTCACGACTTCAAAAAACGCACTATTGAGGTTTCCGAAAAGCCGAAAGGCAACTCGGTACGAACCACAAATGGTATATTTATTATTTCAGTCGCGTACCCCACGTCCGGGAGGCTTGAATAATGAATGGCGTTGTATGTCTACCAGCCCCCTAACCATGAACTGTTAGAACAGGACAGTTTACGTTAAGGAAGCGAAACGCCGTATTACACTGCACGTAGCGGCGTCTCGCTTCCACAACGTGAACTGTCCTATTTTAAGAGTTCATGGTAAGGGGGCAGTTACCATCTATTGGACTGTAAAATTATAACACTGAGATGAAGTAAGTGTACTGGTAAAATAAATTAATAACAAAAGAAATACAACATGTAACGTGTATTTTAGGGTTTACCAAGTGTTTAACAAATTGTATTTGAAAATATGTTTCGTAAAATTACAGTTTCATCAGCATATCTTAACACTTTATCATCTGTATCGACAAGATTGTTTGTTGCGCTTCATATTAATTAATCTCTGTGAAATGTATAATTAATTTCATACATGCTGATGTTTCCTCTTAGAGCGAGAAAAACTAGTATAAGAAAAAATCAGCAATACGCGGTTGGCGTGTGTGCCACGCCCCCGGCGCGCGCGCACGCTCGCCGCCGTGCGCCGGCCGTCCTTCGCTCAGTCAAGGCCGCCCACGCGCTTAGAACGACCGCGCCAAAACCTGATCCCAGCCTGTTTTGTTTATAAACGAAGCCTCGAAACAGGTTACACCACATTTCGCACGTGACGTTCTGGGTAAAAATAATTTCGAAACCTGTCACCGCATAGTATATTTATTTTCATGTTTACAGCGTAAAACGATTACGTAATTAAAAATTGAACGTATGCGCGAGATAAAACAATGGTACGTAAAAAGTGTGATTGATGCAAATGCAGAAAAAAACTCAGCGTCAGTCACGTAGCCGTAGCGCGATAACGGTAATCTCAGTTATATGTTTTTTTCGAACGCAGCGAAATTAGACAATGACGAAACGTAGAAAAGTAAACCGGTTTCTGATATCGGAATTAAAATAATCTAGTGTTTCTTGGCATTTACTACATTGGCGAGGATGTAATAACAATACGAAGGTGAATATAAACAGAGTATTTAGATTGCCAATGCGTTAATAGTATTGAGGTCAGGCGCACGTGGGCAGTCAGGCCCATCACTCGGAGCCTGATGCTGGGTCGTACCAAATCCGTGTGAATTTGTTATGCACAATTTCAACATGCATATTTGCATTCAACCTTGTTCTTTGACATGAATAATGAAATGGAATATCGAGTACTTTCAATAAGTCCTCTGATATAACTACCAATCAGGCGCTCTACGCTAAGTGTTGTTTACAAAATATATAAATTAATATTGCCGGCTGGATTAATATTATCTTCACATAAATAACGTAACTACGTTTAATGTACTTCTAGTGCAGAAGTTTATATCGAAGAATTATAGCTGCAGTACAGAATTATAGTCATATTGAAGTATAAATGAGTTACCATTAGGTTAGAGTTGTTCTGAGAAACATTGCTGAAGATTAATGAGAGGACAATTGGACAATTGTTCGCTTGACACGAATATCATAAGGTGTATTGTATGTGGACACGGATTATAGGTACATCAGCGACAATGGGCACGTGTGTGGGCGAAGCGTTAAGGCCCTAATTAGTACAGCAACAACCCAACGCGACCTCTTGCCACCGACAATCAACGCTTAATTGAATAAAGTGGACCGACATGAGCCAAATTGCGAATTTGATGCGCTTTATGTGCGACGTAACGATGATTCTAGGATTATATGATTACATCAAAAGGCCATTCATTATTGTATGATTGCGTTTAGATTTACCGTCAACATTAAAATAGTAGACGTCTCCATAACTTGAAGGGAGTACAATGGGCTCCCGCCGACATACCTCCGGCATAAATATGTAAATGAACTCAGAGAATAAGGCAGAACTTTTCCTATATGCCGCTGTATAAATAAATACGCGGCCGCTGTTATTCTCTCTTGCGAATAAGATCGATGATACTATTTTCGGCGGAGCAAATCCACAAGGCGGATTCCGTCGGAAATAACTTCGTGTTTTACCATCGCACTGTGCGCCACTGTAAATCTATCTTGGCCATAAGTCGATTGTGAAAAACACTCCTGTTATCTACGAGGTTAGATATTAGCATCGAGTAGATACGACACTAAAGCACTTAGGTGCTTGTGTAAGAATAGATGTAGCTGGAGCAATAACAGAGATTTGTGAGAAAAACAAAAGGAAGTAGATATAAGACAGACGCGCCAGTTGAGTCTATAACTATTAAGAAGCAAAGATACTGGGCTAACACTCACGCAACGTGCCGCCGGCATGTAAATGACACATGAATGGGCTGGAGTTGAGATTGATTTGCATAAATACAAAAAGTAACATCTGGAACGAGAAGACGCGATGAATACGCTGACGTTTCAATATCACAACCAGTCCTTTTACTTGCTTATTTAGTCTGAACGAGAATTACATTAAAAAATATAACATAGTAAGCACGTAAATAAACACTAGGCAGTTAGGCACGAATAATACTAGTTACCTATATACAAGCACTTTATTTTCGTATACTTAATGTTATCACAATTAAACATAACATTTTGAATTAGACGAGTGGTACTCTAAAGATAATACTGAATACACAAACAAGTCTAGCAACGTGGGCAGATTCCATTGGCCTATTTTGATAGACCACATAACGACAATAAGACACGAATGTGTCATGGAAGACAATTTCCGTATCTAGTTTGCAATGGCTGTAAACAGTGTTGGTTTGATAACCTCCAGTCTAACCTGCATAACGTACTTAGTTTGATTGATAATGTGATATCAACAAACGACTTGGGGTTATCTCGAGAATGTTATGATCGAATATATTCAGTGCATAATTTTCTATATATATATACATATTTATCTGTAGGTCAACTGTGTTTACATATATTGTATTTTTAGTTTCGGAAAATGAATTTGACGGGAATGGTGATAACCTTTTCAATGACGAACATTATCATTTGCAAAAGAGTAACAATAGATACTGAATTACTGATGATGTGGATGATGATCATGAATTCCTGTTGAATGGAGATAATACAGCTATTGAATCATTTGAATTGCTTTCAATACTTACTGTTGATGATATGGTCAAAGGATAATAGTGTATGAGTGTCAGAACACAGCTAACGTCTCACTAAGCCTGTAGCCTAAATGAAATGTAAACTAAGATAGCAAACGCAGACTACCTCACAAAATGGGATGGAAATCCAAATAAACTGTTTATACCGGCAACTGATTAAAGATAGAATGTTATTAATATAATATCTGCCAGGGATACAATAGAACTAAATCTGAACAATGATTTAAAACTATGTATACTAATAAAAAGGAACTCTAATTGCCTTAAATGTTCTTAGTGCCAAAATCACAATAAAACCTCTTGTTGATAATGACTAACAAATTAAGCAACAGACTTGTCACCATCATTTGCTACTTATCCTTCGAGTTCAGGCTGTCATCTTTTAGCGGGTCTTAGCAAAAGTCATACTCGCAAGGTATAGTAATTACCACTTAAAGAACAGACAGCTGACCAGTTTCAATTGGGCGAGAAACACAGGTCCAATCAAGATAAATAAGATGAACCCGCATTGTTATTCCAACTTTCTTTGCGTACATCATAAAATATTGGCAATCCTCATGCGATAAGACACTAAAATAGATCGACCTAATAAATAGGAAACGAGTGTGGCTCCATTGCGCAATATTCGCTCCACACGGATGTGAATGTGTTCTGACAGTTGCACAATGCAGGCTATTAGAATAAGTTGTTAGCCACCTGTTAGTGTCTTGTTTACAAATCTTTTCCGCGTCTAATAATACTGATGTTGACTTAATTAAATGCTGTTTTCTAATATGACATTCTTCAAATCATACGTAGATGCTGATTTTGGACGTCGTTGTCAAAACATGAAATCCCAAAAGATTTTATAACTTAATGACTTATTGAAGCTAAATATACGGTTTTCCTCCAGACGGTTGCTGCTACTCTAATCTCAATTGCCTATATTTAGCTCCTCCCCAAGTCTATCTAAATCTCACTAAGTGTACCTTTAGATATCCCGTTTCTTAGTTTTAAGCCTAGCGCTAAAACGTTGTATGGATTTTTCAACAACCCTTCAGTAAACAGAGCGAAAACCAAGACTTGGTATCCGAAATAAATAAACTGCTTTCTACGACAATGAAATACCTTTTCATAAGGACAAATAGAAAACGTTTCCTTATCATAGAGGAAACAATATTTAAAAAAAAATCCTACAAATAGACTCGTAGGTTTTTGTTCAGATAGAATCTACGTAAAGCTAAAACAGCAAAATGTTGGTCTAAAGGGTTAAACCGAAGACAAAGAAAGCAATGGAATAGCAACAAATATTTAATTAGAAGCCGTTAAAATGAGCAGGATAATTACGCAAAACCTAGTCGATATCAACACGTAATTAACGCTATCAATAGGGAGCATAACAAGAAACCCGGTGCATAACTCTTGATAAAATTCAAAACAGTGACCCAACCGGGTTCGGGGACCCGATACGGTTAATTTATTAATTAATGCAGCAGTAAACATCTTGGCGACAGACACTGGGCAAGCGATAATGTTACAATGATACGAACAAAGTTCGCTTCCAATAATTTCTTTGTTATCACATAGTATTTTGTATGTTTACGTCTACATACTCATCGGGTTGTAGCTACCAAGAATCCAGTAAAATCCACAATAAAACATATACCTAGCAGTGGATTCAAAGGAGACGAATCTACATTAGAGACCAACTCTTAGATACCAATCCAGTATTCTTTATCGTCATTGGTTTTTACTTCAGATGATGATTCTAGATGATGATAATAATAAATAACAAATCGATCTCTCTAAAAGGTAAGGAAACAAATAAATTTGTGACAGCATAGTGTTCTAACCAGCAGATTGGAAAACAGACCCCTTAGACAAGTGGCAAAACGCTTGACGAATAGAAATGGAATAGAATGAAAAATATATGGGAATGACACATGTCATCGATAACATAGTCGAATTAATAAGTCATTCCCATACATTTATCATTCTATTCTATTTCTATTCGTCAAGCGTTTTGCCACTTGTCTAAGGGGGCAGGACCCAAATCCAACTAGTAAAGAATACATACAACTTTTAATCGAACAGCTAGGTATTTAGTTGTACGTCAAAAAGTCTATGGTAATGTATGTAAATGCGCATACTATCAACTCTAGTTGATATGGGAATGTATGTAGAGTCGCATGCTATCCACTCTATTGACATACAACTTCATCAACAAAGACATACCACTAAATAGTTGTTCGATTAAAAGTTTTATGTATGCGCTATGCCTTACTCAACAATTATGTTGTTAAACAAAAACCATAACACATTTTGCTATATGCGCAGCAACAATATAACATACTACAAATAAATAACCTAACACACACATTACATAATCAGGCATTATTATTTAAGTGTGAATTTTAATAGTCATGCGTTGCATACATGACGAGGCGATAACACTAAAACCCGATAACGTCTCGAACGTGCCTTAGAAAAATGCAATTGGGTTAGGTCGGTTATAAGTCAAGTATTATACGTGATACTATGTAGTTGTGGAAACGTAATTAAGAGAGAGATAGACACGAGTTACTTTGACATAGATCATGTTAGGATTGGACCTTGGCAGCAGTTGAGAGTCAAATGCAAAGAGAGCCCGAAAACTTTTGGATTTGAGTGCGAGATTTTGAACTCTTTATTAGAATGCACTATATGTACTGTGCCGTGTGGTATCCGGCCTAGAATTGACCACCCTCTTTCCTCCCGTGGGTGTCGTAAGAGGCGACTAAGGGAAAAACCAGAGGATGGGCAGCAGCGTCATCTTTAACTTGACCACGAATACTGCGATGCCCAAGCCGCTAGCCAAAAGCGTTGGGATTATGGCCTATGGGATTAGGCCTTTGTCCAACAGTGGACGTCTTCCGGATGACGATGATGATGACTATATGTTCTACACCTACTTCTATTATTCCTTCTATTGTGTTGACATGAGCTAAGGGATAAAAAATAGCTCACATGGAAAAGATTAGCCAATCAGCAGATCACTTGAGTACCGTTAATCGTAGAGGCACTACTAATGCAACCGCATTCATGCTACTACTTACACAAGAAAGGTAAACAAAGAATATAAGTTATGATGGTAATTAAATTTACTGCGCACATGCAATAAGGAACATCGGATAAGCTCCCCATACTTGGATTTCTTCAGTATCGTAGGTGCGACACTCACGACAAACATCTGCGAATCAAACAAATTTTAGTCCCGTGCGGAAATCCAAACCGCAACCCCTAGCGCAGCAGTCCAATCGTTTAGCCTTTACGTCTAACAGATCGTCGTGTTATTTAGTATTCTGCTGTAATCACTGATGTTTTCCTAATTAAGTTGTCTAATTAATGCTCGTTCCATTACTGTGAGAAGAGCATTTGGCCTGCAGCAGGACAGCTGCTGTAGGCTGGTATTACTATACTATTATTAGTAGTCTCATAAAGAATTTAAATAAAAATAATAAACTTGATATATTTACAACTATTTCTGTATTCAAAGACTACGTTTGATTGGTTTCTAGTAATTTCTATCAAAAATATCAACTTAAGTCGATATGAACATAATTACAATACTAATTATAATTTTCTTATAAACAATTCCATTGTGATTTGATTTTCCTTATCAGCGTGTTTCAATTATGTAATATCAATAGTCATTGTTTTATTTGTGATACAACTTTTTTATACAAACAGAAAAGAAAAGGGAAATGAAATAATGAAGTTTATATAATGGGTAGAAAAATAAAAAGAAAAAAAAAAAAAAATCGATTAAAAAAAAATTGCAGATAATATTTGTCATTGTGGCGATCTAAGGGGGAGACCTTTGTTCAACAGTGGACGTCTTCCAGCTGAAGAAGGTGATGATTTATGAGTCTTGCACTGGGTGTGCCTAACCAGCTGTGATCCTTAGATACTAGAATTTTAGTATTTTTGTGCCGGAGTCTTAATTTAAAATTCCCCTTCAACATCTTAAGTCCATTCTGAATATTTTGTTATAAAATTTATTTAGGACTTCTTCTTATCGTATGGTTTATGAACAACCTGGTGTCAAAGTTTAAACCGCCTGTAGGCCTCTGACATGGCTTTACACACCGTTGAAAAATCTCTCAGGTGTGCCGGTTTCCTCACGATGTTTTCCTTCACCGTTTTTAGCAACTGATAACTAATACGCGCGCACATTAATTATGGCTTTGAAATTGGCAATCCAACAGTTATACCACACGGCTTGCAATGATGATTTGGGAAATAACATTTCGATTCACAAAGGTACAATCTCAGGCGAAATAAACTCAAAACGTCAGAACTTTTTTCTTTTAAGTCGGTTAAAAATAAAGCAATTAACACATTCATCCCCAGATATATTTCACGAATGTTTGACTTAATTTAATTAGTGCTCGCCGTTTAAGAGTAATTGTTTTTAAATTGCTTCAACGATTATAATGAGCTCCCATTCTCGCCTTCCACACGTATGTCAATTACTTTATTTCTGTACATTATGTGATAGGTACCGATTTAAGAATATCTCCATAGGTTTTATTTATTTATAGCTAGGAATCAAACGGCAAACGATGCGTTTTTCAAAGTATTTATATAAAACTATTAATTGCTAGTAATATGAATTAGTATAAATTAATCAATGAAATTTATATATTTATAAATACAAAAATTGCGTATATTATCAATCGTCTTAAGTAAGCAATTCATATCTATACTAATATTATAAAGCTGAAGAGTTTGTTTGTTTGCTTGAACGCGCTAATCTCAGGAACTACTGGTCCGATGTAAAAAAATATTTCTGTGTTAGATAGCCCATTTATCGAGAAAGGCTATAGGCTACACAACATTCGAAATCCACGCGGGCTAAGTCGCGAGCGGAAGCTATAAAATCGTAAGTTCAGAAACGTCTTTCTGAACTTACGATTTTAGATGATTACGTAACACAACAACCAAAAAGTAGTCGTAGTATTTTATGTCGAAACGAAAAAGTACGAAACTAATACAAACAGTGTTACCTAGTCCGCAAGCAAATCTATTCACCTAATGAGACCAAATTACAAGGTTGGGAAAAAAGCCCGAATTTCCATCTTTCATTAAAAGTAACAAGTCTTAATTTCCGTTACTAGCCAGAAATCCAAGGCAGAAGCTAAAAAAAGAATGAAAGACATCAAAAGGTCTGAAAGCTTGAAAAGCAATTAGAGGTAGACTGAACAAAGACGGTATTACGTATGCTTAGTCAATGGAATCTGTCTTTAATTCCGTTGGAAACAGCTAGCAAGGTTTGAGAAGACGGGAAAGCCATTATCGAACAGTTACTAAGCAATTATTCAATCACCAAGTGATGTGAGCTGCAGTATTAATTGGCGGTAATTGTGCAACTCGATTGGACGGTCTAAACCCCAGGTGCTGGTTTCGCGCATTCGAATTATGCTCCGAGCGATGTCGCTAAAGCTAAACGTGCTGATTTAATACCACAGTCATTTCCTTTCCAACCCAGAATCGGAGATAAAATATGCGCAAATTGCAACACCGTTGCCGGTTTTGGCAATATTAAACCTTGTGTGGCGTGTTGAGAATTTTTATGGTATTTTTATTAAGGATTGAAAGTTAAAGCGTTTTTACTAGTAAGAAGACGTAACATTTTAGATGTTTATATGTAAAGCGACAGTAAAAATAGAATGATATGGCCAGTCAACACCCAAGGAACAAATGCAAACAGCAAACGCAAATAGCATGCAATGTAATGCTTAATATTTATTTATATCTTATCGCAGTAATCCGCTTCAATATGTATCCACAAACACCGCCAAGCATGAAACATTCACACATTCATTCATTACTGATCCGTTCGACAGTTCTGCTTGCCAACAGTATTGCAACCCGTTTGTTTTCCATTACATTTTCGTCTCTTAAAGACGTAGTGAAATAGAACTTAACATGTTACCCAACAGTTTCTGCTCTAACTGCTGCAATTTCTATTTTAGGCGCAAACATAAATTCCATATGCAAATAAACCTGTTTTTCTGTTAGCGTGGAAACAATGTGCGTTGCGCAAATCAATAATACTATGATCGTTTGAGTAGATGATCGAATTAACTCGATAAACGTGCAAGGTCGATAATAAGTGCGTGCGAGCTCTTGTAAGTGCAGGAAATAGGCTCTGTCTGTTTGTCCGTATCTTTGATACTTCCTGTCACTGTTTTGCTTAGTCATATCGATTAAAATTTCTCTGGTCCGCCGGTCAGATCACCTGACTTGGCCACAAGGACGTGCTTCATCAAGCGTATAATACGATTTATTTTCACATGTTTTTTGGGAGTTTTTGCTGCATCAAACGTGCTTATTTTTGGTATTACGATCCAGCATTATTCTTGATTTTTTGTGTATTGATTAAAATCCAAGCTTTTTTATCGCTAGACATCCGCATGTTTATTTGTGTATGCATGTCTCGCATCATCTTCAAGTCATTGTACTTCAACACAGCACATACATCAGTTAAATAAAATATTGATGTTCAGATCACGTGACCACAATGCAAGTAGCAGAAGGTGAGAAAAACAAAATGGTGCTTGTCTATTTTAAGAATTGGCCCGCGTCCATGCGCGCACCTCTTTACCTATGTAAGTATATCAATTATCGGTGTGATAATAATATGATTTTATGTCACAATAAATCAAACTTTGTAAATTAAACAATAAACTTCGACAACCATAAAGTCAGTTAGTATCAATTGGGTTTTTTTAACAATAAAACATTTTGCGTCACAGCTGCGTGTTTCGTTGTTATTCTTCAAAAACGACATGCAGCCATTATCTGTCCATGAATGAAAACAATATCATATGAGTTTATTACAACCATAAAGGCGAACATGGTTACAATAAAATACTAAACTCGATGACACAAAAAACGCGTTCTGGCGTGCTGTAATAGTGTTGACACACCTCTTTCGCGGTTATCAACCATATTTTTGCTAATTATACACACAAACCTCACAACTCGTATTTTCCGCGCATGCGTAGACTGGACATTCATAATTATGAATGTCCAGTTAACTCAGGACTCGTGCCAAATATTTATTTCATTTAGGACTCAGCCAAATACCCTTATCAGAAAATGCCAAATGCGTAACCAATGCGCTAATCGTGTCGTCATTAATCACAGCGCACGCGCACGACGACGTCACACAAACGCACATGAAGTTGCGCTAGGTCCTGTTAGCTGGCAACTTATATCTTTAAATCACAAGCCTATAATGACGCTTAATTACTCGTCAATTGGGCCACTCCCAAATATTATTGAGATAAAAAAATAATTAGTATAATAATTGCTTTACTGATAGTAATTGATGTCAATCACACCTTTGATTTTAATTCGACACTCTGTCATAACTAAGATAAAATTATACGAAAATATTTCCATAATTCAGAAAGATTGTACCAAAAATATGAAATGTAGCGTAGCTCACTGAAGCAAAGTTCAAAAGAGACGTAAGTAGGATTATCCTGTAACCTTATTACTGAGTTTTCCCAAATGAACGTCTCTATATCTAAATATGTAAAGCTTGTGCCTTCCAAGATTTAATTAGAGTCGTACATTAATATGGAATAGCGGGCCATCAGTCGCTTTCATCCGCCATAATCGGATTTACTGTAACGAGATTACCGAATGTCGCGAGACGTCTGACTGTATTCGAGTACTTTCTTAGTTGAATTCGATTAGTTATGCAAAACATTGGCGATAGAAATCAAAAAGATAGTTTACATAGTTGAGTAAGTCTTCAGCTAGTGACGTAAGAAGGCGGTTTAAACAGAACCTATTGTTTATTTTCATGTAACAGGCAGAAGAGAGATCTAGTCACCTCTCATCATGCATTGTAAGGTATTCTTCGCTGATGATAATCCCGCAAAGTTCTAGTGTAGATTTCGCATTTTACACTTTCCTTACATTCCTGACATTGGCAGTTTGAACTGAAAAAGAGGTTTTCTCACAAATTTTCACTTGCCTCATTAATTTCAAGTAAAATTGCAAAAAGTATGCCGCAAAGACATTGTCATAGAAAGTTAGTTTCTCTTGCTATCCAGTCATCTAACTCCATAAATATCTCGTGTTTACAATCTGATAGCGACATCGACGTGTAATGTCTAGGTCATGAAGACCACGCCGCGACACAAGACATTCGGCCAACAGCCCAACACTTTCGTCGGCTTTCTCCGTCCTACTCGCACACAGCACGTCAAATGGCGATATCGTCGGAAATCCACCGTTATCGGTGAGTGAAGTGTGACGAATTGCGAGGTCAAGGCGCGTGTGTCGTTGGCACTCCACCAGAGTTCAGATGACGAGTCCCTGCGGACGACCCTCGCGCGAATTTCACGGATACCTAAGTCTTGCGCGCGTTAATGATGTGTTAGCTACAATGTTTTGATCGTCTTCCAACACGAGGAATAGATTTTGTTTACTATTCTAGTAGGAATACAATTTATTGATCTTGTTGAGGTCGATTTAACCAGCCCTTACATAATCTTATGTACTTAGACTTTTGACACTAAAACATTTCACAATCCACGCCAAGAAATAATGTGGAGTGTTAACAGCTAAAGCTACCAAACAGTGAAGTTCTTTAAACATATCGTCATATATCGAACACAAAGACGGTTATGTTGTTGTCTTATGTGTCATAAAGCTATACTTATCAGTTATCAGCAAAAGTACCCAACATTTAATGTATAAACGAAGAACTTCAAAATTCTGCAATTACTTGTTTTAAGACCGATGAACCCATTTATGTACACATACCGTGCATTTGGCAAGAATGAGACGAACGAACGACCTTAGTCCTATAAGAAGATAATTAGACACTTCAAACGCGTGCCTGTTGATTGGCGCGAACATCAGTCAATCAGCGGTGAAGATTATTCTTGCAGTAACAGCGATGCAACCGCAGACAGTCGAACAAAAAATGGCTATTTCGAAGATTGTATTGTGACTGAACTGTATTGAGTAACATCGATCTACCGAATTTTAGTCCAAATAATTTCGAGAAATTTCTAGAAACTGTTTTAATGATATGCCTGGTAAAGGCTCGTTTAATATTCCCATAATAATCCCAAACAAAGATGGTTCAAATAAATATAGATATTCATTTGTAGCAAGATTCATAAATATATTAAATGCCAACATCGCCATCTCAAAATTTAATTTCAGAAATACATATTCCAAAATTTTAGTTTAAGTTTGTAACCAATACTGTGAATTATTTTTAGACTCAAGACCTAACACAACACTCGAGAAATTTCCCTAAGAATAATATCGACGCATTGCCAAATGTTCGCATTCAAAGATAATAACAATACATTTAAGTACTAAAATATTCGGATTTCCTTCCTCGTTTCTTTGAAAACCGGAACTTTTGGCTCGTTACCTTGGGTGGCACGTGGAGGATCCATTGACTCATTCCAGTTTCTTACACAACTTTCAGGTTTTGGATGGAGAAGTAGCAAGGTTAAAAAAGAACATAAATAGCAGTAGCATGTTATTGTAAAAACTAGTTCTAATATTACCTTATGGTTAGGAGCAAATCTTCGTTTCAAAGAAGATCGACCAAGCTCTTGTAATTTATAACCACTACACTCATGAAGATTCTACGACATTTGATCGAGCTTTCTCGACCAAATATGTATGATTCTTTTAAGGCAGTTTATATTAAATAAACTGCTTAAAGAATATTGTTCCGTAACGACTGCCAACTACTAAAATTTTTGGAATGGAACGCCTTTCCAGTTTCTAAGGAAACCGGAACTCTTGGCTTGTCACCTTGGGTGGCACGTGGACGATCCACTGACTCATTTCAGTGCATAAAGTAATACTTAGATTTGGGATTCTTGGAATAGCAAGATTTCTGAATAGGCAATAGTAGGTAGAAAAATGGAAATTATTTCGACTAGCAATGGCTTCTATAAAACTACCAGGTTCAACAAAATAAGCCAAAATAATGTATGCAGTTCTCCATAACCAACCAAATTGCCAAATATTGGCCATGTATATGTATGACATGTACTGAGATGTTCATTATGGAATTCCTGGCCAGTTTCTGAGAGAACCGGAACACTTGGCTCGTTACCTCGGACGGCACGTGTCTCAGTGACTCACCCCAGTAACTTACATTGGAACATGTTTCAATGATAAGCATTTGTCACGGGAATAAATTGGGTTAATGTGTTGGACAACAATGAGGATTTCGAAGAAATTGCTGAGATGTCAATGTTATTGAGTGTTGTGTAATTGCTTGGTTTGTGCTTTTTTCCTTGACTGATTTGGAGAATCCCGGCGGGAGCCAGTTATGGTACTTAAACATTGAAGGTCATTTAGAATATTGCGCCACAGCTACTCAAGCATGATTATTGCTCTAATTTAGCATTTCGTTTTTGGACTTACTTGATCAAATAGATAAAAGTTTAGCATATATAAGGATTGATAGATGATCTTTTTGTATAAAAAGTTAGATATGGTAGAGTAAATTTCAAAACTTTGATAAATAATGTTTCATTCATTGGAAACTGTAAACTGATTCAGTGAGGAGTTGAGTTGAGCTAAACAAATCCTTATTTCCAGATATATTTAAGTGTTTCAAGATTATGCTGGTTTAGATGCTTGGGTATAATTATCACTTCAGGGAAAGTCGTGACATCTCGATAAGTGTTAATCGTTTGTCAAATATATTTACTGAAATTATATAATTTATCAGTTTTAAAGTTAAATATAGACAGTCTATTCGTGTCGTTGATGGTATGAACAATAAATATGTAATTAGATAAACGGTTGATATCATGTCCGTATGGTTGGACTACAGCATTATTACACTCGAATATTTCGTATGAATTGTAGTAAGCAAGAATGCAAAAACAGTTTTGTTTTATAGTAGCAAGACTAAACAGCAGATCTGAAAACTGCTAGATTATATTTTTAGAACAAATCAGAAACACTGAGCCAAACTTACTCATCATAATATTAAAACCACTCACACAATCTGGAAAGCTCTCACAATATAATCATTAAGAACACCCACATATGCGCATTGTGCATATGTAGGGTGGCCGACGTGTGCGCACCGCGAAGGTGAGCGAGCTAAGTTGGTGTTGTGCCAATCTCTTACGTGCACATTATCTAGCAGCTGAGTGAAGCTTCCGATTCGTTTTGGCCACCTACGGCCACGAAAAAGGATCTTTGGTAATTTAGGTCAAAGGCCAAATATTCAAGTTAGTTTCTGCAAGATTGCGTAAAAAACTAGTTTCGATCTAATTAATAAAAAATAATGCATAACAACAAATTAATGAAATTAAGTCGATCATTAAAATGTCGTTAACCTATTTACTACATTTAGTTCAAGTCAGGTTATAACTTCGGCTTTAAACGAAATGATAACAGCCAAACATAGGCTTTGGCTTCGGCTGCTCGACCGGCAGACTAATCTTTGTTAGTACACTAATACTGATAACGATGCCAACGTCGTACGCGAAAAAGACATAAGTACACACACGTCTCAAAACATATTGTCTTATTTACCAACGTCACGTCCAAACTTTGCATTAACGACATAAAATAAATGTAGCAACACATGATTATAACAATAAACTCGTAAATTCACGGTACTTGTATTCATTAGCCACAGCCACCTGTCGTATAATTAGTCTGCCATTGTTAGGCCGCCGGGCGGTTAATTAAGATGCGCGAGTCGATCCTATTGTGACGCGAGGATGCGCGAGCGCACGTTGATGTCGTATACAAGGACCCGCTCACTGACAAGCCTACACGACTTATACAAATTTCAACTGAACAGACATGCGTGATATTCTACATGACACTAATAGGTATATGGCCTTGTTGGCTAGATTGAATTTTTATTGACAACTTCGTGTACATTTCAGTCACAAGGACAAGTTGCGCCTGTGTGAGTGCGTTCTGTGGTCAACAAGAAGCCACGTGACATGAATTTTGAAGCGCTAACATGGCTTGTTGCTAAATCTAAAAGGAGGACTTGAAAAACATGATGAAAATTCCTAAGACCTTGGAGGGGACGCCACGTTATCAGAGGGCGCGATACCTAACAAACATTTGGGCGGCGTTGCAAAGTAAATAGACATGACCTTGGAAATATTTAATGCTTGCCGGTCTCGCGAGATAACGCACTCGGTAGCGTTACCTTGCGAACTCGAAACGAATTTCTTTATGTACGAAACAAGTTAGTGAAGTTGGTCGCACACCTTGGAAAAAAACCTATCGCTGTCGCGTTGCGTAATTTGAAAGAGCACTGACCTGTGTAACCATGTCCCAGTAGAATCCGTCGAGCATAGACTTTCCATGTTGATGTTGCCTGCAGAGGGCGGGCCAGAGGGACGCGCGGACGGGGCTGTTGATGGGCCACGAGTTCTCTCTGATGAGCAGCTTGAGCTCGCGCTTGCGGCACTGCTGGATGAGGGGCTGGATCTCCTCAAAAGTTTTGAGGGGCGCTTTCTTGCCTGCGAATAACGGAGAAGGTAAGCACTGCGTCCAGATATGCGCGTTGTCGGAGACGGCGAGGGACTCCGCGCTGGGTGCGCGGAACGCGGCAGGTTCTATGTACATCGCACTGTTGGCGCGGGGCACATGCTTTCGGTGCGCGCGCGCCGCCGGCACTGCCGCCCGCCGCCGCAAGCTCGCCAGCCTCCGGAAAATGCGATAGCGCGCCCCAACACTGTCACACTTCCATTGTTTATTTGACCGTGTGACGCGCGCGCCGGTACAACAGACCATACATATTCAATTAATTTTCTAATTTAAATACTTAATTAATTAAATTTTATTAGTTTTATATGATCGTTCAAGTGAAAATATTGCGTGAGTCAATGTCAATTAATTTATGGAATTTCTACATACTATTTCGTTGTTGAAGTTGCTTATTTGTAGCGGCCTTATTCTTATTTCATCATAATTGTATTAACAAAAGAAAATTTTCCTGAAAACTAAGTTTCATACGTCAAGTAAACAACACGTAGATATCACACGATAACATCATGTACAGTTGTATTAATAGTAACAGAATCAAAGCAAAACGCAACGTTTTGGAACGGAGCCAATAAAACGAAATTTTCGTATTGCATACGTAATCGTAGGTTGAGACACACACACATTGCGGGCTGAGAGAAATAAACTGTATGAACATAATGAAGTTACGCCCTTTGCTCGACCTAACAAACGTTCCGAATACTTCACGTGTACTGTGTCAATCTATTCGTAAGTTAGAATAAGGGCGGGTTGCTTCAAACAGTCTGTTAACGTCACAAACGTACGTCAAAAAATAACGATTGCAGAAGATTTTTAACGTAAGTAAATATGA
Organism: Abrostola tripartita; assembly: GCA_905340225.1. Lineage (NCBI taxonomy): Eukaryota > Metazoa > Arthropoda > Insecta > Lepidoptera > Noctuidae > Abrostola > Abrostola tripartita. Next base: position 13,118,433 of record HG996488.1, read on the forward strand.
AGCGTTTTTCATGGCATAAATAACGCAATTATCATCGTTATTAGGGCTGCTAGAAAAAAACAGAATTGGTATCGCCATTTTTAACATTTACTTGTGCGTCAAATGAAGCTAAACCAACTTCGCCTAAGTCTTCAAAAACACGTGAACCGCTAAGTGTACGTAAATCGTTAAAGGGGCAACGGCAGTAGATTAAAAATGTACGTGTATTAATTAACCATCAGTCATTGAATAGCTACTGAAACAGCTCTAAATAATATTATTCATCATGAGACTATTGACGTAACATTTATTTTAATTTGAAATCTGTAGCAGTAGTTTGCTACGTTTTGTGGGATGTAATTTATTTAGGTACCTACTATAGACTTTTGTCTTCAAAATATCATATTCATTGATTGATAAGAACGGGATATCTTATTCCTATCAACCAATGACCAATGTTAAATGGAGGAAAGACGCCTGCAAACATAGTTTCAATGGCGGTTTTTTTATTTTTTTTATTAAATGAACTAAAAACTAAAGCATGAAAATATACAATTTATGATTCATGTCTTGTGGTTTAATGAGTTTTATATTAATTTTTAGGCAACACCAGTGTGTTTATTTAAAAAGACCGTAAGTAACATTTTTATCAAAAGAGCAATTTCTTCCATAAGTCATTGAATAACGTAACCGCATGTCCCTTGTCATACGGTACACAACAGGCAAAACCCTTTATGTTTACACCTACTAAAACCAATTCCCAATAGAAATAAGTGAAATAATATTTATAAACCGAGTCGAGAAAAAAAATCTTGTACTAAAAATCACCGGTCATTTATACCGACTGTTCACACGAGAGGGTTAAGAAAACAAGTATGATAAGACGAGGTTATCTACGAATGCAGTCGCCGACTAACCGCTGCGATTGACAGACATACACATTAACTTTTGAATCATTACTTAGTTGGTATACACCACACGTTAATGAGCAATTACGCAGTATTTTCTGAATCAATACTGCGTAATTATTGGGGTATCTTAATGACGTAAAATCCACGTAAAATCCAGGCGTAAAGAATATTTTGGTAAAACTACGATCAAATTATTGCTATTCGTTTCTGATTGTATTTTTTTTGTTAGTTAATTAAGATATATGTAAATGGCAAGTTGTCGTTCAATGTGGCGTTCTAAGGGGAGGCTTTTGTTCAATAGTGGACGTCTTCCAGCTGATGATGATGAATATGTAAACTCGAAATCATGCTTAGTTGCGATTCGCGAAACAGCTGAATTAAGATTTTGTTTTATGTCTGTATATTTATATCCTTATGGTTCTCTCTTTTGTGAATAAAACTGATTAAAACTAATTTCTCTACTGAGATGATTATATTTGATAACCGGAGATAAGTTAAATAGAAAAAGAAATATAATTATATAGGACCTAGACTTAAAAATTAAATTTAAATATACGGAAATCAGCTTAAAACTTGAGTGAATCAGACGAAATGCTAAAAACCGGTCTATCCGGTAAACCAACTAATTAACAGTAGTTATATTTAATCATGGGCCTATTGATAAAGATATCTAATGAATTTATTGATTTAGTATTGGGTTTTATCTGATAAATACCCGCCTGAATTATTAAATGCTTAAGATTGTACGTAATGAATTTAAACACCGATTTTTTTCTTTTTAATACATAAGAAAATATAATTTAAAAAAATTAAAAACACGACTACCATGACAAAAAACGAACTAAAAAGTGAAAAACAAGTTCCATCGTGATAGGTATTAGTTAACCTAATTAACGTCAAATTATACATTTAAAGAAATTCCGGTATTAGTTTAACTAGGTTAGGTTATGTCTAAGATCATTAGGCAATGTCAACGTAAAATTGAAAATATTTTAAGTAATGAGATATCTAAGTCTTCTGGTCAGTTTTCCCATATCATAATATGTTAAAGTATAGATCTTTTATACGCTTCGCCATTAAATTTTTTGTTGGTCGTCAGCATTTATAAGTTACATAAGAGGGCACGCAACGACTGGATGCATAAAGCAGCAGACCGGGCTTTGTGGCGTATATTGGGAAAGGCCTATGTCCAGCAGTGGACTGCAACGGGCTGATGAAGAAGATTTATAAGTTAAAGATTATTAGTGTCTCCCCGAGGTGAAATACTAAGGCTAGAAAAAATAGGAATAGGTACCACATGCAATAAATCACTAACTCAAATAGGTACTTAACTTGAAGAGGCTGACGATTTTAATTACTTTCCAAGGACGCTATAACCACGTAAATCCCCGTCAAACAACGATACTGTACCTTTTTAATTGTGCAATAAGCATGACGCATAAGTAAAGTCAGACATAAACAACGCTCTCATAGACTTTCATAGACACTGATTACAATTTTTCAAGTACCGTTATGGCTATCGTGACGTCACTGCACAGGTTCCTACGCATACAGAGTTGGTTTATTATTGGGTTTAAGATAACGTTTGTTTTATCAGATGGTGCGTTGCTGCTATTTTTGGATTATTATTATCAAGATAAATGCATTGCTATGCTATTTATTTTACGCACTTAAAGTATGAAGTTGAATCAAATAAAATTTGTTCTGCAGCCTGAACTACTGAGAAATGAATGCTTCCTAAACAAAGAGATTTGTTTGGTAAATTATGTTTACAATACCCTGCGATTCAGTTTCAAAGTAAGGTCGGTCCAAGATACCCGCGGCTACGAAATTCCGAACATAACATAACATCACGCCTGTATGATTCCCCGAAGGGGCAGAGGTGAACATATAGTACACCCACATTTCGCCAGTTATGTTGTAAGTCCCAATGTAATAGGGGGCGAGCCTATTGGCATCAACCGGGCACAAATCCAGACTCCGTGCTGCTTCTGAGAATTTCCTAATGGAAAACTCAGTAACACTTTGCCCGACCCGGGATTTTAACCCAGGACCTCTTGCTCAGCAGTCGCGCTTAGCGACCACTAGACCAACGAGGCAGTTCCGAAGACTAAACAAAATCTAAAACAACGCGCCACAAAGCGAGTATCGGGAAATCAATAGTCAACGAGACATTTAGGTACTTTAACTATACATTAAAATATCTGACTGACCATTACTTATAAGCAAACTACCGTCTCGTAGACTGAATAGCGCTCAAATCAATCAGTGTCTATTGTTATCCAACTGCTTTTGTATAATTAGGAAGACCTCGAAAGAAAACAACTAAAACCCAAGCCTATAAAACGGCTAAAAGAAAATAATATTGGTTGGAGAAATCCAGAAGGCAGAAGATAGTAAAACAAAAATAAGAGAAGACAACTGACCATAGCCTTTAAATAATACGACGACCTGATTAGCGCAGTGGCTAAAAGATTGGACTACTGCGTTAAGGGTTGCGGGTTTAATTCCCGCACGGGACAAAAATTTATGCGATCCCCAGATGTTTGTCCCGAGTCTGGGTATTGATGTATGCGATATTTCATGTTTGTGAAAAGCACCCACGATACAGGAGAAATTCGTAGGGTGGGGCGACGTTTTAAAAAAAATAAAGAAGTAAGTAAGCAGTCTTAAACACGTCATGTCACAGAGAAAAGAAACAGAGTCATTCAAACGAAACTGTGAAACGTCACCTTAAAGTGCAATCAGAATTTTCAATACTTTTTTCATTCGACCAGATTGAAATGTCAGTTATGTAACAACCTATTGATATATAAACAATGTTTTGAATAGCTATTTACCATGCCAATCTTGAAATGGATGTAATACTTCACTTATATTGTTGTGTATTGTATTACTTTCTGCTTATCGTGATACGCAAATTAATAATTGTGTCAGTAATTACAGTCAAATAAGGAAACTGACTTGATAAGGGGCCATTCATTTATTACGTTAGACTATTTTTGCTAAATTTTTGACCTCCTATATAAGAAAAAATAAGTAAAAATCTAAAGGGTCACAAATACACGTTTGGTTTATTGTATTTTAGTAGTAATAAACTTTGGTTTTTAACCCCCGACGGAAAAAGAGGGGTGTTATAAGTTTGACCGCTATGTGTGTCTGTCTGTGGCACCGTAGCTCTAAAACGGGTGAACCGATCTGGATGCGGTTTTTTTTTATTTGAAAGTAAATTTTGGTTTATATGGTCCCCCCTCCTCCTAAATCATCTTACGTTATAAATGAATGTTACTTCAATGTCAGTGTCACTGCTAAATAGTAACTACAATGCGAAAGTCTCCGACTGGTTTTCCACGACTTTACTGCTTAACCTATAGTGACGAACTAATTTATGCAGGTAGATAACACTTAGGTACTACCTAGCTACTTTTACCTTGACTTATTTTTTTTATAGAATTAAATCCAGCTTTTTATGCAAAAAATGAATGTAATAATGTTTATAGGTAATCTAACTTCAAAAGTATGCGGATTTCCTGGAAGAATACGATTGGCGGAAATCGGCACTGACTTACGTTACTGATGTTCGAAACTTCAAAAGGAAATCTTTTCCAAGATTACAATATTTAAAAAATCTATGCGGATTCTTATAATACACCTACAAGCTGTATTTGCCAAGGATGCGTGGATAGCAAAATCTAGCAAGCAAACTAGGTTCTTTGAATTGATTAATTTTTGGCGTTTGTTTACATCAAAATCTCTAATTACCAATAGGATCATTGAAAAACAACATCAAACAATAGAAACTTGAAAGGAACAATCTGGAATTAAACTATTTTATTGCATAAGTCCACAGTACACAGTAGTGTCGGTACCTACTGAATTTCTTCACCGACTTCTCCACAAAGACCTCAGAGAAGAAGAATAAGAATACCATGAATGATTCACTCACTATGTAACGTGTCTGTAAGTCTAATACGCTCTGCGATAGCGCGTGTATTTTTATATTTTAAGATTGTGCAAACCGAGCATCTGTTTACAAACGCATAACTACTGTTGCAGGGCTGCCAACTGCTAGATATTTATAATATTTTGAGTTATTACGGAAGAGGATTTCCTCATTCTTGGTAGAAGATAAGTTTTAGTCCGACATTTTCATTAAAATTAATAAAACTCTAAATGTAACTCTTTTAATAATAGAATGTAACTAATAAGGCAGATTAAAATGTATAACATCATAACACATATTTTTAATCTGTAAATCCATAAGAGTATGTCGTTACGCCTACGTCAAAATGAAACGTAAACCGACGCATGCGCATTGAACTGTGTAATTTATTAACAAACTTGGCAACTTCCACAGTATATAATATGTTGCGATATTTACTGATTCAATAATTTGTAAGCTTACATAACGATATTTATGAAGTTCTTTACATTTATACGTCGGAATTCCATATTTACTTCACTAGCTTCCATTTTCTAGAGATAAATCTGTTCAGCATGTTCATTCGTAGCTTAGTAAAGTGCAAACTTGGCTGTTCACGGCATTGGCATGTTCCAACCTAACATTTATTAACCCATTTTCTTGTAAACATAGTCATAAGATTTTTTTCATAACGGTTTACATGAGAGTACTAACAAAACGTCAAATTTGGTTGCAAGTTGCCGTCTCAATGAAGAGCCAGCTAGAAAATCCACGATTACTCTTTTGAAAGTAATATGTAAATTAATAGATATAAATTAAAGGTAATAACAGTACCAAAAGTACTGTATTAGTTTAAATACAACAAGAAAAAAGTACAAAAAAAAAGAGTTTTCGTTAGTGACAGCCCTACGTTAAAATAACACGCGCTGTAGTAAGCAACTCACTGACATCTACAGAGGTCGGATAAGATGCGATGCAATTAAATCTATCCGACGTTTACCGAGACTTGGCATTATCATTGACAGATGGCGCTACTTACTAACCTAATGTTTATTATTTTGTTTTCATCTGCTCCCGCGCAGCTACGCTCGTCGCTGCTGTTTTAATATTTTATCTGCTAATTTATTTTATTGTCAGTAATTGTGTGTAATTTTTTGTTGAAATTATTATTTAATATTTACCTAGGTGGGTACTATAATATATTTTTAAATTATTTTTTTATGTAAAATAATATTGTTAAAAATAACGTGAGAAGATACAACTTTCAGTGCAAATCTTATTTAAACGAAGTATGCATACATGCGATTATTTAATTAGAAATTGTAAATAAAATTATTAAGATAAAATCCCTATTAATGCTAAGGCTACGTTCGTATTTATTCATGTTTATGAATAGAAAGATCTTATCTTAAAGGTCATTCAATTGAGCTCTACATTTTCAGCTTAATATTAAACATTAAACCTGTATGTAAAATAATGTTAAAAAATAGTTACACAAGTATAATATACTGTTTATCATATTATGTAGTAAAGGCAATATTTAACAATAATAAAGCATTCCTGAACACACACATGAGTATAACAGGAATATAATTATAATAAATAAAAAGGCAATATTACCTTCGGAATTTTGATAGAAGTAGATATTCAAAAATGTACATACATTACTTTAGACCTGAGTCAGGCAGGTGATAAAGGCATGAATACAGGCAGGTTAAATTAGGCTATAAGCAGTTATGTTACGCTACGAGGGATGATAAAATCCTGATAAGGGTCCGTCCCCACAGACTGGCTCGGAGAGGAGAGCACTTCATTTCTTTTGTTGGTTAGCTCTCAAGCATCTTCATATAACAAAGTGATATGTAAATATAAGTCTTATAACAATTAGTGGGGCTCGTAGCTATGCCACTACCCGGCAGATCAGTCGATCTGCGAGGTTAAGCCGTGCTCGCCGCGGTCAGTCTTGTGATGGGTGACCGTTTTCACATGTCGAGACCCCACCGTGCTTCGGAAGGCACGTTAAGCCGTTGGTCCTGCGCCTGATCTCTCTCCGGTCGTGTCGGTCTACCGTCCCATCGGATTATGAGAATGAGGGAATAGGGAGTGCACCTGTGTCTGCGCGCATACTTGTGCACTATAATATCTCCTGCGCAGATGGCTGGTCTCAGCTGAGGCAGGCCGCCGTGACCGAAATTCGGTCAGGAGGACATTATTATAACAATTAATCGAAACTATTAATTCCGAGCCGGTGTTTGAGAACGGACCTTAAGACATAAAACAACTACTAGTGATTTACTATAATAACTTACGTGAGTGCTATCCGTATTACTATTTAGTATTTACTATATATATCGGTTTTTACTCACGTCAATATTCGGGAATGCCCGACTAATTTCGGACTCAAGGAGCTCGGAGCTCTGATTCATGAGCAGGTGACGCGGCGGGTCGCGAGCCCGCCGCATTCCCGAATATTGACGTGAGTTAAAACCGGTATGTATAGTAAATAATATAAATACACTACTGTCATGCAAGCTGTCATAAGTATCAATCTATCACTTACATAAGATACTCGTACCATCATCTTGATAACCTTCTCTCTTTTCGATAGTGTACCTACTTTATGTTCGTATAGATTAGAGATATGCAGACTAGTCGGTTAAGCCTATTATTCGGCACTATTTACATTACATTTCTATTTTGAAAGTAGACTGATTGAAATGAAATCAACTTCCAATTTTTCCATGAAGTTCATACACGTGATTTTTCTTCGACATAAATAAATTTCAATTAACTAGGTACTTTTTTTTTGGAATAGAATATCATTTATTTCCAAGTATATGGTACAATTCTCTTTATAAAATTTATAACAAAATTATCAATTTAAAAAAGAATAACAAAATTTGACTTAAATTAATATTGGTACCATTTCATACATACTTTTACTAAAATTATAAATTGTCTTAGCTATGTAATTAACTGACCTTTGCTTCATTTTTATAAATACATAAACATTTCTGAATTACCGATGAGACGCGAACTTAACCGAAAGCAATGATCAATATTGCCGAAAACTCAAATAGTGAATGACATTTTTGACGTTGACCGACTAGTCGGCAAAGCTCATCGTCGGCCCATCTCTAATAGGTAGGTATGGATTAATAACATCAATCGTGATCAAACAATTTTCAGCCTGGTATCAACTAGGTAAGTAAAATAGGATCGTGATAGTTAATTTAATATCTCATAGATAAATTGGCAAACGTGATAAAAGTAGGTATCATCCGTAAGAGCAATCATGTTTAAAAAAATATTAAAACGAAACTTACTAAACTATTACATAATTAAATATGGCCTTCAATCATATCAGAAGATAAAAGAACTGTCACTTTTACGTACAGGTACACAAGTACGTTTTAATTAAGTGAATAAATAGTGATGACAAGTATTACATAAAATCTTATCAATTGCATCAAATTTCTTTGAGTGAGTGAATGTATCTGCCAGACGGCAAGAAAGGCTTAGGCTATAAAACATTCGAAATTCACGCTGGCGAAGTCGCGGGCGGATGCTAGTAATTAATATATCCCAATACTTCCTACTAGACAAGTAACATTAATTTAATGTTTGAATTTTCTACCTCCATTAATAAACTGTTATTGGGTATTTCTGTTCGGAAATTTGCAGCAGTCCGGGTTACTGTATCCTAGAAATAATTATATGCTCTACCTATTTATCAATTACCTATGCCACAATCCATCGCTGCTACCTCTTTGTGGATTATTGTTGTGAAGAAAATTTACAGCAAAAGTAATTTTAAATTAATCTTTAGATACGACCAACACAATAAGGTTGCTTATGCAGTGGCAAACAAGAGGCAGAAGGCAGTTTGCAGGTTGCTACTCAGGGTCCCTCAACCTAAGGTCAGAACACCCTCGGGTTTAAGCCAGTAAGATTCCGGCATACAACATACCCCTCCGTCTGCCCTAGGAAAGAGGAAGTCCATGTAGATTCCCCAGAAAAAAAAAGGTTGTTACCTAAGAGGCGCACCACGATCAATTAAGAAATCAGAGATAAAGTATTAATTATAAAGCTAGAGACCGTAGATGAGTGGCAAAACGATTGACAAATATAATGATATACTTAAATTTTTGGGGATAACATAATGTTGAAATCCTGTATAGGAATTTTTCATCAGGTCCCCTGATATGTCGTCACAGAGTCATGAAATTCCTGGCTTTCCTCATCATTACGCGGGAGTTATTCCACTAAATATAATTTTCATCCTGACGTATTATTATCAGCTGTGTCATTGAACAATTAATCATAAAAACGTAACGGCTTTTCCTTAACCTGATGTTTATGACGCATAAGGCATTGAGAGAGGTTTCTAGAAAATTCCAATTATATTTTATCAAAATGTTAAAAGGTTTAGTTGGGCAATCAGATTTACAACAACAATGAATACTGTAGTCCGTTAAGCTCTTTAATTAAAAATAAAATTTTAAAAACCCCCAACGCAAAAAAAAAGCGGTCATTTAAAAAGTCAAAAAAATACCTATCATTGAGCAATGAAATCCGATGTAGTAACACCTATTTAAGACAATGTCGCGACGGGGTACCGCATAAGTAAGTCAGACCCTTTATTTGATGGGGTTTTAGTACTATCTATTAAGTTACTTTTTTTATTGCTCTAAACACTTAGCGGTACTTAAAAACATGATTTCATCTCGTAAGTAGACATAAAACTACCTTGGCAGTGTGCTCTTGATTCAAGCATGCAGGACACATCCCCGCAAATTTAAACCGTTGAAGCATGCTGGTGCAATTTACAAACGCACACTGGACGACAGCCTCGATACGAACTCGCTGACAAGCTAATCGTGACCTATTTCTATGTTATATTTATAACAACAGCCCCCTTACCATGAACTCTTAAAACAGGACAGTTTACGATGATGAAGCGAGACGCCGCTACGAGCAGTGTAATACAGCGTCTCGCTTCCACGTCTTAAACTGTCCTACTTTAAGAGTTCATGGTAACGGGGTAGATCCTCTCAGCTGACATGCAAAGAAGTCATCACTAGACCACTTACCAAACAGGGTCATAATAAAGTTTTAAATTCTCTATAAAAAAATAAAAATCCGGCAACCTGATCTATGTTAATTAAGTTTTGAATTTAAATTATCCTGAAATTGGCTAGATTTCGTTACCACTCACCAGCTACCTACCGTATACGATGACCTATGTTTTACTTAACTGCAATCTGTAATTACCTTGTTATTGACGTCACTAACTATTTTGCGTCATCAATGATGTCACAACAACTCCCAGCGTCATAATAGAAAGAGAAATGGCATTGGTTGCAAGCTGCTTACGCACGTAGATACACTCTACTCTACTCTTTTACGGATGAAGTCTCGGATTTTACGGATGAAGATTTCCCCAGTAAAAGAGGGGAGTACATATTGAATTCTTAATAGTTATTATTTATAATTTATAAGCCTTCGACGTTTTTAATTAACTTTAAAACTGAATAAGAGTTCCTTCATTATTCTTGCATAATATGTAAATTAGAGAATGAAAGCCGAAATTAATCTGACATCACAAAAATATGCGGGGTTTCCATATCCAGGTTAAAAGATTACTAGCCATTGGCTAACAAAAAAACAAGAGAACAATTTAGGTAGATAGTGGAAAAGAATAACATAACAAATAAATCAAGGAAAAATCTTGATTCTTTGAAATCAGGAAGGAAGATATTACGATTTGATAAGCGTCCAACATTTTCAGCAAAATCGACTCACGCGCATACCTGGAATACCGATCCCGATGCATCACGTCGAGGCAAAATTAAGATTTATTGTACGACTTCTATGACCAAGTGTTATGGCGCTTTTGTATTTCAGATTACTAATTGTTTACAAAATAAACGTTGTGGAATATTCTAAGAACTCAACGTATTTGCCCTGAGACATAAAACGTTCAAACTCAAAGAGAATACGAAAATACACCTGTATTAAACAAACAGACATTACTTTGTACGAATCTTAATTATAATACAGTCAGAAAAACAAAATTATTATTATACGTATATCCCAAAGACATACATCATTCTCTTATTTCTGTACACGAGCATTGGAGAAGTATGGCTGACTTCAGGCTAAATATGGGCCCTAATTCATGAGCATATTGCGCGAGGTCAGTAGCCAATACAGTTGAATGAACAACATCAGTCGTGCTTATAAAAAAGAATACATGAAGTATAGGTTTTTTTTTTTTTTTCTTTTTTAAAAAAAACGTCGCCCCACACTAGGAATTTCTCCTGTATCGTGGGTGCGTTTCACAAACATGAAATATCACATACACAAACACCCAGACTCGGGACAAACATCTGTGGATCACACAAATTTTTGTCCCGTGCGGGAATCGAACCCACAACCCCTAGCACAGCAGTCCAATCGCTTAGCCACTGCGCCAATCAGGTCGTCAAAATGCGTCGGTTAATGCTTGAAGAAACAAAAGACGACTTACTCTTTGTCCAATCCAATGATCCCAAAACACCCTCTACCGCTGGTGAGTTGCAAACTTTAACGACTAACGTCATCGTCAAAAATCTCACATAGTTCCTACACCATCAATGAACTTTATCAGCCAAACTATGACTCGAACACAAACAAACACTCCATTAGAAATCACTTTTATCATGTCACTGAGATAACACTAATTTTCTTCTCCGAGAAATAAAGCAAGATTAGAAAACGTAAAATCGCTTGAAGCATTCCCGGATCTAGGTCACTAAGTCGTTATTTAAACAATTATGTACAAATTAATTAATATACCACGAGGTAACTTGACTGATAGGCAGCTATGTCAAACTGTGACTAAGCCTGAATCGAATTGCCCGCGAATTTTATATTATAAACTGAGGTAACATTGATACAACTTTGCGTAAATTTAAATCATATTTAATATGCCTCAAAAATTCAACAGTTAAACGTATGTGTGCATTTGGGACTCAAACTTATTAAATAAAGTTTTTATAGAAGGGTCTTGCAAATCTTGCAATAACTTATGCAATTAAACATCTCATCTTGTGTCTCACGCTGACGTCGCAAACTTGGCGTGTTACGTCATCATTTCTGTGGGAAGACACTAAAGGGAACTTTCTCTTGAACATATTCTATAGATGTTTCAGACAGTACAATAGTTTTGCTTGGTAAAACATTAGGTACTCGTACTTTCCATTGACGCCTTATCAGCGATAACGATAACACAGAGACTAAACATAAAGCTGGCACTAATTATAATTAACACTTAACCTGTAATTATTTAGGAAACTGGCTGAATAACTGCAGTGCCTTGTGTCACGTAGACCACAACAGATGCGAGACGTACAATGAATCGGAAATCTCGAGATAAATTACAATATCATACATTATTTTATCGGTATGAATTTACTCGGAAACTATATTGTTTTTATCCGCTTAGTCATCGTTTAAGTAATTCGTATCCTGATTCAACTATGAAGTGTATTCAGATAGTTCAATGCATCACTATGCTCATTTTCCTTAATGGCTAAGGCAGAAGTGTGCCTTTAAAACTCGGGCACAAAATCGACTGCTACTGAGAATGTTTTAACAGAAAACTCAATAACACTGGCAGACATTAATTGAACTCCAGATCGCAGACTTGGTTGTTCGGCTACGAATCAACTTAGGTACATGTCCAGGCTATTTTCAATTCTTAGCATGCTTTAAATCGTAATTGATGTACAAACATTATACTCCATTAAAGTACATTATATAACACTATTCTACCTACTACTCGTAGTTGTCTGCTAAGTAAAGAAAGGTAAGGTCTACAAATAGACTTCAAGACCTCTGAAGATAGACACAACTCACAAGTCGTAAACAATTAAAGAGTAAGAGATAAGTGTTTTTACCATTTAACAATTACAATAGAATCGGCAATAAGTTCCAAACGTAGAAATCCAGCAGAATATGAATGAACAACCAACTATTTTAACCAGTATTCAATCTCAAAAATCATATTCAAATTTCTGTTAAGTCGGTTAACAGACGCATTTCAAATAACGAGAACAAAAACATCTCAATTAGGGTGGATGTACTTTCGCCAGGTGGCGTGTTACCCCCACCTTGCGCACACGCATGGCATCGGACCATCGTCGCACCATATCGCTGATCCCACAAAGCGCTAATCACGCGATTGTAGTAACTCGTTATTTTAAATTTATAGTCGTTTATTTAAGTACTATATGCAAGATTATTTTATACCTACTTTACGGCTATTTTATGCATATCATTCAATTGTTTTTATTACCAAGATCTACTTTAAGGTTAAACGCACATCGTTTTATAGGGAAACATAAAAACGCATGCTAGTTATGTTTTACTGTATTATTAATGGTTTGGAAACAATGAACTACAATAATATTAAATTGTGTAGTACGTATGGTACTATTTTACATACCTACTTGAAACTTACCTTTTATTATGAAAAATATGGTTTTCATAAAGCTATTTAAACGAACTACGAACTGACACCCATTAAAACTATGATTCCTCAAAATGTCTGTCTCGTCATCACGTAGACATATAGCGTTACAAAAGTAATGTGAAAGAGTGTTACAGGGTATGGCCATTAGTTAATCTTTAGCAGCAAGACTAGATTTTTGCTTCGTTTATGACAATAGGCTCGCCTCATATCCCATTACATTGGACCTATCACATAACTAGGGAAATGTGGCTGTTCTATACATTTGTTTCCTCCGTTACAGAGAATACAGACGTGAGGTGAATCACACTAATATTATAAAGAAAGTTTGTAAGAGTGCTTGTATATTTGTTTGTTTTAACTTCTTCACTCTCTAACGGCTGGACAAATTTTGATAAAATTTGGTATGGACCCTGGGAGCTGACACCCTGGATTAACACATAGGCAACTTTATATCCCGAAAAAATGAAGCGGATAACACCGCGGGGCGCAACTAGTATGCCGATACAATTGATAGTTTCTTGAGATAACTCAGTGTACATTGCCTAAGAAAACTACAAATTCACACAGTTAAGAGGTTCTTATCAGTGCGTAGTACCTACTTAAGATACTGGTGTTATCGCCGGCTTAGATTTCTTCACTGATAACGCTCATTACTGAGATGAGAATTGTTTGCCTGTTCCATTGATAACAAACATTGTGTTGTGACCTAGATATCTCTAGAATACTAATAGGCCATATTGTTTTAAATAGAATATTCTGGTATTAACTGCATATTAAAGTTCCAGTTTACGTGTCTACGTGTACCTACGCTATTTTCAGAAATCAAAACTTTTCTTATATTGCAGATTTTTAGCCTACATTGCTACAGCTGTATACCAGTATATCACATGGAGATCACAACCTAGACACTGGGTACAATACTCTTTAGTAAGACTGGTTGTGAAACTTTCAGGATTTCAACTGTTTCTGATTTGGACAGCTGGGACCGACTTCTTTAAGTTTTATCAAAGCCAATTAAAGGTTTTGGTATGTAAATACATGGATTATCAAGCAATTGCTGTCGACCCGTCCGGCTGACATACTATATTATTATTATTAGCCTGAAGTGACTCACTGCTGGGCAAAGGCCTCCCCACTCTCTTTCCACATCTCCCTGTTACCAGCTACCAACGACCAGCCTTGCATATACAAGTCGAGTCGTATCGAGTTCATCCCGCCATCTCCGTTTGGGTCGTCCTCGCTGTCGTGTCCCTTGTTGAGGGGTCCAGCCATACGACAGACATGCCCAGCCCAGCCCTATTTTAACGCAGCGGCTTTGATATTTTATTAAACTACAAAACAATCAAATCAATTGCCTTTCTGTGCATATAACCTATTAGAAAAATAGCCAGTCAACGGTTAGCGACGGCGCTAACTTCCCAAATGTGGTTGATTGACAAAAGTGATTATGGTAATATTTTCTCACGATCGCTCATTGTAGTGGGGAAGGAAGCGTCTGTCTGGTGTAGTCGTGTTATGACGAGGGACGATGGCCTGTGGCTAAAACAGAAACTATACGAAGATGGATGAAAATATATAGAGTGAGACTGAAATATGAATGAATTATATTAAGGGTGTTATGAATAGGAAAGGAGTGAATGCCGGAAAAGATGAATCGAACAAAACCGTACTTATTGCGCTGTTTTACTTGTAATAGTGGACTGAAAAGGGAGCTAATGATGTCGTTTTAATATAATGAATAAATTAAGACACCATAGTCTAAAACGTATGTTTCATTAAATGATTATTTTATACTACAGCAATGATTAGATCTCTACAAAACTGGACTGTGCTAGTTACAAAAACACAATAAACCCAATCTAGACTCCATTAAAACTTTTACAAATACACAAAAACTCTTGACTAAATAAATTGTTTAGATAATTTAGCTTTTTAATCTTTCTATTGGCAACGCCCGTATATACATATAAACAGTAGCATTCATTCTCAATCTGAGGTTAGAATAAATTACAGTCATTAAACTTATTATTCATTAGAAAGAACTTTCTCCGCTCATATGTAATGTACGAGTAGCGAAACTTAGCAGAAACCAGTACGAAATTGTTTTAAACTCGAAAATTTAATTGCGTATGACGTAGAACGATTGTGACGTCACGTTAAGATATTGAGGAGAACCGCTTGAGGGTTAAGCTATTAGTCCGGATGAAACGAATAATATAAGGATCCAAAAAGATCATACGTATTCACGCGTGCATGATATCCGCAATTGAAGTCCTACGCCCATAAACAAGGGTTTCAAATTAGAACGCCTCTGCTAACATACGCAGTTTAGCACATAATAACATTCGATATAATAGTAACAGGAGGCCGTCGTCTAGATTTTGCGCGCTACGTACTTAGTGCCAGAGCAGCAATTTTAGAAAACGTGTATTTTGATTTTCAGGTCAGATGATTTAGAGACTTACACGATAAAACTCAATTTACATAACAAAAATATATTGGATTTTGTGCCTACATGTCTTTCCCGAAGTATGATGGGTTTATGAAACGTTTTAGCTAAAGGAATTTTGATGTTATGCGACAACTTCGTCGTGGGAAGAATACAGAGCCCGTCTCAATTAGGAAGCTACTGAGACTTTAACTCTCTTTTTTTTCTTAAAACCTAGTCTAGGATACACTCCACAGGTGCAACAAGGCAGAATAGACCAGCGACCAGCACCAACAACCGTTAGTAAAAACCTGACTAGGCCATAGACACCAAGAAACACTCCGTAAGCAAATAGCAACGTTATTTTACTACTATGACGTTGCAAACATTCCAAATAACACTGTGCTTGTTTATTTTTATACACAGGCTACAGACGATGTTATTGGCGCAGTGGCAAAGCGCTGGGGTTCGATCCCAATATTTTTACGGCCTAAACATTGACGATCGGACTACAGTTTGTTTACGTGATTTCTGTGTAAATACACCGAGAAATTTTAGACAACCTTAGTGAAAATGCTGTTGATAAGGTCCCAAAGAATCGAACTAAGCTACTGATCGTACCGTTCCCACATTCACCGTGATAATACATAGAGCCGTCCACAACGCAGCGACGCTAACATGAACTCCATTCGCAAATGTTAAGTCACTATTGTTACGGATAAGAGTGTTTAGACAGCGCAAAGCACAACAAGCCTCTGTTTCACAAACAATGCTCTGAGCATTAAACTCATTCAGGGAAACTCGCCAACTGTGGGGAAACATGAAGTCAATGAACATACGTTCAATGGCGAAAGGACCAGATACTGAAGGCAATTGATAATGGTTCTAACAAAGAAATGTAGCTCTGGAAGCAATGACTTTAAAACCATGTGATAAATATAAATGTACAATAGAAATCGTTAGCTTTGAAACGCGTAACTGATATTGTACTATGTAATTAGGTAATAGTTGTTTGATTAACTAGGTTTAATAGAAATCTCAGCCTATGGCCTCTGGCCCATGAGTGAGAAGAATCTTGAGGAAGTCTAACTAGCAGGACCCGCAGTTTGAAGTGTGGCGAACATCTCGAGTAATGGAAGCATACGAGTATTAAGATTTTGAAGACATACTAGACCGCGGCAAATACTTCCTCGATGCATCAGTATAGCTGCGTAAAAAGGAAATTACCAAGGTCTCAATAGCTATAAATCAAGTCTAAGCAATCATCATTTAATTTTGGAAACCAGTTTGAAATCCAAATTCCAAAACGTGTTTCGACAGCTTATAGCCCAGCTGCTTGTAAATGCAGACTTTTCCTTTTAGAAGTGCAAACAAATACTGTATAGAACCTTGCGTTGCTTCAGAGACTATATTTCATCCCATTTTGTTCAATAATGTCAATTCACTTATATTTTTCTGTTCCCTAAGGTAAATCCCCTTTTTAAACACCTGATAAATTGACCAACGTATGGACAATAACCAACTGCGATTATACTGTATAAAATTGCGTCGGTTCTGGTAAAATTAAAAATAATCTCGGGAAGTTCCACAACGTCACAAATTGAAATCTTTTGTGAGCTCAATGCGTAATTCAAAGGTTTTGCTAAGGAATTGCTGCAAGGGGATCATTAAGCGCTTACAACGCGAAATTCTTTAAGATTATCAGATTAATAAAATACCATGCTTAGCTGCTTTGTTTAATGTAATTGTAATATCGAATCCATTTAAAAACAAAAGCCTTTAGGTTACCTATTAGATGTAAGAAAACAAAATTTAGACTAGTCGTATAAAAATAAAGTTGACACAACAACACAGCATTTCTTTTAATTTCCATCAATTAATACGCAGCAGTTTCTATTCCATGAAAATTTCTTTAAGCACATAATTAATAGCATTAGAAATTATAATGGTTTATCACGCAACTGCATGGTAATAAAAAGTTGCGGACTTGTGTAGGTTCGCTAATCATTTGCCTGATTTTGGCTCCAGTTCATTATCTAGGCAATTCTTTGTGAATACTTTTTCCTAAGTTTCGATTAAAAAATATGATGGATCATCGATTTTGCCGCCCACTCGAGCATTCGATTCTGATTTATTGTTTGTTTAGTTAACAGTAACATGGGGGCATAACTTCTCAAATCCTATTATAAAATAATTTGGATTTGCCTAATGTTTAATAGCTAAAAAGTAAAACGAATTCCGTGAGTTGCTGCGTAATACTATTGAGATCATCCCCTGACCATGAACTCAGAAAGCAGGACAGTTTACGATGTCGACGCCACAATACACTGCATGTAGCTCGCTTCTTCATCGTAAACTGTCCTGCTTTGAGTTCATGGTAAGGGGGCTGGTAATTAAAATGCTTCGTTAGAAGAGTTTTCCGAAAATTCTTGGTATCGAAATCATATTTGGTTTTCGACCTTACTTCCAAAAATCAAGGCAATGTACCTAATTTGGTGAAAAGACGAGTGTGAGTCACACATGAATACAATATGAGTCAGATAAGGAACTGTAACAATAAATGGTATCTACCTACTTAGCTGCAAAAGAAGGACGAAATTGTATTACTCAATACATAATCAATTAATCCATTCTTATTATCTTTTTATAAATCCTAGCTGTTGTGTCCACAAGTGTGCTAACATAGGAGAAAGATAAAGAATATGCGCCTTTCCCAGTGGTTCTCAATGCTATAAAACCACTTTTCAAGTATAAAACTGAGTTTTACTTTGCCTTACTTAAAAAAAAAGTATTGGAGCAGTGACATGATGTTAATATTTACATTTTCCAAATATAATTTCAGAGCTCTGCCCAGTGCCCACGCAATATTCAAACTGACAATCCCTGATCTATTTTATTTATACAATGTGGATGATTATTAGAAAACCTTTTCTGAATAAGCATAATACAAGAAAAATCTTGTGTTAGGTACCTACTTTTTACAATAATTATCATAAATAATATTGAAAGAATTTGAACGGAAAGACAATATTAAGTAATTCATATTCAATAAATAAGCATAGTTGTGTAAAAAGACAAAGTGTGCATATATAATTAAGTGATGACATAGGCTAAAATGATTTATTAGCACTACTCTACCAATGTATTATTTTAGAACAGTAACAAGCTGAACAAATAGTGTGATAAAGGTGACTGAATATTTCCTATTATGGAACTTTTCAAATTGTAGAATTATAAAACTAACAACATGCTTCTTTTAACAGAAAAACAAAAATTAGTATTTTATTATAATTTAAATAAATTCCTATTGTTTTTCAATTGTTGAAATCTGTTTCTTTAGCAGTAGGAACCCTTTTTTTACTAACATAAATTATTTTTAAAAACAGTGTTATTGTAAAATTCCATAACTATTATTGATAATATCTTTATTGATAAACAAAATTGATTGATAACTGATTTTAATAATCATAATAAATTCTTACAATTTTTAGATAATAATCTCTGCAGAGTATTTTTTATTTAATTGATTGAGAAATAAGCTTTATTAGATCAAGATTTACTTAAGATTAATGATAAGTTCAGTTGTAATTATGACCTTGATAAAATTATATAATATCATTGCATAAATAGATTTCACGTAACCAAATTCAACAATGAGAGATGAATTGAAAATTAATGACTAACATTAAAAAATTTAATAGTAAACTTAAAATAATTACTTAACAACTATTATAATGATGTAATATCTCACCTGGAGGACTATCTGTTAGGATTGTGATACCGGTGGGGTCAACATGAGGGGGGAACGCCTCATACAAGTCGGGCTCCTCTTCAAGCACGGCTGACAACATCACGGAGGGCATCCCGGCTCCACCGTCACTCTCACACACACACTATGACTAGACACTGCACAACACTACACTTGACTTGCCGAGTGTCCGTAGCTCTCTCGGAGCTCACACCAGTGAGCCACCCCGAGCCATTCCCGACTACCACTTGAACATATGAGTCTGACTTGCCTAAGTCAAATCTTGCTGCACCATTTTTAAATCTGCAAAAAGGACAGAGTTCAAATCACTGGATATGTGTCAAGACTGCTAATGTATGTAACACTATCTCAGAGATAACACTATCAATATATTATAATAATCGAGCGATTATGTACGCGGTGATAACGAAATCTTAGAGACTCTCAAGAAACAATTAGTTACCTAATTCGTTATAATTAAAACGCTAGTGATCAGCTGATTGCTACGGTGCCAGACCAGACTTGACATTTTATAGCTATTTTAAGACTTACGGGCACCTGATCGGGCTCACTTCAATGTCAGATGCCAAGACCGAAAATTCAAAACTCACTTGGATATCTGCTCGTAATAATTGTATGAAAATGTGCCCGTACCGCGTCGGTACCGTACTCACCGCAATCCTGACGATAAATGATGCGAAGCAGGATCTGCGCCTCCGTATTTACCGCTTTAGAGTCCCCGCGGCGACTAAACCAAGTGGCCAGTTCCCGGCCCAACGGAATCACGAATAGGATAATAGTCTCGAATGGGAGCCAACGCTTTTGCTTTGTCACTTAAACGAACTACACAGTACATCACACAGATATATCGGTAACTGACCAAACGCACGGATACATTGTGATATAAATTCAATGTTATGTGGGATAATTTGCGAGCCCCCCTTGCTTTCGTTAATCAAATTATCGATGTATCCGGTGAAAGTCGTTTTCGTTTTAATGCGGTAAAACGCGATAGTGTGGAAAATGGTGTGTTACGAGTTTAATTTTCGTATGATGGGAAAAATTCCCGTTCGTAGTATGAGATCGCACGTCCGCGATATCCACGATTTGCGAGAAGTTGAGAACGCGATTCTCTCTCTCGTCGCACGCCCGTCGGACCATCGAACAGGAAGAGCATAGACTAAAGAATCAGCAAACAGTAAGGCCGCTAATTTTCACGAGTTTGCTGCCTATTTAGCTATTAATATCTTAATTATTATTTAAAACTCAAGTTTCAATGTTGTGTTCCTATTTTCATTTCATTTTACATTTTATAATATCTGCTGTGTGTGGACGGTGTTATTAATTTCGATAAAATGAAATAGAAATGGCAGTTCCTATGGTTATAAGTTATAAAATTGAAAACATATCGTAAATATAGTAAAAATGTATTATAATAATACCATGGAGGGTAGTGTATTTAGTCTATAATAGTACATCGGTAATTATAAAGTTTTAAAATAATAAACGAATTAATTAAGCCCATTTCTTTTCATTTTGATGTAGGATTACATATTAAACAAAACGAACTAAACACGATCTTGGATAACTATATAACATAAATCAGCTAATACCTAACGACCAGTCTGATTTTTTTATATTGTATTTGACTTGCATTCGTAATGTCTTTGTTTTCATGATTGTTTATTATTTCAATTGGCAACATTTAAAGGAAATGTCAATTAATTAGGAATATTCTTCAATGCACACGAACTCCTAAGTTTATGATACTTTTTAGTTCGTTACATAGATTTTTGCATCCGTAGATTTATAGCAAATAAATTCGTATATCAATATACCTAAGGCTTTGATTTTTTTTTTTTTTTATGTATTCATATTAATAAAAATGTTTACTTATCAGCATAGACCAAAAGAAAATTTATCAGTAAGATTACTATTCGTTAACAAATACATTGTGAACTCCAACTTAATGGCACGAAATTATGTATTTTTTATGAGTGTTTCAGTTTGTTCAGTTACTTCGTGATCTTTA
This sequence comes from Abrostola tripartita, assembly GCA_905340225.1. Lineage (NCBI taxonomy): Eukaryota > Metazoa > Arthropoda > Insecta > Lepidoptera > Noctuidae > Abrostola > Abrostola tripartita. Next base: position 13,139,971 of record HG996488.1, read on the forward strand.
TTAAATCTAATGTAAATATAGCTTTAGATAACATTTAGTACCATAGTCAAAGTGTTTTATACAACAAATACCATTTTAGTAGTAACCTAACCTCTAGGTGCATATCACAACGTACTCATAAGATTAAGATCATTATACATTATATAATAAAGTGCCAGCTCTATATCACATTTATATTTATAAAATCTTCTAGTTGACAGAAGTCGCGTTTACGGCTAATCTTTATTTATTTCGTTCTTGCAATCAGGCATTTAATTATCTCATTGTCTTGATTACCCGACCTGTTTATAAGATTACTTAAATGTAGTAGTATTTGTAAAGAGTCTGGCAACACTAAATTCTCAATGTCACTGTGACGCACTTAATGCACAGCTGTGTCATGTTTTCGTTATTAATTTCTCAGATTGTAGTTGCTTAAAATAAGAATAATTATAGGAATTGGCGAATAATATTATAACTTGTGGATATGTGATTGAGTTAAAATGGCTTCATTGAAAACCGAGTCCCTCAAAGGTATTTATAAAAACATTATCATTGTTTACTTAGACGGCTTCAAGGTGTTATCACAAAAATATATTTATTTGCATTTTACAGATACAGTGACTGTATTAATAAACGCTGTTGGCGATAACGAGAATACCGTGAACAATGTTATTATAAAGTCGCTTACTAAAATAGCGAATACGTATCCAAATGAAGTGATAGAAATATTTTGCGAGTTTTACACTAATACTGTTAAAGTGAACCCTACGCAGCTTGGAAATATTGTAAAGTAAGTACATAATTGATAAATCTGTATGTGTGATAGTAAATTTTCTGCTCATTTAAGGATATTATATTTTAAATAATATATTATAGGACAGGCCTATGTCCAGCAGTGGACTGAGATAGGCTGATGATGATGATATTTTAAATAAAGTAGCTTCTCCAATAAGACAGCTCAGCCTCGTTTCATCTTTGTTAATGTCATCAACTTATGTATATTTTAACTACACTAATTAGGTGATAACTTAACATCATAAATTGCTTCTTTATAGAAAACATTTATATTATTTAAATAGCTTCAAGGATCGATATTATTATAATGGTTAACACAAAAGGAAAACATTTTAAACATTTCTGTTTTAGTATATTGCATCTTATGGAATTTAAACACATCTTACTTAATAATAAAATATTTTAAAAAATAAACATGACTTCATAGAATATAATTATATGTATTAATTTTACCCATGTTAAAAAAAGTGGGAAAAGATCAATTTTTTGTCTCAATATCAACAAATTATCTAAAAGAGTATACAGATACCTTAGCCAAGCAATTTTCTAAAAATATTTAAAAAAAGGCATTGGCGATCAAAGGGGGACGCCTTTGTCCAACAGTGGACATCTTCTGGCTGATGATGATAAACAAAAAACTTGTCTTCTCACTTGCATCCAGAAGAACTCAGTAGCATTACAGTTGTGTATACCAACTTTACAGGACAAATTACATTACAATAAAAAAAAAACTTCTTTGACATTTAAAATCAAATAAAAAAGAAACCAAATTTAAATACCGCCTGACCCTGTCCAGTGCTTGGTGACTAAATTATTAAAGCATACATAATTAATAACTTGTTTTATATGTTATGTAATATGATACCCATTTGGTAATAATAGTTGAAACCAGGTCATTCAAGCAACTGTATTTCTGAAAGGAGAAGAGGAGTTTATGGTATTAATAATAACAGCCTATAACTGTCCCACTGCAGGGCAAAGGCCTCTTCTTGTGTAGAGAAGGATTGAGCATTGATCACCATCCTAGCTCACTGCGGATAGTGATTTCAGTCAGTGGTCTCTTAGAATATCTAAGAAAGTATTTATGTCAGTGATACAAGTCTCATCAATACTTGCCTGGGTGTAAACCTGCAACCTTACCATAAAAATCCATGTCAACCACTAGGCCACCTTAACACTCATTACTTATTGTATTACAACAAGCATTTCACTGCTCATCAGATTCCTATGAAAAAAGCTGAAAAGCCTATTACAAATTTTCTGGTGATGAAAAAAAGTTATATTCAACCTCTATGGATCGAAGTCAGTGTACATCGATAGAATTTATTCTCAATATTAATTTATTACTAAACACCCAATTATAGTGTTGATATAAGGATATTTTATTGAAAACACATCGACTCTTTCCGTGTAACAATATCAATCATCATTATCACCAATGTAATACTAAATTAATTAATATGTGTGAAATTATATCCTGCATTGTGTACCAGATGACATGACTTTTATTGATATCTAATCAATAAAAGTCATTTCAAGTGAATTAAGGCTCGGACCACACAGCTGCGTTATTATCGACAGATATTAACGCACCTGTGTGTGGCAGCCTTCATAGTCTCTTCAAAACAAACACTTCTTATACATAATGAGCAAACATCATAATTATTATTTATGTAACATCTTCAAACTCTTACTCATTAAGCAAACGTAGTATTATGAATCATACATCTATTGGCAAACTTTAATGAATACTTAGTTTCGAACCAAAACCAATCATATACTTTTATGCCATGATATTATAGGTAAACGAGGATAGATAAACCATATAAACCATTTATTTTGCCACACACAATAAACACAACATTACAGATACATAATATGACATGTGTGGCAAGGGATCCAGCTCAGTATTTGCTGTGCGAAGAGCGCAGCACTGATATTCAGCTGGTCCTTGCCATTAGATCGACAAAATAATATTTTAGACATATATACGTTATACATGCTCCGTAAATGGCACGTAAAAACTAGGCTAATTAGCTCACTTCAAGTCATCTCATCTCTTTTCCACTCATGATACTTACAACATGCTATCCTACTTCCACATGTCACCTTATGCAGTGTGACTTACAATATTTTGTGATGTGTTTATTCTGCAAAGTTAATCATTGCTTTTTTGATAGATTACTTACTGAATCAGATTGAAGTAAATACGTCATAAATAAGTAAATACCTTCCAGGGTCCTAGAACAGACATGCGTCAATCAAGTGAAGAAGTTGGAGCCGGCCGCTGCGTCCAACCTGGTGACGGCGATGCTGCGCGCCATGATGGAGAACGTTACGTACGAGCCGGTGGTCCAGATGGGAGCATCTGCTGTCCTGGTAGCTGTGGGTCATGAGAACCTGGATCTGGTGAGTGTTCTGACCTCTATATTGCAGCTTCTTCTGGGTAGATTGCCTACGACTGTCCTTAGGGTTCAAGTCGAGGTAATCAGGTAAGTAACCTTTGGTTCAAGTGAAGCCAAAGGGCTAAGTATACGAAGATCTATGGTAAAATTTTACCCGAGTTAAAAACAGGCATGCAGAATCGGGCTTTGTGAGTTAAATAAGTAAGAACCACAGTCAGGTAGGTTGTTGTTTCAAATCTTACCATTGCCATCAAAAGTTTAGTTTTTTAATGTTTTAAATAATAATAAATTTCATAATTATTATGTTGGTTTACCAGCTTGTTTACGATCGTAACGGATTTTTCTATTTCAGAGGGGAATTAGATCGTCGCGCTAACTCCAAAAATGAGGGTAGATTTTTTAAGTTCGTTATGAACGTAGTTTTACTAGCTGAGCGGATAAAAAGCCTATGTGTTCCTCCAGGGTGACAGCTACGTCTATACCACATTTTATCAAAATTGATTTAGCTGTTTGAGCGTGAAGAAGTAACAAATATACAAACACACTTACAAACTTTCGCCTGTATAACATTAGTGTGATGCTTATTATCAAGTCAATATCTAAACCTTCATGACAATACAACTACCATAGGGTAAAGTTTTTCCTCACTCGAATCTATCTGTGATCGCTGCAATAGAGGATTATGGCACCTTCGCAATATACGACTATTAACACACAAAAGGAAGTCGCCTATAAAACTCAACCGTATTTAATCCAGTCAGACCCGTTAGGCATGTTGAACGGTTAACTAGCAAGCTATTGTAGATTATCATGCAGTAAAATGTGGAGAAGAATAGTTTCACAACAGTCTAGGACAGGTGATGGAGAAGAGTACGAATCTTAGTTGGAAACCTAACAACCTTTTCTTCAGTCTATAGAACATTCCGAGATGCCTAGGATGTAATCTCATTCAAACTGACCTTAATATTAGTTAGTCACCGGTAGATAGCCATAGCAGGTCTGAGATGACTGATGACCAATGTCTTGAAACATGGTACTCGTTCACGCGCATGACGCATGCACTTACATCGCCAAACTATTACCTACGGCCAATTCTCGCAATCTTAAAAAGGTTCAACGAAAGTCCGATCTAGTGTAATGTTTTAAATGTCAAATATGTGACAGATAAGGCACTGAGAGTTGATCGAAATTAAATTTTGAACATTGTTATGTTACGAGAATTGGCTGTCATGCTCTTTCGACGTCAAGTGGGTATAGTAACAACAGGTAAATTAGGTAAATGACTTCATATCACTTACAATGGTTGTTAGGTTACATAACTAAGTGGTGTCAATGCCAAATGCGTCAGACTAGATGCTACAGTAATCTGTTGAGTTAAAGCATCACAGTCACTTCTCTAGCCGCTACAATTACCCATTTCCTTTGGTTGACTGTCATAGATTCGCTAACAATGCAGATGGGACACTACGTTCTATTTTAGGTCACACATTGTTACCTATAGCCGTCTAGTTGCCATCGTTGGGTTCTGGCGCATAGTAGTTATGGAAAAAAGTCTTAGGCACGTAATAATAACAGCTTATAACTGTCCCAGTGCAGGGCAAAGATCAAAGATCTCTTCTCGTATAGAGAAGGATTGAGCATTGAGCATCACCACGCTAGCTTACCGCGGGTTGGTTTGGATAGGAATAATTCAAGATACCACCAACTTACCTTTAAGGAAAACATCGCGACAAACAAAAATTTGCTGTAATAAACTGTGGTATTTAGTAATCGGTACGAAAATAATATTTGTTTTGCAATGGGAAAGTTACAGTCTGATAAAGCGATGTCCGTACATTCTTACGCCAGTTTTTCTGAGGTGTAATACTGTAGTGGGAAATTACAGGCTTGTAATAATAATAATAATAACACACACAGACATAACCAAGTAGCCAGGATTATACACCAGCAACTTGCTTTGAAATACAAACTGGTGGATTCTGAGATGCCATACTACAGGTATGTCCCCGACCCAGTTCTTGAAAATGATCATATTACATTGTACTGGGATCGATCTATCATCACTGACAGGACTATTGTTGCCAATAAGCCTGATATAGTGGTGATAGATCGATTAGAACGCCGCGTAATGATTGTTGATATCACGATCCCCCATGACGAGAATCTCGTGAAAGCCGAAAGAGATAAGCAAATTAAATATCTTGATCTTGCGCACGAGGTTGTCGACATGTGGGAGGTGGACTGAGCAATCATTGTACCGATAGTCGTTTCGGCCAATGGTCTCATGGCCAAGAGTCTCGACCAACACCTGAAGAGGCTCATGTTAGGCGGTTGGGTCAAGGGCTTGATGCAGAAAGCGGTACTCCTTGACACGGCACGCATTGTGAGGAGGTTCCTCTCTCTGGAGCCCTAACCACCGGTAGCTTGGACCCTGTTCCCGCTGCTGGTAGGGCCCTATTTTTTATATTTTTAAATATTGTATTTTTATATAGATATTTAAAAATGTAATTTATAAGAAAAATAATTTAAATAAAGGAAATAATAATAATAATAATACTGGTACACATACTACACACTTCGTATAACTGAATGTCACGTAATAGGGAGCGGGCTACTTCCATTTATCCTTAATTAAAAGTTACTACATTTGGCTCTGAACATCTCACATAAGTGTTATCCAGGATTTGATCTAGAAAGCTATAGCTGTAACATTTAAGACTTAGATCTTGATAAACCTATTCGTAGTATCAAAACCTCAGAAAATATCTGCCACGATCCTGGCATACTCTCACATCACTCTTCATACAATAGCTGATATTCCTTTCTCCAGGTGCTACGGTCTCTTATCAACCAGCTGTCCCCAGCGTCGGTTCCTCACTACACCATAGCGCACACCCTCGGCACTCTGGCTGCGGTCAACACTCACGGCGTAGTGCCTCATATTAAGGAGATTCTGAGCAAAATGTTGCCTCTACTCTCTCTTTTGAAAACTGATGGGTTGAAGCAGGCGTTTGCTTATGGTAAGTACTTTTAACAGGTTTCCTGTCCAGATGGTAGACACAATAGGTAAACTGACACTGTGATACACTGGACAGGGAAAGGGTTAACATTCAATTATCGATGACCTAAATGATTAACTGACTATAAACTAAGTATGAGTCATTCTCAATATTAGGGGTTTATAATTTAGTATTTGAGCGCGTTTTAAGGAGTTTCGAAAAGTTTGCCTGTTAGTCCAGTATTGTTTCCCTTGTAACTAAACTAAATATATTTTACTTTAGATGGTAATATAACCATATACTTCTTCTTCTTCTTATCGTATGGTTGATAAACAACCTGGTGTCAGAGTTTAAACCGCTGAAAAATCTTTCAGGTGTGCCGGTTTCCTCACGATGTTTTCGACCATATACTTCGTTACGTTGTTAATTGTAAAACTACTTATTAGATTACAATAAAATGTTATATGAGAGTAGTAGCCCAAAGTTTCACACTTTGGGCAGGACTTTGTTTATTCAAATCCCGGGACAGTCGACGTAAAATTTTCCACTCGAAAGACAAATTCAAGTCGTTTATAAAACAGTTAATGACACTAAATATTCGGAATATGTCTAGAAATGTTTATATAATAAAAAATAATTATTGAACGAATGACACAAACAGCAGATGTTTTATATATTATCTAAATACACGTTTTTATCGTTCGTAAAAGTTGGCAAGGTTGACGCGGCTGTTTATATTTCATATCGCTTGTAAATTATAATTTGTTTGCTTATTCAACTGTACACCGCGTATTTGGTGACTGGGTAGATTTTTCGGGGTCAACAAACTTGAAATAAACCCCTTGGTCATAAAATCTAGAAAAGTACTTAAAAAATTTCGTCGTATGATCGTATCAATCCTTATTAAAATAAATGGTTCTTCTATTTAATTTTAAAAGCAAAAAGAACTGATAATAGGTGCTATGTTACATGAAACATTTATACACTCAGATACCGATCATATCTCTGCTATAGCACGTGCGTTTGTGAAATCATGAAATTAATATTGTCTTCGGGGATCATGTTACGCACAAATAGTCACATAACTATTTACCAAATAATTTTCTTTTCAGCTTTCGGCCATTTCGCAGTCGCCGTATCCGAGCAAATAGGTGACAATGTAGAAAACGACAACATAACATCAATAAAAGACAACTTTGTGACAGAATTCACCATAATATTTGACGTGCTATACAATCAATGGCTCGCTTCCTACGAGCCTAAAGTCTCAGAGTCAGTGCTTGAAGCTCTCGGGCCTATTACAAGACTGATATCAGAGCGACAGTTTAACGAGACAGTTAATAAGTTCGTGCTTTCATTGCTCTCTTTGTACCGTAAACCAGCAATCAATTACTACTACATAAGTCAGTGTATATCGTACTTGTTGTCTCCGTCACCATTGAACCCGAAATTGAGTTTAAACGACAGTGTTATTAGTTCTATAAACCACGTTTTATTTAACTTGATCCTTTTAGAACCTGACTATGATCAGCCTCAAACTGTTAAGAATCATTTTGAGGTGCTCAGATGTTTTGACCATATGGCAGGACAGTTCCCAGATCAAACTATTGAAAGTCTCTTACACCAATGTAAGAACAATCAAGAAAAGGAAAGAATGAAAGCTGTGATTATTCTCACTCATTTGACGACGTCATCGCAAGTTTTCGTCGAAAACTACGCTGTTAAGTTCATAACTTTGCTTAAAGTCATGACTGCTATGGAACAAGGGTTAAAAATGAAGAAGTTGTTAGTCAAAGCTATAGTAGGACTTGTGTACAGAAATTGTATATCGACTCCTGAAGATTTCACCATGGTCGAGTTTATTATAAAGCACTGTGGTTACGAAGGACCCTCGACCGCTGCTAAGCATGACATCTTAGACCTGCACGACACTTGCAAGAGCTCTCTTATCCTTATGTGCAACACTGTCACTAGTATCAGGTCCCAATTACGTAACCTGTTATTAATAGCGTTGACTGGCGAGGAATTCACATCTTCGATGGCAACTGTCTGCCATTGCCTGACTTCGCTGCTCCAAAATCATTCAGACGTGATCGCGGAAGGCCAGTCAGATAAAGAGATCGAAATGAAATGTTCTCCCGACTTAGTTTTCGTTAGGTGCATAACACATGTTGTGGAACCAGATCAAATTGAGAGGAACAAGAATATATTGGTGTTTCTGGAAGAATATTCAGGGGATGTTCATAAAAACTTGAAGAATGCTTGGACGGTAGAGATTCAACGGTTGTTGAAGTTTGTAGAGACGAGCGAATCTAAGGAACAGTGGCATAGTATGTTGTTGGATCTCCTAGTGTCTGCTGTCGAACAGGTGAACAGCAATAAATGGGTAGAATTCATCGCAACATTGATATCGCAACAAGTTCTCTCGAAAAAACAGTCGCCAATGATCAAGGGTGTCTCCTTGCAATACCTAGCAGTACTATCGTGTCACATGTCCAATGCTGCAGTAGTAGAGAAGATCCTAAAGATCATATTACTTGCTCTGAAGTCTATACCAATGGAAAGCAGTGATTACGTAAGCAAAGCTGTGGGAATTGCATCTAGGCAACACGGTGAGTTTATAATGAACGAATTAGATGCGATCTACAAGGAAAATGAATCAAAGAGAGGCAGCAAGATACTTAATTTCCTATCATCGAGGCATTCAAAAAGTGAGTCTGAGTTGAGTGTAGTGAGGTACACAGTGATAACATGTTATGGGAAAGTAGCAGTGGACTGTTTAGATGCCCACGTCTTGGCCAGATTAGGAGATAATGTGACTTCCATTCTCTTTGATATTTTGAAGTCCAATCCTCATTTTGACCTCTGCAAAGCCAGTGTTACCACCCTCTATGAGATAAGCAAGGCGCTACACCCAACGTATCAACACACTATCGTACTAAGAAACCGATGGCAACTGCTAAATGCAGTTCTCGAGCAAATATATAATCCCAATTTGGAGAAACGGAATGTGGAACTTTATCCGATCATTGTAAAGGCCTCCAAAGCATTAACGAAGTTGCAGAAAGGTATCTTACCCGAAGAAAGGAACACGATACTTAGAGTTCTATTCAACAGTATATTTGGAGAACTCTCTTCGTTCAAACGAAAGTATGAAATTGAAGGGAATGGCGATAAAAATGATAATTTGGCGAAGACGTTAAACGACAGCTTATCCCTCCTACATCGGCTGATCAAGGAGCTTATAATCCAGTCTACTTGTTTAAGCACTATCGATGACCTAATAGGTCTTTTAATCGAGTGGATTCGTCACGAAAACGACGAGATTAGAACAGCATCCGTCATGATCTTACAAGTGATCTTCGACACGTATATCAAAAACGTAAAGTTAAATTACGAGACCCCTAGCAAGTTCGGTCAAATGGGCTATTTATTGGGTCTAATAATTCCTGGAATCGCTGACACAAACTTCGCCGTAAGATTGACGACAATAGATTGCATTAAAGTGATCATTCAGATCCAGGACTTGTACGAGGGTCATGTGATAGGACCCGATGACGAATGCATGTCGAATCTTGGACATTTACAAAACAATATATTAACAAACGACCTGAACATGATAAGCGACTATTGCACTTCGTTGAGTGATGCTATATGCTCTAAAATACCTCATCATCACAATATGCAGTTCATTGAGAGTTTGTTAGAAGGATACGACGATCAAGAGTTTAGGAGCATAGGTATTGGGTCCATTTTAGATGCTTACTTCACGAATAAGGGTCAAGACTTGTATCAGAGTATTGAGAGGATCGTTGAAGTCATGCTGATCACGATGGACGAAGTTGGCGCTGAGGCTAGAATGAAGCTGATGAAGCCGATGACGTCATTGACGCGTCATCATTCCAACGCTGTCACTGCTGTGCTGCTGGCGCAGAAGCTGCCTCTTAAACCGTGAGTATGACTTAGTTATAAACTGTTTCTAATTATTTTTGTTGAAGATAATTGTGATGTTTACCATAGACACGTCCTGCCAACAGTCTATCACTAGAATAGCTTGATGTAGAATAAGAAATAAGTATTTAACATTGTTAGGTCTTAATGTAATAATAGGTATACATAAAATAATTAATACAAAATTATAGACGTACTCATTTATATCAATACAGCCCCCTTACCAGAAACTCTTAAAGCAGGACAGTTTACGTTGTGGAAGCGAGACGCCGCGCCGCTACGTGCAGTGTAATGCGGCGTCTCGTTTTCATGAACGTGTTCTTTTCTTTCGAATGCGAAGTTCAAAAAAAGTTCATTCTTTTCGTCTGCTTTGATATTTTTGAATTATCTTAAGAGTATATGACTCTTAAACAAGTACATGTACATTAAATATATCGTAGGAGCGTGGTAGCATGCTGGCGGTCCCTGGCCCGCGATGAAGGCCTGTCGCCGGCCATCACGGATAACTTCCTGCGGCTGATGACGTCAGTAGAACTTTATGAAGATCCCTACCACATCACAGACCATCACATCGCTGCTCTCCAGCCCTTAACTGTAATTATATTGTGTTTTTCTTTAATTATTAATCCATCAGCATCATAATAAAATTAAATTACAACACAGGAATTAACGTGAACATATGTTTCTAATGCTGGCTTGACGTTTCCACCGGATTGCACCGGCTGTGGTCGCAAGCATCATCATCATCATCATCATCAGCCCGTAGACGTCCACTATTGAACAAAGGCCTTAGAAAGCCAAAATTATAATCTATATTATTATTATAAAGCTAAAGAGTTTGTTCGCCTGAACGCACTAATCTCAGGAACTACTGGTCAAATTTGAAAAATTATTTCAGTTTTGGATAGCCCATTTATCGAGGAAGGCTAACTGGTGAAAGCTTGTCCTTAATATAATTAAATATTACCGACATTATTTCTGACCGTAGTTCAAATATAGAATTATGGAAAGCAATATTTCGTCTAAATAAAATATTCTTATAAAACGGTTTATAATACTAAATTCAGTAGCTGTGAAGTTCACTAAAGATCACTGCGTCTCGGTCAAAAAGTCAGTGGTCTTAAACTCATAATTTACAATACATTTTATCTTTAAGTTGAACAGTGATCCAACATCTTAAAGCATTTGAACCGTACGTAGCCATAATTCTACTCCAATAAATGTAATCAACCTCTTATATTCAAGGCATTTAATTTATAATTTCTTCTAATTCCATTTTTCTTGGATAAACCAAACCATACAGTCACTTTACTTACAAATACAAAACTTCTATACCTAACAAAAATTGTTTTCCCCCCACATTGCAGTTGATAAGCGCTCTCGGAGAGATGCTTCAAGAAGAAGCAATGAAGCCGACTTGTATAGCAAAGTTCTCAGACCTATTCTCTATACTGTACACCACCCTCGCTTGCTATATCGACGCGGAATCACCCGCGTATTCTCCCCCGTCCAATAAAAACCAAGAGAGGTTCGGATTCGTGCCAAACAGGGAAGCGATCAAACTGTCTCCGGCGAAAATCACCGTGCAGACTTTTAACGCGTTTTTGGAGCAAGCCGATTGTCAGAAGGTAAGTGTTTGTCTTATCTGCCCCCCTAGACAAGTGGCAAAACGCTTGACGAATAGATATCGAATAGAATGATGTATGGGATTGACATAATGTTTCGACTATGTTATCGATGACATATGTCAAGCCCATATATTTTTCATTTATTCGATTTCTATCCGTCAAGCGTTTTGCCATTTGTCTAGGGTGGCTGACTTAATATCGATATTCAATCGATTAAGGGCGGGTTGTTTTGAACAGTATTTTAATGTTACATATGTACGTAAGTCCAAAAAATAACAACAAAAAATAATGTTTATCGTACTGTTACTAAGCCGACCCCGTTTGTCTTTTTTAAAAAAAACAATTTTTCTACTGGAACCACTTTATTTCACCACAAAACACAATAGCACGGACTTACAAGTTCTTGGGTACAATTTTGGCAATGTCCCTCTTAATTGCTCCTTTAATTTAGGCAACTAGTATACGCGACAGCGTTCAGAATCTAACTGACTTAATTACAAACCTTATTCCTGTGCATCGGGTAAAAATGCAACATCAACACTTTAGTACTGGAAAAATACTATATAATAACTAAAAGCTGACTTAGGCTCTATTGCCTTGTAATAAGGGTTATAACAGCTCCCCCTTTTAAACGAAGCTTTATCTCATTAAGATGAAGCGAAGTAAGATTGAAGATATTACTATTAAGAGAGACATCCTACAACATATATTATTATTACATTAAAATGTAAAGGTTACATAATTTTGAATAAAAATTGACAACATAGTTTATTAATAGTTTTACATTTAAAAGTTTAGATTTCTATTTGACATAGATTTGACTTTATTAACATTAGTAGTGGATTTATAATTTGGGTAACGAATAGGCATAGACTGAACTGACTTATTGTCGTCTTCGGAAGTTGAAGATACTTCCGTCATCTCAATTCTATTTGAAACCTTGGACTTGCGTTTAGTATTTTGATTATAACATTGATTAAATATTTGCACGCAACATCCAGCAGTTAAATTATTTTTGTTCTTAAAGTACCTATATAATTTATAAACTAAGTATACAAATAAACACACAATTAGTATATAAGTAAAAGTAGAATAGTAAGGGCCATATTTAATAAAATGAGATAACTCTTCCAGATTATTCAGTTTTTGTTCTAAACTGTCCATTTCACGAGTTGCATATTTGAGAGAATCTAAGTTAATTTTGCTCAAAGAGATTGGCGACAAATGTGGTAAACTCTTATTAAATATGTCCTTTTTACAACAGTCATCAGTTGTTATATCAAAGCTTATATCTAAAGGAGACTTAGTAAATATAGAATAAGAACTAGTCGGTATCAACTGTACCGTTTTAGAATACCCAATACAATTAGGCGATAGTTTTACAATACCTGTTCCTGTAATTGAATGGTCACTAATATTTTCACCACATTTAATAGTCAATTTATTCATATTTGATTGGACATAAATCCATTTATTATTTCTTAATTTTTGCCAAATATCAATTTGACCATATAGTATTTTAGCATTGCATTCTGTAGGTAATGACAATGTTATCTCAGTTAAAATTTTAGATTCACAATTAGGATTACTTATACATGAGTATATAGTACTTAATTCACAGATAGAAAAGTTACTGTTTATTATTTTACATTTATCAAGAGTATCCAACATAGTGTAGCGAGGGACTTAGGTGCATGCAATCAAACCGATGGTCAAGATGCATTCTGTCGTCACTTAATGCAATATAAGAATTAGAAGGTTGAATCAAAGCAAATGTATTATGTGAGTCATCATGAGGTGTAGGTAGTGGTATGTTTTTATAGGTCATGAACTTATCAGGAGTGATCAAAGGGATCTGTAATATAAAAATGACCTTATTATTGTAAAAATAAGAACTAAATTCGGAAACATCAATAATGGAATGAATATTTTGAATGGTTAAAGAAACTGGAAAATCTAACCTTTTGCTTACTTGACTACTATGCTTAGTTAATTCTAAATAAAGATTTAAGGGACTTATAACACTAGGATGTAGTACATTAACCTTAGAAAATAAAATAGAATTTAGTGTAGTATCTAGTAAATTAGTTATAGCAAGTAAAGAGCCTTCGATGATATTAAGAAGGTTGTTTAATTTTGAGGTATATAGTAACTGATTATCGATCTTAGTAATTTGGGAAAGTATTTCATTCATCTGATTAATTTGGGCGTTTAATTTCATCTCATTTTGATTAAGTTTGCTAATGGTAGTGTTAAAATTATTTATGGTAGACTTGACAATGTGAATGTTATCTCTCATTAAATGAAACATTTCTGTCTCACTCTTTTTGCACGATTCAATTGCAGCATCATATTTTCGGGCATCATCTGCATCTAATGTGCCGAAGAAAAACTTTAAGATCTCACCTCCGAATTCTAAAGATCGTTTGACTTTATTTGTCAATTGGTTGGAGATGATATGCGATAACGATTGCAATTTGATAGAACTAGACTGGATTAAAACTTCGATAGGGCTAGACATGTCTTTGCATGTACCTAACTCTTGCGGTTGAATCTTGTTGCACAAGTCTAGAGTATCGTGTAACAATGATTCGACTTTATTAAGATACGGTTCTAAAGAAACTAAATCTACGTGGGTGATCACTTTCCAATGATCAGTATAAAAATTAATATTAGTAGTAGGTTCAAAATAAATCCCGGGGCTATGGTAGATTGGGATGATGTTTGATTCAGTGCGGCCGAGGCGAGTACATAGGTTAAGAAGTAGAAGGCTTAATTTCATTGGTATGGTACTTAATAGCCTTGCGACCTACTTGTAGGGTTACATTGTGTTTGTTATGAACTTTATTAATTTTATAAGGGCCTTTCCATATAGGCGATAAGGCTTTACGAAGCCTATGATGTTGTTTGAGATAAACCATATCTCCTACCTTGTAAGTAACGTCACGGGAGTTTGCGTCATAGTATTGTTTTGATCTTTCTTTACTGTTTATAATGTTTTGAATGGCTTTCTCGCGACTAAAGCGCATTCTATATTGTAAAGCTCGAATATATTCGTTGTATGTGTTACCAGAGGTTTCATATAACGAGTTTGGAATGGATGGTTTATAACCATATAGTAACTCGTGAGGAGTAAAGTTAGTAGTACTATGAGGTGTAGTATTATAAGCTAGAATCGCAGTGAATAAGTAACAATGCCAGTCGTTCTGGTTCTCATTAACAAAGGATTTTAGGTATTCTTTTAAAGTAGCATGTGAGCGTTCAAGTGCTCCATTGGTTTGTGGATGATACGGAGTAGTAAAAAGAGCCTTGACCTTTAGTATTTCGGTCAATTGTTTAAATAATTCGGATGTAAAACATGTACCTAAATCTGTGAGAATGGTCTTGGGAAAACCGAAAAGAGACATAAAATGAACAAGGTTTCTTGCTATTTCTTCACTAGTAGCTGAAACCATTGGGTAAGCGCTAGTAAATTTGGTTAAGTCATCTTGTAAGGTTAAGATGAATCTAAAGTTTTGGTGCCCTGCATCGGGTAAAGGACCTACGACGTCAAGGGCCAGTCTTTCAAACGGCCTAGTAGATGTGGAAGTTATCTCCATCGGAGCTTTATTTGATTTCCTTAAAGGCTTATTAATTTGGCAAAGTTTGCATTTCTTTACGTATTGTTCAATGTCGGACCGCATGCCTTTCCAATAATAGGCAGCTTTAATACGGGAGTACATTCGTTGTGTCCCTGGGTGACCAGCTATAACAGAGTCATGGTTTTCTTTTAATATTTTAGGGACTTCTACAGGAGTCGGATAGATTAATTGATTTTTATATATGTGAACTTTTATATTAGTATCGTGAAAAATATAGGAAATCATATTATAGATTTTAGAATACTTAAGCTTTGAAAATGGGTCCGTGAAATCTGGTAATGCAAGGTTGGTAATATTTTGGCAATCAATTAGTAAATTTCTAAGCATAATTAATAAGTTATAAACATCTCTATAATTAGTTTCTTCATAGTGATGTACTTTTGTAAATAGAAAATAGTAGGTTTTATTTTTATCGTTGACACATTGTATTGTAAGTGCCTCGCGTTCGGAATTTAGTAGATCAGCAGAATTATCGAGCTGCGATAATATCTCTTCGCAATGGGGCATAGAGTAATCAAAGTCTAAAGAGACTGGACAAGCGATTGTATTTAACTTAGATAAGTGTAGTCCTTGAATACACTCTTCGATTATGGTGTTTGGGACTGGTAGTTGATTTGTAAATTGAGCCTTGAAATACTGTTCGTAAGAGAAATTATTTAAATTATTTGCGGCAATAACATTGATAGGGCAACGGGATAGCGCATCGGCGTTAGAATTGAGACGACCTTGTTTATAAACGATTTCATAATCGTATTCCTCAAGTTTGAGGCGCCAGCGAATGAGTCTGCTACCCGGATCTTTTACATTAAATAGCCACACGAGAGGCCTATGATCTGTTATTATTTTAAATCTATTACCATATAAATATGGTCGGAAAGTTTTAACGGCGAATATAATAGCTAATAATTCTTTTTCCGTAGTTGAATAATTCCCTTCAGGCTTATTTAAAGTTCGCGACGCGTAAGCTATCGGCTTATCTTTGCCGACGGGACCCTGAGACAGTATGGTGCCAACGGCGTAGTTACTTGCATCAGTGGTAACATTAAAAGGTTGTGAGAAGTCAGGGTACTGTAGAAGAGGGGCAGTAATCAATTTTTCTTTTAGGATGTCGAATGCATGTTGTTGTTCCGTGTCCCAGTGGAACACAGCATCCTTTTTTAATAGAGACGTAAGTGGTTTAGTTAACTTAGAAAAGTTTTCAATGAATCGGCGATAATAGCCTATTAGGCCTAGAAACGACTTAATATTTTTAGGATTTTTAGGAACTGGAAATTGCGATACAGCGCTGACCTTTTCAGGATTCGGAGATACACCTTTATCGGTGATAATATGACCAAGGTAAGTTACTTCATGCCTTAGGAACTCACACTTGTCCGGTTGGAGTTTTAAATTGTATTCACGAAATTTGTCAAATACTAGTCGATTCTTGTAGATTTTGACTATAAATTATACAATCGTCAAGATAGATATAGCAATGAAGGCCTTGTAAGCCTGATAATACAGTGTTCATAAGACGCTGAAACGTGGCAGGGGCATTTTTCAGCCCGAAAGGCATTCGGGTAAATTCGTAATGACCCGACATGTCTGAATTTGTGCTAACTGTGAAACCTGTTTTAGGCGCGTCCTTGGGACTAGTTTTCAGTTGATGAAAGCCACTTGTAAGGTCTAGCGTGCTGAAATATTTAGAGTGACCTAATTGGTCTAAAATATCAGTGATAAGAGGCAGTGGATAAGATTCGGAAACAGTGACATCATTAAGACGGCGATAGTCGATGACTATCCTCCACTTTTGTTTGCCGGAAGCGTCCATTTTTTTCGGGACTAACCAAACTGGGGCGCTCCAAGGCGAAATTGAAGGTCGAATAATATTTTGGTCTAGCATTTTACGAATTTGGGAATCGACTTCTTCTTTGTGGCATTCAGGGAAACGATATGATTTTACATTAATAGGTGGGGCATCACCTGTGTTAATAGTATGCTCAATAGCATTCGTGAAGGTTAAAGGTTCACCTTCGACATGGAAAATATCTGTGTAGTGGGAGCAACATTCTAAGAGAGCCTTTTTCTCTTCATCGTTTAGATGAGAGCAACGGATAAGGTTGAGTACTTTATTTACGCGATCATTTTTCGAACAAGAGGTAGCATTAATATTATAAGAATTAACAATTGAGCAGTCAAGTTCAAGGGGCGTCGCTGTTACGTAATAATCTTTTATTTCAATGTCACACTCTGTAGTGTTTAAAATAGTCACGTTTGTTTTTCCATTCGGTTTAATTGAGACCATGCAATTAGCGACATAAACGCCTTCACTTAAGATGTGATCTAGTATGAGAGCTTCATTGTTGTGATAAAGTTTAGGAGAGTAATTTGATACAGTGCACTCGATAACTACTTCTGATCGAGCCGGAATATTGTATGAAGGTTGAGTATAAATAATAGGAATGGAGTGACTTAATATGGAAATTGATTTTGAAGAGTAATCGATGTTTGTTTTAAAATAACTGCAAAAATCGCTACCGATTATTCCATCATAATTAACAAGATTGATGTCATCTTTAGTGACATGAAATTTATACTTATGTGTATTATCCGACAAGTTGAACTCCATTTGGAAGGTACCTAGAGTTTCAACTGGAGTTTCTGAACTGTTAATGCCCTTTAATTTGACAGTTTCAGTATATAGACTTGGAAGTTTTTGTAAACAGGACTCTTTAACGATACTTATGGTCGATCCTGTATCTATAAGGAAACATAACTGTTCGCGAGCGTGATTAGTATGTAGATAAATATGAGGTAAAGCTACTTTTCTAGAGTAGTCATTAATTTCGTATATAGGTTTAGAATTAGTATAAGATGCTTGTAACCTTTCGGTACATAATCGACATTTTGTTTTATCATTAGACGTAGTAGAACTCAGTTTAATCGACTGAGATGAATATTTGGTAGGACTCATTCCTTCTGGATGAGATGCGAATTTGGAAGAACTCATCTCCTTTGGATGAGATGCGAATTTAGAAGAACTCATCTCTTTTAGATGAGATGCGAATTTAGAAGAACTCATCTCTTTTGGATGAGATGCGAATTTAGGAGAACTCATCTCTTTTGGATGAGATGCGAATTTAGAAGAACTCATCTCTTTAGGATGAGATGCGAATTTAGTAGAACTCATCTCCTTTGGATGAGGTGCGAATTTAGTAGAACTCATCTCCTTTGGATGAGATGCGAATTTAGGAGAATTAGTATAAGAATTAGCATAGGTCGTGTCATTTAGAACTTTGTTCGATTTTGGCAGACACGGTACCAAAATCTTGCTTAGTTTAAATTATCGTCATTAATTTTAGCTATATTTTCACACGTGTGTGTAGATGCGTCATTAATGTTAGTAGGTGCCGAGTTACGGTCACGTTGTGCAGTGTCAGCGGCTTGCCTTTGCTTCATATTATATTGAAGCTTGCGACACTCTTTGATCACGTGGCCAACATTTTTACAATAATTACAAGTTTTCGGATTATCTGCGAGATTAGTATTAGAATTAGGAGACGGCGAATTTTTGTAAATTTTAAGGTCTTTACCATGCTGTTTTTTATTCTTAAAACATTCTGATGAATTATGACCCGATTTGTTGCAAGTAGAACACTGTTTAGAAGATTTTAGATTAGATCTGGATAGGTTAAATAATTTTTCTTCATCAATAGCATACTGTATGGCTTCATTGAGATTAGAGGGATTTTTACAACGGACAATAGTCGATATGGAAGGGTTTAACCCTAACATAAAGGTGTTTAGGGCAAGGTCCTCCATGGCTGCTATTCTGCCAGGCAGTTCCTTTTCATTTTTGCAACTATAATGTATGTCTGACTGTATACGAGTCAAAATTGACTCCAACCTTAAAGAATAAATAGTAACGTCTTCATTTAATAATTGTTTACAGTGTTGCAGATCTGATAATAAATGTGTGGCGTGCTTTTTCTCCCCGAAAGTAGCCTTTAGAAAGGACTTTAGCTCCGACCACGATGAAAATGTCTTAAGGCTGCATGCAACCTGTGCTTTACCTTCTAGTTGTGAAATGACAAATTTACATAGCACAGTTTGTTGGTCTACTGTAGCCAAGGACATGGAATTCTCACAGTTTGTGAGAAATGCAGGGAGGGTTTCCCTGTCACCATTATAAGGCTTTATAAATTTAGTTAGGAAAGATAGAGTAATTTTGTCGGACATTTCCTTTGATTTAGGTAACTCTTGCTTGATAGACATAAAATATTATGATATGTTGGACAAAATTAAATTTAACAGTTAAATAATAATGTTAGGATAATAAGAAATAGAAATGACAAAACAATTAAAATCAGTGAAGATAGAAAAGCAGCGTAGTGTTACACTATTTAAAATTATATGTATACCAAATACAGAGACACGAATTCAGAGACACTTTAAATTGGAAAAATTGAAGTTCACAAGAAACACTCACAGTAACACGATGACTGCTGACACCTGCATTATCAGGTTCGCGGTGGCACTCGGAGTCCGGAGTCACGTTGCGTTGTGACTTATCGGAGTTGAACTTTCACACGGTTGGTTGACTGCGGAATTTCTTGAGTTTGAAGGTTGGTGAGTTAGACCTGAAGCTTCTGGTGATGTTGATACCGTCTGGAGCGGACTCACACTGTACAGTGGAGGCTGGCTGTCGTCCAAGTGTCGATGTGGCTGGAGCGGGCTCAAGCTGCAGAGCTGAGGCTGACCGTCGTCCAATTACTGATGTGGCTGGAGCGGGCTCAAGCCGAAGGGCTGAGGCTGACCGTCGTCCAAGTAGTGACGCAGGCTTGACCTTGGGTCAAGTCTCACTGTCGGTCAATCGACGGGGGGGCTGTAGGTTCAGGATACCAGTATCTGTTAGACTCAACGTCGTAAGATTTCGTCTCTGGTATCCCACTTCTGACACCAATTTGTTACTAAGCCGACCCCGTTTGTCTTTTTTAAAAAAAACAATTTTTCTACTGGAACCACTTTATTTCACCACAAAACACAATAGCACGGACTTACAAGTTCTTGGGTACAATTTTGGCAATGTCCCTCTTAATTGCTCCTTTAATTTAGGCAACTAGTATACGCGACAGCGTTCAGAATCTAACTGACTTAATTACAAACCTTATTCCTGTGCATCGGGTAAAAATGCAACATCAACACTTTAGTACTGGAAAAATACTATATAATAACTAAAAGCTGACTTAGGCTCTATTGCCTTGTAATAAGGGTTATAACAGTACGTACACGAAACGTTGTTCCATGGCATAAAAAACTGGTTGTCAACGTTATTAGAACTGCTAGTAGAAAGCAAATCTTTTTCGTTATTAGCCATTATTGGATAGCTAGTAGAAAACAAAATTGTTAATGCTATTTTTAACATTTACGTGTGCGTCCAGTGAAGCTGAAGCGACCCGCCCATGGTAATTATACTACTTACTACGACTTATATGCAAATAATTGAATTTTATTCCGTAAAGGAGATGTTTCATTTTCGGCCATCTCCTGTACATTTATCGAAAAAGAAGAAAAACTACCACGAATTGAGGAAAAATATTATTTCGTGAATGTAGGCCTGATTTGTTGTGCAATAAGTGCAGTAAAAAGCAATACTTTTTCAATTATTGCTATATTATTCAACATGGCGGCTCATATTTTGCGTAGCCTAGTAGCTTTCGTTCTGAAATCATGTCACATCAAAACTCAATAATTATCACGTAGACGATAAATATAAAACGTATGTGTTCTTGTTCTATTAACAATTATAAAATCATTCTCTTAAACATATTTTTGACTAATTATAAGCAAGTGTAACGATTTCATAGTTAAAAAATAATAATAATATAATTTAATCTACTTTTCTGAAGTGTTCATCTGAACTTCTGATAAATGCATGAAACGAAGTTCTGATAAATATCAAATATTTCTAGGTTATGTAAATGTCATCTCTTCAACCACCATAACTCATAAAAAACGTCAAATTTTTTTTTATGTTTATTATTTGCACAAAAACATTAGATATTATGAAAAAAATGTTACTTAACTCTATTCTGCGGTTAGTTTCCCAACTTCGCTTAAAGGTGCATGTTATGGCCGGAGTCCCATACCAAAAAGAAACATCTCCAAAGTTTGTGCAAAATTACGTAATGTATGCGATAGTTTCTGTAGCGGCTGCGATATTTTTTAATCCCAAAACACACACCGAAGACATAGACGACACGTAGAAGTGAAATGGACATGGCTTTATCAATACAAAGAACAAAAGTCAACATTTTGTCTCGTTTGTGTGTTACTACTTACTTACGTTGGAATACAGATTTTGGATGTCTTTTTCTATTCATCTAAGTTTCATGAAATGAGTTTCGTTCCGTTCCGCCGTTTCTGCGTTATTGAGTAACATACATCCAAACACATATATTTACTTTTATAATATTACTAGCTGCGCCCCACGGTGTTACCAGCTACATTTTTTCAAGATAAAAAGTAGCCTATGTGGTAATCCAGGGTGTCCGCTACCTTCATACCAAATTTTATCAAAATTGGTCCAGCCGTTTATGCGTGAAGAAGTAACAAACACAAAAACACACAATCACCAACTTTCGCCTTTATATAGTGGGATTATCACCCTTATCCCCTAGGTTAGAGAAGCGTGTTCCCTGTGCCTGAGTATCGAGCATGGCGACCCGTCCACCACCCTGCTGGACCTGGCCCCCATCCTGAGCGGGGCCCTGTCCCGCGCATGCGCGGCGCAGCTCCCGCGGCTGGTGTCGCGCGTGTCGCAGTACGCGCGCTGCCCGCTGCCGCCGCAGAGGGGCGCGGCGCTCGCGCTGCTGGCTGACCTGCTTAACTACAGGTCGGTGATACTGCGATATGTGTCGAGATATCAGTGATCTATAAAGATTATATATTATATTTATGTCGTTTCGTTAATTACATATTTTTGTCTTAATACATAAATTTTGTAGTGACAGTCAAAGGATTATTTTCATTGTGAGTGACCTTCCAGAAAAAAAAACCTTAACGATATTAAAAACCGCATCAAAATCCGTTGCATACTTTAGAAGAACTAAATACACAAACAGACAGACGTGAAATCCGTTTTTTTTGTGATTAACTTTTTCTGATTCATATTCTACCTTCCAGATGTAACGACAACCCAGTCCTGATAGAGACGGTCCTAGCTACCCTCAGCACTGGCTGGAAGGACGAACACGACCGCGTCAGAGCGATATGCCTCCGAGGAGCGGCTAATATCGCCCAGCTGAAGCCCGAACACAGGAGCCAGGCGCTACCAGCAGCGTTAGCCGCACTCAGCCAAGGCGTTGACGCTCAAAAGACACAGTAAGTCTAGTCTATTGATGATGGTGTTTCAGAAGTTTCCAGAACCTTCGAAGGATTTTGGACCTTATCTATCCTTATTTATCCTATTTTATATGTTAATAAGGGTCACTTTTGTTTGAATATGTGTAGTGATTATTGCACGTTGAACTCAGTTTCGGTCTAGTCACAAGGATTTAATATCAAAAGGTAATATTTGTGTAGGAATAAAAACATGAATATGTGACATTCGCCACAACGAGGCTGAACCCAAATTTTTAAAACCTAAATAAACGACAATTACTCTACGGGTATAAAAATGTCGAATTTTTACTAAATAATAAAATTATATAAAGCTTTTCTATAACTGAAAATATCGACAATCCAACTTGTTTTTTTTTTTTGAAAAGACGTCGCCCCACACTAGGAATTTCTCCTGTATCGTGGGTGCGTCGCACAAACATGTAATATCACATACACAAACACCCAGACTCGGGACAAATATCTGTGGATCGCTCAAATTTGTGTCCCGTGCGGGAATCGAACCCGGAACCCTTAGCGCAGCAGTCCAATCGCTTAGCCACTGCGCCAATCGGGTCGTCAAAAGACTCGCATTAACCTAGGATCATCCATGTTTTATTCCTATTAAAAACACTACAAACAACTGCTAGTGTGGTTCTATAAAATAATAATAACGATTAACGTGTCAACTCCAGGGTACCAACAGACAACGTGCCTCTCGCCGCAATCCAAGGCTTAAGCCGTCTCCTCACAGAACTAGACAAAATAGACAAAGAATACGAGCGCGAGCTGCTCGCGATATCACAGAAAATACGTCCGTTCATGAACACGGACTGCGCGCAACTGAGGGAGAACTCCATCAAACTGTTCGGAATTATTGCGGGTAGAGTGAAATCCGACGCCTTGATCGATCAGGGAGTTAGCTCTCTGCCTTGTTTCTTGTTACATCTGTGTGATAATAACCCGGCTGTTGTGAGGGTAAGTTTTTATTATCGTACAAAGGTACTGTAGTCCTCAAATGGGTAGGGATAAGACACATTTCGCCAGTTATGTTATAGGTCAATGTAACAGGGGGCGAGCCTATTTTTTTTTTTTTTTTTTTTTTTTTTTTTTTTTTTTTTTTTTTTTTTTTTTTTTTTTTTTTTTTTTTTTTTTTTTTTTTAAAAAACGTCGCCCCACACTAGGAATTTCTCCTGTATCGTGGGTGCGTTTCACAAACATGAAATATCACATACACAAACACCCAGACTCGGGACAAACAAATGTGGATCGCACAAATTTTTGCCCCGTGCGGGAATCGAACCCGCAACCTTTTGCGCAGCAGTCTAATCGCTTAGCCACTACGCCAATCAGGTCGTCGAAACGTCGTCTATTGCCATCAACCGGGCACAAATCCAGACTCTGTGCTGCGTAAGAATTACCAAATGGGGAAGAAGTTAAAGTGTAGATTTAAGTGGCTAAGGGCCTGTTTCACCATCGACAAGTAAAGTGTCAAGTAGACTAACCGCCACTTAAAGTCACCCGTAACCACTCAAACGACTTTTACAATATCTGAGGGGCATTAATCAGGGGATAAACTGGCCTGTAACTAAGATACGGTAAAAGATATTCGTAACTTTTACTTGCTGATTAGCGTTAATCAAGAAGTAACTATTCAACGCTTTACTTGTAGATGGTGAAACAGGCCCTAAGTGGTAAAAAAAAATATAACAATAAGGAACTCCTAGAATATAAGTAATGAATTTCCATGTTTAAATTTTAAGAACACATTTATATATAACACCTTTATCCATACTAATATTATAAATGTGGAAGTAACTCTGTCTGTCTGTTACACCTTCACGACTAAACCGCTGGACGGATTTTGATGAAATTTGGCTTCTAGCAAGTTTAAGACCCGAGAAAAGACATAGACTACTTTTTTTTTAAATTTAACCCACTATGGGTTTTAAATAGGGGTTAACGCGGGCGAAGCCTCAGACAAAAGCTAGATTATCATATTTTTATGGAAATAAATATATTCTATCCTATTCTAGGCCAGCAAATTCACTTTAAAGCAAGTATTCAAAACGTTCAACGTGAAGAAGTCGAACGACTTCGTACAGACGCACCTGTTAGACGAGGGTCGACTGTATCTGGACGAGTTCCTGTCGGCATTGCTGCGGCAGCTGGCTGATGAGATGCCAGCCAGCGTGGTGAAGTGCCTGCAGACGGCAGTGAACTACCTGCACTGCGCGAGGGAGGAGCTTAAGCCACACCCCCCATTGTTGCTTGGTAAGTGGGTGGAGCTTACACGTCTTTCTTGTGTTTTCTTCTTATATTTGTATTATAGATAGGTGATGGAAATGCTACGCTAGTGGAACCCACACGGTACAGAAAATTTTCGCATGAAGAAATGTTTTGGAATTTTTTTTTGGTAAATCAGAGATATATTTTATTAAATAACTTTCATGAGTGTTATCCATATTATTTACTATATACGCCAGTTTTATTTACTTGTGTATACGGGGATACCCGACTAGTTTCGAACTAGTGTAGCCATTATTCATGAGCTGAATGATTCCTGCATATATAGTAAATAATATATTGTGTGCTAAGTTCTCAATACTTCCTTGGTCTAATATGCCTATCTTTTTGACAACGCTGGCTGACTGGATTTCTATTGCATAAGCCAGTAATATGGGTGCTCATACCACCTCAAAAAATATGATATACCATCATAAAACGATATAAACAACCTCTACAGGTCTTCTGTACGCGGAACTGCACCGCATTCGCGAGAAGAGTCCAGAAGACACGGAACTGGACCCCGACATCACGCGGACAGCGCGCACGCGCCTGCTGCAGCTCATCAAGGATCCCAACCCTCACGTGAGGCAGAACTCAGCCATGGCTCTCGCCAACATATGCCTGGTGACTGCTTTGGACGGATGACCGGCGAGGAAGCTTCGACTTAGCGATAGGTATCTGATGCAAAGGTTTTTGTTTAGGTAGAGATTTTGTTTCAGTGTTATAATTTTGTCTGTTCCACTATTTTGTTTCATGAAGGATCCTGGTATGTCAGATTGAGTTATAAAAGGAGTGTTTCCATTGATGGGGCGTTAGCTTAAGAAATATCAGGTCTCTTACCATGATTCTTAAAGCAGGATATTTTCCGTTGTGGAAGCGAGACGCTATCACGTGTAGTGTGGCGTCTCGCTTCTCAACGGAAAATGTCCTGCTTTAAGAGTTTACGGTAAGGGGGCAAGTCTGTATATTATGTTTTTTTTTTATAATTACAATACGTTGGTCAAATTAGCATATAAGAAAGACATGATGAGTAATCGAGTGAAATAAAAAAAATATTAAATCAACATTTTGACGAGGTAAATGTGGGTATAGAAATATTGGTTAAAGGCAGTGGTAGGAAAAGTGCTAGGTAGTAAATGTACTAAACTATAATAAAATAAGTATATTTTATACCTTTGCTTCAATAGCCTGCTTTACTATATACACCTAGTTATGCAGTGCTTTTGAGTAAATAACTTGTCTTCGCGCGACATGAGACACGGCTTCTACTGTATCCCTACTGTCAATATTAATTAATAGACAGTTTATAATGATTACGATTAAGTTTTTATCCTTCAAAGGCCAATTTTTGTATTTCGGATCGTTCATAATATGGTTTCGATATGGTCTGTGCTAAATGTCACTTTTGACGTTAGTGACATTTTCAATGTCTCAAATGTCATGTTGACATAAGGAACTATAGAACTTTTTAATTTCGGAAATTATAGTCTTTGGTATCATGTATCTTTAGTGCTTATTTGTGGAAAAAGTGTGTCAAATATACAAATGGTTTTTTTAAATAATAGTCTTTATCAGATGACAATACCTTTCAGGAAGTTCATTTTCATCAAATACATATTTCAATGAATAATATATGAAAATTATTAGCGCACTAGTGACATCTATAATATCTCATACCTACATTTTGAATGCCAAATCCCAGATTCAGAACAAACTCAAAATTAATGCAATTGAAAAATCAAAAAATTGTGTCATCATTTTATGTAAGTGTGTTAATGTAGAGAAAAGTAGTAAGTTTCATTGTCTTTTTTCTATAATTTTTAAATAATAATAAATATTATAATCAAGTATATAGCCTGTTCGTTAAATGTATTCATTGGACTTACATTAAGAGACTGAATAAAATATTTAACAGTCAAAAATATGAATTATTATAGAAATAATCGGATGAAATGATTTTTTATTATTTTTGTAATTAAGTTTGCTGCAATAGCTATCTTGGTCAAGCAAATTCTGAAGGGTCTGTTAACTTTTTATTCATAAACAAGCCTAATCCATGAATTAACTTAAACCCGTCTTAAATCTATTGACATCTCAATTCTCTGACATGCAAACGACAGAGACAGGTGTAATTTTATCCATGGATTAATATTGTCATTCTTTATGAATAAGAGGGCTATTGTTTAACGATGTTCCGAACAAAAAAATGTGGGTTTGATGCTGTTGTCACAACTGCAACGAATCTGTCGTCAAAAAGAATATCATTCTATGACGTCGTCATTTACTATATATGCCGGTTTTACTCTCGTTTATAATCAGAGATGCTCATCTAGTTCCGGACTCAAACGGACACAACTCGTAGCACTTTCGGAGTGCGTAACCGTAAAAAAGAGGAGTGGGGTGTCATAAGTTTAATCTGTGTAGGTATCTATCTGTGGCATCATAGCTACGAAACGGATAGGTCGATTCTGATAGTGTTTTTTTTGTTTCACTTACAATATTATAACGATTATGATGTAAGCCAGTAGACAAACTGTATCTCTGAACACAAACATTGTTTGACCAAGATTCCATTGATTTTAATTTAGTCAGTTATTACATGTGATATTGATTTATTTACGGTTTAGTTCTAAGGCATAGTGGGGCTAACAATCAAGTTATGTTTAGGTCTAGCTTCTGTACATGGAAGCCTACCATACCTATGTAGTGTTGCCAGTAAGCAAAATTATGTATTCCAATATTTATTATTTGCGTCATACATTTGACAGACCTCGGTTTGTGTAATGCCCAAACCACGGGTTTGATCCTCGCTCGGTGCTAGTATTTTTAGCTTCACATATATTTAGTCTCGAGTCTGATATTTCAATTCTGCAAAAAACTCCGGACCAACGTTTAAAATTCCCATATAAAACTCGTAATAACAAGTTTTATTTATTAGTAACATAATTATACTTATATATATATATATATATAGTAAAAACAGGACACTAAAAATAATAAAAAATAGCCAAACAAAATACCTCGGATGATAAATTGATAATAGATTAAAAAAATCAAAATCCATCGTAAGACGTTTGTTTCAATAATTAAAATTAATTTAATTTACTAGCAACATCTACACAGTTATCCAGTTTAGGCAACTTTGTGCAGAAGAATTAAATATTTTACTTTATTAACTTTCGAGTAAAGTAAAAGTCGTGGTGGCCTAGTGGTTGACATACCGGATTTCTGTGCACGAGGTTGCAGGTTCAAACCCAGGCAAGTATCGATGTGACTTTTTCAATGACATAAATACTTTCTTAGATATTCTAGACACCACTGACTAACGGTGACGGAAAACATCGTAAGGAAACCTGGATTTAATTATCTGAAATCGCCAACCCGCAGTGAGCTAGCGTGGTGATCAATGCTCAATCCCTTCTCTATACGAGAAGAGGCCTTTGCCCTGCAGTGGGACAGTTATAGGCTGTTATTATTATAACTTTCGAGTGTGTTATCCATATTATTTACTATATATGCCGGTAGTTTAACCGTGTGTATTCGGGAATGCCCGACTAGGTTCGAACTCGAACGGAACCCTTATTCATGAGCTGGTTGTAAAATTGCCGCGTAAGCTCATAAATTCATTGCATTCCCGAATGCACGGGTGAGTAAAACCGGTATATAGAAAATAATAAAGAATTAAATATGTTATAAATCTCATTTTAAGGTATGTTGTATAAATTTTACTGTCCACTATTTTTCGTAGTTTATAGTATACGTTTAATGAATAATATACAGTTCCCAGATCAATGTTTATTTGTATAAAATATAAGAAATAGAGCTACAAGCATTTAATATTATACACGCCTTATAAAATAAAGTTGTCTTCTAAAATAAATATATTATAAACGTAAAATATTTAGCCAATTGTTTCCATGTTTATAAACTGCATGTTTTGCGCAAGAAGGATTTAGTGTCGAAAGTCTATCTGTAAATATTATTGTCTATGTTGCATACGAATTTAATATTTTTCTTTTTAATCAAGAATCTTTACTTTTTGACTAAGGGCCTGTTTCACCATCTACAAGTAAAGTGTTGAATATATACTTCTTGATTACCGCCAATCGGCAAGTAAAAGTTACGAGTATCTTTTACCGTATCTTAGTTACAGGCCAGTTTATTCCCTGATTAGTGCTGCTCAGATATTGTGAAATTCATTCATTTTTAGTGGTTACTGACTAGTGGTTACGGACTAACCGCCACCTAAAGTCACCCGGACTTTAGGTGGCGGTTAGTCTACTTGAAACTTTACTTGTCGATGGTGAAACAGGCCCTTAGGCTATTTTTAAGTAAGACAGTGTTATAGCCTAGCATGATATTTTACTACTATTAATCTATGTATTCAAAATATTCTTCGTATTCAATTAGTTGAGATTAATAAGTATTATTTCTAGATAGATATTTCGAACCGAACCTTCAAAAGTATGTTGTGATCATGTTTTGTATCTTATTTAAAGTAGCTCGAATATTTTGACGTATCTTTATTAATAAACCCTAAAAAGTCCAGCCCCTAGACAAGTGGCAAAACGCTGGACGAATAGAAATCGAATAGAATGATAAATGTATGGGGATGACATAATCTACCTCTATTGGTCCCTGCATCACCTCAAGGTTGACTGGTAGAAAATGCCTATGGCATTAAGTCCGCCTTTGTACACTTGTTTTGTGCATAAAGTATTAAATAAATAAATAATGTTTCGACTATGTTATCGATTACATATTATGTCAAACTTATACATTTATCATTCTATTCGATTTTTATTCGTCAAGCGTTTTGCCACTTGTCTAGCGGGGCTGAATATCAAACATTCTACGCCGCAAAAATAGATACACAAAGGTTTATCTCTTTCTGTCAGCAGTAATGTTACATACGAAGGCAGAAGACAAAGCATTGTGTAAATAAATTACCGCTATTCAACATTGATTAGTAAGGGAGTAAGTGTAAATTTCCAAATATGCCTATTTTTCGGAAATATACACTTACGTGTTTATGATATTTGCACGTCGAAACTATTCGAGCTAACCATGGTATTGTTTAATTAAACATGATCACTAATTAACGTGATTAACTGCTGCCTTAATATAGTTTACATATAGTTGCAGAAGTAATAAAATAAATGATTAATTTAAAATATATGTAAAACCGTTTCTATTGGAAGGCAATTTCGGTGAAAAAGTTTGTAAAATACGTCTTCGAAATGATATCAAAGAGGCATCTTTATAATCATGTTATTGACACTATTTCAACAATGGTTCGTTTTTCTCGGGACTTCTGATATAGCAAAAATGTCTTTAATTGCAACCATACAGATCAATATCTTGCCATCAAGAACCAAGTTACATTTTAGAAAGCAATAATTTAAAATTAATTTATCTGTAGAGTCGTAAAAAGGTAAAAACTCATACTATTTTATACTTCGTTGATGCCAAAATCCTACAAAATTGTACGTTTGTAAAGATTAGCACAATATATTAATTATTGTATTTCTTCTGCACCTGTTTGTAAATAAATACGTTAAAACTAGTACTAATGTAACGTTTAAGTTTGACAATAAAACTTCGTTCAAGTCAGTGGCGTGTCATTTTCATCATCGCTTTCCTTGCCGCTGATGTCTTGCATTCGGAACAACTGCGAATATTAACAAAATTAGGGTTAACAGTTCGCAATATCCGACCCTTTTTTTCAATACCGGGGTTGCCAGTATCATCGGTTTAGCCAAAACCGGGATTTTGGTATTTTCTAGATTTCTTTGAAATTCAGAGGTGTTTGTTTGGTAAATGATTAATTAACATCAAAAAAATTTGGTACAAACAAAGTTTGGGATGCCCGTGACAGCTCATGGAGTGCCCACGTCAGAAGACTAATTCGAAAATTACTTTGATTTTTGCCGTATCCATCTTCACTTTAAAGGTGAATTTGAGAAAACAATTCTAATAATAAATGCTTTATTTTCAATATTTTTCTTAACATACGGAAGGGACTGGACCCCATGACATAGGGTATCCTAGTGTGGGGAGGCCAGAGAATCATTGTCGAAATTTTAGTGTCTAAGCCTAACGATGTACTATGTGTATATCTATTGTACAATATTTGTTTTAAATTAATGAAGTTGTTATTATTTATATTATAATACTAGATGTGCCCGCGACTCCGTCCGCGTGGAAATTCGGAAACAGCAAAAGTATTTTTAAATTGTTTTTAATATATTAGCATTAGCTAAGTTTGAGCGAATTTGATTTAGTAGTTTTTACGCCATGCCGTACTATTTTATTACATGTATAGCTGTTGCCCGCGACTTCGTCCGCGTGTATTTCGGATAAAACACCAGTAGTAAATTGAACTTTTAACAGAAAAAAATACCTACCAGGCAGGCTGTTTTAAGTAGGTTAAAAATCTTTAAAGCACTTATTTAACTAAGAATACTTTCCGGTATTAAAAAAAAGCCGCAAAAATTGAACGGTAATTACGGAAGTTACAGAAAGTCTATTGAAAATAATATATAACTGAAGAAGAGAACATAAATAAATCCGTTTTGTGCGTTTCTGAGTTCCTGTACATTGAAACTACTGTAGAAAAAAAATGCCAAGGATAAAAGACAACCGTGACGACCTGATTGGCGCAGTGGCTAAGCGATTGGTTGTGGGTTCGATTCCCGCAAAAAAAGTGTGATCCGTAGATGTTTGTCCCGAGTCTGGGTGTTTGTGTAAGTGAAATTTCAAGTTTGTGAAACGCACCCACGATACAGGAGAAATTCCTAGTGTGGGGCGACGTTTTAGAAACCTACACAATACAACCCATTTCTATTATTTTGGATATTTTGTCTGTTTGTCGGTTTATTCGTAATTAAGTTAAAATAGGGAATCATTGCAGTTGATTCTTATAAAAAATATTGTTATAAAACATACGACAACAACACGCTTGTATTCCGCGAAGGCGTAGGCAGAGGTGCACATATTGTACCTACTCCCACGTGACCTAAGAGTAAGCGTCGTACGATTGTGTGTGCGTGTAAGAAGCAGCTAAGTATTCGTAAGATTAAAGGCTACTTTAAGACTGCGTGAGACAATGGTAATGGTTGATGTTGATGGTCATGGCGAAGCATAAGGCTGTACACTCAGCCGAAATCGTTATACACAGGATAGAAAATCTATCTTGCTGCTAGAATGTGCGCCTCAATGATTTGACGACCTGATTGGCGCAGTGGCTAAGCGATTGGACTGCTGCGCTAGGGGTTGTGGGTTCGATTCCCGCACGGGACAAAAAAAAAATGATGTTATAGCTGAAGGATGCCTTTGAGCTAGAAGTCGTTAAATTACTTTGACAGAAATAAGTTCCGGAGAACCGTATGTGTTACTTGCTGCGAGAATTACAATTGTCTATGAGGTAATGAGAAAAAATCTATATCTATACATATAATAAAATCGTAAACGACCCGTGTCTGTACATTCAATTTTAAAAAAGAAAAACAATTTATACGCTCTGTATTTATGTCACCGACGCCAAGAATATAGTTTTTAAAATTTTTGTCTGTTTGTCGGTTTGTCTGTGCGTTTGAACGCTAGTGCGTTCTCAAAAACGACTGAACCGATTTGAATGCAGTTTTCATTGATGTATTGTGGCAGCTTCCCATAATATTTAGTATATTTTTGTTTCATTTTAATCGGTTCATAAAAAAAAGTTACGTCAATCTTTACATACATGTAAATTGTCTTTACATACATGTCAATCTTTACATAGTAGTACGACTGTCAAGTCAGATGTCGCAAGTTCAATTCCGGCACGCACCAATGTCTTTTCGAATTCATGTGGGTACTATAAATTAGTTATCAGTTGCTAAAAACGGTGAAGGAAAACATCGTGAGGAATCCGGCACACCTGAGAGATGTTTCAACGGTGTGTAAAGCCATGTAATGTCCTACAGGCGGTTTAAACTCTGACCTCAACCATACGATAAGAAGAAGCTTCCAAAGAGTCAATAAGAACCACGTCTGTTCGCATTAACAGTGACAATGTGAGCGAAGGTGGCGCGTTTTCTTTTTTTCGAAAATGTCTCTCGCAGTTATCTCTGAGAGAGCTGTTACTGCTTAACCGGACAATAAGGTGGCGCGTGAATGCCCCCGCCTTTTTATAAATGCAGCGGATGGCCGTGTCGCGCGTTAAACTAAAATCAACCGTATAGCCGTACCCATACTGGCGCGGCGAGATTTGGAAGTTTTATTTCATCTAGATCTTAATATACCGATTTCTTTTTTTTTATAAAATAGATATTAAAGTGTACTTTTTGAATATTGGAGTTTGATAACGATATATCTATGTGAAATACAATATATTTATATATTTTATTAATACACTTGAAGAAGTGCCTAACGATTAAACACGTTATTGTGGCTAATTTATAAAAGATAGATATATATTATTAAGGACTTTTTTGTAGATCTTTTAGAGACCATCATCTATGTAATACATACTTTTGGTGTATGATCAACGAATGCGACGGTAAGAGCTCGAAAGCGCATTTTCATCCGACTTGCTTCAAATTTATCATTACTGCTCAGCTCCTATGTGTTTTAGCGTTATGTTATATAGCCTATAACCTGCCCAGGAGTATGGACTACAATCGTACCAAGTTTGGTTAAAATCCCTTCAGTAGTTTTTGACCCATGCGTGCACATACAGACAGACAGACAGACAGACAGACAGACAGACAGACAGACCGACAAAAAATTTACTAATTGCATTTTTGGCATCAGTATCGATCACCAGTTATCCTCCAATAATAATTTTGAAAATATATTCAATGTACAGAATTGACCTCTCTACAGTTTTATTATAAGTATAGATAAATTGAAAGTCGAACTATCAAAAAAAATAAGAATAATAAGGTTTTCTTGTGAAAAAAGTTTAACATTGAAATCAGACACCATGCAGGTTTAATTTTAAATCAAAGTAATATGTAGCGTAACAGGCACTTTTATATTTATATCCTGATAAATAAGCTACTTACTTAGGTGTCCTGGATGTCCAGAAAGTCTTAGTTGGTGATGCGTAGGTCCTCAGCTGTCTGTTGTCCCAGCCCACGGAAGCCATGCGCCACTCCGGCGACACGTAAGGATCCAACAGCGGCTCCAACGTTATCTGGAGGGCACATGTTACGTGCGGGTAAGGGAAAATATGTAGATGTAGCCTTAAATTCCCTGCAGTGTATGGGCTTCGTATCAAGCTAAAGAGGTCTTGGGAAGTCGTTGGCCGCTTTCACTTCAGGACGTTAGCAGTGCGGCAGAAGCATATGCCTCACTACCACTGGCGTGCGCTCAGTCGGCGATGAGCATAACGATGTTAACGCGCGGCTGTTCTTATATTATGAAGGCATGTGCCGGCTTAACCATGTCTGGGCCCCTAGGCAATGCACGACTCAGGGCCCCATTACCCTTATCAGGCCTTCTCGAAGGTGAAAGCTAGTTGTAGTATCTATATAAAAATTAGGCAGTCCTTGTCATGAATGGTCTGTTACATAAAATCTTAAAAGAAAAAAATCTAAAATTTAAATCTGTCGTAGCAGTTGCCTATTCTGTCTAATGGATAATCCGGGCCTGTTACCGCCGCACTGCTGTCCCGCTGCTAACGTCCTAATGTGAAAGCGGCCGTAATCTAAATCAGATTGCTTTAATGAACTTGGAATATCATATACTCAGATTCGGCAGAAATATTTGCGGAACACAAATCTTGTTGCATCTTTTTAAGTATTATTTCTGGTAAATAATGCCGTCATCTTATGGTTGTAACTCGCAAGAGAAGGATGAGATGAGAATGAGAGAAACGCGGGGTAATTAAAAGTTGGTTAA
Source organism: Abrostola tripartita (assembly GCA_905340225.1). NCBI lineage: Eukaryota > Metazoa > Arthropoda > Insecta > Lepidoptera > Noctuidae > Abrostola > Abrostola tripartita. Next base: position 13,174,905 of record HG996488.1, read on the forward strand.
AGTTCTGAAGTCTTACCGGTGTAGCAGGAGCGTAATTTCCAAGTAGCGGAGCCCTAAGGTCTCTGGTGCCAACAAGAGCCACAGTTTCGTCCATAGCTTTCATCACCACACTCTTATAAATGTACTTAATAAACTCTTGACGAGTTCTGGTAACAAAAAACAAAAAATTGTGGAAAATTAAATGTTAAAACATAGAAGTAGGCACTTAACAAGGTTTGAGCATTACTTCACTAATATAATATCAACGACTAGCTGACCCAGACATTCGTACCGCCTTCTCAGATTTTAAACCTACCCTGGACTACCACTAATATTCCAAAAAAATTAGCCAAATCGGTCCAGCCGTTCTCAAGTCATGACGTGACCAAGGGAAACTGGGATTCATTTAAATATAATATTGATAGATGAATAGAAAATACACACCTAAGTATTTATTTTTGACGTTTAATGTAGGTACTTTTTAATATAATTATAATTAGACACCTACCATACTGTGCACGCGACGGGTAGCTTGGTTCTCTATTACCCACTAATAGCAAATAATGACATCGAGCACACGTCGATCTACCCTATGAGATATTACTTGGTAATATTTATCTCTTCTACTTGATCTTTGAGTAAAATTTCCAACAGAAACTGTTATGAAGCAGAATAAAAATTACAGTAACTTTCCAAGTAGTGATAAAGCCATAGGAGTCTTTAGCTAGCAAGTGTCTTTACAGGTACCTATTTAACTATAAGCCGCCACGGTGGCTTATTGCGGTTCAAGGTGTTATTAAACAATATAAAGTTATGTTTTGAAGCAGTTTTGTATATGGCTAACTGGCAAGTTACATATTAGTATGATCTGCAGTGCGCAAGCGTAGAGTCAATACTTCTCTGGGGATGCCTACTTCACTGCAAAATCGACGGCTTGTTAAGTACTGCGATCGAAAAAGGCGTTGCAGTATTGAGTTGTCGTTGAAAGGTTTTCGAAGAAACAAAATTCGATATGGCTTTCGTAGTGAAGTAGGTATCACCTTCTCTGTATGTATATTGTGTATGTAACGTACGGTTCTTCAACGTTATCCAAGGGCAGTGCAGGAGTCATGTAGACCCGGGGTCGTGTCTTCTGCACTTCTTCACGCTCCTCGTCGACCGGTGGCTCCTGGCTTGTACATAAATCGTTACAATATATTCACACTCGCGTATGGTGCGGACCAACTGTCACTCTTGAATTAGGGGTTTTTACTTATCCGCTGAAAAGCTGAGTAGGGGTAAATCGTCTGTGATAAACGTGAAGGCCCATGTCTACTGAAAAGTCAAAGAAGGCTGGTGGCATTTTGTTCAAAATCGACAAGTTCTCAGAAGTCCTCCCCTTAGCATTATGCCAATTGCCAGATAGCGGTAAAATTACACTGTATTGAAAACTTTCTAATTAGTCTAGAGCATGAGGTCCTGAGTGCGAAGCCCAGGATGGGCAAAGTGTTATTGGGTTTTTCCATTAGTTATAGAGTCTAGATTTGTGCCCGGTTGATGGCAATAGGCTCGCCCCCATTACATTAGGACCTACAACATAACTGGCGAAACGTGGGTGTACTACTAAAGGTCTGCGAACCTCTTCGGGAAATACAGGCGTGATGTTCTCTCTCATGCCTACGTCTCACGCCTGTTTTTCAGAGGGGTAGACTTATCAAGAATTCTCTCGATAAGGCTCGGTTTGTTCCAAGTGGTCACAGTTAGAAGCTAAAGGCACTGTCACTTTCGACACATTCTCGTCGGAAATCTTATATTTTCAATACCACAGACAGTACTCACATGTGGTTCCTGTTTCCTCCAGGGGCTCGTCCTAATTATCTCCAGCGGTTTATGGAACAGATCGAACGGCACGTTCGGGTCCCTCCATGGCATGAGAGCATGTATGTCTTTTATAGGTACATACTCAGAAGGAGGACGAGTGGTCTTCACCTTATACGTTGTTTTTACCGGCGGTATGAACTCCCAACCTCGGTAATCAGATCTAGATGTGGTTTCATAATTAAAAAGCATAGATTCACAGCGTTTTGTGATTTCCGTCATTATTGCTATCAAAATTCCTTTAGAAAACTAATAAAATATACAAATTAAATATCCTCTGAAATTAATGTTACGCTCAAAAACCTGTCACCTCCTGTCACAATAACTGAGCAGGCTAAACGTAGTGATTATATTCTCTTTGGAGCAGGCTTCTTCCATGCTTCCTTTAAATTATACTCAGAGTCAAAAGAGGTTAAGTATAAAATACTTTCTTGCAACCCTAGCTAACATTATCATAGACATTATGCAAGTAAAACTTTTTAAGAAAATTACTGTGCCCTTGCGGGGTTTTATGTAAGAACTATCGGATTAACCAAAACATCTCATTGTACACATGAACGCAATAAAAACTTTGACTTTGACATTGGATATTCCGAAACGCTTGAAATCAATCCAAGAGATTTATGTTGCAAATATGACTGCGGACATTGTTATATGTTCCTGAAACCTGTAACTGCGGTGTTTTTAACCTGTAACGTCCTATACTATACTAATCGTCCGCGCCTTGTACAGTCAACTCCTTCACCAACCTTCTGACAGACCATTCATGGCACCCCCCGCCCCTAAGGCGGAGGCCTTTGTCCAGCAGTGGACATCTTCCGGCTGATTATGATGATGACAGGAATTTATGACAGGCAGTTTCTATGACAACGGTACGTATTTTATTTTTTTTAACAGCCGGTATTGTCCCACTGCAGGGCAATGCCCTAACTTCCCTCCTTCCACTTGTCCCTGTCTGCCGCCACACAACGCCAGTCCTTTAGGTAGGAGATTCATCACGCCATCTTTTCTTGGCCTGCCGCGAATTCTTCATTGACTAGATAATTATGTTAACACAATTAAAAATATTAAGCTAAATATGAGAAAGAGAGCAAGATTTGCGACTTTCAATCATTGGATTAAGCAAAAGTATCTACCTATTAACCTATGTAAATTCAAAGAAAGATTTTATAGATGCCGAAATAAAACAACACAATATATTTAAACAGTTTATTAGATAAGAACTTAGTACAAACAAAAACAAACTAAAATTAAATCATTTAGAAAAATAACATTAAACTTCCATTTAAATTAAATTAATATAAAATACTTTTAAATTCTATGCATTATAATCATATTATTTAAGTTAATAAGAAATAAAAAATATATCTATTACTTAGCCACTTTAAATATAAATTAGCCGATGGTTGAACGGCTATACAATTTATTGCATTAGCTTTTGAGTATACAAGAATGGCTATTTAGCCTTAAAGCCTTGGCAAGAAAAAGGTTCTACCCTTCGATATAATTGTAATGAGTATTTAATTATTTTCTGATTAATTCGTGTTTAGATTACCATCAGATAAGTAGGTTTTGTTTCGGATTTCCAGCCCTCTGAGCCCTTAACTGACAAACCCTTTTTCTATGTGATTGCATTGCAAACGTTTCATCACATGCCCGGCAACTGTAAATGCAATAAAAGATATATGAAATGTCAGAAACCATACTAAGGGCCGGCACACATTAGGCGAAGCGCAGCGCAGAGCAGTTTTTCACCACCAAATGAATATCAACCTTACGCTTATTGACATACAGTTGACGGTAAATAAACCAACCATGACTATAATTTTTCACTTTCACTCATTAGTTTACATTTTTATTTTCGACTTAATTTCTATTCGTTAGGTTGATATTTCTTTGATTGTGGAAACTGTGCTGCGCTTCACTTCGCCCAATGTGTGCTGGCCCTAAAACGGTATTGGGTCAACACTGTTCCTTCCATGGTTATAGACAAAACTTTTTATGTAGCTATCAACAACGATTAAGGCAGCAGTCTCCTTAGCATGAACTATTAAAGTAGAATATTTTCCGTTAAGAAAGCCAGACGCCACACTGCACTGCATATAGCAGCGTCTCACTTCCACAACGAACAGTGTCCTTCTTCAAGAGTTCATGGTAAGGGAGCTGTCCTTTCAATATGATTTTATATTTCTGCTCAAATTTTGGGGACTTCTTGAAACTGAGACGGCGCAGGCGATATATAGTGCGAAAACACAGGTATACTCTACGTTCCCTCATACTTAGAGTCGAGAGAAACAGCTGGCTGAAGACCTACGTAGATAGATGTCCTTTCTGAACATAGTACGGAGGGGTCTCGAAGCGAGAAGTACAAGGCAAGTGTTTCTTAACCTCTTAGCTTTCAACTGCACGGTATCTCTGAAGCTAGACTTAAAATAAGATAAATATATACGATGATATGTATTATAACGTACGGTGGTAATTTCTGGGAGCACCAGAAGATTCTCGTGGGGTCACAGTACGTCCTCAGCTGTTTCGAATCCCATGGGACAGACCGCATGCGCCATTCCGGAGACACGTACGGATGGTTCAGCTTCGGTAGCGATATCTGCAAGAAGACAACTCAAGGGATACATGGAGGAATATTATACACATTATTATGTACCTATTGTGATCTCCCAAAGGAGACAGCAGAGGGATTTTCGCTATAAGCTCCTGTCAGAGTCGTAAGATGTGGTGGCTTTCGTGGCTCCTCATAAGTTCCATCTCGAAGGTAGTGAGCTAATATAAATCTAGCACTCAAGAATAGGTTCATCGTCTTTTACGACTTGCTGTCCCGGCGACAGAAGAGAAACTTCAATAGGTTAGGTTAGGTTATTTATAGGGTATAGGGTACCTACAACGAATGTTTCATTAATGTAGGTATTTATTTGTGAAACTGGAGGATTATACTTAGTTCATTCCATGTGAGTATATATACAAAATCAAAATACAATTGCTTCTCTTACCACCGAAGTCGTAGACAGAGCCTCACCATAATCACTGCTCATCTTAAAGTCCATGTATCACTGACGAATTTTTACCAAGTATTCAACCCACGCTAAATTCAAACATACACAAAAACAAAGTTTAGCTAGTCCTTCTAACCGGGTCACTAGGCGAGGGTAGTCCAGGCAATGGCGCTTTAACTTTCAAGTAGGGAGAAACAGCATCCCTGGTCCCTCGCGTCATGTCGCTGGTGTACATCTCGTCGCACAGGATGTCGCGCGCCCGCGGGTCAGCTATATCGTCCATACTGACAGCGGGAGTCAATACTACCCGGGGTCGCGTCTTTATGGCGTCCTCCCTGCCTGTGTCTTTTTGTATTTCCTGGATTTACATTAAAGTTAATATAAGAATCCATTGATATCTCGTTTTGGAGCTCTGGAAATTTTTAAGTTTAATATAGGTAGCCACTATAAATTTCGCAATAACATGAACCCCCACATGACGCTGCTTAAATCGTCGTAATAGACGCAAAGGCCGAAGATGATTTCGCAATCACCAAACTCGCGAAACCTAAAGCAAGTGCATCAAATTAAATTCGAAGGCATTCTTCTATTACATTTATAGTATTGACAGACTTTGTTATGGTTGTGTAGAAAACAGTGGTTTGAACTAGATTCTTTGAAAACTATATCTTAAATTTTGCATGAAAATAATACTAACACACGGCTCCTGCATTTTCATCGGGTTTATCCCAACTATGGGATGAGGTTCGTGCACAAAGGAAAATGGTATCGGAGTTGATTTCCAGTCGGAGAGCGTGTGGACGTCCTTGAGGGGCCGAGGCCTGGGCCTCAAGCATGTAGACTTCTCTTTATACAGCGTCTGCACCGGGGGCTTAAATTCAAAGCTCCTGAAATCTGTTCTGTATGTGGTTTGGTAGTCAAAGAGCATCGTCTCCATCCTGCTTATTTGGTCCGGCATCTTGTGTTTATGTAACTTTATTAACTACAAAACACTTAATATAATATTTAATACTGTATGCTTTAAATTAAAGACTTTGATGTGTTGTCAATATGACAAGAAGTTAGAACAGTTTTTTCTTCTCTAAGTATTATATAAAACCACTGTTCTTAAAAAGTATGAATTTACCCAAGGATTTTCTGCTTCGGACTTATTTTATTGTTTACACTTTTATTTAGCTCTAAAGAAAAATAATATATATTTAATATTAGTATTATCATGTATTATATTTAAATTTAAAATGCTGTCGGTATCAAAAGAAAAAAAAATACTTTTAGCAAAATACATGGATAAATAAATATGTCACGATATAACAAAAATCTAAAAGGCTGAGAATGGGTGACACATTATAAATCAAACAAAAAGAGATCATAATTTAAATAATTTATTTTAAAATTCATCAATAATTTACACCAGGTAATTAACATTTCAAACTAATACAAAACCACGAAATAAAACATTTAATTTATTATCACATAATCAATAAAACATGGACAATTGTGGAATATAGAATTATTGTTTATGGACCCCTTGAATACCTACCCAAAAACAACATATATATTGAAATATATTAATATTTAATAATTTATTAAAGTTGAAGGATCTATGTTAGTTATTATTTCAAAAATATTCCTGCTATATCAAATACTTTAATCTTGGAAAGAGAAAACAAAATCTATTATTAATTCATTATTTTCAAAATCCGATAAGATGGATGCGTAAAGAAAGCCAGAAAACTGCGCACAATTTTTTAATAATCTACTATTTATATTTCGCTAACACGAGATCAAAATCACATAATATAAAAATATTAAGTAGATTTTTTATTTATATAAACATTCCTATCGAACGCCAAAATATATATTCTTTACAACAAAAGCATTGATAACATATTTTATCTAATTCATTGTCCTGAAAATATTGTTACAGTACGTTAAATTAATTAAAAGTGCAATGTAGATAATAATATTGTATCTGAAATTTAAAAATCTAATATTTTCCGATATACTTTGTAAAATATAAGTTTTAGACACTATTGAAGAGTAACAGGCGAAATATTTGTTTTATATTCCAGTATTTTAAAGTCTACTTATTTTCTAAACTTGAATGTTGCATTTATTGAGATATGACCTTTTAGAATTGAGAAGCACACTATTTGATTTGTCGGTAAAACAGGATTCATTTCGGTCGGTAAGCAACTAACCTATGAGTTATGACATTAGGTGACGTCACGAGGAATTCCAAAAAACCCAAAATGAGGTTAATCTAGTAATTAACATAACCTAGATAATGTGTGGTTTTTTCTTATATGATGTACGACTCTTCATTGGATATTTCTGAATTTATTTACAGGCAAATTCTCGTAATCTTAAAACAGTTACGTCGTTATGTCAAAAATGACGTTTGTCAAACATGGCGTAAATGACTTTTGCACTAGAGACTAGAATTAAACTGAGCGTTTGCAAACTACGAGAATATACCTGTGACGTTATTTATAAATACCTACAACTTAATACAGAATTGGATCACAATGCAGCAAAATACCTATCTACCTACCCCAGTAATGAGACGGCGTTAATACATAGTATAAATAAACAGCATACTGTATAAACCTTTATATTTGACATTTGTTAACAGCCATAATTCAGCTGGACTTCGTTTAGTAAATATGTCTGATTTGATGTCATGAAAATTGCACACAATATTCACTTTTCAGAAACTGAACAAACACTTTCTCCTACTGCCAAAATTAATAATACATTTTATTTGGCTCAGGTAGGTACAGTCAGCATCATAAATAGCTGAACATTTAATTTTATAAACATACCATTCATTGAAGAACAAATTCTTATATAGTAAAAAGTGTTAAATATTCTCAGATCATCGTTTGGCCGCTCCTATAATTTGAAACAAAAACTTGAATTTGTGTTTGTTTCTTTCCATTATTTGACATGAGGTTTCTTAACATGTTAATCTACTTATGATGCTGACTGTACAATTTTGGTTCAAATATTTAGTTAATCCATTGTTCATTTTGGCCGTAAAATCGAAATATATATTTCCACATAACACCTTTGCTAACATAATTACTGATAAAGGTTTTGTGCAATAACGCATCAAAGTTGAATTAGGCTGGTGCAAAAAAGAAACCATAGACTTCATTAGATCATGTCAAATTTGACGTTTAATACAGAAGATACTGTTGAACTATACCAGAAGAGAATAAAAAAAATAACCGTTCAGGTACATTGTTACAGAACAAAAAAGGAAAATGTATGAAAAACGCAAATCAACTAGGATAATATAATATCGGAACATTATCATTTTCAGAAGTGAGTTGGAATACATCAAAAATCGCGAAATTTTAATAAAATATTTATGAAAAACAATTTACTATCTATCTACTTATTATTAAAAAAGCACACTTTCAGTCTATGCCCCGCAAAGACTACGTTTATTTACATAAAATATATTACAATATTCTTTTTGCATTAATATTATTTTAATTAACTGTGGTAATTCATTTTAATTTAATAGTATGCAATATAGTTTTTTCATAATGTTCACATTGTCCGGATAATGCTTTGATTGGGCAATGTTGATAATTAGACTACATTACTTTCCTAAATCTATTAAAAATGTACACACAATTATGGTAGCTATTATTGCAATAGGTATACATTAAACACAGCAAGTCTTCATTTAAAATTCTTTATCATAAATAAATAAATACCCGATCTGTCAACCCGTCCGCCATTTTAATAACTACCACACTCATTTCAACATTCCAATAAATGAAAGATTCTTTTTCAAACAATTCAACTCTCCACAAAATCGGATATTACGTATTTTATTATAAATTTACTACCACTTAAAACCATAGAGGATACATACAAATACATTTTGACACCTTATATTGACAGGAAAATTGGCGCCAACTTTGACGTTCCAAGATGGCCGCCTATCCTAATTAAAATAGAATTGTAGTAACACCACAAGAAGGCATTGTATAATGATTAGAACAGCCGAGGATGCAAAATTAGCTAGATTTTTCTTATTGCCATACTTTTTAGTATATTTTCGTCAATCTGGGACTTTTATTTCGGCCCAGATTGGGCAGTAGGGGGACGCGGGTCCTCCCCACGACCAGCCTCGGGGTATGGCTAGATGACTAAGGCCCGTTTTGATTGCGCCTGCGTGTCCGTTGAAATTGGTCCTGTCTACCAAGCCGGTGCATAGGATGCCGCTGTGGCCCGTGGCTGAGACATCTACTGTGGTAATTATTTCTTCGTTGAGTAGTGATTGGCAGCTTTTGAATGCTGGAAAAGAACAAATAAAATAAAACTAAAGTGTCATAAGTACTAGTCATATTATCATTCACATGTTATTACGATTTGAACAGATATCGATTATTGAATTTGTTTTTGATCGATCTCTCGATTTAGATGCTACAGCGATTAATATTTAGCCAGTTAAGCAAGCTCAAACGCTGGCTGCCTTCAAATCGTTGGTGAAGAAACATTTTTTTTCAACCGAATTTAAAAAAAATCCCTTAAACAGCTGTATCTCATGATCACTTCTACTGTAACCATTTTATAGTATTATTTATATATTTTTTATAGTATGATTTATATATTGTATAGTATCATTTATATATTATTTATTTATGTATGTATTATAGTTAAGTATAATATTTCGTAGCCATCGTAATATTATATACGAACAGTACACCATCGACTACCCCTTCCATGTCAAATCATAAATTTTTGTCCTTCCAAAGGTTGTCTGGTAGATATCGCTTTTAGTGATAAGACCGCCATTGTACCCTTTAAATTTAAAATTATGTTGTATTACTTCTGTAATAATTTTGGTGTTCAATAAAGTATATTCTATCTATCTATCTATCTTACATATAAAAAAGTAAAAGTAACAAAATTCCAATCGTGAATTGTACATCTATATCCGCATATATGTTGAACTACGTAAAACATAATAATATGAGACTATCTAACGTAGATAATTCGTGATAAAATATATTCATCGATTTAATGAACTTGGAATGAACGATAGCGTAGATCAGTGGTTTTAAACCTTTCTCGTGCGGTCCACTAACGTAAAAAGAATGGGGCCTCTTACTTAAACTATAAATACAAATAAACACCAGAAAAGGTAATTTTAAATAAAAATAGTAAAACTAAAGTGAGGCCTTATAAATTAAAGACACAGTATTGCAAAATAAAACAAATTTCTCTAACTTTATGCGTCTGTTTTGACGATAATAAATAAAAAAACTTATTTAGTAATCGAGCGACTGAATTGATTTCACTCGGGCTCAGTTTGTTCCCCACTTTATTAACCTGAACTTGAAGCTCCGATAGTATTTTTACTTGGCCTAGACACGGGCGTCAGCTTCCAATTGCTATCTACCCAGGGCCTATGGATTCCCAGTCACTATTGCCTATAGGTTGGCAACCGCTGGCGAAGATTATTGCATAATTATCACCGTATTGGTATCTTTTACATTGTTGCCTAAGATTGCTGTTGTCAGGCGGCTATAGATAAATAATGTATTGTGATAATTATGGAGTACATATTTTACTTAAAAGCTATACTCGCAGTAATAAGTATAGTTTTAGTATAGAATATCGCTTAAAAGCTTGTAAAATTTATGAAGCTCAGTGTTGCACAACTAAAAAAAGAAATCGCCCTTTACGCCCTTTAATAGGTACGACATTCTGGCATCGTAAAAAAAATACCGCGATATTTTAGGGTTGTAACCCGTCCTTCTTTTTTAAGTTTTAATGATTTCTTAATTGTATTTCATTTAGTCTAAACTGTGATTAAGGGACAGACAATAACAAGAGTAACTTTTGCATTGATAGATGATATAAGCGTAGTAATAACATTAGTTCTATCTTAGATGCTCTCCAGATAACACGGAAGATAAAGAGATATATGTCAAAATACACCGCTTTGCTTGTCACCTTTGTAGTGTGGTACGGGGTACTAAAAGTTGTCACCACGGTAACGTCCTTGGCTTAGGCGTATTAATATTTAATTCAGTGTAAATTGTCGTAGGTATAACATTTGTCGTGTCATGTTTTGTTATGTGAACTACGCCCATTGTCCTTTGGTGTCAGTTATGACTTATTACGTTTTAGTAACATAGTTTATAGTAGGCCTTTCGCTGTGAAAATATCGCGGCTATTCCCACGTACTGTCATCCATACTAATATTATAAATGTGAAAGTAAGTCTGTCTGTCTGTCTGTTACACCTTCACCACTAAACCGCTGGACGGATTTTGATGAAATTTGGCATGTAGAAAATTAAAGTCCCGAGAAAAGACATAGGCTACTATTTTTTTTAATTCAACTCTCTAAGAGGTTTGAATAGGGGTTGACGCAGGCGAAGCCGCAGGCAAAAGCTAGTATTTTATATCTCGTGATTATTAATGCAACACAATGGATATATCAATGAAAATGCTTAACAGATAGTGATAAAATGTGTTTTAAACTTGGTGAAAATCAAAAGTATGTTAGCCTACTTATGTTACTATTTTTGGTCTTTGATATGTTATTTAGAAGCAGTTTGGCCTTTTTACAGTCTAGTTACATGATTGATATATCATTTTAATTAATAGCAGGAAAAACACTTTCTTCTTTGTAATGTCTTTACCACATAATTAAGTCGCCAAATTATTGCACTTATAAAATAGCAAGTCATTAATCTTCTTATCGTATGGTTGATGAACAACCTGGTGTCAGAGTTTAAACCGCCTGTAGGCCTCTGACATGGCTTTACATACCGTTAAAAAATCTCTCAGGTGTGCCGGTTTCCTCACGATGTATTCTCTCACCGTTTTTAGCGACTGATAACTAATTTATAATACGCACATGAATTCGAAAAGACATTGGTGCGTGCCGGGGTTTGATCTTACGACCTTGGCAGTCCTACGGTCATACCACTCGGGTATCAGTGCTTAGCCATTAATCAGACTTATAATTTTATTACGAATCATAATCTTTGCTTAGAAAAACACAAAACTTCCACGAACAAATTCATAAATAAATTCAACTTCTGAAAACATTCATAACGTCAAGCGCTTCAAGGGTAATTTTAGTCCATATCGATTTGAGTAAATTGTGTCGTTTCTGCACTTTGCTTATGTAATCTACGACTGGTATAAAATACTACTTGAGTTGACATTTAAGTTATAGAAAGACCATATTTCTCTTTAACTTAATACATTGACACAGGTTAGGTTATAGCATTTTCCTTAAAAAAGTTATTTAAAGTTGTAAAATATTTGTGACTTTCTCAGTGCTGTGAATACTTTTTTCGATGAATCTTAGGTGCCTGCTGCAAATATAGAACCTACTCAAAGAGAACGAACGGACGAAGAGAACGAAAACTTAATCAAAGAGCATGACTGGCGCCTAATTCTGCTTTCCTTATACCTACAAACAGGACGACACTCTATTTACTTCAATAATACAACTTCTTGCTTCTTGTAAATAAGAAGAGGACAAGACCTTCCCCGCTGGAAACATTAATATCGCTATCTCTCTCTATACTTACATTGCACATTACTCGTAGTCCTGAACTCTCCAATGAAGACTAGCTCGATGTTGCTGGTGTCAGCCAACTCCGCTATACTCCTCAGGCTGGTGACGTCATCAGCTTGCAACGCTTCCTTCAAGTGCACGTTCACCACGACGATCGGTCGACTGCATAGCAGGAATGCTGAAAAGAAATGACAATATTTATGTACTGTATCTAAAGATCGCGACAAATGTACGATGCTTCATTTATCTGAGCAATTAAACTTATATAAAAGTAACTGTCTTTTCCACAGTTTGTCGAGGTTTCCAGATAATTAATTAGTTAGTTGAACTGTAAAACGCACAGAAATGCCACGATAGCCATTCCTTCTAAGTTAAAAAAAATATCGTGCATAACTGGCGTTGTTAGGGTAAATTTTCCATACTGATAATATAGTGTCATGAGACGAGACCTCACTTTATTATTTATCTAAACTGCGAAGAGATAAAAATAGTTAAGATGGAAAGATACAACCAAACAAAAACATTGAAATTTCAGATAAAAATCCAGAAAAGTCTAGATTGTTCGTCTGCAAAAGTGGTAAAACTGATAAATTGATGCGTCGCGACGTGATGTTGTAAATAAATATTGTTTTAAAGCCGTATTTGAATTAAAGAATTTATTCACGACTAAAAATTACGGAGCCTTTAGAGATTTTGCACACCAGCACATACGTCGGTTGTGCGTATACATAATTTTTTTAGGTGGAATTTTACTTTTCATCCCTGATTTTTCTAAGGTGACGAATTTTCCTAGAGACGATAGACGAATTTTCTGGTTCAACCACAAAAAAAAAACAAAAATTTATTTAAAGAAAATACGAATCTGAACGCAGCCTTACACAGCTTTAGATAAGATGCTATGACACATGGATGACTAGCGCGCAGCTGAGAATATCCTTTGTACACATTCATCATTTGCATACAAAAAACAATGCTTCTGGAATTTCAAATTCATATTTCATCAGTGTCAAATCTATAGAAATACCAAAATGTTCTTATGTCTGTAGGGCTTCAAAGAGTGATGATACATTGATCAGTCACCTTCGCAAGTTGCAAGCAACTTCTTCGATCTTTTTAACACGGCATGAGTTTTTCTTAATAGATTGTCGCGTCATATCGATACAATAGAAGAATACTTTATTTTTTTAAGCGAACTATTGTTCAGCGGTAAGTAACATAAATAGTTATTCAAAATAACAAATGACAAGTAAGCAATTATTCTGAACATCTATTTATAAAGCAACAAATGAACGGCATTATTTTTATTATAATGGAAGTCGTTCGACTTAAAAGGAAATTTCCGTCACTTAAAAGCAATAATGACAGTTTAGTTGTTATGACGTTATTAACCATTTTCTAAACTGAACAGTTAGGTACTACGTGGTTACGAGGAACATTAGCTAGCGATAAGCTTTTTAGAAACATTAAAAAAAAATGGATATGATACGATACAGGATTTTCTCCTGTATCGTAGGTGCGTTTCACAAACATGAAATAGCACATACACAAACACCCAGACTCGGGACAAATAACTGCGGATCGCACAAATTTTTGCCTCGTGCGGGGATCCAACCCGCAACCCTTGGCGCAGCAGTCCAATCGCTTAGCCACTGCGCCAATCAGGATGTCAACATCTTATCTACTATCTCTCTACATTTAGGCCTAAAATCGACGCAGATGTAAAACGATACATCTAAAAAGCTGCAATTATAGTTAAGTACGTATTACAATAGGGAATACGGACCTAAATCTAGGTCACCCGTCCTTTTCACAACAAAAATACAGTAACATCCAACCAATACGTAAATATGACTTGTCGAGCCTATCCGTTTCACCGACATACGCTACCGTTCACCGAACCGCCGACTTCGCCGACAAATAGGGCCGTTGGCCGTCAACTTCGCCGACAAATATGGCGATTGGCCGTCAACTTAGCCGAAATCGGCGAACGGAACTGGCCTTTGCGCTGATAGTAATAAAGGCTGAATGGTATCGCCTTTGCCCGTATAATAATATGAATGTCGACACATTGAATATGGCCCGGTAATTAGCATTGGTGTTTATATGCTGCGATATTGTATTAATATGCGGTTTGTGTTAATCGGTAATCGGTCGACTTCCTTTGAGTTCGTTTGTTGGGTTAAACGAGTTTACTATAAGCATGAACTTTGTACTGAATTTACGCGTAACAGAATAAAAACAATATTTTTGTAAAATATATGGCTCGTTAAAAAAAAAAATACAGGTATCCTGCTTTCTTCTTCTTAGCGTGTCAATGGCAAAAAATTAAAATTAAAATAAAATATGTGTATAAAAATAATATAATATATGTATATGTATAAATACTAATTATATAATAATAATTATTCATTTGCCAAGATTATATTAGCTTTATAGTAGGCAACTACTTACTAGAGCAACAAGAATAATAAATTTAAATGAGTTTACATAAACTGTGTGGATTTTCGCATGTCATAAGATTAAAAATTATTAATTTTAATCGTGACCCAATTTACGTCTTATTCCCATAAGTAAAATCTTTATATCACTGAGGCATAATAATCCTTTATTTAAATCAATCAATTGTATTCTTAATTAGGTACCTAAGTATATAACAGCAGTTATTTAAAACAGTAGTTAAATATTTGATTACCTAAGATAACTCTATTATCCAATAAAAAAATAATGTAGTAGGTAGGTAGTAAAAAATTATGTTGAAATCGGACATGAACACGACTCTGATTACGATATAAACGTAATATCGCAAGGAGGACGATAATTCTGTGTATTATAAAGATAAATGAATGACCTTAAATGATTTAATATGCCGTGTGGTATCCGGCTTAGAATTGACCACCCCCAATCCTCCCGTGGGTGTCGTAAGAGGCGACTAAGGGAAAATTCAGAAGATGGGCAGCAGCGTCTTCTGTAACTCCACCACCAATACTGCGATCCCCAAGCCGCTTGCCAAGCGTGGGGATTATGGCAAACCCCCCCGCTTAAACGGGGAGGCCTATGTTCAACAGTGGACGTCTTTTGGCTGATGATGAATGAATGATGAAATGATTTAATTGTCGAACCATTTTTAGGGTTTTGTAGTCCGTTGTATTCGTCAAAATGTCAGCTGAATTATAATTTTATTCATAGACTTGATTTCAAGAGTTTATGGCAGGGGGGCAGATCCCACAAATATTTGTCAGTTACGGGCAACGATTGACACGCACGATGTCTTATGTTGCAACAGACGACCGGCTTTCAGGTAACCGTACAGGTTCCAAGTAGACCACAAAACCTACAGGATTTATTGTTATCAAATGATATATTAATTGGAATGTTACTGTAAGACCAAGGTACAAAGTACTAGCTTCGGAAAACGTCCTGTTTTAGGAGTTCATGCTAAGAGGGCTGATGTTAGAGATGTAAGGAATATACTCTTAATAGGTACAGGTATTATAATACAAGCCACTCGTATTCATATTAGGATAAGCGAATGTAAATATTACGAATACGCCGTATTCGTCAAATATTAGTCAGCAAAGATTTACGATTGGCAGGCGGTTACCGCGCTGGCGATCACTGGCCTAATCCGTGTAACGTCGCGTCACGCGAAATACAACCGAATAGGTAGCAACGTTTAATATTAATATTAAAAGCGAGTAGCGAATTTTGAATCGTTGACTAATATTTGACTAATACCCAGTAATAGGTATGCTAATACGAGTTAACTAATATATTCAATATTATGAATACCTAAATATCATCCTAATATAACATCTCTAGCTGATGTATATTCCTTTCAAGTACCTATTTGACATTTAGTTTATTAACTTGTTAAACTACTTCAGCTCCCTTACCATGAACTCTTAAAGCAGGGCAGTTTACGTTGTTGAAGCGTGACGCAGCATTACACTGCACGTAGCGGCGTTTCGCTTACACATAGTAAACTGTACTGCTTTAAGAGTTCACGGTAAGGGGGCTGCTGCTAACTTTACTCAAAAGCGATAATGTCTAGCTAGACTAATTTTATAAAGAGGTAAGACTATATATTTGTATGTTAGGGATAATCTTCGAAACTATCCATCGACTACTAGTTTCGAACTCGAACGAAGCCCTTATTCATGAGCTGGTTACGCGTGCCGAACTCTGCCGCGTATCCAGCTCATGACTAAGGGCTCCGTTCGAGTTGGAAACAAGTCGGGCATTCCCGAATACACACGTGAGTAAAAAGTATATAGTAAATAATATGAATAAAACTCACGATAGTTATTATAGCCAAATATCCAGCGGATTTTCAAAGTTGTTTTACAAATATTTAGAATGGAATGGAATGGAACTTCAGGGTGGACTTAGGATATTTTTATTCCGGAAAAGACGCGAAGAAAAATTATATGCATACGAATTCGCGGGTTGAATCTGGTATTATATTGTTTGCACGAATGCTAAGCTGTTTAGTCGATTTATTACATTATGAGAAATTATGAGTCATAGAATGCTCTGTTGGCAGTTTAGGACTTCATACAAAAACTAGATTTGAGACTAACAAAAATTATGATAATTTGACATTGATTTTGTTGTCACTTGTTAGCCTTCAAATCCTACCAATTCGAAATGATCTAACCTAGCTATAATGATCTAAATATAGCCTTCCTGTTGCCTGTAGGCTGTTTATATCGTGCATATAGTTTCGATGTAAGTAATTTTTTTAAACAGTCTCAGTTAGTATTAGTTTGAAAGGGTACAGTACCTAATTACTGAATCGCGTTTCCGTCTTATCGATTTTTTCTAACTTACTACCTAATATAACTTGAGTTTCAACTTTAATGTTTGGTTAATCAGATAAGCTCGCCGCCTATTACATTGGGACTTACAACATAACTGGCGAAATGTGGGTGTACTATATGTACACCTCTGCTTACCCCTCCGGGGAATACAGGCGTGATGATAAGATGTATGTTAAAAGCCCAAAGAAGTCTAACACAGTTGTCAAATTTCTTTGGGCTTTTAACATCGATCACAGAAACACTCTTTTGGTTTTAGCACGTAAGACTTCAGCACACCCACTCTTTATAGAGGTCAGTGAGCACACCCCTGTCTTCCCTAGAACGGAGGACTTCATCTGGATTTCTACCACGCTTTGTATTATGTAGTCTCTTATTTTTTACACGACTGCCCAAAAAAGCAGTGTTATGTTTTAACCGTTGTCAAAAAGGAGAATTGGTGTGTAGAATTCTAATATTTAGCAGCTATATCTAAAAAGATTGTGCCATTTTATTGGGCCTGGTGGAAATCCTCATGGACTTTCTCTGTCCTGGGAAAGGACTGAAGGACTCTAATCTAGAATCGTACCAGCTGAAACCACCAGAGTATTTCCACCGCTACTGTGTGCTGGTCGCGGTAAGAGACGAAGCATTATCTCGCAACCCCAATAAGGCAGTACAATCCCAAAATATTTGGAAAAAGGTTAGACAGATGATGACCCAAATCCGTGACCGACGAGCTCACTGTGGGCCCTATAAATGGCAATAGGTTCGCCTTATTGCATTAGACTTGTGATGATTGGAATGTTGGTGCAATACTAATACCTCTTATTCGGAAATATCAGGCAAAATCTTTTATAATTCAAAACGTCGCCACACACTAGGATTTTTCCCTGTATCATGGGTGCGTATCACAAATATCACATACAGAAACACCCAGACTCGGGAAAAACATCTACGGATCACGCTACGTTCAGTGTAATGCGGCGTCTCGCTTTCACATCGTAAACTGTTAGGCAGGTCGTCGAGATTTATGTATGTTGTTATAATATATTATTTACTATATAATTATGTAAGTTATAAAGCTATTAAGTGTTAATTTTCCTTAAACAATGACACTAATAAAGTCATTATATCCCATAGTACAGCTATAAATATGAAGTTTTATTGTCGACCTCGAATTATTATTGCTCTTGCAATTTTAATGTGTTGCAACTGCTTTCTCTGTAATTAGTGTTTCATTATCAATGCTGTGTTCAATAAATTATATACGCTGCGGTTTATTAGTTACAAGAGAATTGTATAATTGCCCTATAAAATCAATATCTATCATACCTATTAAAATTATGTATATCGATACACCTGTATTGCGCAGAGGCTCCAAGTAACGTGGCTACCACGCAGATCAGTCGATCTGCGAGGTTAAGCCGTGCTCGCCGCGGTCAGTCTTGTGATGGGTTACCGCTTTTACATGTCGAGATCCCTCCGTGTTTCGGAAGGCACGTTAAGCCGTTGGTCCTGCGCCATTGCAAATTAGTGACGCATTACTTTGGTACAAAAGTCTTTATAAGGACCTTTTTACCTTGTAAAGTGTGTGTAAAGCAATTAATTAAGTTTTTATTTAATGGTTATTATTGTAGGTATCGTGTACACGAGGAAACTGCAGAGAAAAACAAACGCAACGCTGGCTTCAGAGTTCAGTAGTTTTATCTCTGTCTTAAATATGATGTCATGCGATCTAAAAAGCAGTCGCGAAGAATGTTTTCTTCTTCTTCTTATCATATGGTTGATGAACAGCCTGGTGTCGAAGATTAAACCGCCTGTAGGCCTCTGACATGGCTTTACACACCGTTGAAAAATCTCTCAGGCATGCCGGTTTCCTCACGATGTTTTCCTTCACCGTTTTTAGCAACTGCTAATTAATTTATAACGACCGTTTAAGATGTAGAAGCGAGACGCCGCTACGTGCATTAATGCGGCGTCCCGCTTACACAACGTAAACTGTCCTGCTGTAAAAAAACGGTGAAGAAAACACACACAGACACAGATTTTTTGTTATTTATCAACCATACGATAAGAAGATCATGACTAATTCTTCTAAAAGTAAGCAAAGGGTATAATTATTATATTGTACATCGATATTTTAATTTTACAAGTTGGTAAAGTCCCTTTTCCGTATTGTAAGGGTGGTGATCCTACCGTTATTTATCGGGCACAATAAATAACAACTACAATTAATCAACTATTAAAATTGTAGGTATCTATCTAAACCTTGTAGTTGTAATACAGCAAGTTAAATTGACATTATTCGTTGTTGTTATTAGATTCGATCACAATATTATTTTTACACATGTTACCTATCAGCTGGTCACAACAAAACAAAGTTACCTATTGCCGTGGGATAGGATTGTTATTATTACTTTCAACATTGCTTAGAGTACCTTCACAACGTGTCTAGATACATTAGCCAGAAAGTAAATAGGTTATTCACTTGCATTCACACCCATGCACTTTCGGAATTCGGTTTCAATTTGATTCTTGAAACACTCGACTGTTTCCCATAGGAGTAAGCAATGACTACGTCTTTCTATTGGCTGTGATCATGGTATACGCCTTGCGCGTCATTCTCTCTCAACTTCTTCATCACCTTCATCAAAGTATGTATATACTTTAGAGTACTCCTAACCTGATTATCCAAAACATCTCTGAATCAGAAGAATGGTTACCAAGTATTAGTGTTTGTAAAATGCTTAACCATGTCTGTAGAACGGTAACACGATACAGTAAAAAAATATAAGTGCAAAACAATGTCTCTTAAAAAGATACTCTTAAAAAAAAATGCGGACATTTCCGTCACAACATACGTGCACCAAAACACCATAACCCTAATTCACGTACAGTCGGTTAAATCCAAGCGACAGAGTCAGCAATAAATGTCCACACGGGTCGTATGAATTGAGCCAATTATGCAGATTCAGCCCAACGATGGCGAATTGTTCATTGTTAGGCCGATCGATGCTCAATGCTTAATTAAACGTGGGTTTGGAATTCGTCTGCTGATTTCTTACGGACTAGGCTTTCTCTGAGGTTTGCTCCTGTAGGTTAACTGACAGGAACCGACTTTTTTGGTATCAAAGTGACGTTATACTCTGGTCCACTATTTCTAATGCTCTGTGGTGCCTGTAAAGCCTACGTCACTCTCTAGCCTATAAAGTAGAGGTTCTTAAACTTATTCCGCCTACAGACTGCCCACCTTGCAAATTAATTATTTTTTAGCGCTCCCCGAATTTTTTTTTTACATTTTTGACACCCCAATGAATGTCCCATTACTTTCATTAATTTGATTATAATGTGCTTTATTAGTCTGTCAATCAATTTCAATTTTAAAACTAAGCTAATGTGAGAGATGAATCTTATGATTTTTAACAAGTTTGTTGTTACCAGGTTCGAAATTCAATATGACTTTAACACCCGCCTTCTGGGCCCCTAATCGGCCCGTTACCGCCTACTTTGAGAAATACTGCTATGAACTTCCAGAGAAAAATATTTTTTCTGCGTGGTTACTATTAGCTTGCAGGTCATTTTCCGCTATAAGAGCGAGACGCAGCGTTACACTGAACTGCACTGAAAATTACCTGCAATACAAGCTCATAGTAAAACACCTGTAGCCTCATAGAGGGAAAGAGAGAATGGGAACTGTTTATCAGGAGACTATTCATCCACATTTCGCTGTTTGTCATAGGTCCTACTTAAATATGTGAAGTCTTATGCAATTATTTGGTTCCAAGTCTACTTTGCCACTCAAGTCCCATAAAATGGGCCTCGTGTCTATTGCAATCATTGGGTCCACAACGGACTGTTCCTTAATTCGGTACTCCAGCAACCGCTATTGTAATCTTGATCACCTGATATTTACGTGCGATTTTGCTCTTGGTTTATATAACTTGTGTAATATAATCCAAATTTTGACCGACACATAGTGCCGCTGGGTAGTTTGTTGCGCCGCTCCTTCTACCCAGCTATATCACAGGAAAGCGGTGACGGGTGGGCGTTTTGGGGTCCTGTCTTGATGTAATTTGACGTGCAAAAAGTTCTTTTTTAAGTCTATTTTGATTAAATGATTTTTATCTATCTTTTTTATCTTTAATCTTCTGGAAAAAGAAGTGGTAAATTGTTTTATTACCCTTTGAGTTGCTTGTCGGTTCTTCACCATAGGAATGACATTTTTGGAAACGGGCAACTGACATCTTGACGTTTCATAAGCGCATGTAATTAGTTTATATGGAATAAAAACTATTTGATTCTAATTAGTTCTAAGTAGAGAATGTTAGGATTCAAGCCAGGCTTTACAAAAAATTCCACAGCCAGATATCCAGATTACGTAATAAGTAAAGCCAGTTTCAGTGCAATACTCGGCGGTTATTTACCAAACACGATGTAAACATTCACGCATGCGCGGTTCGGGGAAACGCGATAGCAATAGCAATAACGATGCGATTACGTGTTCATCGCGTCGCGTGCGCTAACCAAACTTTGTTAATAAGTAATAAGTACTCTGCTTCAATAAGATTTGCACTAAAAGTATTAAATTTTCACGTTTTATTTACACAATTATATAAATTGATAAAGGAAACTTGAAAAATGATGGACACGAGCGGGATTCGAACCCGCGACCTTCGCCGATCCGTGGCGCTGCTCTAACCAACTGAGCCACCGTGTCGCTGCTCGCATCCATCGAATTTCAAGTTCCCTTTTAGTATTTACGTCTTTTTTCAAGTTTCCTTTATCAATTTAGATTCAAGCTTAGCATGGGCAACATGCTAAAATGGCACCAAAAGTCATACAATTATATAAGTTAAACTACTGTAACATTAGCATAAGTATTTATGTAGGATTCCTCGAAAGGGTAGTTAGAAGTATACACATACGTTTTCCCCAGTTATGTTATTAAAACAAGCCTATTGCCATTATCCGAGCACAAATCCAGACTTCGTGCTGCTACTGAGAATTTGCAAACAGAAATCTCAATAACACTACCCGACTAGGGAAACGAACCCAGGACTCAGTCGTGTTTGCGAGCACTAAACACTAACCAAACAGTCAGGGAAGTCAGACTTTTTGGAATCAGCATCAGGCACAAAAATGTTGTTTAAATTTTTTGTGATTTGAATTTAAATAGATTGTACACGAATTAGTTCACATCATCATCATCAGCCGGAAGACGTCCACTGCTGGACAAAGGCCTCCCCCTTAGAACGCCACAATGAACGACAACTTGCCATTAGCATCCACCGGTTGCCCGCAACTCTGACGATATCGTCGGTCCACCTGGTGGGAGGCCTGCCAATGCTGCGTCTTTCGGTTCGTGGTCGCCACTCGCATCATCGTCACAACTTTTTTTCTGCAGCGGTTATCGTTTGTTATTGTTCAGATAGCAATTGGTAATTTGATTAGGCGAGTTCTGACTTGTGTATTATACTATATTTGATATTAATGGCGCTAAAATTAAGTGGCAGGCGGACAATATAAAAACGCTGTATACAGCTGAATAAGCGTATTTAGTTCCTTAGGGCTTATTCTATACAGACTCCTTAGACAAGTGGCAAAACGCTTGACGAATAGAAATGGAATAGAATAAAAAATGTATGGGGCTGACACATGTCATCGATAACTTATTCGAAACATGATGTCATCCCCATACATTTATCATTCTATTCTATTCGTCAAGCGTTTTGCCACTTGTCTAAAGGGGCAGTTTGTTTTTAACCGTTTTTTTTCCTTTTTTTAAATACGTTGCCCCACACTAGGAATTTCTCCTGTATCGTGGGTGCGTTTCACAAACATGTAATAATACAAACACCCAGACTCGGGACAAAACATCTGCGGATTTCAATAAATAGGTTATCAATGTATTTGATCTTTGTGTGTTGCGCGATTACACCTGTATTTAATGATATCTATCAAGTATTTAATGATATCTATCAAGTATTTTAACAATTAATCCAGGTATATTTAGACACTTATAATATTATAATCCTCTTACTGATAAACAATGTCTATAACCACAACCTGTTGTCTTCTTCTGTCGAATGTAAAATTACAGAAGACAGAAAGAGAAATCGGTGTATTACTATTTATCCGCTATACGTTTATAGGTAACCGTAAATACGAAACTTAATGCTTATTTAAGTTTACGGCTAAATACTAAACCGATTAAGGATATGGACTACTAAAGTTTACCACAGGAAGGTCTCAGTTAAACTATACCATAACTATTTACACTATAAGATATATTAAAACAAAATATTACTTCCATTATTTTTGTGTGAGAAAATAATCTACTAATCTTCGTTAAGTTTACGTTACGTTTGAAGTTGTACTCACGTGTTAAATCGAGAATGCCCAAACAGTTTCGGACTTAAACGGAGCCCTTAATATGCGCTGGTGACGTGGCGAAATCTCGTGAGTAAAAGCGGAAAATTAGATAATAATTCGGAAAATTTAACAATAAGGTAAGAATCTTTAAGAATACCTATATATGTTTTAAGAAGAGCATTATCATAATCTTGTGTAGGTGTATATGTACATATGTATGTGATAAGGCAACCCCGCTAACTATACTTTGGACTTAGATCCCATTATGTTATCATGATTCATTACTTATCAAACCGCTACCATCCTCGGACTTTGAAGTTAGATTTACGCTTGCTAGCATGTACAGGAAAGCATGAATACCTAACTATTAATAATATAATAATATTAGCCTGTAACTGTACTGATAAATAGTATTATATATTAATGTCCTCAGCTAAATCAAAGCAAAGGATTTAAATCAGTTTTTCTCATCCATAATATGTTTTTTTTTTTTCGGGACAAGCCCACCACTCGTGCCCATCATTGCAACTCCTGTAAGACTGACATAGGTTACTATTTTTTTAATTCCATGCTCTAAGGGGTTTAAATAGGGGATAACGCGGGTGAAGCCGGGGGCAAGAGCTATATATAGGTAATAGGTATATATAATAATATTAACCAAAAATCTAAATTAACGCGAGCGAAGCCAAAAGCTAGTTTAATATAATTATGAATTTTATCCAAGTCGCAGCGTTAGCAGGCCACTCACCAGGTGGACCGATGACATCGTCAGAGTTGCGGGCAACCGGTGGATGCAAATGGCAAGTTGTCGTTCATAGTGGCGTTCTAAGGGGGAGGCCTTTGTTCAACAGTGGACGTCTTCCGGATGATGATGTTTTAATGGGAAGGTAAACCGACAAGAACTGATGAAGATTTGCTGCTGGACCAACAGTTTACCATGAGCATTTAACTAAACTTTCCATAGTAGGTAAATACGCCTTTACCTACTATCTCCTTTTCTGGTTGATTTCGTTGCGGTTCTCAAGGCACTAAAATAATTTCGTTGGGTCCATTTGAAAGGTGCCAAGTTTGCCAAGGTGGATATTAATGGCTATCATTTTGAATCCTAGCTTACAGGAGTTACAATGGTAGCCACGAGAGAAGCCCATCTCACGATCCAATAAAGTAATGGTTCCAAGGAAAAATAGAAGTTTCAACAACTTTACAAAAGACATTTGTTACCTATTTATCGCTTGATTTCCAAAGCATACAATCTGCACTCACCTTGCGGGGCGGCAATGTATCTGTCGCTTCGCAACGCCGTCAGCTCGCTGACGAGGCGCCGAGCCTCGGCCGCCTCGGTCAGCAGACACACTTGATCCAAATCTATGTCCTCAACGGTGATGCCTTTGGTCACCGAGTCGTAGATGAAGCCCAGTTGCTGGCTGCAACAAGATTTATGTTAAGAGTGACCATGAATCTTGTAAAGGTTGCGACAAGTTTGCTTTAACTGTATAGTGTATCCGTAAATTAAAATACTCAATACTTTATTGCATTCCATAATAGTACATAGGTGGACTCAAAATATTACAGATCATTACGGACCCTGTCGGGCACAGCAAAAGCGGCAGAAAGAGGGTTAACCTAGTAATTACCACTTAAAAATTATACACTCATATTTAAGGAACTTATTCTAATAAGTAATCTTAGATATTGTATTTATATATTTAAGTTCGTTTTTAATAATTGTAATAAGATAATATAGATATTTTTCTTTAAAAAAATAAATAAGTAGTTTATGTCGGCTAAGGGCCCTCGACATCTTCCGGCTGATGACAATGAAGGGCCCTCGTAACCTGGCCATCTGCAGAATTTTTTAATTATCGTCAAATACTCGCAAGTCGCAATACCCAATTTTGGGACAACAATTACAAGCTACAGCAATAGCTTTAAAACCAATTAAAGAGTTTATTACTGCAGGTAAAGCACCCATACTACACAAACCAAAATTAACAAAATCAATTTTAGGCTTAATCATTCTATACAAGTTTATTTCACGGTAAAACGATTCTCATATCACCGATTTGTCACAAGAATATCTAACATTAATTAATTAACAATTATAATTAGCTTCTCAACGTCAATTAAATACACGATAACATAGTTGTTATCATAGCGGTCCTCTGTTTTAGTTTCAACCGTCCGGCGATTACTGTCATTGGTGTCAGAGAGCAAAATAATATAATGTTTATTATTCTGCCATCTGCGACTCTGTGTATCTAAATATGTTTGAGGGTTTCTAGTGTTACAGCTGATGGGAATGGTGACTCATTTTAAAAGACTTTGTCGTAGAATTTTTGGCAATGACAATACATTATCATTCTAGCGGATCCGGCAGACGTCGTCGTCGTGCCCGGAAAAGTAGCGACACCAACTGCGTCCAATTGTGTTTTCAAACCATCTAAGAACTCATTGATATATACACACAAAATTTCATCCAAATCGATCCAGCCGTTTAGGAGGTGTTAAGTAACAAACACACGTACATATTTTTTTTATACCTATACTAAGATGGGACCTACAACTTATGTATGTATGTAATTAGATAAACGTGGTACGAGTACTATATTTATTATATACGAGTATTATATATATATTTCTGCAACATAAACACAGGCCTAATGTTATGTAATATTTGTTGTCTTGTATGTTTATGTTATAAAATTCACTGACCTACTTAAAAATTATTGTATGCCATTATGGCGGGTCATAGCTGTGTACAATCTCGGAAACATGTAACAACTATTTGCTTACCTATGTACCACAATAAAGAATTTTGTATTTGTATTTGTAATAATGTCAATAAGCCAGTATAATAATGCCAACATCCATTTGTATAGCTCACACAAATCGGTAGTGTCAAGGAATAACTACAAATTAGAACAGACACAATGTCCGAGTTTAACTTGGTAACAATGCATACAAATGCGGTCTATAAACCTCAGCTACATGTGTACAATAAAAATGAAGTAACGTTATTGAGATATTAAAGCAGCTATGAGCGCAATGCGCAAATCTTTTGGCCGAGAGATCCTCGGATTCTGGGACTCGCTATTTAAGTTAAACTCTAGTACAGGGTTGGTGAAACTTTATGGATCAAAGTGCCATTTTATTCAAAAGTCAAGTACATGAGGCCATAGATGTGCCATCAATTTATCTTAACTTGGTGATTATTATTATTATCGTACCAACAAATAAAAACTTGCTTGTCTACCATATGCCAACAACACAATTTTTCGTATTTCGGCCATACATGCGTAGAGGTGACAAAAGTTTGGACGAGCTAATTGTGGTCGGGATAACCGAAGGAAAGAAAAAGAAGGAAAAGATCGCGTGGTCGGTCACCAACAAGATAGGTCAATCAAGTATGACAGATACTCCTCCTTCAAATTCTATACGATCGTAGAAGACGCGCTGCCCCCTTAGACAAGTGGCAAAACGCTTGACGAATCACTACATAGTATAGAACAAAGTCGCTTTCTCTGTCCCTATATCCCTATGTGTGCTAAAATCTTTAAAACTACGCAACGGATTTTGATGCGGTTTTTTTTAATAGACAGAGTGATTGAAGAGGAACGTTTATATGCATAACAACATCCATTAAATAGTGGAGAAATACTGTTATTTTTGAATGACATAGGCTATATATTTTATACCCGTGCGAAGCCGGAGCTGGCCGCTAGTAGAATGATAAATGTATGGGGATGATATCATGTTTCGACTATGTTATGGATGACATGTGTTATCCCCATACATTTATCATTCTAATCGATTTCTATTCGTCAAGCGTTTTGCCACTTGTCTAAGGGGGCTGAACAGAAACCGGCCGAGGCCGAACATCCGCTCCAGATGGAAGCCTGATGCTGACCACGATCCTTAGTCATGAGGGACCGACTACACACATAGTAATTATAGGAAAATAATAAACTTAAGTCATATCACTCTATACTCGACGATCGGTGGCGTGCCTTAAATATATCATCGCAAGCCATTGGTTTGCCATCCCTGATTTAATAAAACCGGCTATAAGCTGAGAAAATGAATGCACAAAGTTTTCAGTCGTGAAGCTGAATTAAACCGTCTGAATGGAGTTTAGGGGTAAACGCTGCCGTATTTATTGTTTTCTTTTTAATTTTGTGAAGCAGTTTCAGAATGTTACGTCATTGTTTTGCGTGCAATTTGTTCTTGATTTATATAATTTCCATTATACTCCAGATTTAGACAGACAGATTGTGTTGCTGGGTAATTTGTTGCGCCGTTTCTTCTTCACAGCTATAGCACTAGGAAGCGGTGACGGGCGGGCGTTTTGGGGGCTGTCTTCATGTTATTTGACGTTCAAAATATACTATTATTCTGTAGTCTATTTTGAATAAATGATTATTATCTTATAGCTGTATTTTAAAAACCATTCAGTCTAACGTACAATGTAGGACATGTTTTAGATTCTTCAGTTAAAGTGCCGACACTGTAATAATATTATAGTTTCATAATGCAAAAAGTTATGCGATTATGAACACAAATAATACGTGCTACTCAAAACAATAGGCATGTGAGTCCCGTGCTGAACGACTGATATTGTTAATGCAAATTCAATGAAACTGTGTTTGTGGGACCCCTAAACCAATAACCCTATTTCAGTGAAATTCAGAATGGAGAAGGCTTAAAACCTGGATAATGAATGATTGAATGCTTTTATTTCTCTTAAAAAATTCTTAAAAACTAGATACATAGCCCCACAAAACTGCTTACGCAGTTTAACTGTGAGATCGTTGGGTCTCTGTTACAATAATAATAATAACATAATATAGGTTTATTATATATATATTACCTAATATTAATACCTACATTTTATATTGAATCTAATAATTAATAAATATTTCTTTAGGTGACGTGCAAATTTTAATTTCTTATCTTCTTTTCTGATGTCGACAGGCAAAGTATTCAATAGATAGGGAATGCGTTTTCTTAAGGTTCTGTCACCATAATAATAACAAACTGCTGGCTACGCTTAAACTTATGGAAAGTATAAAATAAAATAATCTTTTTAAGGTCCGTGTGTATCCGGCCTAGAATTGACCAATGCCTCTCCGCCCGTGGGTGTCGTAAGATGCGACTAAGGGAAAATCCATAAGATGGGCAGCAGCGTCTTCTGTAACTTGACCACCAATACTGCGATCCCCAAGCCGCTTGCCAACCCCCCACGGTTATTATGCAACCCCTTACTAAGGCGGAGGCCTTTGTTCAACGCTGGACTTCTTCCGGCTGATGATGAATATTTTTTTTATGGTTGGCGCAGTAGCTAAGCATTTGAACTTCTGCGCTAAAGGTTCGATTACGAGACAAAAATTTGTGTGATCGGCAGATGTTTGTCCCGAGTCTGGGTGTTTGTGTATGTGGTATTTAATATTTGTGAAATGAACCCACGCTACAGGAGATAAGAAATAAATTGTGGGGCGAAGGTTTTTCGGGCGAAACCCATACACCCATATACACCCATACATACGCAGTACAATTACGAGCACAACAGACAGTAATTCTTTAGAGGTAGGCAGATGTCCTTTATCAAAAGTCCCATGTATTTAGCCAACCCTATTGTCATTTTTTTTTAATTTTTTATTTAGAAAACGCCGCCCCACACTAGGAATTTCTCCTGTGTCTGTGCGTTTCACAAACATGAAATATCACATACACAAACACCCAGACTCGGGACAATCAAATGTGGATCGCACAAATTTTTGCCTCTTGCGGGAATCGAACCCGCAACCCTTAGCGCAGCAGTCTAATCGCTTAGCCACTACGCCAATCAGGTCGTCCTTTTTATTTATCAGTCCTATAATATTGCCATTGTATAGTTACCTAAAAATTATTGGAAAAATCTATGTTGACATCACTTTATTGATGGTGATGCAATCATTTACGTCAAATGAAAGTGTTGTAAATATCTCAACGTAATTATACTAAAATTAAAAGCGTGTGTTACCATTATGTATCGAATTGGTAGATAAGATTTATAATGTGCAAGATAAATCATGCGTAGTGATAATAGCAATAGCAACACTAGTCTGAGATTACAAGGGACTTTATATGACCATATACATTGTGTTGGCGCATGCGTTAAAGAATTTGATGACCTGCTCCCTTAGACAAGTGGCAAAATAAATGTCATCCCCATACATTTATCATTCTATTCGATTTCTATTCGTCAAGCGTTTTGCCACTTGTCTAAGGGGGCTGGTTGGCGTAGTGTCTAAGCGATTGGACTGCTGCGCTAAGGGTAGTAGGTAAATTCGTGTGATCCGCAGATATTTGTCCCGAATCTGGGTGTTTGTGTATGTGATATTTCATGTTTGTGAAACGCACCCACGATACAGGAGAAAGTCCTAGTGTGTAAGTAATAACACCGCGTGGCGCAGGTAGTAAAAAATATCGCCCATTTTTATATACGACACAATTGAAGTCTATACATTATCACTAGATTCAATACATTATCACTTATCAAACAGCTGACAAACCTCACACGCTACCTCACCAAATACTTATTTTATCAACCACTAATCAAGGTCCTCAATTAAAAATGTAAAACTCTATTAAAACGTGAACCGATAGAAGTACGAACACTAATCTTATCACACACGTGCACCGCATCGATCAATTAATTCTGAATCTGAACAATGTACTATTGTAATTACCGATAGACTACGAAGTTGGCTGGCCGAAATATATCTTCATTCTTCGAGGTCCTAACTACTAACTCCTAACATAGTGCCTATTTCACCATTACACTTGCGCATAGTATTTTGCGACTGAGATCGCTCAGCCTAGTTCGCCGCTCCTTAATGAACTAGTTCGCTCTTCTAGTTCGTCAGCTCCCAGCTCGGATCAGAGGAAGGCAGATCGCTCGCTCATTCGTTCAAACTTTTGTTACATTTTATATTTTTAACTTTACTTTTGTCGCGCATCAATCGAATTACAGAGCTTAAATGAGCAAGAGATCTGAGAACTAGCTCGCGTTGTTCGTCTGTGGGAGCGGTCTTACGAACTAGTTCGTTCGCGAACTACACAAGACTATTCACCATCTACAAGTAAAGTGTCAAGTAGACTAACCGCCACTTAAAGTCACCCGTAACTACTCATACGAATTTCACAATATCTGAGTAGCATTAATCAGGGGATAAACTGGCCTATAACTAAGATACGATAGAAGATACTCGTAACTTCTACTTGCCGATTAGCGTTAATCAAGAAGTAACTATTCAACACTTTACTTGTAGATGGTGAAACAGGCCCTAAGCGGAATATTATAGTTGGCTATAACAATGTCAACATATAATAGCGATGACAAGTTATGGGTGGAAAATAGATATAATTACCGACTGCATACCTTATGGTATAATTCCCAGGCTTGACATATAAATGTATAAATAGCTTTTTTGTACGAAAGCAGCCTACGACCTATTGTACTGAGAGATGCATACTTATAGATCTATTTCAGCATTTCGTCTTCAGCGGTAATCATTTTCTCTTGCAATACATATTCATCTTTTTTTCGAGTATTATATATCTCTGGTAAGTTATCACACTAATATTAAAAATGCGAAAGTTTGTGTGTTTGTATGTTTGTTACTTCTTTATGCTCAAACGGCTGAACCAATTTTGCTATAACTTTGTATAGAGGTAGCTGAGACCCTGGATTAAGAAATAGACTAATTATTATCCTAAAAAAAAATGTAACTGGTAACACCGCGGCGAGCAGCTTGTAACTTATAAATATCTCATGCCGTGTCCTTAAGGGTGACTGAATAATACGCCGGTTGTTTATAATTAGTTATTAGCACTCGGAGGGGCTCTATACTTGCATCCCATCCACTTGTTTATTATGTTGCTGATACACCACTTGTGTCTACTGAAATGCCCCACAAAACAAGTAAAATTTAAAAAAGAAAAACCTAAATTGATAAAGGAAATTTGAAAAATGATGGACACGAGCGGGATTCGAACCCGCAACCTTCGCCGATCCGTGGCGCTGCTCTAACCAACTGACACACACGGCGACATGGTTGCTCAGTTGGTTAGAGCAGCGCCACGGATCGGCGAAGGTTGCGGGATCGAATCCCGCTCGTGTCCATCATTTTTCAAATTTCCTTTATCAATTTAGATTCAAGCTTAGCATGGGCAACATGCTAAAATGGCACCAAAAGTCATATAAAGAAAAACCTTTTACATACCTAACAATATAAGTCTTAGATTAGTCATTTTTGCGCGTTCGTGACTATTAAGTTTAGAGCTACGAGAAAGAAAGGAGGTTGTCACTTTTGATTGGGTAAATGTGAACAGAACAGTCATTTATCCATCAATAAAAGACTCGAGTAGACTATCGTTTTAAATAGACCGATTTGCGCAGTAGCAATTAACTACTGATTAATGCTATTGAATCTCAATATGTAGAGCACTATCATTAAAATCAAACAGATTATTGTTCTGCTAACAAAGTTTCCTCTTAGAATATCTCATTATTTTCAAAGCAAAATATCAAAGAATATACTTTAGACCATTAGCTTTACAAGAAAGTAAATTAAAGGGTACAATAGCGGGCTTATAGCTAAAAGCAATGCCTTTCAGACAGCCTTTATTAACTCTACATCAGAAACTAAGGTCAAAATACTTGTTATTATACAACAAAGGTATTGTTTGATCGCTTCCAAAACCTCGACCTTCGTCATAGATACCCGAGCGTACCTAAATCTTTTGATAGTCGTAAGTGGCGGCTAACAAATGGCTTCAAGTGGCACAACGGCCACTCGAATGCAAATTGACACTTAGTTTATCTTTCAACTCAGCTCTACGTGAAGATCAGCGACCAGAGACAATATATGTATAATCTGTACCAATTCAGTTTGAAAATGGAATTGTTTTGTTTTTGATGTTTTGATTTACAAACAGCTATTTGAAATAGGTGTTATTTTTTTAGGTGTCAAAATTTAAATGTAGAGTACAATTGAAAAATAACTCATTTATAGACAGCCAGTATTCTCAGCTTAGCTTACTAGATTTTCATTCATTAAATTTTTCTACAATGCACACTGTCAGTTGGTAAATTAAATTTACCATAATAACTTATTTACAACACATTACAATTATATGCATATACACATTAAAATTCTACCTACTTAAAAACTCTTTACAACTTAAATATAAAAAATGCCATAAAAAACTATAATACATAGACAGTTTATTATGAAAGCAGTTAAAACACCAATTAATGTAATTATGACTGCAGTTATAATGAAACTAAATATACACGACAATTACAAATAAAACATTTAACATAATCATATAATAAAATATACAGCAGTTGCACGAAACAATAATGGCTGACAAAGAAACAAAACTCGTAATAATGCAACATTGTGTATTTAAGTCCCAGTTAACGATCAAATGATAGTTGTACCTACAGCGACAATAATAATAGCTACAAACCTCGTACTACATACAGTACGGCCGACGTATCTTTGCGGTCCTGAAGTTGGCCGATTAGCTGCGCAGTAGACAATTTCGTTCCTATAAGATTTATTGCGCAGCTAATCGGCTCACTTCAGGACCGCCATGATACGTCGGCGGTAAAGTAAAATTGCATATAATCACGCCTGTATCCTGACACGAAACAAACATATTTATGTGGATCACACAAATTTTTGTCCCGTGCGGGAATCGAAACTGCAAGTTTTAGCGCAGCAGTCCAATCGCTTGGCTACTGCGTCAATCAGGAAGTCGGACCTGAGTCTCTTATAAGTGACAACGAGCCCGTTATAACCCATTATTTGGGCCCACACAGCGTCGATCATTAAAAGATCTTATATATCAAATACAATGTTTGGTATCAATTTTGATGTATAGCTTATTGTTCCGAACTTGACACATCTTTTGTCGGTAACAGCAATAAATATCGGTACATTATATTCTATTTTAGTGCCTCAGAGTATACGTCGTTTGCTTCGATACTCCATTACGATCGACAAGCAGACAAAAGCCTTGACAACTTTGTCCGACAGTCGTGTTTAGATGTCCAACTTTAGTAGCACTGTACCTATAGCTATTAAATGTTTGACGAGCTCTTTCATGGGTCCTTGTTTAAAGGCTCTAAAAGGTCTTAATATAATAGTCTAATGCCATTAAATAATGACAAACTGACACAGACTGCGCACTGTTTCTGAGATTACCTCATGAAAAACCCAATAAAACTTTGCCCGACCCAGGAATAGAACCCAGGACCTCACTCTCAGCAGTCGCGCTTTGCGTCCAACGAGGCAGTCTAATGATTGTGCCGCAAATTTTTGTCCCGAGTCTGGGTGTTTGTGTATGTGATATAACATGTTTGTGAAACGCACCCACGAAATATTTAGTGTGGGGCGACGTTTTTTTAAAGAAAAATAAGTAAAAACAATATATAAATTAAAGTATCCTATATTCCGAATCTGTTCGGCCATTATGTCGTGACAAGCAACACAATAATTAGATTACTAGGCTACGAATGACTGCCTATATTTACACTGACGGAATAAAACGACACAAAACTGGAGCCAGGATTGCAGACAGACTGCCCTAGCAAGGGAAACACAAGGGCGTCTTTATTTAGACGGGAGAGGACATTATACGTACTGTTTATGAACTGGAATCCCGTTTTATACGCTGTTACTATGCAGATGGGACAGAAAATATGGCGAATAATTAATGCTTTTACGACCTTTTGGTAGGGCGTGCAATAAAAGTCCTTTACAAAATCTTCGCACACAATTTTCGTGTAACATAAAGTTGTTTGTTGGCGAAAATTATTTACAACTGCACGGAATAAATCTTGGGGGAAGTGTGGTTGTATCTCTTCCCTAATTTTGGGATGGAAGAAGAGATAATAGGTTTAAGAACTGATCGCTGGAAGATCATTTTTGGCACTAAACTGATTTTACAATTCTACATATAATGTGGACTCATTTTAGGGCCAGAAATGGGTCTTCGAACATAATTACGAGATATAATAGAAAAGGCTATGTAGATTTGCGCTTCTTTTTAATAAATTTTTCTTCTTCTATCTAAGTCAATAAAGGCCTACAGAGTCTTCTGAAAACGACTACTATCAACGCATAATTGCACCAACTATAAGATTTTTTTTTTAATTTTGGGAGGTTGTGCTATGGTCTCTGCCTCGTTGGTCTAGTAGTCGCTGATCGTTCGCGACTGCTGAGCATGAGGTCCTGGGTTCGAATCCTGGGTAGAGCAAAGTGTTACTGTGTTTTCCAATAAGGTGATTTCAGTAGCAGCACGAAGTCTGGATTTGTGCCCGGTTGATGGCAATAGACTCGCCCCCTAATACATTGGGATCTAACATTACCGGCGAAAAGTGGGTGTACTACACACCTCTGCCTACCCCTTCGGGAAATACAGGTGTGATGTTATAATTTTTATTATTAGCATGCTAAACCATCGCTGTATTCACAAAGTTCACAGCAACACATCAAATCATCTCCAAAGACGGCACGCACTCAAGCGCATGCGTCGTAAAATACGGTCCACGGTAGTGAGCCGAAACTATTAAATTCGCACTCGCACATAACACCGACTGCATAACGTGGTAACAATCGTGCCAGCACACGTGACCTAGCTGCGGCCATTTGCAACGTATTATACCTATTGTATTGTGAATTTAGCTCTGTAACCTCTTTCTTTGGTGGTAGAAGTCTTATCTAAACTTCTATACATATTACATACATAACAACACGTCAGTTCTCCCCGAAGAGGTAGGTAGAGGTGTATAGTTTACACCCAAATTTCACTAGTTATGTTATGGGTCCAAATGTAACAGGAGGCGATCCTATCGCTATCAACCAGACATAAATTCAGGCTCCGTACTGCTACCAAGAATTACCTAACTAAAAAAGCCAATATCACTTTGCCTGACCCAGGGTTTGAAATCAAGACCTCATGCTGAACAACTTCAACCCAAAAAAAAGGCATTTCCAACGTTTCCCGCAAGCGAAGTGGCAAGCTGAATTCATGTTTTGTACTACTGATTCGGGAAAGGATGTTCAGACTTCAGTCTCTGGCGCGTTGCCCAGAGCTTGTTCTTCTAGATTTCCGCACCGGACATATTTGCGTGTTTGACAGATATTTGCGACGGAACTGGGCGTTAATACATGCGGTATACATTTTTCTAATTAAAAATTGTTTGATACCGTTAATTAGGGAAAGCATACGTAGGAAAAGATGACGAATATCAAATGTAAGGCTTTAGGCACAAGGTGACCGATTATAATGGAAAAATGTATGCAATGTTTCCATAAAGCTAATTACCTACTATGGTAATAGCAACCTATCATTATTATCTTCATACCTCGTGTATATTTACATTACTATGCAAATAAAACTTCCCTATTAATAAACCTTTTAGCGAAACGACATGCCCCCTTACCATGAACTTAAAGCAGGATATTTTCCGTTATGGAAGCGAGATGCCGCACTACATTTCACGTAGCGGCGTCTCCTTTACAGACTGGAAAATGTCCTGCATTAAGAGTTTCATGGTAGGGGGCTGCTTTTGTATGAAACAAGTGTAGCTATTACGGTAACATTGAGCTACCTAATTAGCATAAGGCTTGATACAAGACAGTGGTCGCCCAAAGGTCAAAATGCAACTTATTCGCCCGAAATTGTATATTCTGCACTCCGTTAAATCTTACACTTTTCGTAGGTTATCTACTAGAGTTTGTTTGTTTGCTTGAACGCGCTAATCTCAGAAACTACTGGTTCGAATTGAAAAAATATTTTTCTGTTGAATTATCCATTCACCGTGGAAGGCTAAAGGCTGTAAACATCAGAACATCATGTCTATCAACAAACTACTCTATAGCGAGCCTAGTCTAACATGCGTGTTAATGGCGCCATGTTATGAACCTTAACAGTCCAGCTCAGCTCAAAAGTGCGACATAGCCTTCGCTTGCATGCTGAAAGGCTATTAACCAGGCATTCGTGCGAGTCAACCCGCGCCGTACGTCGGAACTCGGAAGCGTGACATCGCGCAGTTGAACGTTTACCTGGAACTGCCTCATGGACTGTGCCTCCTTTAACACTGACTGGCTATTTGAATAAGGACTGATAGCCGATTGGTATGACCGTCGGACGGCTAAGTCAAAGATCGCAAGTTCAAACCCCGGCACGCAAAAGAAAAAGACGAATAAATTAATTCGAAAAGATATTGGTCTTTT
This sequence comes from Abrostola tripartita, assembly GCA_905340225.1. Classification (NCBI taxonomy): domain Eukaryota; kingdom Metazoa; phylum Arthropoda; class Insecta; order Lepidoptera; family Noctuidae; genus Abrostola; species Abrostola tripartita. Next base: position 13,211,777 of record HG996488.1, read on the forward strand.
CGAATTCTTGTGCGTACTATAAACGAGTTATCATTTTTTCAACGGTTTGTTAAGTCATGTTAGATGCCTACAGGCGGTATAAACTGTGACACCAGGTTGTTTATCAACTATACGATAAGAAGAACAAGGACTAAGGTCCACTGTCATGCAGAAACCCAATCAATGTTTGGTAGGTTTTCAGCTTGCTGCGTATCTGTTTTGATATCTTTGTACACAGAGGTCCTATTCTCAACGACTATGGATGGAGCTACCTTAGAAATAAGAAATATTTCTACCGTCCCAACGGCGCTAAGGTGTGATTTGACATGAAACCTATAGAAGGAAAGTCTTGGCTTTTTCCAATACCAAAAAAAATGCTAGTTGTGCTCCTCAAGCAACCCTTTTCGCAATAATATCGTAGATAGCCATCTCTTGGAATTGAAAATTGAACAGAAGCATAACCTTAACCATACCTAATTACGAGTTAACACCTGACACACCCAACTCCAAACCTATAAATAGTCGCCACGAGTAAACAGATCGATAACGTTGCAAAAACGATTAAAAGCTCTTTCGTCATCAATTATATGAAATTACCTGTTCCCAGAAGGAATATCGACTCGTACTTGCAACAAGACCTACAGGCAAGTTTGAGCTAGACAAAGGAAAGGGGGGAGGCGGTATCCCCACCCTAAGTTCTACGTCCCTATATATACATAAACATAACTTCACTATACCCCGAAGGGTTAGGCAAAAGTGTATATAGCACACCCACATTACGCCAGTTATGTTATAGGACCCAATGCCCTAATGTATATTAAAATAACAGCCTTTAACCTTTACACTGCAGGGCAAAGGCCTCTTATAGAGAACGATTGAGCATTGATCACCATGCCAGCTCTCTGTGGGTTGTATTACTATGTACATCTACTCGTATTTTATAGCGGTTATTACGGTGCGAGCCTATTACCATTAACATTAACCAGGAACAAATCTGCTACTGAGCTTTACCCAATGCATAAAGCTAGGACCCATGAGCCCACGCTTAGCAGCCATGCTTTACGAATTGCGACCTTTAGACCAAGAATACAGTAACGCGTAACGACTATCCATCAGCCAAGGGGGCTGATGGATAGTCGTTACGAGTGCAACTAGTTTGACGTTTTGTAAGTGCTCTTTTGTAGCCTATATGAAATAAAAACATTATGACTATGACTAACATAGTCGAAACATTATGTCATCCCCATACATTTATCATTATATTCGATTTCTATTCGTCAAGCGTTTTGCCACTTGTCTAGGGGGGCTATACTATTGAACCTGCAATATACATCGGCCTGCAAAACTAAGTAATACATTTTTTTTTTCTAAACTATAGAAGTTAGAGTTTTAAAATAAAACGTTTTATAGCAAATTTTATCAGCTTTCTTTGAAACTATAATAAACTTTTTCGGGTCTATTTTCGAATTGTTATTGCAATTTTAAAAGTGTGACACGTAGTTTTGCAGGCCAGTGTATTTTCTTGAAACACTTGTGCATAATCTCAATTGTTTCCGCCTTATCTTTTGTACTTGTGAACACGTGTTATATTATCACGTTGTATTTATAGTTGGTCTTACACGCAAACAGTTTTATAGCAATTTTGTAGAGACCGTAACGGGCTACAGCTAGTTTTATAAGTTCTGTAGTTATTAAGAGAATCCATTTAGAAATGAATTGGTTGGCTTGCTAGTAGAAAAAACTATTAATTTTATTTTATTTTTTTGAAAAACGTCGCTCCACACTAGGAATTTTTCCTGTATCGTGGGTGCATTTCACAAACATGAAATATCACATACACAAACAGTCGACTACTACCAAGAGTCTGGGACTCGGGACAATCAAATGTGAACCGCACAAATTTTTGCCTCGTGCGGGAATCGAACCCGCAACCCTTAGCAGTTACGCAGCGATCTAATCGCTTAGCCACTGAGCCAATCAGGTCGTCAAATTGATTAACATAGAGGCGGTTTGCTTTCACCTTTAGGTCCATCAAAAACCAAGCCATAGTCTACTTAAAAAAATTGACTGTTTAAGTTTCATTTTCGGAGCCTCCGATAGTTCATACAGAGATAGGACGGACTAATCACTATGCTTGTTTTTTCTGTGTTGACGATTTCAGACCACAACAGTGCATGTTACACAAAGTTTTACGTCACCGTTAGTTTTTAGTACCTTCAAATAACTTTGGAACAGTCTTTACAAAGACTGGGTTCCTAACTTGGCCAGAATCCACTAAGTAAGCTTTTGGAGAACAGTGTTAGAATATTTACTTTTTAAATACAATAGTAACTCTGTCCGTCTATTTGCTACCTCACGACACTAACACGAAACGGATCGATAAGCAACTTAAATATCGAGATGACTTGAACCCTAAGGAAGGACATAGCCTACTTTAGATCCCGGAAACGAAACAATGGCACCTATTTATTTTCTAATAATAAATAATAAGCTACATACCTTTCTTTTCGTTCGGATAAGCAGTACTCCCACCGCTGGCTGTTGTACTTCCATTCCCTGACTCGCCTGAGGACTGGTGAGTTCAACTCATCACATATTATCTTCAGCGCTGCCTCCTCCAACACGTCTTGTATGGCTATTAATGATAACCTGAGGGAAAATGGAAATTGAGTCTAGGCATTTTGTAGGGTAGTTGCAAATGGCGTTGATTTGGTTCATTGCGAAATCTTAGCTTTTTAAGCTGACTTCTTAGGGGCTCTTTTGACAATAGTTTTTAAAGAATAATAGAAGAAGCCTTTTACTGGATTGGTTACCTGCACGGGGTCTGGATTTGTACCCGGTTGATGGCAATAGGCTCGCCCCCTATTACATTGGGACTTACAACATAACTGGCGAAATGTGGGTGTACTATATGTTCACCTCTGCCTACCCCTTCGGGGAATACAGGCGTGATGTTATGTATGTATGATGTAGTTTTCGAGAAGGGGACGACCTCGGCGAACATAGTACTTGGACAAAATCGGAGATGTTCAGCAAAAAATGTCAAGTAAGGAGTACCATTACCCTTCATCGATGAGCGTGTATGAGAAATGTGATATGAGTGAATGAGGCGAGAGTATGCCAGGATTGTAGAAAATGGAAATCCGTGGTCTCTGCTTACCCTTTGGGAAATAGGCGTGAGTTAACTTAGATAGACATACGGGAATGAGTTTTTATTTTTCTATTAATGCGTATTGTTACGCTTGTGTTCACCAAAAGGGGAGGCGAAAGGGTATTCTTGCGTACCTCGATGATCATGGTTCTCGTGTAAACGGGGGACGAACCTGTTGCCGTATCAGGCATAGAATGGAAATCCTATTAGTCTTCGAGACAGGGGTGCTAAACACTATAATTATTCACTAACTCCTTGCTGTTATTGAGAATTTTTGGTCATAAAATACCCAATTACATTATTTAGGCCTGAGCAGGGCCACTCCGGCCCGACCAGGGACACGAATATCGATCCCAGGACCTCATGATCTACAATCACAGTCGTGGATGACCTAGCTACCATACAACAAAGCCGGTCAGCCGTTCACGTGTGTTTATAATTGAGGAAAACAATATGGCTTCCGCTTAGCCGATGACAATGTACAAACATTGGTTACGCGATCAGCTGACTAACTAACCTTCAGGGTATTATCTGTCTGCTGCCAAACAATCAAAGAATTATGGACTTTAAAAGAAAGTATTTTAGTTCAAAATACAATGACGTAGTTCCAAATTATTTACATATAAGCTATCGACCAATCGTAGCGTACGATTTGCGCGCGTTGACCCATTTTGTGTTATGATTGGGTGAAATGCTTGAAGATGTTCATGTTCGGACACTACACGCCATTAGCACGTCAAATATTCATGAATTTACGTAATATGACACGCGAGAGACGTCCGTCTGACTAATAAATTAAGTTAGGCAAAAGTATGCATGATTTAAGGTTAGATTCAGAAAATGTTATTTTGTTAGACAAAATTGTAAATATTAAGTACATTGCAGTAGGCAGGTCACATTTGTCGTAGACCCGACAACGGTTAGGGTAAACATGTTCTGGAGTGGAGACCATGGCTTGGCAAACGAAATGAAGGACTTACTCCAGCGCAGTGGCTCAGCGGTTGGATTGCTGCGCTAAGGGGTTCAAATCCCGCATGCACGCTTTTTGTACCGAGTCTGAGTGTTTATGTATGTGATATTTCATGTTTGTGAAACGCATCCACGATACAGGAGAAATTCCTAGTGTGGGGAGAAGGTTTTTTTTATATGAAATCTTCTGTATCTAATGCTATGTGATTTATACTTTTATAGCGAACAACATAATCACTTTTTAATATAATTTTCCGCTGTATTCTACATACACTTTCCACACAAATTAATGCAAATACGAACAGCTGATAATCAGGATTAAATATACTCATTTGTGATTAGAAATCACGCGATTACCGATACATATTGAGTGATTGTAATACATCACTGTACTAATGATTATAATTACACTGTTCACAGCCGCGGAGCTCTCGTCGTCGTCAAGCATTGTGAAGCATGACATGCTTTGTTATTTGTTATACAACAGGCAATATGGAATTGTTAATAGTACGATGTGCACTATAATAGCTTCTGTTAAATACAATCAAAATACATGGAAGAAAATTAGTGGTTAGCTAGCATTGCTTGGCCGTGTGGTATCCGGCCTAGAATTGACCACCCCCTTTCCGCCCGTGGGTGTCGTAAGAGGCGACTAAGGGAAAATCCAGAAGATGGGCAGCAGCGTCTTCTGTAACTTGACCATCAATACTGCGATCCCCAAGCCGCTTGCCAAGCGTAGGGATTATGGCAACCCCCTGCTTAAACGGGGAGGCCTATGTTCAACAGTGGACGTTTTTTGGCTGATGATGATAGCATTGCTATCTCATGCATGGTGTGTTACAACCTCCACCAATGACGATACTTAGGCGGGATTGCTTCAGCTTCACTTGACGCAGATGTAAATGTTAAAAATGGCCTTTTCGAGAAGGGGACGACCTCGGCGAACATAGTACTTGGACAAAATCGGAGATGTTCAGCAAAAAATGTCAAGTAAGGAGTACCATTACCCTTCATCAATGTTAATGTTAAAAATGGCGATACCAATTTTGTTTTCTTTTTGCAGCCTCGATAACGAAAATGTAATGTTTTCTACTTGCAGCCCTAATAACGTTGATAACCGGGTTATTTAGGCCATGAAACAACGCTTCATTTACTTTTTTTACTTACGTTGAACATCTCCTGTAGTCGTTATTTTTTGTCGTACGTATGTAACGTTAACCGACTTTTAGAAGCAACCCGTCCTTAATCGTTCGACTCCCCACTGGGTAGCAACCATATGATATTTTTAATAAATAGAAGAATCATTTTCTCCTTAAATTTTAGAACCAAAAAGCGAAGTGTAGCATATGTGTAATACAATACACATAACATAACATCACGCCTGTATTCCCCGAAGGGGTAGGCAGAGGTGAACATATGGTGCACCCACATTTCGCCAGTTATGTTGTAAGTCCCAATGTAAAAGGGGGCGAGCCTATTGCCATCAACCGGGCACAAATCCAGACCCCGTGCTGCTACTGAAAATTGCCTAATGGAAAACTCAGTAACACTTTGCCCGACCCGGGATTTGAACCCATCACTCTTGCTCAGCAGTCGCGCTTAGCGACCACTAGACCAACGAGGCAGTCAATACACGTCATCAGATATTGTACCTATGTGCGTATTTAATATTCTGCAATACACATCTCTGGGGATAATATGAGGTATTGCACATCCACATTTTGTTAGACAATATAAGCCCCATTGTAATTTTTTTTTTTTATTTGATTCAGGCAACAAAGGCCCATATTAAAACATACAATAATACTATACAAAAATAACAAAATATAAAATACTATACATAAACAATTAAACTATATAAACCAAACACAACGTCGGCGTAATAAGAGGCGAGCCTATTGTCACATTCAAAAAGTTACTACACTACACAGAATTATAGTTATACGATGAGAGGGGAGCGGCACTGTTACTCCTTAATACAGGCTATTTTATAGCCTAGCAAGGAGAGCAGCACGTCACCCACCTGATTGTCATAGTTTGTATACTACCCACATTGTGAAAACTGTTACATGTTCTATTAAGCTTTATTATCAAAAAAAAAAAGAAAAACTAAGAAATAACATGCAAGTCACATTAGACCCAGCTTTGAAACCACAATCATATACACATGAATCTAATCCATTAACCTCCGATCCACGACATCAATTCTAGATTACTAATTGAAAGAACCCTACATCAATCATTTGTCATAATAATTAATTACCCGTCTTTAATAGAATGTATTAATTACTGTACGTATAAGAACAATGGTCGCGATAGTGAAAGCCAGAAGACAATCACAGTTGTAAATCAAACGACACGACAAACTTACACGATTTATTATTAGACCCGATTATGTTAATTGTAATTATTTATAATGATTTGTTACAGATATCGAACGCTATACGATGGAGTCGGGAAAATCTACAAAAAAAATTAATTAAATAAAGTATATCTATACTAATATTATAAAGCTGAAGAGTTTGCTTGAACGCGCTAATCTCAGGAACTACTGGTTCGAATTGAAAAATTATTATTGTGTTGGATAGTCCATTTGACGAGGAAGGCTATAAATATAAAACGTTTGAATCTTACGCAGACGAGGTCGCGGGCGGAAGCTAGTTAGTAATAAATCTTCAAGTAGGTAACTAGTCAATATAAAATAAGAAAAGACTCGTGTGATTTGCAGATGTTATTTGTCCCTATATTAGAGTGTTTAACATGAAATAAATAACGAAAAATACTAATACCTAACCGACAAGTGGTAACGCAAAAACCATCGGTCCTAAAACCCCTGACTGAAGAACACTCAAGACAATTTACCTACTAAAAGAGACACTAAATAAAATAGTAAACTAAAAACTAAAAGTAATACTTACTTATTTTCCAAAATAGTCCTGCAGATGACTTCCCTCACTCCAGGGTTCGTGACTTTCTCCACACTTAGCTGGTGAAGGTTCCACGAGGCGAGACGGCAGCACCTCACTCCGTCCCTCTCATACATGAACACTTCCTCCACTATAGGTCTATGTGAGTAAGCGGAGAGTAAGTCCAAAATATCGTTCACTGGCACTGTGGCAAAACCATTTGGCAACGTCATTGGTAACTTGGCATTGGTTGGCATTGAAAGACTTTTTCTGTGTGGCGTCTTCGGGGTACTGGCTACTCTATTTGGCATCGGCGTGGACTCCAAGTCGTTCCATCCGTTGACGTAACCGTTCGTTAAATGCTGCACACTCTCACACTTCCTGGGCTCCAGACTCAAGTGGTGTTTAACTGTACTTAGCCTAACAATGTCCATACCACGAACTTTGATTAGATCGTCTAATGATTTGAAGGGGCCCTTCTTGTTGCGATAGTCGACTATATTTGCAGCTATTTCTTGGTTAAGACCCGGCACACACTGTAGTTGGAACACACTGGACGAGTTGACAGAGCACAGTTTACTCTCTGATTGTATCCTAACACTGTCTAGGGATTGTGTCCGTGAACTAGCTCGCGACACTTGTTTCCGTATGTTTGTGCATATTTCCGGCCTTAGGAGTTCTAGTTTCTCTGCACCTATACCTAAAGGAAAACAGGTGGTTATTATTTGGTAAAGAAATTGATTTAATGTATAGCTAAAGTAATAAAAAATCTGACATTCGTCCCGTTTTAAGTTGTCACTAGCGCAGGACAAAGGTCTCGTTTGTAAAATTTCTAAGGCGCTGCGCAAACGTGGACACTGTCTTGTGTCGGATACAAGCTACCAATGAATATTTGGTTTCTATATAACCAGTATGTAATCAGCGACTCCCTGCGCAGAGGTAAATCGCCGCTACAGGTCACAGCAACCACGGTTTTCTGTGATGGTGTGCCGTGTCGGTAGCAAAAAGTGTACGTTTGCGCAGCCCCTAAAACATGATTCAGTGGATGTCTCTCCATTCTCTTAAGGGTAAATTATAAGGCCTCAATTACTCCAGAATAGCGTAAGTTAAAGGTTACTAAGAATTTAATAAGTGTAGTAACTAAATAATCAATTTAAAAGGTGGTATTGTACTCGCCAAGTCACATTCTGACTCGTTACATAGCGCTTAAAATGCCACCTCGACTAATTAGGCAAATATTGCAAGCATTCTTATTTTATACACGCGAGTAAAGGTGTTAGGTAAAATCTTTTCGTGTTTATGTGCCAGCAAACCCCTGCGTAGTAGTGGCATTGTCGTACAACAAGAACTGCACACTACACACACAGGATTTCATCCTTGAAGGCGCTTGCGCAAGTATAATCAAGAAACAAAAAAACGAGTTTAGCTTAGGTCATGTTTTTATACCTACAAGAGTTAAAACGAACAAGTTTAACATCTGAGTCTGCCCGCGACCATGAATGTTGTGGATTCGAAACGTCGTCGGAACCAAAAAACAAAATAAAACCGCGATAAAATCCATAAAAATGGTTTCATTTCAATGTCTAGAATTCGCGTAAGTGATAGAAATCATTATATAAGAGTTAAGTTAGTATTATTTATGGAAACGAATGAAAGACGGAGAGAACTGATATTCCAGTTTTAGATTTTTGCAAATAATTCAAAACTATTTTGTTCAATTCTAAATTAAAGATGCGCGTGATATAAGTGTATTGAACACGGTTCTTGGCCTCGATTCTGTATAATTTTGATGACATGCATACTGTGTCAGTATGCCACAAGATACTTTTTACATGGATACAGCAATTAAATAAATCGCCGTGGTTCCATCTATCATATCAGGTTTGTACCTTACTATACGAATAATAAACGCGAAAGTTTGTGAGGATGCTTGTTACTAATTTACGTCAAAACTACTGAACGGATTTTGATGAACCAGTACTGTAATATAGCTTTTGAAATTAGAATCACATGAAGTAGTTCCTAGGTTGCAACTGAAATTGCGGGAAGCATTAGTCTACAATAAACCACTTGACGAGTGATTGGCGCAGTTGCTCAGCGATTGGACTGCTGCCCTGAGAGTTGCAGGTTTGATTTCCGTAAGGGTAAAAAAAATGTGTGATCAACATAATATGTTAGTCTTGAGTGTGATATTTGATGTCTGTAAAACAAACTCACGATTTAAGAGAAATTTCTAGTGTGTGGCGACAACTAGGTACTTTTGAGAAATTAAAACACTATGTGGTATTAAGAAATAAGGTGCTTTAACCTGATGATTAATTCTGTTAATACCGATCGGCCGGCTATAGCCGTAAGGAGCGAAATTTCACTCTTACATAAAAACCAGAATTAATTAATACATAACAAGTGTCAGCTAAAATCAATTCATACTTGATACAACACAGTCTTTATTAGATATTCATGTATGCACCGGTATGCAGTAATACAATTTACATTAGAAAGTTTTGATTTTATCGAATTCTAATTAGTTAGAATTTATCTGCCACATCATGAAATGGCAACTTTGTGTATATTTAATCTACTTTTACATGTAATAAATGGAGTAAATTGTTGTTTGGATATGTAGCATTGATGATGTATATATAGGTAGCATTGCTTGCTTCAAAGAGGTAGCTAAAGCACTGATAGTGACTGGTATGACTGCTAAGTCAAAGGTCGCAAGTTCAAAACACCAGCACGCACCAATGTCTGTTTGAATAATAAACTAGTTATAAGTTGCTAAAACCGCTGAAGCAAAACTCGTGAGGAAACTGAGTGCCAGAAAACAGAGCAGGCGATACTGATAATGAGGAGGTTCTTTGTGAAAAGGAATTAGTAGCAGTACAATCAAATAAATGTATATATGTATGTGTTGGGAATACATCATCATCAGCCGGAAGACGTCCACAGTTGGACAAAGGCCTCCCCCTTGATGAGGGGGGGGGGGCATAATTGTATGCGTGTGTGACTGTGAATAAGCCACACCAGAAATAAGCAAGAATATTGTTTGATGATTACATTCTACTGGTACAAGATTAAATTAAAAAGTATTCACATCATTAAGGGTTCAAGGAAAGACAATTAATGTATTTATCAGTCATATGATGGATCATAAAACACTGATAACATAATCTGCATGCTTAACCTATACCTGTCGCAATCTAGTCTAGTTTTAGATACGCTACAATATGTATATTTTTATTTTATTTTGTACTAGCGGCCCGCTCCGGCTTCGCACGGGTATAAATTATATAGTATTATAAGTATTTCTCCACAATTTAATGGATGTTATTATACATATAAACCTTCCTCTTCAATCACTATCTATTTAAAAAAACCGCATCAAAATCCGTCGCGTAGTTTTAAAGATTTAAGCATACATAGGGATATAGGGACAGAGAAAGCGACTTTGTTTTATACTATGTAGTGATAAGCAAGTTACTACACTAATTAGGAACTACTACCATAAGGAAGTTCTTCTTCTTCTTATCGTGTCCATGGTTTCTTATTATGTTTGATTAGGCCAGTTTATAGCCAGACTAATTGCTTTTTGGTTGGCCTCTAGTAGGTCTTCCAGTGTTGCGCTCACTGGACAACCAGGGCAAACCAGCAGGTTAACCCAGAAAGTTACTAATACATACATACATAAAGTCACGCCTATTTCCCAGAGGGGTAGGCAGAGACTACGGATTTCCATTTGCTACAATCCTGACACACTCCTTTCGCCTCATTCACTTGCATCACATTCCTCATACACACTCATCAGTTAAGGGTACTCCTCACTTGAACGTATTGTAAAACATCTCCGATCTGGTCCAAGTATTCAACCCTTTCCCTTCTCAATATTTCACTAACATTTGCCTCATATATTTGCTTTGTCACTCTTCTTTCATCCATTTTTTCTACTAAGTTACTAATAATAACGAAAATTTGAAAAATTATGATGACTATTTGTACCTATCTATGATTTATTTTAAGACCTCAGAGCTAGGAAAATAAACCTGAAACTGAGTCTGGATTGGTATCTACGTACTTGTGTAGAAATAAAATGTATTCTTTCTTTAAGAATGTATGCAGACAGACTATTCATGTTATTCCTATTCATTTATTAATTGCAACATTGTAAAAAGATGGTAAATATAACAAACAGACTAACAAGACATTAGATTTTTTAGGTACAATATTAACGAAGCTGTAGTTATTAAACACAATATTGCTTAACATGTTGAACGCCACTAGGCTGTAAGGTCGTCGATCTATTGACTTTAAATGGAAAACTATGTTCTATAAAAATTACTGTTGCAGGCTTCATGTAAATATTTTCTATGAATTGATTATACAAACTCTTTTAGACAAGTTTTTAAACTTAAAGCATCAGAATGTTCCACTCAAACTACTTCTGGAAAGAAACATTGAAACTAACTTAGTAATAGGCTCTTTTAGAGTACTGGCAAGTTAACTTGTTGATATACTTACTTACTTAACTACATTAATAAGTTTATACTATACCTACTACATATTGTGTATACAGACCATGAAACTATGTTTTCAGATAGGATAAAGGTTTGAAAGTCTTTGAAGCAGTTTAAATAGCTGTTAACAACTTGATTGTAAAGATAGCATCTTTGTTTTTGTTGTAAATTTGTAACATTATACAGTAGGTAATACATAATTTACATTGTTTGTTGTACTCTATAAAACCAGATTAGACAATGAGTACATAAATTAAAAAGGTAGTTAGATATCCTCATTATAAGATGTTTAAATAAAATATATATTTATGTATTCTAATCTATTGTGCTCTGATACATTCTGTATACTGATACTGTCCATTTGTTAAGTTAAAATTACTTGTATGCTAGAAAACTAAATAGCGGTGTCTGTATACTTCAATATCTATCCGTTTATGTAATTTTTAAAAGTATAATAATGTCTATGCATATTAATAACTCAGTGTTTACATCAAATTAGTATGCTGGTTGCACTTAGCAGACAAAAAGTACTTGTGTATAAAAAGCAGCAATTATCCATGCCTCATTTGAGGCCTTGACATGGTTGAGAACCCTACTCTTCTAAAGTATCTGAACAGACTGGATAAAAACTTCTACACTCCACAAACATACACTGTTTAATGCTTTGACAATTTCACTGAGTCATGTGGCAAGAACCGTTGCAAAACGACATTATTCTCGAGGTTATCACTAGTATTTACCTGAGACAAGAGCGAGGTCGTCAACTCGCTTGAATCGTCCTATCATCTGCCGATGGCGGACTATTTCGCGCGCCAACTGCCTATTCACCCCCGGCAACGTCATCAGCTGCTCCTCCGTCGCCGTGTTGACGTTCATCAGCTCCGGATAATCCTCGGATGGCGGCAAATTGAACGTATGACTTAAACTGGATTTGTTCAGTTTACTCCGCCGCACGAACCTCCGAAAGGAACTCCTCCGGCCGCTTTTGCTCAACACGGAGCTCGAAGTCTGCCCCATATCGTCGCCCGCCACTTCGAAATTAAATATCGATCATAACAACACTAATTTCCAATTTCACTTAAGACAATTGATGAAAAAAAACTATTAATAGATTCTTACGTTACTCACTAGCACTAGGATTATTCACAGGCACATATAAATATTGGTATACACAACCTATTGAAGCACTTATCGCTCCAATTATCTCCTTGTAATCATGAAAATAATTACGGTCCTAAGGCAAAACACTGCAATAACCACATACAGCTCCCCGTCATCAACTATATTGCAACAATGAAATGAAATGACAGACACAGAATTTGACAGGATGACAAAGATAACGGATAGTTACGTCCGCATGTTATCGATTTAACTTATCGATGTTTAAAACTGTAAACGAACGATAAATAATTTATTGCTTTCAAAATATTGAATTGTACACCTCTTGTATAAAGAATAAATAAATAAATAAATTGTCCAGTGTGAAGTGATTAAGCAATCATTCGGCTCTTATATTATGTAGTATATATAAGGATGCACTGTAAAAATATAATAATAAGCAGCAGAGCTTTACAATTTGAGCAATTAAAATTCTATCCTTAAGATTACTTTCATATCGAATTTGATTATGTAATGGAAAAGATGAGACAAATTGTGGTTGGACAGGCTTTTATTTTAAGTTTATATTGTAATATATTAACTTGTAATCTGAAGTAGTATCGGCATCAGCAATTGAATCGCACATCTCTAAAAAGTAACTTAACGTAATTGACTTTGACGTCTTATTTGACAACAGAAACGTTTTGTTGTTGCATGAAGAGCAAAGAGTTTAATCATCTAACTCTTCATTTCCCTTTATATAAACGGATTCATAAAATATTGAATGTTTTCTTTCTTCATAAAATATGTTTTTATTAAAGTTAATATACTTCACCTTAAGATTTAGTTTGTAATGCACAAAAATGTTGTAAAAATATTATTCTTTCTGTTGGGCTTGGGCCGCCATCTATTTGTATACTCTAAAACTACATCGTTGGGAGTCTTTTTACTTTAGTTAAAGGATGATGAAATTACTGCTGTTCATAAGTTAATAATGGCTCCTTTTAAAACGTATAAAAAGGAAGATACTTAATTCGAATTTAACAGATTTCCCTAGCTATCGTAGGGTATATTTATCGTTTATATATAATTATACAGTATATATACTTGTTAGCTTAGATTAGCCTTATTAGGCTCTTAGCCACACAAGTTATAATAGTGTCTTGTGTTAAATTTGATTTGATTCCCGTTCTACCAACACCCTCAGCCGCTTATTACATACCGAGCTAGGGCCACAAGGCTATGAACAGGTTGCGAAGGGAACCTCGAAGTATATGTAGAAATAACACACCTTCACATAATTTTATTCTGAAAAATTAGACTATGGATAATATGGACGGATGCATAGAAACAACAATAAAAATAAACTAATGATTATAATATTATAATTGAAATAAAACACAAAGTTGATCAGAACAGTTCCCGTGCTAGTTTATTCAAATTATGTACAGTATCGCCTATAAGCTTACAATTACGACATAACCGCTGCTACTAAGTGTTGATAATTCACTGCATTACCTCTGTAAAGGAAATATATTTACAGAGATGAGTGTGCGATAAGAATTAGGAGAATCGTGGGCCGAAATCGGAGATCATAAATAATTTTTGCAATATTGCAGAAATCCAAGCTTTAAAACCATAAAAAAATTTGAATTCTAACTTAATAATTGGCGTAATCGAAGGTTTTAATAGTTAGAAAGATCGAATTATAATTAGGCAGGTTTATATGTTATTACAGTTCATTATTATGTTATATTATCGACTGCAGTTTAATTTATTTATACTAAAACCAAACAATTTGATTTCAAATAAAAGATAATTATTATTTTAGAAGGAATACTGACCGTAGCGCCAATTTTTTCAAGTTCCTAACCAAATGATTTGGACAACGCTAGTTTCAGAAACCACCGCCTGGCGGCGGTAGTATGAATCAAATACTAACAGAAGAACTTATTTTAAAAACAGCTGAAGTAAGCTGTTGGTCAGAGTAGTTTTTTAATTCGTCTGTTTTTTTGTAAGACAATTATGACGTGAAATTTATAATAAATTTGGCCCACAAAACTCCTTTTAACAAAGTTACACCCAAATAGTGAGATGGAAAACATAACGAACATGTCACCAGTACATATGGATGCCAACTGTCTGCCTTTTATTCCATTTTTAAAATTCCATATTATCATAAATACTTTTTTACACTCAATACAAATAAATCGTTCGATCTTGGCCATTATGCCATCGCGCATCGCTTATAGATTAGTAATATTTTTTTCTCTAAATAACATATTAAAACTAAAATGTTTCGCTATTATATATTGGAATCTAACCTATTGCAAAGCGTAACAAAAATTATCTTTTGAGAATCTAACTAATCACTAAGCCTTATAGCTTCAACTGTAATATTACAACCGAAATGGCATTGTTTTTATTAAACAGCCAACTATTTCTATATTAAATAAATACTTTTTAATTTAGGTATATCGGAAAAAGTAACGCATAAAAATTCAAAGTTACGTTTATTAAACTAAACAAAATTCAACAAAAAAGAAGTAATTTGTCTTTCTCTTAACAGTTGAGCGGAAAACAAAACATCTTTGCCTATATGAGGATGTTATGTGGCTAATACATCATACACAGATTACAAGGAAATTATTTTGTTCTACATAAAAAAAAATATCACAGAAAGAGATGTAGGTAGTCGTTAATCAATATAAAACCAACTGATAATTGACTAGTACATAAATGTTAAAAATAGAAAATAAATGAGCAAAAAGTTATTTATCTGCGACCGAAAATTTCAACCAAATCATCTTGGTTAGTAGGTACACATTTTTTCCACAAGTTACATTGCAATTATATAAAAATACTTGATTACTATCCATAATAAATATTATACGTATAAATATGCGACCACATCAACTAGGCATTATTCAACGTAACATTCCCGCGCTTTGCCCGGTCAAAGTGGTCGGAGAAACTCCTCACAGCTCACGAATATGTCTATGTTATTATAATTATGCATTTTAGCCACCTAACATTTAATCCCCTTTATAAAAATAGACAATAATCCAGCCTTTAGCTTCAATCCTCGTCATTAACTTGTACAAATATTTCATATCAAAACTTGCCAATACTTCTCCGTTATCATACATGAGTTTATTATTTTAACATTATATGCGTGTTTTTTGACAAACTTATTTATTTTATTTAACCCGCATGTGACAGAAGAAAGTCTTTACCAATACGATTAAGAATGATAAAACAACATGATATCATCAACATAAAGTTAAAACGGATTTTTACATTGAATTTTAACAAATAATTCGCTTATAAATAAATACTTTTAACTTAAAATGCAATGGAATAATCAATTATGTTCATTATACATAGAACAAATTCTACTAAAACATAAAAAGATAAATGTTTAATCTTAACAGCAGCTGCCAAAACCCTTTTTCTGAATCTAATATCAGAGTTAAACACGGGCGCGTTTTACACAAGTTTGCCAAAAAAACACGTCGCTAGAATTAATTAATACCTATTATTAAGCTATTCACGTTAATAAGTTATAAGTTGAAAGATATTTTATTAATAGATATAAATACTTATTAAGTTAGGATAAGCCATGCTTGTTGCTTTTGTTTATACCACTTGGATTTGCTAAATTGTTAAGTACTCTCTAAGATATGATTTCGTACTGTTAAATTCTTTACAGAACGTATTTTTGGTATATAAGAATGCTTTATGAATAATGATGACCTTTAGTGTAAAAAATGTGTAACTAACCGACACTTATTTAGAGAGCGCAGGCAAGAACGTTAAATGAAACTCCATAATAATTAATAATAATTTTACTATTACAATAAGCACCAAACCAGGTTTGGAATGTTCAGTATTGCACCACATGTGAACAAACTCCAATCTAATTACAGTCACAATGTAAAAATAAAAAGATATTACAATACACAAGGGTCGGGAGAGTAAAAAAAATATTTCCAAATAATTAATATATTTCAATAATAAATAAATTCGGTTACCACAACACAATAAAGGTCACCATTGACTTCAATTGGGAAAGCGAATCTAAAATACAGAATGATGAGCGAATAATAAAAAATATGTTTTTTACAACGTACATAATTATTAGCCATACATTGAAATTGGTTTGTACAAATAGTGACTTCATTGTGCATTAAACCATGTGTCATTGCACTGCCAGTCTTCACAGAAGATCACAATAATGGAACCTTCCTTAATCTCAGATGATAACAAAACCTTCCACTAGGATAATGTTTTCGTGTCGTTTTCCAAGCAGTGCTGGGATACAGGGATTAGTGCGAACAGTCTATTAACGCATTCATAATTTTAGAGATCTGATAAAACAAATGTTAGTTGCGTTTAAAAATAAGGATCCTCATTTTCATAAATAGTTGGGAAAACCTTGGAACAAAATATTCTAGTCCAGCTCAAAAAAAATTATACGGTTGGGGGTCAAGATACATTCTGAACTGCTATCAATCTGGTACAGTTAATTCTAACAAGTATAAAATAGCCTTTTTTATATCAATCAAGTCTAGAGACAAGATACACACATCCAGTTTTTTTGGACACTTATTTCAGTGAATTCAGAAAAGGCAATATCTTTTGTAATTAAGAAATCTTTAGTAACATACATAACAGACTCTCTGTCAAACATAAAACATCCTTGTTTATCAACAAAGATTGTTCTGTTTGCTTATTGACAGCTCTCGTCAGGCTATACAAGACTTCCTTCAAATGAATTACATCGGAATTTATATTTTAGAATGGCTGATGCCAGATTTAATCTTAGGTGGATTATTCAACCTATATATTAGGGAATAAGGCATACACACCTTGTCAATCACGTATTTTTGTAGTCATTGAAATGATCAAATTGCTCATAGAATCATCATAGGACCAATATTTTTGATATGTTCCAATTTGGGCGTTTCCATTGAATATATTATAACTGAATTCCGCACTAGCGATACAGAAAGAAAGTTCTAGAGAACCGTTTAATTGGAGAAGCTAAAATATGTCTAAAGATAAAACTCGACTATCGACTTTATAGACCTAAATACCGACTGTTCACATATCCATGCATTCCAGCACTAACTCCTAGACTATCTAAATAAATACTTACATTAATATCATAAACAAATGTTACAAAAAACGTTGCGTTTTAATAGAAAAGTACATTAAACTCTCATTCAGTTTCGATAGTAATGGAAATGTATGAAAACGTTGCTCCTATACCTAGGGTTGGGACATTATCGGTTTCTGGATCGTAAAAAAATAATTATATACAACGTAGATGTGCTTGATGCATAAGACTATCTGTTTCTGAAGTTTCGTAGTAAGTCATGTAGAGTTATGGCCTCTTAAAATCCATTTTAGTATTTACCCCTTTTTTTAAATTTTACCCCATCTGTTAATGGGGTAAAACATTTGCCTAGTTCAATACATTATATATTTGCATTTTCTAAACCTTTAAATCTCACTGTTGTGATAAAAATTATGAAAACGACGATCTACTATTAAAATGCTTAATTATTTTAAAAGAAAAAGAAGCATGTTGTTGCGCTTTTGTTGTTGTCATGTTTACACAGATGTTAAAGGCTGTGAGCACAGTAAGCTACCGTTTCAATAATGACTTATAAACTGTTTACAACATCTCAATAACGGATCCACAATACGAAATTATTTTTAATTATTAACTTAAAAGCATAATTTATCTAAACTTGATTAATTAGGCGTGATTTACGGAATCCCTATAAAACACTAATTTCATGGTGTTAAAGTGCTTGCGTACGCGCACAAGCCGTGCTTTCGTGTGACCTATGATACATCGCAGCTTCAAGCTTAAATAGTACGAATGCAATAGTAATTCATTGAATTCAATTATTTTTAAATGGAAGTTCGATTAATTTTATTTATATAGTTTCGCATTGTGAACCCAGCTTAATTTTATTAATATAACTGACTGTATACATATGGAATGACATATCAATTTTTTGCCATAAACATGTAGACACGATTACACGCTTGCTAATTTTTTTTAGAATACTAAGAAAGTGAAAACTACGTTTTTTTTAATTAATCGTTAGCCTCAAGTTTCACTATCTAACGTTACTTAAGCGTCATTAACTGTATAACTTTTTAACATATCTAGATGAGTATATATAAATATATTTTTCAACAGTAACATTACTCCCGAAATGTCCCATCCCTGTCGAGTTAATTTTACAATTAATATAAAATCTAAATTCTCGTTACATAATACAATCACGCTTCGCCCGTGATAATGTCATCGAGGCGAATTTATGCCGTAATTTGCCGAATAGAAGTACCACACCGTGTGTAATACTTAGAATTGAGGTTTTAGTTCATATATCGTTCTATAAGCAGCTTATTCAGTACAAATGTTGATTTAATTATTTGTTTTATTTAAGCTCAAAATAATACCCAGGATTTCTGAACTTTAGACCGTGTACAGCGTATTGGTATTCAATGGTTAAACACCGATCTATGTATCTCCTGTCATCTGTAATTTACATTCAAAGAAGACAAAGCTATTTCATTCAGTTCATATAGTTAATTCAATGCAACCAACAGACCGATGTATATTAAAACCAAAAAAACAATTATTGATGGAACATCTAAGGATTTACACAGTAGGTACTTCATCGGCGATATTGAATACGGTTTTTGAAAGACTGACAATTCAAAGCTGCCTTGTAATACTAACAGCCACATTTAACAAGTATTGTCTTCGAACCTGTTTCGATGTGTCTACGATATTAGCTAGAGTTTCTATTATGTATGGACAAATTGTGTAAGTATGACAAAAACTATTTTGTTTTATTGAAGTATAAGTTAGATGCTATTAGAATATTAGTCACAGTTTATTGAATAATGACATTTAGGTTTAGGAATTAGAACCTTATCACTATTTATTATGCGTTGTGGAAATTCCAATAAACTACCATCATACTCTCCATTATGATAATTTTATTCTTCTAAAATTAAATAGCCAATCTTTCAAAAATCCGCGTGACGGAGTCGCATCCGCCATTTAAGTATAAACCGAATACACGTGACGCGAACATAAGCCACGCATCAGAAGAATCTCTGGGGTCGCGTCAACAGACAAGCGGTACGGTTTTATGTGTGTGACGCTTACCAATGCCGCGCGCTTCCGACCGACTCGTGGACAACAAAGTACAAGCCAGCAATGTATTGTGTAGGATATAAACGTTCATGTGGCGCTGTGCGCAAGCGTCGCTCCCGAGCGGCGGGCGGGCCGCGCTACTGAGGACCTGCAACCACACGGGCACGGGTTATTAGACAGTGCAGGAAGATTAGACAGATATTTTATTAATTTTGAGTCAGGTTCTTACTGTGCAAAGGAAAAGTAAGGGTGTTGCGTTTCTTATAGTAATTATTTTGTTCAGATGATCAGCAACAATGCAGCTCGGCGCCATAAGGCTTTGAGAGTCTCACCTCGTGTTGTTGGGGGCGGCAGTGCGGGCAGTGCGGGCAGCGGGCGGGCGCGGCTAGCACTCGGAGGAGGAGTTGAGGTCGAGGGGCGGCGGCGGCGCGGCGGGGCGCGGCTTGCTGCGCGTGAGGCGGTCCAGCTCGGCCGCCGCGTCCGAGCGCGCCGCCGCCGCCGCCGGGGACGCCTCGGGCCGCCCCGCCGGGGAGCCCGACTTCTTGTACAGCAGCGAGTTGAAGAAGTTGGCCAGCACACCCTCGTTGCCGGGCGTGCCGGGGCCCATGCCGATTTTCGCGCCGTCCAACTGCACGAAAAGGCGATAAGTAGGTAAAAACGTAAAAGATCACTCGAAAATGTGTTGCGAAAAGCGATAGTAAAAAAACGGATTCCTTAGGAAAAAAAATAAACGTTACGGGGTAATATTGTGAAACTTTTTGTCTAAGGGGGTAATTTAATGAAAATAATCTTTATAACAACTAACATGCCAGGGTCGTAGACAAAACACGTTAAAAATGAGAACACTATGGTGGGGGTAATATAGCATGAGTATACCTGCGCGGTGGCCCTCTGCGTGGCCCTGAGCGGCGAGTCAGCGCGCGGCGCGGGCGTACCGGCCTGCAGCGCGGCCAGCTGTCGCTGCAGGAGAACACTATGGTGGGGGTAATATAGCAGTAGTATACCTGCGCGGTGGCCCTCTGCGTGGCCCTGAGCGGCGAGTCAGCGCGCGGCGCGGGCGTGCCGGCCTGCAGCGCGGCCAGCTGTCGCTGCAGGAGAACACTATGGTGGGGGTAATATAGCAGTAGTATACCTGCGCGGTGGCCCTCTGCGTGGCCCTGAGCGGCGAGTCAGCGCGCGGCGCGGGCGTGCCGGCCTGCAGCGCGGCCAGCTGTCGCTGCAGGAGAACACTATGGTGGGGGTAATATAGCAGTAGTATACCTGCGCGGTGGCCCTCTGCGTGGCCCTGAGCGGCGAGTCAGCGCGCGGCGCGGGCGTGCCGGCCTGCAGCGCGGCCAGCTGTCGCTGCAGGAGAACACTATGGTGGGGGTAATATAGCAGGAGTATACCTGCGCGGTGGCCCTCTGCGTGGCCCTGAGCGGCGAGTCAGCGCGCGGCGCGGGCGTGCCGGCCTGCAGCGCGGCCAGCTGTCGCTGCAGGAGAACACTATGGTGGGGGTAATATAGCAGTAGTATACCTGCGCGGTGGCCCTCTGCGTGGCCCTGAGCGGCGAGTCAGCGCGCGGCGCGGGCGTGCCGGCCTGCAGCGCGGCCAGCTGTCGCTGCAGGAGAACACTATGGTGGGGGTAATATAGCAGTAGTATACCTGCGCGGTGGCCCTCTGCGTGGCCCTGAGCGGCGAGTCAGCGCGCGGCGCGGGCGTGCCGGCCTGCAGCGCGGCCAGTTGTCGCTGCAGGAGAACACTATGGTGGGGGTAATATAGCAGTAGTATACCTGCGCGGTGGCCCTCTGCGTGGCCCTGAGCGGCGAGTCAGCGCGCGGCGCGGGCGTGCCGGCCTGCAGCGCGGCCAGCTGTCGCTGCAGGAGAACACTATGGTGGGGGTAATATAGCAGTAGTATACCTGCGCGGTGGCCCTCTGCGTGGCCCTGAGCGGCGAGTCAGCGCGCGGCGCGGGCGTGCCGGCCTGCAGCGCGGCCAGCTGTCGCTGCAGGAGAACACTATGGTGGGGGTAATATAGCAGTAGTATACCTGCGCGGTGGCCCTCTGCGTGGCCCTGAGCGGCGAGTCAGCGCGCGGCGCGGGCGTGCCGGCCTGCAGCGCGGCCAGCTGTCGCTGCAGGAGAACACTATGGTGGGGGTAATATAGCAGTAGTATACCTGCGCGGTGGCCCTCTGCGTGGCCCTGAGCGGCGAGTCAGCGCGCGGCGCGGGCGTGCCGGCCTGCAGCGCGGCCAGCTGTCGCTGCAGGAGAACACTATGGTGGGGGTAATATAGCAGTAGTATACCTGCGCGGTGGCCCTCTGCGTGGCCCTGAGCGGCGAGTCAGCGCGCGGCGCGGGCGTGCCGGCCTGCAGCGCGGCCAGCTGTCGCTGCAGGAGAACACTATGGTGGGGGTAATATAGCAGTAGTATACCTGCGCGGTGGCCCTCTGCGTGGCCCTGAGCGGCGAGTCAGCGCGCGGCGCGGGCGTGCCGGCCTGCAGCGCGGCCAGCTGTCGCTGCAGGAGAACACTATGGTGGGGGTAATATAGCAGTAGTATACCTGCGCGGTGGCCCTCTGCGTGGCCCTGAGCGGCGAGTCAGCGCGCGGCGCGGGCGTGCCGGCCTGCAGCGCGGCCAGCTGTCGCTGCAGGAGAACACTATGGTGGGGGTAATATAGCAGTAGTATACCTGCGCGGTGGCCCTCTGCGTGGCCCTGAGCGGCGAGTCAGCGCGCGGCGCGGGCGTGCCGGCCTGCAGCGCGGCCAGCTGTCGCTGCAGGAAGGCCTGCTCGTCCTCCGCCTGCACCTCCGCCTCGCGGTTGGCGCCGCTCTGGAGGGGAACAGTTATTAACACAATGTACCTACAAGTTGGTTTTGGGATTATAAGAATATTAACACGCATGTGTAACAGCTTTCTCTTAAAAAAATGACCAAGATCAAAAACTACGAGAAAGAACGCGAGTAATTTACACAATACACCAGTAAGTTGGTTTTGGACCTAAAATAATTAACATTAGTGCATTATTACATTAAAACAACGACCGAGATCAGCAACGAAGTATTTTAAAAGTTGAGTAACATAACTTCAAATAATTGTAAGAAACATTTCAATAAAAGTCATACTCCTTATAACAGGGCACTTAGATAATATTTTATCGTTTCTAAAAAGTTTTTGTCTGTGTATGTCAATCATGAGCGTTGAAATCTATAGTTTACATTCTTTTTTGTTGTCTGTACATGTGAAGACTATGAATAACTTACTTTTCGTATAACAGGCTGCACGATAACGTCTCTGTAGTAGTCGTCTGGTTTACACGACTGCATGTTTTCATATAATATGCTAATTTTTTTCATGCTGTCCCATCCAGCGGGTCTGTAACAAAAATTAAATGTTAAACTCTGTACTTTCATTGGTTACCCTTATACTATGGTCGATTTCAGAAATATAGTTGCAATTTTGTTTTAACGTCATAAATCAAATAAGTTATAACAACTAAGACAATATAAACCGATTTATTCATTAAAAAAAAAACATTTTAAATATGTTTCTATTGAATAGAATCTCATCAGCAATCATTCTTGGGGCCTGTTCGTATAATCTACAGATATACCTACCAAATCAGACAATTTATACGAAACATTCGGTTAAGTAAATTAAATTTAGTTTATACGAAACTTTAAATAACCTCTAGCTTGGGGTAGCAGTTTAATCAACATACATTGCCAACAACAACAAAATAAGAACTATTTCCATCAACAGCCATTGCCAACAACAACCAATTACAACAACAACAACTCACATCAACACCGCGTCTTTCTCTACGATCAAGGCGGGTGTCCTGAACGGCAGGCCATATATCCTGTGCGTCAGATACTTATACAGCAGATCGCAGTTCTTGTCTTCTTTCGCGCTGCTGTAGAAGAGGGCAGCACCGTACTGGAGACAGAACCGCCTGATCCATTGCTGCATGAAGTCGAAGTGCTCGTCGCGGTAATCGTGTTCTTTCTCCAGGGTGCTCATGTAGTCAGTCTAAAAATGATGGGCGTTAGTTTATTAAATATGTTTTTTTTTCTACAGCTAACTTCAGAAGTTTTTGACATTATGTTCTGTATTTATTATTCCATGTATCTTAAATGTATCTCAATACAATTTGGGGGACACTGCACCTTATATCTGCTAAACCAGACTTAATATAATAATGGTATGGTATTAACATGTATTGTGCTCGAATAGTTAGTTAACAGTTCTGCCACACAAGATTCCATTACGACACAAAATTGTGGCCAGCCTCCATAGCCACATTGTACCATTTTTAAAATGTGCGTCTATTGCAAATCTGACCGAAAAATCTGATTGTAAAATTTTGGAGTCTACGTGAATGCCTAAATCCAAATGAAAAGTCTCAGGGCAATCAATATTTCCAGTCAGGCCAAGCCTAAAGCCACATTAAACTTGTTACAAGAATTATGAATATGATGCGAGTGAATGAGGCGACGAAGTAAGTCAGGATCGTAGCAAATAAAAATTCGTGGCCTTAGCCTATTCCCCTGGGAAATAGGCATGTCTTTATGTATGTATGTTAAAAGAATCCAGTGATCTCCTTACCTTAGTTGCCACAACTACAATATCAAGTCCTAGATTGGTAGTAAGTACGGCCTCAGGCAGGGGGCTGTCGTCATCGTCCCCGTTCTCCAGGTCATCCGATAGATTCCTCGAGGACCTCTTCATGGGAGACGACGCGGTGGGCTCCAGCTCATCACCCGGCTCAGTATACCTCTGCCATTTCTGTACTTGTTGCTTTTTACTTTGTAACCTTTGTTCTGTAACAAGGAGACCAAAATCTTAAAGAAGAAAATTTGATCAGTAAGATAAGGTGTCGATATTTTAGAACCAAGAGATCTTGATCCTGAGGATTGATATAATACCGACATTTACCGCAACCTGTCCTGTTCCGTTAAAAAAATAGGACGAGGCAATATGAAGGAGAGAAAGAACATTACTGCAAAACTACGGCTAATCGATACAGTCTAATCCAGTATCGATATATTAAAATATAAACTGCATCGATTGCATCGATATAAATAAATTTATTAGCATCCCTACTAAAAGATCACTCCTCCGTTTAAAATACAGTTATGACCCACTAAGCGTTCCAGAATCGATATGCCTTGATTCGATTAATTTAGGTCAATCAGAGTCAAACAGTAACAACATAAAAAACAAATTAGCTCACAGAACAAACACAAACGATCCAACAATTTCTATGAGACTACAATTAAGATTCCGGCACGCAAAAAAAAGTCTAGGAAATTAATTCAATACAAACACATTCGCACTTATTAACTAATCTCTTTGAGAACGGTATTTCGTGCAATTAACATTACAAAAAGCGGGCGAATATGCCGCTAATAAATCTAGGAGAAATCTCAGTAATATTATTAATACGCGTGTGAGTTTATATTTTGGAAAATGGTAGAATATAATATTTCATATGAAAGCCAGGGCCGACGTTTTTTTATTTTCCAAAAATGCAAATGTAATGAAATGGAGATAGATAAATAAATTAAATACACTACTTATTTCAAGTTTGAAATAATGTAATCTAAAAATTGTAGTATAGTTCTCCGGGAATGGAAATACCTACGTTGTCCCTGTCTGCCTCTTAGAAAACCTTTCAATATCTATACCAATTGATTTATCATATTCCGATAAAAGATTTCAAAGCCTAAACGAAACAAAAATATCAAAATTTCCAGCACAAAATGAGCTTCGATTCACTAGCTATTATGGACAGTCAATACCTCAGTTGCAAAAGGAACATTTATCTCTGGATGCTGGTTGTTGTAGCCACCCTCTTTTCATGTGACGTCACTCGTTTTATGGTAAGGTGAGGGTGGAGGGTGTCCCGAACGGTCTCCCCGAATGGCGCGGTGACTAACGCATGCTTTGGTGCAGTAAAGGTCAGGCTATTTGTGCACGACACACATATTTGTATGTTATCCATCCATACTAATATTATAAATGTGAAAGGAACTTTGTCTGTCTATCTGTCTGTCTGTTACACCTTCACGACTAAACTACTGGACGGGTTTTGATGAAATTTGGTATGTAGAAAGTTTAAGACCTGCGAAAGGATATAGGCTACTTTTTTTTTTTATTCAACCTTCTAAAGGATTTTAATAGGGGTTCACGCGGGCGAAGCCGCGGGCAAAAGCTAGTAGATACATAAATATGTGAAGCTAACTTCGGATCCTTCTTCGAGAATATTACGACAAGAGTATGAGATTTAGCATAATTCAAGTTTATATGAAAAAGTCAAAGTTCGACCTCTATGCAACCACTAGTTATAGGTATTTGTTACGTGTGCGGGTGTTTCATGTCCTTGTACAAATACTGCAGTACTTTACGCTTCTGAAAACTCATCTATGCTACGGAAATCTATTTGGACATACATTTTCAAAGAAAAATAATACGGCAGTGAGAATATAGCTTTTTAAAAGCATTTATTACTCTTTGTCCCGTTCAATCTATGCTTTTAATTTTTTCAATGGTGTTGTTTGTGTACGTTTAACATTGTAGTGTAAGTTGAAACGATGACCAATATTTCACGTGAATGATTTTATAAAGCAACGTAGGTACTGTTTTAAGTCCCAAACTGGTTTTCAAAGTATTTATACCTATTCATTGAGTCAGGTGTCATTTAAAACTCTCAGTAGTGCAAAAACTATTATTAATGAAACAACACAAAAACTTGTTATCAACCAATTTTTCTATTAAAAACAGCTACTTCAAAGCATCTTTTTAAATATCTCCAATAAGGTTGCGTGCCAAAGCTCTATCCATCGCACTAAAGCCTAACTTATTTTCAGCTTAGTCAACGAAAGTTTGATCATATTGCTGTGCTTTTAGACAGTTTTATAACGTCGAAAGCACTGTTATTAACTTCCGGTAGAAGCAGACATTAAAGCAAATATTAGGCATTTATGGTCATTGCAGCTAATGCAGACGATTTAAGCCGTGTCATGTGAGGAGTAAGCACTTTTTCTGCTAGCTAAATAATCCAATTCTTAAGCGACAGACAGTCCTAAGAATAAATACTGATTGTATTTAATCTCAAGTAACGTGGTAAACTTGGACGCAGGGGTAAAAAGGGACAAAACTTTGAAAATGATTTCATAAATATATAAATAAATAAAAGATGTTATCTAAAATAGCAAAAAAGAGCTCTAGTTTGTCTCTTTATCTCTATATCAATCTATATCAAATCACCACGGTACAAAATAATGTTCAAGTTTTGTTCATTTTTACCCCAGCGTCCATATTTACCCCGTTCGACTGTACTTAATTTTGCTATTGGCAACATCTAACGTCTAGACTCAAAACTTTAGGTATAGACGATAAAGTGTCTCGGATGCAGGAGGGCGAGATTGTGCGCTCAGCTTATGCGCTTGTTTTATCGATTAGTCGTTAACAGACGCCGACTAGTCGCAGCGATTAGGCTACCCTTGGTGACGATCAATGTTAAGTTTGCGTGGGTCGGCGTAGCTTATAAAATTGTGATTTATTTTTCTACCGAGCTTAAAGTTGAGAAAACTTTGAACACTTACCGCCTATAGATACTTTTATGATCGTGAACTAGTTAAGGTTCTTACAATGTTTACTTTGTCTCTTGCAGTCAACTTTTAACTCTACCTGCGTGTAATAGTTCATGCCGATACGCAAAGGAGGGAATCATTATTTTAAAATCGCCTACAATACAAAATAACGTGTATTATTGCGTACGGAACGTTTAAACATCAATATAAGTTGGCTTAAAAATTAGAAATTGGGGTTATAAGATCAACAACACTAACCAACAACGTACTCACTAGTTATTAATAAGATATTAAGTAATATTAATCACTGTCAAGCATAATGAGTATCACGACCTTTGCTCATGTTGATACGTCTAGCTTTATGCGCTTAAATAAATAAACCAAGTTCAATTAAATCATTATTCTTAAAATAGCGATTTTTAATACTATAAAAATAAGATTTTAGAGTCCTGCAGTAAATACTGTGTATTTGATATTAACTGTTATTATTTCTAGATTATTTCTGTACTTAGGTTAATATTAGTTAATTATTCCATTAGATAGGTATCTTTAAAATCTATACTCTAACTTTAATAACTCAAGTCCATAGTTCGATCTCTATAAACCAATGTCAACAAAAAAATGGACATATGATTTTTATTTCTATTAAAACTAAACATGACATAATCGTCGGTAAGACGGAATAAACATATATACATAAAAAATCTTTTCTTCTTGTTGTACACTTTTATTATCCTCGTAAGCAAATCTCTCAATAACTCAAAAGGTTTGCTGTTAGAAAACCCAATTTTGAGTTATGCTCGCCTCTGTACATCTAATTTCATGTGTATTTTATATCTAAATGTATGTACAATAAAGAATTAAGAAACATATAAAGTAGATGAAAAACATCCACTAGGACTATTAGTATTTACGGAAATTACACTTTGGTTTGCATTACTTTAACCTACCTTAGATATTCTTAGACACCATAGACTAACGGTGACGGAAAACATCGTGAGAAAACCTAGATTTATCTATCTAAAATCGCCCGCAGTGAGCTATCGTGGTGATAAATGCTCAATCTTTGTCTAAAAGAGAAGCGGCCTTTACTCTGTCAGTGGGACAGTTATAGGCTGTTATTTCTACTACTACCGCCCTATCCCTCCCAAAATCGCCCTCTAATAAAAAGCGTGTAGTAATCAAGCCCACCTAACGTTTACGAGCGTACGGCACTGATGAATTTTTTTTCTGGGTCACAAGGTCAAGAGGTTAAAGGTCAAGAATGCCTTGTATTATATGTATTACTGTGTTCTGTCTTAATAAATAATATAATGTTAAGGTGCTCCCTCAACTAGAGCATTCGCGTGTACTATAAAATTTCAGATTCGATTGTGAGCATTGCATTACAATACTGCCTCCCTGACTTGACGAGCATTCGGCTGTAATGTAACATTTCAGATTCTTTGTATCAAAATATTACACATTGTATCAAGTTGCGCACTGTAAAGCTCGGTTCTCCTCCGTCACCAATGTAATCCTTAAATTTGTAACATTACGGGTTGCGCACTGTAATGCGCGGTTGTCCTCCGTCACTAATGTTATGTTCGACTTGGTAACGTTACTTTACACGTGAAGCTGTAGCTGAGAGAGCACTTTAAGACATATTTTGGTAATACACAGTTGGTTCAAGAGCATTTCGGACGTAGAGGTTTGAGAAATTATTTCGTGTGTAATAAGGTTGAAAATGTTAAAAATCGAAGCTTTAAAGCTTGTGTATTTGAATGTGTCTTCTTGTAAGCTTTAAAAAAAATCAGTTTTGCGAAAGATATAGATCTGTAAAGTGCCTACATAGCATTACTAATATGTGAAATTTAATATAAAGGTAAACCATATCAATTAGATTGTCCGCTTACTAGCCTTGACCCCTTTTTAAAGCACCGTCACTATCGTGAACAAACAGAGCTATGGTAAATACTGATCTAGGAATTAATTACGTGACATTTATCAATCTAAATGTAGTCTATTGCAACAAATAGGCGATAATTTCAATACAGCGCATTCTGATTCAGAAAGGGCTGTGTTTGTCATAAACTGGATCGCGTAATAGCGTGACTCAAAAGTCTAATAAGGATCTAGAAGTGCGTGGTATAGTTTCGATATAGTTGAAAAACCCTAAATGTCAAGTTATGATATTTTCGCCAAACAATAATGTGTAAATTTTGACATTACAGCATTGAAACAGAAGTTTTAAATTGGTTTCTTGATATCTTATTTTGATTAGCTCAATACTGAGTACCACCTTAATAAAAAATACACACGCTACTTTATCTTATACAAGATGCGGATCTTAGGCAAAGTTTTATAATCATGAATTTATTTGGCTTCGAACACCTGGATTTAGACCGCAGCGTAATCATTCCCTGTATTTTTATTGTCTATTTTGTCGTCTTAGAATGTTTTTAAAAAGCATTATTCTTCCGACACTAACATCACACCTCTTTCCTAGTAGATATGCATCCTATACGCCACGTGGTACGCCAGACGATCCTAAACACACGTTTCGCTTCTTTCACTGCACATACATGCACGCCGCGCCAGTGTCAAGCGCACCTGTGTCGACTAGACACACCTGTTTGTATACGCATGCTATATTCCCGCACGAAGCGAACAAAAAACATCAAACAAAGCCAAGGAGCTATATACATCATCGCCGAATCTAATCAAACCAGTTTTCAGATCAAGGTGCGGCAAAGTTTACAAAGTCATGTCGTTTTTCAAGGGGAAGGCAGAAATAACTGATTCCAACTTGTATAATCCTAGAATGAAGCTTCCAAATCATTTGCGTTAAATACCTTCTTGATAATTACGCACCTAATCTTTGGCAGAATATATAATAAGCTGAAGTCTTCCCGCGCTCATTTACTGTCCTATAAATCGCATTTCATTCATCCTATCTTCATGCGTAAACCGTCAAAGCTTACCTTTCACTCTTCCTATGACTTCATTCACTTCACACCGGTTTCTTACCATGCATAATTTACACAAAAATAATTCGTAAATCAATAAACAAACAGACGAATCGATGCGACCGCTTTGTATTCACTCCGTGCGACATAAGAGCCGTGTGACGTAACTGAATGAGTCACGAACAAGAAATAGACATTGCGGGGATACCATTAAGTTTCGAAGATTATCACTGTCACGACTATCTGTTATCGGTTTGTAAGGATCTAATTGAACTGTTGTTTTGTTGTTAGTATGTAATTTCACGGTCAATTGTTCAATCTTGCACCTGTTGGAAAGCGTTTAATTGGTTATACACATAACTCTGAGGGAAAGGATTTGGCAGAGACTTTGAGCTATTAGATCAATTAGTCATCAACTGTGGTTTCCTTCCTTCTTTTTGTAAATGAACTAAGATGTTAAGGAAGTATTTTGGATGATACAGAAAGCTCGAAAGCCATTACGCGGATAATTAATTAAGGCAGAAAGACACTGACACGTCGCTAAATCTGTTTTCCTGGAAGCTTACTTCGCTCTCGTCGTTGAAACTTTACTACGCATGTAAGTACTATGTGTACGGATTCAAAGATTTGTGCATATCGTATAAAATCGATCAGAAAGATCTCCACGATAAAAATTATGCGGTTGCAATTTTTAAATCTTGCTTTATAGATAGGAAACGTGGACTAACATTTCCGACACGGAAGCATCATAAACTTAGGGTCACTGATTCAATTACACATAAAAACTGTTAAGATTTGGTAACACCTTAAGCGGATACAGTAGAAATACACTGTTGAAACAGAGACCACAAAAAAAACGACAACTATGCTTCAGATTTTTAAAAGCTCTCTTCATTAAACATTTTAATGACAACTTGCATGAAAATTTGTTATAAAAATGCCTAAATAAGCAACAGTGTATTCATCGGAAGGTAATTAAAGTAAATAAGGGGTCGGTTTTCAAAGGGCTTACCTAACAAAAGGGAGGGAAACCGGTTTGTTAAAGTTTACAGAGGACCGCGTTTAAGGAAGTTAGTATTTAAACAGTGGTCCTATGATATAACAGGTAATTAATTTTTTTTTACTATAAATAGACGAATATTTAACGAGGTTATTATCCTATTGTTGGACATGTTTGCATGTGATTTAAAACGTTTTTGTAAGGTGGTAGGTGGAATATGTGACGGTGGTATAATAGATTACAATAACAAAAAAATCTACACGATACCTACATTTTCACAAAAAGCGCCTTCATCCTCTCTCCTATTAATTAATTTAAAAAAAAAAAAACTTTGCTGTGCCCGACAGGGTCCATAATTGTTTCGATGTTTTCACATACCAACTATAATATGTTCACATTATGGTATGCAATAAAGTAATTGAGTATTGAGTATTGAGTGGTAACGTGGTTCGGTAAGGTGCCGGATATTGAAAGATAGGCTTTGTAATTTGTATGCATAACGTTTTTAGAGGTGCAAAGTATGAAATGATATTTTAATACCGAACAATTTTAATGCAGAAACGATACCAAATTTAAAATTTTATATTGCACCGTACATTCCACTTTTATGTTAGAAGATTTGAACTCTGAGTTTTCGTAGTAATTACCAATAGTTTAGAAATAGTACAACTTTAGCAGCTTAAAGCTCTAAACCGGACGTATCTTAGTTAAGGCCTTAACTGTAAGAGCTTACCTAAGATAGGTTGGCTTCAACCAGATAATTAAGGCTACATACACACATACACATGATTATGTCAATAAAAACCTTAGCAAAACGACGAAACGCGATGTGAAAGTAGTTTTCTACTGATCTAGGATTATCGAGGCGCTATCATTGATCCTGACAGTATCCCACTAAACAAAACCTCTGAAGAAAGCAATAAAAACGAGTAAGAAGAAAAACTACGCCTATCTCTGTGGGTACTATTAAAACAGTAATTTAAACGCCGACTGCATACACCTTGAAATAATAAGGATGCAACTGCGTGAGTCATTCTTACAGCGATAATGAGAGATGCGTTCATTGGCGCCAACGTAGATACGATGTTTTTATAAATGAGTGAAATATTGAATGTATTGTTGTTTTAGACGTAAATAATATTAAGATCTCATTTTCATCAATGTTCTGGATCTACGGGACTATTTTGGGTATTGCAGAGGTAGTATGATTTTTGGAATTAACATTGCACTCTTTTTGAAATATCATGTTGGCCTATTGTTTGAAGGTCCAGATTTGAATTTAAAAGGTTGCACGTTGCAGGTGACTTATTCAATGATACATTCATTCTTACATAATTATGACCCTGAAGACTCATACCAACTGAAATTGTTCTTCTG
This sequence comes from Abrostola tripartita, assembly GCA_905340225.1. Classification (NCBI taxonomy): domain Eukaryota; kingdom Metazoa; phylum Arthropoda; class Insecta; order Lepidoptera; family Noctuidae; genus Abrostola; species Abrostola tripartita. The sequence goes on from HG996488.1 coordinate 13,244,480, forward strand.
CAGGCCTTTTAATACTGAGAAGTGACAGGCATTGATCACCATGCTTGCTCAATGGGGCTTTAATGTATTATAATTAATATTGAGACGGTAATTAGAGATGAAACGGATGGTAAAATTTGGCAGGATGGGAGATGAAACAGATATCCAATATCCACATTTTTTTTTTTTAAACAAACCGTCGCCCCACAGGAATTTCTCCTGTATCGTGGGTGCGTTTCACAAACATGAAATATCACATACACAAACACCCAGACTCGGGACAAACATCTGTGGATCACACAAATTTTTGTCCCGTGCGGGAATCGAACCCACAACCCCTAGCGCAGCAGTCCAATCGCTTAGCCACTGCGCCAATCAGGTCGTCATCATCATCATCATCATCAATCACATTGGATATCTGTTTCATCTCCAATAAGATTAATCTATATCTATGTTCTAGACTTACCAGGTGTGAGATCTAATTTGTCTATGTGATCGCCAAGCACTGACGCCCAGCTCTGCAACTGGTCTAGTATACCCCATGGCGTTGTCATGGCGACCGTGAGGAGGACCAGTGTGTGAGGGAATGTGTCCTCGCTGAGGGCGAACTTGAGGAGGTTCGTGTGACCTGGATCCCCGTCCAGCACCCACACACTGAGACGTGTTTGATCTGTGAAAGAAAAAAAGTTTGTACTTGTTGGTAGATAAAGGTATAATACTTTATTCATCCCAGATACATAGAATACAGAAAACACTGGAAGGTTGTAGCTAGTTTGATATAGAATAGATACAAAAGTAGGCAAAGATTATTTCTATTCCTACTCTTTTTGGACATAAACGACAAGACAATCATACCGGCATTAACTAAACCCCATATTAAGTCTATTAACATCTCTGTTACTTTATATACAAACAACAGTGACAGGTATAATTTAATCCTTGGTTTAAATAAAGTGTTATTTATTGTTTAGTTTCAAACTTGAATGTTAACAAGATTTATAGTAATAATGTATCTGTAGAGTTTACTTAAGATTAACTTAAAGTAAAATAATGATGACATGTTTAATATTAATACAGTTAAATTATCTTTATCTGTGCTTTAATACATATTTATTTTGATAACAGACACACAATCATTTTAACTTATTTTTGCCTGTGTCTGTGAATCACTGTAAGGTGCAAACTGAAATCCAGCACTGGGAGTTTGACACGCAGCATATGCTAAGTTGGTGACCTTTGCGGTATTGCATGTTTGACAGTGCTACGGATAACGTGTTTATTTTCTGTCTAATATTTATGTAGTTTGTGCTGTCACATTTGCTGTGTCGAATAACTGCTATTCTATTCTATTGTACTGTTTACAATCTGTGGTATGGTATGCAGCGGTGTTCTACTTCAGCTGCCCTTTAATATGTGGCAGGCCTATGGCCATTTGTTAGATGCTCTGTCATCCAGTAGCATAGGTAATCTGGTTAAATACTAACCAAATAATAAATGTCTACCATTAACCTGCTTTTGTATGATAACCCCCAAAGAATAGATTTTTTTGTTATCAGTGCACCAAAATATAGATAATTATGTTGAGTCGTCATTTATATTAGTGTATAATAAATGAAATACTAAAATTGTTAATATAGATAAGATAATATAATTTTAATGTAAAAAGTAACAAATTGTTTTATGGTCTAATAAGTTAAAAATTAATTTAATTATCGACACTGGATATTTAAATAATGTTTTATTAAAATAATTTGATAAGTCACCGTAAATGTCATATGAAACTAGTTAGGTTAAATTAATAACTTTATTTACCAATATTTATGTGAATTAAGAACCATTCTTTTGTCTAGTCATTAGAAATTGATACTAGCTTGTGATTAGATTTAATCATTTTATAATTAGTATGCTTATGCTTAATTATCTCTAAAAATGATATTGTTGCTATTGATCTACTATTGAATAAATGATCAGACAAATAAAACAAGCATATTACTAATGAATCAGCTATTACAACTAATAAACATGACAATCACAGCAGATTCTAATAAGAATGTCTTTTTAATGTTTATTTTGAAATAACATGCTATTGATTATGTATGTTTATAAAGGTTATTTACATTTTTGTCACATTAAGTTTTCATTGGTTTGTATACAACTAAACTTAGCTGACAATTTTGTGTATGTAGGTTATATTTCAACTATAATGTATGTATGTGTGTTTATACACATACAATATTACATGTTTATCCTTGTGGATGTATTGTAACACACTTACCATCTCGATATTCATCCCTTACGTCTATATATGCGTATTCGAGTGCTGAACCTTTTTTGGGATCCTCTACTCCTTGTAATTTCGCTACCAAAGTAGTTTTACCAGTTTCATTGTCACCCAAAACTAATACATTTTTATTTGAAGGTAGTTTCGTGTTCCCTTGATTTTGGACCTCTTCTAATATCGAAGACCTGAAAAATTACGAGCATATACATTTCGTTGTCATCACTATTGCGAGGTTGGTACTATCACGGGAAAGTGTACACAAATGTATGGATTTGTCGCCGTGTGAGAATGTTTTGCTGTTATTTTACATACAAAGGTACGACAACGCAGCTAGGTCACATATTTCTCAGCTTCGTAGCTTGACATCACGTAGGTGTGACACATTGGATCCCTATATGGGGAGTGCATGTTACCCGTAAAATTAACAGTGAACCGTTACCATAGGTTGTCCTTGGCGTCCCCATTTTCTTTCTTTTTTGATTTAAGCCCATTAGCCTGGCCGTTTGTCTCCATTCTTCAGGTACGATAGAAGATAACAACGGCACAGAAAGGCTTTTCTTTCGTTTTCGTCTCTTCTGCCGTTCATACGTCACTCTCGCGATGATGCGTGTGTTGTAAGAAGCAATAATTAAATTTATACTGTTAGACGTGGTAAAATCCCTTTTTATTTTTTTTGTTCTTTATACATTTCGTAAATTACTTGACCTGTGTGCATTAGCCTGAAACTCTCTGAAATTATTTTACGATTTTTTATACTGATAAAGGCTGATTCTTGATTGGAAGTTTGTGCATAATTTTTCTAGTAAACTGGTAACATTTGACGATGAGTAGCTTTTTATTCTGATTCTTTTATCGATTAATATAATCGAGTTCATATGAAAAGCCTAGTTGTTTTATTTGTTGTAATTTCTTAGACAATAAAATTAGTGTGTGATTTAAGAACGTTATGTAAATATACACACCTATATAAATTTATGATACAACTTCAATCTAACAGTTAACAGATTTTTGTTTCTTTATTATATAACATACCCATATATTTTATTTTATATATAATAAGAGTATTTCATGTATTTTTCTATATTTTTTTATATTACAATCAGACAATAATATTACAATCGTAATATTATCATTGTATTTCAATTGAGTACTCGATTTTCATGAATTTGCTCGAACTGTCACATCACTGACAATTTTTTTTGGCTGGCTGTCATGTCTGTCGTTTAATGTCAAAGTCAGTCAGTCAGACGAACGACAATTTATAATATTCACGAGTAATTTTTGCAAGCTAAATAAAACCCTGAAAACGTATTAAAATATAGGTGTTATCACAAGTTTATTTCCTGTATAAAGTGAACTTTGATTGTTAATTGTTTAAAATGGCCCGAAGGCCGAATACCGGTAGAAAATCTAATTTGTCTCAGGTGAGTCATGCTTTATATTATTTGCTTGATCTTAGGGTCTCATCCGGTTCCATTTGCGCGGTTAATGGTTAATGTTAGTTTAACAAATCATTGTAGTTAAGAAACGATAAATTTTAACTTCAGGTTAAACTAGAAACTTCCTTATCAGCTGATTTTGATTTGGTAAACAAAGGATCATCTGTGAGGTTTGTTTTTGTAAGATAAAAATACAGTTCTCTATTTGTGTAAGATAATATTGATCATTGAATCATTTTATAAGCTTCATTAGTTTAACTGAATATGCCATTGGGCCATGTATTTGGGTATGAATTTGTATATTTAAAATAGCTAAGTTTTAATTATAGTAGCTAATAGATTAGTTGTTAACTATTGTACAGCTTTTAACCAGATAACTCAATAAGTGGAATAAACAACGATTATGTAATGATTGTTTACACAATAATCCATTAATCCTTTTGGGGGAGGCCTTTGTTCAACAGTCAACAGAGTAGTATTTATTTAGTAAGATGTCTGTTTGTATAGAATATATTTAAAATTCTGTGGTAAAGGTATTTTTTTAAGAACATCTACAAAAAAACATATAATGGTGCACCCTTATGTTTTAACCGACTGTGTGACGCCAGTAATGGGTTTACTACTATGATATACGTAGATCTAGTTATGTAATTTCTTAGCACTTTGAGATAAAAGACATCAATTTATTGTACCGCTGGTATTTCTTTATCATGAAGGAATAAGCAATGATCGAACCTATACCTTTAGAATAGCAGTCCAATCACTTAGCTACTATGCCAGTATAATTATCAAACATTAAACAACAATAAATACAGCCCGTTATTTATTTTCTGCCTGCCTTATTGGTCAAGTGGTTGTTAAGTGCGCCTGCTGAGCATGACATCCTGGACTCGATTCCTGCGACAGGCAAAGTGTTATTAGGTTTTTCCATTAGGTCATTCTCAGTTGCAGCACAGAACCGGATTCTTGCCTGGTAGATGGCAATACGCTTGCACCCTATTACATTGGGTTCCGTGACATAACTAGCAAAATGTGGGTGTAATAAAGGTACACCTGTGCCTATTCCTTCAGGGAATACAGGCGTGTTGTTATGTTTTATGTGTTTTCTTCTTCATTCTAACTTTATTATTCATTAACAAATTCTACATTTGTGTCGAACATTTCGACGACCTGATTGGCGTAGTGGTTAAGCGATGAGGCTGTTGCATTAAGGATTGCGGTTTCAATTACCTCATGGGACGAAAGTTTGTGTAATCCGCAGATATTTGTTCCGAGTCTGGGTGTTTGTGTATGTGATATTTCATGTTTGTGGAACGCACCCACTATACAGGAGAAATTCATAGCGTGGGGCGACGTTTTTATAAAAGAAAAAAACTATTGAATCGAAACTCTTTGTTACAGTTCGGTCTCATAGACATACCGGACATAAATGACATAGACAATGAGCCGCTGGACTTGTCCGATGATGACATTGACCTGGAGGCGGAGCTGGCAGCTATTAGTGGGGGTCAGGTGAAACGCAGGCCCAAGAAACCACCACCGTTACCAGCGGCGAACCTCGATGCAATGATAGCTGAGAGTTTGAAGGATATACCATCTAATGATGAAGCTTCCAGTAAGTTTATCATGGTGCATAGAATTAGAAATATTACAAACTAGCAGTTGTCTGTCCGGTGTCCAAACATATAATGGTTAATGCTTAAGTGCCAAGTAACACATATTAATACAGGGAAGGAGTGTACGCACACTACACGGTGCCCTGCGGCTTCACCCACGTAAAATTTTCATTGTAATTGTCAATTTTAAACCATGAATTAAATTATACATATCACTGTCGTTTGCATATCAGAGAATAGAGATATTAATAGACTTGACGGGTTAAGACGGGAAGTATCCTTGATTATGAATGAGAGGGTGTGTGTAGCCAGGCGCAATTTAACCCCATTATCAACGTAGGTGATGACGATGACCCCGAACTACTGGCAGAGCTTCAAGGCCTGGCGCTGGGTGACAATGAAGAGGCGCCTCCGACTCCGCCCCGAGTGTCTCGCCCCGCCCCCGCCCCCCCTGGCGCCCCCCTCAGTAACGACAGCAGCACCATAAGCATGCTAGAAGATAGGATCACAAATTACACAGTCGCTGAGAAGAATGCTAAAACGAATGGGGAAAGCAGTCGTGCTAGAAGGTAAGACGATCAAATTACAGATGATACAAATCTAAGTACAGTTATATTTAATTTTGAATTCTATTCCCTAAGGTTAAGGATAGTATAGGTATTAGATCAAACTAAATTCTAAATACATTACATCGATTACATGACCGCGCGGTTGGTAGTTCCGAGCGGTACCGCGCGGTTGGTAGTTCCGAGCGATACCGCGCGGTCATATGAACCAACCCTAATTCTCTATGTAATTTAAAAGCTGAGTCTTCGCGGTCATATGTAGTAATTAAACTTTGACGCAACAAGTTTTTTATTAAGTTTTTCATTATACATGCCTATGCATATACCTATGTGTACGTAGAACGTACTTACCTATTCGGGTAGGTATAGTATTTTTTTTTAATATAGGTACCTATTGTTCTTTTTCCCCTGTATTCCTCAACGTGTTAATTAGTTGGCCCGGTCATAATATGTAACTGTTACTATAACATAACTGTGTGTTGTTACTTGTGAGTCACTTTATATTTAACCGCTATAATGGCGTGGAAGTCCGGCGATAACACATCCGAAATTATTAGTTTTAAACTCGACGTATATCTACAGACATCGTACGTTCTCAGACACGTACCAACACAGGCATCATAATATTATTACATGCGTTATCTATGAATGTTTTCACATTTAGCGAACGTTAGTGTAATGTATCGTATACGCATTACGCACAGACACTTTTGATAATGTATATTATGTGCCTGAGTTAACAAAGTATAATCCCATCCAAAAACATAAATCTATGTTAAATAATATGTCGTTGTCGACTTCGCTGCCAAAAGAATTGAGATATATATGGGTGCCATGTTAGCGAACGTTATTGCAACGTATCGTATACGCAGTACGCACAGACACTTTTGATAATGTATGGTATTATGTGTCTGCTGAGTTAGCTTAGTATAATGTCTGTAGATGTAACGAAATCGGTCTTAAGAGTGTGTTTTCAATACGAGTATATAAGTATTAGAGTAGGGATGGTCCCAATAATAATAATAAGCTTACTAATAGCACTTATCACCATCAGTCATCATTCAATCATATAAAATCCATGCTTGTCCTTTCACCTTTAAGTACATGCGCACTTTAGTGTACTGTAAATATTAGGGTTAGTACTCTGAGTATCGATCGTTATTGTCCGCTTCAGCGAAGGGTTATTGTACGTAACTAGCACAGACACAACCTGTGAGCCCTGGATGACCCATATTTCACTTTAAGTACCAATGACTGGTGCAACAAGTAACGAATAAACATTTGGTACTTGAATTCATCTACAACTTTAGATAAAGGATCACATATTGTTTATTTAAATGTTTGGTTTTAAACGATCGGACCTAAAGGACCAATGACTCAAAAGACCAGATTTCTGTATAGACGATTGCGTAGCGATGCGTTTTAATACTGATATTTGGACAGAATATCAATCTAGTTCATATTTAGGCTCAATAGGGATCAGTGCAGCGCGAAAAATTGCCGCGGAAAGGCCTACGGCCAGCCATTTGAGTCCTGTAGAAACAGTTGTGCCGTGTGGTATCCGGCCTAGAATCGACCACCCCCTTTCCTCCCGTGGGTGTCGTAAGAGGCGACTAAGGGAAAATTCAGAAGATGGGCAGCAGCGTCTTCTGTACCTTCACCACCAATACTGCGATCCCCAAGCCGCTTGCCAAGCGTGGGGATTATGGCAAACCCCCCCCCCCCCTCGTTAAAACGGGGAGGCCTATGTTCAACAGTGGACGTCTTTGGCTGATGATGATGATGAAACAGTTAAAAGGGGTCTGCAGGTAGACAAGAAAACGGCCAATTCCGTTAAACGCTGTTCACATATAAGATTTACAAAGATAAAGTTGTTTAATAATGGAAGATTTTGTAGACCTGAATATCTCGGGAGTTTAAATAAGTATTTAGATTGCGTGACACTATTATGATTAGGCTGTATATGTCATATCAATCTGTTGTTGAGCGTTAAATTATGTAAAATATTTATTTAATAATGTCGTGGTGGCCTAGTGGTTGACATACCGGATATCTATGCACGAGGTTGCAGGTTCAAACCAGGCAAGTATCAATGTGACTTTTTCAATGTCATAAATACTTTCTTAGATATTCTAAGACACCACTGACTGACGATGGCGGAAAACATCGTAAGGAAACCTGGATTTAATTATCTGAAATCGCCAACCCGCAGTGAGCTAGCGTGGTGATCAATGCTCAATCCTTCTCTATACGAAAAGAGGCCTTTGCCCTGCAGTGGGAAAGTTATAAGCTGTTATTATTATTATATTTATTTATATGCGGTTCTTTCACTGTGTTACCTTAATTATTATAATGGGGCAAAAAGGACCAGTGACTCAAAAATACCTGCCTTGTTTACTTTAATACTATTTGAATAAAATCTCAATTATTTGGTAGGTAGGTATTATTTGGTATCTACGCAGATTGATAAGGTACGTAAGTAAGGCACACAGACGGGTGTCAATTAAAACTATAAATTAATTTATATTATTAGTACATCCAAATAATAAGCGAATATAGGTTGTAGAATATGCTATTAAAGAACACAAAAGTGAAAATGAGATTATGGAGAATTGAACTATTATTAGATACTTAAATAATTAAAACTAAAATCTCTCTGAATAAAGGCTATTATTATTATTAGATTGATAGGTATAAAAAATACCTTATCAATCTGCGTCACAGGATATTTAGTCTAAAACAGACAGTTTGACGCGAAGCCTTGCCCGGCGAGCATCTCCTTCGACTAGGGTCTACAAAGACTACCTGTGTGACGATTACATTAGTAATTATCAAACAATAACTAAATGAAAGTGATAACTCGATTCAAAGATACTCGGTAACCTTATTTGATATATTTGTGATATTTAGCTATAAAACGAATTTGTATACCACTACATAGTATAAACCAAAGTCGCTTTGTCTGTCCCTATGTATGCTTAAATCTTTAAAACTACGCAACGGATTTTGATGCGGTTTTTTTAAATAGTTAGAGTGATTGAAGAGGAAGGTTTATATGTATAATAACATCCATTAAATAGTGGAGAAATACTTATAAAATATATTTTATACCCGTGCGAAGCCGGAGCGGGCCGCTAGTTGTGTATAAAATATTTCATCCCACGCATACGTCGCGTCAACTACGCAGGTCATGTTACTGTAACGATCTGTTTACGAAATGTGATTGGAGAGAAAACAAAGAAAATAATTGGAAGATGTAATCGAAACTAAGGGTTGCGGGCAGCCGATGGATACAAGTGGCAAGTTGCCGTTTATTGTAGCGTTTTAAGGAGGAGGTCTTTGTTCAACAGGACGGACGTCTTCCGGCTGATGATGATGATAATGATATCGTCTAAGAATTTCGGTGGACGTGGATTTGAGTTTGGCGTTCATTTTGTTAAGACGAAACTGTAGATTACAATTTAATAGGAATAGGTAGTAGGTGTGCCGTGTGGTATCCGGCCTAGAATTAACCACACCCTTTTCTCACGTGGGTGTCGTAAGAGGCGACTAAGGGCAAACTCAGAAGATGGGCAGCAGCGTCTTCTGTAACTCCACCACCAATACTGCGATCCCCAAGCCGCTTGCCGAGCGTGGGGATTTTGGCAAACCCCCCTGCTTAAACGGGGAGGCCTATGTTCAACAGTGGACGTTTTTTGGCTGATGATGATGATGAGATAGTAGGTATATTTTTGCTAAAATTAAAATCCCAACAGGTGTATAAACAGTAAAAACAATTATAAGTAACCATATCAATAACTACGTTCACTATTTGTGGAGGTTAACCCTTTAAGCGCCATCGCGGTCACCGGTGACCGCGAACAATAGCTTTTCTATTGTGTCTACTGTGTTGCAGACAAGACTTAACTTACTGCACTTTGTTACTTACTCAAAAGTAAATTACATTTTACGGGCTTTTAGAAATTGATTAGCAATATAGAATGTTAGTACGTCACTTAGCTTCATTTAGCGTCGTATGTATCTACCGAAAGTTCTCGTTCTGACGGACGGATGCAGTACGTATCACTGGACCCCGTCCTTTGCACCGCGATTTATTGATTTCCATTGTAATAATTCTGTGATATTTGCCACCAAGCGCCTGGAGTAGCCAAAATCAACGATTTTGTTTGTAAATATTGTTGAACTGTTGAATGGCATGAGTAATAGGCTCTTGAGTTAAATGACACTTATGATGAGCGTTGGAATGTCGGTGTATATCCTCCTGATAAGAGTCCTCTGCTGACTCTTTTAGGGACAACAGGCGTGATTATATTCATGTTTATTCCATGTACGAATAAGGTGATAATAGTTTCGATAGATTTTGGTAATGGTCTCTTGTGTATTGTAAACTTATTGAAAAAGCTGAACATTGATAGCCGAGTGGCATGACCGTTGGACTGCCAAGTCAAAGGTCGCAAGTTCAAAACCCGGCACGCACCAATGTCGTTTCGAATTCATGTGCGTACTATAATTAGTTATCAGTTGCTAAAAACGGTAAAGGAAAACATCGTGCGGAAACCGGCACACCTGAGATATTTTTCAACGGTGTGTAAAGCCATGTCAGAGGCCTACAGGTGGTTTAAACTCTGACACCAGGTTGTTACTCAACCATACGACAAGAAGAAGAAGATTGAAAAAGCTTGTTACGTAGCGTAGACAACAATTATGACGGATTAAAAAAGTAAGGCCTTTCATTAGGTTTATTACCTGGAATGTTTGTCACGATAAGAAAAGCCTAATATCGAGACAAATCGATGGTTATTTCTACTGGACGAATACCAACCGGCTTTGTACTTGGTGCCTCGAAAAACACGCTAAGGCCTTGCGCATACATACAACTTTTAATCGAACAACTATTTATTTGTATGCCAAAAACTCTATGTAGATAAAGTTTTATGTCAAAAGAATTGATAGCACTCTACATACATTCCCATATCAACTAGAGTTGATAGTGTGCGCATATACACACATTCCCATAGACTTTTTGACGTACAAGTAAACAGTATACTTCTTATCGTATGCCTGTAGGCCTCTAACATGGCTTTACACACCGCTGAAAAATCTCTCAGGTGTGCCGGTTTCCTCACGATCCCTCAACGTTTTTAGCAATTGATAACTAATTTATAATACGCACATGAATTCGAAAAGACATTGGTGCGTGCCGGGGTTTGAACTTGCGACCTTTGACTTGGCAGTCCTATGGTCATACCACTAGGCTATCAGTGCTTGTACTCGGCTATTACTGCTTGTTCTACTAACTTAACTAAACAGTTGTTGGATAAAAGTTTTATGTATGCGTTAGACCTAAAACGTCTGCCCCGACTTTCAGAACTTTGACACCGTCTCAACGGGTCGAAAGCCGATAGTTGAATGAACTTTTACACTTGGCATAAAGTATCAAAATCGTAGAAATTGGCGAATAATTTTCGACACCTGTTGTGGAACAGGTGTCAAAAATTATTCGCCAATTTCTTCAAAGCTTTGATCACGTGCGGATTGAAGATTTGCTGCTTTATGGGGATTTAATTGAAACAAAACCACTATATTATCTAACTTTCTGCACATCTTATAAGTAAGTTTAAGTTTTCCAATATCCAATATCTACTTGTAAAGTGTAAACCTGTTAAACATGATGAGTCTGCTTATTATATTCTGTGAGCCCTCAACAAAACAAGAAAATTCCTTGTCTAGGTTCAACCGCGGTCTGAAAACACTCCACGATCTTCTGAAACGAGCGAAAGCTGGCAAACCGGTCTCGACCGAAGATATTCCACCTCCAGTCGTAGTTGGTAAACCAGCGGCTGCAACCCAGCCAGAAGTCACTCCCGCTGCGGAAATTAGGCCGCCTTCACCTGCTGAGGCCGCGATGGAAGTACCTGAAGAGCCTCTAATAGATTTGGGGCCTCCAGTGGTGGAACCAGAACCTAGTCCTACTGAGCCTGACGTGCCAGAACCTGAGGCAGAAAAACCTAGGGCGCCTTCACCTAGAGCTCCGGCACCTAGGGCTCCAGCACCTAGAGCTCCTGCACCTAGCGCTCAAGAACCTTCAGAGTCCAGTGCTTTAAAACAAAGAGCTAATGGCGCTTCGGGACAAGATGATTTACAAATCATTTTAGGTGAGTTTGTCAGTAGATGATTTTTCGTAGTTGCATAGCTATCGCAGATTATTATTGATGTCTTCTGCATAGATCAGCTGGTCCTAGTTGAGATTGGCTGCCGTGACCGAAATTCAGTTAGACGAACATGTGAAAATGATTTATAACTATCATATTTGATTATGCCAATAAACATTATTATTATTCATTGATCTATAATGGAACAGGTCACCGAATTGCTCCCTTTTTAGTACCAAATACTTTCTTTTCAGATCGCAAGGATGAGTTTAGAGCTGCAGCGTTGGATGCCAAAAGACGTGGGAATAAGACATTGGCCTTAAATCTGTTGAAGGTGACCAAACAGTTTGATCTTGTGGTCGAAGCATACAAAAAAGGCGAAGCCATGGATTTGAACGAGTTACCGACTGTCGCAATGTTTACTGAAGGGGCGAGTAAGGAAGAAGATACTAAACAGAGTTCTGCTTGTAAGTAATTATGATAATGCCATTGATTAATTTGTTTGTTCATGACATATCCATAATTGGGTAGTTGACACAACCAATCAGTACATTTAATAAATTTATTTATTATTATTTTTATATATTATTTATTCCACATACATCTATCGTTACAGGTAGGTATAACCTAATACAATAGTGTAGTAAACAATATTAAACGTAAAAGTTTTTATCTAAACATTCATGGTAATAACACTACAAGCGGCCTTAGTGAATTCATTCAATGAGCATGTAAACAAATCAACATACTCTGCTATAATGTTGAGCGTACTGTTATAACCCTTATTACAAGGCAATAGAGCCTAAGTCAGCTTTTAGTTATTATATAGTATTTTTCCAGTACTAAAGTGTTGATGTTGCATTTTTACCCGATGCACAGGAATAAGGTTTGTAATTAAGTCAGTTAGATTCTGAACGCTGTCGCGTATACTAGTTGCCTAAATTAAAGGAGCAATTAAGAGGGACATTGCCAAAATTGTACCCAAGAACTTGTAAGTCCGTGCTATTGTGTTTTGTGGTGAAATAAAGTGGTTCCAGTAGAAAAATTGTTTTTTTTTAAAAAGACAAACGGGGTCGGCTTAGTAACAAATTGGTGTCAGAAGTGGGATACCAGAGACGAAATCTTACGACGTTGAGTCTAACAGATACTGGTATCCTGAACCTACAGCCCCCCCGTCGATTGACCGACAGTGAGACTTGACCCAAGGTCAAGCCTGCGTCACTACTTGGACGACGGTCAGCCTCAGCCCTTCGGCTTGAGCCCGCTCCAGCCACATCAGTAATTGGACGACGGTCAGCCTCAGCTCTGCAGCTTGAGCCCGCTCCAGCCACATCGACACTTGGACGACAGCCAGCCTCCACTGTACAGTGTGAGTCCGCTCCAGACGGTATCAACATCACCAGAAGCTTCAGGTCTAACTCACCAACCTTCAAACTCAAGAAATTCCGCAGTCAACCAACCGTGTGAAAGTTCAACTCCGATAAGTCACAACGCAACGTGACTCCGGACTCCGAGTGCCACCGCGAACCTGATAATGCAGGTGTCAGCAGTCATCGTGTTACTGTGAGTGTTTCTTGTGAACTTCAATTTTTCCAATTTAAAGTGTCTCTGAATTCGTGTCTCTGTATTTGGTATACATATAATTTTAAATAGTTTAACACTACGCTGCTTTTCTATCTTCACTGATTTTAATTGTTTTGTCATTTCTATTTCTTATTATCCTAACATTATTATTTAACTGTTAAATTTAATTTTGTCCAACATATCATAATATTTCATGTCTATCAAGCAAGAGTTACCTAAATCAAAGGAAATGTCCGACAAAATTACTCTATCTTTCCTAACTAAATTTATAAAGCCTTATAATGGTGACAGGGAAACCCTCCCTGCATTTCTCACAAACTGTGAGAATTCCATGTCCTTGGCTACAGTAGACCAACAAACTGTGCTATGTAAATTTGTCATTTCACAACTAGAAGGTAAAGCACAGGTTGCATGCAGCCTTAAGACATTTTCATCGTGGTCGGAGCTAAAGTCCTTTCTAAAAGCTACTTTCGGGGAGAAAAAGCACGCCACACATTTATTATCAGATCTGCAACACTGTAAACAATTATTAAATGAAGACGTTACTATTTATTCTTTAAGGTTGGAGTCAATTTTGACTCGTATACAGTCAGACATACATTATAGTTGCAAAAATGAAAAGGAACTGCCTGGCAGAATAGCAGCCATGGAGGACCTTGCCCTAAACACCTTTATGTTAGGGTTAAACCCTTCCATATCGACTATTGTCCGTTGTAAAAATCCCTCTAATCTCAATGAAGCCATACAGTATGCTATTGATGAAGAAAAATTATTTAACCTATCCAGATCTAATCTAAAATCTTCTAAACAGTGTTCTACTTGCAACAAATCGGGTCATAATTCATCAGAATGTTTTAAGAATAAAAAACAGCATGGTAAAGACCTTAAAATTTACAAAAATTCGCCGTCTCCTAATTCTAATACTAATCTCGCAGATAATCCGAAAACTTGTAATTATTGTAAAAATGTTGGCCACGTGATCAAAGAGTGTCGCAAGCTTCAATATAATATGAAGCAAAGGCAAGCCGCTGACACTGCACAACGTGACCGTAACTCGGCACCTACTAACATTAATGACGCATCTACACACACGTGTGAAAATATAGCTAAAATTAATGACGATAATTTAAACTAAGCAAGATTTTGGTACCGTGTCTGCCAAAATCGAACAAAGTTCTAAATGACACGACCTATGCTAATTCTTATACTAATTCTCCTAAATTCGCATCTCATCCAAAAGAGATGAGTTCTTCTAAATTCGCATCTCATCCAAAGGAGATGAGTTCTACTAAATTCGCATCTCATCCAAAGGAGATGAGTTCTTCTAAATTCGCATCTCATCCAAAAGAGATGAGTTCTCCTAAATTCGCATCTCATCCAAAAGAGATGAGTTCTTCTAAATTCGCATCTCATCTAAAAGAGATGAGTTCTTCTAAATTCACATCTCATCCAAAGGAGGTGAGTTCTTCCAAATTCGCATCTCATCCAGAAGGAATGAGTCCTACCAAATATTCATCTCAGTCGATTAAACTGAGTTCTACTACGTCTAATGATAAAACAAAATGTCGATTATGTACCGAAAGGTTACAAGCATCTTATACTAATTCTAAACCTATATACGAAATTAATGACTACTCTAGAAAAGTAGCTTTACCTCATATTTATCTACATACTAATCACGCTCGCGAACAGTTATGTTTCCTTATAGATACAGGATCGACCATAAGTATCGTTAAAGAGTCCTGTTTACAAAAACTTCCAAGTCTATATACTGAAACTGTCAAATTAAAGGGCATTAACAGTTCAGAAACTCCAGTTGAAACCCTAGGTACCTTCCAAATGGAGTTCAACTTGTCGGATAATACACATAAGTATAAATTTCATGTCACTAAAGATGACATCAATCTTGTTAATTATGATGGAATAATCGGTAGCGATTTTTGCAGTTATTTTAAAACAAACATCGATTACTCTTCAAAATCAATCTCCATATTAAGTCACTCCATTCCTATTATTTATACTCAACCTTCATACAATATTCCGGCTCGATCAGAAGTAGTTATCGAGTGCACTGTATCAAATTACTCTCCTAAACTTTATCACAACAATGAAGCTCTCATACTAGATCACATCTTAAGTGAAGGCGTTTATGTCGCTAATTGCATGGTCTCAATTAAACCGAATGGAAAAACAAACGTGACTATTTTAAACACTACAGAGTGTGACATTGAAATAAAAGATTATTACGTAACAGCGACGCCCCTTGAACTTGACTGCTCAATTGTTAATTCTTATAATATTAATGCTACCTCTTGTTCGAAAAATGATCGCGTAAATAAAGTACTCAACCTTATCCGTTGCTCTCATCTAAACGATGAAGAGAAAAAGGCTCTCTTAGAATGTTGCTCCCACTACACAGATATTTTCCATGTCGAAGGTGAACCTTTAACCTTCACGAATGCTATTGAGCATACTATTAACACAGGTGATGCCCCACCTATTAATGTAAAATCATATCGTTTCCCTGAATGCCACAAAGAAGAAGTCGATTCCCAAATTCGTAAAATGCTAGACCAAAATATTATTCGACCTTCAATTTCGCCTTGGAGCGCCCCAGTTTGGGTAGTCCCGAAAAAAATGGACGCTTCCGGCAAACAAAAGTGGAGGATAGTCATCGACTATCGCCGTCTTAATGATGTCACTGTTTCCGAATCTTATCCACTGCCTCTTATCACTGATATTTTAGACCAATTAGGTCACTCTAAATATTTCAGCACGCTAGACCTTACAAGTGGCTTTCATCAACTGAAAACTAGTCCCAAGGACGCGCCTAAAACAGGTTTCACAGTTAGCACAAATTCAGACATGTCGGGTCATTACGAATTTACCCGAATGCCTTTCGGGCTGAAAAATGCCCCTGCCACGTTTCAGCGTCTTATGAACACTGTATTATCAGGCTTACAAGGCCTTCATTGCTATATCTATCTTGACGATTGTATAGTTTATAGTCAAAATCTACAAGATCATATACAAAAATTACGACTAGTATTTGACAAATTTCGTGAATACAATTTAAAACTCCAACCGGACAAGTGTGAGTTCCTAAGGCATGAAGTAACTTACCTTGGTCATATTATCACCGATAAAGGTGTATCTCCGAATCCTGAAAAGGTCAGCGCTGTATCGCAATTTCCAGTTCCTAAAAATCCTAAAAATATTAAGTCGTTTCTAGGCCTAATAGGCTATTATCGCCGATTCATTGAAAACTTTTCTAAGTTAACTAAACCACTTACGTCTCTATTAAAAAAGGATGCTGTGTTCCACTGGGACACGGAACAACAACATGCATTCGACATCCTAAAAGAAAAATTGATTACTGCCCCTCTTCTACAGTACCCTGACTTCTCACAACCTTTTAATGTTACCACTGATGCAAGTAACTACGCCGTTGGCGCCATACTGTCTCAGGGTCCCGTCGGCAAAGATAAGCCGATAGCTTACGCGTCGCGAACTTTAAATAAGCCTGAAGGGAATTATTCAACTACGGAAAAAGAATTATTAGCTATTATATTCGCCGTTAAAACTTTCCGACCATATTTATATGGTAATAGATTTAAAATAATAACAGATCATAGGCCTCTCGTGTGGCTATTTAATGTAAAAGATCCGGGTAGCAGACTCATTCGCTGGCGCCTCAAACTTGAGGAATACGATTATGAAATCGTTTATAAACAAGGTCGTCTCAATTCTAACGCCGATGCGCTATCCCGTTGCCCTATCAATGTTATTGACGCAAATAATTTAAATAATTTCTCTTACGAACAGTATTTCAAGGCTCAATTTACAAATCAACTACCAGTCCCAAACACCATAATCGAAGAGTGTATTCAAGGACTACACTTATCTAAGTTAAATACAATCGCTTGTCCAGTCTCTTTAGACTTTGATTACTCTATGCCCCATTGCGAAGAGATATTATCGCAGCTCGATAATTCTGCTGATCTACTAAATTCCGAACGCGAGGCACTTACAATACAATGTGTCAACGATAAAAATAAAACCTACTATTTTCTATTTACAAAAGTACATCACTATGAAGAAACTAATTATAGAGATGTTTATAACTTATTAATTATGCTTAGAAATTTACTAATTGATTGCCAAAATATTACCAACCTTGCATTACCAGATTTCACGGACCCATTTTCAAAGCTTAAGTATTCTAAAATCTATAATATGATTTCCTATATTTTTCACGATACTAATATAAAAGTTCACATATATAAAAATCAATTAATCTATCCGACTCCTGTAGAAGTCCCTAAAATATTAAAAGAAAACCATGACTCTGTTATAGCTGGTCACCCAGGGACACAACGAATGTACTCCCGTATTAAAGCTGCCTATTATTGGAAAGGCATGCGGTCCGACATTGAACAATACGTAAAGAAATGCAAACTTTGCCAAATTAATAAGCCTTTAAGGAAATCAAATAAAGCTCCGATGGAGATAACTTCCACATCTACTAGGCCGTTTGAAAGACTGGCCCTTGACGTCGTAGGTCCTTTACCCGATGCAGGTCACCAAAACTTTAGATTCATCTTAACCTTACAAGATGACTTAACCAAATTTACTAGCGCTTACCCAATGGTTTCAGCTACTAGTGAAGAAATAGCAAGAAACCTTGTTCATTTTATGTCTCTTTTCGGTTTTCCCAAGACCATTCTCACAGATTTAGGTACATGTTTTACATCCGAATTATTTAAACAATTGACCGAAATACTAAAGGTCAAGGCTCTTTTTACTACTCCGTATCATCCACAAACCAATGGAGCACTTGAACGCTCACATGCTACTTTAAAAGAATACCTAAAATCCTTTGTTAATGAGAACCAGAACGACTGGCATTGTTACTTATTCACTGCGATTCTAGCTTATAATACTACACCTCATAGTACTACTAACTTTACTCCTCACGAGTTACTATATGGTTATAAACCATCCATTCCAAACTCGTTATATGAAACCTCTGGTAACACATACAACGAATATATTCGAGCTTTACAATATAGAATGCGCTTTAGTCGCGAGAAAGCCATTCAAAACATTATAAACAGTAAAGAAAGATCAAAACAATACTATGACGCAAACTCCCGTGACGTTACTTACAAGGTAGGAGATATGGTTTATCTCAAACAACATCATAGGCTTCGTAAAGCCTTATCGCCTATATGGAAAGGCCCTTATAAAATTAATAAAGTTCATAACAAACACAATGTAACCCTACAAGTAGGTCGCAAGGCTATTAAGTACCATACCAATGAAATTAAGCCTTCTACTTCTTAACCTATGTACTATGTTTCTTTTCAGAATAATATGCTACTATGGCACTTTATGCCTCGGCCGCACTGAATCAAACATCATCCCAATCTACCATAGCCCCGGGATTTATTTTGAACCTACTACTAATATTAATTTTTATACTGATCATTGGAAAGTGATCACCCACGTAGATTTAGTTTCTTTAGAACCGTATCTTAATAAAGTCGAATCATTGTTACACGATACTCTAGACTTGTGCAACAAGATTCAACCGCAAGAGTTAGGTACATGCAAAGACATGTCTAGCCCTATCGAAGTTTTAATCCAGTCTAGTTCTATCAAATTGCAATCGTTATCGCATATCATCTCCAACCAATTGACAAATAAAGTCAAACGATCTTTAGAATTCGGAGGTGAGATCTTAAAGTTTTTCTTCGGCACATTAGATGCAGATGATGCCCGAAAATATGATGCTGCAATTGAATCGTGCAAAAAGAGTGAGACAGAAATGTTTCATTTAATGAGAGATAACATTCACATTGTCAAGTCTACCATAAATAATTTTAACACTACCATTAGCAAACTTAATCAAAATGAGATGAAATTAAACGCCCAAATTAATCAGATGAATGAAATACTTTCCCAAATTACTAAGATCGATAATCAGTTACTATATACCTCAAAATTAAACAACCTTCTTAATATCATCGAAGGCTCTTTACTTGCTATAACTAATTTACTAGATACTACACTAAATTCTATTTTATTTTCTAAGGTTAATGTACTACATCCTAGTGTTATAAGTCCCTTAAATCTTTATTTAGAATTAACTAAGCATAGTAGTCAAGTAAGCAAAAGGTTAGATTTTCCAGTTTCTTTAACCATTCAAAATATTCATTCCATTATTGATGTTTCCGAATTTAGTTCTTATTTTTACAATAATAAGGTCATTTTTATATTACAGATCCCTTTGATCACTCCTGATAAGTTCATGACCTATAAAAACATACCACTACCTACACCTCATGATGACTCACATAATACATTTGCTTTGATTCAACCTTCTAATTCTTATATTGCATTAAGTGACGACAGAATGCATTATGCTATGTTGGATACTCTTGATAAATGTAAAATAATAAACAGTAACTTTTCTATCTGTGAATTAAGTACTATATACTCATGTATAAGTAATCCTAATTGTGAATCTAAAATTTTAACTGAGATAACATTGTCATTACCTACAGAATGCAATGCTAAAATACTATATGGTCAAATTGATATTTGGCAAAAATTAAGAAATAATAAATGGATTTATGTCCAATCAAATATGAATAAATTGACTATTAAATGTGGTGAAAATATTAGTGACCATTCAATTACAGGAACAGGTATTGTAAAACTATCGCCTAATTGTATTGGGTATTCTAAAACGGTACAGTTGATACCGACTAGTTCTTATTCTATATTTACTAAGTCTCCTTTAGATATAAGCTTTGATATAACAACTGATGACTGTTGTAAAAAGGACATATTTAATAAGAGTTTACCACATTTGTCGCCAATCTCTTTGAGCAAAATTAACTTAGATTCTCTCAAATATGCAACTCGTGAAATGGACAGTTTAGAACAAAAACTGAATAATCTGGAAGAGTTATCTCATTTTATTAAATATGGCCCTTACTATTCTACTTTTACTTATATACTAATTGTGTGTTTATTTGTATACTTAGTTTATAAATTATATAGGTACTTTAAGAACAAAAATAATTTAACTGCTGGATGTTGCGTGCAAATATTTAATCAATGTTATAATCAAAATACTAAACGCAAGTCCAAGGTTTCAAATAGAATTGAGATGACGGAAGTATCTTCAACTTCCGAAGACGACAATAAGTCAGTTCAGTCTATGCCTATTCGTTACCCAAATTATAAATCCACTACTAATGTTAATAAAGTCAAATCTATGTCAAATAGAAATCTAAACTTTTAAATGTAAAACTATTAATAAACTATGTTGTCAATTTTTATTCAAAATTATGTAACCTTTACATTTTAATGTAATAATAATATATGTTGTAGAATGTCTCTCTTAATAGTAATATCTTCAATCTTACTTCGCTTCATCTTAATGAGATAAAGCTTCGTTTAAAAGGGGGAGCTGTTATAACCCTTATTACAAGGCAATAGAGCCTAAGTCAGCTTTTAGTTATTATATAGTATTTTTCCAGTACTAAAGTGTTGATGTTGCATTTTTACCCGATGCACAGGAATAAGGTTTGTAATTAAGTCAGTTAGATTCTGAACGCTGTCGCGTATACTAGTTGCCTAAATTAAAGGAGCAATTAAGAGGGACATTGCCAAAATTGTACCCAAGAACTTGTAAGTCCGTGCTATTGTGTTTTGTGGTGAAATAAAGTGGTTCCAGTAGAAAAATTGTTTTTTTTTAAAAAGACAAACGGGGTCGGCTTAGTAACAGTACGCAGCGCGCTGCGTTTATGAGCTGGCTATTCGTCCATAAATTTAAATGGCAATAGGATCCTGTGACGTCACTTGTTCCAAACTCAATTGACTTACTATTTATTAATTTTAAAGCAAATGAAAATGGAATTTTGCAGTTAATTAAAAATGTTTTGGATTTTTAGGGCTTGAATACGGCTTTTTTTTAGAGATGTAGTGTCTTGGAGTTATTAACCAATGGTGTCTACTACCCAATTTTAGGAAGCCGCGCCAGCCCAGAATTGGGTAACCATATTTTAGGTATGACGACTTCGTGGAGACTATATTTGCATCCCTGTTACATTCATAAATAGATAATTAGGTACATACATATCCTTGCATACCTTTCGACGTATTCTCTCTCATCACATTTTTCATACATTTTTGTTGTCTATTTTTTTTTCAAGATATTACTTTTTTAAATATGAAAGTTTTCTTTTAGCGGCTATGCCAGAGGTTTCAAGCAGTCAGCCTATCATAGCGGCTACTGTTGCAGAGGGGTTGCAACAGAGACTGTCGGCTTTTCGCGTACGTAGTGATTTTTTTGATATATAGGGTGCTTCAATATTAAAATAAGTAAAGATTTCTCCTAGCTTCGGAACTGAAGTAACTTTGTCTTTATAAAAAAAATCGGATTGTATTTTTGTTTTCGTCACTATATATTTTCAAATTTTAATAATCTTTCTAAGTTTTGAATATGAATTCTCTTTAATGTCTGTCTTCTAGCATCAATTAGTTTTGTGCTATAATCTAAAAAAAACTATTTTTTTAACCTTCCATTTCAGGAGCTAGAAGCTAAAGCCAAAGAAGAAGGGAACATGTCTAAGGCCCGTCGTATGCACAGGATAATAAAGCAGTACATGGATGCTATCAAACTGCATGAGGCCGGACGCCCCGTGGCTTTAGATGACCTGCCCACACCGGCTGGCTACGGACCTCTGCCTACTGGTAAAGTAAGTACCATTTAAAGTGAGCATGAGGGATCAAGCAAACGGCACTAGTTCGCAAACTGAACTGACCTATTTAGTGATTTCAAAGCAAATAATCCTGTGACGTCACTTGTTCCAAACTCAATTGACTTACAATTTATTAATTTTAAAGCAAATTAAAATCGAATTTTACAGTTAATTAAAAATGTATTAGGTGTTAAGGGCAAAAATAAAGCATTTGTTTAGAGAAGTACTGTCTTGGAATTATTGGTTAACGGTGTCAAAGAGAAAACACTTTGTTCATCTAAGTACTAGTAATCCTTGCACTTGAGCAAAACCTAAGAAGTTATGTTGACTGATATGCTGATTCTAAATAGGGAGTAGTCTTTTGCATCTCCTGCCTTCCTTCCTCGATCTTTGGGCACCTTCAGCTAACACCAGCTACACAACAAAGTCTTGCAGAATTTCAGTGTAAGGAACCAAAGTGTCTTGCTTCAAACTAGTTTATAGAAGAACTTGTGGTAAATGATATTTAAAAGTACAGATATGTTACTAGCGCGCTCACTTTGAAGACCGAAAAGGAGACAATTGTGTTGTCCGAATTGACATAATTGTCTTGGTTAGTAAAATTGTATTGTTCTCGATTTGACATATGACTAGTGCTGTTCGGACTCAGAGTTCGGAACACTTTTCTCGTTCATTTTGTAAGCATATGACGTATCTATAGTTTTTGACATATCATTGCTTGTGGTATAGTTTAGTTCTACCTTTTATATAATATAACTTTTAATTTCTGCAGGAAGTTATCACAACATCGTCGCATGATCCGTCGCCCGACCGGGATTTGACGAAAGACGACGACCCACTGTCCTTTCTCATGCAAGAACAAAAGAAGTTTAAGGAGGCTGCACTCTTTTTTAAGAGAACTAGTGAGTTAACATTGCATTGCTTAGTTTAGCGCTTCTAGTCACATGTTCACTTGCTTCATAATCACTTACTGTACGAAAATAACTGAATTTGTTTATCAATCTTTATATGAATAACTATAATTTCTTGACGACCTGATTGGCGCAGTGGCTAAGCAATTGGACTGCTGCGCTAAGGGTTGGGTTGGGTTCGATTCCCGCACTGGACACAAATTTGTGTGATCAGCAGATGTTTGTCTCGAGTGGAGGAGAAATTCCTAATGTAGGGCGACCTGGTAGACGCCTTTTTTTTAATTTAATTTAGAAATAATTATGATTTGTAATGTTTTTTTACAGACTGCATAGCATCCGCTAAAATGTTGGTTCGCAATGTGAAGCTATTTGATTGTCTAATAGCGGATGTTAGGGCTGGGAAGCCCATAGTTATGGCTAACGTCCCGACTGTACCGTATACGATGCAACAACTCGAGGCTATGTAAGTGATATGTTTATCATTTGTGTTTAATGTACAAAAATTTAGGTTGATCAACCTTTTGAACGCCACAGTCGGGTATACCGACAAATGAAAACGTGCTCAACGCGCCGCACTGGCGAGCGTCGGCTAGAGCCGACAACAGACGACGTTTAATTCGTGGCTTGGTGTGGAAGGGGCGCCGATGCGTTTACGCTCTGGCGTTTAAAAGGTTAAAGTGATGGATTGGAACGATTGAGATGTATATAATTTTAAAGATCTTTTTAAATGCTCTTATTTGCTTTGGTTGTGACGTATAAGAAAGTTCAGGAATTGGCACTCGATAGGAAATGGAAGGAGCTGCACCGACAAGAGCTAGGCTCTTAAATTAAAGAAGAAGTCGTTGAGATGAAATTCCTTAAACACTTTTTTTTTTCTCAGCCTGTATTGTCCCACTGCAGGGCAAAGGCCTCCCTTTCACTCTTCCACTTTACTCGGTCGTGTGCTTATTCATTAGTAATTTGTAAAGGATTTTGGAAAGAGATCTTAGATTCTCAAAGAGAGTTTTGAAACATGACGATCCCTGCGACTAGAAAAAAAACATGATACCCCTTTTACCCGTAAAAAGGAATATCGCACTTTAAAAATTAAAGTGCATTAACTCAAAATTTTGAGTTAAGCCACCTTAATTCTAAATTGAATGGCAATTCTGAATAGTGAATTTGGAGTTACGTCACTTTAATTCTAAAGGTGTGATCATGTCTTTCGTCGCGTTGTGATGTGATCATTATAGACGAGTACTTACCTCACAGGTACGGCGAAGGAACACTAGAGGAGCTGAAAAACTGCACGAAATGGATCGACAACCTAGTGGGTGGCGCGGGCCGCCCGCGGAGACGGTCGGGGTCCGGCGGGGCGGGGGGCTCGGGGGGCGGGGCGGGGGGCTCGGGGGGCGGGGCGGGGCCCTCGGGGGGCGGGGGCCGGCCCATGCTACCCATACCCACGCCGCCGGACGACGCCATCATGGCCGACGCTCTGGCCGAAGACGCCAATCTAGATACCTCAGGCTCTGATACTGATATCATTGAGAGGCTCAGGACACAGCTGAAGCTGCAGCGCCAGCTCTGCCAGGCCCATTACAACCATAACGTGAAGATAGGCAATGTCATCGAGGCGAGGAAGATGGAGCAGATGATTGAGGATATCACGGAGTGCCTGCAAGTAGGGTTTATGGAGTATCGGTAAGTTTGATGCTATTTATTTGACGATCTGATTGGCGGAGTGGTTAACAATTGGACCCGTGCGCCAAGGGTTGGCGCACGGGACAAGAATATGTGTGATCCGCAGATGTTTGTCCCGAGTCTGGGTGTTTGTGTATGTGATATTTCATGTTACAGGATACCCACGATACAGGAGAAATTCCTGTTGTAGGGCGACTTGATAGACGTTTTCATCTATACATATATAATTATAAAAAAAAGAACATTAAATCTGTTGTCTGTCTTTAAACCATGTGTTTTTATTCATGGAAATTGCTCGATCAATTTAATGACTGCCTCGTTGATCGAGTGGTGACTAAGCGCGACTTCTGAGCATGAGGTCCTGGATTTAAATTCCAGCTCGCGCAAAATGTTACTGGGTATTTCCATTAGGTATTTCTCAGTAGCAGCACGGAGTCTGGATTTGTGCCCGGTTGATGGCAATAGGCTCGCCCCTTATTATATGGACCTAGAACGTAACTGGTGAGACGTGGGTGTACTGCATGCCTCTGCTTACCCCTTCGGGGAATACAAGCGTGTTTAATCTTTCCCAATCTAAACATGTAACACGCACTTACGATAAGATGATATAGAATTCGATTCTGATGAATACTGCACTGTAATAATATAGTAAAAATTAATTATAGTTCATTTTATAAATTACAGGACTCAGCGAGTATTACCTAGATTCCATTATGAGATGCGGCAGTTTTCAACCGTGCAGTGCAATACGCACCTTAACGCGAACGACTTAGAGTTGGTTATTGTGCGTGGGATTGCCTACAACGTGCCCAACCCGAAAGAAGTCGATACATACGTTAAATTCGAGTTTCCTTTTCCTCAGGTAAGTTTTTATTTTATTTGTCTGTGTTAGAATAGGCATCTAAAATTGAAAATATTTTATCTAAATAACGTTTTAGAAATATGGGACGCTGCGCGCCCGCGTTTATGCGTACAGGAACCTTTTTTAACCTAACAACGTTAAGACACCGTACCACATTAACCGACTTTAAAAATGAGAGGGTTCTATGTTAGTCTGTATATATTTTTCATTTATTGACGAGGGAAAAATAATTGTTTTTTCTATCTTTCTTAATTCAAATTTCGGTGACTGCACCACTCGTATACTAAAGTCTTCTTCTTGTTCTTATCGTATGGTTGATGAACAACCTGGTGTCAGAGTTTAAACCGCCTGTAGGCCTCTGACATAGCTTTATCCACCGTTGAAAAATCTCTCAGGTGTGCCGGTTTCCTCACGATGTTTTCCTTCACCTTTTTTAGCAACTGATAACTAATTTATAGTAGCTACGCACATGAATTCGAAAAGACATTGGTGCGTACCGGGGTTTGAACTTGCGTCCAACGGTCATACCACTCGGCTATCACACACAGTAAATTAACACTAGTAATTACGTTTGTTTACCATAAATTCTTCTTCATTTCAGGACGCGCCCATCTACGACCGGACGGCTATAGTCAAGGACACGAACAGTCCCGAATACAATCAGACGTTCAACTTAGCTATCAACCGAACAAGAGCCTGTTTGAGGGTCTTCAAACGCCACGGCATCAAGTTCGAAGTGTGGTCGAAAGGGTAAGCGGAGTAAACTTTATCGTGAATGGGTATTTTCGGGGTCTTTACAATGACGCATTAAAAAGTATAGATACGTCATATGAAATAATAGTTCGTCTGGCCTGTTGGTCTAGTGGTTAGTGGCCCTGACTGCTAAACTGGAAGTCGTGGGTTCGATTCCCACCCAAGACAAATCTTTGGGTGATGAGCAAAATGATTTGTTTAGTGTCTGTAGTATGTATTAAGAAATATATATGTATGTATGTTTATCAGTTGTCTGCCCTCTTACCATGAACTCTTGAAGTAGGACAGTTTAAGATGTGGAAGCGAGACACCGCTACGTGCAGTGTAATGCGGCGTCTCGTTTACACAACGTAAACTGTCCTGCTTTAATAGTTCTTGGTAAGGGAGCTGGTTACTAAATACAGGCTCTGCCTATTTTGGGATCAGATGACTGTGTGTGAGTTGTCCCAAGATATTATTAATAATAGTAATGTTATTTACTATATATTCCGGTTATACTCACGTGTATTCGGGAATGACCGACTAGTTCCTGACTCGAACGGAGCCCTTATTCGTGCGCTGGTTGCGCGGCAAAGTCGCGAGCCGAACGGTCGGGCATTCCCGAATACACACGTCAGTAAAACGGCGTACATAGTAAATTATATGGATAACAAACACGAAAGGTATTATTGTAGAATAGTAATGTTCAGTTTAGTGGGGCTCGTAGCTATGCGGCTACCCGGCAGATCGGTCGATCTGCGAGGTTACGCCGTGCTCGCCGCGGTCTTGTGATGGGTGACCGTTTTCACATGTCGAGACCCCACCGTGCTTCGGAAGGCACGTTAAGCCGTTGGTCCTGCGCCTGATCTCTCTCCGGTCGTGTCGGTCTACCGTCCCATCGGACTATGAGAGTGAGGGAATAGGGAGTGCACCTGTGTCTGCGCGCATACTTGTGCACTATAATATCTCCTGCGCAGATGGCTAGTCTTAGCTGAGACAGGCCGCCGTGACCGAAATTCGGGCTGGAGGACATTATTATTAATGTTGTTCAACGTCTTGGGACATGTCAAATATTTGTATGAATAAAATAATTAGGCTGGGTTGCACCAACTTACTTTAACATTAACAAACATGTTAAAGTAGCGGTTAAACGAAAAATGAGTTCCACCATTTGACAATTTGTTAGATGACGTCATAACTTTAACAGTAACCGTAACCGCCCAAACTTCGCTGGTTAAGGCTATTGTTAAAGTTAAGTAGCTGTCAGATGCGTCAATTGTATTATAATCTCCAAATCTCTCTCTCCGTTTAATAGCTCCAACATATTATCATGTCCATGTTTCCTGAATTAATACTACTAGTATTGCCATATTTAAAAATGTTTTTCGCCACTGATTTGGGGTAAATAAGATCTCATTTCACTGGCAACCCTAATAACTTTTACTATACCAAGGAATACGATGGTGCAACCCAATCCACAGTCAATGTTAAAGTCAGCGTTACTGTTATAGTCAAATTTGACATAAACCACAACTTTAACCACTAATATGGTGCAACCAAGCATTAGACAAACATTTTTTGTTTTAATTTGTGCTTGAATAAGCCTGGCTCCTGTAGTTTTTCCATTCAGGGCCGTCCAATAATCACGTGAGGTCTGAAAAGGGGACGTTCGAAAAAAGAACGATATGGCACAAGCACGATATCTCACTGATAGCCGATTGGTATGACCGTTGGACTGCCAAATCATAGGTCGCAGGGTCAAACCCCGGCACGCACAAATATCTTTTCAAATTCATGTGCGTATTATAAATTAGATATCAGTTGCTAAAAACGGTGAGGAAAAACCAAGTCTTTTATTTAAAATAATTCATCAATCATCGATTATAATAATGGTAGTATTCGCAGTGTAATTGGAATAGTGTTATAAAGATATTCCATTAAGTAATTCTCAGTAGGATAATGAAATATTAAACATCGTGAGGAACCGGCACACCTGAGAGATTTTTCAACGGTGTGTAAAGCCATGTCAGAGGCATACAGGCGGTCTAAACTCTGATACCAGGTTAAAATAAAATAAAAAAATAAAATAATTTTTATTAAAAAAAGATTATACATAGCACCTTGTCTTAAAATAATAGTACAGGTCTACAAACATTGTTCAGAGTAAACACTTTGTTGTTCATCAACCATACGATAAAAAGAAGAACAAGCACGATAGCGATAGACAGCGAAATGATGGTATTTTTTGGGTAAGGGAAGGGTCGTAGTCTAAAACCTCTCCAAGTATCATCAGAGAGAAGAGGGGGTTTAAAAAGTTAATAAAAATATCACGTGATTAATTAATGGACGACCCCTTAGAATTATAATGCATGCACGGATATTTTAGAGATGGAATGCTGTGGATAATACTTTTTATGCTGACTGTACCATATTTTTCAATTTAAATTAGTATAATAATAAACTAAACCGGAACCGAAAGGTTTGTCTATGCAATTATGGATGAAGTTATCATAACGAACAATTACCGGAAATATAGCTTAAAGGATGGCAAGGTTGACATATGTCGGGCATGTCACCGTCCGGGTGAATCCTTGAGACATATTATGTCTGGTTGTTCTCGTCTTGCTAACGGCGAATACTTGCACAGACATAACCAAGTGGCCAGGATTATCCACCAGCAACTTGCTTTGAAATACAAACTGGGGGATTCTGAGATGCCATACTACAGGTATGTCCCCGACCCAGTTCTTGAAAATGATCATATCATATTGTACTGGGATCGATCTATCATCACGGACAGGACTATTGTTGCCAATAAGCATGTAATAGTGATGATAGATCGATTAGAACGCCGCGCAATGATTGTTGATATCACGATCCCCCATGACGAGAATCTCGTGAAAGCCGAAAGAGATAAGCAAATTAAATATCTTAATCTGGCGCACGAGGTTGTCGACATGTGGGAGGTGGACTCAGCAATCATTGTACCGTGAATCGTTTCGGCCAATAGTCTCACAGCCAAGAGTCTCGACCAACACCTGAAGAGGCTCACGTTAGGCGGTTGGGTCAAGGGCTTGATGCAGAAAGCGGTACTCCTCGACACGGCACGCATTTTGAGGAGGTTCCACTCTCTGGAAGCCCTAACCACCGGTAGCTTGGACCCTGTTCCCGCTGCTGGTTGGGATCTATTTTTTATATTTTAAAATATTGTATTTTTTATATAGATATTTAAAAATGTAATTTATACGAAAAATGAATACTGAATACTGTTAGCTAATTAAATAGACATTTCTAGACTTTGTTTTAAACTTAGATAACCCAAAGTTTTAATAGGGTACGAATATCAGCTCCGATTTTAATTGAACTAAAATCCATACAAAATCAAAATATAATTTAATCGAATAGAATGGCCTTAAGATTATAAAATGTTGCTTACCATTCATTAATGATCTTATAAAAACAGCAGTCGAGTAACATGTACATAAATCAACTCATGCGCATGAAAAATGCGTAGTAGCAAACTTCGCATTTAACTCACAACCGGATCATTGCTATCATATTTTTAATGGATCTAGTAGTACAGATATGAAATAACATGAAAAATATTCGAAATAGCTACAATAGTAATTAAGAACTTTTGGCTCCTATCCTCTGGCTCATCAAGGATAATACCTGTATTAACTTAAACCCGTTTTAAATCAACTGACATCTCTATTCCCTGACATTTAAAATACATTGACAGGTATAATTTAATCCATGGTTTAAAACTGACAATCTCTATGAATAAGGGGGCTAGAGTCTAAAGGTTTTCTCCTACCTTCTTTGAGTGCTATCATGAAGAATTGCTGACTTTTAAGGACTCCCTCAGTAATCAGTGGTCTTTATTTGTAATAACATGGTAAATGTTACAAGAACAGATCTTGAAATTATATTCCAAATATATAAAACTAGCTGCGCCCCGCGGTGTTGCCCGCTACATATTCGGGATAAAAAGTAACCTATCTGTTAATCCAGGATCTCAGCTACTTACATACCAAATTTTATCAAAATTGGTCCAGCCGTTTGCGGATCAAGAGGTAACTAACATACAAACACACTCACAGACTTTCGCCTTTATAGTGTGATTGGTTGTTCACACCACTCCCTTCCTTTCCCTTCAATAGTAACTGTAGTAGCATGGTGTGTAGTAGTGGGTAGTGGGCACAGGTGCGGGCTGTGCGCGTGCGCTACAAGCCTGGTCTGTTGCAGCGGCTGGTTCCGGAGCGACGTGCTGATCGGCACGTGCACGGTGAAGCTCGCGCCGCTGCAGGAGTACGTCACGCTACACGACTCGTTCCCGGTGAGTCTAGCTTGTTATGTCTTTAAAGGTATACTAGCTGCGCCCTACGGTGTTACCCACAAAAAAATTCGGGATATAAAGTAGCCTATGTCTTAATCCAGGGTGTCAGCTACCTCCATACCAAATTTTAACAAAAGCGGTCCAGCCGTTTGTGCGTGAAGAGGTAACAAACATACAAACGCACAAACACACTCATTAACTTTTGCCTTTATATAATAGTGTGATATAGCTGTGTGCTATATGATGGTGACGATCCCTTTCCGATTGAATATGACTGTGTGCTACCACCTTTAGACCCCTAGAATATTGATGAGGACTGCGATTTTTTTTTATCTATTCTGGAATAAGGTGTCGAATTAATTAACTGCCTCCTTGGTCTAGTGGTCGCTGATTGCGACCGCTGAGCATGGGCTCCAGGGTTCGAATCGGGTCGGGCAAAGTGTTATTGAGTTTTTCCATTATGTAGTTCTCAGTAGCAGCACGGTCGGTATGTGCCCGGTTACTTTGACTTATAACTGCGAAATGTGGGTGTGTACTATTAACATTCCGTATTTGATCATTACCAGTCTTGGCAGTTAAAAATAAGATACTTATTTGTGCATAATTATGAAACTTAAAGTATATAAAACTATTTTTACGGATTTTATCGCGGTTTTAATTTTGTTTTTTGGTCCCGACGTTTCGAATCCTTTACAGCATACACAAAAAAAAAACATAGGGACCCGCGTAAAAGAACATATCGCCGATATTAAACACCGCCGTGCCAGGAAGTCTGCAATTTGTGACCATACGCTTGACCAAGCCAACCATTGCCATTAGCTCTGCAGCGTATGCTGTAATGAAAATAAGAAACTTAACAGATGTTGATACCGCTAGACTTGTTTATTTCAGTTATTTCCACAGTGTTATGTCGTATGGTATTCTTTTGTGGGGGAATGCTGCCGAGATACAGACAATATTTGTACAGCAGAAGCGGGCAGTTCGGGCAATTTATAAACTAAGTCCCAGACATTCGCTAAGGGAAAAGTTTAAAGAGATTGGTATTATGACTGTCCCATCACATTATATTTATGAGAACTTGCTTTACGCTCATAAAAATATTAATCTTTTTATTAGAAACAGTGATGTTCACAACATTAACACTAGGAATAAACACAAATTTGTTGTACCAGCCACTAGGCTTCAGAAAATTAGTAACTCATTCAAATGTCAATGCATACGTTTTTATAATAAAATCCCAAACGACATTCAAAATCTGAGTGTGAACAAATTTAAGTCGTTTATTAAGCACAAACTATGTAGAAAAGGTTACTATAAAGTGTCGGACTATCTCCTAGACAAAAATGCTTGGGCTTAAGCCACTTCACTTACCTATTGTTATATTGTTTAATTTTGACATTTAATTATTATATTACTTTTTTTTTTTACCCCTTTTTTTACATTTTTGACATTGTTTGATCATTTGATCTATTTTGTTTTTGATTTATTTATTTATTTTTTACAAACTGACATTATGTATTAATTAATCTTTATTAATGTGAAATTAATGTACAATGTAGGATTTATCCTTTTTATGTAGTTTTTTTTTTTTTTTTGTCTGGCGGTTTGAGTATTTTTTATACAGCCTACCCAAATGTCCTGCAGATGGTACGAGACGGGGCGTCTGTCAGGACAGGTTGACTCAAATCTGCTTTGGCTTTCTCCAAAAGACCATCACAGACGACCTACATTGTACAAACAGACATGAAATTATATTATTTGTAAATGTGAGCATTGTGTAGGATTTGCTTTTTTTTTTTTTTACTAATTTTTCTTTCACGTGTCTGACGGTTTGAGTATTTCAAGCGGCCTACCCAAATGTCCTTCAGATGGTACGAGACGGGGCGTCTGTAAGGACAGGTCGACTCAAACGCGCCGTGGTACTTTCTTAAAAAGACCTCTTCTCAGACCACCTACACTGTTCTCACATACATTATTTTTTACCTGTCTGGACTTTAAAAGAGACATTGACCCCTGAGTTTGTTTCGGCGTTTCTTCTCAGAGGTAGTCAGTTAGGAAATGCCGACGCCATCTATCTAGTTTTAAAAAAAATGACGTGTAAAAGTGTTTTTTTAAGACCTATTTACAGAAATAAAATCATTTATCATTTATTACATCAGATTTGATAAACCACAGATCCTTGCCAAAGAAAATCGATTCCTTCCTAGGATGATACGCGAGGCTATTGAAATTAAGAAACACCCCAATTTCAATAGAGAAGATGGCTGGGACATACCACCTGCTTGGAATCCCATCATAGATTCTATTAAAGTTAATTCCAAGCGTAAAACTGCAAGACCGAATGACACAGTGAGCTCATTTTGCGTAAATCGGATTGTAAATAATAACTAAAAATGTAAGGTAGTTGATAGTAATTGTTCAAATTAGACGTTTAACACTTCAGTCTGCCCGTGACCATGAATGCTGTAAAGGATTCGAAACGTCGGGACCAAAAAACAAAATTAAAACCGCGATAAAATCCGTAAAAATAGTTTTATTTCAATGACTAATATTCGCGTAAGTGATAGAAATCATTATATTAAAGTACTAGCGGCCCGCTCCGGCTTCGCACGGGTATAAAATATATATTATAAGTATTTCTCCACTATTTAATGGATGTTATTAAACATATAAACCTTCCTCTTCACTCACTGTACGGCAATCACTCTATCTATTAAAAAAAACCGCATCAAAATCCGTTGCGTAGTTTTAAAGATTTAAGCATACATAGGGATATAGGGACAGAGAAAGCGACTTTGTTTTATACTATGTAATGATATAATTAATCCACAGTTAATGGATGGTCGTCGGCCAACCGGGGGGTCGCTAGAGGTCAAGCTGAACGTTCGCACGCCACTGCTGCAGCAACATATCAAGACCACACGTCATCGATGGGTTGTTTTAGACGATTAAAAAGTATTTAACACATACGCCGCGATTTCTGATACAAGAAAACAATGATCAAACTATAGTTTTGAACGAGTCTCGTGTCATAAATGTCTGTTTGACGTTTGGAAATGTCAGTTTGACGTTTCTAAATGTCAAAATGACGTTTAGAAATGACATGCTTGTCATTCTGGATATTACAACATTGAATCTAATTTGAAGCTATATTTTATACATTTTTGAACTGCAGAATTAGTCTTTCTAGATTAAGTTGCTGTATATATCCTTGATACAGAAGATCGATTCTCGAACGTTCAAATCACAGTTTCGATCTAGTTTACGAGTAAATAGTGTCGAAAAAGACATTCATTTGTACATATACACAATCATGACTGTCATTCCCATAGGAGTTGAAAGACAGGTGTACTCCTTTTTCAGGAGCCCATAGTCCCACTTTTATCTCACTTCGTGTGATCCCACAAGGCTAGAACGAAACTATGATTCAACATAAAATACATGAATTTCTCAGCTTAACATGCAATATTGGAGAAAGAGGAGAGAGTTTTCCTTGCAGCTAATAGCATTTTTAAGAAGGTGTATATTTAAATAATGTCCTTGCAGCTTTTAAAATGTTCGTAAGCATAAAGTATTGCAATGAGAAGAAATTTAACCTACCTCATTGATCGCTCAAGTTTTATGCTATTTTGAACTCTATGGACTGCAATATACGGTCTATCACGTTTAGGGCTAACCACCACTTAAAGTCACTCGTAACTATTTATACGAATTCCACAATATCTGAGTAGCATTAATCAGAGGATAAACTGGCCTGTAACTAACTACGATAGAATTCAAAGATACTCGTAACTTCTACTTGTCGATTAGCGTTAACAGGCCCTTACTCTTAGATGTCTTAAAGCCTACATTTAAGGCATATACCTAATTAACATTTAGGTCTCTGGGTGTTGTTTTAGAAGTCAACTGTAAAGGTCAAAAATTCCAAATCATTATTCAGAATTCCAGAATATATTGACTTCAATACTCCTGTTATTAATATTATTCATTTTCTAAATAAAATTTGATGTTTTCCGGAGCTTATAAATTACAGGATCAACGAACTGTAGGTTTCTATAAGAATTATGTTTTAATTATTGTGATAATATCGTGACGTGTTAACGTCAGTGTTAAATGCATTTTGAAGGCTGACGTTGGTTGATGTCGGGTGACGTCGCGTTCCGTCGGTTGACGTCGGCTGACGTCTGAGGTGGTAACGTTAGGTATAATAAACGGACAATGCAGGAGCGTTAAAGGGAATGTTATATAATGATTATGTAAATTAAACTCTAACTTGACAATGTAAGACAGTGTTCTATCTCATTCGATCACACTATTTTCGTAAAAAGAATGAAAGAGACAAAAAATAATGTTGATTGAACATGGCTGCTTTTAAGTAAGGGGTTACTGATGTGCTTCTAATAAGCCGTCGATGTATGGAAACATAGTGTTTAAGTCATTGTAAAAATAAGATAATCTCATTTGTAGACGTCCATCTATTGTATTTTATTTTGTTATTTGTAATATAATGCACACAAAATTTAATCTTAAGTATGTATAATAAAGTATAAAATCGCTTTTTTATTTTTGTATTAGTATTTATATAATGCAATTGAAATTGAACCTTAAGTCATCTTGATATGGTTTAAAATTGTTCGTCTTATTAGCTACAAAGGCTATGTATATAAATTGTATCTATAGGTACCATACAACATAAATATCGCATATATATATGTATAGTAGGTATATTAAAAGGTTTTATCATACCTGCATTACATGAGTAGTCGATTTTATTCTCGATTTTTCATACTTTGTTAAGAATCGAGAATAAATCGATTATATCAAGTTTCGGGTTATTTTAGTTACAGATATTTTGATTCTTTGTGGCCCGCCATAAAGGCAACTTCTAATATTATACTAATATAATTATGATAATATTATGGAAGCATTTAAATGTAAAAAAGGTCTTTAAGACAATTTCTGAACTATTATTGTAATAACAATACAAACTATTTACAGTTTTATCAACCGATTTTGAGTTCTATCCCGTCGGCATAAGGATGGTAAGTATAGCAAAAACGTATTCACAATATATCGTGCTTCGGAAGTCAAGTTAAGCCGTTGGTCCTGCGCCTGATCTCTCTCCGGTCGTGTCGGTCTACCGTCCCATCGGACTATGAGAGTGAGGGAATAGGGAGTGCACCTGTGTCTGCGCGCATACTTGTGCACTATAATATCTCCTGCGCAGATGGCTAGTCTCAGCTGAGGCAGGCCGCCGTGACCGCAATTCGGTCAGGAGGACATTAGAAGTTGAATTCGGCTGAACAAACTATAAATAATGTGTCTTCAAATTATGTATACCTGTGTTAGCAAAGCGATACCCGTATGGCGAAATAACATAACTATAGATTATAAATGTATATTAAATTGTGAATAAATGTATTAATAAAGATCTGTTTGATCCTAAATTATTGTATTTTTTTCAACAACTTTACAGACTTACTTTAATTTATAGTCTGTGACGACCTGATTGGCGTAGCGGCTAAGCGATAAGACTGCTGCGCTAAGGGCATCGGTTTCGATTCCCGCACGGGGCAAAAAATTGTGTGATCCGCAGATGTTTGTCCCGAGTCTGGGTGTTTGTGTATGTGATATTTCATGTTTGTGAAAGGCACCCACGATACAGGAGAAAGTCCTAGTGTGGGGCGACGTTTAATTTTTTTTAAAGAAAAAAAAAGAATTAAGTTATGTAGGATAAGGGGCGTAGCTACGTGGCTACCGCGTAGATCAGTCAATTGACGAGGTTAACCCATGCTTGCCGCGGTCAGCCGTGTAATGACCGTTTTCACCGTCGAGACCCCTCCGTGCTTCGGAAGGCACGTTCAACCGTTAGTCCTGCGTCTGATCTCTCTCCAATCGTGTCGGCCTACCGTCCAATCTGACTGTGCACTATAATATCTCCTGCGTAGTTGGCTAGTACCAGATGAAATCGACCGCTGCGACTGAAATTCGGCCAGGAGAACATTATTACTCTGTTGGAAGCGAGTGACACCGCGGGAGACAGCTTTTAGTAGTACAGTAGATAGTTGCGCACATTTTTAGACACTACTAAAACTAATCGATTAAAATGTTATCGATTGAATCTCGAGTTCTAAAACTAAGCGACATCTTATAAGTAGTGTTACAACTAGGTGAACGGTGTTATTATGTTCCTGCCCGTAGGTATTGATACATTGTACATTTACCGAGAGATGTCGCTAGTTGATCCTAGTAAAAAACATCAAAGAAACCAAAAAACACGGTTACTGCGGAAATCTTACTACGAATTGTTCCCATAAAGCAGTGGTTCCCAACCAGTGGTCCGCGGACCACTAGTGGTCCTTTCCAGAATCATCATCATCATCAGCCAAACACGTCCACTGTTGAACATAGACCATTTTACTATTTTTTTTTGTTATGCACGATACTATTGAGTTTTTGATTAAAGTTCATTTTTGGATTATTCAGTTTTTTTAAATCGTGGGGCCTGCTAACAAAAAGAAACTAAGTGGTCCCTGGTCAATAAAAGGTTGGGAACCACTGCCATAAAGAGTCGTTTATTTAAAACTAGCGGCCCGCTCCGGCTTCGCACGGGTATAAAATATATATTATAAGTATTTCTCCATTATTTAATGGATGTTATTATATCTATAAACCTTCCTCTTCAATCACTTCATCTATTTAAAAAAACCGTATCAAAATCCGTGGCGTAGTTTTAAAGATTTAAGCATACATAGGGATATAGGGACAGAGAAAGCGACTTTGTTTTATACTATGTAGTGATAATTCATCAATCATCGATCAATCAGTATTTGCAGTATAATTGGAATAGTGTTATAAAGATATTCCATTAAGTAATTCTCAGTAGGATAATGAAAACATCGTGAGGAAACCGGCATACTTGAGAGATTTTTCAACGGTGTGTAGAGCCATGTCAGAGGCGTACAAGCGGTTTAAACTCTGACACCAGGTTGTTCATCAACCATACGATAAGAAAAAGTAGCATAATATAGTCAACGGAGTCTGCATTTGTGCCCAGTTGAAGGTAAAATGCTTGCCCCCACTACATTTAGACTGATATCATTACTAACGAAATGTCGGCGTACTTTGCTGTCATAACTACCGTGACTGTTAATTCTGTTATTCATATTAATTACTATAGTTTTATGCCGGTTTCACTCACGTGTATGTTCGGTAATGCCCGACTAGTTTCGGACTCAGAGCCCCTGCTTATTCATGAGCAGGTGACGTGAAGTCGCGAGCCGAGTTCCACACACTGTTTCCCTTTGGATAATACAGGTGTGACGTCATGTTTAATCTATGCTAAATAAAATCCAGAATAAACTGGTACCGGCCAGGCAAAAGTTCAGTTTCGTGAATACCTGATTATGATATTAGTAGATGGCCGTACTAGCTCATATGTTGTTCAAACAAGGCAGTGGAATAATTCTAGTAGCAACTTGATTCTGTACGTCGCCTGGCTACTTGTTAAATGTGTTATCACGACTTTTCTGGGGGATTGGTAAATGTATAATAAAAATTTGCTTACCTAATAATAGTAAGTTTGACTTGCCATCTAGCACTTGGGAACTCAGACCCGTATTTTAGACGTAGGTATCTAGGTACCTATCTTCTTAGACAGCCTTCAAAAGCTTATCTTAATTACGAGTTACCTACTTAATTACAAGTTTTCATAAAATAATGGCATCGAAGCGTAATCATATTACAAGTTACTATTTTATAAATTGTCTCAACTTAATTAAGTTTAGTGCCTATTTAATTCCAATATCATATATTAGTTAAAATAGAGCTGTTTTACTGAATAAAATGTGTAAAGCAAAAAAATATCAATGATCTATATATTTTATTCGCTAAATATTTTCATGATTTTTTATTATAGAATCTCTTCAAAAACATGTTAAGATTGTAAGATAATACAAAAAGAGAGTGTGGCCCATGAGGGGATCGAACCCGCGACCTTCGCGTTATTAGCACGACGCTCTAACCAACTGAGCTAATGGGCCAGATATCCATGTTGTCGAAAATGTTGACTACTACCGTTTCTTCATATCGTGCTAGACAAAATTTATTTTTAATCGACTTTGAAAAAGATGTGCCGTCTGTATAAATTTTTTATGTATGGTCATTGATATCTTCTTCAATAAGTATGGGCTGATTTAAATATTTTTTAATTAATATTTTTGAACGAATTGGGTAAAGGTAGTTTCGTCTTTTTTTTTTTTTTAAGATTAGATTTATTAGATTAATGCATCTAGAAATCTAGACAGGCCTGAGCTTAGTCCTAATTTCAGTACATACCTACTAGCAAAATATTCTTACACAAAAGTAATGATCAACTAGTAACTCGAATGGCTATTGTAACATCAAAAATTTTTATCATTCGTGTTTTGCAACCATAAGAAATAGATGGCGCTAGTAGTCGATGTATAGAAGGATTTGTGATTGAAAAAAGTTATAAGAATACAACGCGATAGTTAAAAGTCAGTAGTAACGTAGGTAATTTCAAATCTAGTGTCTTCTTCTTATCGTTTGGTAGATGAACAACCTGGTGTCAGAGTTTAAACCGCCTGTAGGCCTCTGACATGACTTTACACACCGTTGAAAAATCTCTCAGGTGTGCCGGTTTCCTCACGATGTTTCCTTCACCGTTTCTAGCAACTGATAACTAATTTATAGTCCGCACATGAATTCGAAGAGACATTGGTGCGTGCCGGGGTTTGAACTTGCGACCTTTGACTTAGCAGTCCAACAGTCATACCACTCGGCTATCAGTGCTCGTCAATTTAGAATTTATAGTGAGGTAAGCAGAGGTAAAAAAAAAGAGAGT
Source organism: Abrostola tripartita (assembly GCA_905340225.1). Taxonomy (NCBI): domain Eukaryota; kingdom Metazoa; phylum Arthropoda; class Insecta; order Lepidoptera; family Noctuidae; genus Abrostola; species Abrostola tripartita. The sequence continues at coordinate 13,284,264 of HG996488.1, forward strand.
GGTACATTATATCAACATCCATATTTCGTAATAGAGCAAGCCTAGGGCATAAATCTTGACTCCGAGTTGCTACTGAGAACTACATAATAGTAAAGCCAAATAACACTGCCCGACCCATGAGTCGAACCCAGGATCCGGCGCTTTCGGCGCGCAGCAGTCGGGCTTTGCAATCACCCAAACGAAACTCGGGCCAACTAAAGCAAAATTTTTGTATTGGCAAGTTTATAGAGTAGGTATAAATTTTATCTCTGAAACTCAGTGTGCTTCCCCTGGGGTCTTCCCTTGCCCAAGCGCAGCGGGCAGCGGGGCTCAATAATTGAAACTTGAACCCCCGCATGCGTCACCACGGACTTAATAGCCCCCTTTAGCCGTAACAACTTCCAGTACAGGCTACTTAGAAGAGATTCGTACGTATAAAGATAACCAGGGTAAACAGTGTATTTTTATAATTTATAATACGTGCGAATTCAACAAGTATGCTTTTCTTGGTAAGCTGTATAACTAAAGGGTCGGTCAATGGAAAGACCCCAGGGGAAGACCAATGGACTTCGACGAATATTTGCCCGTAAACTTAGCTGTTACGTAAACTCTGCTTGCGCGATTCAGGACTAAACTTAAAACTCAAATAACTTCGAGTGTCCAGGCATGTTCAGTTATGATTTTTTGTCTGTATGTAAAATAGATTATTTTCTTATGCCATAGCCTTTTTAAATTTGTTATGTGCGTCTGTTTTTTAGAGGTTTTTTGGTTTTAAAGTTAATTCTTTTCATGTTAAGTTAACCAATAGCAACGCTTTGTATACCTTATTCATTCATACTAAAATGTAACATAAAGAGATTATTAGATTATTTTAGAATTTGGTTCTTATGATGGTTACCATACAGTTCAAAATATGTTGTGCTCAACTATCACTCATTGGTGAATTCCAATCTTGTGTGTAGCAGTTCTTTCATTAACGTGTTCATTTGATACGTAGCACGTCCAAAGTATATTGCCATCCTATTCTTTGACCTGCAAATGACAGTGATAGGTATATTGATAATTTTTTAGTAAGAAAGTGTTCTTAAAGAATCTTTTTCTTCTGTATTACATTACTTTTTAGTTGCGCAAGGGCTTGTCTCACCATCTACAAGTAAAGTGTTGAATAGTTACTTCTTGATTAACGCTAATCGGCAAGTAAAAGTTACGAGTATCTTCTATCGTATCTTAGTTACAGGCCAGTTTATCCCCTGATTAATGCTACTCAGATATTGTGAAATTCGTATGAGTAGTTACGGGTGACTTTAGGTAGCGGTTAGTCTACTTGACACTTTACTTGTAGATGTTAAAACAGACCCTTATTATCTATTGTAGAGAGTTCATTCTGAATTTTTCCTTAGTCGCCTTTTACAACACGGGAGGAAAGGGGGTGGTCAATTCTAGGCCGGATACCTCTCGGCACGATGATGAATATATCAAAAATATATAGAATAGCAATTATTTTTCTTAGCATTCATTTTACGTGAATCTTTGAAGAATCATTGCAAGTACAGAGCTTTTCTGACCTCACTAGCATCCTTGTTGATTGCCAACCACCAGTGCTGTAAATAGGGCAGTACAGCACTGATAGCCGAGTGGTATGACCTTTGGACTGCCAAGTCAAAGGTCGCAAGTTCAAATCCCGGCAATGTCTTTTCGAAATCATGTGCCTACTAAAAATTAGTTATCAGTTGCTAAAACGGGTGAAGGAAAACATCGTGAGGAAACCGGCATACCTGAGAGATTTTTCAACGGTGTGTAAAGCCATGTCAGAGGCCTACAGGCGGTTTAAACTCTGACACCAGGTTGTTCATCAACCATACGATAAGAAGAAGAATAGGGCGGTGTCAGCGGTGCCCATGCACAGGGCGCGGACCCTAGAGGGGCGCAGAAATGACCACACCAGGACCACAAATAATAAAGTAAGGGCGTTGTTAAAGACGCTCGCACCGACCACATAACACATTTTTTTTAAATAATAAGTAGCCTTTAAGTTAATCCAGGGTGTCAGCTACCTCCATACCAAATTTTATCAAAATCGGTCCAGCCGTTTGATCATGAAGAGGCAACAAACATACAAACGAACTCACCAACTATCGCCTTTATAATATTGGGATACAATTGCTATAGTGTGATGGAAGTGCAATTTTAACGCGGGTTAAATACTTTTTTACCTCTCTGTGTCACGTCGGCTGCCGTCGGCCCCCTGGTTCGTGACGTCACTGCGCTCACGTGACACGCGTGACGTTCTCGTGACGGTCACGACTCCACGGGGGGCAGTGGCAGAGCTGTAGTTGACAATATAAACGTGATAAACTAATAATTTCTAAAAGAGATGGCTGCAACAGGCAGAATAACACGCATATTGCGTAGGTCTGGGATGATATGATGACTGCCTCGTTGGACGCTAAGCGCGACTGCTGAGCAAGAGGCTCTGGGTTCAAATCCCGGGTCGGGCAAAGTGATACTGAGTTTTTCATTAGGTAATTCTCAGTAGCAGCACGGAGTCTGGATTTGTGTCCGGTTGATGGCAATAGGCTCGCCCCCTATTACATTGGGACTTACAACATAACTGGCGAAATGTGGGTGTACTATATGTTCACCTCTGCCTACCCCTTCGGAGAACAAAGGCGTGATGTTACGATTATGATATTTTTTTATTCCACGATTTTCTGTGGCGTTTAGGATTCATCTGCCCCAGTCTTTTGTATGTCTAGTATTTGAAATCCTTACAAAAAGCCGATTCAAACGATACCTCACACGATATATTTAATCTAGGAAAGTGGTAGAAGGGGGGTCAACACCCCCCTCCCTCTTCTTTGTTAGTGGTAAGTCACCGACTACTACTTAAGCAATATAACTTGTTACGACGGTTCTGCCATGATCTTATGAGGAGCTCCGTTCCATATCTCCTAAGTTCATCATCAGGACATGACAACATTTCTAGGGGACCAATTGGAAAGTATACCCTATACCTGAGCCCTATACTATGGAAAAAACATTTTTCTAAACAGTTCATAAATGACTGAGTTATAAGGGAACATACATAAAATAAAAGATTCTGACGAATTGAGAAACCTCCTCCTATTTTTAAGGTCTAAAAAAGTATCTAAGGGTTTATTGCAGAAAGGCTGTATAGTGTATACCAATAATTAAAACGTTTTAATTTAGATTAAAGGTATATCGAGAGTAGAGTACTTATTCGATTGTTTTTTCAAAGATAAAACTATTAAAATACAAAAGAAAAGTAAAATTACACTTACTAATTATAATATTAAACTTAGCTGTTAAGTTAGATACCTAATGTATTTTCTTATTTATACTAAAATAAGTGTTGCTACATCCTTACAGGGTCTATGTTTGTTATGATAACATGTAATTGTTTTCTGTAAAACTACATAGTGCAGTAAATAAATAAATAAATAAAATTTGGAGAAGTTATTTTTAATCAACAATAAGGCAAGACGAATCGGGAAAGAAAGAACGCCCACGAAATACTGATGAAAACTTCACAATTATAAATACGTAGAAACAAATGTCTATTTCCGACCTCACAATGTTGCCCTTCCTACGCGGATTTAAGGTCACGGCGTGACGTCACGGGACTTGCACGCGTTGAGGTCACGTTATTCTCTTCGGGGGTGGGTATGGCGCCTATAATCCTTGTAAGCAAAGCGCCCTCATTTGTGAAACCAGTTTATTTTCTATTTACACCGCAATCGCGTGTAAGCTTCGGGATTTTGATTTGAAGGACGTTTTAATATGTCCTGTTTTGAGATTTTGTATTTAAGAATTGTCAATACAACAATATTGTTACGAAAGGCAATAAAAATGGCTTACCACGGACTGGACCGACTTTGTTTAGCTGTGTCTGTTTTTTGTACGTTTTCTTGGCCCTTAAAACTGAATCATAGCAATTAAAACCTAACCTACGTGTTGTCAGGAATACATACCTTCTATTTCAATGCCTTAAAATCGGATTCTGTTAATAATGATTAATTAATAGTTATCGTTACTAAATTCCGGAGTCTGTAAACTTTAGAAGATGAATAAGGAAAATCTCTCTCGAATTTCCCAACTCCATATATTATAATGGTTGTCGAAAGCTCAAGTCGATTATGTATTTTCTTCCTCCGGTACAATCTACACAAGTAGGGACACACCCATTTCACCGCAAATTTAAGTCCTATCGATGGTGGGCCAAAGTCGTTCGATTATTTCTAAGCAATATTCTAAGGACCGTTCCGGAATGCACCCAAGTTTAACGCCACGTTTAACGTCTTCATGGTATGTAAAAGTTCAGCTCTGCTTTATACAAATTATATCCTAGAAATAGCTACGAACACAGTTACGATAGACCAGACGATCAAAAAAACTCATTGCGTATCACGATTCGTTTTGTTTTAAGAGCTAAACGTTGAAGATTGAACATTTTTTGGGGGTATCAGAATCATTCCGGTTGTTCCATTTTGGGTGTATTTATGATAAAAGAACAAACAGGAAGATTTGGTTCTTAGTCTTATTGTTTGAAAGAACAAGCTTTCTTTGCTGATTAAGGAACTGTGATGCTCGAGCCAATGGGCAATATTGACGACATATCTCCCTTTACGGCAATTAATCGAAGAATAATGATCTATTATCGCCATTCTATTATCAAACAAACTACCGAGAGCTTTCATTCACAACTGCGTCTAAATGTAAACACTAGCGGCCTCGGCATTGCGGAGTCTTGCGAATCGATACAGCCGGCCGAATGTCAAGTTGAAGGGGGCGAGGGGAAAGCGGGTGGCGGAACAGGGGAGGGGAAAGAGTGAGCCCACTGACGTCATACGCCCACGCGGCTCCCGCTAAAGCAGGGCGTGGAGGTAGCGCCAGGGCACAGAGGCAGCTAAGCTAGAGATATGCCCAGGAGGACGTTGTTGAGGATATTTACGTGTTAGTTGAGAACTTGACACGTATAAGCCGTGCGGTTAAATGAGCAGACATACCTTTGTATTAGCCATTTTTCTGATAAAGTAAGTTAAGGGTACATGAAAGTTTTTTTTATTCGTCGCCCCACACTAGTAATTTCTCCTGTATCGTGGGTGCATTTTACATGGAATATCACATACAATCATCCAGACTCGGGAAAAAAATCTGCGGATCGCTCAAATGTTTGTGCCGTGCGGGAATCGACCCTAAGCGCAGCAGGACAATCGCATAGCCACTAACTACCAAGTAGGTTTTACCTATAAATTACTTGTCGTTAGTTGTTCAAACTGTCCCTTTGTCATTTAAATATACTTGAGAGAACTAGAGAACTTTCTCATGGATTACTATTATTTCTTGAGTAAGTATCAAAGATTACGTTTGTTCGTTAAACCATCTTAAATACTTAATATCCAAGAAAAACATTTGTGGTTCTGTGTCCGATATTCCGGATCATTGTTCCCTGGTTGCCAGCTATAAATCGTCGCAGTCACTGGCTTGCAGGCTTACTTACCCTTAAACTGTAGAGTCAGGAGAATTCTCCTTGACTTTGGATGGTGGAAGTGGAACCGCGACATTTGAACTTCACAATACATCATTAGAACACGTGAGAGTTTTATAATGAAGATATTGTATTTTTGTACATAACATAATATCACGCCTGTATTCCCCGAAGAGGTGTACATATACTCGTAGTACACCAACATTTCGCCAGTTATGTTGTAAGTCCCAATGTAATAGGGGGCGAGCCTATTGCCATCAACCGGGCCCAACCCGGGATTTTAACCCAGGACCTCTTGCTCAGCAGTCGCGCTTACCGACCACTAGACCAACGAGGCAGTGGTGATTTTAAATAAAGGTATTTTTGTACGTCTATTTAAAATGACGATGACAATTTTTTTTTTCTACACAATATTTAATGGACGTAAAGTTTTTGTTGTTGTTTTTCAGGAGGTATAAAACAAACACGTTGATTTTAGAAAGATATTTATTGTTTCAACTAAATTAATCTTTCAGCTCCTAGATCCTATGAAGTATAAGTTGAATAATGTACGACTGGCTGATGACGTCACGACCAAATCTCGAACGTCCGCAAAACATTTTCTAGCCAGGACCCTCCTATATTAAGTTACAAGTCTGATTCCCCTGAGGAGAAGAAAGCTTTCTCTATAACCTGACTCTTATTCCTCGTTATTGAAGACTTAGTCTAGTCTTAGACTAGACTCAGGCTGGATCTCATTGTTAACCGACTTCTTTTTAAGTCACTGTCTTAAAGTCTCCATCAAAGGATACTCTAACACAATTGTTGGTGATTAATTTGATTTGAACACTGATAGCCAAGTGGTATGACCGTTTATGTTGAAAACATCGTGAGGAAACCGGCACACCTGGGAGATTTTTTGACGGTGTGGAAAGCCATGTCAGAGGCCTACAGGTTTAAAGTCTGACACCTATTCATCAACCATTCCAAATTATTATTATCTGTTTATATGTATAAGTGCGAAATTGTAGGTTTGGTGTTATTACACCCATATTTCGTCACACCATGTACTTCACGTAATAAGGGGCGAGCCCATTACCAAATGTCATGTATCTGCGGTTTCGAGGTTTCGACGTCACAGTGTCACAATGCGCAGATGAGGGGATGAAGCTTCTGAGACATCAGAAAGTAGTATCATTATTGTTCAATAGAAACACATCAGAAAAGTGATCTAAAAACTTTGCCTTTCGGTATTTTAAATCACATAATATTCACAGACAACTTGTATTGATTTGCTTGGGGTCCAAGTAGAGAGACTCCAAGATTAACGATACTTAAGTACGTCCGGCGCACCCTGGACGGTTAAGCTCGCTACCATTTTTGTTGACTGACCAATCTCTACACCACGGCATGACCTATTCCATATGGCTATTGGCTCATGCCAATACGAAGAAGACGAAGGAGACTTGTATTGAAATTGTATTTAAATACGTCTTATTCTTTTTTTAAATGAATTCCTTTCGATGTTCCAGCAACATATTATTAAAAGATTCGTCATCACCTTGTCTGCATGAAACTTTTGTAATATCTTATTAATTATAATTTGTATCACCGTTTAGTAAAACATTTCTAATATTAATTCCTTGTAATAGAAAAAGCCTTAGCCCAGCATTATTATGAGATTTGTGTTAATCTTATTCAGTCTAGCTAGATGTAGGGAGGTGTATGCGAAATTGGAGTCTTGTGACGCAATTCGTTTTCTCGAGGGAGACAGATAATCCTACTAAAACAGGCGACCTTATTCTAGTCGTATTTCCGCTATATCTAGAATTCATGTACCTATATATATATACATATATATATTATATTATACATCTTATTAACTTATAAAAGCACTTGCATGATCAAGCTTTCGAATTCAAAAGTAACATTTTTAGGAGCACCAATGGACTTTCTTTTCAAAAAGTAATAGATATGTTACTAGCGACCTCATTTTGAAGACTCGAAAAGGGGACAAGTATAGTCTTGGGTAGTACAATTGTTGTCCGAGTTTATATAAGACTAGTGCCTAGGACTTTGAGTTCGGAACACTTTTCTCGTTCATTTTAGCATAATTAACGTTAACTATACTTTTTGACATATCATTTCTTTCGTAAAGGGTCCTAGCGAAGCTAGCTACATTGGGTGCGAAGGATCTACTTAGGTTTATCAATAAAGCTATATCACGATGAGCAATGAACTTATTAAAAGATAATCGGTAAATCACATAAATATGAATCAACTAAGGCGAAATTCCAAATCAGTAAACAGGATAGAGTCCTTGCCCATCCTCTTGTAATAGACCCTAAGGGCGGGTTGCTTCAAACAGTCTGTGAACGTTACATGCGTATGTACGTCAAAAAATAAGGAATACAGAAGTAATTAACATATGTACGTAAAACGTGAAGCGATGTTTCATAGCATAAAAAACCTAGTTTTCAACGTTATTAGGCTACTAGTTGAAAACAAAACTTTTTCGTTGTTAAGGCCGCTAGAAGAAAACGAAATTGGTATTGCCATTTTTACATTTACGTGTGCGTCAAGTGAAGCTGAAGCTTCCCGCCCTAAGTTGCCTTCCAAAGAACCAGTAGCGAGGGTGTGGCCTACTCTCCGCCTAGATCCACCCAAATGGTAAATATTTAAGGAATTCTTTAGAAAAGATGTAAACAGGCCCCTTACCATGAAGTCTTAAAACATGGCTGTTTACGTTGTGTAAGCGAGACGCCGGATTACACTGCACATAGCGGCGTCTCGCTTCCACATCGTAAACTGTCCTGTTTTAAGAGAGAGAATGGTAAGGTGGCTGGTCCCTTTAAAAATGAACAAGTTAATCTGTTAGCTTTTCAGAAGCAGGATAATCTCTCTCCAGCTTGCCGGTTTCAGTAATTTTTCATTGACCGACACGAAAAGCTTTGTACAGTATATCCACTGGAAATCTGAATTTCAATGCTATTTTATTTTTGCGACGGAGTAAGTTTGCCCAAGTTTGAAGCGCAAAGCGTTTTCTGGGGATCTATTACGAAGTTAGCACTACAATACTTAAATGTGGTCTTAAATGAAAGATAAATAGTACTTATATTTTCATATGAATGGTAATAACCGTCATTTACCTAAATAAGTTTGTTTAAAAAATATATTTTTAAACACAATCTTTTAAATCAGCAACGTTCAAGTACTAGTGAAGACGAATTAAACAAGCCCAAACAGGATGGGATTGCGTCATTTCTTAAAAGAGTTCCCATGCTCCCCTTCCAACGTCATCATCAGACCAGCTCAAAAGTACCATAATATTGTATTGTCACCGAACCTCCATAATTATGCAAAATTCAATCGGATGTCAAGAAGTGGTTCTAATTTGGATTGCAAGATTTGACCTAAACAAAATGACATTGCAAGTTAAGTAAAAGCTTGTAACTAAGTCCAAAAAATCGTCTTCCCTTAAAGCTTACACCATGTCTACCTCGCCCGGTAGATTTATCGACCCGGTGTAAGCATGAATGGCGTTGACGTCAGAGCCGCGGGGGTCCGGGGTGCGGGGTGCGGGGTTCGCGGGCTTGCCGGGGGTGCAGCCTTGAACTTGCTGCATCGATCTAGACCTCTGCACTTGAACGACACTGAACAGGGTCCGTCCGGAGACGCGGTGTACGTTGCGCTTGTGGCTTGTTTTATTCAGCCGGTATTGGTGAGGATTTTATTTATTATTATAGATGTGGAAGATATTACGTCATATTGGTGGGACTTTTGAGGGTTGGTTTCAGTGAAAACTCGTCTTTCCTTTGAGCGAGAGTGAAATTTGTTTTTGGGCCTGTTCTTCGCAAATCTATGACCAAATTGTCAGCTCAGAATTGTCCACCGTTTTCTCAATAGTTTTTGTTATCTTGTTAGAAGGGCTATTTAATACAATACGATATTATTATTACATACTTGCTCTTTTACATCTGTTCTTAGGTGTTGTTAAAGTTATTTTTAGAATCAACTATGAATGGTTATGAATGTTTTAATTATTCATAAAAAAATACAATTTTATACCAAGGATTAAATTATACCTGTCACTGTCGTTTGTATATCAAAGAATAGAGATGTCAATAGACTTAATACGGGGTTTGGTTAATGCTGGTATGATCCTCGTTTATGAATAAGAGGGATGTTGTGTTATTAATAGAATACCTACTGTAGCTGATGTAGTTAATTCTAAGAGTAATAATGTTTCGGGAAACTACGTTATGAGACGTAACGTCTCTAATTTATGAGACAAGTACCTTCACAGGTATGTATAAAGGCTCAGTTTGGCTCCGAATCTCATCAGGCATTTTGAAACAACCGCAAGCAACCGGAAAATATTTTTATTAATTCTTTAAAACACTTTCCTAAAAAATGATTCACCGATACACGTAATAGGTTCTCGAACTGTGTCATCTCAGACATAGACGAGTTTATTATTACGCGCCCTCGTCACGTCTCACGTTCGTCATCCGTCATGCGGTGAGACGCTGTCATCGCCGCGTCAACATCGTCATCGACGTCGTCATTACGCGAACGTCACACGATAAGATACTGTCAGAATGTATGTTGAGTGTCATTTGTTTTTTGTTCGACTTTTGTTTATTTCTGTGCTCATCTTTTGTCTTTAAAAATGGACCAAAATGATTCCATATTTCATTAGGTTTATTTAAAAAAATCGTGTCTGTTTTTAAATATGTGGAGTCTATTTCTCATATTTAGGTGGCAATCTAAAGGTGGTATTGCCGCAGCTAAATAATTGGACTGCTGCCCTGTGGGTGAAAAGGACGATTCCCGCACGGGATAAATATTTGTGTGATCTACAGATTTGTTGCGAATTGGCTGTTCGTGTATTCTGTTTTTTCATTATACTAAACGCATGTACGATACAGAAGGAATCTCTAGTATTAGGCAATGTTAAAAATGTATTTTTGCTAAGCTTTTGGTGTCTATCTGAGTGATCTGCGTTCACTAACATTCTTACAGAGATTATTTATTTATTTAATACTTTATACACAAAGTCACTGTACAAAGGCGGACTTAATGCCAAAGGCATTCTTTACCAGTCGACCTTAGGGTGTGACGAGAGAAAAGCGAGGTAGATTTATCATTTGTAGAAACAAACAAAATAAATATATTCCTCATAATTCTCATTTATATTTGTGATTTTTAGGTGTTTGTTTCGATTATGGCTGCATGGATATAGATGAAAGATGTCACAGTCCTGCAAAAGCTGATACATCCGTGTATTGTTTTTAAGTTTTTTAATATGACTCATTTAGGTGACACAGAAATGCAAGCGTTATCTGTGCAATATAAATGTATGTTATCACCTAAGAATGTTTTCGAAGATAATTGGGTAATTATGACGTGGTAATGATCCCCAAGCCGCTTGCCAAGCGTGGGGATTATGGCAAACCCCCCCGCTTAAACGGGGAGGCCTATGTTCAACAGTGGACGTCTTTGGCTGATGATGATGATGATGAATGTCCTGGTGAAGGCATGATTAAGCAAAGCTGACACTTTTTTTCTTATTCTTTTTTTTTTTAGGGACTTTTAGTGTATAAGACCATGTCAGCCCCATCATAACCTATAGTTACAATTTATTGCATATGTTAAACACTATGAATAGTTTTAGAAATTAAGATAGCTGCCTCGGAAAGGGTTCAGCTAAGATACTTTGAAAAATACCAATATTTAAAAAGTTTATATTCAAAGTTCTCTGCAGAATCCCTCTTTCAGCCCTCGTCCTGCGCACTCCGCCAACAAGTGTTGGACATCTTCTACAGAAGCTGACACTTTTCTTTTCGCCTTACCTTTTTACAACTATTTTTAGGTTGGATTCTAGTTTTAGTCTCATATATTCCGTATGCAGCTAGACAACGGTATTTAAAAACTCACCCCCTATTACGTTGGAACCTATAAAATAACTGGCGAATTATATGTGTAGGTACTGCACACCTCTGGCTACCCCTCCGGGAAATGCAGGCGTGGTAAAAGCATACTGTTTGAGGAAAAATAGCTTGCCTAATGAATTAATTACACACGGGTCGACACAAGCCTGCTTCGGATTTTTTTCTTAAAAAAAAACAATTCGAACGACCTACATGGTTTTCACAGAAACTTACGTTTGTCTGGACTTTAAAAGAGACATTGACCCCTGAGTTTGCTTCGGCATTTCTTCTCAGAGGTAGTCAGTTAGGAAATGCCGACACCATCATTCTAAGTAGTTTATAAAAAATGACGTGTAAAAGAGTTTTTTTTAAACCTATTTGCAGAAATAAAATCATTTTATCATTTTTTATCATTAAAACATAGGTTTTACTTACTACTTAATTACAGCCGGTACGAGTCCGGCATACCCCATCGACTGCCTCAGGACGGAGGAAGCTCATAATAGGTTTTCCCAGTAAAAGAAGGCGTCCTATCTTACCACAATAATTGTATACGTTTTTTTGAATCGGATTAATAAGCAGTTTGAAAGAGGTACCTAATCAGCCCCCTTACCATGAACTCTTAAAGCAGGCCAGTATACGATGTGGAAGCGAGACGTCGCTACGTGCAGTGTAATGCGGCGTCTCGCTTCCACAACGTGAACTGTCCTGCTTTAAGAGATCATGGTAAGGATGATATCTAAACACTGAAATTTTGCTTTTTTTATTATTTTAAGTATAGTTCCCGTCACGTAAAATTAAGTGAGCGACTGTCAGCGACTGTACTTGCACTCGGATATAATTATGTAGTCGCTTCCTAAGGTCCTAAGCTATTGTCGTTAATCAGCATCATCATCAGCCGGAAGACGTTCACTGCTGGACAAAGGCCTCCCCCTTAGAACGCCACAATGACCGACAACTTGCCATTTGCATCCACCGGTTGCAGAAACTCTGACGATATCGTCGGTCCACCTGGTGGGAGGCCTGCTAACACTGCGTCTTCCATTTGTGGTTTATAATGAAGTGTAATTGTTTTATTGTAGATTCATTATAGGTACTTTACTAGTTATGTAACATTTTGGAATAGACTGCAAATCAAAAAAATTTGTTAACGATCAGCGTTCTTTTTACGTGACGAGAACTATATCTATAGTTATAGATAAATCATTGGTACTGACAGTAATATTCTACAATATGTTATTATATCTAATCTTCAAGTGAGCTCGTGTGTATAAGATTACAGATACCATCTCCATCTGTTAAATTGCGCAAGAATCATGTGTAGCCCGTAGCAATCGTAGCGCATGTTGTAGATAGTTTTGAGTCAGAAGAAGCTTATTCTTGTGATTTTTAACTAAATTAGTTTTAATTATTGTATTTGTAACATACAGCCCCCTTACCCTGAACTCTTGAAACAGGTCAGTTTACGATGTGGAAGCGAGACGCCGCTACATGCAGTGTAATGCGGCGTTTCACTTCTGCAACGTAAACTGTCCTGCTTTAAGAGTTTATAGTAAGGAGGCAGGTAATAAAAAAACATTGCTTTCTTTACTCCTTCTCCATACAAAGTTTAACTAAGCCAAATCTTACAGTCCTCTGTCCTGTGTTTTATATTTATTAATTTATACTGGCAACTTTATCCGCATTGAAAATATCGCTTTCCAGAAAAACCTGAATTTTTGTCATTTCCTAAGGTTGAAGCTATCTCCATGTCAATTTTCATTACAATCGGCTCAGTGGTTTTGGACTGAAGAGGTAACTAACAGACAGAGCGTTACTTTTGTCTTATTAATATTATTTTTTTACCTTTTAGTATCTACCTAATAATAATATAATACTAATTTCTACTGGGCATCGACAGCCCTTGACAGAGTCGTGTGGAGGGAGAGTGGGGAGGCCTTTGCCCTGCAGTGGGACATTACAGGCTTGTAATAATAATAATAATAATTTGTGTTAAATAAAAAACCTTAGTGTTACGCTTGGATGTTTCCTGTTCAGTCCATATTTCGCACTGTTGCGGGCTGTTGTTATTTTTTATCACAATACAGTGGCGTGCGCGTGCGCCGATAGCAGTGCGCACGTCTCTCTGGTCACGTACGCGTAGCCCTTCGAGTGCGTCTTAGACTAATGTCTAATGAGATGTTTTGTGATAATCATTAATTGGCCGAATTGTTTAACGACTGGAGGATATTCCCGTATTTTAAAATGGAGGTCAACATTATAAAAAATAATTTTCTAATTTGTTAAAATTAATTTTCTATGGTGTTATTATATTTATGTCTGCTAATATTACATTGATTAATAATAATATTATCTAAATATTTTTTTTAGAGTAATTGTCAAGTCCATATTATTTAACGGTTAGTTACAATAATTAATTCAGCATCATCAGTCGGAAGACGTCCACTGTTGAACAAAGGCCTCCCCCTTAGAACGCCACGATGAACGACAACTTACCATTTCCATCCAATAATTAATTAATAAAGAAAATTCATAAATATGAGCAAAAATAATAAAAAATTGCGTATGACACTATAATATCTTTCGTATAGTTGACATGAAACATTATTTTCACTGTCAGGGGTTGCTGATTTTTTTATGCTACTTCAAGGCGACCCCTTTTAGGCACGCTACATCAAACTCAACTATCTGGTGATGCAAACCTCTAACTATCCTAAAAGAATTGCATGCGTGACAATATACCTACATACCTACTTAACACGGATAACTAATTTAAAAATGTCGTATCGTATAGAAAAAAATCGTCATACAGGCTTAAGATTGCAATTTTTAATAGATTAATATCAATAAAATCTACATTATTGTCATATAGCATGGTTCATGGCACGATTGACGTCATATAATCCTCTGATATAGTATCAGACTTGTATTCTGATAGACTAATATCTCGTTTGTATGATAAGTATTGCAGATAAAATCATTCTAGTTTGAGGTAGTTTGGAAGACTATTTATGTAATATCAGCTGATTAAAATCTACAGTGTTACGTAAAGGGTGTTGTTGAACTGCAGCTTCGAGTATAATAGAATTAAATTCATCATCATCGTCAGCCGGAAGACGGCTACTTTTGAACAAGTCCTCCCCCTTAGAACACCACATTGAACGACAAATGGCCATCTGCATTCAATTAAGTTAAAAAAAAAATACGACAGGGGGATTAAAATGAACTCGTGTCTTTAACTGAGTTTTTTGTGCTTACGACGAGTTCGCGTGTCATAATTTAATTTAATTATAATAATCATACAACGCGATAGTTTAGAAAGAAAGTATCGCGATATGGCAGTAAACAATATGTACAACAAACAGGCTAAGGTCATGAATCATTATTATTTAATAATCATTAAGTTCAGTGCCGTGTGGTATCCGGCCTAGAATTGACCACCCCCTTTCCTCTCGTGGGTGTCGTAAGAGGCGACTAAGGGAAAATCCAAAAGATGGGCAGCAGCGTCTTCCTTACCAATACTCCACCACCAATACTGCGATGCCCAAGCCACTTGCCAAGCGTGGGGATTATGGCACCTGCTTTAACGGGGAGGCCTTTGTTCAACAGTGGATGTCTTTTGGCTGATGATGAAGATAATGATGATTACCATACAGCCATATATTTTTATTCTGTATCCCTTGTCTTCTTCTTCGTATCGGCACGACCTAATAACCACATGGTATGGTCATGCCGTGGTGTACAGACTGGTCAGTCAATAAGCATTTGGATGCTGCAGAACTGTACACAACAGATTAAACTCTGACTCTTGGTATCCTGTATCTTATGAGACAGGGTTTTGCAATGAGGTTCCAATTGATTTGTTTATGAAGTGGACTGTCTTTTGCTTATCGTAAGGTTGATGAACAACCTGGTGTCAGAGTTTAAACCGCCTGTAAGCCTCTGACATGGCTTCAAACACCGTTGAAAAATCTCACAGGTGTGCCGGTTTCCTCTCGATGTTTTCCTTCACCGTTTTTAGTAACTGATAACTGATTTATAATACGCACATGAATTCGAAAATACATTGGTTCGTGCCGGGGTTTGAACGACCTTTGACTTGGCAGTCCTACGGTCATACCAGTCGGCTATCAGTGCTTAAATCGGACTGTCGATTTACATACAGAAGGGAAAGGGTTTGTAGTAATAGGTGGCAATAAGGCATTTTGAGGATCTACACTAACCCATTTAAATAAGAATTATATACCGCTTCTGTAGGGTTTTGCCCAACACCTAGCTAGACGATTCGTAAAAAATACAGTAGTAGTTGGTTACAAACGTTTAGTGCTACTAAAAGAGCCCAAATCACATGTTAAATGCGCTGTGACAGTCGTTTAATCAGATAAAGCAGATATGGTGCCGCTCCCACACTTGCGTAAGAGTACGTTAAGCCGATGATATGACCACGCATGCGCGGTCTGGATGCTGATCAACATTTGGAGTACGTACCACTCTTTTTGATTGAGACGATAGTATTGATGAAAACTGATGATATTGTATAACTCTTGTAAAGGCTTTTTAAAACAACGTACCTAAAAAGTCTTCATAAACACGAAAAAGGTCGCAAGTTCAAACCCCGGCACGCACCAATGTATTTTCGAATTCATCTGCGTATTATAAATTAGATAGCAGTTGCTAAAAACGGTGATAGAAAACATCGTGAGGAAACCGGACATCTGAGAGGTTTTACAACGCTGTGTAAAGCCATGTCAGAGGCCTACAGGCGGTTTAAACTCTGACACCAGGTTGTTCTTCATCCATACGTTATGACGAAAAAAACAGAAAATATTTTTATAGCTACTTACATTTTTCTATATTATCTACATGCTCATGTTATCTACATAAACACTATCATGGGGGTATCCATGCGTCCCATTATCGCTGCACTTGCATCACACATTATTTGTTATCAGATTGTTACCAGACGTGGGAGTCAATCGAGAGTCACGCGTTGTTCATGCAACGATATGGTCTGTGCTTGCAGTTATTGGAAGGTTATCAACAAGATATGTAAGAGGATATTTCTTTTATATAGCAGCACTGTAAGTGCCGCGTCATCGATGTTTAAGTGCCTACCATGTCCAGAACTGTGTTGGGGACGGTTCGAATTCTTGCCAAAAAAACTTTTTGTGGCAAGCCCACCACTCGTGCGCAGTGTCATAACTAGCCTTTTATGCGCCCAGTGTGGCTTCTTTAACAGCACACTTTTTTTGTGGTCCGGCCTACCATAAACTCTTAAAGCAGGACTGTTTACGTTGTGGAAGCGAAACGCCGCTTACACTGCACGTAGTGGCGTCTCGCTTCCAGATCGGGAAATGTCCTGCTTTAAGAGTTCACGGTAAGGGGGCTGGTCTGGTTATTTCTGCGACCGTCTAGGGTCTACGCCCTGTGCCTGGGCACCGATGTCACTGCCCTAGTTACGGCACTGCTCGTGCCCATAACTGTAACTCCTGTAAGCCAGGATCTACAGTGATAACCATTAAGAACCATTGAGGCAATGAAGCTTAAGGCGTCCCAGAGAAACGACTCGACTCGCTTGGAACCCGCAACGAAATTAATCATACAAGGATATAATTATAGGAGAAGTAGGAATATATAATTCAGTTCCTACTCGTTCATTCTTACCAATGATCAGCAATTTACATTGAGCTACTACTTATTGCTACTATCTGATTTTCAAAGCACAATAATTAGGTAAATATTGTCATAGAATACCCCATCGTGTGTCAGATTGATTTGAAGCTTCTGACCCGCAAAAACTGTCAAAGATCTACGAATTACTGCTCTAGGTACAACTATGCATCTATCTGTCTCCAATGTCAAACCTTCGGGAGTTACTGAGACGTATAAGTCAATGTGTAATGAATTTTGCGCTAGTAGACCCCAAACGAGAGTGTATAGCACGCTCATGGAACTACAAGTCGGAAGACAGTTTTTTGTTGAAACATCGTATGTCTAAAATATAGCTTTAAGACCATCCATATTTCCATGACTTTTAAAGTCATTTTAGCATGTTACCCATGCTGAGCTTACATTCATTTAGTTAGCTTAGTTGGGCTGCGTCACGGTTAGGCCAAGATCGCGGGTTTGACTCACGCTCGTGTGTATCATTTTTAAATTTCCCTGATCAACTTAAATCATCCATTTTTGTCAAAGACGACCATAATTTGTTATAATTTTATTTATATCCACATTAACCTAAATCCTATTAATGCGAAGCGTGTGCGCAGTATTCTTTTTATAATTGTAGCACAGTGGTACTTTTTATCACTAGAAGTGCCACTTCCAGCTATCAGAATGAGGGTAAAAGTCATATTACGTAAAGCGCGCCACTAGTTTTCCATCACGTTTTCAATTCATGATATTATCATCTTGTTCATAATGTGACAGAAATACGTCACGTGAGGCATTGATAAGCTATCATTGTTATCAATAACTGATTATTAGATAACGTAGCAAAACTAATGCTAGTAATAATGGATTACATTGTTTTGTTGGTAATATTCGTGTAGCTCTCTTTGTGGCGGTTTCTGTGGCAATATGTTGAACGTCTGCGGCCTTAGACAAGTAGCAAAACGCTTGATGAATAGAAATCTAATAAATTGAAATGTGTATGGGATTGACATATGTCATTGATTACATAGTCGAAACTTCATGTCATCCCCATACTAACAGCACTGATAGCCGAGTGGTATGACCGTTGGACTGCCAAGTCAAAGGTCGCAAGTTAAAATCCCGGCACGCACCAGTCTTTTTTAATTCATGTGCGTACTAAAAATTAGTTATCAGTTGCTAAAAACGGTGAAGGAAAACATCGTGAGGAAACCGGCATACCTGAGAGATTTTTCAACGGTGTGTAAAGCCATGTCAGAGGCCTACAGGCGGTTTAAACTCTGACACCAGGTTGTTCATCAACCATACGATAAGATGAAGAAGATCCCCATACCACAGATTACTAAATAGTTACTTGCCCATAATATCATTCTATTCGATTTCTATTCGTCAAGCGTTTTGCCACTTACCTAAGAGAGCTGATCTGTTACGATACTTAGGGCCTGTTTCACCATCGACAAGTAGACTAACCGCCACTTAAAGTCACCCGTAAATTCTCATACGAATATCACAGTATCTGAGTAGCATTAATCAGGGGATAAACTGGCCTGTAACTAAGATACGATAGAAGATACTCGTAACTTTCACTTGCTGATTAGCGTTAATCAAGAAGTAACTATTCAACATTTTACTTGTAGATGGTGATGGGGTTCTAAGAGATACTAACATAATATTGGGTGGTTTTCAGTGTCTAGTCATAACACAAATATAGCACTTTCTAGTCTCCGCTGATTATCACGCTCAAATTAATGTTACCTCACTTTAGATAAAGTTAAATACAGTCTTATCATACGTAAATAGTAAGGTTGTTTATGATTTGACTCGTATTGCATAAGGTAGAGGTGTAGAGTTTAATATTCTTTTGATAAAATCTAGGTGGGAGCACCGTGTGAATCACATTTCAAGCGTTTACATTAAAAATTTAATCACATAGTAGCAGACCCGCAGACACGGAAAATCAGCGCCACCTACTGGGTCCAATTGTGTTTTCAAACCATAACATAACATAACATCACGCCTGTATTCCCACGAACATATAGTACACCCACATTTCGCCAGTTATGTTGCAAGTCCTAATGTAATAGGGGGCGAGCCTATTGCCATTAACCGGGCACAAATCCAGACTCCGTGCTGCTACTGAGAATTACCTAATGGAAAACTCATTAACACTTTGCGCGCCCCGGGATTTGAACCCAGGACCTCTTGCTCAGCAGTCGTGCTTAGCGACCACTAGACCAACGAGGCAGTCAAATCATTTTCAAACCATCCAGGAACCCATTGTAATATACACAAAAAAACATCTAATTTGGTCCAGCTGTTTAGGAGTTGGTAAACACACGTACAGCCCCTTTCCCATGAACTCTTAAAGCAGGACAGTTTACTATGTGTAAGCCGCCGCATTACACCGCACTGCACTGCAGTGTTCGTAATAAGGGGGCTGAAGAATGATATATTAAGATACTCTTCGATGAAGTAGGTTGAATTGTTTTACTTTGAGGAGATATTTATATTAATTATGTATAGTTGTATACCCCTTATATGGCACTGCACAAAACGTCAGTAATATTTACGACTTTCAATAGTCCCACTGCACATGCCTTTGGTCATATAAAAGTACTGCGTCTGATCTCTCCGGTCGTGTAGGTTCACCATCCGATACTATAAGTGTGAGGGAACAGAGAAAGAACCTGTGTTTGCACACACATAAACACTATAAATACTATAGGTATCGTAGTTGATTTTTCTCACCTACCTAAAGGTCTTAGGTCCCGCCAAAAGACCGTTTAAGCAGGCAGAGACTGCATCGTGAAAAATGGTAATTCTCAGAGGAAATCGGTCGCTGTAGCTGTGACAGAAATTCGATCAGTGGGATATTATATCCAAAGTATGACGTTACAGATTGTTTTTTGCTTTAGATCAATAATTATGATACAGGTAACTTGATTGACGACCTGTTTGACGCAGTGGTTAAGCGATTAGACTGCTGCGCTAAATTGTGGGTTCAATTCCCGCAAGGGATAAAAATTTGTGCAAACAGCAGATGTTTGTCCCGAATCCAGGTGTTTGTGTGTGTGATATTTCATGTTTGTGAAACGCACCCACGATACAGGAGAGAGAAGGGAAAGACTCCATAGTTTTTTGGGCCCAGGTGTTGTTAACTCAATCAAACTTACTATATTTATGAGGATATAATAACAAGGTGTCACTGAAAATTTGGTGAATTTTGGCTATCCAGGTATCAAGTTATATGATGTATAGTAAAAGGGAAGTTATTTACTCTAGACGCCGCGCGCCGGTTTAACTCACGTGTGTATTCGAGAATGCCCGAATAGTTTCAAACTCGAACGAAGCCCTTATTATACACGTGAGTAAAACCGGCGAATATCTATACTTATATTATATAGCTGAAGAGTTTGTTTGTTTGCTTGAACGCGCTAATCTGAGAAACAACCGGTCCGATTTGAAAAATTCTATAAAACATTCGAAAGAACGTGCAACTAGTTTGACGTTTTGTAAGTGCTCTTTTGTAGCCTATATGAAATAAAAACATTATGACTATGACTAACGCGGGTGAAGTCGCGTGCGGAAGCTAGTAGTAAATAATATGGATAACACCCACGAAAGTTATTCTAATTGAAAAATTAAGTTACATTATGACATGTTTTTTTTATGTTATTAACGTATTTGCGCAATATTTTTGATTGACTTCGGTTGTGTATGTTTAATAGTGCATGTTGGCGGTAGAATGCTGCAGCGATCCCGCCGTCCCGCCATCACAAGCGCAAAGCAGGCATGTGAGGTTTTAGTGGGTAGGCCCCTGGATCTTATTGCATTCGGGGGAGAGTCTCACATATCCTCGGCGTCTCCCAACGGCGGGGGAAGCATAATGCATTTCCTCACTTAAAAAACAAAAAGTTTAATAGTGCATAGAGTGCAAATAGAGAGCTTCCATGTGCGACGTGTCGTCAATATTCGATCGATAGGCATTGATGATATCAATATCTTTAATCTAAAACTAGATAGAACTAGATCGATCAACAAGGCCCCTCATGTATTATAACTACACACAAACAAGAGTGATCTTAAAATAGATAACGTCTATTAACAGATTAAAAGGTTATTAAGCGTCAATTAGAGACGTTGAACCTATTCGGATATGGTCCATGACCTAGTTACGGGTATTATGATAACAACATTGTTTTGTGAACGGGCGTCTGGTGCAGCTGGTCAATTTCAGATTATGGATGTATACATTTCATCCTTTTACATTTAAGGGGCTATCGTAAGGCCCTGGAAAAGCGTGTTCGTCGTTCGTGGATCTGGCGTTCTTGTGTTGGCTCAACATAACATCACGCCTTTATTCCCCGAAGGGGTAGGCAGAGGTGCACATATAGTACACCCACATTTCGCCAGTTATGTTGTAAGTCCCAATGTAATAGGGGGTTAGCCTATTGCCATCAACCGGGCACAATTCCAGACTCCGTCCTGCTACTGAGAATCACCGAATAGAAAACTCAGTAACACATTGTCCGACCCGGGATTTGAACCCAGGTCCTCTTGCTCAGCAGTCGCCCTTAGCGACCACTAGATCAACAAGGCAGTCTGTCATTGGCTCAACAAATGGCAATATGCTCTCCTCTCATTGTTTAGGGATATAGATCGTGGGACCTTTGATGAGCGGTTAAATAAGGATAAATAGATCATTACCAAAGCTTTCCTGTAAACAGGCGTAGGTAAGGTGGGCAGAGGTAAATAGTAAACCCAGATATCGCCACTTATCTTACAGGTATAAATTCAGACACCGTACTGCTACTGAAAATTTCAAATATTCAACCAGAAAATCTTAGTTACTCTTTGCCAGACCCGGGTTTCGAACACAGGACTTTAAGATCAGCAGTCGACATAGGTAATAAATAGTCAAAGACACATGCTTTTGAAATCGTAAATTTCGCTATAATTAAGGGATTGACGTCACATCGCCTTATAAGGTTAATCACAGCTATTATCTATACCTACTTATGGGGTTATACATACATTGTATACGTGTAAGGGTTAATACCCGTTCGATGGGCCCGACCCCATTGGAGGTAATTTGGACGTTCTTTATTTATAGGTACCGTCAACACGCGTAGCGTACTCCAGCTATTTTTATACAGTTCAAAGGCGGTAATGCAGATGTTAATACGAGACTCGTAGTTGTAAATTTTGGCCCGTACCAACGGACGGCGGCCAGTGTGAACACCTGTAGTGGAGATTTGTGGAGACGTTGTGGTTAGTCAATATATTATGGTCATCAGCATCATGATGTGGTGGAGTAGGAGTTGGTCTCAGAGAGGTCCCAGGACCGCCTTTGTTCGCGCAGATGGTGACCACCAGGGTGGTTTTAGTGAGGTAGAAATCCTACACTCCAAAGTCCCTACTCCCACAGGGGCCGGGTGCATTGTAAGGGTTTACCCGCGAAAAAAAAAAAGGACGTAGATAGTATGTGTGAAGCAAAATAATGTCGTGTTGGAACTTAGATTTAAAGGTATGCTACCCTCTGTAGGTAAGCTAGCGTAGTGATCAATGCTCGTTCTTATTCTATCTGAGAAATAGGCCACGCCCTGCTGAGACCAATTATAGACTGTGATTTTTCAATATTTTTGCCAGCCCTTATATCTGAATACCAATATATCTTCAAAAAAAGTACAGATATGTTACTGGCGCGCTCAATTTGAAGACCCGAAAATGGGCTAATTTTAGTCTTGGGTGGTAAAATTGTTGTCCGATTTGACATAAGACTAGTGCAGTTCGGACTCGAGAGTTCGGAACACTTTTCTGGATCATTTTTTCAGCGTGTATAATTTTTCTCTTAAAATACAGACATGCACGATTCTGTCACAAATTGATAGTTTGAGCCATGGATAGAGTGTCTTAACTATGTATATTTATGCCGTATTTATACTTTTTGACTTTTCATTGCTCTGAACTAAACGAAGATTGATAGATAAAATAGTTCTATTCAAGTAGGTTTTATTTACAATACCGTGAAGTGTTTACGTTAATGTGCTGACACTCTATAATAAGATCAAGGGCTGTAGTTTATTAATAATCTAGTTATCAAACACTTTACCTAATTTATTTTAGAGGACACTACTTAACTGTTTTCTAGTATTTTAACACGGTGACATGGACAATACATGGTGAGCTAGATTTTTGCAAATGATTGCGGGAATTTCTTCTTCGGGAATTTCTTATCGTATGGTTTATGAACAACCTGGTGTCAGAGTTTAAACCACCTGTAGGCCACTGACATGGTTTTATACACCGTTGAAAAATAGCTCAGGTATCCTGGTTTCCGCAAAACGTTGTCCTTCACTGTTTTCGGCAACTGATAAATAATTTATAGTACGCACATGAATTCGAAAAGACATTGGTGCGTGCCGGGGTGCACTTACAACCTTTGACTTGGCTAACGGGCATACAACTCGGCTATCACTGCTTCAGCGGTGCCGAGTGGTATCCGGCCTAGAATAGACCACCCCCTTTCCTTCCGTGGGTTTCGTAAAAGCCGACTAAGGGAAAATCCAGAAGATGGGCAGCAGCGTCTTCTGTAACTTCGCCAGCAATACTGCGATCCCCAAGCCGCTCTCTAAGCTTGGGGATGGACGTCTTTTGACTGATGATGATGATCATGAGCGAGCAAAATAGACTAATAGTTAAAGGTGGTTTTTCGCATCATTAAATATATTTTATTACGACAATTCTGAGCCGAGATCTTTCGTTGCAGCAAGTTTCGTATTATGTTATATTTTGAGACTTTAGCAAACTACTAAGGCACTAGCGAATATGTTATCAGCATATTGGACAATATTTTAATACTAGGCATCAAATGCTTCATAGCAGTAATTTTGTGTTTAGTTATTAACCGACTACGAAAAGGAAGAGGTTTTATGTTCGTCTGTAAGTATTTTTTTATTTGTGTTCAGCGTTTTCTCCGTCAACTGTGGACCGATTTTTAACCGACTTCAAAAAAGGAGGACGTTAAATGGATTTAGTAAATTTATTTTATTGTGTTATTAAAATTGTATCTATGGCAGATGGAGAGGCCTAGAACCAGCAGTGGATGGAGACAGGCTGATGATGATGTTGATAAAGCAGATAACTTAAAACTTTATCCCTGTATTCCCTGAAAGGGTACCTAGGCAGAGCTGTAGTGCACGCTTTCGGCAGTTATTGGTCCCATTTAAGAAAGTCATGCACGTAATTCTTGCCAACCATCAATAATTGCAAATAAAATACAGATTTCAACAGTTTTCTATAGGTTTGACGTCTCAAACGAGCGATCAATAGAGACAAATAGCCACAAACATTGTAGTAAGATATTGCATTGTAAACATGAATATAAATAGGTATTAAGGTCAGACAGAAGCATCGTACAACTGCAGAAATACAACCTTATCTCTGTCACTACCCTAATAGCCTGGTAATGTCAGATTAGTGATGTACATGGATATAACCACGACTGTAAAGGTTGGAGGTGTAGGCAGAGGTCTTTTTGGGTGTGCTTCATCATCATCAGCCAAAGACGTCCACTGTTGAACATAGGCCTCCCCGTTTAAGCGGGGGGGTTTGCCATAATCCCCACGCTTGGCAAGCGGCTTGGGGATCGCAGTATTGGTGGTGAAGTTACAGAAGACGCTGCTGCCCATCTTCTGAATTTTCCCTTAGTCGCCTCTTACGACACCCACGGGAGGAAAGGGGGTGGTCAATTCTAGGCCGGATACCACACGGCGAGATGTGCTTACTTACCTACAAATACGGTAAAATTAGTGATGTTTTAGGTAGGTACATTAAAATACGCTAGTATTCCTTGAAGATTATTGGGAGATGTTTTCCTTTTTTAGGAGTGCTCGTCTTTCTATTCGCCTAAAGGAGACCTAGACAAGTGGCAAACGCTTGACGAATAAAAAAATAATTATTAATTAATAAATACAATATCTTAGATATTACTTATTAGAATAAGTTCCATAGATAATAAGTTCATAATTCTTATGTTGTAAATAACTAGTATTTCCCTCACGTTAAAAAAACAAAAAGGTTAACCCTCTTCCTCTCTCCACTTTTGCTGTGCCCGACAGGGTCCATAATGATCTGTAATATTGTAAGTCCACCTATGTACTATTATGGAATGCAATAAGGTATTGAGTATTGAATAGAAATCGAAGAGAATGAAAAATATATGAAGTTGACAAACATTATATAGAACAAGTTGTCGGCTCTAGTTTTTGATTAGTAAAAATAATATTGGGTTCAAATCTTTTGGTGTAACAAAGTAATATTTTGGTGTTGGATGAACACGACGACCTAAAAATGAATATTTGCCTGCCTTCGATCTAATCCTAATTTCTCCTGTATCGTGGGTGCGTTTCACAAACTTGAAATATCATATACACAAACACCCAGACTCGGGACAAACATCTGTGTATTACACAATTTTTTGTCCCGTGCGGGATTCGAACCCGCAAACCTTAGCGCAGCAGTCCAATCGCTTAGCCACTACGCCAATCAGGGCTTCAACATTAAAGTTGTGGAACTTATTTGTAGGAACGAAATGAAGATTACTTCGTATTGCAATCGATCCTGCAGCTTAGTTTTCAATATAGGTAACCCAGCAATTGCACAAATTGAGTAATTAACACACCAAACCATAATCAACCAACTACCTACCTCTCTGTAGGTGACACCAAGTCAAATTTTATAATAATAAAAAGCGGATAAGTAAGATAACCCTACACAGGGGTCTAGATTCGATTCCGTCTAACGCAATGTATTTTTATCCGTTATCAGTGTTGTGCTCGGTGTAGGAGGCGCGTGGGCCAGGGTTCAGGACCCGAGATAGGCAAGCGGTTACAACCGGCTGAGGTGATGCGTCCACGCATCATTGTGTTCAGTAAGGACAAATTTATTTGCATCATTCGCGTTTTATACGCATTAGTTGGTGTCAAGAGAGGATGGAAAAGGAAGAGTGGTTGACATCTAGATATAGGTACATACAGTAAACAAATATTATGCCAATATTCCCTGAAGGGGTAAGTAGAGGTGTACCTATGCTACCTACACACCACCCCACATTCGCCAGTTATCTTATAGGTCCCAATGTAATAGGGGGCGAGCCTTCATTTCTATCAACCGGGCACAAATCTAGGCTCCGTGTTGAGACTGCCTGACCCAGGATTCGAACCCAGGACCTCATGCTCAGCAGTCGCGCTTAGCGACTAGACCAGGATACACGATATTTTAACTAAAAACGAACAAGTGATTAGCGAAATATGATTGGCATAGGTACCTATTAAATATTAAAGAACTTATCAACTGTTTCACAACAAATAATTATTATGTCTGAATCTTTGACAATAACAATATTAGTATAGATAAAAATGTAAGTAAACACAGCTGTATGTATTTAATAGGTACCTATAAACTTTTTTTTTTACTTCTGAGCATACGTATACAAAATTGTTAATAAAAATTTCATCAGACGAAATAACAGCAATAAGCTTATATAATTACTTGAACTATTTTAATAAATGCTTAAATAAATACAAAAAGAGATTGTGGCCCATGAGGGGATCGAACCCGCGACCTTCGCGTTATTAGCACGACGCTCTAACCAACTGAGCTAATGGGCCGGTTGCAGCTACGTCCGAAATACAGGGTCCATATCTGTTGATGACGTAAATATCTAAAAATACAATTTTGATGCATATATAAATTAAGTATGAATAGTAAAATGATTGTAATTGCTAGAAAACTATCTACGAATCATTATTTTCTTTGAAGTGTACGTACATTTATTAGCAGCGCCCCTACCGGAGATTAGAGGAACTAAATTCCAGTATCACAGTTTTATAACTGTAAAAGGTTTATTGTGAGATTAATACCGTTTTTATGGTGTGCCAAACAGGTATAATAAATAATTTTACGTACCAAAAAAATATGGATTCGAAAAAACACAAAATTATTTAAACGATGTTTATTATTTACATAGGTAATTAAATCACTTAGCTATGAATATACATTAATTAATAAACCATTTGCGGTCAAGCGGCCATATTGTCCCATTTAGAAGTGATAAATAAACAAACACTTCTCTAGTTTTTAGGAGTCGTCGAAATAAAGCTATTGAGATCTGTAAAAATTAACAAAACTATCTAAAACACAATTGAACGATCAAGAAATGAGAGCATACGTTGTACATGGCTTCAAACCGATGTCTTATCAAAACCCATATAAAAAAAAAAGCAAACATGATATACTTTATATAAAAAAACGCCCCATTGAACTAAAATCACACTAAATTCATAAACATAACAAAATACAAACAGTGCCATGACCCCGACTGGCAGACACGTTATCTGTATTGACACTTGCCAATCTCGCTATGCCAGGAGGCATTTGCGTAAGCGCATTATCATTCCACAAAACCAGTATAACAAGACCTCTACCTTTAAAGCAGATACGTCTCTGACACCCGATTCTATGATACAGCGGGCGGAGAGGCAGGTCTACAGTGATTGGTCTTTGATATCTGTTTAGTAGGTAACGTCGGGGCTTCATAGTTTTCACGTAGTTAGTCGGTGGCGGATCGTCGCCGACTGCGGACGCTTTGGGGAGAATTTATTTATTTTATCACGAAAAGTTTTAATTAAAAAAAATTGTTCTTATGTAATGTAGGTACGTTTATGTAAACAGGAAGGTAAATTAACATATGGCTGTAGTATATAAATCTTCAAGGTTTCACGTATCACTTTGTAATTCATATAACAAGAAAATAAAGTACATATTATGTACGTAGACGCAAAGTATTCGTAACTTGTCAATAAAAATGCAAATAAAACCATGAAGGGAACAATAGTTTGGAAAACATTGTACTAATTAGGTATTATTAAAAACAATGATTATTTATTAAGCTCTATACACACAGTCTTACAGCTGTTTCATTGATCAAACAGTAAAAAGTTTCAAAACTGGTTTTTACTTCCCGAATGAGGAGCAGTCTTTGTACCTTTCGACTCTAAATTTAGATCCTGACACTTATTACGACAAATTATTACATAAATATAGCTTTTAAGGTAAAGGAAATATGTATAAATGTATAACAGTAAAGTGTGAATCAGAATACAATTTTACTGTTCAAAAGGTGCAATGAATTCAAAATGGCGTCCTAACCGTCACGGTTCAAAGACTGCCTGTTTCTATACGTTTTAAACAAAACTGCACAAATAATAGAATATTTAAAAGCGTAAACAATGAAAGAAAAAATCGTTATCTGTGACAATGAACAAAATAAATTATGAAAGAAACGTTCAGTTGCCATTAAAAAAAAAAATAAAAAAACATACAATGATAGCGTTTAGGTACTTTACGTAATAACAACTTAAAAATTAAAAAGAAAAGATCCATTTGAATAATTTTTTTTTTAATTATGGATATCGTCGCATTAAAATAATTAATCCCCAGGTCAAACTACCGTAGTAGGTAGGTACCTACCAACTTAATAATAAATATCATCTGAACACAAAAAAAATTATCATCCAAGGAGGCGGATTTACATTTACATTTGTCTGGCGTTGACAAACTATATTTTTCAAGCAAATGTAAATAATATTTATGTAACGCGAAGATAGTTATAACGTATAAATCTAAACACAAAGTTTCCTTGCATCTGAGTGTTCGTACTTTGTAGCTACTAATTTGGAAAAAAACTGGGATTTTGTTCGTGATTATGACTGTTATTTTAGTCTTCCAAAGTACCAATGGAAGAATTTTGTTTCCTATTTTTAATAGGTTGGAAATGTATAATGGCCGATATAAATAATATAGCTAATTAAATTGTTTATCAATTACCTACCTAGACAAAACAAAAACATTAACACGTATTATTTTTATTGTTAGTTTCTGGCAGGAATCAAACCACACCGAGAAAGAAGTTATAGAAGATGTCAAACTTAAGTTTAAAATAGGAACACACGGAATTCACGCGGGAAAATCTGCGGCCACAGCGTTTATGTTCAGTCTTATGACGAAATGTACAGATCAAAGAAACATCTAGAATAATGAAAATCACGCCAATTTTATAGAAAAAATGGGTTGTCGTGTCATTGGTACCATTTAATGTGCCTTGCACCTGCTATGTTCGACACTTATTTTTGCACTCGAAAACAAGATAAGCAAATCACTGTTTACTCATAAACTATTTTCGTGGGAACCTCACTAGCATAACGCCAGATAAAAATAATATTTATTAAACAATAATTGTAATTTTATCATACCTTTAACCTAACGTACGCTAAATTTTACAAACAAAATGGTGAATCGAAGCGTCTAGTACACATAGTTACAGTACACAATAAAATGTACACGAAGTAAATATATGAAGCGGTGTAATAACGAGTGTTATCTGAGCAAAACAATGCCACGAGGGGAGCGCGTGGCGGCCGCACGACTACATTTTAAAAATAGATACGCTGACTCACCAGCATAAGCTGACCTTCCCACCCTCGCCTGTCCTTAAAAACACGGACGATAACGCGCTTACTCCAAACAAATACAGCTCTTTGTAACTGGCTGCTGTACTTAAGCGCCTCAACTGATTCACCAGTTTAATGCGACCATCCATCCGTCCTTCATGCTTCACTAATTAGACGAAAACGAGGACTTAGGCCGGGTAATTACGGGTCAATGTTAAACTGGTCAACGGCAGATCTTTAGCGCCTCGCCTCAGCTGTAGGACCACGCCCTGCTGATGTGTTCGATGCGCTTCGCGTTCCAAATTCAAATTCTTGGCACTGATGTGCGTGATGGTATTTTGGCGCGTTTATTACATGTTTAACTTTAAATACTTTAATATCTGATAGTTTTATTCTGACATAATGACGTTGATTGCGTTAATTAGGTAAATATTTTGGTGATTACGTCATAATTATATTATATTAAGTTAATTAGAAAACTTATGATAAGATTATCTTACAACATCTGTCTGCAGTTATTTTTCAAAAAACGTCATTTTAGTAGTTGCAACTTGTTATAATAGATAGTCTGCTTAAATGATGTTACTACTTAGTAACTGAAACCGAATATATTTATAAATGCGTCCAACTAAAATGCAACTGGCACAATATTTACATGCAACCGTCTCAAAGACGTTTAAAAAAACATTACATACTCCTGCCGCCCTTTTGCCTCTTCGTAACATGTGTACAGAATTCTAATTTTAAATGCGTCGTTCGATAAATCCATAGAGAATTATGCATTCATAATGCATTGGTGTGCTCCTAGCATTGTCAGGTGTCTGTGTAGCCACATTAATTATTAAATTAAATTGTACGTTTACGCTACAGATATTTTTGTCTTAATTAGTTATTAGTTTGATATAAGACAGATAACCTGGTGATCAAATCAGAAGAGAGGCATTGAGTATTGTGATAATTTCACAATGATAATTATATAAAACTTTTGGTGCGAATTGTAACGTTAAGATATGAAGACATCCTTATCAGTCAATTATATTGCACTAGGTGCCTAGGTGGTAGTTAAAATGCGGTTATGTAGTCATCTAGTCATAAAAGATGATCTCAGGTCAATATTGTCTTTGGGTTTTATCAGATATAAATTTATTTCCCGCGCTTGCGACCCACGAGTGTGTCTCGCAAATACAATATGAGTACTAAAATATAAATACAAACCAAACGCTGCGATGTCCACAACATTATACCTACACAGTTAACGAACTTCCACAACGAATTTACGTATTAAATAAATACTACGTAGTTACTATGGACTGTTGACGATTCTAAAAGAAAAAAATAACTTTAAATTCAAAATGAATCATAGACAATTTATAGGCTAAACTGGCCCAACCTGCTTGTTGTATTGCGCTGTTTTTAATGTAATGTTTACACGAATTTCTCGTTATCTTTTTATTATATAAACCTAATTATAATAGCATTAATTTCTTCTTGTTGTTTGTCTTATCTTCCTCTGTTTGCCATAGATACGGAGTAAGTCCTTTAGGAAACTTACATAGCAATGAAAGGAAACGAAAGATTATTTTTCAAAAAAAAAACCGTCCAGTTAGCAACTGGTGGTGTTAATTTTATTACTATAATGACTGAAGACTATATATCTATGCCATAGACCCAATATAAAGACTCAACTGAAGCCAGTCAAGCTATAATAATAATAATTAATTTATTTACTCAGATTACATTGATCCATTTGTTAGTAACACAGCACATATTATTCTGGGTTAGTACATACATATTTTAGTTATAATTTACATAAAGATAAACACATAATATAATTTACATACAGGCCAAAAACACATAATACATACACTCAATATCTACTTCATTCTACAATGTTATGAAATTGAAAGTGTTACTACACATTCATTTTAATAACATTGTTAATATATGGGCAATCCACCCTATTGCCTATCATATTTATAGACCCTACATTTTTGTTAAGCTAAATATAAGCAAGAATACCTAACTTAACCTAATTACCTAGATACGTAATGAAAATCTCTGCCATCGGTGTTTAAGTTCAAAAGTGCTTAAAAAACCGTATTCTGCCGATCTTTAGACTTGCATAAGGGACTAAGTATAATTGTGACAAAGCTAATAGTACCTTGATAACTTCAACTTCATAATTACCAAATTATACCTCTTGGTAATTAACAAACAATACTCACCGCCGCACTAAGAGACGATAATGATAACTTAAACTGACACTAAGTAATGATTACACATATAAAACTTTTACTTAGTGATAGTTTAAGTAATCATTAAATGTCTCTGAGTTCGGCGGTTTAAGTGTAATTTTATTAATGAATCATCATCATCATCAGCCAACGACGTCCACTGTTGAACATAGGCCTCCCCGTTTAAGCAGGGGGGTTTGCCATAATCCCCACGCTTGGCAAGCGGCTTGGGGATCGCAGTATTGGTGGTGAAGTTACAGAAGACGCTGCTGCCCATCTTCTAAATTTTCCCTTAGTCGCCTCATACGACACCCACGGGAGGAAAGGGGGTGGTCAATTCTAGGCCGGATACCACACGGCCAATTAATGAATACTAAACTTTAATTAATATCCTTAATTCACAGAATTAAATTTGTGCTACCACTTCCCACTATGCGCGGTTTAAACTTATTTTTTTCATTGTCTGCGTCCTTGAGTGCATGTGCGCGTTCAATGTTTATTCTGACCTCTCAAGCCGCATTAATTAATAGGTACTTACTAGCAAATAACTGATTATAGTAGAATATTCAGTTATTTAGTTTAGGACCTTGTATTATCATTTATTTTGCTTCAAATCCGTGTAACTCACGAAGTTGTCTATGATTTTGTTGATATGGCTGTATAAGTTAAGACATTTGCATCGTTCAGAAAGTATTTATAAATCTATACCTACCTAATATTATAAAGGAGGTATTTGTTGGTATGTTCTAATTTCAAAACTTGATCACCTATAATAATAAAATGAACCTTTAGGCTTCCGAAAGACATGAGAACAATTTCCACGCAGACTAGTCGCGGGCTGGTGCTTGTAACAAATAAAATTATTACAATTTAAAATATATTTTTCCTCTAGCTGAATCATGTTTGATCAACTTCTAATTTTCCATTGTATAACTGATAGAGTTCTAGATAGTTATTTGGCAATATCCCTGTACATCGCTAATTAGCACACAATTAAGAATACAACAAAGGCCGGTCATCCATGAGTCATATACATTTGTGTTGTACGACTAGAGGGAGGTGTGTCATACTCAGGCCTCAGATCTTTCGACTAAACTATTAAAAACGTTGGTTTAAAACGGTGCGTAAACGTAAAACCTCCTGTGTTATTGAAATGCACGTTCAAATTCCAAAATCCAAAAGGAAGTTGTAGTATTTAAAAATTCTCATTACAAACTACAGTAGGTACACGGAGGTAAATTACACTAAAACGAAGGGTTTTCCTTTAGTCAAGTTCTCACAAAATATCCTGTCCATTGACAATTATTGCCATTAATTTATCCTCAAATAAAAAAATAAATCATGCCAGTTTTGTTTGTGGTAAATATTTTGAAAACAGAATTAACTAGTTGGCGGAATGGTCAAAAACATGAGACAATCGCTCCAATTTTAAATATGGAAATGAATCAAACGCTACAGGCCAGATATAAAAATATAAATATTAAGGAAAGTGGCTTGATTGGTATTGAACAATGACCTAGCATCTACTTATAAATTATTGTTCATACAAATAAGGTTTGGAAGGTCGTCCATTTAAAAGTTTGGACCCTGGCTCCAAATTTGCAGTAACCTTTAAAGGACACCTTGGCAGAACCTATGAAGCTATTATGTGCCTTAATTACTTACACAATAAACATGAGAATAGCATACCATAATTTGTAGTAGAACCACAGTTCGATGTATGAAGTACAAGTTTTAATTAATAATATATTTTATGTCGTAGCAATTAAGTTTAAATTTGAACGAGAAGCTATCGACAATTTAACAGGCGTTAAAACATTTTTGTTTACAAGAAAACGTAGGGAAAACTTCCGTGTTTTATTACATATTTAATTTTTATGGTTCAAACACAAGTTTTGGTTAGTTAAAGCTAGTATTTAACTCTACAGTTAAATTACGCCAAGTTTTATAATTAAACTACTAAAAATTCTAACTTAAAACTTATGTAAATGAGCTTGTACGAGTAATTTTAGCTTAAGCGATTCATCCTACTTATTCTAATAATTTGATATTTGACGTACGTAACTGACGTGTGTAACGAAAATAGTAGTTTCCTCGAACGTAATTGTCTTTTGAAATAGGAATCCCTCTTAAAATGAGAATGTTATTGCATCAACGGAATTCGAACATCTACGTAGATTTAAATGTGAAACGTAAATTAAATCCAATCGTTTGTTTCTTTTAAACTGGGCAGTTACATTATTGACGTAAAAAATGACGTTGTCATATTCTAAATTTAATTTAATAATTTCCTTGTTCGTAATTGGAATTTGAATTTCAGTGAGAATGTCATCAGTTTTAATACGTCACGCGTCAATAAGAGATACATATCTTATCAGTGTTCATGGTATAATTATAATTATTACCATTAATTGAATGTATTTTTTTACTTACTAAGGATTCGAAGTCCAAAACTTCCCATTTCGACACATTACACAATCACCTTACAATTGACTGTCATTTGAATTTGACGTCACTGAATCGATAAATCAGAACAAATACTATATAATAATTTAGCTTGAAGATCTCAATCAATAATAACTCTGGAACCAACTAATTACTGAATCAATAATTTCGTTCCACTATCGGTTTCATCATCACCGTCTACATTTCTAAACTAATGTCTGATTCTAAATTCGTAATTACACCTAGTCATTGTGTCCATTTAAATTTAGAATTCGAATTCAATTTTGTGGAACACGATTTTGAATAAAAAATTTAAAAACTTAAAACACTATTATTTATCGTGACATGAGATGAGGGTTTTTGTATCCATAGTAGATTGTATTGCATCAACAATTTTTATTTATGTACCTATCTGTTGCCACGAAGTAGCTTCGTGTACCGTTAGTCACAACCACGTGTTATATAGACCGTACCATATATCTTACATTCCTACAGCCGTTATCAACAATATTTTGTAAATTTTCTACAACTTCCAAACCAAATCCTGTTTCTTTTGGTTTCGAAAACATTGATAAAA
Organism: Abrostola tripartita; assembly: GCA_905340225.1. NCBI lineage: Eukaryota > Metazoa > Arthropoda > Insecta > Lepidoptera > Noctuidae > Abrostola > Abrostola tripartita. The sequence continues at coordinate 13,319,084 of HG996488.1, forward strand.
TTCTAATTCTCACGTTCGTATCAGAAGAAACCTTTATCAAACATGATTGTTCAGACGTACAAGATTATTGAAAAAGTGCCTGATAGCAGTGATAGCAGTCAGACGCACTTGAAGTCGAGAGGGAACAAGCCTCCTCCGGTTCGAAACAAGCGGATTATAAAACCTAAAACGCTGTACGATGTTGAACGCTGACGAGAATAGCATTGTATCGAGGCAACAGTCACTGTGGGCTCGTCAGCCGACGGCCACGAGTCGACGGCGTGCGCGATGACGTCATCCGCGTCACGACACCGTCAAAACAACGCCGCTAATCTCAGCGCACGCAATTTTATGCCTAAACCCCTTACAATAAGAGTGGCTGTATTCTTTTGTTGTGATAGTGCAGCCGTAGTTTTCCGTTCGCTTTGCGTAAGTTCACGAAGCGTGTTTGTCGTACATTTTTTGGTGTGCACGCGCCCTCGTGTGTTGTTTTACGTCATCGCGGCGAATGTAGCTTCGAGAACTAAAACGTCGAATTTTGTGAAATAATTATGAGTAAAGATGCAATTAACACGGATTTTGAAATTAATTCGTTTTACATGATACGGTTTGTGAATAGGAACTGAAAGTTAATGTAAACGTTGATGTATTATCGGAATGTAAATACGTCGCTTTATCAGCGCGCACAGAGGGTATAAAAGCAATCGCAGCCGTCGCTCCACGCCCAGTGCGGATCGCGCGGGCATACTAAAAACATGACTGACTAGTGACTAACGAACAGACCAACCCTATTCAGTAACAACTTTGCCCAGCTGGTTATTTGTGTTACCGGAACTACAATTCAAACAATTACAACTAAAGTTACATTGTTTCCACAAAATGACTCAATACTGAATTCCAAGAAAGGTTATCCTTGGGATTGATCTTTACAACAATATCAGCATTAATTATAAAATCATGAATGAAATTATGCAATCTAATGAACTTTACCTTCGGTGCAATAAACTAATTAAATGAACAAAAACAGTAATGAAAATCGTTGGCATAGCAACTAATACTACTGAAATCGAGCAGCCAGATGTCAAAAGTCTCTTAGGTGTAATAGAATCTAAACAAACAGTAAATAATGATGTAAATAATTGATAATAATTAATGTATGATGAATCGACAGGAAATAAATAATTATAAATATAGGTCACGGTTGAATGATTCAGACATTAATTTACAATGAAGCCCATGCTTCTTTTGCTCTAGTTATGATTTTCTATTAGACGCGGTCGTTATGTTTTGATTTGAAAACGGAACTCCGATAAGCATTGCAATTTCGAACATTTCGATTTCTTCGTCTAGATTATGTGGCGGTTGGTAAACATAGAGCAGATTGCCTGCCAGCCTGATTTATAATCATTTAACCTTTTTGAACAAGCATTTTTTGGAAAATTAGCATTCACCAGGAAATGAGGGATTCCGCACAGGCTATGAACATATTAATGACATTGAACTGCGCTCAAAACTATTGACCTTCATTCTACATTGACAAAACATGCATTTTTCCAATGTTTATGTTGTGTTCAAAGCTGGGCTGCCCCTGTTTAGATCTAGATTGAACGGTTGCGGTTTTGCCCGCATTATTGTGGCATTCTGGAAATTCCGAGGTGAAACGTGTCCTAATGTAGGTACTTAGTAAAGAAAATTCAATCTCAGCCAGAAGTCATCATTTAAAAAATCCCTACTTCCAAATTAAAATAATCAAAACATTTCCAAAATCTGGAAGAAATTCATTAAGTGTAAGTATTTGAAGCTTATTGGCAATAATATCTTCAAGAACCAGTCAAAAAGTACGCAGTTATGTTTAACTTTCAATACTGTGTTTTCAATAATCTCGGGTAATGCGATGCGGTAATAATATGTATGTCAATTTAAGAACTTTGATCTTGTAGATTACACAGAATTTTTCAACACCAATAATAATTTAAGCTCGAGATAAATCCGCTAATAATGTGTCATAACAACCTCTTTTCAACACACTTATATTTTAAGATATTCTTTGCATAAACAATATAATGGTGTACATTATTTCAAATATAGAAATGGTATTTAAAAAATAACGAAAAGTAATAAACACAAAATTAACGACAAGTTGTTCCATATTCAAATTACAACCTGAGTTTCGTTTTTATTTTCAGCCAGTAACATGCTTCAGTTGTACAAGGTTATAATAAGAATTTACATGTGGTCACATTTTATACGCTAATATGTATTCTCCTAGCTATGTGTATGCAAATATAGCAAAGAAAATACAGCATCCCATCCTTTCAACATATTTTTTGGCAGTGAACCCTAAACGAAAAAAGAAAAAAGGCAAGTAAGATCTTTGCCTGACAAAGCAATCCAGAGTAACAGACTCAACCAAATCGTTGTCAACATTAAACAAAAAGGCTTGTAAAAAGACAAAAAGCAAAGTTAGACCTTTGCTTGACAACACGATCATAAGCATTGACCTTAATGTTTTAGACAAAGGATGCGACACAGATATCGCACATGGAACTGTTCTGGAAACAATATAAATGCGCATTATTGTTGCAAATGATTACGACAGAACCGATAACGGCAAAGGCCTCACTATTACAGCAGTAATGGCTGCGTATCAGCAAGTAATAGGTAGTGACAACGAAGAAAATATATAATTTATGAGTAAAACACGGTATAATGTGGCGTGGAATGACGCGTACGCACTTGTTAGTATTGCATCAGGACTAATCGCAAGCGTGGGATTCTTGCGTCAAATCCACCATTTTGTACTGTGACACAAATGTCCAGAAAGTATTTATACGTATGTCCCCTTAGTAATAAGCGAACTTAATTTTGACTAAATTATACCTGTCACTGTCATTGGCATGTCAATGAATAAAACTGTCTATAGATTTAAGAGGCTCTCAAGTTAAGAGATGGTTAAACGTTAAAGATCATTTATAAGGGGGGCTAGCTAACAGACCTAAACCAAATTGTCTAATCACAATAAATCATCAAGATACGATTATATTATTATGCATACGTGGTCGCAGTCATGCACTTTATGATCTTAACCTTCAATATACCATCTTTGTTTACAAACACGTACTTAAATTATTAAGACAGTAATAGATACTGACTTAAAATAAGAAATAAAACTATGGTGGTTTCTATCTTTTTTGATTATCCTAAGATTGACATTTAGGAGGTCAATTTGGTGCTGAGAGACCTTTGAAGATCCTAATACGGTGGACGGTGGAAGTCAAAATGCCTGGAACTCTATAGTCTCCGGTTACACCTTAGGGGCCTACGAATAATAGCTTTCCAGAGGTTGCCTCATCCTACACGTCCAGTTGTACCGCCTACAAATAAAAGCTTTCCAAGCTGATCTTTAATAATATCTTAGACCCAAAACTGAAATAAATGTTCATTTCATTAGGTTACGAGCTTGGAGGTTTCAAATTTTTTTCAATCTTTTTTTTTCAATTCTTTCAATTCGCTCTATAATTAAACCAATTCAGGTAGCACAAGCCAAACCATTAAATGGATTCGACTGTCAGTATCAGTGCAAAGGAACAGATTCTCTATTGTACGTATCTACTGAAAAAGTATTTACTCTGAGTTCACATCCGGCCAACACGTGACGGCGACAACAAGCGTCGCTTCACCTCACAGATCTGCGTAACAGTCGGCCGTGGCCTTTTCTGAAGCATCTATGTAGGTAATTAGTTAATTAAGCATACGTTAGTGCAGTCATGTACTCCACCATTTATAAAATTTTCCTTTGCCATTATGTATCATTTTCATTAATGACGTGTCGGTTAGGACGACCATATTAGGTTTAACGACTTAACTTGCACAATCAATATCTATGGTTTAGTTTATTAACCGAATTACCAGCTACAACCTTCGATTTCCGGGTTAGAATCCTCGGATTTTCCAGTATGTTATTCTTAGTAACATTACCTAATGGAAATCACTAAACCAGAGTTTGGATTGGTGCCCGGATTTGCAACTAGTTAACCCCGTATTACATGGGTGTACCTAAGTGTCACTTTTGCCTACTCCTTCAGGGAAATCTGGCATGATATTATGTTAGCTTCAGCTTCGAATATGAATAGACAGAGACAACATGCAGATTTCAGATTTGAGTGACAAAGAACTTTATATTTAGCTCCAGTTGTTCATTTACTGCGCTCTTGCAGTTTCCTTGAGGAAGTTTGTAGCTAAGAACGCGTCATCCATTCAGTACCGGTTTAGTGAAATGCGCAAAAAGTGTGTTTTGAATAGAGACAGTGATGAGGACTCTAAAATCCTTTGAGGGATACTTTAATCCTTTAGGATTAACGCAAATCATTGTGAGAACTGGTTGTCAGGCTTTTGATCTATAAATATCATGGTATACCAACCAGAACTTAGGTATTTTTTTACTTATAAAGGCATGAAAAACTTGAACATTTTAGATAAAACCAGTGTCCATTCCTATTCTTATACTTTAGTGGGTCATAGGATCCAAACATAACTGATGGAACTGCGACTCATCATTTACTATGAGACACCCAACGCAGCCAATCACGCACTTGCACGCATGCGCATCCCTAACCTTCAACAGTCGCAAACACATGTTTCTGACTTTACGCTTGAATTGTCTTTTAAGCGCCAAACTGCATAAACAATAATAAACATCTTCGTTTTATGACTAGTTTTCATATACCATAAATAACGATTTGGCTTGTTGCCTATTACAATCATTCATTCTATTTCCCTGTATCTTAATATTTACCTATCTGACATTTAGAAACGAGAATTTAAGAGCACCTACTATGGTCACAGTTTGCGGTGTGGTATCCGACCTAGAATTGACCACCCCCTTTCCTCCCGTGAGTGCCGTAAGAGGCGACTAAGGGAAAATTCAGAGGATGGGCAGCAGCGTCTTCTGTAACTTGACCACCAACACTGCGATCCCAAGCCGCTTGCCAAGCGTGGGGATTATGGCAACCTCCCTTCTAAAAGAGGGAGACCTTTGTTCAACAGTGGAGGTCTTCCGGCTGATGATGATGATGATGACTATGGTTCTTGATAAAAGAGTGTATTCGAACTATGATGAGACGCAGTACAGTTTTGTGCACTGCGTCTCATGTGTCTATGGCACTTCCATTAGTCAAGCTTCCTTAGTATAATCTATAGATGGATAGATTATGCTTTATTGTACACCATTTTCACCATATGTTTTACTTAACTTAGTGAATAACGTAGACATTCGATACACAGGAACATCCAAAATATTATAATAATAATAATCTTTATTGACATAGTTGATGTTTACAATTTATAATGATAACCCTGTCTCCTGTACTAGTATTAAACCGTATTACAGGAGCCAGTCTCTACTCCTTTTAGTACTGGTATGTCGACATTTACATAAGCGGTTTAGATAAAAAGTATAGAAAGGCATTCAGGTATAACTTTACTAAAAGTGAGAGGCAAGAAAATTACATTTGTTTGAAGAGTTTGAGTGTCTCACTCATCCAAAATATTGGATGAGTGAGTGAGACAGATTCAATATTGATGTGGTTTAAAATCAATCCAAGAAACTCTTTAATATTATTATATTGACTGGCCTGTTGGTTTAGTGGTTAGTGGCCGTGACTGCTAAACCGGAGGTCGTGGGTTCGATTCCCACCCAGGACAAATCTTTGTGTGATGAGCATAATGAGTTGTTCTGTGCCTAGGTGTAATTTATCTATATTATGTATGTATGTATTTAAAAATATTTAAGTATGGTTATCAGTTGTCCGGTTGCCATAATACTGGCTCTGCCTAGTTTGGGATCAGATGACCGTGTGTGAGTTGTCCCAAGATATTATTATTATTATATTGATCACGATGTGCTGTAAAAATAACATATTGTTGAAGCATACAAATAATACCTACGATACAAAACAATAGGTCGATAATAATGAGTACCACACTCACTATTCAATGTATTCCGACCAAAAACCGCAGTGGTATGGAAAAATGTATTTTGGAATGGGTACGCTATTGCTTTATATTCCTGAATTTCCCGAAAAGATAGGCATAGGTAATATTTTTGTTTTGTATTCTCATTTGGAATAGGCCCATTTATCTCATTTAAAAAGGCTGCTTGCCTTTTGGGAGGCGAGCTAGGATGGCTGAAAAACAAGTTCCATCGCAGTCGGGGTACCTCTTAGATAAGACAGTGTTCCACAGACGGTCTCCCGATTGCGATGAAACTAGTTTTTTACTTTTTGGTTCGTTTTTTGTCATGGCAGTCGTGTTTCTTATATTTTTTAAATTATATATTTTTTTGTTTCATTTTTTTATAGCCTGTGTTACTCGCGATGGTGAAAGGATTCTAATGATACATTAAAATATGTTCATGCCTTCAGAAGTTATGGTTTAAATTACATACGTAGATGAACCCTTAAAACATTCGCTACATTTTTTGGGCAGTCGTGTAAGAAAAAAACTCACATACATAAATGAACCCTGAAAACATAGCATTCCTTTTTTTGGGCAGTCTTGAAAAAAAACAAATCACGCATAATGGCTAAGTGCGAAAAATGCTAGCCAAACTAACAAACTAAGCCCATTTATTTTAGACCATAGATGTTAGTGCATGAACTTCTGTTAAAGTTTTCTTTTAGTTTACTTGCACTAAACAAGTCTGCAATGACAAAGGCATTTTCTAACAGACAACCTTAGGGTGATGCAGATACAAATAGAGGTAGTTTGCATGCGCTATTTATTTATTTATTTATTTACATAGGGATAACAAACAGTAGTATAGTAAATCTTGTAACATAGTTAGCGGCTTATCAGTAAAATGAACAAATACACTACTCACAACGTTATCCACAGATTACAATACAGAAGAACTAGCTGTTAAAGAAATATCTTAAAAGTGCTTAACTATTAAATTTAATTATCGGGGTTCAGGCTTTTTAATGTGGTAGTGATCTCTTTTTTAAACATGGTTTTGCTAAGAAACATAATGTCGGATGAACAAAACTGTTTATTATAAGTTTCCACCAATCTATGTATCATCATCTATACCAGTCAAGAAATAAGCAGTCAACATATCAAATAAAATAACAGAGTCAACTATTGTTCTCATTCAACACGACTCAGCAGCAATTACAAATGGGAAATCAAAACAAGCACATGTCAAAGTCAAAAAGATTAATATGACAAACATGTTATTACTTCCATCCTGGTGAATAACAATATGGAGAGTGTACTTACTATGTTGAAGGGCATTATACGGATAAAAAGATAAGGTGAGATATGGCTAGAAATCTAAATGATACTGTTAAGCCACGCCCATTTTTAAGGCAAGGTTTTTCTTTGGCTTGTGATTCTCCTGCCTTGTTTGTCTAGTGGTCGCTAAGTGCGACTGCTGTGCATGAGGTCGTGGATTCGAATTCCGGGTTGGCCAAATTGTAACTGCGTTTTTCCGTTTGGTAATTCTCAGTAGCAGTATAAAGCCTGCGTTTGTGGCAGGTTAATGGCAATAGGCTAGCCTCCTATTACATTAGGACCTAAAAAAATGTACTCGGTGGTGGATGTAATGTACACGTCTGTCATTCGGGAAATACAGACACTGATGAATTAAAAATGTTCAACTGCTGATAAATAAACTTCTCCTTTTTTGAAGTCGGTTAAAAAGGGTGTGTAGGTATCTTGCAAAACATAAGGAATGTTATCTTTACGAAGGGCATCCGATATCAAAAGATAACAGCAGTATAGATATTAGACTAGTTTGTACACAATATTGGATATTAAAAGTTCCTTTGGCATCACGTGTGAGGAGCTTACTATATAAATAAATGCTGAAGCTATAATTAAACTTATAGACGAGTCTCGAAAGTTTGGTGATGTCATTTAGAGATGTCACCAAATATATTGTATTGGCTTGTGTTTGGCAAAACGGTGCTGTACACAGAGAATTACCTGCTCATCATTATCAGCCGGAAGACCACCACTGTTGAACAAAGGTCTCCCCTTAAAGAGGGGGGTGCCATAATCCTCACGCTTGGCAAGCGGCTTATGGATCGCAATATTGCTGGTGAAGTTACAGAAGACGCTGCTGCCCATCTTCTGGATTTTCCCTTAGTTCCCTACGAGACACAACGGCACGAGATTGGGAGGTGTTATTCTGGTCCGGCTCTCTACGATTGCTACTATGGAAATGGAAAAACTTAAGAACACATTGCCCAACCCGAGATTTGAACCCAGGACCTCGCTATCAGCAGTCGCGCTTAACCACTAGACCAACGAGGCAGTCAAACTTACACACTTATTGAAGAATATGGTCTGTTATAAGCAGTCAGCCACTGAGTATCTTAATTCGTGACCATGGCCATCTCAACACACGAGTCGTTTTAAGGTCTATATTACAACAAAAACAAATAGACATCACTTAAACCCAAGTTTACATGCAACATAACCACTAGCCGGCAAAGTGTTGGAATTTCTGAACGTTCTTATTTCGTAGCATCATTTTGTGTGTCAATGTTCGTTGCGCAGGTGCGGGCGCGGCGCTGACGTCACGTGCGCACGCGCCGCTCGCGTGTAGAGCACGCCCACCGCGCCACGCATTAAAATGCTACGAGCAGAATGGTGCCAACAGTGTGTCGGGTTTCTAAGACATTGGTAGACGGTGTGCAGACGATTTTGGTTATCGAAAACTCGTATCGAATTGTTATGGTTAACTTTTTTACCCGACGGCCGCGCAAACAAAATGAGGGTTTCTGACGTAAACGCAAGTTAAGTTCTACTACATAAATATAACATCACGTTTCTATTCCCCCATGGAGTAGGCAGGAGTGTGAAGTTTATCCACCACTTGCCAGTTATGTTATAGGTCCCAATGTAATAGGGGCCGAGCATATTGTCACCAACAAGACACTAATCCAGACTCCGTGCTATATATAACACTCACAACCGTTATAATAGTAAGACTAATAAGTGCATCTTTGTTTTCCCATACTTGTATAATGCCCTAGTTACTGGTCTTATTTGAAACTGGTCGCCGTGACTGAAATTCAGTCAGTAGATTAATTCTTGTAACTTCTGACGTCCCCAAGCAGTGCAATAGCGACATGCTACGTTTCGATCAAACTAACGATAATCAATACAAAATCGTTGGTTTTTCGAAAGCAATCGAATGTTCGAGAATGTCATCAAGTTATAAGAATTGAACTCCAGCCCTCTTACCATGAACTCTTAAAGCAGGATATTTTTCCGTTGTGGAAACGAGACGCCGCTACGTGTAGTGTAGTGTGGTGTCTCGCCCAGGAGACATTATAATACCCTAATTATTACCTACAAGCTAACACGCAGCTATGGTCTAGACTGGTCTAGCTAACACGAAGATATGTTCTAGACTGGTCTCATTCAGTCTACGCATATTTCGTAACAGAATGCGCCAGTCGTGTGTGACGATCACGACGTTCATAAAACTCTGTTGTCATACAAGTAACATAATAGCTAACAGGATTTGAACCTTTTCTGTGTCAAGTCTATAAAGGTGTACCATTAGGCCTGTATGCAATATATACCTAATGCAAGCAGGATTAGGTGGAAGATCTTCCTTTTTGTTGGAGGAATTCCACATCCCTTCCTCCACAGTTATATACCCATATTTCGCCATCAATGCACAGGCCCCAATTAACACGGGGCGAGTTGGGCACAAATCCAGACAAATTCATAAACATTCACATTTTTAATATCAGTAGGATTAAAATACAGAACAAAAGAGAATCTATATGACTTTTGGTGCCATTTTAGCATGTTGCCCATGCTAAACTTGAATCTAAATAAAGGAAATTTGAGATTCGATGGATGCGGGCAGCGACACGGTGGCTCAGTTGGTTAGAGCAGCGCCACGGTTCGGCGAAGGTCGCGGATACAAGTCCCGCTCGCGTCCATCATTTTTTAAATTTCCTTTATCAATTTAAAAGAGAATCTGTCGACGTGCACAACGATTGATATTGAAGCAACACCAACTATTCCAAAATGGAGTAGTTGCCTAATTCGACGATTTGACATTTAGTTCACATTTCCATATATCCAGCGTATCGTTGGAACGTTTTACACGCTGTGCGTTAATTCGATTATGTCGTCCTGCGTAATGCTAATATGCAAAACTGCAGTCAGAATTATATAAACATGGTTACAGTGTACGGCAAGGAAAAATGGCTGGACACGGGGCCTGTGTCAGTAGGATATTATCTTCATGCACTTTGGTGATTTCCCAGAACTGGGTAAGCCGTGGGCGTTTCTCTGGCTATACTTTATCAGCTTTATTTCGTGCCCTTTCATAGTGACGTCAATACCTTTGTTTCTTATGATATAAGTCCACTAGCCGTATTTAGTTTAGCAAAGAGACGAGAACGCAAGTGTGTGCGCAAATTGCACGTGTTCTCTTAATCTTGCAGTCGTATACTCATAGTCCGTACATCAATACGATTGGAGAGAGATCAGCCGTCCTAGACAAGTGGCAAAACGCTTAACGAATTGAATGATAAATGTATGGAGATGAAATAATGTTTCGACTATGTTATCAATGATTTGGACTGCCTCGTTGGTTTGGTGGTCGCTAAGCGTGGCTGCTGAGCAAGAGGTCCTGGGTTCAAATCCCGGGTCGGGCAAAGTGTTACTGAGTTTTCCATTAGGTAATTCTCAGTAGCAGCACGGAGTCTGGATTTGCGCCCGGTTGATGGCAATAGGCTCGCCCCCTATTACATTGGGACTTACAACATAACTGGCGAAATGTGGGTGTACTATATGTTCACCTCTGCCTACCCCTTCCGGGAATACAGGCGTGATGTTATGTATGTATGTATCAATGATTTACGTCAAACTATATTACAAAATATATTTTTCTTTCCATTCCATTTCTATTCGTCAAGCGTTTTGCCACTTGTCTCAGGGGCAGGTGTAAGACAAACGGCTTAACGTGCTCTTCGTAGGTAAGCTACTCTATTAGTATAATACAGTCACTCATCTAAAGATTGACTCAGCAAACGTTGCTCTACCTTGAACCTCGTTTGATTCATGCCGTTGTTATATAGCTTTAAGTTCTTCAAATTAAATAAATGTGTAACTGTCTCATGATAGGACGAAAAAGTGACACTGGTTGTTAGGTCAATTCTTGTCATCATGTGTTATTGTCATATCCCGTTATTTCTCTCTATAATGGCTGTTCGTTCTAAAGATAAAGATGTACTTATTTATTGTATACCTGTGTACATGAAATCTTATTTTAAAACAATAGTTTTGGCTTCAAAAGTTTACCCATATCGGATACGTAATACAATAAAATAAAATAAAAATAATTTAATATATAATGAATACACAACCCCTTATTTAATATTTAACCATTTTTTACTGAAGAACTCTTGGAGTTTATTAAGAAAGTTAGCTTGAAATCTTTTAATTGCTTAAAAGATAGTGGTAAATGATTGTATGCTGGAAATGGTAAGGGGGCTACCCTTACCATAAACTCTTAAAGCAGTACAGTTTACGATGTGGAAACGAGACGCCGCTATGTGCAGTTTAATGCGGCGTCTCGCTTCCACATGGTAAACTGTCCTGCTTTAAGAGTTCGTGGTAAGGGGGCAGCAGTGACATCCAGTCAGACAGTCTCTGTTTAAGAAAAGGCCTTTGTCCTGCAGTGGGACAGTTTCAGGCTGATGTTATTAATATTGTGTGTGACGTCTACCATTAGCTATTTCCTTGTTGAACCAATATCAACACCTTTCTTAGTAAAGTTCGTTAATTATGCTACATTGACGTAAGAGCGAATGAGTTGTAACTATAAACTACTGTTTTATGTCTATTTTTAGATGCGGAAATTTTCTTTGGTGCATGGTATAAAAGAAACAGGAATATTAAGAAAATTTTAGAACAAAAAAAATGTATGGAAAGTGTCGGAGCTTATCCAACGGCTAATTGCGTTAACCATCGGCTGTGTAGGATATAAGTCTTAAATTAAGGTTCCTTTTATAGTTTTCTGTAAAAAAACGGATTTAGGGAAGATTTGTATCAGTGCATGATCCGTGGCCCGGACGACGCTCGTCGCCACGGATCCTGCTCCCTTACCATGAACTCTTAGAACAGACCCCTGAGACAAGTGGCAAGTGGGTGTCATGTATTTTACCCAAATTGTAAATGAGAGAATAACCGATCTATATTAATATGTTTTATTTGACTTTGATGCTACTCGTATTCTTATTTTAGGTATATTGTGTAGCTCATTATTCTCTCATACTTGAAATGATTGTTAAACCATATTTTTAAAAGAGTAACTATGGAGTTTCTTGCCGGTTCTTCTCCATAGAAACGACTTTCTGGAACCGTGCAACTAGTTTGACGTTTTGTAAGTGCTCTTTTGTAGCCTATATGAAATAAAAACATTATGACTATGACTATGACTATGAAAAAAGGCTTGACGAATAGAAATCGAATAGAATGAAAAATGTATGGGATTGACATATGTCATCGATTACATAGTCAAAACATTATGTCATCCATATACATTCTATTCGATTTCTATTCGTCAAGCGTTTTGCCACTTGTCTAAAGGGGCAGGACAGTTTACGTTGTAGAAGCGAGACGCCGCATTACACTGCACGTAGCGGCGTCTCGCTTTCACATCTTAAACTTTCCTGCTTTAAGAGTTTATGGTAAGGGGGCTGCACGGTGATATATACTGCTTCAAACAAAATGTATGTAAGGTTTTAAATCCGTGCCCCGACTGAGCTTCGTTCTAGGTACGCCCCGGTCCATAAACTTTCTTTATAATGCTTGAAAATGATTCAATATACATATTTATTTTATTTAAGACCTAAGTACACTATGTGAGGGTTACAAGAAGACACGAAACAGCAAGTAAAAAAATATATAAGAGTGATTTAAGTACATTTGTATTTCGGTCACGGCGGCCGATCTCTTCTAAGACTAGCTAACTACGCAGGAGATATTATAGTGCACAAGCATGCGCAAACACAGGTGCACTCCCTATTCCCTCACTCTCATAGTCCGGTGGGACGGAAGACCGACACGACCGGCTAGAGATCAGGCGCAGGACCAACGGCTTAACGTGCCTTCCGAAGCACGGAGGAGTCACGACATGTTAAAACGGTCACCCATCACAAGACTGACCGCGGCGAGCACGGCTTAACCTCGCAACGACTGATCTGCGCAGTAGCCACGTAGCTACGAGCCCCTCAACTCCCTCACATATAGGTATGTTATACCGGTTAACCCACTCCAACCAGCCAATAATCATTTTTCCTCATATTATACTGTGGTCTATAGCCAACAAGAAATCTCTACAACCATAAAGTTATCGATAACTGACTCAGACCGCTGTCAATATACCTCGCACAGTTCTATTTAAATACTTTACTTACTCCGTAGTAACAAAGCGCATAAGGTCGGAATCGAACTGGTGTACTACGTCTTGGAGGGGAGTGGTCGCACGCCGCGGCTGCGTGTGCGCCGGTCACGTGTCGACAATATGTTTCACGTTGGGCCACCTCGTGTTTAACAAACTATAGTCGTAGGCATTACTTTTGATTAGTAATGATTACATAGTAACATTATTAATATTATGTTATGACAACCTAGCAAGATGCTTAGTTTTGCTTGATAGTAAAGTAACTAGAGGCTTATATTGTATGACCTTATTACTTAAGACTAAAACTGGTAATAAATAATTTTAGATGACTCGATTGGCGCAGTGGCTAAGTGATTCGGCTGCTGCGCTAAGGGTTCGATTTCCGCTTGGGACAAAAATTTGTGCGAACCGCAGATATTTGTCCCGTATCTGGGTGTTTGTGTACGTGTTATAACATGTTTGTGAAACGCACCCACGATACAGGAGAAATACATAATGTGAGGAGACGGTTTAAAAAAAATGTCTCAAGAAGCCAATTACGCCACCACTTTGCCCACTGGATCTTCAACGACCCCACGACCAGTATTATGAAAACAGTAATCGTTGGTCTAGTGGTCGCTAAGCGCGACTGCTGAGCAAGAGGTCCTGGGTTCAAATCCCGGGTCGGGCAAAGTGATACTGAGTTTTCCATTAGGTAATTCTCAGTTCTCAGAGTCTGGATTTGTGCCCGGTTCATGGCAATAGGCTCGCCCCCTATTACATTGGGACTTAAAACATAACTGGCGAAATGTGGGTGTACTATATGTACACTCTGCCTACCCCTTCGAGGAATACAGGCGTGATGTTATGTTATGTTTTAATCACATTAATACCATACCTACCTATAGTCACGGTTATCGTAAACTCAGGTTAATGAACTCTCATTCTTCTTCGTAGTTTTTAATCAGAATGTTCCAAGTCAATCAACTCTAGCAGTAGCCGTTATTTCTGGCCAGTACCCAAGTCTGCTACAACTTTTATTATCGCATCGTTCACGCGTTTACTTTGCGGCAATCGATCCCGGAACCCTTAGCGCAGCAATCCGAACGCTTAGCCACTGTACCAATCAGGTTGTCAAATTACTACCACTATCAGAATTAATATACACTGCACAGGAATGAAGCAGTAACTCATGCTGCTTGGTGTGAATTGTAAAAGCTTCCACTTGCTAGTCTAGCGCTAGCTTGACGCTACTGAATAGATTGATCTACGCAATTAAGCATCCTGGGTATTTGTATCATTAAATCTGCTGACTGGCTTATTTTTTTCCACGGTACGAACGTTTTTCTTGCTGGTCAAGTCTCATTATCATCGGCCGGAAGACGTCCAGTGCTGAACAACGGCCTCCCCCTTAAAGGGGGACCTTACGTTTATCAAGCGGCTTGGGGATCGCAGTATTGCTGGTGAAGTTACAAAAGACGCTGCTTCCCATCTTCTGGATTGTTCATTAGTCGCCTCCTACGTCATCCAACGGGACGAGATGGGAAGGTGCTATTCTGGCCCGGGCACCCCACGGACAGCTCAAGTCTACATGATAGAAAAAGAAAAGTGTTTACATAAATGCCTATCCGTTTTGGGAATACACGCGTGATATATCAGAAAACCTCTCCCATTTTTTCTTTACATAAAAGTCCACCTATTTCTTAAAGAGGTAGTCCAAGACCACGGATTTTCATTTGCTATGATCTCCTAACGTACTCTCGCCTCATTCACTCTCATCACATTCTCCACACATGCTTATCAATCCACAATCCTCCTTCTCCAAACCTAACAACGTTTTTAAACATATTTTCCACAGTGCGGACGGAATTAATCGCTTTTTTAATTCAGAAACGTTGTCTGTTTAGATATTCAGTGGGTGCGTGATGTTTTGCAACTGAAATAGCTAGATACCGGTCCGAAGTCCGCGGGTTCGTTCCCCACATCACTATACATTGAGCGCACGGTTATTTTAATCTGAAGCCACGTTAATACCGTTTCTACGTTAGTTTGTTTTCAAATACTAAGTTCGTGTAAATTCATGTAGTGTTTGGAAATTTGGAAGTCTTCGTTGCCGGTATTCATAAAGAAAGAAGTTTAATTATGTATGCACATGTAAATATATATTGAATATTCATCCGACCGATTTCGGCCATGGCGACCGCTTCAACTCCTATTCGGTATTTTGGCGCACATGCGCCCGAATATGGCTAATGTACCCTATCTTTGCGAAGAAAGTCCGAGCACATTGAGGGCAGGTGAGTTTGCCGCCTTGAAAATGGTAGAAGATAGCAGCAGGTGGACGGGCCTTTACCCGATCGCGTTTTGCGTCAAGGTCAACTTTACGTTGATCCTCGAATGGATGCACATGTAAATATTATATGTGTATTGTGTACAGTATTTGTAAGTAAGATTAGAATTCTTATTAAAGCAAACAGTGTCAATAGGTAGGTAATGTAAGGATTCACATTAGACTCTATTAATATTATTATCGTTGTGGATTTTTAAAAGGTAAAACTATAGATGCCTGCTCCTTTGCCATGAACTCTTAAAGCAGGACCGTTTACGTTGTGAAAGCGAGACGCCGCTAAGTGCAGTGTAATGCGGCGTCTCGCTTCCACATCTTAAACTGTCCTGCTTTAAGAGTTCATGGTAAGAGGGCCGTTATAAGTAAATAAATTTAGAAGCTTTTAGCAGAACCCTGCTGTTTATACCTAGTTTAGTATATCATTAAAGACTAATAAAATGGTTTTCAGGAATCGAAAACGTATTTTGGTATTTGCTGACAACGAATGTAGGTTTCTTAGTAAAAGGTATATAGCTAACGATGGTAACAATAATAAACAAATGAATGACGAAACAATTGTAATATAATCCTTTGTGTACGTTATTCGCTGTGTATTTCACGTGAATGAAAAAGATTGTGAAATGATTGTTATACGGCGTACGCTGGAGTATTTTAACTCTTAGTCACTATCAAGGTAAGCAGTGATATTAACGCAGGTGTACGGATTAATAATTCATGGAATTGTAAAGTCACGCCTGTTTCCTCTATGGGTAAGCAGAGAACACGGCTTTCTATTTGCTACGATCTAGGCTTACACATTTTTCCTTTTCATCCTCAGCCGGAAGACGTCCACTGCTGGACAAAGGCTTCCCCCTTAGAACGCCACAATGAACGACAATTTGCCATTTGCATCCACCGGTTGCCCGCAACTCTGATAATATCGTCTTTTGCCTCACTCACTCTAAAAATACAATACATAACATGACATCACGTTTGTACTCCCCGGAGGCGGCAGAGGTGTACAATACACATATATTCCCAGTTTTGCTTTAAAACCCCAATGTAATAGGGGGCGAGCCTATTGCCATCGACCGGGCAGAAACCCAGATTCCGTGCTGCTACTGAGAATAACCTAAAGAAAAAAGTAACCCGTCCTGGGATGCAAGTAGAGAGCGTAAACAAAGATGAGAGAGAATCATTAATCGAAGAATTTAAACTAAATTTTCTAGATGTTGGGTTAGTACAGATAATTTTGGCAAGTCCTAAATCACAGTTAGCAAAAAAGTTAAGTAATTTAGCAAAGATAACTAATTGATGATTCTCACTCATTCAAATTAGTTACATAAGTTATGTTAGTGTAATTAGAACTAAGAGGGTACGATGGGGTTGGCGTATCCATGTGGATAAAAACCCCGAAATCAATAAATAGAAAAAAAAAGTAGAGAGCGTTCACGAGTGACGTTACTTAAGTACGTCCGGCGCACCCTGGACGGCAACCTCGCTACCATCCTTGTTGACTGACCAATCTCTACAGTTCTACACCACAGCATAACATATTCCATGTAACAAAAAAAATCCATGTCAAAGCAATTGTTTTTCTCTTTATTTGTTATGGGGTTTTTATCCACACGGATACGTCAACCCCATTGTACCTTATTCTCTATTTACACATCGTTGTACCTATGTTTACAAAACCTTATCTAGTATTAAAACGAAAAGGAAATTGTTGTCATTAAGTAATTTGATCGACTTTATATATAGTTCATACGTGACTTTCAGTGAAAATAACCACGCTTGCTACGCGAACGGGTTGGTAAGCAAATCATAACATATCCGATGTGGGATGAATTGGCAGTACTGCAGTTTTATGAACAAATCTATAGAATTTATTGTGGAATTGAAAAGGGTATTGCCATGTCTAAAAATTGTAAATGCGTTTGTCCTTAAATGTCCATAACATAAAGCATTACTCATTACATATCTCTACAATTGACCACAAAGTATTGGTAATTCCAGAATAATTGAGTTTCCATATTGTTTTACAAGAAGTTCGGTAAACGTCACTGTTTATTTTACGAGTAGAAACCGCAGTGTGAGGCGCCAAGCTATTTACACGTTGTTGGCTGAGACTCGGAATTTTCTTTTTATTGTTTGACAACCGATCTCACAAACGCTTGTAGGTATATTTATCCTGTATATCGACTGCACTGCCCTAAGCGCCAATTGGATCGCCAATATCCTAATCTATGTATATTACCGTGTCGTATCCGGCCTAGAATTGACCACCCCCTTTCCTCCCGTGGGTGTCGTAAGAGGCGACTAAGGAAAAATTCAGAAGATGGGCAGCAGCGTCTTCTGTAACTCCACCACCAATACTGCGATCCCCAAGCCGCTTGCCACGCGTGGGGATTATGGCAAACCCCCCGCTTAAACGGGGAGGCCTATGTTCAACAGTGGACGTCTTTGGCTGATGATGATGATGATGACAATCAGCATCATAAGTAGCTGAACATTAATTTTTTTTAACATACCAATAATAAAATAACAACTTCTTGGTTCTTGGTTAGAGCAGCGCCACGGTACGGCGAAGGTCGCAGGTTCAAGTCACGCTCGTGTCCATCATTTTTCAAATTTCCTTTATCAATTTAGATTCAAGCTTAGCATGGGCAACATGCTCAAATGGTGCCGAAGTCATATAAACTTCTTATATAGTAAAAAGTCCTAAATATTCTCAGATCATCATTTGAACGTTTCTATAATTTGAAACAATAACTTGAATTGATGTTTTTTTCTTACAATTATTTGACGTAGGTTTCTTAATAAATGATGCTGACTGTACCATGTCTGGTTCCTTAACATGTTAAGCTACATATGATGCTGACTGTACAATGTCTGTAAGTACAGTAAGTACAATGTGATTTGAGGTCTAATAAATATGCCTGCGTTTCTGGACACTGGCTATAACTGTCTCAGTGCGCGGGACTCACTGTGGGTGGGCGATTTCTTTAGTTTGTAGTTTGTTGCGTTTCTTTTACCCAGCTATAGCACTAGGAAGCGGTGACAGGTCGGCGTTTTGGGGGCTGTCTTGATGAAATTTGACGTGTAAAAAGTATTTTTTTATAAGTCCATTTTGAATAAATGATTTTTAAATCTCTTCATTTTTATGTGATAATTGAATCCAAGTTTCCCACAAACCTATTCAAAAGTTGTTTTAATCTTTCACCAATATTTAGGTGGGCGTTCAGTGTGTAAACATTAGTATTACCAAAAAGGGCCTGACTACGGTTACTAAAAATAATTTCCTCGTCTGTAAATCCCTACGAAGCGGAGGAGCCGAAAATAAACGGAGTTCATGACGTCATATCCTAACCGGTCGCGACACACCCATACCTACTATAAGTTTGGGTTTTATGTATGTGTGATGCAGTTTAGAAAGGTTTTAATAGCATCTTTTCTTCATTCGATACTGTTGATGACTAATTAACTGAAAATAAAATAATATGAAACTCTGCCTGAAATAATTGCAGAATTTCTAAATAGTGGTAAATAATTTAAAAAAAACGTACTTAATAATAATTAAGAAGTCTTGAAATTGATTGATAAGAGAAAACATATTTAAAAAGTATTGCCATATAAAAATATGATGTCTTAAAAGTCGTAAAACGAATAGAAATGGCTACTTAGTATTTAGCATACAGAGGATTTTAAAAATAAGTTAAAAAATAAGCTGAAAATGTTCCTTTTTGAAAATAAAATCAGCCTGTACCAGTCTGAAAGGGCAAAGCCCTCATCTCATACAGACAACGAAAGAGCATTGATTACCACGCCTGCGCACTGCGTGTTGACCATTTCAGATCAAGTGCTTTACACACCGTATTTTTGGAATTTTCCCTCCACAAGTGTTCCATGTTTGTTCCACCTTAAAAATTAAGAAATAAATACCTATGTAATTATATTTTAACTTATCCTTCAATAATAATATTATTTCCCTACCTATGCTTGCTCATTTTATTTGGTTATCATTGCGATTTTCATTATTAAAGCTTCAATCAACATTATTAATCATCAGCATCGGTTACTATGACAACAGAATTATGTATTGTATAGCGTACCAACATAATAATTAAGAAGTCAGATATATAGTGATAAACATACATTCTTTTCAGTAATTTTCCGTTCATGTTCAGTAATATTTTTTTAAGTTAAGAACTTTGTTGACCAAGGAACAGCAACAGACAGCAAACTAACAAAAAAAAACAATTGAAAACACTTCATTCAACTGTCATAAAATTTCTTTAAATTTATGGTTTTTAAAAGTACTTATTCGTAAAAGACCTGTTGACCCAGTTGTTGACTGCTGCATGAGGTCTCGGGTTCTTATCCCGGATCGGGCAGTGTTACTGGATTTTTCCATTAGTTAATTCACAGTAGCAGCACGGTGTCTGGATTTGTGTCCGGTTGATGGCAATAAGCTCGCTCCTTATTACATTGGGACCTATAACATAACTGGAAAAATCCCCAGTACTTTAGTCACCTCTGCCTACCCCTTCGGGGAATACAGGCGTGATGTTATGTTATGTAGTTAGTAGTTACAAGACCTTTTAAGCAAATATATGTAACAGACATCGCAATCAAATTGCACTTTGCATTCGATATCTGTGTTCCTTGATTTTTTATTACGTACCGGCACGATGGGTGTGCGTGCCGCATGCGTGGACCGTGTGTGTGTATCTACTGTGGTATCTACACATAGAGACGAGATTACACGTCAAATTTGGGCTTAAAAGTGACGTAACAGAATGGAAAGAAAATAAATAGCTTTGTTTGTTCTAGCAGCTGATTGCTGATATGTATTTCGAAACTATGGTTTGGGATTTCCCTTGGATACGTGGGTTACTGGGATAATCTATGTTTAGAGGTTGCTTGGAATACGGGTGTTTATAAAAAACAAACTAGTTACGTCATCTCGAGCTGTTTTTGCTTTTTTAGTACCGTATTGACGCGGGAGCCTGACGCCAATAGGCTTACCATAATACAACAGATTATGATACAAGGTGAAAGGGAGTTTGACTTCTGATAAAGAAGGACTGCCTCGTTGGTCTAGTGGTCGCTAAGCGCGACTGCTGAGCAAGAGGTCCTGGGTTCAAATTCCGGGTCGGGCAAAGTGTTACTGAGTTTTCCATTAGGTAATTCTCAGTAGCAGCACGGAGTCTGGATTTGTGCTCGGTTGATGGCAATAGGCTCGCCCCCTATTACATTGGGACTTACAACATAACTGGCTAAATGTAGGTGTACTATATGTTCACCTCTGCCTACCCCTTCGGGGTATACGGCGTGATGTTATGTAAAGAAGGACCTTTGCCTTACTCTTTGGGTAAAATAGGCGAGTTTGTATAGACTAGAGGTCGCCCTAAGGCAAAAATTGTACCATAATTATGATATAAATATTGCCTTTCTCCATATTAGACCTTAACTGTGCCAATGTGCCAAATATTACACTCCTCCGTCCGCGTAATTTTCATAAAAGCAATTCAAAGTATTTTCTTCACGTATTATATAGAAGGTACTTTAGATGTATCGATGTCTTAATTGACAATTGTTGTCCTGGTGATTAATTTCAGACAGTTTGATGTCCTGAGACTTGAGTAACAGAACAAGCCATGCCGTGGTAAAATAATCTCGCACTTGCAGTAAGTGCATTTTTTTCTAAATAGACAAGCATTTAGTTAATCCGTCCTCAGCATTACAGCTAGAGATTTTCCAACAATCAAATAATGTATTGTGTAGGCCGGCTATAGAAGATCCTGGAACGTTACCCATGATCACGATCGTTAAGTTTGCCTTACAATTGAAACATATTTGACAAAATGCGATCATTTAGCATACCGTACCGCAGATGGTAAATTGCATTAAAAATTCTTTCTTGTGTGTTAAGTGTCGTTTGGTGTTAATAAATTACGCTAATTTGGTTAGACTAATATAATCTGGTTTGATATTGATGTGTTTGTTAGTTGTCTGCCAATGTTTGTGCAAGTTATTCGTGTTCATAATATCACGACTTGTATTGTAGGGGTGTAGAGGGAAGCCGGTTGCAGTGGTCTTTGCTTATACATGGTAACTGTCAAAAAGGGTACATCTGTATCTAGGAAGTATTAGTAAGTTGACTATCCTTGGAAGGACAACCAAAGATCTACTTTGGTTGGATTTATCATCATCATCAGCCTAAAAGACGTCACCTGTCTACGACACACAAAACAAAGGCCTTCCCCTTGAGGGGGAGGGGAGGGGGGGGGGGGTCTTGCCATAATCCCCGCACTTGGCAAGCGGCTTGAGGATCGCAGTACTGGCGATGAAGTTACAGAGGCCGCAACTGCTGCCTTTCAACTGGATTTTCTCTTAGTCGCCTCCTACGACACCCAAAGGGACTAGATGGGGAGGTGCTATTCTGACTATTACTGCAACGAAAATACCTAGACAAAAAGACAAGAAATTTAATGACATGGTTGCAAACTGCAAGAAGATTGGCTAAATCACATTGGTAAGTGTCTTTTAATTTATTGAAAACTTAAGTGTAAAGTTTATTTTATTTTTATTCTAAAAAAATCATGGGTGACTGCCTCGTTGGTCTAGTGGTCGCTAAGCGCGACTGCTGAGCAAGAGGTCCTGGGTTCAAATCCCGGGTCGGGCAAAAAGTTACTGAGTTTTCCATTAGGTAATTCTCAGTAGCAGCACGGAGTCTGGATTTGTGCCCGGTTGATGGCAATAGGCTCGCCACCTGTTACATTGGGACTTACAACATAACTGGCGAAATGTGGGTGTACTATATGTACACCTCTGCCTACCCCTTCGGGGAATAAAGGCGTGATGTTATGTTATGTTATGTAATCATGGGTCCGGTGATATGTACCTTATGTATCAGTTAAGGTTGTCTGTAGTTACACCGAACGATTTTTAATCATAAAGTTTGGGGTTCAAAATCTTTCAAGTAATTATGTGTCATTTATCTCCTCTATTTCAGAATTGCATGTTATTTAAAAGTCCTTGTCATTATCAAATTGAAGTTAAGTGGCAACTGAGCTTATAAAAAAGGCAAGTCAAGCAGAAGCAGTATTTTAAGATTGTAGCTAGGGAAACATTTAAAAAATATGCGTAGCTTCAAGATAATCCCGGAAAAGGTAATTAATTACTCGAGCGACAGACCTGTAAAAATCATTCTATCACTTTTACTCATTCCTTTTATCTCAAGAACAAAAGAGAGAAACGTATGTTAATCATAAACACGAGGGGGTAAATAAGTATTAGATATGCCTTGGGATAGGTTAGCAACCTGTGGTAATAATCTTTGAACTATAAACATTTAAGTCTCGCGTGTCGCGGTAGTGACTATGGAGTGATCACATCGTGATGTGTGTGTGATCATATCGTGATGACAGTGTATGATCTATTTGTATAACTCTTTAAGATAGGTAGGAGAAGCAATGCAGGGCTATTTTTTGGATGTCACGCTTGCAATGTATAGTATAGTGGTTAAAGGTTTTTAGAATGTATTGGAATTTTGTTAAATTGCAGTTATTTGGAACTTATTTGAGATTCAAATAAATGTTGATTGATTTAGTTTTCTTGTATGAAATTGGATTTAAAATACAGTTGAAGATTGGCGATGAGTTTTACAATAATTTGTTTATTTCCACTGCAACAATGAATTACTTACAAAATATTAATTATATAATTTAATAATTATTCATCTAAAACTTGAAGACTTTTTAATAAACCGTACAACCACAGTAAATGCAAAAACAAAACATTGCTAATAAGCAAAAAAAAACATTAAAAAAATACTTATTATTTGGAAATATTCTCCTGTTTCAGAGAATACAATCGGAATATCATGTTTCTTGCAATGTTATTGCACTGTATTGAAATACTATATGACTGTTCGCTAAGTAGACACAATAGTTAGACAATCGATGTGTACCCTCTTTAGTGCACTGGACAAAAGAGGGTTAAGTTGTGTAGCAACACAGCGACGAGCTGTTTGATCTATGAGAAGCAGTGCTTACCCCCTCTTCCTATACCCCTCCGTGCCCTAAAATGCACGTCAAGCCTTCGGTTCTGTGCCTCACCTCTTATTATCAATATCATAACATGTAGTACCTACAAACACCCACATATTCACTTATAATACCAATTATTTTTTAAGTTCCCAATGTAATAGGGGTCGAGCCCATTGCCATCAACTGGCCACAAATCCAGACTACGTCCTGCTACTGAGAATTAACTAATGGAAATACCTATTATTACTTTGCCCAACCCGGGATTCGAACCTAGGACCTCGTGCTCAGCAGTGACACTTAGCGACCACGAGACCAACGACGTTGCCAATTATTGTTATTTAAAAGATTAAGAATCCTGACTCTACCAGGTGACAATCCAAACCTACGCACTACCGTCAGACACCAAATGCAGGCAACGCGAGCAATGCCTAACACACAATCACAATGCATTTAAAGGCATACACAACTGATGCAACGGAAATGCACCGGCGACGTCATGACGCCGGCGTGACGCCCATGGCATTCACATGTGACGATGCTGGCGTCAAAATGACAACGTGTAATAGCAATTTCCACTCTTATTTGGCAGCTGGCAACCGCGCGATGCGTAGGCGCAGGAACTTTCTTATGTAGTACGCTCGTATTGTATGCTATTTATAGTGCTGTACAACTTCATTGTTAATCACCTGGTAATTCATAAATTTTTAGGGGGTTTTGAAATCGATTTGACGATTATTGATCCTTTGGTGCTTCTGAAGCAGTTAGCCTTGCTACCGACCTGTTGACTTTCTTAACTTTTGTCCACAGCAAGAGCTAATTTTTAGAGATTAGCTTCTAATATCTATTCGATACAGGAATATGATTATAGATCAACATTTTTAATAATATTGTATAGTATCAAAGGCCTTTGCAGTGCACATATGATGATCTGATTCACGCAGTGGCTAAGCTGCGCTAAGGGTTGCGAGCTCGATTCCCGCACGGGAAAAAAAATTGTGTGGTTCGCAGATGTTTGCCCCGAGTCGAGGTTTTTGTGTATGTGATATTTCAAGTTTGTGAAACGCACCCACGATACAGGAGAAATAGATAGTGTGGGGCAGGGTTTAAAAAAAAACCCAACTTGACATAGATCGAGTATACTTAAAACTATGATCCTACACATAGACAATACGAAATACACTCTAACATACATCAAGAATACAAGGAAGAGCCTAATAAAACATTACCTGGATATAACCTCTTTAGATCTTCACAAAAGCCAAGACTAAACATGGCGGTCAAGGGAACTTTAATTTAATTGAAACATAAGTCTGCAACCTTCCAACGGGGCAGCTAAGCTTGTGAACGCTAACTGCAAGGACTTGCATATTCATGACTACACAGGAATCATCATCATCAGCCAGAAGACGTCCACTGTTGAACATAGGCTCCCCGTTTAAGTGGGGGGGGGGAGTGTAATAACACAAAAACCTTACCTATGGTGTTCTATAATGGGGTGAAATATAACATTAACACGTTATAAAAATATCAAAGAATTCAACGGTTATTCTACAGGGTCAGAAATCGAACACGTCACCTATTAAGGGAAGGGCCGGAGCACGGCCACAGCTCTGGCAGGTTTGTGACAATATTAACGAGTGTTTAAACCAGTAGAAGAACCTGGTGGTGCTCGGACTCAAATATGGTTGAATACAAAATCAAACGAAAAAAGGGATTTTAACCATGAAGAGCTGTTCGTAACTTCGTAGCGATATAAGTTATAGATTGGAGAATGTTTTTAACTTGTTTCTGCTCGCAAATTCGTCCGTTTTATTTTGGTTTTGCAAATTTTTCGTAGCCCATGTTCTGCCCTTGTGTTTAAGCTGTCTGGAAATCTAATCTCATTATAGCCGGTTCAGTGTTTTATTCTTGACGAGGTAATAATGGATAGAGTCTTTTGCACCTTAAATAAGGAAGGATGAAGTTAGTAAAAGTGTACTCATTATTTAATGTTGTGACTTTAAGTTGACTGATCAGATTCATATTGTTCCACGGGGTGTTTATCCCTAGGCCAGTTTTTTTTTTACGGGACAAGCCCACCACTCATGCCCATCACTGCAACTCCTGTAAGCCAGGATCTACAATGATAACCATTAAGAACCATTGAGGCAATGAAGCGAAGAAATGACTCGGAATGACTAGGCCAGTTGTCAAACTCTGTCAAAGATTTGTCTCCTGGCATCATAGATTTTGAATATCAAGTACAGAGTTCTCTGACAGGGTCCAACCTTTTGCCCTTCTTTCAGTATGAACCAGGTCTGTCTGTCCCTACGCCTTGCATTTGAGGAAAGGGTGTGTTCTTTATCCTTCCCTTCACGGACAAAACGGCAATGTATGATTGTGATAATAAAGATCGTTTAATGTAGAGTTTATGTAGTCCATTCAGTTGTGGGCGTAACCAAGCGGTTATAACGATGATCTAATAGTTGTATCGGTTCTGTAATTTCTATAATTGTTGTCTTATTTCACGAGAATTGAAATCTCTGCCAAATGTATTGTTGAATGCTTCGGTTCCAATGAAATTGGTACGTGTAATCAGATTCTTTGAATTTCGTGTTTACGTTTCAAGAGTGTGATGATGAAATTATTGCAAGAAAATATCTGGTGCTGCGTTTACACATTTTTCTCATAATTTAATTTAAATCATTTGGTATGTATTTGAACTGTGTTATTCAATTGGAGATATGGGTTATGTGTTTATTATGAAGCCGGTAGCAAACCTACCGAAATCAGGCCTGACTGAAATACATCGATAATGATGTGTAATTAATTGTAAAATATTTCATTTATCTGTATGACTGTATGTTAATTAGTCTGTCTTTCTATTGAACATGTTTTCGGCGCGATATCGGCAGAGATAAGCGGCGTCGTGTGTGTTATCGGGCTGCGGCTGCGGCGGCTCGGCCGGCAGTCGGCAGGCGAGCGCCGCGCGGCCCTGCCCGCCGGGCCGCGTGCTGTGTGCGCGACAGGCACGCCGCCACCCAGTGCGGCCGCGGAACTCGTTCCTCCGCCACATCAGGACGTGTGTGTAGTGTAGTGCGGTAATGTAATCAGTGAGGTGCAAACAAAACAACGGACTTGTATAAAACATCAGTTTAATCTTCTGGAAGCTTAACGTTTCTAATAATAACATATTCTTACATCTAGACGCTACTTAAGTAGACATAGGACAGTCTTAAAGATGAGTAGAACTACAACTAGGTAACGATCATGAGATCTGGATCACAGTCGAGGAGTCGTGCCGCACAGTGCTACTGTGCCAGTGCGACGGAGGCCTGCGGGAGTGGCAGGCTCAGGGGGGGCGAGGGGAGCAGCTTGAGGACGGGCGCGGGGGGGACGCGTTCTTTGGCGTGGCGCTTGACGTGCTTGGCGAGGTGGTCGGAGCGCATGAAGCGGCGGTTGCACACGCGGCAGCCGAACTTCTTCTCCCCCGTGTGCGTGCGCTTGTGCCGGGACAGCTCGTCGGAGCGCGAGAACCGGCGCTCGCAGCCGTCCCACGCGCACCGGAACGGCCGCTCGCCCGTATGGGTTCTGGCATGAGCTTTCAGGTGTGACGACTTAAAGTAGTTCTTCCCGCAGCCGGGGTACGAGCACTCGTAGAGGCGGCGCCGCGCAGCCGGGGCCGGCGCCACCAGCCACAGCGCGGCGGTGGGTAGCAGCGTGCCCGGCACCAGCACGGCGGGCGCGGGCCGCGGGGCCAGCGGCACCCAGCCCGGGGCGGCGGCCGGCGCGGGCCGGGCCGGGCCCTCGGGGTGCGGCGACGGCACGCGAGCCTCCTCCACCTTGGGGGGCGGACTCGGCGGTTCCACTGTGATTGGTGGCACGATTTGAGCTTGTGTGGCGATGTACTTGGCTTGTGAGTAACTGTGTCCTCTGTTCATTTTGAACTTGAGCGTTTTGAGGATGTTCATGGTCATGTCTTGGGGGGGAGGAGGCACCAGCGGCTCAGGGCTGCAGGTGCCGTCCTTGTGCGCGCGCATAATCACGGAGGGCCGACAACACGGCTCAGGCGGCGGCGTAGTCAACAGGAGCCGCGCCAGCTCGCACCGGGACCTCTTGTTGAAGTCCTCCTCGCCCTCCGAGTCGGAGGGCTGAGGAGTGACCAGCCCGGCGGGCGGCGACGACTCCCGGGCGCGTTTCACTGCAGCCTTCTTGTAAGGTAACTCGACCTGCGAGACAAAGACAGATGCACGTAAGTGAACGGTCGCTAGCTGGGCGAGCACGCGCGCGCTGCGTGATCGCGCCGTGCGCTCTTACCATACTTTCGATTGCACAAACGTTACAGAGCATATTTTTTGTCATAAAATTTTTTTGGGGCACCATAATATTTTTTTCTAATATTTAAAAAACTTTAAAAGTCGAGTTTCGAAAGACACTCACTTTATTTTCCATCAACGGCGGCGTTGACGGCGGCGAGAGGGGTCCGCAAACTTCGAGCAGAGTCGACATTCTGATTAGTATAAGAACATTCAACGCAATAAAACTTTCTTTTTTAATTCACAAAACTTGTGTTTTCGCTCCGCGCTTTCGCTGTTGGGAGCCGTGTGGATCTGTTAGCGGGCAGCGGACGAATAAACCGTTCGGCGAGCGCTCGAGCTACGAGGCATGCGATTGTGGGGCGAGGGGGGAGCGGTCGGCCAATGGAAACGGGCGGCTCGGCTGCGCGGGCCAATGGCGAGCGAGTGATCACGCAGCCGGCGCGTGCCGGCGCGTGGTGTTCACGTGCACGCGGTGTGACGGCGAGGTCGGCGTGACGTCACCGGCGCGCCCCCGCATGACGTCGGCGGAGGGGCGCGGGCGCGACAAGGTCGCCGCTTGCCGCTCGCACCGCACAACAATCAATGACACTCGTTGCATCTAGCTCTACTATTTTGACAGTTGCGGTTCGATGACCCGCGCTCGGTTCGCATCTTTCGACCACTTGCACGTCCGATGGGAGTTTAGTTGCGTTACCAATAAGTGTGTATATACACATATACATTATTAGTATCGTTACTGAAATATTATGTTTTTGTATATCTTCATGAGAAGTTATTACAGCAAGATAAATGTTATCGGCGTAGGAAACAAGTGTATTGTTTCATATGGATGTGGTTGTTATTGATTCATGTTTGATAAGATAAACGTGCGGATCTACGTGTCTAGTGTAATAAATAATAAACTTACCGCGATCTGTGACGCGGCGGCGATGCCTTTTGAATAAATATTTATAAGGTCCAAAGTGCTCATTTATACAAAAACTACAAAGACCGAAAACATTCAGAATTAATAACATCATTACTACAAGAATAAGTAGATTTTGGTTTGTACATCACAAAGATCTTAAAGTAGATTCTACAATAAAATATATCAAGACCAAAATTAGCCAAATCGGTCCAGCCGTTCTTGAGATTTAGCGAGACTAACGAACAGAAATTCATATTTTGGATAAATATCTCGGATTTTGCCAATTCCTCCCACAGATATTTCACATCCGTACTCTTACCATAAAATCCGAAATACGAAATATCAGACCAACCAATTTCAGTTTCGTATCAGTTTCTCAATATAATTTCTTGAGTCAATGGCCTTCAACATCAACCAATTCTCTCCGGTTAAACCGTAGAATAACCGTGGCGTAGGTCAGTCTTAAGACCGAAGTTAGTCTTTAGTAACGTCATTTCGCAATTAGCTCACGAAATTAAATGGTAGAATGGTACTTATTTTCACAGCCAATTGTATAGTCATAATGTTTTTATTTCATAGTTACAAAAGAGCACTTACAAAACGTCGAAATTAGTTGCTCGGTTCCAAAAAGTCGTTACTATGGAGAAGAACCGGCAAGAAACTCCATAGTTACTCTTTTAAAAATATGTTTAGCAACAAGTTTTAGCATTATACAAGTGTCTCTACTGTATACTCCACTTAACTCTACCAGAAAATAACATAGAGTTCCCAGCTTTACCATTTTACCGAACTTTACCACAGAAAAACATGGTTCTTTAATTTTGTTCAATAAACTTGGTTGAAGTAGATAGGTAATACTAAAATACAGAAGAACATGCAACGTAGTCCCAAAGCATACAGATTATTTGCTACGTTCAGCAAAAAATCTTCCAGAACTCTTAAACAGATGGTTGACAAGTCGAGACAAAAGTAACTCTACACTGACGAATCTTAATCAAGCTTCCAATTTGATTAATTAAAAGCAGCCTCCAGTCTTAAAATAGTCCTTCTTGATACTAAATATAGACGTCTTTGACATTCAGTCTTGTATGTAGATTAGCACAACGTTTAGCTTCGTTTTTTATAGGTGAGGACTTTTTGACGGACATGTGTGACGTCATTTTCTGTGTTGTGGCTTGTACATATTATGAGACCTCAAATTTTAATGAATATATAATTATTTTTGCTTATTATATTTTTTTACGATTTAAGTATTATATATATATATATATCATTCTTAGGAAACTGTGTTCGGTTTTATAATAAAATTCCAAATTCTATAACTGACCTTACAGAAGGCAAGTTTAAATCCTATGTGAAACAAGTACTAATTAAGAAAGCCTACTATAGTATTCATAGTTATATTGACGATAGGGACGTGTGGCACTGATTTTTCCTGCATTTGTGGCTTCCCTGGCATACCGCCATTCAACCATAATTTTGATATTTAATATTGTTTACTGATTATATTGAACCATTTCACTGTCATGTATTTTACCCAAATTGTAAATGAGAGAATAACCGATCTATATTAATATTTTTTATTTGACTTTGATGCTACTCGTATTCTTATTTTAGGTATATTGTGTAGCTCATTATTCTCTCATACTTGAAATGATTGTTACACAGGCCCCGCGTTCAGCCATTTTTCCTTTAAGTGCACTGTGTCCATCAACAATACGTACGCTCCCCCCTGCCGCCACTTTACACCCGCTTAATGTTGCTAGGTTAGGAATGGCAGTTACTACTTCTGGGGTAAATGACGATGTTTTGGGTATTGTTATTTTATGATTTCTATAAGAGGTTATATATATATTTAATTTAAAAAAGATATATTATAATGCAATAGTTTGAAATTCTACCAATAAACATGATATGACATTACGCCTGTATTTTTCTCAAATGGGTATTCTTATAAACTGTATTTCTAAAAGGCATTAGGTATATAGTATACCCGCATTTCGTAATTTATGGTATAGGTCCTGGGACCAATAGGACAAATAAATGTAGGTGAGGTCAATACATTAAATAATATTAATAGCTTAATGCATACACGAAGTGCAGTCGTGTAATAGGGGGCGAGCCTATTGGCATGGACTAGATACAATTCTAGACTCCGTATTGCTATCCAATGACACTGCTCAAACTGGTAATCAAACTCAACACCTAACGCACCCAAAAACATAGTTCGTTCTCCTTTTAAAAATTTGTGCTAAAATGAGTTTATAAAAAATCGTGGGGTAAAATCTCAACCAAATACTTGCAACACTGACAAAATGGCCGCTTGGTTTTATTTAACAATCACTACAATTAAAATTATTCAATATTTAAATAAAAGGACATATTTATGTGAAATGTACAAATTAAATATAATCCTAACATATTTTTGTATAATTCCGTCCGCAGTTTTGCACATTTGCATTACGCAGCTCGGCATAATTGAATTAAATGTGCAGCGTGTAAAACGTTCCAGCGATGCGCGCGATCTTTGTGAACTAAATGTCAAATCGTTCAAATACCCTACTTCGGCGTAATTGGTGTGGTGTCATTTTTGTGTGCGTTCACGGCTTCTGGTTTGTTCTGTATTCTGAGGATTGTTAAA
The DNA here is from genome assembly GCA_905340225.1 of Abrostola tripartita. Taxonomy (NCBI): domain Eukaryota; kingdom Metazoa; phylum Arthropoda; class Insecta; order Lepidoptera; family Noctuidae; genus Abrostola; species Abrostola tripartita. The sequence continues at coordinate 13,350,709 of HG996488.1, forward strand.
TCATATTTTTAAAAGAGTAACTATGGAGTTTCTTGCCGGTTCTTCTCCATAGAAACGACTTTTTGGAACCGTGCAACTAGTTTGACGTTTTGTAAGTGCTCTTTTGTAGCCTATATGAAATAAAAACATTATGACTATGACTATAACGTTTTTAAAGATCAACAATCTGAATACCTATATAGAAATGAGTCCCTGTTTCCCTTGGTAACGCCATAACTTAAGAACGGCTGAACCTTTAGTTAACTTTGGTTTTAAATACAACATATGTTTCCTTTGCGTTTTTGCTATACCTATAAAGAAGAATTTAAAGTAGGTGTTACGAACTGTAAATAATTGCTTGTATTATGTTTTAACTAACAAGTAACGTAGGCTACACTCATCCAGGAAAAGAAATGCCTATATTAGGCTATAGTATTAATAACTTATCATAACGTTTGTCTATGTAACGAATGATAATGACTCATAAGATTTTCTCAAGAATAGCAATAAAACATATATAGCGTAAACAGGTTTAACTACGAAGCAGTAACGTCTGACACAGACACCTTAGTTAAGTGCTTAACTGACTCATAAAAGATTTATGAAAAACAGTGTAATGACCTATTGTTCATACATAGTTATAAGAATACTGGAATACGAATGTACTAGAACACTTTATGGTTAACATTACAATAAAAGGTAGACGAAAAGAGACGAAAACAAAAAGATAAACAGTAAAAGATTCAAGCTTGTTATCCCTTCAAGACTTGTTTATAATCTTTGGCAAGAAGCGCCAGCAATACGATGCATTTCACACTCGCGATTTAAAGTTCATTCACCTCTACATCCGGACTTAAACAATATTATAGCAAGTCCAATAGATTTTTCAACATTTCCTATAAGTAGCGTTACTCATATGCTAATTCTTGACGGTAACGGTCATAGCTCGGCGGGGCGGCTACATGAGTAATTACGTGTGTATGTGTGACGCGTCTGTGTGTGTAGAGCGGTGCGCTGACGCATCGCTGTGTCGTGAAAGTGAGGCGCACGCGCCGCCCGAGTGATCGGGGCCGGCGTGAGGTAAGAGCAGTAGCGAGGTCACGCGTGTTTTCGACTTTTTGATGTTTTTATTTTTAATAGAAAGTTATTTTTAGTGACTGCACTTAACAGCTATTTCAGTAAGTATTGTCTCCTTAAGTGATTCAAGATAATGCGAGTATTTCAGTCTTGGTTTAGGCTATAAGCGACGACAGCATTGATCCTTCGAACTTCGAGGTTTGATCAAAAGGATTTTCTATTGTGTATCTCTAATTGAATATTTAAATAAAGTATTTTTTCTTTTAAGTGTATTTATTTATTTCCAAGTTACTGACAGATCTGTGATACGAAGTCCTTAATATGCCATTGCTGGGCAGTATTCATCTCATGGGCTAACACTTTAAAATCCGAAGCGTTGTGATTCCGATAATGTTGTCCTTTTACAAAGATTTTTATAAACTAACTTAAACTATTATTATGTTTGTAGCGCAGGTGTGAGTGACTATAACATATGTTATGCAACCTAGAAGATGTGCTTATCGAAAAGAAAATAAAAAACAAATTTAAATCACTCTACTTTCAATTTAAAAAATCTAAATTATTCTAAAACATCTCTAGTCCCTTCCCGCTAACCTCTTATCACTTGGACCACACGTTATCGCGTGTGATGTAAACAAACGGCTCGTACATGTGTGGGTTTGTTTGGGGAAACCACGCTGCTAGTCGATGACGTTGATGTGCCGGCGCTGGCGATAAGATGATCATTGTTATCAGTTGGGTACAGGCGAACAGGTCGATTGTGCTCGACAATACAAGGTAGCGACTATATAAGTTTAGTAATAACTATATTAAACTGCCTCGTTGGTCTAGTGGTCGCAAAGCGCGACTGCTGAGCAAGAGATCCTGGGTTAAAATCCCGGGTCGGGCAAAGTGTCACATTAGGTAATTCTCAGTAGCAGCACGGAGTCTGGATTTGTGCCCGGTTGATGGCAATAGGCTCGCCCCCTATTACATTGGGACTTTCAACATAACTGGCGAAATGTGGGTGTACTATATGTTCACCTCTGCCTACCCCTTCGGGGAATACGGGCGTGATGGTATGTTATGTTATATTAAAAACGGCATGTCCGTTGTCGGTATTCATCGGTTGCAGAGGTGTATAAATCACATTTCGCTTGTTGTGTTCTAGCTTCCAATGTAATAGGGGGCGAGCTTATTGCCATTAGCAATTCATACCAGCTGCCATTGCTTGCCACGGGCATTGCTAGCTGATAGTAACCCCGCAGGTTATGAAACAAACCTGTATTTCCCGAAGGGGTTGACAGAGATGTATTAATCAAATTTCACCAGTTTTGTCTTGGGTCCCAATGTTATAATGAACGAGCCTAATGCCGTTAAAACCACACCAAGTTGGTAAGTCTTGGGTAAAGCTTTCCTGGCAATCGATTGGAATTGTATTCGTGATCTGCCAACGAATCATATCTGACATGCTACAGCTGTACAGGATTCATCAATATATTCCTGTCTTTATTTCAAAAAGCATTTCTTTCACGCTTTAGTGACCTTCTCAAAGGACTTATGACAAGCGGTGTTAAGACTGATCATAATGGAAAACACTACTACTTACCCCTTCAGGGATGTCAAGCGCGATTGTACCTATGCAGGTATTATTATATATTTCATATATAATTCGTCTGTACGTGTGTTTGTCACCTAACTCCTCCTAAACGGCTTGACCGATTTGGATGAAGTTTTGTGTGTATATTTCAATGGGTTCTTGGATGGTTTGGAAACAATTGGTCCCGGTAGGTGGCGCTGCTGTTCCGGGCAGGACAACGTCTGCCGGGTTGGCTATACCGCGTATACCTATATAATTATGGCAAATGCACTCACACACCTTATATAAGAGAAAATTATCAAACAATTTTTCAGCCTTTTTTATCACTCTTTGTATGATGTATGCCTTAATAGCGTAGTAACTATTACATTGTATTGCGATACATACAATTATTGTTATCAATACACAGTGGAATGACGCAATATAATGAAAAGTCGATTACAATACGATACAAAGTCTGTGAATCGTGAGAGGTTACGATCCTATTGTGGGAACGATGAATGGTAAAGGCTCACTACCATAGACAATATGATAGGGAAAATATGGTTTTACTATCCCCTTCTTATCGTATGGTTGATGAACAACCTGGTGTCAGAGTTTAAACCGCCCGTAGGCCTCTGACATGGCTTTACACACCGTTGAAAAATCTGTCAGGTGTGCCGGTTTCCTCACGATGTTTTCCTTCACCGTTTTACGCACGCAAATAAATTCGAAAAGACATTAGTGCGTGCTGGGGATTGAACTTGCGACCTTTGATTTGGTTTTCCAACGGTCCTACCCCTCGGCTATCAGTGCTATAATCAATATAGTATCTCCTGAGTAAGGGAAGATATCTGCCTACCCCTGCGTGGACTACAGGCGTGATGTGATACGTTTATAAACTCATTTAACAACAGCTATCGAATAAGGAAAACGCTGGAAACTGTCCGCAACTTGCAACGCATGGCTGCACGCTGCGTATGCACCTGTGTGTGTGCGTCTGCACATGACGCGCGCACGTCGTTGTGTGTGTGTGTTGGGTGTGTCCGTTCGTGACCTGTTCATGCCTTTGTTGAAAGAGAACTGTTCGTGTAGATTTTTTTAGAAAAGAGCAAGAATTTTGTGATAGTGCGTGCAATAGAATGTTTATTTAGATGGGGTTGCTACACTACGTGGGTTAAAATTGCAGCAAATCTTTTTTGTGTCGTAAGTATGATTATGTCTATCAACTCAGCAGGTGTGATGTCATCATCACTAACGCCGACGGTATTCCCCGAAAAATAACTATATTTTGCGTGTGTTTTGCATACCCACATTTCACAAGTTCTCTAATGATAATGATGACTAGTTTAAGAAACATCATAGGATATTGAAATTGGATATGAACTCACAAACTAGAGAATACGAATCTCCCTCCATTATAAACTTTTAGGTTAACAGCCCCCGTTCCATGAACTCTTAAACCAGGACAGTTTACCATGTGGAAGCGAGACGCCGCATTACTGTGCACGTAGCAGCGTCTCGCTTCCACATCGTGAACTGTCCTGGTTTAAGAGTTCATGGTATGGGCCGTATGGGGCAGGACATTTTTCGATGTTGAAGCGAGAAGCCGCCTGCTGCGCCGCGTCGCTACATGCTGTGTATGACAACATACTAATTTTGATTTTGTATTGCTCCATACAATGAATCTGTGCGTAATACACAGGAAACCAAATTCATGTATAGTTTGTTTTAGCGACAGTTTATTTATTGTGAGTAATTCAATGATAAGTTTATTATAGGCAATTGTGCAATTTATTGTGACAAGTCATGTCCTAATGATAATTTATTTATTTAATTAATTATGAAAATGATTTAAATAGCACTAGCGAATGATTACACTATTCGTCGTGGGTTCGATCCGAGTAAAGAGATATTGCATTCTTCTGTAACGATATTGTTAATTGGCTTGTGTGTGCCCGAAAAGTTGACTAGGAAGTTAATCGGAGATTTTCGGAGTTTTACTTTCATGGAAAATACTTACGTATGGTCTACATAGGTAATCATAGTAAGTTATATGAACAACAAGAACATATACCTACCCTCATATTCATAAACGAGGATCATACCGGCATTAACTAAACCCCGTATTAAGTCTATTGATATCTCTATTCGTTGATATACAAACGACACAGGCATAAGTGACAGGAATAATTTAATCCTTGGTTTAAAATTGTATTTTTTTATGAATTAGGGAGACAAAGTTTTAGTTTCGAACATGCGTCCGTGTGGGTGGCAGCGCCATCTAGTATCAAAATAAGTAACTATTATATTGTTTGCTTGTATTATTTTCAATAGGTACAGCTTTTGTTTGTAGGTAATTATAAAACTAGTAGGTAGTTAGTCGCCTGATAGTTTAGAACGGCTCGGTTGTGGGCCCGATAAATGGCTAGTCTCGTCATCAGAATATGAGCCATATTAATTGTTAAGGCTTATGATGCGCCGTGGGTGATATAGACTCTTGATGAAGAGTAATACTTGTTTTATCCCATCGGGGATAACAGCCTTAATAAAATTGATTTATATAATTATTGAAAATTGCATGATTTATAGAACATCATCTTTTAAAACATTCAGTACCTATCCTACTGCTGAGTATAGTTCCCGCCTTAAATAATTAATACCCTTCAACTTTTTACATTAAAAAAAGTAGCCTTTGTGCTTTCTCGGGTCTTAATATCTACATGCAAAATTTCATCAAAATCTGTCCTGTGGTTTAGTTGTGAAGGTGTTACAGACAGACAGACAGTAGTATGGATTAGGTATTCAATTTACATTAGATAGATAGTAGATACTTTTATTCATGATCCTGATAGCATAATATGCTTCATTTACTTTTTAACTACACTACAAGCTCACAAATCTTTTTTGCTTTTAGAGTATATACGTGGATCTTGATCACAATTCACAACCGAAATTCATGGTATAATAAACTCCGCCGGAGCAGAGCTTTGAAAAAATAGAGTTAGACTCATTTGAGTGTTCCCCTCCACGGAAATCTTTAGTAAAAGGCGAAAGATTTATACGTGTTGAAGGGAAACCAGAGTGACGATTGTCGGCGGCGCGATTTGACCCAACCAAACGGCGGAGAATCTTAACACCGCCATTCAGAAAATGTGTCTCAATGCAAAGCGACATCTGTTGGGTTATATTGAAACTAAAACTAACGTTTGGCGTCCCCTTGTTCTGTGGTCTTGGCACGGAACTCCGTGTCAAATTAAAGGAACTAACATATTAAGTATAAACTAATACTTTCACTGCTATGCCACAGACACAATTGTTTTTTCATTGTTCGCGGGTCAAACACGACCCGCGTGGCGTTCAACGACTTGAAAGATATTTGTTACACAAGCTTTTAAATAGGTAGGCTCAAAGTACTAGTGAAGATGAATTTAACAATCCCAAACACGAAGGGATTACGTCATTTCGTTACAGAGTTCCTATGACCAGCTTCGGACTCTATCATCAGACCAGCTCAAATGTACCATAATATTGAATTGTCACCAAACCTATGTAAGTATGCAAAATTACATTTCAATTGGATGTCAAGAAGAGTTTCTAATTTTAGATTGCAAGAGTTGACCTAAACTAACATACAAATTAAAACATTGCAAGTTATATAAAAGCTTGTAATAACTTGAAAAAGTTAACTGAGTGTTAGGCATTAGACACACACAAAGTCTTTCCCGTTAAAAATAAAGGCGCGAGAGAATGCATGTATGCTTTAGATATTCTACTACAAATCATTTTACTTTTGTTTAGGATCCCGGGCGATTCCTGAACTGAACCTTAAATAAAGCATCCTCTCAGTGATCTAACTGTTGGAATTTATGCTACAGCCTGCAGTACAGCAGCTGTACTGCTGTAGCATAAACTCACAGTATTCATCAGTATTTGTTAATTATTGACTAGATCACATTCGAAGTAAGGCAAAGGCAATGGTATAATAAACTCCGCCGGAGCAGAGCTTTGAAAAAATAGAGTTAGACTCATTTGAGTGTTCCCCTCCACGGAAATCTTTAGTAAAAGGCGAAAGATTTATACGTGTTGAAGGGAAACCAGAGTGACGATTGTCGGCGGCGCGATTTGACCCAACCAAACGGCGGAGAATCTTAACACCGCCATTCAGAAAAAGAGTCTCAATACAAAGTGACATCTGTTGGGTTATATTAAACCTACTGCTTACGTTTGGCGTCGTTCCGTGGTCTTGGCACTGGAACTAAAGAAACTAACACTAAACTGGAGATCACCTAACGTTAAAACCGTAGAAGACGAATACTGGACCAATATTTATAATTTTATACTTATAAAATAACTATGACGAAAATACCTAAACTTTTTACAAAAATTAAGCAGTAGTCAAGGAAAAGATCTTTACTAATTCTGGAATTAATAACTCAATAAAATTCGATTTTGGTGTTATTTGATAAAAAAATATTTATGAAAAGCATAAAAACTGATAAAAAAGCAAATTTAAGTGTAACGCGCATAATGGTAGATTAATTAACTTAGAACAGCGCCATCTGTATTTATGTCCCCGAACTACAACAGTACCTACACAGCTAACATACCTACAAGTTATTTCATTCGTTATCTGTTATGTTGGTACACGTAAATACCTACAAACGGGATAGGTGGCGCCACTGTCTTAAATTTTTAAAAGACCGCTTTATTATGTTAATATAAATTTTATATTTATTTCAATCATCAGTGTCATTGTTATGAGTGATACAAGCGTACAGTCTATATAAACTCAGCGGACCTATTCACTTCATTATAAATTATTTTATTTATAAAAATCTTACGATTTTTTTTACTTAAGTACATATGTATTAGAACAACAAATTTACCTATATATAGTTTACTTAATATGCTTATTTAATTAGTTTTTAATAGAGAAATTCTGTTGTTTAAACTCACCATTATATGACAGCACTGATAGCCGAGTGGTATGACCGTTGGACTGCCAAGTCAAAGGTCGCAAGTTCAAACCCCGGCACGCACCATTGTGTCCGCACCGTGTCTTTTCGAATTCATGTGCGTATTGTAAATTAATTATCAGTTGCTAAAAACGGTGAAGGAAAACATCGTGAGGAAACCGGCACACCTGAGAGATTTTTCAACGGTGTGTAAAGCCATGTCAGAGGCCTACAGGTGGTTTAAACTCTGACACCAAATTGTAACACCACACTGTAACCCTGTATACAAAATAATAGAAATATTATTTTTGGTCACCAATGACCGCTGTGGCGTCAGCAGGGTTAAACATTGCCTTAAAAACTGTTTAGTTAATAAAGACACGCATAATACACAAAAAATACAAATAGCAAAATGTATTTACACAGAAAATGGAATTACTAAATCTACTACCTATTAATTATAATTGATTTATTCAAAAAGATAATATTACTATGATATTACGTAGCAAAATGGGGCTCGTAGCTATGTGGCTACCCCGCAGATCAGTCGATTTGCGAGGTTAAGCCGTGCTCGCCGCGGTCAGTCTTGTGATGGGTGACCGTTTTCACATGTCGAGACTCCACCGTGCTTCGGAAGGCACGTTAAGCCGTTGGTCCTGCGCCTGATCTCTCTCCGGTCGTGTCGGTCTACCGTCCCATCGGAGTATGAGAGTGAGGGAATAGGGAGTGCACCTGTGTTTGCGCGCATACTTGTGCACTATAATATCTCCTGCGTAGTTAGCTAGTCTCAGCTGAGACAGGCCGCCGTGACCGAAATTCGGTCAGGAGTACATTAGTATTACGTAGCAAAATAAGTATCTAAAATATAACTTCAATGTGGGTAGGTACATTACTTTGATATTGTAATTAGTCGTGGTTGATGTGGCCAACGGGTGGGTTTCTTCACAAGGTTGCAGATTCAAACCCAGGTGAGTATGAAGCGTGCTCAGACTTATCTAAAGCTTTGCACGGATAAGTTTAAAAATCATGATATTAACCCCCTTACTTATAAAAATTGTCATTGTAGAACGATCGGTTAAATTATACCTGTCACTGTCGTTTGCATGTCAAAAAATAGAGATGCCAATAGACTTAACAAGTGGTTATCTTAAAACACATGTTAGCATCGTTTATAAGTAAGAGGGTAAGTTGTCGATTTTGTGGATTTACAAATTGCTAAGCAATTTTAGACGAACACAAAGATTGGTGAAGTTTTTGATATATAACTAATTACTTTAAAAACTACGTCGGAATTAATTTAAATCTAAAAAGGGTCTAAGCGGTATCCGAAAACTAGATTTTTTTTTTATTAAATTATTAGAAAAATGAGGTATTCCTCCTCACCACTGTCGACTGGTAGGGTGCCCAAAAGGTTGGCAGCATTGCTACCTACGTTTAAAACAGATATTTATTTACATACTTAGCTTAACCTGATTGGCGCAGTGGCTAAGCGATTAGACTGCTGCGGGTTCGATTCCCGCACGGGGCCAAAATTTCGATCGATCCACATTTGATTGTCCCGAGTCTGGGTGTTTGTATTTATGTGATATTTCATGTTTGTGAAACGCACCTACGATACAGGAGAAATACCAAGTGCGGGGCGACGTTTTTTTACAAAAAAAAAAAAACTTCGTAGGCACCACTTAAATCTTCGTATCGGCTTGAGCCAATGGCCTCATGGAATAGGTCACGCCGTGGTGTAGAGATTGGTCAGTCAACAAGGATGGTAGCGAGGTTGACCGTCCAGGGTACGCAGGACGTACTTAAGTATCGTCACTCTCGGAGGATCTCTACTTGCGCCTCTAAAAAACAATATAAACATTTAAAAAAAATCCTTAGATTATACAAAACACTTATCTAGTTTCATAATGTTATTTAACTTTACATTGTTAATTACAAGAAAAGTGTTTTCGATGAACTCTGGTACCCAGAATAAGATTTAACTTGTGTTTAGGGTACCAGCGTTTCGCGCTTAGTTTGGACAAATAACAGCAGTTGTAGGACGAGCACAGTATTTTAAAATATACGTTATTACCTAAAGTAGCCTCTTATTCTTTGTACGTTTAAAAAGCATCATAAAATTGATTCTTGAGTTCTATTCGCAACCAGCTTAGTACCCCTGGAGAATAACATATCATCAAGTCCGTATTCCCTAAAGTGGTAGGCAGAGGCGTGTAGCACACCCACATTTCGCAAGATTTGTTATAGTTCCCAATATAATAGGGGGCGAGCCTATTGCCATCAACTGTGCACTAATCCAAAAATTACAATTTTTCAAATACCTAATTGCCTGTAAATTATAATATAAGGATGTGTAAAATCAATCATCGACTAATTATTTATTTATTTCAGTTACGTATTGATTTGGTTTGCGAAATAAACGTTTCAAAACATAACCCTTTATTGGCAGTCGGGTAAATAGTTCAAATCATACTCGTATGTTTTTGGGTCTAGGTAAGAAGTACGACGGCTAAGCATAATGGCCTTGCTTAGATTCCCGGGTTTGGCAGAATTATAAGCTTTTTTCGTTAGGTAATTTTCTGTAGCAGCACAGATCGGAATCTGGAGTTGTGCCCGAGTATTGGCAATAGGCTGGCCCCCTATTACAACCTATAACATACTAGCATAAAGTGGGTATACCTACTATACACCTCTGCCTGTGTGTAGAATTTGTGGGAACAAAAATATTATACTATGGGTATCTATATGATATTCACGCGCTCAAGTAAATTCAACAGCAAAAACTGATTACATAATATTATAATTAAATACAACAATTCAAATGACATAAATAGTATTTCCTTAAGATTTGTACTGATTTATTATATTACTAGCTGTGCCCGCGACTCCGTCCGCGTGGACATTCGGAACAAATGAATCTTTAATATTATTAGCTAAGTTAATTTCAGCGGATTCTATTTAGTAGTTTTTACGCCAAGCCGTACTGTTTTATTACATGTATGTAAAGATTGACGTAACTTTATTGTTTGTAAATCGATTTAAATAAAACTATCACTTAATGTTATGGGAAGCTTGTCACATTATAAATAAATCGGTTCAGTCGTTTCTGAGATTAGCGCATTCAAACGCACAGACAAACCGACAAACAGGCAAACATTTTAAAAACTATATTTTTAGCTTCGGTAACATAAATACAGAGTGTAAAAATTGTTTTTCTTTTTTGATATTGAATGTACAGACACGGGTCGTTTACGATTTTATTATATGTATAGATAATTAAGCAAAATTAACTTGAGTATTAGATAAATTATTGTACACCCATTTTTGTATTTGATTTAAGGAAATAATATTAATAACACGTAATATGAGCCCTATAATTTTCTGTTGATTCATCATTTACGACAGAGACGGATTTAATTTATGCGCCCAGTGTTACTCGCTACACTTTTTCGCGGATAAAAAGTCTATGTGTTAATCCATAGTGACAGCTACCTCCATACAAAATTTTATCAAAATTGGTCAAGCCGTTTGAGTGTGAAGAGGTAACAAACATACAAACACAAACTTTCGCCTTCATAATATTAGTGTGATGTGATGTGGACTAGTGGACTCTATTTAAGTGTTTGCAAGTGTTTTTTTTTTAAAACGTCGCCTCACACTTGGAATTTCTCCTGTATCGTGGGTGGGTTTCACAAACATTAAATATCAGATACACAAACACCCAGACTCGGGACAAACATGATTGTGTGGATCGCACAAATTTTTGTCCTGTGCGGGAATCGTACCCGCAACCCCTAGCGCAGCAGTCCAATCGCTTAGCCACTGCGCCAATCAGGTTGTCAATGCAGTCAGTTATATAAAAGTACTAGCGGCCCGCTCCGGCTTCGCTCGGGTATAAAATATATATTATAAGTATTTCTCCACTATTTAATGGATGTTATTATACATATAAACCTTCCTCTTCAATCTATTAAAAAAAACCGCATCAAAATCCGTTGCGTAGTTTTAAAGATTTAAGCATACATAGGGATATAGGGACAGAGAAAGCGACTTTGTTTTAAACTATGTAGTGATTAGTTAAGTATTAATTATTTTAGTAAGCACCAACTTTAAAGTGTGATACATGTAGTAAAATATGTCGTTGTAGTGTTTGCTGTGCAGTGGGAAATAAGAGAATAGTCTACTGATAGTTTGGCTGAGACATTTTGTGTTAAGTCGTGATGGTTGCAGTTTCAAACCAGCCCCCCTAGACAAGTAGCTAAACGCTTGACGAATAGAAATCGAATACAATGGAAAATGTATGGGATTGACATATGTCATCGATAACATCATAACATAAACATACTTTTAAAAGAGTAACTATGGAGTTTTTTGCCGGTTCTTCTCCATAGAAACGACTTTTTGGAACTTAGCAACAAGTTTCGACGTTTTGTAAGTGCTCTTTTGTAGCCTATATGAAATAAAAACATTATGACTATGACTTAGTCGAAATACGATGTCATTCCCATATATTTATCATTCTATTCGATTTCTATTCGTCAAGCGTTTTTCCACTTGTCTAAGGGTTCAGGGACTTAAACGTTAATCAAAATTACGTTATATTTGTTCGGATAACGTTATTTAATAACGTTCCAGGTACAAAAAAAACGACATTTTGAGTAACGTTTCATGATAAATGATTTTATTTCAGCAAATAGGTTTTAAAAAAACACTTTTACACGTTATTTTTTTATAAACTAGTTAGAATGATGGTGTCGGTCTTTCAAGTCCCTGGTTCAATCCCAGGCTAGTAGCAATGTGAGTATTTCAATGGCACTGTGTTAGATATTTTTTGACACCTCTGACTAACGGTGACGGAAAACATAGTGAGGAAACCTGGATTTCATTATCTGAAATCGTCCACAGTGAGTTATCGTGGTGATCAAAGCTCAATCCTTCTCCGTACAAGAAGATGCTGTTATCCTGCAGCGGCACAGTTGTACAGGCTGTTATTATTATTGTGCAGTGCAATGGCTAAGATGGAGGGGCTCGTAGCTACGTGGCTACACAGATCAGTCGCTAAGCGAGGTTAAGCAGTGCTCGCCGCGGTTAGTCTTGTAATAGGTGACCGTTTTCACATGTTCGGAAGGCACGTTAAGCCGTTGGTCCTGCGCCTGATCTCTCTCCGGTCGTGTCGGTCTACCGTCCCATCGGACTATGAGAGTGAGGGAATAGGGAGTGCACCTGAGTTTGCGCGCATACTTATGCACTATAATATCTGCTGCGTAGTTGGTTAGTCTCAGATGAGATAGGCCGCCGTGACCGACAGTCGGTCAGGAGGACATTATTGTTTGGTTTATGTTAATGAGAAAAGATAGTGTTTCTTTCCTCTTCTGGATTAATTCATTGGAGCTTGGTAAGCGAAAGTATGTAACAATAGGAGGTGTTATAGTAAATTTCAATCAATTTCTGATAAGCTTTCTTCATGGTATATTGTTCCCCGGAAGTTAGGCTATATCGTTTAATAATTTGTGAATAAAAACAAATATTTAGATTGTTTACGTTCAACCATCATGGCAAGAAACATAACATAACATCACGCCTGTATTCCCCGAAGGGGTAGGCAGAGGTGTATACTATATACTGTACACCCATATTTCGCCAGTTATGTTGTAAGTCCCAATGTAATAGGGGGCGAGCCTATTGCCATCAACCGGGCACAAATCCAGACTCCGTGCTGCTACTGAGAATTACCTAATGGAAAACTCAGTAACACTTTGCCCGACCCGGAATTCAAACCCAGGACCTCTTGCTCAGCAGTCGCGCTTAGCGACCATTAGACCAACGAGGCAGTCATTCAAGAAATTCAGTTAGTACAATAATAATTCCTTACTACAGCAAAATACTAAGGAATTCTTAAGGTTGCTATTGTTACAAACATAAATGATAAATGATTTTATTTCTGCAAATAGGCCTTAAAAAACACTTTTACACGTCATTTTTTTAAAAGATAGATGGTGTCGGCATTTCGTAACTGACTACCTCTGAGAAGAAACACCGAAACAAACGCAGGGGTTAATGTCTCTTTTATTTTATTCATAATAATAATAATAGCAATTGATTGATACCTACTGGGAAAATATTTATTGAAAAATTATCAATCAAGTTATCTACGAAGCAAAATAAAAATGTGAAATAATTATAAAATAATCATTAATAAATTTTTTGAACTTTATAATTATTCAAATGTTGAGAATTTATTTGAGACATTTCGTCATAATTTTTAGGATGATTATTTAAATTTAAAATACCTACTCAACACAATTCAAAATATATTGAAAAGCAAAGAAAACAACAAATCGTATTTTTTGAACAAATCCAAAAATACTAAGTAAGTTAGCTACAAGAAAATCTAAACTCAAAAAAGTAATCATAGACCACGTCTACGGCGCTACGGGTCTACGCGCTACGGCGGGGCGGGGGGGCTGAAAGGGGGCGGGGCCAAACCCAGCCCTCGAGTGCCTCGCGAATTGGCACCAACGTGGCTGAGTACGCCTCCGAGCCAGTCGCGTTCCGACCACAGTTGGAGCCGGTCGCGTGTCGGTGGAAACAAACTAGTATCGTGTGTAGTGTTTGTGTGTGTCATGTTGGGAATCTCTGGAGCCCTGTGCTAGGTCATGTCACGAAGGAAGCAGAGCAACCCCAAACCGCTGAAACGTGAGTTGATGGCACTTTTTAAGTTTCGAACGGTTTAAAAATAAGTTGGAGAACGATTTGAAAATTCAAACTGTTGTTTGTGGTTTGAATTTTGAAAATAGAAGTTTTGATGGATTCTTATTTGAATCTTGTTTACGTATTCATTCGATTTTTGAATATTTCAACCGTTAAGTTAGTACTTAGGTATAACTTAACCGATCACTTACGAATCTGACTCCACTCTACATAGAGTTAAAGTTTCGAAAGTTAAACTAATGTTAATTAATCACCAAAACTATGTTAAAACAAGTTATTGTTTCATTGTTATCGTCGTATCTAATAACTTACTTTAATTATTCGGTGCCAATTCATTGAAATGTTATCTATCGCGTAAAATGCTTCATACAATGTACACACAGTCGTTTTTTATACCTACCCCGTTGATTAACATATTTGATAAGTTAATTAACAGAATTGTGTGGAAAATTGTTTGTAGCATTCAGTTTTAAGTCATGAATACATTCTTCACTTAAAACTTAGTTAAGTTACTTATTAAGTGATTTAAGTATTTTGTTCGTAATGTTGTTTACTTAAAATAACTTAAATAAAATTGCATTGTTTTGCGCGTTTTGATACACACGAAGCATTTTTTTACGTTTATTGTGTATTATATGAAACGTTGTTTTATATTGTAGGATATTTTTTATACAAAACAAAAGATGCATTTGTACTATTAATAGTTATTTGATTTTTAATACGACATTATTAATCAACGTACGGTAAGTATCATTTTATAATTATATAAATATTATAAATGTACGGTATCATTTTATAATTAAACATTTAATCCAAAAAGAAGGACAAAAGTAAGAATTTATTAAAGGAGCTTTTATCATAATCCTAGTCTAGAAAAAAAGAAAGAAAAATTTTTTTTTGCCTCTTTCTCTAGAAATTAGTAATAGAACAAAATCAATGAAATAACAATTAGTGTATAAGCAAAAATAGATCCCTAACTTAACCTAACTGCTGCTAGAAGATAGCAGCGTTGATTTCCAGTTGGGGCTAACTAAAACTATATAATAACCATAAGATTATTAAGTAGCTAAGCTTCATCATCACCACTATAATCAGCCTATCTCAGTCCACGGTGTGTAAAGCCAGGTCAGAGGCCTACAGGCGGTTTAAACTCTGACACCAGGTTGTTAATCAACCATACGATAAGAAGAAGTCCACTGCCGGACATAGGCCTCTCCTATGGCACGCCACTGAGCTCGATCTTCGGCCTTATTGAAGCCTAAATACCTAACTGAATTACAAAATAAATATTACAACTACAACCGTTTTACTTAACCTGCCAAGTTTATTTAAATACATGAACCTGAGTCTATTTCTTAATAAACTATTTTTCACTCCTGGTGAGGTTAACACGCAGGTTAACATTGCCATGTTGAATGGCAATCATGCTTTTCGCCTATCTTCTTCTTATCGTATGGTTGGTGAACAACCTGGTGTCAGAGTTTAAACCGCCTGTAGGCCTCTGACATGGCTTTACACACCGTTGAAAAATCTCTCAGGTGTGCCGGTTTCCTCACGATGTTTTCCTTCACCGTTTTGAGCAACTGATAACTAATTTATAGTACGCTCATGAATTCGAAAGCATTGGTGCGTGCCGGGGTTTGAACTTGCGACCTTTGACTTGGCAGTCCAACGGTCATACAACTCGGCTATCAGTGCGGTTTCGCCTATTGCCATCAACCAGGCACAAATCCAGACTCTGCTACTGAGAATTATTTAAAATTAACGCAATATCACTTCACCACCCCGGGAATTCAACCCAGTACCTTATACTCAGCAGTCGCACTATGTAACCACTGCATCAACGAGGCTGTTACATATTTATACATAGGTAAACATATGACCAACAAGACTTAGACATCCATCCATACTAATAAGTCTGAAAGTAACTCTGCCTGTCTATCTGCTACGTCTTCACGTCTGAACTGCTGGACGGATTTTGATGAAATTTGGCATGTAGAAAGTTTAAGAACAAAGAAAGGACATAGGCTACTTTTTTTTAATTTAGCCCTCTAAGCAGTTTATTTAGGGGTAACGCGGGCGAAGCCGCGGGCAAAAGCTATATACGTAGATATATAATACTAACCAACAATCTAAATTAATGCGGGCGAAGCCGCGGGTAAAAGCTAGTGTTATATATACTTAACTACTTTTTTGTTCGTACGTGCCTGAGAGGTCGTTAAACCGTTATCAATTATATTAATATTCTTTGATTGTTCACTTATCAGTCTCCTAAGATAGCTTCAAGTTATAACTTTAATTATTGTGGAAATGTTCTGATAAATTGAGTGAGTGTTCACGTTAGGGGTCCGTGGGGTTGCGAGGGTTAAGAGCATGGGGTGTGTATGGGATTCGTGTATGGTTTTGTATGTATGATTGTTGGCTAGTTGTAGTGTTGTTGTGTGAGTTAAAAAAAGTGTTTTAAAGTCTTGATCAGGAAGATTAAATAAATTACATACATACATAAAGACACGCCTGTTTCCCAGCGGGGTAGGCAGAGACCACGGATTTCCATTTGCTACGATCCTGACATACATCTTTCGCTTCATTCACTCGCATCACATTCCTGATACACGCTCGTCGGTTAAGGGTACTCCTCACTTGAGCCCTTTGTAGAACATCTCCGATCTGGTCCAAGTATGTTCGCCGAGGTCTTCCACTTCCCGATACTCCACTAACATTCGCCTCGTGTATTCTCTTTGTAAATCTTCTGTCACCCATCCCTTCTGCATGCCTAAAACATAAACATAACATCACGCCTGTATTCCCCGAAGGGGTAGGCAGAGGTGAACATATAGTACACCCACATTTCGCCAGATATGTTGTAACTCCCAATGTAATAGGGGGCGAGCCTATTGCCATCAACCGGGCATAAATCCAGATTCCGTGCTGCTACTGAGAATTACCTAATGGAAAACTCAGTATCACTTTGCCCGACCCGGGATTTGAACCCAGGACCTCTTGCTCAGCAGTCGCGCTTAGCGACCACTAGACCAACGAGGCAGTCAATCACTCTCGTAGTAGGTAAATGGCAAAACAAATATTGTGAGGTTTATTCCGGGACTTATGCAATCATCTTACATCTCTAACTAATCCTTCATACAGTTTCAGAATGATATAACCACAAATTAACATACACCAAACCACTTAAGAATAAAAAACAAAACATTATCTTATCGGATTGGTTCTTCGGATATCTACAAAACGATTTTGAATTGCCAAACTTGCAAATCTGCTAAAATTTAAATATTTTTACTATTATTATATGATATTTTAATTAAGTGATGGAACAAGTAATAAAATGGCTGTTAACAAACTATAAAATAAACGAGTTTATTTGTAGGTATTGTCACAGAAATATTTAAATGGAGCTAAATTTAAATATTTTTTCGACTACTGAAAATCTTATCTAAAAATGTGATAAGCCAATAGTGGACTCTATGGAAGAATAAGATTAATATTGGAAAATAATGTAGGTACCTATTAGATAATTCAGATTCCCTACTTGAAGTCGAATGCCCTATGGTATAATACTTAATATTTACGAATGGCCGGTTAACCTCACGTCTATATTCGGAAATGCCCGACTAGCTTGGGACTTCGGACAAAAACGGAACCCTTATATATACCCCTAATAATTATGGATAATACCATAGACCAACGAGAATTTTTCTCTATGATAATACTCACGACAGTTATAATAGTAAATTGCAAATTACTTGCTTGAAAATTAACTTGATGGTTCAAAAGACCGTCTGAATACATCAAAACCTCTTTGAGTATTAGATTAAATCAAATTAGCTGCATAGCCCGATATTGCATAACAACATCACCCATCTAACTACATCATGCGTCACCCCTAATACAGCTGCCATTATAAGAGATAGAAACAAGAAGTGTATAAGGACGTTTCAATTTACAAGATCAATAACACAATTAGTATGTAATATCGATCAAAATATAATAATTAAAAGTAAATTAATATTTAATGAAAGCAAATAAAACCTTATTATGTTTAAAAAACAAATCGAATTTGAAATTCGATTGCATTCCAAAAACAAAGAACACTGGCCAAAGATTAACTAGTCACAGAAACGTCAAAATCACAACTGCTTTTATCAGACATAGAAACAAAACTATATTTTTAAACAAAAGGAACAAGCAAGTGCATACAGATAGAGGAGAAAAGAATAAACAAATGGACGGCCAATAACGTAATAACTAAGTGCAAGTAGAAAGTAAATGATTAATGTTCCACTGATACTGTATCTTGGGTGACCTGCTATCGCATGCCAATGTAAACACAGATTTGATAGTTATTTTTCATACTTTAACTAAGAGTTATTGTAATCTTTATCGCATCGCCGGTTATGTTGTACTTTGAAGGTGACCTGTAACTGTCGCTTGGAGTTTAAATTTAGACTCGTTCGTTGGACTCTCGTTTAAAATGTGAGTGTAGGTATAGATAGATCAGTAATTACATGTTTAAATCGATTGTCCATTCTTTTGTTTTAATGATCTGTTGGATTACTTGCCAGCATTTATGCTCGTCACCTGATTTTTGGTCAACTCTACATTATAATTTATAGATAAATATAAGCTGCTATAAACAGAGCTCCTTATTTCCTGAATAATAAAATAATAAGATGTTTTATTTATTGAGAATCTTTGACTGTTTGGAATATTAAATTAATTTAGATTACATTTTATACAGGTATAAGTTATGTCTGTTAACAGCCTGGTGGGAGACCACAGATTTCTATTTGCTACGTTCATAGCATATATTCCTTTCGTCTCAATCAATCTCAATTTAAAAATTAACTATCCATGATAATTAAAACTACTTACGACTTAATCTGCTGTGTGGTATCCGGCCTAGAATTGACCACCCTCTTTCCTCCCGTGGGTGTCGTAAGAGGCGACTAACAGAAAATCCTAAAGATGGGCAGCAGCGTCTTGTCTCCTGTAACTTGACCACCAATACTGCGATCCCCAAGTCGCTTGCCAAGCGTGGGGACTATGGCAACTCCCCCCCCTTTAAAAGGGGGAGGACTTTGTTCAGCAGTGGACGTCTTCCGGCTGATGATGATGATGAATTAAACTACTTACAACACGGGAATTAACGCGAACGAACAAACAAGTTTCTAATTTTAGCTTGACTTTTCGACCAAAATTATAAAGTTAAACTAAAATTTAAAACTTGTGTTCGCGTCGATTCCCGTGTTGTAATTTAATTATCATCAGGCAACGCGATAGTTTATATGTTTGTAAATATCATTTAAACATGATTAATAAAGGCTTCAAAGATGTTTGTCATTTAATAACATAACATAACATCACGCCTGTATTCCCCGAAGGGGTAGGCGGAGGTGTACATATAGTACACCCACATTTCGCCAGTTATGTTGTAAGTCCCAATGTAATAGGGGGCGAGCCTATTGCCATCAACCGGGCACATATTCAGACTCCGTGCTACTGGGAATTACCTAATGGAAAACTCAGTAACACTTTGCCCGACCCGGGATTTTAACCTAGGACCTCTTGCTCAGCAGTCGCGCTTAGCGACCACTAGACAAACGAGGCAGTCAGTAATAAGTTTTAATATAAATTATAAGTATCCTTATATCATATAATTTCGTTATCAGCCGCCAGCCCACTTCTTGCATCACGGCCACACAGACAATACTCAAGTTTGACAGATAAAATATAATTAGAATATGTTATCTGTGAATGTCAATGTATTCCGAATGATTATTTATCAGACTTTGATCGCTTTAAGGTGCTCTAACTTATAATAATTATAAAGTTCTAACCGAATTACGGTGGCACTGCGGCATTAATCGTAGATAAAATACCCCATAGGGTATCTTGCAAATTTGATGATGAAGAATGTATCTAAAAACATAATTTCACATCACGCCTTATTCATCATTCCCCGAAGAGGTAGGCAGAGCTGTAATTTCGCCAGTTATGTTATGGGTCCCAATGTAATAGGGGGCGAGTCTATTGCCATCAACCGGGCACAAATCCAGACTCCGTGATGCTACTGAGAATTACCTAATGGAAAAATCCAGTAACGCTTTGCCCGACCCGGGATTCGAACCCGGGACCTCACTCTATACTCAGTACTCGCGCTTAGCGACCACTAGACCAACGAGGAATATTTTGAATAATTTGTACATTCTTTATAATCATCTGAATTTTTTTTAACATGAAGGCCGCCAAGTAAACGTCTAATTAAATTCACAGCAACTAAATAATAACATACAAATCTAAAAATAACTCCAAACAGCTATTTTTAGACAAGGAATTTACTGAGCGACACAGCTAGGCTATCAGAAGTGGCCCAAAGCTGCTATCGGGACCATTACATGAAGTGCTACACCACTTGACTGTATCAACGCTGAATAAAATCAATATTACACATACCAATTACGTCTTGTTATCTGCCCAGCCCCTTGGTATGCAGGATTGAAACATGAAAACATAGTGCACTTTAGCAAATCGTTTCAAACGTCCGCCATCTTAATAAAATGAAGATGAGTCAGGATATTTTTCTGTTTGATGGTTTTTGAATGTTTCAGTTCACTTTCTTAGAGCTTCGCTATTTCAAAGATTAGCTTAAAAGTGGCTTTTGCTATTACAAAACTTGGTTACATGAATAGGTGTTTATTTAATTTTGTAGTGCGTTAATTAATGCGTACACGTGGAAACTTTTGTGTCTTGTGTCAGATAGAAGCAACCAACGAATATTTCTGTGGCCCTAGTAAAAAGGGGTTTAAGTCTAAAACTACAACTTTACAGGAGAGGCAAAAAACACATGGCGCGCTCAAATTGCGTGTTTGTCCTCGTGTGACATTTAAACCGCCAGCAAAAGTAATACATGTGATGTTTTTTATAGGTAAACAGAGTATGTTCTTTATTATTATTGAGTTATTTTTTATGTAAAGTTAATAGTTTTTAAGATAATGACTTATACCCTCCACAAAATAAATTCCTCGAGGGTATAAAATAACTTATACCCCTTCACACATAAGTAACTTGAGAATTCGCTTATGTGAAAAGGAATACGCATTTGAATGAATTTTATCATAACCAAGTAATGTTGAATTACTACTATTGCTACTTTCAAACTGGTAAAAATACTGTCAAATTTGAAGATGACATTTTTTTTAAAACAAATATAAGTAATTTATTAGAACAATATACATTATATACACACGATTATATGATATGTCTCTTATTTAGAGACATATCTAAACGGTTGGTCGACTCTTCACGTGACCAAAGGGCTGGTTTGTTTTTCGGCCAAAGAATTAGCATTGCCATTCAACGTGGCAATGCCGCCAGCCTTTTGGGAACCCTGCCAGTCGACAGTGATGAGGAGGAATATTTTGATGCATAATTATTTGATGTTTTTTGTTTGTATATATTTTTAGTTTTAATAATACACACGATTGTTTTTATACTACCTATTATACCAAGTAATTAATTGAAATATTTAATAGCTCATTTTACTAGATTTTTGACATTTATTTTGGTGAAAACAAATTGATGTCTAGTAATATCATTACTCACGAAGCCATTTAATAAGGACCATCTCTTGTTGTATTGGTAAACACCAATTTGATAAAAACGTAGGTAGTTTATGTTAATTTAGATTAAAAAACACAATTTTATTTTTTTATTTTTCTGTTTAAAACAATACAAAAGTACTTGAATCCGAATTATGTAGTTTTGTTTGTATTAGTTAAACCCATATGCACCAAATAACTTCTTTGTTTTTAGAGATAGCTTAGATCCGTTTACACCAAATGATAGAGCATTTCTTTCTGATCAATTTGGTATATTTAACTAATTTTCGACAAAATCGGACTTGTACCCCTTTTCACTAGGGCCACAGATTTGATTTCTATGCAACCAGAATGAAATCAGCCACTCCCTGCGCAGACTTTTTTTTTGTGCAGTTGGTTGTATTTGACAGATACTCGTTGCCTACTGCTAACAACGGTTTCTTGTGATGGCGTGCCGTAGCCCCTAAATATCTTAGGTATTATTTGTTTCTTGGCTGATTGTGAATGTTAAAATAAACACCTGAGATTTTTAACGGTGTGTAAAGCCATGTCAGACTCCTACAGGCGGTTTAAACTCTGACACCAGGTTGTTCATCAACCATACGATAAGAAGAAGGATGTAAAAATATTTATTTATCATCGGAATATCCATCCCTATGAAACAACAAAGTATAATGTATAAATTGTTTAATAAACATAACATAACATCACGCCTGTATTCCCCGAAGGGGTAGGCAGAGGTGTAGTACACCCACTTTTCGCCAGTTATGTTGTAAGTCCCAATGTAATAGGGGGCGAGCCTAATGCCATCAACCGGGCACAAAACCAGACTCCGTGCTGCTACTGAGAATTACCTAATGGAAAACTCAGTAACACTTTGCCCGACCCGGGATTTGAACCCAGGACCTCTTGCTCAGCAGTCGCGCTTAGCGACCACTAGACCAACGAGTCAATTGTTTAATACACATTATATTTAATAGAGTTTTACAAAAAACTGTAAAATATCATAATTTTCACGTACGACAATTTCCATTTGCCTATAAACGTCTTATCCCACATCTTCCCATCTTAACATACAAGAACACGAAAAAAAAACAATGAACCAGGAACAAGGCGGTAAGCGTAATTCTGTCACAGTGGGTGCGCCTGCGCCGCCGTCATTTGCGTACAAGCCCGTTTACTTGACGCACAATACCCTTTGATGTTGCCGCCGGCATAATGCTGCTGTCAGGTGGACGGCTAATACCCTCGTAAGTAACAAAGACAATCGTAAACGTATGTTAACAGATGTAAACCTTACTTATGATTTCCGTACTAAAGGACAAAATAATGTGAACTGAAACTACATAGACAGAATACAAATTCAAGTTCGAGGTGAAATCATAGATTAGTAGAACGTCTGTAATGTTGGCGTAATGGCGCCACTGTTTAATCATCACTACATAGTAAAAAACAAAGTCGCTTTCTCTGTCCCTATATCCCTATGTATGGTTAAATCTTTAAACTACGCAACGGATTTTGATGCGGTTTTTTTAATAGAGTGATTGAAGAGGAAGGTTTATATGTATAATAACAGCCATTAAATAGTGGAGAAATACTTATAATATATATTTTATACCCGTGCGAACCCGGAGCGGGCCGTAGATTATAAAGATTAATGTCAAAGAAGGTTCTACACGTGAAATTCAAAATTATATCCAGCCAGTAATGATAAAGAAATTAAGAAAGCTCTTTAGACTGTAATATTAGTCGAATGACGTTTACAGAAAATGTTTAAAGCATTTGTTACTTGTAATTTTGTTCTTTCAATGCTTTTCATTAGGCTATTATTAGCCGTTGAAATCCGTTGAATAAATCATAAGCCGTTTGTTAAAATGTTTGTGTTACAAATGGATTTTAATCCATAAAACCTATTCGATTCCTTCCATAGTTCCATTCATAGTGGAATATTTTAAAAGATATAAAAAACGGTATTTTCTCGTACTTCACAGAATCATAATTCTTCGTAAACATAGATATGAGTAAACTGAACGAGTACCATGCGTCCATGCGTCATGCTGTGATTAGGAACCGGGTCAAAAGTGTCCACTAGTTCGATTCTCAGCTTGTGAACTGTGAAGTCCCAGCGTGACACACGTTAAGCTCAGACAATGACAACATGGTAAGTACAGGAATAATAAATACAGTTTTCCTCCAAAGATTTTGTTTTTGAGAGTAAGAAAAATATTAGACACTGCCTGTTAGTTGCGCTAATTGTTGAGGAAAATACCGTGTTGTTATGTATTTGTACAGTTGTTGTTTTTGAGGTAAACAAACTTACTTAATACATTATTTTCGTACGCATCCACAAGACATTATCAGCTTGAGGAAGTATAAAATCAAATGTGGTGAAATTGGCTACCTAAGTTGTACTTACATAGATCCTTACTACTTATTGCGAACTACATATATTGCCTACGTAGTACGTAAATTGAAAGCTAATCCAGTTATTGTGTTGAAACCCATTATAAGAAACAAGGATCCAGATCTCGCGATCAGAAATACAGAATAGGATCCGACATTGTACTGCATCGCAAAATACTCGCTAGCTAAAACGTGGACGACTTAAGTAGACCTGATGTCTACCATAGTAGACCCAGAGTCAGATATAACAGGCCTGACTGTCCAGGATGCGTTATATAATAGCTACTTTTATGCTAAAACACACAGATGCAGAACAAATGGTGTCGGATCACACAGATATTTGTATGAATTTCCACGAATCAATCCTGGATTCACTTCAGATGTTGCCAGAGTTTCTGGCAACCGATGGATGTAAATGGCAAGTTATCTTTCATTGCGGCGTTCTAAGCGGGAGGCCTTTGTTCAACAAGGGACGTCTTCCAGCTGATGATGATGAAGATATACTACTACGCAAAATGATGGTCAAACATTGACAGTAGCGTCGTTTTACCGTCCGGAATCGGACTATGAGTGTGAGGACATAGTCCAAGGGCCCTAGAAAAGTGGCAAAACATTAGACGAATAGAAATCGATTAGAATGATAAATGTATGAGGATGACATAATATTTCGACTATGTAATCTATTGTCATGTCTATCCCGTATATTTTTCATTTCTGACAATTTCTATTCGTCAAGCGTTTTGCCGGAACTCCGGAAGACGCAGCGTTGGCAGGCCTCCCACCAGGTAGACCGAAGATATCGTCAGAGTTGCTGCAACCGGTGGATGTAAATGGCAAGTTGTCGTCCATTGTGGCGTTCTAAGGGGGAGGCCTTTGTTCAACAGTGGATGTCTTCCGGCTGATGATGATGATGAAGCGTTTTGCCACTTGCAAGTATGCACACTTATGCTGTATAATCACTTCTGCGTAGCTCGTCTCAGTTGAGATTGGCTTGGAGTTACCAAACATTTACCCTTAGATTATCTAATTGGACTCTGGCGCTACATTGAAACAAAAATCAACGTGCCAATTGTTTCTTATTTTTGCCTGAGTGCGTGACAGCTACGTCTTACACAAGTATATAATTTATTTAACATACGGGTGATAGGATACATATTTATTAATATTCAATCGGCCTCTGTAATTTCTATACACCTTAATAGCTAATTTAAAAATACAAGCGTTTCCATTGACAACACAATTGACACTGTTGGCGCCAAAAAGCTGTAGGGTAGGTTTTTAGCGCCAATTGTGAGGAATTGGCGCTAAAAAATACCGACGCTGTCAGGGTCTTGACACTCCATCTAGACATTTAAATAATCCAAGCATTAACCATTCGCTCACCTACACCATTGTGTCTCACTTGTAAAAAAAAATAAAGAATCAAAACGTCAATAAATTAAATATACATCAAGGAAAATTACAACTGTCATTAAATAATTATACAAACATATTTTTATCACTAGACAGCATGCTATAGCTCAGATATATTGGTAGAACACATCTGATATGCTGATAACGTTATCAGCGTGTTACGCACTATCGAGCTTACTAAAATTATTGCACTTATCTTCGCCTTATCGATGTTTCTTAATTGTATGTTCATTGTAGTTCATGGACATTGTTCCAAGGGTTTTGTCTTCGGAATGAAGTAACTACGCAAACCCCTGCATTTTTGGTTTATCTGCCCCCTAACCATGACCTCTTAAAACAGGACAGTTAACGTTGAGCAAGCGAGACGCCACATTACACTGCACGTAGCGGCGCGCGGCGTCTCGCTTCCACATCGTAAACTGTCCTGCTTTAAGAGTTCATGGTTAGGGGGCTGGCCTTAAATACTTACGCTACGGTTTAGTAAAGTTTTCATTATAAACTCTATTTCACTGTTGATTTTTATCGCTAAACAGTGTTACAGGTTCAAAGGTTTTAAAACACTTACTCGATGATGTCAGTATTCCTTTTTGAGTATCTTTTATACATAATAGTAGCTTCCACCCGTGTCTCCGTCCGCGTGGATTTCGAATGTCTATAGCCTGAGCCTTACTCGATAAATTCGACTTTCGACTATCCAACACAAAAATATTTCAATTCGAACCAGTAGTTCTTGAGATCGCGCGTTCAACCAAACTAACTCTTCAGCTTTATATTATTAGTACCTATAGTTTTTAATGATAATCACAGCTGAGCATCGTTCAAAGTATATTTTTTGACTTTACATAAAGACTTGTATCATAATATTTTAGGTAATCTAACAGGTTTGTTTAAGATTTTAGTTGATTCATTATTTATTATAGTATATTTAAATTCCATTTAATTAAAATTTGAGGTCGTATTTCTAATAATATTCATATTATACACACTAGTCTAGTAAAATAACTTTGTAGCAGGAAATATGATGTTATAAGGTGCCAAAACTTTAAACACATAAATATTATTGTTCATAAGTAATATGATACATGACTATAACTCCTTTTTTATGTATTTAGCATCCGTTTCTTTCAATTTATTGATGTATTTTAACTTTTTACATCAATTTAACTTGTTTTATGATCTGTTAATATATTTACAGTTATATAAATCATTTTGGAGACTGAGTTATTGAATTCGGTGTTGAGTTTTATATTTTTGGAGATCTATAAATCATTTTCTTTGGAATATAATTAGCAGAGTGTTATAATCTTGACTTTTTTAATTATTTATTAATAGTTCGATTTTTTATTATATTTCTTGTTATATTTTACAGGTGCTATAATCTTGATTATTCAATTATTTATGTGTAGTTGGTTTTTTTTTTCTCTTTGAGGTATGGTAGTTATGTACCGATTATTTTTTTAAATATCCAGTTATAAATCAATTCGCTTAGTTCTATTACAAATACAATCCGTCTTATTCATAAACAAGGATCATACCGGCATTAACTAAACCCTGTATTAAGTCTATTGACATCTCTGTTCGTTGATATGGAAAAGACAGTGACAGCTATAATTAAATCCTTGGTTTAAAATTGTATTTGAATAAGGGGCTAAAAAATTATTTATAATTTGAATACAAAAATCTATATTATTCTGTTTACAGTTTACCACAAAATTGATGTTATAATTTATAATAATAAAAACAAACTATTTTTTAACATTAAACCGCTACTTTAGACAAACATTTTAGTAATTATTTATTGCACTATGTAGTTTCACAGAAAACAATTACATGTTATCACAACAAACATAGACCCTGTAAGGGTGTAGCAACATTTATTTTAGTATAAATAAGAAAATACATTACCTAGGTATCTAACTTAACAGCTAAGTTTAATATTATAATTATTCTTAATAATTATAATATTAAACTTAGTTTACTTATTTAATAAATGTATAATATGTGATAATTCTAATGTAACAATTTTAGTATTTTGTATGCCAAGAAACTATAAACAAATTGTCTCTAGCCATAACCCGCAATCGCAACGGGTCTTTACGATCATATGTTAGCGGTTAGGGTGTCAACCCTCCGGTGATTCTTTGCACCCTCGGTTCCCATGAAGCGCGCGTGGCTCGTTTTGACTCTTAAGGGTTGATCGTGTTAGAATAGAGAGATGGGTCCGAATGACCGTGGAGGGTTACTATTCAATTAGGGTTGATACTGTTTTTTTAAGATTTTGGTGTGAATATTTGTGTGAAAATGTGATATTTATTTTTGTTTTGTCAAAATAATTTATTTTAACCAAAATATGTACAAATCTACCTATAAGTGGTATAATCTTTTGTTATTTTACTGTGAAGCTGCAAAACCGATTTTATTACTACTACTACTAGATAAAATATTTTGTTGTCTTATGATGGAGTCTGGATTTGTGAACGCTTATCGGCAAATAACTCGCTTTCTATTACATTAGGAGGGAATGAGCGATTAATGTCAGATTCTAGAAATGCCAGACGAGTAAAACGCCAGATTCTATGAATGTCAGACGAGTAAAACGCCAGATTCTATGAATGCCAGACGAGTTAAAAACGCCAGATTCTATGAATGCCAGACGAGTTTAAAACGCCAGATTCTATGAATGCCAGACGAGTTTAAAACGCCAGATTCTATGAATGCCAGACGAGTTTAAAACGCCAGATTCTATGAATGCCAGAAACCTACTTGAAACGCTAGAGTATAACATTACAGGAGAAATGTTGTTGTTCTATACACCACGTCCTACCCTTTCGGTATAGTCTACAGGCGTGATGTTATGTAATATGTTATTTTAATAAATAGGTACTTAATTAAATTAAATAACCTTTAAAAACGACTACAGTTGTAGATTTTTATTTTCTTTGCAATATTTGAATAACAAAATTTAGTTTATTACATAACATAACATCACGCCTGTATTCCCCGAAGGGGTAGGCAGAGGTGTACATATAGTACACCCACATTTCGCCAGTTATGTTGTAAGTCCCAATGTAATAGGGGGCGAGCTTATTGCCATCAACCGGGCACAAATCCAGACTCCGTGCTGCTACTGAGAATTACCTGATGGAAAACTCAGTAACACTTTGCCCGACCCGGGATTTGAACCCAGGACCTCTTGCTCAGCAGTCGCGCTTAGCGACCACTAGACCAACCAGGCAGTTAGTTAAGAGGTTAGTTTATTATTGTTTAAAAATACAGAATTACTTGCGACGTGTAATTATGAGGAAAACACCTAAGTTCTAAGCAATTATACCTAGGTAGTTATATTATTACGAAATTATTAATAGTTCGCCACGTTATAATAATATTATCGTTTTATTGAGTACCGTTACCTCGTATTTTCCATAAAGCAATACAGAGCGGAATATTATTATCATACTTTTTAAGACGATGTCGCCTGAGTTTCGACAATTTCTGGAGCTATTTGTGGTATGAGTGTGTGTAAGAAGAGTGAGGTAAGAACCCCTAGCTCTAGCTTCTTATTATCGTATGGATGATGAACAACCTGGTGTCAGATTTTATACTGCCTGTAGGCCTCTGACATGGCTTTACACACCGTTGAAAAATCTCTCAGGTGCGCCGGTTTCCTCACGCAGTTTTCCCTCACCGTTTTTAGCAGCTGATAACCAATCAAGTGGCTAAGTGCGGAAAATGCCCAGCTCAACTAAACTTACTCTTTATACAACGCAGGTAAAAAGTGCCACCTTGTAACTATACAAATATATATCTACGATTTATACAATAATTTGTGTTAACTAGAATTCGAACTCGCACAGAATTGTCGCGTTTCTCGTCACAACCACTGAGTTTCTTAAACGTAATTAATAAATATTTATTTAATTTTAATTAATTATCTAGATAATCCCGCAATACCGAGAACTAATTAGGTATCGGTTGATAATGATAATCATCAGCGGCCCTGACAAATCAAAATGGTGATTGCATTTAACCATGCCTGTCATGATAAAAAAAGTTTAGACATCTGTATTTTACTGAAAAGTTTTCTACTGTTAAAGGTTTAAAATAAACTAAAAATTATGAGAATTTAGAGAATGAGAATTAGTAATTAAGAAACTATAAATAAAAATTCAAATGGCAATAGGCTCGCCCCCTATTACATTGGGACTTACAACATAACTGGCGAAATGTGGGTGTACTATATGTTCACCTCTGCCTACTCCTTCGGGGAATACAGGCGTGATGTTATGTTATGTTATAAGTAAATGAAAATAATTAAAAATATATTTATATAAAAAATTGTTGCTCTATTATTGATTTGACAAGAAATTTATCCCGTGTCAAGCCAATCATTGGGCCAACACATAGTCACCAATTCTTCCCTCACAAATATATTGGATTCAAACAAATTTTATGTTACTAAACTAATGCTATATTTCAGCAAAAATACCTAGTAAAAAAACTTTTATCTATAATAAAAAACATTCCAATGAAAATTATTATCTCGATAAAAAAATTAAGCAAGAACGCGATATGGTTTTATCGATGAAGGATTAAAATCGCTAGGCCAGTCGATAGCGATCTATCGATAACGGCTTGTCGAATAAACGCACACTAATGAAGTCTAGATAGGCTACCGGCTATGTACACCTGAGAGACATACTGGTTTTCGATTAAAATCTTATTGGAGATTCGATTCAAATGATTAGAGATAAATAAAGAAAAGGTTTATCATAATTTTCTTCTGGGTTTAAATATATTTCAGAAGATTTTGTTATTATGGTTTCTGTATTAGGCTTTCAAACTTGAGCATATTATTATTGAAGATCGTGTGAATACCAACGAACAATATAAATTAATATTGATGTATATCATCAGATTAATATTAGTAGAACCTTAAAAAACTAGTCAATAAAGTTTTTTTCTGTCTAGCTTCCGCCCCGGCCTTCCGCCTAAAACTATGTCTATGTATTAAAATTTTACGCCATTTTCCTCGGGAAACCAAATCTATTTGAATTCTATGATTATAAGCAAAATATTAACATTCGTGCCACAATACGTAATGTAATACGGCCGAAAAATAAACGGCTATATTTTAATTTCATACTTATTTAGGCCTCATAGTAAAACTAAAATGTCTTTCAGGTGTACCCTTAGTAAACACACAACATCCATGTAATTTGATCTATATCTCGTCCCGTAATCGCATGAGCCCGGTTTTATCGATAACTGCTTGATCGATCATTTTCAGATATACATTAAGATAACGATTTTTATCGATATAGTGAGATTTATAATTTTTACCTTCACTACGCCCGGTATGAGGTTGATCTAATATTTTTTAATGAATCGTTGGAAGGGCTTTAATATATTGATATTGGTATTCATCTATTATAATATTAAGGATGGGTTTTGATTAAAATAGTTTTCGTTTTGTGTGATTATATGATGAGAATAGGTACCTACCTATTTAGTTCCTTTTACCAAAGCAAGTCTTGTAGTGCATATTACTACAGTTTTTTTATGAGACCAGCTCCCTTTCCAGGAACTGTAAAAGCAGGGCAGTTTACGTTGTGGAAGCGAGACGCCGCTACGTGCAGTGTAATGCGGCGTCTCGCTTCCACAACGTAAACTAGTTACTGTATTGTTGACATTCCTGTAAGTAAGCTTTTATACAAAGAAGGTCTTACACGACGCTTGCCTATATTTTCCGATTTGAGAACTTTAGCGAACGAACCATATTTGCACTTCTCTGCCTCGGCAAATGTATACATACGTTCCTATCTTACAATAAGTTCAATTCTAATTATCAAAGCAAGCTTAAAGGAATGTGTTATTACCTAAATGAAAAAAAAAAACAAAAAAGAAAAGACTACAACACAGAGGCGACAACAGTAATCTTATTTAGATTTCTACCTAAAACTGGATACAACGCCATCTCGTGACGTGCGTATCAAACAAACAAAACAAGAGTGACCACATCTTCATCCCACGTGTTTAAGGACACATGTAGGTACATAAATCGCTTTCCGATGATAACATCAAACTGTTTATCAATCGGAGGGTTAATAAATTAGGCCAATCTATTTTCGCGATCTAATTCGATGAGGTAAGATAGGTTAATTGAGAATGCATGATGCTGTGAGCGTTTGGGGGTTTGATTTTTTTAACAAAAAAAAAATTTTATTTCACTGTAGTGCCCAAATAAAATTCAGATGAATCTTTTATTGAAATTGTCATTTTATGTCTTTGTTTGACAATGTATTTTTTCTAATTTATAATCGAAAAACCTCGGTAAAAAAACTTTGTAGGCTTAATTTGGCTCTTTGACAAATTACTATATTTGTCAATAAGCCATATATACATGGGAATTTGAATTGACCACCCCTTTCCTCCCGTGGGTGTCGTAAGAGGCGACTAAGGGAAAATCCAGAAGATGGGTAACAGCGTCTTCAGTAACTTTACCACCAATATTGCGATCCCCAAGCCGTTTGCCAAGCGTTGGGATTATGGCACCCCTCCTTTAACGGGGAGGCCTTTGTTCAACAGTGGACGTTTTCGGCTGATGATAATTGCTTGGGAATAGTATTTGTTTAAGTATTTGAGCAAACGTAATGGTCAATGTCTCTAAAAATCCAGACAGGTAGGTACAATAGTTAAGCTGAGAACAAAGTAGAGCATCTATGCCTACCTATCCTATGTATCCAGTCTTTTTGGGAAAGAACCAAAGTATTTTTGAGATTACCTGTCGTGACAGACGCCCCGTCTCGTACCATCTGCAGGATATACTGCTAAACCGTATAAAATATTCAAAAGTCACCAACACACCGGAAGAGGCAGCGTTGGCAGGCCTCCCACCAGGTGGACCGACGATATCGTCAGTTGCGGGCAACCGGTGGATGTAAATGGCAAGTTGTCGCTCATTGTGGCGTTCTAAGGGGGAGGCCTTTGTCCTGCAGTCGACGTCTTCCAGCTGATGATGACCAACACCCATACCTAAGTTAGTAATTATATAATTTTATTATCTTAAGGCCGTATTATTAATATTAGTTTTTTTTCTTTTATAAAGTTACTCCTGCGCATAATTTAGTGCATGCAGTGCTCTTCTTTAGGTGCAGAGGTGAACATATAGTGCACCCACATTTCGCCAGTTATGTTGTAAAACCCAATATAATAGGAGGCGAGCCTATTGCCATGTGCTGCTACTGAGAATTACCTAATGGAAAACTCAGTAACACTTTGCCCGACCCGGGATTTGAACCCAGGACCTGCTCAGCAGTCGCGCTTAACGACCACTAGACCAATGAGGCAGCGATATAAAATTAGGTAACACTAATAGATACTGTATTGATTGCACACCTCTGCCTATCTTTTTAAACAAAACAATCGTGAAGAAACATGGTAGAAGTCACTTCAATTACTTGTTGATTTCAAATAACATAAAAACACAATGTAAATATCTATCTACCATGTGTACTGTCAGTGACATCATGATAACAGCGCAATGATATCAATATTTATCAGAAGATCGCTTGCTACCGATGTCACGATAGCACTTTACAATTATTACATGTAAGTGTTAACGGCAATGTGTATAATCGGGTATTCTATACAATACCTATGCAATGTAAAGAATACCTAAAACGTTAAAAGGTAATGTATGAAATAGCGACCCGCTCCGGCTTCGCACGGGTATAAAATATATATTATAAGTATTTCTAACCTATTTAATGGATGTTATTATACATATAAACCTTCCGATTCAATCACTCTATCTATTAAAAAAAACCGCACCAAAATCCGTTGCGTAGTTTTAAAGATTTAAGCATACATAGGGACAGAGAAAGCGACTTTGTTTTATACTATGTAGTGATTGTTTACTTTGTCTAGGTATTCTATACACTACCTAATACGCAACCGGCAATGTGTGTAAAAGACGAGATCAGGAAAGTGGAATTGCCATTGAAACAACATTATACATTAGTGGCACTCGCCGGTCGCATCGTCCCACGTATTTTAAAATACATTGCCTAGGTATTGTATAGAATATCTGAATTATACACATTGCCGGTAACATATGTACAAATATAGGTAGGTACATAGGTAGTTTATTACACAGACACATGTTTTATTATCGATTTGTGTCGATAGGGAGCAAGATGTATTTTTGGTATCGAAGATAGTGATCATTGATAGCAAGATATGATTTATGTTTAGTGTTTTAGAGTTCTAATTGCCTTATCAAGGGAACGGGTGTGGTTTGGAGAAGGAAGGTCTTCGAATTCCACTTGATTCTAATTTGCAGCTGCGTCTGATGATGAAGTAAACGACTCATCGTCTAACGTGTTGATATGAGCTTTAATTAAGGTGTCAGATTTTAGATGGACGACCCGATTGGCGCAGTGGCTAAGCGATTGGACTGCTGCGCTAAAGGTTGCGAGTTGATTCCTGTACAAGACAAAAAATTGTGCGATCCGCAGGTATTTGTTTCGAGTCTGGGTGTTTGTGAAACGTACCCACAATACAAGATAAATTCCAAGTTTGGGGCAAAATTTAACGAAATTTAAAAAGAAAGTTAAAATGACTCGATGCAGAATAGCTCAAAAGAATAACCAGTCATTATGTTGGTACCGAATAAAGGACCCATGTCCTAGCCTAGGGTAGGATGCGCCGACGATCAGTTGAGTACCTATCTTCACTCGTAGAGGCTTTGTCGATTATCTCAGACGGGAATGGGAACGATGCAACAGACAATGTTTGAAGATCGTTCTGCGTAGTAGTGAATCATCATCATCAGCCGGAAGACGTCCAATGTTGAACAAAGGCCTCCCCCTTAGAACGCCACAATTAACGACAACTTGCCATTTGAATCCACCAGTTGCCCGAAACTCTGACGATATCTGCCCTTTGTCACTTCAACTTGCATATTCTTCGACCCATCTTATAAACAAATATAATATTATCCCGTAACATAACATCACGCCTGTATACCCCGAAGGGGTAGGCAGAGTTGAACATATAGTACACCCACATTTCGCCAGTTATGTTGAATCCACCAGTTGCCCGAAACTCTGACGATATCTGCCCTTTGTCACTTCAACTTGCATATTCTTCGACCCATCTTATAAACAAATATAATATTATCCCGTAACATAACATCACGCCTGTATACCCCGAAGGGGTAGGCAGAGTTGAACATATAGTACACCCACATTTCGCCAGTTATGTTGTAAGTCCCAATGTAATAGGGGGCGAGCCTATTGCCATCAACCGAGCACAAATCCAGACTCCGTGCTGCTACTGAGAATTACCTAATGGAAAACTCAGTAACACTTTGCCCGACCCGGGATTTGAACCCAGGACCTCTTGCTCAGCAGTTGCGCTTAGCGACCACTAGACCAACGAGGCAGTAATATTATAGGTACTTAAATAGTGTTAGTTATACGATACAGGAGAGCTTAGGGTTTTGCGTTGGTACTATAGGTACCTACTAAGTACCTAACAGGTTACTTGTCTCACGATATTCTTAACCCGTTAATTTAAAAGTCAAAGAGACCTTAGATGATCAGCATCTGATTTCAGCGTGGGCTAATATTCGTGCCTAATCTCTGAGTAATGGCGCCTGGGATGAAGCCGAGATAAATGTATACTCACGTCGGGGCCTGCGCAGACGCAGATTCGCTATCGATAGCGCTGTTCATCTGTTTGTTGATTAGAAACAAATAACGCTGAAGGTGTTTGTGGGAAAGAAATAAATGTTTAGTTATAATCTTATAATGATAATATTATTATCAGACTTCATCTTTATGATGCTATTGGTGGAACAGTTAACTGTTTGGAATGTGGCAGGTTCGATTCCAACTTGATACAGATACAAATGTTGTGTGATACGCTTGATATTTTTTTTTTAAAAACGTCGCCCCACACTAGGAATTTCTCCTGTGTCGTGGGTGCGTTTCACAAACATGAAATATCACATACACAAACACCCAGACTCGGGACAATCATATGTGGATCGCACAAATTTTTGCCCTGTGCGAGAATCGAACACGCAACCCTTAGCACAGCAGTCTAATCGCTTAGCCACTACGCCAATCAGGTCGTCAAAAAATATGAATCGTATTCACCACCAAGGAAGCAGTTAATTTTGTTATAAAACATGACTGTAGGTACCATATGAGCCGCAACAATCACGCCACCTATCCGATGGACTCATTATTATTATTAGTGACGTAATGTTTGACGACCTAAATGGCGCAGTAGCTAAGCGATTGGACTGCAGCGTTAAGGGTTGTGGGTTCGATTCCCGCACGGGGCAAATTTTTATGCGAACCGCAGATGTTTGTCCCGAGTCTGGGTGTTTGTGTATGTAATATTCATGTTTGTGAAACGCACCCACGACACAGGAGAAATACCTAGTGTGGGGCCACGTGTTAAAAAAAAACTGTGGGTGTACCTATAGTGTAAACGTACTTGATAAGTACTCCTAAACATTTACAATACCTCTACCTACCCCTTTGAACAATACAAGCATACAATGAACAAATACTCCAAGAATAGAAGAGAAAACTTCTAATCAGATTTCATCATCAGAATCACAAAAAATAGGCACAGCTCATTTTCAATCTCTTATCGTTCTCGTAAAAACCGGTACATAATTATCATTTTAACGAGAAATTATCACTGAGTATAACACAATTCAAAACTAAGATAACTGTCGATGGAATTGTATAGTTAAGTTATTGAAAGTACAACTAAGGCGGGGTTGCTTCAGCTTCACTTGACGCACACGTAAATGGTAACAATGGCGATACCAATTTTGTTTTCTTCTAGCAGCCTTTTACGAGAATGTTTTGTTTTCTACTTGCAGCCCTAATAACGTTGATAACCGGGTTATTTATGCCCTGAAACAACGCTTCATATTTTACGTTCGTGATACATCTTCTGCAAACGTTATTTTTTGACGTACGTACATATGTAACGTTGACAGACTGTTTGAAGCAACCCGGTCCATGTAAAATCCAATACTTGTTTGTTTGCTTGAACGCGCTAATCTCAGGAACTACTGGTCCGATTTGAAAAATTTTTTCAGTGCTAGATAGCCCATTTATCGAGGAAGGCCATAGGCTATAAAAAACATTTGGAATCCACGCGGACGAAGTTGCGGGCGAAAGTTAGTATTTAATATTCGAATTTTCTTGTTACTCATTATTCATCCAAATATCGATAGTAAGTCCTGTGTAAAAGGGGGCGAGCCGATTATCATTAATGGACAGAATTCGTGACTTCAGGTTAATACAGATTAAATGAAAAGTTCATAAAACGACAAAACATTTCTTTGACTTCTGAACCCTAGACATAGAGCTTAACATAACATAACATCACGCCTGTATTCCCCTAAAGGGTAGGCAGAGGTGCACATACCGTACACCCACATTTTGCCAAGTATGTTATCAGTCCCAATGTAATAGGGGGCGAGCCTATTGCCGTGAACAGATCTAAAATCCAGACTCCGTGCTGCTACTGAAAATTACCTAATGGAAAAACTCAGTAACACTTTGCCCGACCCGGGGTTGAACCCCGGAGCTCATGCTCAGGAGTCTGCTGAGTTAGACCAATATAGAGCTGTCATTTGTCGCATTATAGACTAAATGGGTTGTTCATAATCTTTATTGTATGAATATAATACATACAATATCAGACGCAAGGTCCCTGTATAGGGTGTAAACATAAGCTCTATAATCGTTAAGAAAATCGAGAAACTCTGAAAAGGTCGAACAATAATTAGCTTTCAAACATCGATAATCAATGCGATATCAGCCATGCGTCCATCACGCATCACCTGTCTCGCTCGCTCCAACTAAATTCATACTTTATCTCTGTCTAGCTTATCTGCTAGCTACGAAATTAAAAAAATAAAATAATGAGTGATATCGTTATCGCGCGGTACTATCAAGCAGCATCCGCCAGCGTATCATTTGTGATAAAATAGCATCTGTTGTGTCAATGGTCGCTGATTTCTGTTCTAATTCTGATAACGACTTGTTTTGCGCGCGTGTGTATAATCTAGATAATTTAAAAGGTAATTAAGCATATTTTTCCAAGAATTACTGTCCCCTATTTCAATGTTAAAAACAAATGATACAGCCCAATGATTAAAAAAAGTACAGATATGTTACTAGCGCGCTCAATTGAAGACTCGAAAAGGGGACAATTGTAGTCTTGGGTAGTACAATTGTTGTCCGATATGTCATAGGATTAGTGCAGTTCAGACTCAGAGTTCGGAACACTTTTCTCGTTCCTTTTATTAGCATATGACGTATCTATACTTTTTGTCATAATATATCATTGATACCGCCTCTTTATTTTTCCTAAC
Organism: Abrostola tripartita; assembly: GCA_905340225.1. Taxonomy (NCBI): domain Eukaryota; kingdom Metazoa; phylum Arthropoda; class Insecta; order Lepidoptera; family Noctuidae; genus Abrostola; species Abrostola tripartita. Next base: position 13,388,833 of record HG996488.1, read on the forward strand.
GTTATAATTTCTTGCTTGATTTCTCACTGCTCATATTATAATACCTATATTATAATTGCAGTCCCAGCTTAACAGAGAGCACACCTGTAATTTTGAATACACTTCTGTTCTATTATAGTCCTGGAAATATTTAACCCTCAAAACATCTCTTTTTCTTCCATGCTACGACTCTTTATTTTCGCCCATAAAAGTATTACTGAAAGGTATCTACTGCGATGTTTTTTTTTAATATTTCAGTTTATTTAGTTTCAAGTTATGGCTAAATTTTGGTTTTAGGTTAGGTTTTTATTAAATTTATGAACAATAAAATTAAATGTGCTTTCTATTATCAAGTTTGGAATTGATGCCGATAAATATCAATATGCTACAGAGGTTTAACCCGTCCACTTTTACCCAAGTTTACTCAGCCCTATGTTTGTGCAACCAACACAAGTGATCATTGCACGACACATATACTCTTCTTTAATAAAATGTGGTTTCCATACAGATAATGTATTTTTTTCATTAAAAAATGAACACAATCGACCCTTAAGTGTAGTTTCTTAATCTCGACGAGATAACAGCTGACCCCCGATAAACCTTTCCTATGATAATCAGATATGGACTCACGTAACCGTGTTATGACATGACCGAGGTCACGTTGGCTGGAGGGTAGGCAGTATGGCAGCTCCTGAAGGTGATTAGACCATAGACAACGGCAAAGAACTAGACGAATAGAAGAGTAATATAATGAGAAAAAATTATGGGGATGACATAATTATGTCATAGGTTGTAGTCGAAATATTGTCATCACCATTTTTCATTAAATTCGGTTAAGCAGTTTGTCACTGGTCTAGGGAAGATAGTCTCGTTGAGAAATACTGTTGATAATCTGTGCAGTATCTAAATGTATTTCTGTTGTCTATTGGGTAAATGGTGCCGTGTGGTATCCGGCCTAGAATCGACCACCCCCTTTCCTCCCGTGGGTGTCGTAAGAGGCGACTAAGGGAAAATCCAGAAGATGGGCAGCAGCGTCTTCTGTAACTTCACCACCAATACTGCGATCCCAAAGCCGCTTGCCAAGCGTGGGGATTATGGCAACCCCCCCGCTTAAACGGGGAGGCCTATGTTCAATAGTGGACGTCTTTTGGCTGATGATGATGATGATGATGATTGGGTAAATGTGGAGGTTATAGTGAAAGGAACCTGTAATCTCTTTGGGAAATATAGGAGTGATGACAAAAAATCTTATTCATTAAAATATAATTCTGTAGATATAATAATAATAATAACAGCCTATAACTGTCCCACTGCAGGGCAAAGGCCTCTTCTCGTATAGAGAAGGATTGAGCACTGATCACCACGCTAGCTCACTGCGGGTTGGCGATTTCAGATAATTAAATCCAGGTTTCCTTACGATGTTTTCCGTCACCGTCAGTCAGTGGTGTCTTAGAATATCTAAAAAAGTATTTATGACATTGAAAAAGTCACATTGATACTTGCCTGGGTTTGAACCTGCAACCTCGTGCATAGAAATCCGGTATGACAACCACTAGGCCACCACGACATTTTTCTATTATTTTCGAATTCTGTAGATACTTAAATAAAATAAGGGCATCGAAAATACCCCAATAAAAGAGATGTGACATCCCGACAAATATTCTTAATTCGAAAGTGACTATTATAATCTCTGTTAATTGTATTTTGACTGCCAAACCACTGAAATAATTTTGATGAAAGAAGAGCGCTTGAACTTTTTTTTTCGGGGTCTTATGCGTCACCGGATAAAAGGCGAAACTCTTTGAGCCTCTAGCCAAGCTTCATCGTCATCATCATCAGCCCTTTGCAGTCCACTGCTGGACAAAGGCCTCTCCCAATGTACGCCACAAAGCCCGGTCTGCTGATTTATGCATCCAGTCATTGCCTGCCCTCTTATGTAAGTCATCTTATATAGCCAAGCTTAAACATTAGAAATGGGCTGCCTAAAATACCAGGTAAGCAACAGTAAAAAAAAACGGAAGAAGTCACGGGCGGAAGCTAGTCCGTAACAAAAGAAAAGTATAAAAACTTAAAGCAGTTACATCATATTTATAACTTTAAACATTGACGTATACAATACAAGAATGTTTTATTATTTACGAGTACACACGAGTTTAGCACGTTTCTCTTGATAAGTGACGTGTCGCGGGTTCGATTTCTGACCCTGTTGAATAACCGTTGAATTCTTTGATATTTTTATGACAGGTGCATTTTATTTTACACCCTATTATAGAACATTATAAGGAACATTTTTGTCTGAGTTTTAAATTATTGTTAAGATCACAGTATCTTTTATAAGCTGCACTTTAACAAGTATAAGTATGTACTATATTAGATGATTCCAGACAGACGGAGACATCAGTCTCCAGTAAATTGCAAAAACAAAGAAAACTTGAAATTGGACGGCCACGAGCAGCGACACGGTAGCTCAGTTGGTAAACCGCGCCACGGATCAGCGAAGTTCGTGTGTTAGAATACCGCTCGTGGCCATAATTTTTCAAATTTCCTAAATTTGAAGCTAACATGGGCAAGTTGTCGTTCATTGTGGCGTTCTAAGGGGGAGGCCTTTGTTCAACAGTGGACGTCTTCCGGCTGACGATGATGATGGTAAACATGCTAAAAAGAACTTGAAACTAGTTGACTTCACAATAGGTTTTAAATGATTATTCTTCTGTAAGTTATGTTGCAACAAGCTCCTATTACTTTTAAAACTAAGTAGAGCTGCTACGTGTCTTATCTTTGAAACAGTATCGCTGAGACAAAGCATGTAATGATGTAAGTAATGCATTTGTAGTACATAACCCTTATCGCGGTGTTATCGTTAAAAATTTGTTACATAGTAATTAGAATCCGGGTGTGATACATGTTGCTAGCTAGCTACCAGCCCCCTTACCATGAACTCTTAAAGCAGGACAGTTTAAGACGTGGAAGCGAGACGCTCGCTTTCACTACGTAAACTGTCCTGCTTTAAGAGTTCATGGTGAGGAGGCAGATCGCCAAGTGTCCCTAATATTATGAAGGCGAAAGTTTGTGAGTGTGTTTGTTACCTCTTCACGCTCAAACGGCTTTACCGATTTTGATAAAATTTGGTATGGAGGTAGCTGGCAACATGGATTAACACATAAGCTTTTTATTTCGAAAAATGTAGCGGGTAACACGACGGGGCGTGGCTAGTTGTATATATTAAACAATTAATTATATTCAGACAATTTTAATTTTAATTGAAGGAAACCATCGTGAAGAAACCGGCACATCTGAGAGATTTTTTTAATGGTGTGTAAAGCTACTGGCAAGATACAGGCACTGCTTAGTTTGGGGTCCGCCGACAAATTTATCCTGTAATTTTAATTTTATGACTGTATTATTGAAATCGGTTTAATCAAAATCTCAACTTAGTATGTACGTACACAAAGGCTTTAAAGTTTTTAGTATAGTGGTATAGTATAGTTATTTTTGGCGATTTGGCGATTTGCGCGTGCGCACATATAACATATAAAACAACTCTACTTATAACTAGTACTAACTCTTATCAAAATAAACATAACTATAGAAGGATAAACAACTGTCTCCCGATCCGTATTTTTCCATACGAACATTGATCGCAATCCAATTCATATGACATAATTAAATACAAATTTATATTATACGTCACATAACGATGATTCGTCTCTCATCTGAGAGATAAGCTGGTGATAACGCAGATAGACCCCTTAATGGACAGTGTTGTCTTACTGATAAGATACGGGTAATGAATCTGGTGAGTTTGGTATATGCTTGGTTTTATTATATTCATTGGCAGTTGTATGTATTTTTTTTATGGGTCAAGCCCACCACTCATGCCCATCATTGTGACTCCTGTAAGCCAGGATCTACAATGATAACCATTGAGAACCATCGAGGCTATGAAGCTCGAGGCGTCCCAGAAAATGACTAGACTGTCTTGGAACCCGCAACGAAATTAATCATAAAAGAATATATAGGAGGAGTAGGAATATTAATTTAGTTCTCACTTCCCACCATAGCACAGCATAGTTGTATGTTTGTGTATGGAGGGATTTCATCACGGTTAATTCTCAAAGGTTGGCAGAAAGGCTTACTTCACCTCACATGCCAGAAAGTACCTACCTATGTTACCCTCGTACGCTTAACATAGGTCAGGCAAAATGGTACTGTGTTTTTCCATTAGGTAATTCTCAGTAGCAGCACGGTGCCTGGATTTGAGCCCTGTTGATGGCAATAGGCTCGCCCCCTATTACATCGAGAACTATATAACATATCCAGCGAAATGAGGATGTACTTTGCAGTCACCTCTGCTTACCCCTCCGGGGAAAACTTTTAGATTGGGTACAATTTTTTTTTACCTTATCAAAAAGGAAATAGAACTGTAAATATTTGCAAGTGTTTAGTAAGCTCTTGATAGCAACCGATTTTAGCACTTTTCGACCCTGAATTCGAACCTTATGCTTTGCGAGCACTAGACAATCGAGCAGACAATTTTAGTAGTATTAGTTAAATACTAAATAGCTATCTACCCAAATTATACATTGTAATTTAACACACATTTCGTATATTTAGGTATACAATATAATGTTGCAATCGGACGTGGATAACCGTCACTATCAGAGGCCTGTCGCCATACCATGAGCTCTTAATGCAGGACAGTTTACGATGAGGAAACGAGACGCCGCTACGAGCAGTGTAATGCGGCGTCTCGCTTCCACATCTTAAACTGTCCTGCTTTAAGAGTTAATGGTAAGGGGGCTGATCCCGTGAATATTACGATGAAAAGCTTTATCTTTGTTAATGATAATAATACTAGTAACTGTACTATTGCAAAGGTCTTCCCGTACAGATAGGAGAAGAACATACAACCACATTTTTCAGACTAATTGGTGTTGATTTTGAATTGAAGTCTGTTAAATCTTGGATCACTTTTATACTCGTCACTTAGTGCTAGTTAAAAATAGATTTGATGTTCGACTAATTGAAACATAAAAAAACATAACATAACATCACGCCTGTACCTATTCCCGAGGGGATAGGCAGAGGTGTACCTTTAGTAGTACACCCAGATTCCGCCAGTTATGTTATAGGTCCCAGGACACCAGGTTGTTTATCAACCATACGATAAAACGAAATCGAAAAAGAACCTAATCAACTTTTTATGGTAAAAACACTTTTGCGGACTTAATTCTTCTTACTCTGCGTCCTTACCACTGAAAATAAAACAGCTTTAAAACGTATCTAGCGTTAATTAAATACGTCAAAAACAAAGTAAACTGTAACGGTAGTGGAGTCGATTATTTACCAAAATAAATTAACTGCAGCTAATGTGAAATCTCCGGGCATGCGCATTTAGGAGAGTGTCCACAATCAGACGGTACGGGAAACGTCACTCTATCACTTGTTCTTCTTAGATTTCTTACATAGTAAAACGTCTTAAATATTCTTAGAACATAATAATTTAGACGCTCCTATAATTTGAAACAATAACTTGAATTAATGTTAATTTTTTAAAATTATTTGCCATACCTACCTTATGTAAAATATTAAAAAAAAAATATCTTAACATGTCAAGCTACTTATGTTGCTGACTGTACTAGGTCTAACTGACTATCAATTTTATAACAGGCTACTATGACTGGTATTTTTTATTAGCCTGGTTGATGCCCCACTACTGAGCATTATCCACCCCTTTATTTTTCCACAAGTCCAAATAAAACCTTTTTTCTTTATATAAAGCCTTTTCAGTCGCCTACATCAAGACTCTAGCAACCAATTTAAAATATAATTCGAATAAAGGGAAGTAAAAAAAGAAATGATAAGTATTGATAAGAAAATTTTCGTAATTTCTGAATGAACTCTGGCTGTCTGTTTGTTACTGTATTACAAGTAAATTACTAAACCGATTGTAATGAATTTTTGCATTATAATAGTTTACCTCTTAGAAAAGTATATCTACAACTTAACTTTATGTAAGAAGTAGTAGCTGGAATATTTAAAATAAAGCTTTTGCCGTACCACAATGAAAACAACACAAAACCTCAACTTTCAGATTGTATCTGGCCACCTATTACCCGCCGCGATTAAACAATAGCCGTATAATCGAAAAAATAATTCGCTCAATTTGTCCAACCGCCTGAGTGATGCCCGCCCAATTTATACTAACAGATAGAGATGCCCTGATTGTTAACTACGCACCCAACGTAATTAGTACTATTTATTTTGGTCGGGTTATCACGACGATCGCCCCGAACAATAGGAAAGTTTGAATTTTGAAATAATTCGATTACGGAACCGGTGATAGTGATTGGTCGATGTTAATTATTTTAGTTTTTTTTTCGGTACTCGACTAGTTTGTTTTAATGCTTTTGTTATCTTTTGGGGAAGATTAAACTGTTTTAAAGTTAGTTGGGGATTTAATTAAGTTTGGTATAAATTGGTTGGTCTTTTTGTGAACTCAGTGGCTGAGAGATTGGACGGTTGCGCTATGGGTTGTGGGTTTGATTACCGCACAGTCCCACAATGTTATTAACTTTAACTATATAATCTATGACATAATTATGTCAATCCCATACATGTGTCATTCGATTCTGTTCTTCTACTTATATTTATATAGCATGTGGTCACTTGCCTAAGACTATAATACTATACCTAATAAATAATACCACAGTCTATATTAATATGTATTCCCGACTGTGCCAATTCTTGTGTGATTCGCCGATATTTATCCTGAATCTGGGTGTTTCAAGTATACAATTATTAATTACAAGCTTCCGCCCGCAACTTCGCCCGCGTGGATTAGAATGTTTTATAGCCTATAGCCTTCCTCGATAAATGGGCTATCAAACACTGAAAGAATTTTTCAAATCGGACCAGTAGTTCCTGAGATTAGCGTGTTCAAACAAACAAACTCTTCAGCTTTATAATATTCTATATTATATAGTATAGATGTAGTGAACACCTGTATCACAAATAAACAAATGATTTGATCAAATATTTGGCAAACACATCCACAATACAAGAGAAATTCCTAGCGTAGGCAAAACAATTGAATACTTAACCCCTCACGGAAACTACCTCTAAACAGTAGCATAAAAATATTAAGTTCCAAAAAAAAAAACTGTTCCACCATCCAGTCTTCACAACCCAATAGTCTGGACTTCAACAGGCCACCTGTAATCGAGGTGACGTTTCGACCACCCGCGCGCTACCGAGAACCACACGTGTCGTGTTGGGTTTCACTTGCATAAATATCTGATGGTTTATTATTAAGTAAGGACATGTGTATTATGTGTTAGTGTATCTGACGTGTGGGAAGAATGTATGTTATGTTTGTTTGAGGTGTTTGAAGTACTATTAACCCTTTAAGCGCCACGGTCTTCTATAGAGGACATACGCCACCGCGCCCACGCCATAACTCTACCAGGCGACAATATCAAATCGTAAAATGTGTGTAATAACAAACAATAATCGTAATAAATGTTACGATTCAATATTGTCTTCTAATAAAGTCGTGGCGTGGAAGGCACGAGAACGCTTGTCTTCCATACAAGACAGGCGCTCAAAAGGTTAATGAAAAATTGTGTTCTAATTACAGGAAGCTAGCCTGCTTTATATAGAATATGAACTACTAGTAATACGGTTATTAGTGAGACTCAGCGTAGTGTGGGTTTGATAGTTCACCCAGGCCTTCATATGTTTGATTTTAAAATTTGAATAGATTCATAGCTTGCATAAATAAAATAGGCATTTAATATGTCGTTTAAATTACAAAAATATATTGTATCGTATTAGGTATATCGTATACCAGCTTCCGCCGGCGACTTCGCTCGCGTGGATTCCGAATATTCTATAGCCTATAGCCTTCCTCAATAAATGGGCTATCTAACACCGAAATAATTTTTCATCAAATCGGATCAGCAGTTCCTGAGATTAGTGCGTTCAAGCTAACAAACAAACAAACTCTTAACCTTTATAATATTATGTATACATTGTTCATACCTATCTCTGAAATAAGAATAAGAATAATGATTTTGATTGGAAAAATGGTTAAGTATCAAATATACAATAAGTATAATCCGTATAATAATACCTATTGTATTTTAGTTAGTTAATAATCTAGATCATCATCATCAGCCGGAAGACGTCCAGTGTTGAACGAAGGCCTCCCACTTTTAGAAGGGTGGAGGTTGCTATAATTCCCACGCTTGGCAAGCGGCTTGGAGATCGCAGTGTTGGTGGTCAAGTTACAGCAGACGCTGGAGCTCATCTTCAGGATTTTCCCTTAGTCGCCTCTTACGACACCCACGGGAGGAAAAGGGGTGGTCAATTCTAGGCCGGATACCACTCGGCAAGAATCTAGATAATAGGATATAATACGCAAATTGTATCTAAACATATCACATTTATATTTCCTTAAGGTGTAGGCAGAGGTGTATAGAAAACCTAAATTTTTCCTGCAACGTTTTAGGTCCTACCTAACAGGGAGAAAACGTGGGGCCACTTCTTCTTATCGTATGGTTGAGGAACAACCTGGTGTCAGAGTTTAAACCGCCTGTAGGCCTCTGACATGGCTTTACACACCGTTGAAAAATCTCTCAGGTGTGCCGGTTTCCTCACGATGTTTTCCTTCACCGTTTTAGCAACTGATAACTAATTTATAGTACGCACATGAATTCGAAAAGACATTGGTGCGTGCCGGGGTTTGAACTTGGGATCTTTCACTTGGCAGTCCAACGGTCATACCACTCGGCTATCAGTGCTCGTGGGGTTCGTGGGGCCACTAACTGGACACAAGGTAAAACCAGTCCAGACAGTACATTAATCGCAAAACAGTCTTAATCCGCGGACGGCCTAAAAACGTCAAATTTACGACACGCTGTCCAATTCCATGTCAAAATTGATTATATATAAATAAACCGAATATGCAACACACGTCATAATGTTGCTACAACTCTACGGCTAGAAGCATAGCAACGTAATCACGTGTCTCATCTAACACTGAACAATTGTTCCTTAATACACAAAACAATTGAAATTAAACCTTCTCTTATACAAAAGAAGGTTCTTATTTGATTGAAGGCTGTTTCTCTCTCGACCTACGGCCTCACGATCCATTTCATCTCTTCGAAGCATAAACTACATTATAGGCGTCAATTGTTAACAACCTCTCGATTCTCGTGAACCGATAGTATCGATTACGTCGCTTATTTTCTCGCACTAGCAACTCGATTGTTTTATTCGATTCTCACCCCGAGGCTTAGATCATGCGTTATTAAAATGCGATAGGACGTGTACAATTATTTTTGAGGTGTTGTGAATTTTAGATTTTTTTGGCAGGTTTTTTATGCTTTCTCCGCTCTAGCTAAGCATAGATCAAGTTAGTTTTAAATTGACAGATATGTCAATGACATTTTGACATAAGTTAGTAAAATGACTTTATAATAAGAATTTACATACATACATAACGTCACGCCAGTATTGCCCGATGGTATGGGTAGAGATGTATTTGTATAGAACACCTATATTTCGCCAGTTATGTTGAAGGTCCTAATGTAATAGGGGGCGAGCCTTGCCATTAACCGGGCACAAATCCAGACTCTGTTCTATTACTGAGAACTACCTAATGGAAAAATCCAATAACAGTTTTGCCCGAACCGGGATTCGAACCCAGTACTTGTTGTAATGTATTGTATTATTTCTCAATTACATATTTGATCGCCTGTTGTCTTGCACAGGTTTTTCTAGTACGATTTAAGTTATATACATCCATCTGAATATATATCGTCCTCCTTTTTTGAAGTCGGGTAAAAATATTGTCCCATACATCTCAAGCCAATTATATCATCAATTTACAGTACAATTATTTATAGTTATAATTCAGTACAACGTTATTCAGAATCGATTGCCTCCTTATCCGAATCAAACGATACATAATATTTTGAGGTTAGGATTTTGACACTTGCGTTCGATATCGATTTATCTCATATGACGGATGTTATTAGTTACTGTCTATGACAATTTTAAACCTTAAGTATTTGTGTTAAGGTTTATTGTTGTTTGCAGGGTAGTGGGCGTACTTTTTATAGGCTTATTGTTTAAGGACAGTGTTCATTTGTTTTGACAGTCAGTGTTCGGTTACGGGTGACGGGTGCGATTGTGTGGAGCGTTTTAGATCGGCAGATAACGTGTACACACGGCTTTATAGACCGGACAGCTTATAGATTGTGCTTGGTGAGAAAACAGATGATTTATTTTTGCCCCGTGCGGGAATCGAATCCGTCTTTAGCTCAGCAGTCCAATTTATAGCCATTCGCCAATCAGGGCGTCAAATTATGTATTTTGCACTGTTCCCGTTTTATAAAAGTAGTTCCCAGTTTGACCCGACCTTAAAATCAACGACCAAAAAGAAAAAGATACACAACTGAAACACATTGCTCACTCTGCAAATATATCTTTACCTTTCCACATACCTTTATCTTTGCTGTAAGTATTCTAAGTTGTCCACCCTTAGTACCAGTGTATCATAAATTCTAGAACATATAGCGAGCGCGTCCGGCTGGCAAGCCGTGTTTTTGTGGCCGTTAATGGGCCGATCCACAGATAAGATAAAGTAACATAATGTTTTACTTTAATTATATACGTGTGTGTTATACATCTATTAATGATTGTTATTACTGCAGCTACCAGGTGATTAGATATATTGGGCATTGAAAAGCTTCGGTTCGTGCGCATATAATCGTTCACGATAGGTAAAAAAATTGTTTACTGTCATGTCCAATGATATTCCATAAAGTACAGATATGTCACTTGCGCGCTCATTTTGAAGACTCGAAAAGGGGACAATCGTAGTCTTGGGTAGTACAATTGTTGTCCGATTTGACATAAAACTAGTGCAGTTCAGACTTAGAGTTCGGACGGCATGTTCGTGAATCGCGCCCACGATACTGGAGAAATTTCGAGTGTGGGGCGACGTTTTTATTAAGAAATAAAATGTTTTTTTAAATAAGTCGAATTCAAGTATTCTATGATCTGAAAATTCAAGACAACATTTTAGTTCTTACCTAAGTCAAATAAATAACATTTTAAATAGTTAATATAGGAAATAACAATTAACATAGGTAATGCAAAACAGAAAACCAAATCGAACCGCAATTAATCTACAGAAATACAAAATCGTGTTTAACAGAATAACAGACCGATTGGAAACTCGATACGTTCGCCTTAATACGCGCCTACGCACTATTGTCTAAAACGCGCAACGCTGCGTACGCGCCGATAAAATCGTTTGTACCGAGAACAAAAACAGTGTGCACTGTCTTTATAAGGATTGTGAACGGATCCGAGTATCGTGCGATAGTTCTGGATTTATTTATCTTCAAGTTGTGTTCGGTGTGGGTAGGCAGGAAACTGTATTCGGTAGGGATTCCATTCTGGTGCAGATATTCGAGAATTAAGTTAGCTTTGGTATTGACAGTTCAATAAAGATGGCGGACTCGTAGCGTCGACTTCCTTTAGCAGAGAGCTAAGGATTAACAAAAAAACCGTTGCTGTTATGGTTGCGCTTGCACATGCACAGTTTCAGTCATTTTACTCAACGGTTAAGAGCTCAATTTAAACTCTACTCTGTCTTGTTGGTTGTTAAGCGTGACTGCTGAATACGAGGTCCTGGGTTCGAATCCCGGGTCGGGAAAAGTGTTATTAGGTTTTTACATTAGAATACTCAGTAGCAGCACGGAGTCTGGATTTGTGTCCGGTTGATGGCAAAAGGATCGCCCTATGACATAAAAATGCTTTATTTTAAAACCCTAAAAACCCTATTAATTAATCCATAATATCCATACCTACTAATATTATAAATGTGGAAGTAACTCTGTCTGTCTGTCTGTTACACCTTCGCTACTAAACCGCTAGACGGATTAGGATGAAAATTGGCATGTAGAAAGTTTAGGACCCAAAAAGACATAGGATACTATTTTTTTTCTATTCATCCCTCTAAGCGTTTTAACGCGGGCGAAGCCGCGGGCAAAAGCTAGTAATTAATAAATAGTAATTCAATTGAGTCTGCGACGTAGTGACGTCACAGGTTCCTATTGCCTTACAAAATTTATGGAGGAATAGCGTTTTGACAGCTCATAAAAAGTACGTCAATTGTTTGGTGGTCAACTAACCAATTCTTTAGCACTTATCAAAAGCTATTGTTTCTTAGTATTGTTTATTTTTTCATAACCAATCACCTTCCATGGCACTAATTAGAAACGTTTACGTTTGTACAATACTTATCTACAGTATAGCCGAAAGGCAGATTTTATCATAGTCATTAAGCCATAGTACCCATACGGTTGCCACCTGTACTGTATAATATAGTATCGTACGATATTTAAGCCAATTTTACTGTTAAATAAAAAGATATAGGTAGTATGGAATGTAGAAACTGATTTTAATATTAACATTGCAAAATCAATTGCTGCGATTTTTTCGAATCAGACTATTTTGAAAGTACACGAACAGGTATTTAATGAAAAATATAAATATAAATTTTTGTCAACATTTTCCAAAAATACCTACTACATGTTACCGATTTAAACAAAAAAAAGTGTTTCTTCAAATTAAACCGGTGACAACCCTAAGTACCAACCTTCATGTATACGTCGTTATACGTCAAAATGGCCGACAATTTGCTTACACACGTCAATTTTGTATAAACACTTATTTAAACATATTTCAAAATAAGTACCTAACTACCTAGTGTTGTCAAAAAGCCGATTTTAATCTTTTGAAATTATCGAGTAATCGACGTTACGCTGCGCTCGCGCCGGATGCCAGACCAAAGCTTTATGACGAAGCAAAGTTAACTAAGTACCCGCAATAAAATATTTTTGCTCTTAATCCAATGCAATAAGGTCTATTATTTATTAAATGGTTAGCATTATTTATGTCTGTCTGTCTTTGTGTCATAATAACAGTAACCTGTCATAGTGTGACATTTTCACAGATTATAATCGCGCTATTAACCGACTGTGCGATGGAATAGATGATAGAAAGATGGTTTATTTAAATAGTGGACATGTTTTTTTTATCTAATGGTACTTGCTATGTGTAATGGAATGTTTTTTACAGTGTAACTATGTAACGGTTTTAATGATACAACATCAAAATCTGAATTACAAAGTAAAAAAATTCGGTGTGATTACACGCGGATCGCCACGTAACAATGGAGTTTTTTGCCGGATCTTCTCCTAAGTAATGACACTTTGGAAACGCGCAATAAGTGCTTATTAACGTTTTAAAAGCAATTTTTATAGCCTATCTATATGGAAAAAAAATGAACATATTTTATGTAAGGAATTTTACCATAATAAAAAAAAAACATTCAGTTAACTATAATTATTTCTTAAAATAAATAACGCGTAAAATAACCAAAAAAAACACCTGAAATCTAATTAAAAAAAATGATAATTCACGTCGCAAATTCCGAATTGCGATTCAACTTCAAATCTCACTTCACATCAATACAACAACGTCGCCATCTATTGGTCATAACAACATAACATTGAAAGTATTGTTTCACCCCGACCAACAGAGGTCGCTTTACTAAATTTCAGTTTTCTCAATACCAAACGATTGTACCTGACTTATGTGATTGCTTAGCCTTTGTTCGGCGTCCGATCGATCAATTTACGAAGCATTCATATGATTTAAGGGCTGGCGAAGGGTCGTGCCGATTGACGATAGAACAGCCCCAGCTTATAATTAATTTTTGTATTTGTTAGCCCGCCTGTCTGAACTATAAAACTAATAAATGTTGCGTTTGATTTAAAAGCTGTTTTGTGATTGTATTTGCTCTGTATGTGTTGTGACGTGCAAAGAAGTGTTAAATGGTTTATGTATTGTTTAGAAGGGTGTGCTTGTGATCGGAATGAACGAATGTAGTTTCAGCAGTGAAAAGAAATTTTGGTGTAGAATGCATGTCTGATTTAAAGAAATCAATTTGATAAGGATTGAATGATCGGCCAAGAAGTCTTCAACAAGTTAGAAACCTTGAAAGAGATTTGTGATGCGACTTTACTATTAATTGTAAAATAATTAAACGGAAAAATATCATACTTATACTGTAATCATTCACCCAAAGCGAGCGGAAATGTGAATTAAAATCTCACAAGCCCGACCTCAATATTAAACACTCAGACCAAGTGTTGGAATGCACAAAATAAGTAATAAGACAATTACCTGTTGGCAAATGTTACCGATACGAGGCTCCACAATCGGCTCACCAGCTCGCAATCTTACCATCGGTAATTTGGTAATAAAATGAAAATACGTTCGCGTCTTATCTATAATCCACTCTATATAAATATCCTTCACTATATAAACATTCGCGAAACCCTTTGAAACATCCCAACCAACACATCCAACCAAACAAATATGAACCTTTTCGACCAAATTGAAACTTAACAGTCATTATCGAACGTTAAGTACTCGTTCGAAAGCCATAAGGATCAATATTCTTTGATCGTCGAATACCTGTTCTCCTTTCGCGAATTCGTTTCGATTTCGCGTGGCTGCAAATTTAATTTTCTTTAATAAGCTGCTTATACTGGTTTCAGTGGAGAAGTGGCTTTACAGTTGGAGGTATAGGGTTGTATATCGAAGGTTCTGGAGGCTTGTGTTGGAAGGCATGTATCGCGATAGAGAGCATGTTTCATCGGTGCTGATGCAAGTGCTGATAGGGGCCCCGCCCATGCTTTTTTCGTGGTTTCTCCTAAGTAACAATGGGGTGATCTGCTAACTAAATAACGAGTGAGATACATCTTGAGGAGGCGATGTGCGAGAACAATGTTCGCTTTTATTTTCTTCTGATGCTGGGCGCTCTGATGGGATGGTTCGACGAAACGAAACGTGTTTTATTTTTATAGCGGTTTGTTTTAAATGATTGAAGGATGGCAGCGTGAGTAAGTTTGAAGCTTTGGTATTTTATGGTATTCTTGCGTGTTCATATGATTCTTATGAGTAAACATTTCCCCCTATGTATTGTTCTGTTTACTTTTGAACTACTTACTATACGGACTGCCTCGTTGGTCTAGTGGTCGCTAAGCGCGACTGCTGAGTAAGAGGTCCTAGGTTCAAATCCCGGGTCGGGCAAAGTGTTACTGAGTTTTCCATCAGGTAATACTCAGTAGCAGCACGAAGTCTGGATTTGTGCCCGGTTGATGGCAATAGGCTCGCCCCCTATTACATTGGGACTTACAACATAACTGGCGAAATGTGGGTGCACTATATGTTCACCTCTGCCTACCCCTTCGGGGAATAGAAGCGTGATGTTATGTTATGTTATGTACTTACTATAATTTGTAGCCCAAAACAAGACAGCGATAATTTTGATATTGCGATTTAGGTAGGTATAGATATATTGCGTTTTAGGTTGTATGGTTATCTTCTAACGGTTAATAGGCCTCAAACACGAGCAAAGCACTTCTATAACGAACGAAGCAGATAATTTTATTTTAATTTCTTAATATTATTGTTATTTATTTATTTTTATTTTTTTTTAATTTCTTAATATTAAAATATTTTTTGCCTTATTCAATTTTTTTCCTGCTTTATTGCAAATATCTAAAATACCAACACCCAGAATTGGATAAAATATCTAAAGGGTAATTACACGAACATTGTATTTACCTGCAATTAGGGTAATTACAGAAAACTTTGCATCATTTGGTTTTACTACGAAAATGTAATGAGTAAGGTGCTATATAAATTGGGGCTCGCAGCTATGTGGATACCCCGTAGACAGTTGATCTGCGTGGTTAAGCCGTGCTCGACGCGGTCAGTCTTGTGATGGGTGACCATTTTCACATGTCAAGACCCCACCGTGCTTCGGAAGGCACGTTAAACCGTTGGTTGAGTCGGTCTACCGTCCCATCGGACTATGAGAGCGAAGGAATAGGGATTGCACCTGTGTCTGCGCGCATACTTGTGCACTATAATATCCCCTGCGTAGTAGGCTGAATTTTTTATCTTTTTTGGGCAGAAAACAGAGAGCTAACTATATTGTAAAAAGCAGAATGGTAAAACAGGATTTTTGGCAGAAATCAAAGTTATCTGTTTACTTGAGACTTCTTTCAAAATTGCAAAAGTTCATTCAGAATTTCAGTTTCAAAGTACGGTACACCGAATTAGCCTTTACAATCAAGTAACCAAACTACAACAAAAAATAACTACGTAATATAATCTAGCGGCGGAAATACAATAACCTAATTGGTAATTGTATTTTTGAGCCGTTTGTGGTCGAAACATTTGGACCATGGGGTCCGAGCGCTCACGCGCTGTTTAGAGACATAGCGAAACGGTTAGTTGAGTCTACACGTGACCAAAGGGCTGGTGCATTTTTTGGCCAAAGAATAAGCATTGCTATTCAACGTGGCAATGCTGCCAGTCTTTTGGGCACGTTACCAGTTGACATCGATGGGGATCAATATTATGATGCTTTTTAAATTTTTATATTTGTATGTGTAGGTATTGTTTTTAATTTATGTTAGTTTTAAAATGTAAATAATTGTAAAAAAAGAATAATTAATAAAAATACTACGTATTATGTTAAGAAAATGCACATGATATTGTAAATGTAACTTTGTATTTCCTTGTAATGAACTTGAAGAGTCTTAATTACATAATCACTATCACTACATAGTATAAAACAAAGTCGCTTTCTCTGTCCCTATATCCCTATGTATGCTTAAATCTTTAAAACTACGCAACGGATTTTGATGCGGTTTTCTTTAATAGATAGAGTGATTGAAAAAGAAGGTTTATATGTATAATAACATAAATTAAATAGTGGAGAAATTCTTATAATATATATTTTATACCCGTGCGAAGCCGGAGCGGGCCGCTAGTAATAAATAATAGGAAGTTATTGGGAATATAGACTTTATGAAAGAAGAATATTATGAAGAGCAATGATTAACAAGATTGCTTTGTTAAGAATTTGTCTTTAAAAACTACTTTATTCGGTCCTGCTTGTTGAAATTCATATAATTTGAGAACCACTTACGTTTACCAGCTCGAGTGAACTGCACCTATTAATCTTTGAAGGAGTAGGAAAAAGTATACTTATATCAGTAGTTTCTTCAGCGTTTCTGTTCGTCACAATGCCTAAAACTGGTGAGCCTATTACACTTCTTTGGGGAGATTAAATTCTAATAAATTCAAAGCATGGACTATTTATTATTGCAAGCCTTCAAAGATTTACAAATACCTACCTAGTAGAACCCGGATAATAATATCAAGTGTTGAAAGACGAACGACAAATCCCTAGCAATCATAAGGAAACTTCGCATAATACTATTATCGTAGTTCCATGTATAATTTTCCGTTAAATTTGTCCTTTTATCCTCAGCTCGAGTTTTAATTAAGCGTAAGTATTTTCCTGGTTTTATCGCCTGTTTGTTTGCTTCTAAAGTGTGTGATTAAAACTATTTGATTCACAGAACGAACGTGAAGGAAAACCGCGTATTATAAGTGTTAATGAGTAGGTTATAGGGTACAGGTCACTTGTTATGGTGCTTAGTGATTCGAGTTGGTTTTGCAATAAGGTTGCTTGATTTTGGCGGAATATAGTCCTGTTTTGGAGTTGCAACTGGACCGTAAGACGCAGCGTTGGCAGGCCTCCCACTAGGTGTACCGATGACATCGTCAGAGTTGCGGGCAACCGGTGGATGCAAATGGCACGTTGTCGTTCATTGTCGCGTTCTAAAGGGAAGGCTTTTGTTCAACCGTGGACGTCTTCCGGCTGGTGATGATTGGAGTAACAAATAAAAGGAACAATTTTGAATCTATTTTTATGAATTATGTTCTGGAAGCTGCATGTGTTTAATAGTCTTAATAAAAAAACAACATAACATCACGCCTGTATTCCCCGAAGGGGTAGGCAGAGGTGTACATATAGTACACCCACATTTTGCCATTTATGTTGTAAGTTCCAATGTAATAGGGGGCGAGCCTATTGCCATCAACTGGGCACAAATCCAGACTCCGTGCTGCTACTGAGAATTACCTATTGGAAAACTCAGTAACACTTTGCCCGACTCGGGATTTGGACCCAGGACCTCTTGCTCAGCAGTCGCGCTAAGCGACCACTAGACCAACGAGGCAGTCTTAATCAATTGTACTTAAGTTATATTTTCCGTATTGATGCATCAATTACCAACACTAACCATTCTCCATGTGGTTTTATAGCTACAAGATTAGGATAGATTCCTGCTTTCCATCGAATTACATTTGGAATGGGAAATTCGTCTCGACTGTAATGGCCCATTACGAATTTAAGAGTTGCTCTTAAGTGTAAGTAGGTTTTTTCATTAGCCAGTAATTTATCTTGCCTGTTTTAATCATGTAAATATACCTGGCCGGTTTTATGCTTGGGAAAGGAGAGAACGATAATGTTTTAGCGAAATAGAAGCTGATATTCCAACGCAAAGGATTAAGCTCAAGCTGACTTTTTGTAATTTAAAATTAACCTAATACATGAGTAACTTGACTTGACATGTGTTTGAAAAGCTATCAGAATACTGATGGTGAGTGCCTGAACTTAATTTTCCCTTCAATGTGGTTTACCCATTGTGGATGTTCTGTTCTGCTGCATTTAAAAACTGAGTAGGTTCTGAAAACCAAAGGTATTTCTTTTAAATAATCGTATACCTATATTCATCTATCTATCATCATCATCATCAACCAAAAGACGTCCACTGTTGAACATAGGGGGGGGGGGTTGCCATAATTCCCACGCTTGGCAAGCGGCTTGAGGATCGCAGTGTTGGTGGTGAAGTTACAGAAGACGCTGCTGCCCATCTTCTGAATTTTCCCTTAGTCGCCACTTACGACACCCACGGGTGAAAAGGGGGTGGTCAATTCTAGGCCGGATACCACACGGCACTATAACCTGCTCTACCTCTAAAATCACCAGCTAACAACATGGGAACAAGAAAGAACTTACCAGAAATCAGAAGAATTTGGTCATAATTAAATCCAAACTCCAAAAGCTCAACTAAAAGTTACGATAAAAGTAACACCCAGCAACTCCATTGGAGCTGTTATCAAGGAATTATCTTCGAAAGCAATATAATTATTAGCTCAGCGGTCAGTTTCTCACATAAAACACAGATGGCGCTGACAATATTCCCGCCAAACCAGTTCGACATCATGGCTGATGGGAGGGGCCTCGCTAGCGTCCGCCCCCCCGGCTTACTTTAACTTGGATTATAAAACTTGATATGACGTAAAATATCTAGTATGTTAAGTTTTTAGTCGTTGATAGGTAGGTATTTATCTGTCTTTAGAAACTTGGATTGGATGCTGTGTTGTGTTTCAATAGTTGATATGTAATTATGAAACAGAATTTCGATTTTAATTGTCTTAATTTTTTTATGTTAAGAATTTACACTAACAAAGGATGTTTCCTTTTTAATTATTATGGGTAAGAACCCAAAAAATATAAGCTTACATAAGTGCTTTAATTTCTATTAAAAATGTAGGTACGCATAAAATAAAATATTCAAATCTATTTTTCCAACCAGACTTGTTGATAAGAAAACTGAAACAAAATCCCATTTAGCTAAATAATTGATTAATGATAGTTATCCTAAAGCTAGAATGAAACTTCTTTTAACTTCCTAAAATAATAATTTAATCAGAAGCTTAATTTTAGCCATAGCTTACCTTGTTTTAAGCTTAAGATTTCTTACATGGATAGATAAAGTAGATAGTTTAAAGTTTAAACATAACACCTACAAAAATAAATACCTTCCTATAATATAGCCAGCTACCCTATAAGTTAGTATAAAAACACCATAGCAATTTCCCTTAAAAATCCGAATGAAAAGCAAATTTTCCGGATATTGTCAACAAAGTGATCCGTGTACCATTGATCAATGATGTACGATGTTGTACAAACAAATTAGCACCGCCAGAGACTTGACAACACCCTTATTAAGAAATGAATCGAGACAGGACCTTAGGGTTGGCGAATTTGGAAAAAAAAGTCTTGAATTTTTTGTTCGAAAATTTTATTTAGGCTGAACGCGTTAATTCTGTTTTTAAGTAAGTCTTTCTACTGCCTATTAAATAATGTAATTAAATGTCTAACAAAAAATTACCTATTACAAAATACGACTGTAATTAAAGCGAAGAATTTGGAAATTCCGTTCCCAATTTCAAGTCCATCGTATTGTGTAATGTATAACACAGTGACCGTCAATTAAATATAGTAATAACTTACGAGCCGTTGATAGCAAATAAATACTTTAGTCCGTACATTTCAAAACAGTTCGCACGACGACAACACCAACAGTTTATTAATCGTTTTTAAACTGTCAAATCCTTTAACAAAAACCCAAACACCCAATACATGTGTTTCATCTCCGATTAACTCAGTACCAAACAGCCAGTCACACGAATAAAAAACAAAATCGTGTCAACCCTACATTGGCGCGCGCCTGCCCGCGGCGTCGCATATAAATTAAGGATTTACACATAATGTTTCATTTTTCAAGTCGGTTAACGTCGCTCATTGACACGAAGCCACTCAAGCCACTGGACGGATCATGAACGATATTCAATAAGATAATAGTAATGAGTTTACATTCGTATTTTATGGCGTATAATGGAATATTAGGGGAGCAAAATATTGATTTAGTTAGAAGATTTTGGTTTTCGAGTCTAGAAGAAAAATAATGACAAACTTAAATCTAGGTGGTTGTGAAAATTGCAACTAACGACCATAAAATGTCAAACTGACAGGTTTCAATCTTATGTCAGATGGCTGTCAAACTACTGTCAAGATAGCTTTATTATTACTTATGACGCCGAGGTTTCCCTTTTTCTGTTAGGCATAACTGGTCAAAGGTTTAAAACTCTTTTAAATCCTGCTTGCACGTAAAGAGTACCTACGATACTGAAGCCTCATGTTTTTTTTTTTTTAAAACGTCGCCCCACACTAAAAATTTCTCCTGTATCGTGGGTGCGTTTCACAAACATGAAATATCACATACACAAACACCCAGACTCGGGACAAACAAATGTGCATCGCACAAATTTTTGCCCCGTGCGGAAATCGAACCCGCAACCCTTAGCGCAGCAATCTATACGCTTAGTCACTACGCCAATCAGGTTGTCAAATGTTCCTTATCAGTATGTCAAAAAGCTTGCCCATTTTCCGGAAAATTTAGACTGAAATTGTACGCCGAAGCTGTAAGGACAACTTTTAACAATCTCTACGGTTTAAGTTTGTTCCTATAAAAAAAATATTTGCCGATAATGTTGCCCAAGTAAGTAGTAAAGTAGGCAAAGGTTTCTTTTATAAACAGAAGGAAGTTACATTAACCACCACGGTAATTCAACGTGGGCTTTTATGAAGGTATAGGTTTTCTTATCGTATGGTTGATGAACAACCTGGCGTCAGAGTTAAAACCGCCTGTGGGCTCTGACATGGCTTTACACGCCGTTGAAAAATCTCTCAGGTGTACCGGTTTCCTCACGATGTTTTCCTTCACCGTTTTTAGCAACTGATAACTAATGTATAGTACGCCCATGAATTCGAACAGACATTGGTGCGTGCCGCGGTTTGTACTTGCGACCTTTGACTTGGCAGTCTAACGGTCACTTGGCTATCAGTGCTCTTAAAATGTCCAACCGGTATAGGTTAAGTAAGGTATAGGTGACCAAAACAAAATCAAAATCTTCTGACACAACATTTTAATGGCCTCAAACACAATCTCAGAACATCATTAAGTTAACTGCTTAAAATTCGCGATGACGTTTCCCGCGCGATTTGTAAACATGACGTCACGTCCGGTGAGGCCGCGGCGGAAATTCGACCTCCCATCTTTGAGCGGGGGGTGAGAGACTGATCTTGTTTCATGGGTGTTTGCTAATGTTTAGTTGATACTTGGCTATGATTTTCATGTAGGTACTTTTCAATATCGAATTTAATAATAATAAGTTTATTATGCATAAAAATGGTACAGTCTTGTTACAATAATGAGGTTTACAAGAAGCATTAACCAATATTACAGTTTGCAACAAACAAGTGAGTTCTGACATTCTAGCTAGGTTATAGCAATAACCTGTGTTAAGAATGTTCAGGCCTTCATTTTCCCAAGAGGTATCTTTATAGTAATAAAGATTACAGTTTGCATAGACTGTCAGTGGTGAAGCTTTCTTATTACTCAACTAATATTACAAAAGATGGATATGTTTAAGTTTGTTGGATAAGTAAAATTTAAGTTTGTTAAATGCGTGAAACCGTCAGATAATTTTTCCTTCCAGACATCTTTCGTGTGAAAAAAAGGTAGTCATTTTGACAGGTTTATACAAATCTTATAGAACACAATATCTCATTTTACTCCGATTCAGAAGTTAGTCATCCATATTCCGCAACTCCTCCAATCAAAAATCTTTGCGTAGTAACGACATCCGAACGAAAAACAATGAGACTTATAAATTAACACAATTGACAAATAAAATAAAACAAATAAAATTAAGCTGATAACAATCTAGCATTTACCAAACAAAATGTTGCCAAGCAATTTCAGTAAATAAATACGTGTACACCAGGAAAATTCACGACAACGAGAAAAAATATAATTAAGCTAATTGAAAAAAACGTCTAAAAAGCATTATAACTCACCCGTAATGCCTTCACCGTGTTTCCTAATGTTTCTCATCGAGAGAAATAAAAATGTTGCAATTAAAACTGTATTTCTTTAATGACTTTGTGGATGAAACAAAATGTAATAATTTCACGGTTAATTTTACTTTTAATTTGGTGTTTTGCTTTTTTCGGAAACCTTCGTTGCCTGTTTCTCACAAACATCCAAGGCCTGTTTCACCATCTACAAGTAAAGTGTTGAATAGTTACTTCTCGATTAACGGTAATCGGCAAGTAAAAGTTACGAGTATCTTCTATCGTATCTTAGTTACAGGCCAGTTTATCCCCTAATTAATGCTACTCAGATATTGTGAAGTTCGTATGAGTCGTTACGGGTGACTTTAAGTGGCGGTTAGTCTACTTGACACTTTACTTGTCGATTAAAAAGGCCCTAAAACAAAAAATAATTATCAAATCGTTTTTAATTATGTATTTTCTCTTTTCAGGTAAGTGTAAAGTTGTGGTTAATACTCAAACTTGTCATCAATTTAAGTAGCTGATAGCACGTGGTCATGCAAAATAATAGATAACAGGTGAGTTTGACAGAAATCGCAAATAATTTAGATTGAAGTCTTGCGACTGAAAGTGTTGTCGGACGTTTCTTCCTAGTTATAACGCTTGGAAATTAAAAGGTGGATGAATTTAAGGTATCTTATATTAAGTTGACGTAGAGGTTGACGTGGCGCGTGGTATGTACTTACCAATTGTGAAGCCTGCTACGTAAAGGCCTCACTTTCATTCTGCAACTCTATTTCTCTCCGTGTCTTGCTAGTCACTGCTTGCTGCACTGATTGGTGGGTTAGACTTGGCCGATGAAATTAAGGTTCTGAGGATGAATTGGGATGATCATCCCAATTCATGTCATCGGCCAAGTCTTACCCACCAATCAGTGCAGCGGTTAGCCAACACTGCTCATCTGTCATCACGCCGCAAGCTGTACTCTCCACACAATAGTCCACCAAATACTTCTTTACTCCCGATCACATAAACAAAAATTACCCCATTCCACACATGATTAAAAAAGACAGTATAAACAAACTTTCCGCTAGTCGACAATGCAGGAGATACCCCACTTCGCATGTTTAAGCCGAGCTGAGCTTAACTATTGTTCTGCCCGACGTCGCCCACACATAATGTGGCGCATTTGAATTGTCCGAACAGATTAAAAAGTTTGCAATATGTGAGCTCTTTTGCTGTATTGATTTCGCTTGTGTTTGTAAATGTGGTGGGCTTTTTGTTTTTTTGTTGGTATCTGTTGTGATGATGTTCTGACGGCATAAGCTGCTATTAGAGGGGTTATTAAGTTGTGTTATTGTTGACTATCTAGCAGGAACCAGAAAAGGCTGTTGGCTTTTTGGAATGAGCTTCTTCTTCTTCTTATCGTATGGTTGATGAACGACCTGGTGTCAGAGTTTAAACCGCCTGTAGGCCTCTGACATGGCTTTGGCTTTTCACACCGTTGAAAAATCTCTCAGTTTTGCCGGTTTCCTTACAATGTTTTCCTCCACCGTTTTAGCAACTGATAACTAATTAATAGTTTATAATACGCACATGAATTAGGAAAGAAATTAGACTTCAGACTTGGCAGTCCAACGGTCATACCACTCGGTTTGTTTGTTCGGTTTAAAACAAAAACACACCATGTACCAAAATTTCAAGCTTTTCAATAAACAAATCTCCTATAGCGAAGAGTGCAAGTAGAAGTCTATGTTATCTCACTTTGATAACAAAAACAATTTTAAATACTTAAAAATAACATCACGTTTTCGCTTTCAAAACTTCACGTAAGCCTACTTAAATAAGTAGCTAAACAAAATCTACCTGCCATGATCTTTCACCATCCATCTGCGATGCGTCCAAGCGTGTCGTTTCCAGCCCGGTCCCGTCCCGCCCCCGGATCGTGCCCGTGTCGCCGAGGAAATTAACACTACACGTTTCGCATACGAATTGCCCCCGTGTGTTCACGCAAAAACTTGACGCGATTGGAATCAAAATATAATCGTGTTTGTGAAATAGACGGTGTTGAGTTGAGTGTTCTGTTTTATGGGTTGGTAGTGTGTATGTATGGGATTCTTGTGGATTTGTGTATGTTATTACGAGTTAATACGTCATTTTAAAATAATTCTGCCTCGTTGGTCTAGTGGTCGCTAAGCGCGACTGCTGAGTAAGAGGTCCTGGGTTCGAATCCCGGGTCGGGCAAAGTATTACTGAGTTTTCCATTAGGTAATTCTCAGTAGCAGCTCGGAGTCTGGATTTGTGCCCGGTTGATGGCAATAGGCTCGCCCCCTATTACATTGGGACTTACACATAACGTGCGAAATGTGGGTGTACTATAATTATTTACACCTCTGCCTACCCCTTCGGGAATACAGGCGTGATATAATGTTAAAATAATTAAAATAAAGTGGCTTTATAGATTCTTTGTGACCTACTTTTGAATCCAATATCATTTGTTTTGTAACATTTGACGGAATTTAATTTACGCGATTTTTGAAAATTACGACTTGATTGGCGCAGAGGCTAAGCAATTGGACTGCTGCGCTAAAGTTTGCGGGTTCGATTCCCGCACGGGATAAAAAAAAATTGCCACCCGCAGATCTTTGTTCTGTGTCTGGGTGC
Source organism: Abrostola tripartita (assembly GCA_905340225.1). Taxonomy (NCBI): domain Eukaryota; kingdom Metazoa; phylum Arthropoda; class Insecta; order Lepidoptera; family Noctuidae; genus Abrostola; species Abrostola tripartita. Next base: position 13,414,178 of record HG996488.1, read on the forward strand.
TTGTGTATGTGAATACAAGAAAAGAAAGACATAACTAGGCTATAACTGTAATTAGATTTTTTTTAAGATATTATGTTTTTTTTCAATTTCGTTGTATAGTATACGATTATACCTCAGAATTCTTGATTGGTGTCGATGTTAATTATTTCATTAATTGGCAGTGCATATTGCACTTTAAAAAAAAACAGAAAGTCGAACAAGCTACCTATGTTATTATATTTTAAGAGAAATATAAGCACACAGGTATATTATTATTAATTTATTAAAAAAAAAAACGTCGCCTCACACTAGGAATTTCTCCTGTATCGTAGGTACGTTTCACAAACATGAAATATAGCATACACAAACACCCAGACTCAGGGCCAATTAAATGTGGATCGCACAAATTTTTGCCCCGTGCGGGAATCGAACCCGCAACCCTTAGCGCAGCAGTCTAATCGCGTAGCCAATACGCCATCACGTCGTCATTATACAGTTAATAAAACAAAAATATTAATATGTAGCTAATAAAAAAAAAACAAATCGGTTCATAAATGACTGAGTTATGAGGGCACATACATAAAAAAAAAAGATCCCGACGAATTGAGAATCTCCTCCTTTTTTTTGAAGTCGGTTAAAAACAAAACAAAATGTGCATAAAATATATGCAAAGGCCAGGTGGGCTAAGAACATTTGTTCCGTGAATAACAAACATCGTATCTACTGCTCCAGTAACGAATCTGCAATACATAGTTTATTTCCCACGAACAGATACAACAAACCCCGCAATTTCTTGAAGACAACGAAAACAAAATTGTATAAATTTCGACTGCTGTATTCTGAGCTAGTTTTCTTGCTTACAAAACAAGTCGGTATCCGAGTCGCTGCGATAACGTTCCGATAACGCTACGATAACGCTGCGATCACGTTCCGCTATCGTCCGAGTCACATTGTTTGATATCGACGACGTGCACTTTCGCTTGATACGTAGGGCTGGCGCAGAGAGAAAAGTTTATTTGAAATAATGTATCAAATACTAACTTTTAAGCTATCGCGTCGCATGATATTCAAATTCATGTAAACCAATTACAGGCGCTTATGAAACGTTAAGATGCTAGTTGCACGGTTCCAAAAATATCATGCCTATGGAGAAGAACCGAAGAATAATTATAACTACAACACGGGAATTTACACGAACACAATTATTTAATTTGTCACAAGACTGTTTGTGACCACGGCCGATGCAACTCGGTCTAAACGTCAAGCAAAAATTAAAAAAATCTGTTTCTTTTTTTTTTTTTTTTTAATTCATTTATTCAGTTTTCTTAAAATTATTACAAAAAAATACTATCTGCCAAACTGCAAAACAGTTTGTCGGCAGTTATTCTCGCATACCAGGTGGGTCTTACAAATTGTGCTTACATCTTATCTACTTATATAAATATATATTTTTTACAAAATACCGGTCAAAGATTTTTATCCTAGAGATTATGGACACAATGAAAGATAATGGTTTTTTAGAATTTTTTTAAGATTACCTTTACTTTTAACATTTTTTAAAAACTCTGGAGGTAGTTCATTGATTAATGCTGGCACTACGTACTTACGGGTGCGTTTACCAAAATAATTAGCTACTTTCGGAACCTCAAGTGTTTTCTTTTTAGACAAACGAGTCGGGTACATATGTTTACGTTCAATTTTATAATGGGTTTTGTTAAATTGTTCCGTTAGAATATTTAACTTAGTTTTTAAGTGGACCGGTAGTATCTTACATAATTTTTTAAACTTACTTAACTTTTCTGTTAATTCCCGTGTTGTAGTTTTAATGTATCAAATATCTATAAATAGCCAATTAGCTATCGTGCAGATCAGTCCATCCCCCTTTACCATGAACTCTTAAAGCAGGACATTATCCGTTGTGGAAGCGAGACGCCGCATTACACTGCACGTAGCAGCGGCTCGCTTTCACAACGGAAGATGGCCTGCAATGCAAGCTCATAGCAAGGCCCCTGAAAATCAATAAAAAATCATTTAGGTGTTACTCACAGAAAAAGAAGATGACTACACACATACGTAGGAATTGAATTAATAAAAATATGTATCTAAAATAAATTCCTCAGTTTTCATTTTCTCTTTTTAACCATTTTCCTTTCACATTTTAAATAACCTGTTTTAAAAATTATTAGTGTTGTTAAGCATCTATTCAATAATTAGAATCTATTCAATTGTAAACCCTTAATTATGCATCAAAAATTGCAACCCTTCAATCGTCATGGAAAATCACCGAAGCTTAAAACTTTAATGTTCTCGACAGCCCTGCAGGGCGATGCAACTTGCAAGCGATAGTGCATTGTCCTCGATAAACATGTTATTGGTTTGATAAAATGAAAGTATATGCAAAGCTTATTTGTAAATACACTTAATTAGTGATTAAAGGTGACATGGCCTTATCAAGATATTCGTGTTTTTGTGTCATCTGTAGCAGACATCTTTGATCTATTAATATTTCATTGAAGGTTACTTTAAAGCCTTGAAATTCTGCTTTTATGTATGATAGGCTCGCCCTAGACTCTTTTGAGCCCTATTTTATTAGCCAGTCAACAATATTGTAGCAGACCAGTGTCCGAAGTACGCTTGGTATACTATTATTTAGCACTGCTCTTGAAGAGTCTAAACATGTACCTTAATATTATATGTTCCGATTATTTAATTTAATGTTAATATGATTAAAAATATTAAGCAAACTTCAAATCTTTTTGTTATAACGTCACTCGACAATCAACCTATTTTTTAACAAACAAATAAGATCATTTTGCTGTCATTGTCATCTCAAGGATAGGATGCTGGAGCTGCTTGGATCTGATTGATGGAGATGGAAATGATAAATTGGTCCAAATCTCAGCACGATACGAAATCAGTCGCTGTATCGACGACTACAAAGCTTTAAAAAACGTAAGGTGTGAATTTTTCTGTATGTATATTGAAAGTTTTTAAAATATAAAGTTTTTTTTTAAATTGAAATGAATAAGGTTTTAGCAGTGATAGCCGAGCGAGTGGTATGACCGTTGGTCTGCCAAGTCAAAGGTCGCAAGTTCAAACCCCGGCACGCACCATAGTGTTTTCGAATTCATATTCGCACTATAAATTAGTCTGTTGCTAAAACGGTGAAGGAAAACATCGTGAGGAAACCGGCTCACTTGAGAGATTTTTCAACGGCGTGTAAAGCCATGTCAGAGGCCTACAGGTGGTTTAAACTCTGACACCAGGTTGTTAATCAACCATACGATAAGAAGAATATGGTTTAATACCTACAAATAATCATTAATTCGAAATCAGTCAGTTATTAGAAAAAGTCTAAACGACAACGGATTTTCGTTCGCAAACCTTTAACTCACAATCAAAATAATGAAAGCAAATCTTTCCACGAATAGACATAACAAACATAACATAACATCACGCCTGTATTCCCCGAAGGGGTAGGCAGAGGTGTACATATAGTACACCCACATTTCGCCAGTTATGTTGTAAGTTCCAATGTAATAGGGGGCGAGCCTATTGCCATCAACCGGGCACAAATCCAGACTCCGTGTTGCTACGGAGAATTACCTAATGGAAAACTCAGTGACACTTTGCCCGACCCGGGATTTGAACCCAGGACCTCTTGCTCAGCAGTCGCGCTTAGCGACCACTAGACCAAAGAGGCAGTCTTCCACGAATAGTATTAAAATTAATTGATTACATATTGCTATATTAATTATACTAACACAGATAATTAAGAAACAAAGTAGCAAACATTCTAAGAACGAACCATTACCTAGCCAGTGTTTTGACTCTGTGTATTTTTATCATCTGCTGAGAGACGTCTGCAACTGATAATGATATAACGTCCCTTAGCTTACAACACCGCTTAAGTCATTTTTACCAACTTTACAGGAGACGAAAAAAACTGTCTATTTTAAAAAATCTGTGGTTTTTTCTATTGCTACTCAATACATACTCTAGTTAGCGGTTAAGAAATAATTATTTATACTTATTTTGACGATTTACTTTATTTTAACTTTGTTTGTATGACTTGAGCGATGTTGTCTAATATTTTATTAGATTTAGGCGGTGTTGTTTGTGAAAATGTTAGGGATTAAGGTATTAAAAGATTATTTGTAAATAAAAGCTTTTATTAAGGAATATTTCAAGAAAATTAACATTCTTTATAAAATAGGTATCTTAACTTAAATCTTAAGAATCACATTTTTGAGATCAATTGCTTAAAGTTATTTGGTAATATACAAACCTCTAGTTAGAACGTAAACGAAATAATATTTTTTTACTTTAATAGGTAAATATTTTAAATGTTAATCTTAGTTTACTAAGTCTTTAATAAGCTACAAAGAAATAAGATATAATAGTATTAATAAAATTATAAAGTATACTCAAAATCTCTAGTCTTTAGTTTAGTTGCAGTCTTTAGTGATTGCTGTGCGGAAAGTCATCATAAAAAGAATGGCAATTAGATGGCAATACACTTTTTACACGAACCGGAAGACGCAGCGTTGGCAGGCCTCCCACCAGGTGGACCGACGATATCGTCAGAGTTGCGGGCAACCGGTGGATGCAAACGGCAAGTTGTCGTTCATTATGGCGTTCTAAGGGGGAGGCCTTTGTCCAGCAGTGGACGTCTTCCGGCTGATGATGATGATGATGATGACACTTTTTAGGTCTTGCAAATCTTGAGACTTCCGCTTTGTAATTGGTATTCTAGCTGCGTACAATTTCTGCAAACTATTTATTTGTTTAATGCTGTTAATTGGCGTGAGACGATGTGGTAACTAACTTTATACCAAATTGTGCCATTTGGTCTGTATTCTAGCATACGTAAATCTGTGACGACAGGGTCACCTGCTTTTTTACCAGGCCTTATAGATTTATAAATTAATTCTTTCGAAAAGTCTCTAAAAAAAGGATAGTCCAAATAACGAGCTTCGTAAGGCATAGGATCACTCCTAGCAGTTTTACTTATAGCCATGTATTGTATGTACATAAGCAAAGATACAATTTTATCGTTTATTTCTAAATTAATACGCGTAAATCAATAAACATTACTTTATTCTATAGCTTACCTCTTAATCTTCTAATAAAACTTCTTGCATAGACGTTTCAGCGATAAAATTCACTTAAAAATTGAATAATCACGGAGCGCGAAGTATTTTCGCGCGATAAGTATGACAGACTAACGACTTGTGCGGTGTTGCGACGCCAACCGACTTGAGCGCTGTCACTATTTTTTAAATTACGGCTTCTGATTGGCTGAAATCTATTTCATGTGACCAATGGTTCGACGCGTAATGCGCGGCTTCATCCAATGGCATTAAAATGTAAAAACCGCCAATTTTCGACTTGAGCGGTGTTGTTAGCTAAGGGACGATAAGTATTATTGTTTGCGTGTGGTCGTATATAAAAATAACGGTTTATTTATATATTGTGGCGGTAGCCCTGGCCTGATTTCTAGAACATTGTGTTGCTTAGCGTAACGAGCATTTCTTCAAACGGTTTATTAGGATGTATTTTCTCTGACACACCTCTCAAGTGAATTTCGATTTCAATCGTTCGCACTCCATGCGTTACCGAGGGTATTCGTTTTAGGGTTATGTAATAATTATGAACCCTGTCGGGTAAAGCAAAAAACTAGGAGAGATCTGTATTCTTTGAATGCAAATGTGACAGGTATAAATTGATTTAATATAATATAAAGTATTGTTTAGAAGTTTTATTAATTATTGTCTAATCAGAGACTAATTAATGATCAGCTAGAATTTTAGCAAAAGCTTTTGATGAGATTAGGGCTCTTACCATGAATGAAGAAGCGAGACGCCACACTACACTGCACATAGCGGCGTCTCGCTTTCACAACGGAATATGTCATGCTATAAGAGTTCTTGGTAAGGGGGCAGAAAATATATCAAGAAATGGTAAATGTATGAAGCATCATTTAAATCGCTAAGTAACGGCTTTTACTATTTAATATTTAAACCTCGTTTCAAGTTACAACGCCCTGTCTGTTCATTTAATTTGCATGTAGTCTCCTTCAATTGACGAAGTACACAGGCCCAAGAAACGTGTAAGTACCAATCCCTTAAATTATACCATGATCTTAACTTTTTTTGTAAATATGTTGATACGGCACCTCCCACCTTTTAAGTGGGTGACCTTTGTTCATCAGTGGACGTCTTCCAGCTAATAATGATGTGTAAATACAGCCTTTTTTCCAAAATAAGAGACCTGTAATTATCACCCACTGCTGGGTGCAGACAGTGTACGAAGTGGGCCTGCGGATGGTAATGATGATGGTCTAAAAAGGTACTAGTTTAAAATCATTTTTGTGTACAGTCAGTATAACAAAATCATATTTATACCCATACACGCAGAGACTACACCCTTTAAAGAGTACACATTACCCGAGAGAGACAACGATAATATAATCACCATCGTTACAACATGGACATTTAGCGTGGTCGTTAGAGGATGAATAAAAATCGTAATAATCTGGCGATCAGTTAACGCCGGTGTAATGGCAAATAAATCAGTCGGTATCAACGTTACGCCGCCTCTGTCAATAGCTTTGAGGTGGCCCCCGACGTTGGATTACAGAGGATACGACGATTCGTTTTAGTCATATTTTTATGAGCAAAAATTTTAAAGATACGACGGTTCGTTTGTTTAGTAATATGTATGAGAAGGAATATGAAAGAGCTTGCTATTAGCGATCTAGTTCTTTCAGTTCTGGATTCTGGATAAATGAATCATTGTCTATTAAACGTCGTAGGAATAGAAGAAGACGCTAGGTGTAAGATTTATGTATGACTAATTGTCATCTACTAATCAAATATGTTTCATACGTATATGGCACGAGGTAGGGGCTCGTAGCTACGTGGCTACAGCGCATGTCAGCCGATCAAAGGATCTGCGAGGTAAAGCCGTTTTTGCCACGGTCATCTTGCGATGGGTGACTGTTCTCACATGTCGAGACCCTACCGTGCTTCGGAAGGCACGTTAAACCGTTAGTCCTGCGCCTGATCTCTCTCCGGTCGTGTCGGTTTACCATCCCATCGGACTATGATAGTGAGGGAGGGAGTGCACCTGTGTTTACGCGCATACTTGTGCACTATAATATATCCTGCGTAGTTGGCTAGTATCAGCTGAGAAAGCTCGCCGTGAGAGAAATTCGGTCATGAGAACATTATTAGTACGACTAAAAGTCCGATCCACATCAAGCCATCGTCCGTATGAAGTCCATTATCGAGTGCTGGAGATCGGCGGATAACGCTCATAATTTGCAATAAATATAAGGGCGGAGGCGTCGGCGCCTTTTGTTGCCGATTCGATTCCCGGCTGTGGCGGATTTTGTGCCAGTGGATATAACTTTTAGATCGCAGATAATGTTGTTCGTGTATTTGATAACATTTTTAGGATTGTATATAGATATTTCTACTGATTTTTAAGATTAAAGTGTCTAGCTGTGAAAGACTGAAAGTTATTTTTCTGCGTTTTTTAGAATGGAAAGGGTTAATTTAGAGAAGACTGATTCTGACTAGGTAGGAAGAGCTTCAATCAGACGTATAAGCATCTCAATTTACTGTTTCGTCTTGTTTGTTTTTTTTACTAAATAATAAATGATTTTATTTCTGCAAAAAGAAAGGAAGGTTGGCAACTTATTCCCAGACTAAATCTTTGTCTTTTGTCGTTATTATTCACTATTTACTCCAGTAATTGTAGTCCTGTTTTTCGGACTCAAACAAAACTTCATAAGCGGGCGACGTAGAGGGGTCGCGAGTCGAACCTGCCTTTAATTGTTTAAAAAAAAGCCGAAAAATAATATCGGCAGATGTATAGCTGGTCTCTCTGTATACAGCTATTAACATGGTCGTGCGGTGCACTGTGTGACCACGAAGATTGTATCCAGTTGACATTTCTAAGTGCTTCTTGAAAGTACAGCATGAAAATTTTCTTGATCTTTAAAAAGTACTGGATTACTTTTGAATTCCAAGACTAATTACTTCAGATTTCACGTAGTGCGACTTTTCACAAGATATTTGTTATCTCTTCAGTTCAAAGTAGGATATAAATAAATATTCCATTTAAATTGCCAAGGCAATCTCAGGACAATGGGAGATAAATATGAGAGTTATCTGTTTATCTGGAGCCTGTTATAAATAGAGCCTATCTAATCTGTATCTTATCGTGCTGTAGTCTTAACAGATGGCAGATATGAGAACAAATATTTATTTTATCTAACATCTAAGTTAAATTTAGTTCAGTATTGTTTGATGATAAATTCTGAATTTCTTTATGCCTACATTCGTGAACTGATTTATCGAGATCAAGGAAATTATGGCGTTAGCTGTACCAATGACTAGCTTTTATTATAACGGTAAGAGAATTCTGGAATTGCAATAAAGAATATAAATTTAATGAAAATGGGATATTTTTCAGTGCGTATTCTTAAAGAAACCTAATTAGGGCAAGACAAGTCGTGTATTAAAAATGTTTCTCTTAAACATAAAGATATTTTAAACATTTTCATCCAATATACTAAATGATAAATGATTTTTATTTTGCAAATAGGTTACAGAAAACACTTTTACACGTCATTCTTTTTCAAAGACTAGATGGCGTATTAAGAGCTTCACACGCCAGCATAAAAAAACACACACGGTTTTGTTTAATTATGTACAAAAGCTTGGCTAAAACATGTAAAATATATTACATGTATTATGATTTTTGTATTTTTATCATATCTTCATTCATACAAAATCCTTTCTGTCATTATTTCATCTGTGTCCAAGTCACTATCAAAAGCACTAGACGTTTATCTTCGAATGCAAATTAATATTTTATCGATATCAGCTAAAACATCGATACGTCGACCGCAACACTACTATGTTGCTTGATATCGATATTTCTTGTTATTAATGTAGAATCGTTGAGTGTTACAGTAATGGTACATCTTAATCCTTTATTCATTTGTGGTACAAGTAAAGAGAGTTATAACGACAACGGGGTACAGTCAGACGGCAAGTACGGCAAGATAAGTAGATGAACATTTAAATTTTTAAACATACCATTTTAATTGATGAACCCTTCATGATCATTTAAATAGTCCTTTAGTTTGAAACTATAATTTGAATCGATGTTTAACAGATTAACACTTTTTTATTTTATTTTTTAAATCGTCGCCTCACACTAGGAATTTCTCCTGTATCGTGGGTGCATTTCACAAACATGAAATATGACACACACAAACACCCGGACTCGGGACAAACATCCGTGGATCGCACAAATTTTTGTCCAGTGAAGGAATCGAACCCGCAACCCCTAACACATCAGTCCAATCGCTTTGCCACTGCGCCAATCAGGTCGTCGAAATCTCTAATTCAGGGATTAACCAACCGTATGAAGTCTGTTGACATCTCTATCCTCTGATATACAAACGACAGTGACAGGTATAATTTAATCCTTGGTTTAAAATTGTATTTTATTGTGAACTAGCGGCCCGCACCGGCTTCGCACGGGTATAAAATATACATTATAAGTATTTCTCCACTATTTAATGGATGTTATCATACATATAAACCTTCCTCTTCAATCACTCTATCTATTAAAAAAAACCGCATCAAAATCCGTTGCGTAGTTTTAAAGATTTAAGCATACATAGGGATATAGGGACAGAGAAAGCGACTTTGTTTTATACTCTGTAGTGATTAGTTGGTGTGTCCAGTCTGTGTAAAATTCTTGGTCAGGGTAAAATCTATTACAATAAAATGTATCGGCGTGTAACTAAGATGGCGTCTACACCAGTTTGCATACACCTGTACCCGAGATAATTTTACCAGTTTGTACCGGAATTTTCCGGATACACTCATTTTATAGATGACTCTCGATAGTGTATTATGATTATGGTTTAAATCAGTAATGTAGGTACAATATCTTGTCGAAGCAGTTATCAAGAATATACAAGTTTATTTTACATGCATTGAATGTATGTTCTTTGATTATGTGGTGCGTTTAGATAGATGAGCATGGTATGAGAAAAGTGGTATCGGTTTGAATTGAAATCTAGCGTCTGAGTTCTTTAGGGTACCATACATTGGATACTACGTCACTTTTTAAACCCCAAACAAGGAAATTCTCCTGTGTCGTAATTGCGTTTCACAAGCATACAATATCACATACACAAACACCCAGACTCGGGACAAACATTTGCGTTCAGACATTATTGTCCCGTACGGAAATCGAACCCGCAACCCTTAGCGCAGCAGACTCTACCTATAGATCCAGAATCCTCTCTATCACACAGATTCCAATCTAAATGACCACCAGCCTCGGTACACGTCCAGACAGACATTGATAATGTATTCAAATATAGATATGAGTCAATATATTGCGCTGCGTCTGCGCAACGATAAATACTGTTCGATCACTATTAAAGTAACTTATGACGCATTGCAGCTTATTAATTAGCACTATTGTTGTAATTAATCTTTGTTGTTAGCCGTATTTAGATATTGTGAGTCGTCTGCGGAAGTTATGATTTGTTTTAATTTTATTCTAATGTACGATCTACGAGATGTTTCTAGAATGTTGTGACAAGGCTAAGCGCGATTTTAAATGATTAAAAATCGTTTTTCTTCTTCTTATCGTATGGTTGATGAACAACTTGGTGTCAGAGTTTAAACCGCCTGTAGGCCTCTGACATGGCTTTGCACACCGTTGAACAATCTCTCAGGCGTGCCGCTTTCCTCACGATGTTTTCCTTCACCGTTTATAGCAACTGATAACTAATTTATAGTACGCACAATCGCACATGCATTACGCACGAAAATACATTAATTGAGATTGGTGATGTCAACTATCCACTTACTACGTACACTAAGTACGTACGATACTGCTACAAATACAAAGTACGGAACCACACAATACTTATTGCTACAAAGTACACTATCGCAGTGAATCAACAAGTTAGTAACACGCATTTAGGCGGGCGTGCCCTATCGCAGAGCCATCGGACATTACATACTTAGTTGTACTTCTGCAACGACTGTTGCAATGAGCCCGTCAGGTGCATGTTATCGGAGTGTGACGATATCTTACTTTGCTGGGTGTGAAATAATGTTTTTGTAATTATACACTCGTGGGATAAGGGTATTTTTAGACTTATTTAATACTAGCTCCGCCCAGCGGTGTTACCCGCTACATTTTCACGGGATAAAAAGTATCCTATATGTTAATCCAGGGTGTCAGCTACCTCCATATCAAATTATAGCAAAATCGGTCCAGCCGTTTAAGCGTGAAGAGGTAACAAACATACAAACACACTCACAAACATTCGCCTTCATAATATTAGTGTGGTGTGGGTGTCGTAGGACGTGACTAAGGGAAAATCCAGAAGATGGGCAGCAGCGTCTTCTGGAACTTGACCACGAATACTGCGATCCTCAAGCCGCTTGCCAAGCTTGGGGATTATGGCAACCCCTCCCCCCCTTCTAAAAGGGAGAGGCCTTTGTTCAACAGTGGACGTCTTCCGGCTGATAATGATGATGAAGCGATGTGTGATGTAATCATGTAAGTAGCTTAGAGATTATTATAAATATGATTGGAATTAATACTAGCTTATAACTGTCTAAGTATGTCAAAGCAATAAGCAAAGGTTTTTCACATAGTTTTGGAACCAGCAGTGATATAATTATGATCAATGCTGCTTCTATAACTATGTGAAAAGCTTGCGTGCTGCGTATTTTGCGTCGTAGTACACGTATCGTAGCTTACTTTCACATAAAGTAGATCTCTCCTGAATGAAATTAAAAGGACATACCTCTATCAGCTAGTTATAAAAATCTTGTCTAGTTTGCGTAGGACCCACATCTTTGCCTATCCAAGTCAGATCTGAAAACCGTTAGGACAGGACGATTTCAATAATCTACCATTTTGGTCTTACCATAGCAATAATACCTATAACTTATCAACTACACTAGGAATTGCTCCTGTATCGTGGGTGCGTTTCACAAACATGTAATATCACATACACAAATACCCAGACACGGGACAAATATCTGCGGATCGCACAAATTTTTGTCCCGTGCGGGAATCTAACCCGCAACCTTTAGCGCAGCAGTCCAATCGCTTATTCACTGCGCCAATCTGGTCGTCAAAATCAACGTTTCAAAATTAAATTAAATCAAGCCAACTAATTCGGTCTTACATAAATACGATGCACCTACTAATTAGGCACCATAAACTAAGGTACTCTCAATTCTAAATTAGTAAACCCATAAACAACAGAGCTGGACATGAAAAGCTACTTGACTACTTACCTGTGCCATCAATTAGATTGAAACTTAATGCGTTGAGCATAGAGTGCCGACTGTATCGCGACGGTTAATGGCGTGAAAATCGCTGATAACGGCCCCTACTGCACACCCATCCCCTTCCACGCCCCGCCACCCCCCGCCGCCCGGTATCAGGGGGCCAAAGATCTCGATCGGTGTAATTGTCTGGTAATAGATAATAGTTCTAGCGTTGCGGGTGATTTTTGATTTGCGCGTTCTTGGTTTTTGTGTTAGCAAGATTATTTTCAATTTGAGTTCTTAGAAGATTGATTATGATAAGTATCAGTGACTTCTAGAGGACTCTGATTTACTACCAGTTGTAGGTTTCATACAAAACACCTATGTACTTATATGTAAACACTAAATGCATATCTGTTTTGACAAACGCTACATTTTAGCTATGCGTAATTTTACCTTGAAACTACTATAATGCTTAGGACTCTTCTATATCATAAAAGAAATATTCTTTTATACACTTATTGCCAAAAACGAAGAAATTTCTCCTGTATCGTAGGTGCCTTTTGCAGACATTACGTCACAGCCACCCAAAACACACCCACGAATCGCATAAAAATTCGGAGAAAATTATGACTATGAAAAATTCACGAATATCCGCAACTTGCATCCCGCACATTATTATAAGATAAAACCTCCAGGATATATGAAAAATCACAGACCTAAACACTAAACCAGCCCCCCTACCATGAACTCTTGTAGCAGGACATACATCGTTGTGGAAGCGAGACGCCGCTACGTGCAATGTAGTGTGGCATCTAGCTTACTCAACGGTAAATCTTATTTTAAGAGTTCATGGTCCTCTTCTTATCGTGTCGATAGTTTCTTTGTTTGATCAGCCCAATATATAGTCAAATTCATTGCTGTTTGGCATTTAGGGCAGTTGAGCGGTTGGTCCATATTTTGGGGACGCACCTGTCGTCATCGTTTTTGCAGTTCATGGTAAGGAGGCAAACAATAAACATTAATCGCACGCTACACAAAAGTAAATACTTGTATGAGTATTAGGTAGATATTTTTTCTTGTCGGCTACCTTTCAGTGGCAGGAGCCTGTCTCCAGTCGCTCCATCATGCGCTTATCTCCGGCTATCTGGTAATACATTGTATCACATTTTCATAAGAGATTCATTTACCTCGAGTCTTGCTCACCCTCGGTCGACGTAGCGCGTTTCCATTATTATTAATGTATGTATGATTTGATTAAGATTAAGATATTTTACGTATTATCGTACTCATTTTCTGGCAATTTATTTATTTTATTTATTTTGTTGCACTTGTACAATTTTGCAAGTATTTTTTTCTGATAACGACCTGATTGGCGCAGTGGCTAAACGACAGGACAGCTGCGCTAAGGGTTGCGGGTTCAATTCCCGCTAAGGACAAACAATTGTGTGATCCGTAGATGTTTGTCCCGAGTCTGGGTGTTTGTGTATGTGATATTTCATGCTTGTGAAACGCACCCACGATACAGGAGAAATTCCTAGAGTGGGGTGAAGTTTTTTTTTCAAAAAACTAAAAAGATAATAACATATAAAGGTGCCTAACAGCTATAACCACAAAGAGATGACATCCTCTTTGTAAGAAAATGGAATGCAGTGTGAAAATGTTTAACCTTCAGCTTCATCATCTGCCTATCCTCGTATTACCCTTTCCCATCTTTGTAAAAACCTATCATCCGTTTGGAAAAATTAATCAACAGTAATATTTACGGTGACTTTACTTATAAATCTCATTAATTAGTATTTGGGAGAAAGTTTATTTTTCCAATACCAATACCATCTAGTGCTTTTCCTCAAATCGTTATTAAGATAACTAAACTGCAGCACGGGAATTACCGCAAAAACACAAGTCTTTTTTATTATGCAACGCGATAGTTTAAAAGTTAGTATCGTTAGTAAGTCCTCACTTAAATAAAAATTACTTAAAACCTTGAATCCATTACTTAGAACCTTAAATAAAAACATTTCTGAAATACTAATGTAATCTAATCTATCTAACTAATAATACCTGTCTACCAAGCTTCTTTATTAGGTACTAGGTAGGTATCTTACGGATTATCGTTCCCGTGTCGTACGGCAGCGGGGCCGCGCGCGCACGGCGGGCGGAAGGCTGCTGCCTGCGATAGCGCCCCACCTTTGTTCTTCGCTATCGGCCGAGGATCACACTAAATTATTTATCCTTTTTCCCCCGAGGTGAGAAGTGCCGATCATGACTTCTATGTATTTAGGAGAGTATGTGGAGTTATTTGTTTAATAATTATGAGTTTTGAGGGGCTCGTAGCTACGTGGCTACCGCGCAGATCCGTCGATTTGCCGCGGTCGGTCTTGAAATGGGTAACCGTTTAAACATGTCGAGAGTTGCCGTTGGTTCTGCGCCTGATCTCTCTCCGGTCGTGTCGGTATTCCGTCCCATCGGACTATGAGAGTGAGGGAATAGGGAGTGCACCTGTGTTTGCGCGCATACTTGTGCACTATAATATCTCCTGCGTAGTTGGCTAGTCTCAGATGAGATCGGCCGCCGTGACCGAAATTTGGTCAGGAGGACATTATATGGTAATGTGGTTTGTATTCACTCGCTAAAAAAGTAATGTGCATCACTGCCTTCTTCTTCTTATCGTATGGTTGATGAACAACCTGGTGTCAGAGTTTAATCCGCCTGTAGGCCTCCGACATGGCTTTACACACCGTTGAAAAATCTCTCAGGTGTGCCGGTTCCCTCACGATGGTTTCCTTCACCGTTTTTAGCAACTGATAACTTATTTATAATACGCTCATGAATTTGAAAAGACCTTGGTGCGTGTTGGGGTTTGCACTTGCGACCTTTGACTTGTCAGTCCAACGGTCATACCACTCGGCCGTCAATGTGCTCTGCATTCCCTCGTTGAAAAAGTTATGTGCATCACATTTTCATGGAGAATACAAAAAAATGAAAAAAGCGGTAGGTTGACCATCAAATACTGTCTACAGATATAGATAACCTATTAACTATACTTAATGCAGTCCCAAGAATTACTAATATCTTGGTTAAAAAAATTGCCTGTAACTCTTTATCAGTCCATCATCACCCGTCCATGTATCCTGGGTAGTTAGAAGTCGACGCGGCTGCGGTGTCGGGAGCCGGTCACGTCCCCAATCCAAACTATTTAAATTGTTAACTTAATGTCCACAATCTACATGATAATTATATAGATTTGGAACCCCATATTAACACACTTCCCTAATCTGGGAAATGTATGTACAACAGCATACACCTGCCTACCTCCCTAGGGAGTACAAGCGAGATAACAAGCATTCCTCTTCTCCAAAACATGTGACAACGCAAAGATAAAATCTAACTCCATACTTCAAACACAATTCAAACGGCTACCATTAAATCGATTTACATACAAATCAATCACAAAGAAATTCAACGCTGCCGATTCACGTCAAAACGATTGTCGGAATCGATTCTCGATTCCCGATCATGCGTCAGGTATCAATTACTATCGTTACTCGATCGGAACTCGTTTTCTCGCCAACTCGCGACCGCCGCGCGGGTATCGCGGGGCGATTACGTCACCTGTGATCAATCTGTGGGCCCTTCTCAGAGGTAATCTCGTATGAAATATTTCTCGTGCCGCGGGTACGGCGATAGGGTTTGTATCGCCGATGGAGGGTTGGTCAAATATTAGGGGTTATGTGGAATGTGGTATTTTACGGGTTAAGTTATGGACTGAATATTTTAATGGAATTTTATTTGATGTTTAAAGAACTATTCGATGAAGCTCAAGGAATCTGACCCGTCTTCTCCAGGAGCAGTCTTTTTACTATGCTAATTAATGTATGATCGCAATATTTGTTTAGTTATATGGGATTCAATGCCATCCACATCCACAATACACGAAAAAATTTCAGTTTCATTTACAAGAAATCGAGAATAAACAGTATTCAATTTTTTTTTTGTTAATCGACTAAAATCGGTACCTAGAAACCGCAACCTACCCAAACTTGGTAGCCAATATGTCGCTCATAATCAACAAAAGGTACGTATTCTATAAAACAGAAAAACCAACAGTTTACGATCCCAAAGCGTTCGTATCAGCGATGGAGATGCGGTCGTTAGTTCGAACGAGCCGGTCGGTCCCGCCAAATTGCGTGTAACGATAAACTGTGTAATATCACACCTTAACAGAATAAGGAGGTTTTTAAAATCACTCGAGTGAATTTTTGAATAGGCTTAGGTGAATAAGAGTTTATGGGATGCTTATAATAGTCTTTTTAGGTGTTCCAGCTATGTATGCGGTAAAAATAAGGACTGTTGGCCGCATGCCAGGATCGGAAGGTATATGTCAATAGGGAATCGAGCTGACTTAATCTGGGCTAAGGTTCCACATCGATTCAGGTTCGGAGGTCAGATAGAAGAAAATTAGCAAGCTTAAAGGTAAGGAAATATAAGTTTTCAAGTGGGTATCTAACTAAGTGTGTTTAATTCTTTTGGTACAGTCAGCAACATAAGTAGCTGAACATTAAACTTTTTAAACACAGCATTAATTGAAGCACAACTTCTTACATAGTAAAAAGTCTTAAATATAATCCGATCATCATTTAGGCGCTCCTATAACTTGAAACAATAACTTGAATTGATATTTATTTCTTTCAATTATTTGTCTTAAGGTTTCTTAACATGTTCAGCAACTTATGTTGCTGACTGTACCTTTACTCGACTGCTCGATGTAAAGAAGGAAAATGTGTTTATCAGCCTTTATATATACCTGTGTATGTTTATTCCTTCTTGGCGCTTTATAGACCAAACGTGACTCTTACATCAATGAAATAAGATACATAGTTCAAAGTAAAGATTTCTTATTCGTCTGTTTATCTTCTGAAGAAAGCCTTAGGCAAAAGAATCCTATATGAGACCTACTCAAAGTGTTTCTAACTTTATCATTGCATTAACTGTAAACATTTACAAAATTCGATTACAATAGTATTGTAAAATATGTTAGGTAAGTTACAAATCATTATCTTCATTGTAAGTTGTAACATTTTGTAATGATTATATGTTACAAGCAATCATCCTGTGGATTGTTGCTTAATATTGAATTGCGATATTTCTCTTTTGAAGTAAGGAAGTTATAGACTTTAGACCTTAAACCTAATTGCTAAGGTTCAAAATACTTCGACTCATGTTAGAGCCAAGCAAATTTAGATCTTTTGACTTTGAAAAATTATTTGATTTGATTGTTTTCGTGTTGATAAATAAGTTTTACTTTTTAGTTCATATTAGTATTAGCTTATTGCCACATAGATATGATTACAGACAGTTATCATCGTGGTGTAGCAATGTGCAGTGAATAGGGATAGAAGAGAGTATAGTAGGTACCATTGGAAGCTCTGTTTTCTACCCCTGTAAAGAATTAAAAAATATCGATTAAGAATTAAGATTATAGGTATCTATAATGTTTAAGATGAATTTACAAAAAGTTAATTAAAAATAACACTTATAAAAATTATACAATTATATACTACTTTCAGAATTAACACATTGAGCATACGTTAGTACGCGTAACGTAATCATTGAGTCGGGAATTTGTGTTTGGACAATTACCTGATAAAAAGAGTGGGCTTTATGAACGTGTTTCAGGTGTCTCGTTAAGGAGTCAATTGGGCGTGACGCTTGATAAGGATAACTAGATACCTCGCTGTTGTGGCGTATACTAGAGTTGTTTTCACTGTGGTGAGTAGGGCTGTAGGGTAATGCGGTTAGGTGATATAGTAACTTTAAATAAGATGTGTGCTACTAGAGGTATAGAGGATTGTAAATATCTATCTTAAACCGACGAAAAATGTAGATTCTTAATTCTACTACGTTTTGTTGGTATGTATTGGTATGTTTGTTCAGGGGTATCTTTATTAAATAAACATAATATAAAAACACGCCTGTATTCTCCGAAGGGGTAGGCAGAAGTGCACATATAGTACACCCACATTTCGCCAGTTATGTCATAGGATCTAATTTAATAGGGGGGCGAGCGAAAATATTTCCATTAAACGGGCACAACTCCAGAATTAGCGCTGCTACTGGGAATTATATATAATGGAAAAACCCAGTAACACTTTGCCAGACCCGGGATTCGAACCAAGAACCTAGTACTCACACTTGACCTCCCCCTTTGAACGCCACAATGAAGGCGGTCCATAAAATATAATTACACTAATATTATAAAGACGAGAGTTTGTGAGTGTGTTTGTTACCTCTTCAAGCTCAAACGGCTGGACCGATTTTGCTAAAATTTGGTATGGAGGTAGCTGACACCCTGGATTAAAATATACGCTACTTTTTATCCCGTGAAAATGTAGCGGGTAACACCGCTTGGCGCTAATAGTAATTTACTAATACGCTTTGATCTCATTACAAACTAAACAATACATATGCCTTCAAAAATATCACTTCAACCCGACACCCAATTATTAATAGTAGGCAAGACAATTTTCATACAAAATTACATACATCAAAATTCATATCTGTTTATCGTGGCGCTAGGGTGGCGGGGGTGTGCCTTGCAACGGAGAGATAACGTTTAAAAGTGAAGTGGGGTTGTTTATGGCGATACACTAGCTTTGTGACACGGTTGTGCTCGGTTTTAAAGACGATTATTCCGTTTTGAAGTGTTAGGTATGATTGTTTTGATGAGCATTGCTTGTAAGACTAAGGGTTGGTATTTCTATTATGGTTTTCTTCTTCTTATCGTATGGTTGATGAACAACCTGGTGTCAGAGTTTAAACTGCCTGTAGGCCTCTGACATGGCTTTACACACCGTTGTAAAATCTCTCAGGTGTGCCGGTTTTCTCACGATGTTTTCTTTCACCGTTTTTGGCAACAGATAACTCATTTATAGTACGCGCATGTTCTCGAAAAGACATTGGTGCGTGCCGGGGTTTGAACTTGCAGCCTTTGAGTTAATAGTCCAAGGGTCATACCACTCGGCCATCAGTGCTATGCGTGTCAGTGCATTGCGTTATGGTTAATTATCATATGGGGTAGGCAGAATGTATAGTACACCCACATTTCGCCAGTTATGTTGTAAGTCCCAATGTAATAGGGGGCGAGCCTATTGCCATCAACCGGGCACAAATCCAGACTCCGTGCTGCTACTGAGAATTACCTAATGGAAAAATCCAATAACATTTTGCACGACCCGGGATTTGAACCCAGGGCCTCATTCACAGCCGTCGCGCTATTCGACCACTCGACCAAAGACGCAGTGTACTATAGGTAATACAACTTCAAAATCACTTATCTTTCAACACTATTAATTACAGGTTCGCCATAGTCGGGAGCCAATTAGGCAACGAACAAATATAACACAATTTCATGACAATGGGCGCGATAGCTCACGGACTCCAAAGTAGGACCTCAAGCCTTATCTTCGTACCGTAATGCAAAGAAAAGTATTTAATTACCGAGACCAGTGGGTAATTTGGCGAATTACAAGGTAATTCGGTAGAGGGCGCTAGGGAGGTGATAGAGCGTAGCAATATCCGCTGAAGCAACAGGCTTGGTGGCTTAAACAGGTGATTTTAAACTCTATCTTGTTTGTATAAGGTTGGATTTTCATTGGTTTGAGGGCAAGAGATGTATTATCGGGTAATTTCGCTGCTAAATGTCTGTTATGGGTTTGGTTTTGTTGATTTTTAATCGATTGTTTGTAAGCTGATGTTATGGTGAAGAGGATGACATTACTTTTAGGATCTTTGGTTATCCGTTATCCTAAAGCAGAACAAAGGACTCTGTTAGCATGTTGGATTGCTCAATGCGAGTCAGCCATTTTAGATCGTTAAATTCTTCGTTTTTTAATAAAATATTTTACTTTACCTACGATGGTTATGTAAGCGTATCAAATTTTGTAGGTATATTTCAGGAAACACTGTTAATTACTTACTAAACAATTATTAATTAAATGTTGAAAATAATCTTCAAATAACTAACGGTACCTAAGTACTTTTTGGTAAACCGTAAGACGACCTATCGGCGCAGTGACGAGTGACAGTGGTATGCTGCGCTAAGCGTTGCAGGTACAATTCCCGCACCGGACAAAAATTTGTGCGATCCGCAGATGTTTGTCCCGAGTTTGGGTGTTTGTAAGTGATATTTCATGTGTGTGAAACGCACCCACATAGGAGAAAGTCCTAGTGTGGGGCGACGTATTAAAAAAAAACATTTTGTAATGAAGCTGGTATATGTATGAAAAAGTTGAATCGTCTTAAAGCTTGACGTCCAAAAGCCTGCACTACAAAACCTAGGTTCAATATAATAAATATCACCCCACAAGCGGAGTTTATCGCTCCGTCGCAGGCCTAGATACGATCAATTTAATTAATGCCTACAAACACGCCAGTAAAAATACTGTGTGCATACCTACCCACATCAAGACACACCCATATCATTGTAATTAATTTAGGCGTGTTTCAAGTATGTCATTATACAAACGTACAGCTGTTTACGTTGTGAAAGCGAGACGCCGCATTACACTGCACGTAGCGGTGTCTCGCTTCCACATCTTAAACTGTCCTGCTTTAAGAGTTTATGGTAAGGGGGCAGTTAGCAACATAATTAGCCCTTATGTCAAATAATTGAAAGAAACAAACTTCTATTCAAGTTCGTCGTCGGGCCGTGTGGTATCCGGCCTAGAAATGACCACCCCCTTTCCTCCCGTGGGTGTCGTAAGAGGCGACTAAGGGAAAATCCAGAAGATGGGCAGCAGCGTCTTCTGGTACTTGACCACCAACACTGTGATCCTCAAGCCGCTTACCAAGCGTGGGGATTATGGCAACCCTTCTAAAAGGGGGAGGCCTTTGTTCAACAGTGGATGTCTATCGGCTGATGATGATAATGATGATTCAAGTTCGTTTCAAATTATAGAAGCGTTAAAATGACGATCTGAGAATATTTGCGACTTTTTACTTTGCAAGAAATGGTCGTTCAATTAATGGTTGGTTTAAAGATTTAAATGTTCAGCTACTTATGACGATGACTGTACCATATCGTTGTGTATTTGTTTTAAAGATATTAATGCTATTGTTGTGTACCTGTCTGTATTAAGATGTATTTAAATGTAGTTCATTTGTTTCTAAAAAACAAACATTGCATAACATCACGCCTGTATTCCCGCAGGGGTAGGCAGAGGTGTACCTATAGTAAACCCACATTTAGCCAGTTACGTTATAGGTCGCTATGTAATAGAGGGCGAGCCTATTGCCATCAACCGGCCACAAACCGACTCCGTGCTGCTACTTAGAATTACCTTGTCGAAAAACCCAATAACACTTGCCCGACCCGGGATTCGAACTAAAATCTTCCTGCTCAGCAGTCGCCCTTAGCAACCACTAGACCAACGAGGCAGTATTAAAGACTTTTTTCAGAATTTATGAAAATATCAATCAATCAATATATTTTATTGTGAACATAGGTAACAAAAAGGTCTTAAAAGTATACAAGTAGGAGCTCTATGTTCTACCAATGGAATTGGTGAACAAATAATAGTTTTAATAAAGTATGGAGTTTATACAATAAAAATATGAATTATTAAATGCAGGAGATAAACTGTAATTAATAATTATACATGTTATCAATTTTATCATTTAAAAATATCTCAACTGAGTAATATGTTTTATCTATTAGAAAGGAAATCAATTTGCGTTTAAAAATACGGATATCCTGTTCATTTCTTATACATTTAGGTAGCTTATTATAAATTTTTGGAGCCATTGCAAAAATACTGTTCCTGTATAATGTAGTTTTAGATCGTATAACATGTAACTGGTCACAACGACGTTGACTGGTTACTTGGTCAAATTTAATTAAATTATTTTTAACGAACATAGTTGTTTCGTAAATGTATAAAGACGGCATCGTTAATATTTTCATATTTTTGAAGTACGTGTAGCAACTATCGGTAGTTTGCAGATTACAGATAGCTCTAATGCACCTTTTTTGACACTTGAATACCATTTCTTTACCTGTTGCGTTTCCCCAAAACATAATTCCGTACCTCAATGTTGACGCTACTAAGCCATGATATGCCGTTAAAACTGTTTTTCGGTTTGCCGTTTTATTTAACATATGTAGAGCATAGGAGTATTGATTTAGTTTATTACATACTTTGTCTATATGCACATTCCATTTTAGCGTGTTTTCTATATTTAATCCAAGAAATTTTGTTACATTTGTCTCATTAATAATTTTACCGTTATATTCAATATTCAAATTCAAATTTTGATTTAGTCGTTGTTGAAATTTCATAATTACTGTTTTGTCTAAATTTATAACCAGATTATTATTTTGTAACCAATTCACAACCGATTCAATGTTAGAATTAATATCAGCCTCCAGTGTTTGTAAATTGTCACTATTAAAAAGTAGGGTACTATCATCTGCAAACATTGTCATAGGATAAGTTGATGATGTTGGGAA
This sequence comes from Abrostola tripartita, assembly GCA_905340225.1. Taxonomy (NCBI): domain Eukaryota; kingdom Metazoa; phylum Arthropoda; class Insecta; order Lepidoptera; family Noctuidae; genus Abrostola; species Abrostola tripartita. The sequence goes on from HG996488.1 coordinate 13,437,002, forward strand.
ATCGTTTATGTAAATAATAAATAAAGTCGGACCAAGTACGCTGCCCTGCGGTACTCCATAGGTTACAGTTCTTCGGTTAGACTTATAAATTATTTCGTTATTTTTACAAATTCTACTAATGATTGTTAATTGCTGTCTGTTGTGAAGGTATGATTCAATTAAGCTCGACACATTTCCTCTTATCCCGTAAGCGTTTAGTTTATTTATAAGTATTTTGATGATGAGTTGATTAATAATGTAATCAACATGCCTATTATGCCAGTAGTCCGATAAGACGGTAGACCGACACGACCGAGAGGTCAGGTGCAGGACCAACGGCTTAACACGCCTTCCGAAACACGGAGGGGTCTCGACATGTGAAAACGGTCACCCATCACAAGTCTAACCGCGGCAGGCACGGCTTAACCTCGCAGATCGGCTGACCTGCAAGGTAGCCACGTAGCTAAGAGCCCCTCGGGGAATACAGAGTACCTACCAGCTACCTGTTACTATTACTATACTATACATTATATTTTACTTACCACGAACCGAAGGATGCAGCGTTGGCAGGCCTCCCACCAGGTGGACCGACGATATCGTCAGAGTTGCAGGCAACTGTGGAATGCAAATGGCACGTGGTCGTTCATTGTGGCGTTCTTAGGGGGAGGCCTTTGTTCAACAGTGGACGTCTTCCAGCTGACGATGATACCTACTACTTTCAGAAAATGACTGCGTGCCATAAATTACGTTTTTCTTATCACAAAGGATACGCGCGAGGTTGCTGTATCGCACCAGGAAATTATTGCGGCCTCAGAACTGTCCTTTTGTTTTATCGATTAACGTTTCCGCATCGATTACATTTAAACATTCGAATAATTCTTTGTAGTGTTAAAAATATAAGGCTTCACTTGTAGTTGTGTATTATCTTTTTTTAGACCCCGAAAAATCATGTTAAGCGCCATATTTAAAACTACTTTTCACTGCAAGAAACACTTGAATGCAAAACGTCTTCCTGCATTTAAAGAGCAAAACAATACCCAATTAAAAGTCTTCAGTAGGTGTAGAAATAAAACTGTCTATGTGTGTATCTGTGCTCGTGTTGGGCGTATCGATAAGGATGTATTAGCACATTCCGCCGGCAAGCCACTGTATTTATTCTTATCCGGAATAAGGCAGGTTACACCCCTAGTGACGGACTGATATCGATAACGTTTGTTTGTTAGAGTTGTGTTGTGATATCTGTGTGTCGATGTTTGTAATGATATTTAACATTCTGAAATCGGTTCTAAATGTTGTTAATTTTTTATTCACGTCACATGGCTTTGTTGCTAGTAAGTCATTTAATTAGGTAAATGAAACTCCAAAAAGATTACCCTAGTCTACAGAACATGCTGAGCTTCTTGTGTGAGTTTCAGAACCATAGCTTTTGTGTCTTTCTTTTGTAACATGACAGATTAACAAAAGAAAAACTCAAATCGGTAGTCAAGGAAGTTATAAAAAAACTCACAGTAGTGGCTCAAATTTACGAAAGGTAAAAATTGACAGAAACACGTTTATAATGATAAAAAATTAAAATGTTGCTATTAAACAAACAGAAACGCAACCCTCAACACTAAAAATCATCAAATCCAAATCGAACTATCGCCACGTATCATAAAAACAGAATTTATTGCACTATCGATACACGCCCCATCCCTAGCTCTCATAGAAGGGGGTGAAGCGTCGCTTGGCGCTGCGAGATAGCGCGGATAACATCGGTGGGTGGCAGCCCTGATAGTACGAATAATAATAATTTTATTATCGCGATCCAGGGCTGCCATCTCTTTGTTATTGCTGAAATAGTGACGCTCGCGAATATTTTAAAGGGGTGGTAGGTTGCTTATGTGTATACTATCGATAATGAGTGTGTTTCAAACAGTTTAATGAACTCGAGATGGTTAATTAGTTGAGTTATGGCTTAAAAATACAAATATTTTCTCTATGGAATTGAGTCAATACAATATTTACCGTAGTGCTTAAAAATATGGTAGAAATAGAATCGCAAAAACCATTTCGCGCGCCAGTCTTAAATTTAACTCTGTCAGTTATTGTGTAAAAGATGTCCACGGGCTTACTATGAGCATTTATAAGCGGGACACCGCACTACACTGCACCTAGCAGTGTCTCGCTTCCACAGCGGAAAATGACCTGCAATGCAAGCTCATAGTCACCCCGCAGGTGTCCTTGCAACATCGTTTTAATTTATAACTAAGTCAGACTTGGCAGCAATCACACTGAAAAAAATAGCATATTAATAACAAAAATGTATTTAAGTATCCACACTTTACGACTGGTTTCAAATCCTCAAGAAATATAAGCCTTAACACTAACGGTCAGACATTTTCACTGGCCCAAAAATATTTAAAGTAACTCACTTTCCATCGATAACAAAAACCTCTTTTAAACTTCCAAAATCATATCACATAAAAAAGTAAATAACAAAACACACGCAGTGACCGTCAAAAATGATCTTCGCATCCGGCTTAGCTTCGGAGGGAGATCCTCCCGGGAGGGTAGGGAGGTCCTTATCGCGGAGTCGCAGATTGAATATATTTCATGTGTGAGTTAATACGAACTCGCACTCTTGCGAGATTCCGCTCAGTTTTCCACTAACATATTACGAGTGTTTGGATTTTAGATTTTTTGGACGGTTTAGATAAGGTTTGGCGGTGTTAAATGTTGTGATTCATTGATCATCTCTTAGATTAAAATAATAACAAGAGCCTATAACTGTCCCACTGCAGGGCAAAGGCCTCTTCTCGTATAGAGAAGGATTGAGCACTGATCACCACGCTAGCTCTCTGCGGGTTGGCGATTTCAGATAATTAAATCCGGGGTTTCCTTACGATGTTTTCCGTCACCGTCAGTCAGTGGTGTCTTAGAATATCTAAGAAAGTATTTATGACATTGAAAAAGTCACATTGATACTTGCCTGGGTTTGAACCTGCAACTTCGTGCATAGAAATCTGGTATGTCAACCACTAGGCCACCACGACTTCTCTTAGATTAACCAACAAATATAACGTAGAACAGTGGCAAGTTGTCGTTGACTGTGGCGTTCTAAGGTAGAGGACTTTGTTCAACAGTGGACGTCTTCCGGCTGATGATGATGATCCTCTTCTTATCGTATGGTTGATGAACAACCTGGTGTCAGACTTTAAACCGCCTGTAGGCCTCTGACATGGCGTTACACACCGTTGAAAAATATCTCAGGTGTGCCGGTTTCCGCACGATTTCCTTCACCGTTTTTAGCAACAATGGTGATGATAACATAGAACTTACTTCTTGGTATAGACCAGTCTTGATTGATGGAATCATAGTGTGGCTGAGGAGTTTGTAAAGCATTGTAATCGTAACTTGCTCGTTGCCAAAAGGATAGATACTATCGGTCGAAATCTGGGTATACCTATACACCCATAATCTCAAAAATGAGTTGTTAGTGCATATGACCTATATCCAGCATTGGACTGCAACGGGCTGATGATAATGATGTTGATATATGGCAGGGAGAAACAGCTCTTTGTTCACTACATTGAGAATGCTAAAGATGTTAAAATGTGACAAATTTACACGACATATATATTTTTGCAGATCTGCAGATGTTTGTCCTAAGTCTGGGTGTTTGTGTCTGTGATATTTCATGTTTGTGAAACGCACCCACGATACAGGAGAAATTCCCGAGATCCCGGGGCGATGTTTAAAAAAAATCTTGTCTAAATGCCATAACGCCTTCGCCTCCAATAAATTCATACGTACCTAAAACACCCCTCATTTATCCCTCGAAGCCATCTTACTTTGAGTTAACTAAACTTACATATAAAACTAATTGTATACACGTGCAAGCTATCTGTGGCCCGGTTATCACGTAACCAGCATTGTTTAGTAAGTGAATAACTATCAGTTAATGAGTTGCCAACGGATCGAAACCCGACGATACCACAATCGCATAGCAATTAAAACGAGGTTAAATTGGTGAAAAACCTTGGTATTATGTATTGGCGATTGTCGAACTTTATCGTGTAACTAATTTACTCGAAGATATGTAACGTGGAAATGTAGAAAATGGGGTTATTCAGACGAAAAACTACGACTTACAGTAATTTACGCTGTTGTGTAACGATATGGGAAAATTGTTCATAAGTATGACTTTTGGTGCCATTTTAGCATGTTGCCCATGCTAAGCTTGGATCTAAATTATTGATAAAGGAAATTTGAAAAATGATGGTCACGAGCCGGATTCGAACCCGCGACGCCGATCCGTGGCGCTGCTCTAACCAACTGAGCAACTGTGTCAACAACAACGTGTGGTTAGAGCAGCGCCACGGATCGGCGAAGGTCGCGGGTTCGAATCCCGCTCGTGTCCATCATTTTTCAAATTTCCTTTATCAAGTTATAAGTTGTTCGTTTAAGTTGTTCATAAGTAGTTAAATCTAGTAAAAAACTTACCTAAGTTAAAATACATTTGAAGTCCTCAAAAATCAATGTTTCATTATTTCATATAATTGCGTCAACCCCCCACGGTTGGAGACACAAGTAACCAAATACGTCATCGTGTCTTCAAGCTTTAGAAAACTGTAAACCTACACATACATTGTTACCCAGCTGACATACCATAACATCACATCAAGCCTGTATTCCCCGAAGGGGTAGGCAGAGGTGTACATATAGTACACCCACATTTCGCCAGTTATGTTGTAAGTCCCAATGTAATAGGGAGCGAGCCTATTGCCATCAACCGGGCACAAATCCAGACTCCGTGCTGCTACTGAGAATTACCTAATGGAAAACTCAGTAGCACTTTGCCCGACCCGGGATTTGAACCCAGGACCTCTTGCTCAGCAGTCGCGCTTAGCGACCAGTAGACCAACGAGGCAGTCACCCAGCTGACATAATACGATACAGTCATTCTAAAACCAGGATAAGTTACATCACACATTATTCGATACCAATTAAAAGCTACCATTTATAACTAGACAACGTTACGTAAGCCGCTTCAATAAAGCTCATATCACGAGATCTGGCACCGTCCTATTCTGGCGCGGTTGGATTGGTGAAAAACGTGAAAAGTGGGCAAGATAACGTGGGTTTTGGCCGCGCGGCCCGACCGATACGGCCGCCCAGGGGTGCCGCGATTGTGGTGCTCGTGTTATAGCGCTCGTGTGTGGCTTAATTTTTTTAAGGTATTATTGAAAATTTTGAACGTTGTTTGGATATATGTCGGATTTCCTGTTGGTGTAGCTGGTTGTAGAAAAATTGTATAAGAGTTTTGCCATTAGAAGAAATTGACTTGGTAATTATGTTGTTCGCAATGTTATTTACTTTTCTTTTACTACCATCGTGCAGTGCTATAGACTCCATGTATCTCGGAACAGGGGTGCTTATTCATTTCAGCCCCCTTACAATGAACTCTTTGAACAGGACAGTTTACGATGTGGAAGCGAGACGCCGCTACGTGCAGTGTAATGCGGCGTCTCGCTTCCACAACGTAAACTGTCCTGCTTTAAGAGTTCATAGTAAGGATGCTGGTCTCAATTTCGTCACTCTTCTAGTCCTACGAGATACGAAACCAACACAATTGAAGAGAGATCAGGCACAGGAGCAATAGCTTAACCTTCTCTCTGAGTAATTGATAACTAACCTAATAATATTAGTAAGAATATTTTTTTTTTTTAAACAAGTCGCCCCACACTAGCAATTTCTCCTGAATCGTGGGTGCGTTTAACAAACATGAAATATCACATACACAAACACCCAGACTCGAGACAAACAATTGCGGTCACACAAAATTTGTCCCGTGCGGGAATCGAACCCGCAACCCCTAGCGCAGTCCAATCGCTTAGGCACTGCGCCATTTAGGTCGTCAAATTACTTACCTATAGGTATGTTCTTAGATATCGCTGACTAACAGTAAGGTAAAACATCGTTAGAAAACGTAGATTTAATGATCTGATAGCCGAGTGGTATGACTGTTGGACTGCAAAGTCAAAGGTCGCAAGTTCAAACCCCGGCACGCACCAATGTCTTTTCGAATTCATGTGCGTATTATAAATTATTTATCAGTTGCTAAAAACGGTGAAGGAAAACATCGTGAGGAAACCGGCACACCTGAGAGATTTTTCAACGGTGTGTAAAACCATGTCAGAGGCCTACAGGCGGTTTAAACTCTGACACCAGGTTGTTCATCAACCATACGATAAGAAGAAGACCACCCTATTAACAATCATGGTGATCAATGCTTGTTCTTCTGTACGTAAGAGGCATTTCTACAATGGGTACAATAATAGGGTCATAATTATTATTACGTTTTAATAGTATTATGGATAATCAGACGATTATGGAGAATCAGGAGTCGTGGTGACCTAGTGGTTGACATACAGGATTTCTATGCACGATGTTGCAGGTTCAAACCCAGGCAAGTATCGATGTGACTTTTTCAATCTCATAAATACTTTCTTAGATATTCTAAGACACCACTGACTGACGGTGACGGAAAACATCGTAAGGAAACCTGGATTTAATTATCTGAAATCGCCAACCCGCAGTGAGCTAGCGTGGTGATCAGTGCTCAATCCTTCTCTATACGAGAAGAGGCCTTTGCCCTGCAGTGGGACAGTTAAAGGCTGTTATTATTATTATTATTTATGGATAATCACAATCATAATCTTGGCCTGCAATCATTACTGCAACCATGTAGCACCATGTATTTCCCTGAATCCTTTTAGAACATGCCACACCGCGTGTGCAGACCACTCCAGATCGCTCGATAGCCGCTACTTTGCATAATGCCGCAGATTTTTTTCAACAATGCATACGTATAAACTTTAACTCGCTAATATGAGGGGTCGTGGTACAAGGGTTAAGAGGATAGCGAGGTAATTAAAAGGGTTGATAAAGGGGTGCAAGTAGAGAGCCTCCACGAGTGACGATACTTTACGTCCCTGGGCGGTCAATCTCACTACCATTCTTGTTTACTGACCAATTTCTACACCACGGCATATTGCTGTTGTTGTTTTAAAAAAAAAACGTCGCCTCACACAAGGAATTTCTTCTTTATCGTGAGTGCGTTTCACAAACACAAAATATGATATACTTGACCCAGACTCGGGACAAACATCTGCGGATCGCAGAAATTTTTGTCCCGTGCGGGAATTGAACCCGCAACCCTTTGCGCAGCAGTCCAATCGCTTAGCAACTGCGCCAAAAGGGTCATCAAGTCTGTCCTATTCCATGTGGCTACGACAGTACACCCACATTTCGCCAGTTATGTTGTAAGTCCCAATATAATAGGGGGCGAGCCTATTGCCATCAACCGGGCACAAATCCAGACTCCGTGCTGCTACTGAGAATTACCTAATGGAAAACTCAGTAACACTTTGCCCGACCCGGGATTTGAACCCAGGACCTCTTGCTTAGCAGTCGCGCTTAGCGACCACTAGACCAACAAGGCAGTCACGTCAATGCAAGATGATGATGAAATAAAATAAAAAATCATCTTGATCAGGAAACTAGACACCCATATTTCAACTCTTAGCATAAGCTCCGTGTGATAGGAGGCAAGTCTATTGCCATTTGATAGACTTTAATCAACTTACGTACGATTATAAACACTGGTATTATAGGCGAATGTCTTTTTGGATGTTTACATATAATTAATTCATTGTTCGTTCTTTCGCGGAGTGAAAAGCGCCCTCTATCTTGCAGTGTCTGTTTTTATCCCACACTACTACTTTTAGCGTAGCACTGTTAGCCTAATGGTACGACCGGTGGACTGCTAAGTGAAAGGTCACAAGTTCAAACCCCGGCACGTACCAATGTCTTTTCGAATTCATGTGCGTATTATAAATAAGTTATCAGTTGCTAATAACGGTGAAGGAAAACATCGTGAGGAAACCGGCACACCTGAGAGATTTTTCAACGGTGTGTAAAGCCATGTCAGAGGCCTACAGGCAGTTTAAACTCTGACACACCAGGTTGTTCATCAACCATACGATAAGAAGAAGATGACTACCTTTTGACTATAGTTTTGCTCCCGTGGTGCAATTATAGGAACCGTTGCCTTTAAATTCTCTAGCCTAAGTATCGGTAGTTATATGGAAAATATCACATCTCAACGTTATTCCCTTGCTGCATGATAGAAGGCCAACCAACACATTTATAATACTAAATAGGTGCATGGATTCCCGCTGCAGCCCATTCCTTGACCGGTCAGGTCAATCGCGGGTCAACCCACCGTCACCCAGTAATGATATTATAATGTAATTTAATTTCGCTTTTTTCTTGCAGGTAAGTAGGCCATCTGATAGCAATAGCTTAACAGTAAGTGAACAACATTCGACGTTACAGGTAATTGAAAAAAACGTGTATGTTAAACTTCACACTAAAATAATTTAAACACCTCTTATTCATTAAAAAAAACCATGGATTAAATTATACCTGTCACCTCATAATTCCGAACAAACCAAAATCCGCGATCGCGCACAAAAGTGAGGCAACATTAATTACTCTAAAACGGAGTAATTGCGTACTTGGACGATTTGACAATTAGTTTACAAAGATCGCGCGCATTGTTGAAACGTTACCGAGCGGCGATCAGAGAACGAAAGCCAGCATATGCCAAGTTATTGTGGCCAAAGATAGAGCCCTGTGGCATGCCATGGAAGAGCCCTGAAGCTAGCGTAGCTAGCTAACGTGCCTAATACTTTCTTGTGCTGACTGCGTCGTTGGTCTAGTGGTCTTCGCCACTGTTGAGCGTGAGGTCCTGGGTTCGAATCCAGCGTCAGACAAAGTGTCACTGGTTTTTTTAATAGGTAATTCTCTGTAGCAGCAGGGAGTTTAGATTTGTGCCCGGTTAATGGCAATCAGCTCGCCCCCTATTACATTGGGACCTATAACGTAACTGGCGAACTGTGGGTGTACTTACAGTTACCTCTGCCTACCCCTTCGGGGAAAACAGGCGTGATGTTATGTGAATAATGATTGTATTAAGAAAAAGATAGAATCAACTACCCTTATTAACCTGAAGAAGAAAGTCAACCATCTCAAAGATTAAACGTCCCTTTATCTTGTTTTTATTTCAAAATCAAATTCTCCTAGACATTATCACACACACATTCCAAGTTCAGAATATATGTAAGTGTCGTGGGGAGCTGGGGGTCGCGGGTTGGGGTATGCGGCGTGGGGGCGAGGGGGGTGGCCCGTTACAAACACAGCAAAAGTTCACGTCCGACTTATCTCATCTGTTTGACGGATTCGTACCGACAACGCTGCGTATTCATATTTTGTGCAGATTAGTGTTGATAACAGAGGTTTCAGTTTGGTTGTTCCTTGGAGTGTAAGTAGAGCTAAGAAGAAAGTAAGTAATGTTTATAACCATGACAATCTTCTATCTAGGTAAACCCTCTTCCTCTCTCCGCGTTTGCTGTGCCCGACAGGGTCCATAATGATCTGTAATATTATAAGTCCACCTATGTACTATTATGGAATGAAATAAAGTATTGAGTATCTCGTAGACATCTTTAAGTTATTTGATTATTTTGTAAGGACATTATCCATGGCCTACCTGTCTAACTGGTTAAGAATGTCACTTAGGGAGTCTTATTTCTATTGTATGCCGTTCCATATGTAACCTTTTCATTCTTCAGATTATTATATATCAATTAATCTGTCTACTTACAGTAATAGATATGGATTGTAAGCCGAGCCGAGATTAAATTGCAGACATAAAATTTCAGTTGCAAGAATTCTGTAGGGTAGGGGGTTATCAGAATTCTAACTCACTTAATACCATGATTATGCACTCGTACGTAACAAAGTATTTCTTTCGTCGAAGTTAATTTGCTATAAACATATACTTTTTCATTTTTGTCGTTGGTTAAGGCGTTAATTTTAAATAAACTTACTACATTTTCAATGCCAAGTTAGAGACAGTTAACAAACTAATAAATCATCCACAGCCAGTAAGCCAATAGGGATTTTTTTCAACTCGCATAAAATTCCATGCCTATAAAAATTTACACCTCTGAATCCTAACACTACTCTGTGCCGCCCAAGATCGTCGACTCCCGCTACTGATAACGCGAGCTATTTAATCACAGATAACATCTGTAGGGCGGGCGGCGTGTTATCACCGCCCGCGGCCGCTTATCGCCCGCCCGCCCAGCCTTATCGCTCTCGTATATAAATTCTTATCCAGAATCATTTCAAGGACATTTTGTTATTTCTTTAGGTAGACTTCAATTTTGTATTGTTGTATTTCGTTGGAGATTGATGTTGTACACTTCGTTCTAAGGTTTTGGCTTGAGTTTAAGAAACCCTTTTTATGGATTACTGCGTTGTCAAGTCTTACCGTACGTACGTCTTTGGTTTGGCTCATGACAATAATTTTGGTTTCCTTCTTACTGGCCATATGGTAGTTTATTTATTTTATTAGCGAACTATTTTAAATATGTTGATTAGACTCAGAAGAAAGCAGGCTCGTGGCTCAGCCAGCGCTTACTTACTTACAGAGTTAGGTTTAGCTGACAATTATAACGATAAAGAATTATACAGATTTTCATTTATTTATTTCTAAACTGAGGGAGAAGTCTAAATACGAGACAATAACATAAACACAACATAACATCACGCCCGTATTCGCCGAAGGGGTAGGCAGAGGTGAACATAGAGTACACCCACATTTCGCCAGTTATGTTGTAAGTCCCAATGTAATAGGGGGCGAGCCTATTGCCATCAACCGGGCACAAATCCAGACTCCGTGCTGCTACTGAGAAGTACCTAATGGAATACTTAGTAACACTTTGCCCGACCCGGGATTTGAACCCAGGACCTCTTGCTCAGCAGTCGCGCTTAGCGACCCTAGACCAACGAGGCAGTCGAGTTCGCGACAATAGTTTACTATAATAACCTTTGTGAGTGTTATCCATATTATTTACTATATATACCGGGGTCGCGACCCCGTCGTGTCACCTGCTCATAAAGGGCTCCGTTAATGTCCGAAACTAGTCGGGCATTCCCGAATATTGACGTGAGTAAAAACCGGGATATATATAGTAAATAATAGGAGAAATAGTATCTGAATACTGACTATAGATTCTTCCTTGTCTATTACATTTGAATTGAAGAATAAAAGCCGATCTAGCGATTCTTTTAACATCCTCTCAATAAGAACAGGTTTAATTATTCTTCAAGCCTTAAAAAGCTTTAGTGTTGCTATAAAAATACAACGAACTACCCACATAGCGCGCTATAGCTAGCTACTAGCAGCTTATCTCTGCTATATAAATCCTCTACTGATCGCTATCGTTTCATAACGATTTACCGAGGTTTTTATCGGTATTATTTATGTTGATAGCATTAGTTCTAGACTGTTGTTAGGTCAGCAGAGTTGAGTGCCAAAATAATATTATTTTGAAGATAATTATGATTAAACATTGCATGTGTTTTGGTCATAATTCAATTGATGAAAGCCACTTGATGTTTTGCTTATAAATAAGTAGATATAATTTTTAGTTTGTTTGAAGTCAGTGACCTTATTACAGAAATAGGCATATGTATAGGTACTTGCCATTTGCATGGCAAGTTGTCGTTCATTGTGGCGTTCTAAGGGGGAGGTCCTTTGTCCAGCAGTGGACGGACGTCTTTCGGCTGATGATGACGATAATATGTACTTTTGGGTCAACTTTAATTTTAAAAGCTTAAAAGTCTGAAAAACGATGTTACAGTACGATTTTCAACTATTATTTTAAGTATTATCGTCAAGATTCGAACTAAATGAGAACCCACATACACCAGGGAGCCAGCTAGTTCGCGAGCCAGCCAGATTGAGAGCCTAAAGTCGCTAAACAAAGCCGATTCATGGAAAAACACGATTGGCTCGAACTGCCTGAAGTGGTCCATAACCCGCTGCCAGTTATTCGCTTCTTGCCTCGCAAACGTAGCAGGCAACCACTGCGCGCTAAAGTCAGTAATTTTAAATCGTCAATTTATAAGTACAAGGATTAATGGGAAGACGCGAAGGGTTGTCATAACAATAGAGATGATCTACAACTGTTTACCTAGCGTCCACAATCTTCTTGTCAGTGGCGTCGGCTATAAAAGTGCTATCGTACTAACTGATATCGGACTATGAGCTGTATAAATAGTTTTTATCTTTCTCCAAGCGAGGTTTAGTGCACGTTACTCGGATGCTTGCATTTTGAAAATATACTTCACTCTGGTTAAGGATAGGCAGATGTGGTAGAGATGTATTGTAAGTCCAAGTATTTGTGATAACTGTTAATATTTGACGATTAGATTTAAGGTGACAAGTGACACGTGATCTTCTTCTTCTTATCGTATGGTTGATGAACAACCTGGTGTCAGAGTTTAAACCGGCTGTAGGCCTCTGACATGGCTTTACACATTGAAAAATCACTCAGGTGTGCCAGTTTCTTCACGATGTTTTCACGACACGTGATGACGTAACGATAAGATGGTAATTAGAGATGAATTGGAGAAGTATAATACTATCTATGCTTGTCACCTATTGCAATGTAGGGTGCAAGCCATAACAAGTGTTACACCTAAGTAGAACATATGTCAATAAGTCGATATTTAAGAACAAACCTTTTTTTCTTCAATAAATATTCAGGCAACTTGGAAAGAGACAACAGGATGCTAAAGTTTCGATTGCCAAATCTAATTCCATAAGTTCATATCCTAACACGCGCTCAAATGAACGGGAAAAGGCGGTAATTAATATCCCTGCTATTGGTTTGTCGCTAACGCATCTAATTGTAACTTTAATACCGATCACTATAGTGTCAAAGATCCAAATACCGCAATTAGGTATAGGTAGAATCACGATATTTTCCTTAATGTCAAGATACATATTATATTGATGACGCACGACCTATGAGGTAGATATTGTCATGTTATGACTCAAAAAAATATCATCGCTAAAGTAAATTGGTTTTAATAATCTATACTTTAATATTATAAGGCTGAAGTTTGTTAGTTTGGTTGAACGCGCTATTCTCAGGAACTAATGATCCGAATTGAAAAAATATTTTTGTATTTGATAGTCCATTTATCGAGGTAGGCTTTTAAGTTATAAAACATTCGAAATCCAAGCGGATGAAGTCACGGGGGGGCTATCATGGTAACTGGTAACATGGTACTATCATATTGCGTAAGATACCCAGGTATTAATCAAACATCAATTCATTTCTGCGCACTGTTCAAATGTGTTTTTTTTATCACTTTGTCAGCGGAAAAGAGAGTTTTATTTTTTAATAAAACGTTGCTCCATACTAGGAATTTCTCCTGTATCGTGAGTGCGTTCCACAAACATGAAGTATCACATACACAAAAACCCAGCCTCGGGACAAACGTCTGCAGATCGCATACATTTTTGTCCCGTGCGGGTATCAAACCCGCAACCCTTTGTGCAGCAGTCCAATCGCTTAGCCACTGCGCCAATAAGGTCGTCTGAGTTTTTAGAGGTTAAAAACCAGTGTGGGCCAGATGAATGATACAGAAAGCAACAGGCTTATAATGTGGAAACTAAATGATGACTGATGTTAATAAGATCCCTTCTACTTACCCCTTTGTCAATTACAGGCGTAAGTCACTATTATATAGTAGGTAATGTTATATAAAAATAAATGTTGTGTCCTTAATATTTTGATACAAACTTGTGCGCACGCGCAATTTATATTACCTACGTTAAGTACTGTATTGAAGCTTGCATTTAATAAATACAAATTGCCACACTAATATTATATAGGTGAAATTTGTAAGTGTGTTTGTATGTTTGTTACCTCTTCACGCTCAAAAAGCTGAACCGATTTTGATAAAAGTTGGTCTGGAGGTAGCTGACCGTGGATTAACATATAGGCTTTTTATCCCGAAAAAATGTAGCGGGTAACACCGCGAGGCTCAGCGAGTGTAACTAATATTTTGACACAAACTTGTGCGCACGCGCAATTTATATTACCTACGAGTACTGCATAGAAGCTTGCTTTAAAGCGTTAATAAATACAAAGCCATTATCAGTTTCCTGTTGGTTAAGTCTGAAGCGAGATACGCCGATTGTATCGGAACACTAATTAGAATTATCGTAGACCAATTATTTATAAGTACAACTTATCGTTCAGCCATTGTTGTAAGTTTGTGTTGGGACACACGGCTGTCGTGGATGGAGAGCGGATTTGTTGGGTTAGAATGAGTTTTTAAAAGTACGTAGCTTGTATGACTTTCCAAATGAATTTTCTAAGATACTGTGAGATTATAAAAACCTTTAGCGTGTTTTAAAGGCAAATATATTTAAATAACCAAGGTTTTTTTTAATTTTTTTTTATAGATGACGCTTACCAGTTAAGGTATTAGAATACTTCTTCTTGATTTCAGTTGACGTGAACCATCGTGAGTCACAAAAAAGAGCTATGTTTTTCTTTGATTTAACAACGTCGCCCCACTAGGCTTTTTTCCTGTATCGTGGGTGCGTTTCACAAACATGAAATATCACATACACAAGGCCCATACTCGGGCTAACGTCTGTGGATTAAACATTTCTTTTTTCCCATGAGGAAATCTAACCCGACGGCCTCAGCAGTCCAATCGCTTAGCCGGCTGTATCTGCTGTAGCGTAGTGTAAAAATTAGCCAATCAGCGTATAATGTTTTTTTTTTTATTTCTTTTAGTAAAAACGTCGCCCCACACTAGCAATTTCTCCTGTATCGTGGGTGCGTTTCACAAACATGAAATATCACATACGTATCACCCAGACTTGGGACAAACATCTGCGGATTGCACAAATTTTTGTCCCGTACGGAAATCGAACCCGCAACCCTAAGCGCAGCAGTCCAATCGCTTAGCTACTGCGCCAATCGGGTCGTCAATTAGATACTGACGTTTATGGAGACTCTCTACTGGCGTTAGAAATATAATGCTTATGTGTATATTTTATTATGTAGCATATCCGCTATAATCAAATCAGCCCCCTTGCCATGAACTCTTAAAGCAGGGTAGTTTACCATGTGGAAGCGAGACGCTGTATTATACAGCACGTAGCGGCGTCTTGCTTCCACATGGTAAACTGTCCTGCTTTAAGAGTTCATGGTAAGAGGGCTGTTTGCTGCAGTAATTAATGTCGTTTAAATACGAGCGTTCACAGCTAGTTACAAGAACACGCGACGTTTGTAATGTTAATACAAGGTAAGGGAAATTTAACTATTTTATAATTAATACTCTCAAGTACTGCAAGTACTCACAAGACTGCCTCGTTGGTCTAGTGGTCGCTAAGCGCGACTGCTGAGCAAGAGGTCCTGGGTTCAAATCCCGGGTCGGGCAAAATGTTACTGAGTTTTCCATTAGGTAATTCTCAGTAGCAGCACGGAGTCTGGATTTGTGCCCGGTTGATGGCAATAGGCTCGCCCCCTATTACATTGGGACTTACAACATAACTGGCGAAATGTGGGTGTACTATATGTTCACCTCTGCCTACCCCTTCGGGGAATACAGGCGTGATGTTATGTGTACTCTCAAGTAAAGGAAATTTAACTATTTCCTAATTAATTCCCTTAATATTTGTAGAAGAAATACAAAAAAAGTTGATGATGTTAACAAAGTCATTGTGAAATGGTTTTACAGGAAATATAAATAAATATGAAATTAATCTTTTAATTTAAATTATAAGTTACGATTTTTGTGCTTAGTAAGACGAGGGTTTACCTTGCAGTGCATATTTTTCCACTTGGATACTGTAAATTCCATTCTCAACCCTTACAAATACAGTTTTTATTCTAAATTGAAAAAGGGAATTTTAAAGATGATAGACACGAGCGGGACCCGAATCCGCGACCTTTGCCGATCCATTCAGCTCTGCCAACTAAGCTATCGTGTCGCTGCACGCACCCATTTTCAAGTTCCTTCTCTCTCCATATTATCTGTTGGAAACTATAATTACTAACTGTTTAAAATCCACATTTTTTGTTGTTCCGTACCTCACAAATTTTTCTGATACAAGCCGAGTAATATGCGAAGCGTGTGCTTGCCGTTAAACCTGTCTGTGTGTCCGTATGATACATCAACAATACAATACATAGGTTCCATACCTATTAATTCTTTAGCACCGTTTTCCTTGACATGCGATGTTAAATAATAAATAACTTGTTTAAATAAAGTAACTTTTATCTTTCTGATAAGACGTTTCTTTTCTTTAACTTTTCAAGTGAATAATCGGAAAAAGATAAAATAAACAGCTGCTTGTCGCTGTTTTTGTAAAGTTGGGAATTAGTTTGAGGTAGTAATCAGCTAATTCTTGTTCAATTGGTACCTGCCCCCTTACCATGAACTCTTAAAGCAGGACAGTTTAAGAGGTGAAAACGAGATGCCGCTACGTGCCGTGTAATGCGGCGTCTCGCTTCTACATCTTAAACTGTCCTGCTTTAAGAGTTCATGGTAAGGGGGCTGATCTTTTTTCAGTTGTGTCAGTTTGTCGTAGGTAGTAACGGACTATGGGTGTATGGAAATAGAGTGCATCTGCGTTTGGCCCAATACTTGTGCACTATATTATCTTGATATTAATTGACGCCTGATTGGCGCAACGCACGCCGTGTGGTATCCGGCCTAGAATTGACCACCCCCTATCCTCCCGTGGGTGTCGTAAGAGGCGACTAAAGGAAAATCCAGAAGATGGGCAGCAGCGTCTTCTGTAACTGGACCACCAGCACTGCGATCCCCAAGCCGCTTGCCAAGCGTGGGGATTATGGCAACCCCCCCCCCCCCCCTCTTCCAAGAGGGGGAGGCCTTTGTTCAACAGTGGACATCTATCGGCTGTTGATGATGAATTGGCGCAATTGCTAGGCGATTAGACTGCTGCGCTAGGGGTTGCGGGGTCGGTTACCGCGAGGGACAAAAAATTGTGTGGTCCACAGATGTTTGACCCAAGTCTGGGTGTTTGGGTATGTAATATTTCATGTTTATAAAACGCACCATCGATACTGGATACATTCCTAGTGTGGGGCGACGTTATTTTGTAAAACAAAAAATTATTAATATTTCTTTATTGACAATATAGGTAGGTGATCCACAAACTGCTAAGACTGACACAAAACCTAAATTGCTTAAGACACATTTTTTTATCTGAACACATATTCTTTGCATGCATCCAACAGTATTTTGCACAATCGCAATTTTTGAAGCCTATCTCGTGAAAGTAATTTTAATTTATAAGTTACTTTTAAGAGTGCAATAAACACAGAATTGTTTCACCGAAGATGAAGTATTCACATGATCCAGAACAATACTCAATACCTTATTGCATTCCATAATAGTACATAGTTGGACTTACAATATTACAGATCATTATGGACCCTGTCGGGCACAGCAAAAGTGGAGAGAGGAAGAGGGTTAACCTAGTTATTTACAACATAATAATTATAAACTTATTATTGAAACAACGTTAGACGGTTCGCTACAGACTATTTTTTTATTTTTTTTATAGGAAATACACAGATAACGTACTAGAAAATAGTTGGCGCCACTAGGCTCTACTTATCTATATTTTGATACAGAATACAGACTAAAAATACCAACACTTATATCTATGGAACTTATTCTAATAAGTAATAATAAGATATTGTATTTATTAAGTACGTTTTTAATAATTATAATATAATAAAAGAGTAGTAATAATGTCCTCCTGACCGAATTTCCGTCACGGCGGCCTGTCTCAGTTGAGACTAGCTAACTACGCAGGAGATATTATAGTGCACAAGTATACGCGCAGACACAGGTGCACTCCCTATTCCCTCACTCTCATAGTCCGATGGGACGGCAGACCGACACGACCGGAGAGAGATCAGGCGCAGGACCAACGGCTTAACGTGCCTTCCGAAGCACGGTGGGGTCTCGACATGTGAAAACGGTCACCCATCACAAGACTGACCGCGGCGAGCACGGCTTAACCTCGCAGATCGACTGATCTGCCGGGTAGCTGCATAGCTACGAGCCCCACAAAAAGAGTAGTAATCAGTAGTCAAAGGATTCATTTCCTATAATATGTGTATCGAAGTGTAATTAACAACTGTAGCAGAAACCTTTAAACCAAACTTATACCCTAGCCCATATTTCCTCGTTTTAAAACTGTATAATCTCCTAATCACCCGTTGAACCTATTACAATGGAAAAATACATTAAATTCGTATTTTCTCGCCCATCAATTGTCGGGAGAAACGGTTGCACTGAATATATGGCCCATAAAAATGTTAATACCGTAATGCAACTGCACAATTTTCTTGTATGTAATTTGCCATTTTGGGTACTAAAATACGCTATAGGTTGTTTGGTCTGAGGGTTGAGCGGGTAGCGGGAAGCTTGTTTGACTGGTACCTACACTAGACTACACTGATGGATTTTATATAATAATTCTAGCTACAACTACTACAAAGAAGTCATCGAAGTACTTTAAATAGGAGCACTGTCTTTTGGAAGACTTACTTCAGACCATAGGTTCAGATTTACATTGTATATATATATTGTATACTTAAAAGCACTGTTCCCTTACCATGAACTCTTAAAGCTGGAGAGTTTACGTTGTGCAAGCGAGACGCCGCGTTACACTGCACGTAGCGGCGTCTCTTTTCCACACCGTAAACTGTCCTGCTTTAAGAGTTCATGGTAAGGGGGCTGATAGCCGAGTGGTATACCCGTTGAACTGCCAAGTCAAAGGTCGCAAGTTAAAAACCGGCACGCACCGATGTATTTTCGAATTCATGTGCGTAATATAAATTAGTTATCAGTTGCTAAAAACGGTGAAGGAAAACATCGCGAGGAAACCAGCACACCTGAGAGATTTTACGGTGTGTAAAGCCATGTCAGAGGCCTACAGGCGGTTTAAACTCTGACACCAGGTTTATCGACCATACGATAAGAAGAAGAAGACTTTAATGCCAACTGCTTATAAAATAGTCAAAAGATCAGCTAATTAGTCAGTACAATGGACAAACAGCAATATGCGTGCCAAAGAACAGGAATTTAATAGTGCTGCTCTAGTTTGTCGTTACGCTTTTTGAAGACTCGGAGCTGGTATTTGTGCGCGATTAAAATATGCTTTAGACCCATTTGACATAAGCCGAAATGGTATTGGACAGGGTTTTGTGAAGGGATAACGGAAGGCCTTTGCCTAGCAGTGGGACACCGAACATGCCATTAAAAAAAGACCTAGCTATTTATAATGTTCTCCTTATAACACAACACTTTTTCAACAGTCGTTATTTTATTCCTACTCATCTTTGTATGATTAACTTCGTTGCGGGTCTGAGACGCCTCCATCTTCATTGCCTCAATAGTTCTTGATGGTAATCATTCTAGATCATGGCATAAAGGAGTTACAATGATGGGCAAGAGGGGACGTCTCGTCCGGTTAAAATAAAAAATTCTTTCAACACCTATCAAGTACACTTTTTATGGATCAACCGCTGAAGCTTATAACAAACACTTTATTGTTAATGTCCATTCGATAGCAGTGTTCTTGAAAACTGCTATGTAAATGCGACTTGTAAACTGAGGCATTAGCCGGCTATAGCATACGATAGCATCTTGATACGACATAAAAAACTAACTTATGTCCGCGATAATATACTTAGTTCTGAAGTATCCAGACTTATTTATTTTGTTTGTAGCACAAATATTTTTGGAGTTGTAGGCAAATGTGTTTTTGTGACTGCTAAGTATTCATTGTGGCGTTCAATGTGAGAGGCCTTTGTTCAACAGGGGACATCTCCCGACTGATGATAAGTTTCTGATTAATCAGAAATTAAAGTTAACATTTCTAATGGTTCATCGACCTGAACAATTCATGGCATCTAGCACCAAAACCTTCCACCTCTACTAGATTTAACACTCCAAGATGCTTTTGCTTATTCTTATTCTTATGGGGATGACATAATGTTTGACTATGTAATCTATGACATAATTATGTCATGCATACATTTATCATTCTATTCGATTTTTATTCTTCAAGCGTTTTGCCACTTGTTTTGGACCCTGCAGGGTTACTATGAGCTGGCATTGCAGGTCATAGTAGTCTACTGATCGATCTAGGTTCGCTTATTGACGCACGATCCATCTTCAATTCTTACACGAGTGGGTCAACGCTATCAAGCTTGCTAATTCTAGCTTTTGATTAGTGTAGGTAAATAGCGAAATATAATCAGTATTACAAAAATACTATCGTCAATTTATTAATTATCGTTCACTAGCGACCCGCTCCGGCTTCGCACGGGTTTAAAATATATATTATAAGTATTTCTCCACTATTCAATGGATGTTATTATACATATAAACCTTCCTCTACAATCACTCTATCTATTAAAAAAACCGCATCAAAATCTGTTGCGTAGTTTTAAAGATTTAAGCATACATAGGGATATAGGGACAGAGAAAGCGACTTTGTTTTATACTATGTAGAGATTTACATCATAATCGGACTATATGCGTTTCTACCTCGAGTTGTGGCGTTTTGACGCGTTTTTTGCTTACTATCGAAGACATTTATTATTTCAATGGCACCGAGCACAAAGCCATTGAGTTAGAGCGATGAACTAAAACCTGTAGTATGCAGAAGACGCGACGTTCTAGGACAGTTTTCTCGATACAAATATTGTCATAAATACCGCCAGCTGACCCGCGTCATTGAAAACTTCACGGTATTTACTTTTGCAGCTCATGGCGATACACTGGATTTTTTCGCCCTTCCTACAGACGGCTTACTTACCCAATGCACCAATGGTACATAAATAAATGATATAATACAAATCGACAAGTTTACGGTAATCGTCGGGTGTAAATAGCGGACAATAAACTATCGGTCTGAGGGTAAACTCCCCTGCATCGAGGGGCCGCTTGCCAAAATGCGCCAATGTATGGCACCCATTTACTTGTGCCAAAAAAAGTTGCGAGATACTTATGTTTTACGTATCGCACTAATTATTGGTTGTATATCTGCTGGGTGTTTACGGATTGTTGTAGAGGTGCTCTTATCAATGTTGATTGCATATGGATATGGGTATTCGCACGTTGACAGAATGGGAAGATGAGATAATAAGGACGGCCGGCCCAAACTGAAATCTAATTCCACAGGATAGAGCCAATTGGGAATCTTTGGAGGAGGCCTTCATTTAATATGGGTTTTTTTTTAAAGAAACGTCGCCCCACACTAGAAATTTCTCCTGTATCGTGGGCGCGTTTCACAAACATGAAATATCACATACACAAACACCCAGACTGCTCAGACAGGTTTTTGCAGATAATACTTAGTGCAACTAAATTGTTATATTAAGGTGGTTGTGTATTAAAAAAATAACTGTATCATGTAAAGCAGTAAAAAAAAGCAAACCGTATTAAATTAGTTAACTTGTAACTTAAAATAATGTAATAATAGAAAATAAAAAGCCTTTTTTATTCTATTTTTTGGGCCTTCGAAAGTCCCAGCTGAATCTTCTTGGATTTTCCAAATTTTCAATTACTAAATTTGTTTGTTACTAAATCTCACGGCTAACATTTAATTTGATACGAAAAGCTTATAAAAATTACAGATTATGTATATAATAAATCTTACCCTACTCAGGTCAAATTATAGAGTTGAATGACCTGATTTGCACAGTGACCGGGATCTTGGATTTCTGCGTTGAAGCGTTCTTGCACACATCAGTTCCATTTTTATATTATGTTGCTTGTTCTTCATCCTGATTGGCGCCAACTGTACTGGTTATAATTATGTCAGTATTGCATTTATTACATGACGAAATCCGAGTGTTGTCAGATCACACTTATGGATTTGTGTCACCTTTTAAGAAAACAGCTTCTTTGGACACGAGATGTCTACTAGTTACGATTACAAAAACGGATCAAAGCTATAAAATAGACGCATTAAAGTCCAAAACATTATACATAGAATCAGTATTAAGTACCAAAATCTAAAAAAAAATGTAATATGATCCTTTGTTGGTCGAAATAAATGATATCATTTCCTTTATTTAAAACTTTTACTTATAAATTACATTTTTAATATATATTATGTACAAAAACAGCAAAATAAAAATAAAATATGTATTTAAATATATAAAAAATAGTCGCCAACCGGCAACGGGATCAGGGTCCTAGCTGCCGGCGGTTAGGGCTCCAGAGAGAGAGGAACCTCCTGACTATGCGCGCTGTGTCAAGGAGTACCGCCTTCTGCATCAAGCCCTTAACCCAGCCGCCTAACGCGAGCCTCATAAGATGGTGATCGAGGCTCTTGGCCATTAGGCCATTGACCGTAACAACTATCGGTACAACGATTGCCGAATCCACCTCCCACATGTCGACAATCTCGTGCGAAATGATATTATTATTATTATAAAATCATTTCTACACATTAAAATACACTCAAATAGTTCATTGCAATGAGTTTGTTCGGAGACAAAAATAAAGAATACATAATGCATCAACAAAAAATGTGCCCCGGGAAATATCTGATAAGACTCAATGCAAGGAGGTCTGCTTTTATTTGATAAGATAATAATACGTTACATATTTTTAATTCTCTGATAGACTATCGGCTGTCAATGGGTTTGGCGCCAACCTAATGTGTTTGGGGTAGGTTGTGAGTTCGGCTGTCTTCGGAATAGGTCGGGTGCACTCGGAAGCAATCGGGAGACTTCGGATAATATGCGCAGGCGGTAATATTGTTGCTAACTGCTAAGTTTATGATCAACTTGAATTGTGTTAGTGGATTTTAGTGAAAATAATGCCTAAATCGTGCAGTTAAAAACAAAATTAGACAGTTACTTAGCTAGTGTGTCCAAAGGAATCGACACAACAGTTCTGATACCTAGGGTGGTTTCAAAAAGCAAGAAGCTGCGAGATCTTAGCCGTGGGGCCGAGTGGCGTTCAACGTGTTAAGATATTTCTTAGAGTATTCTCTGGTTACTAACAGATTACTCTAGGAGGAAATTAACAAGCCCATAATCGAAGAAAGTGATGACATTCTACTAAAATCACATCATCGTCAGCCAAAAGACGTCTACTGCTGAACATAGGCCTTCCCGTTAAAGCGGGGGGGGGGGGGGTTGCCATAATCCCCACGCTTGGCAAGCGGCTTGGGGATCGCAGGTTTGGTGGTGAAGTTACAGAAGACGCTCCTGCCCATCTTCTGAATGTTCCTTTAGTCGCCTCTTACGATACCCACGGGAGGAAAAGGGTCGGTCAATTCTAGGCCGGATACCACACGGCAAAATCACATAATCTTGTAGGATTTCCATAATCTTTGTCCCAACTCCTGAAATTCAACCTAAAAGCATAACAAACACTGTTATTACCTAGATTCCTATCCGCCACATATTTCGCTCATCCAAAATCTGCAATCTGACGTCATTAATCTTAGGCTATCTGCACACGAGTCTTGGCTTACAAATTTTAATTCACGAAAAAAGCTTTTAAAGCACGTTCGTGATAAGCCGGCCGGTCGTTACTGCCGATAACTAGAGTCAGATAGCAGATCTCACGATACCAAGACTGCAGATTAATGCTGCTATATATTATTACGGTATCTGCCAGATAGGTATGGCAGATATTTTTACGTTTTATGTTAGAAATCTTGGTATAAATCGTCTAGACGGCAGATAGGCGTTTCTTGTTATGGTATGTTTTGCGGAAAGATGGTTTTTATGGGTTGAATGGGATTCTTGGGATGGTTCAGCTAGATAGTCGTAGATTAGGAGGTATCGCAAACTGGTTTTTTTTTTCACGACTGGGTACCCCAAGAGTAAGCCAAGGCTGTTGCACTCACATTCTAACTTTGTTTTTTTTTTTTCAAATTTCGACTTATTTCTCGGCCGGGTATCGAACTCGCGTAATGACGGGGAGCAGTAATTTTTCTTAACTTCAGCGCCAGCAACATAACAGTTAAAAAAAGGTATAGTTCACCAAAACATCGTGTGAGTCTAAAACCACACAACATAAAATCTCCTTCCAATTACTCCGACCAATACATGTAACATAATCAATTAAGTATTCAGAAACATAAAACTCCGAAAGCAACAAAGTAATTATGCTATAAAACCTTATTACCAATCGTAAACCACAAACAAACAAACACACAGACCACAAAACAAGAAAGTTTTAATAAACTGACAGTACCAACTGATAGTCATCTAATAAAAGTCTCGTAGGACAATATTATCGATCGCCGGAGAAAAGGGCGTAACACTATATAATAATAACTAACGCTAGAGAGCGAGACGCAAGATAAAAAGGTAACGCTACCGGCGCGAGCGCATCTACCAACAAACACCGATAAATCCGACAATCCCGATGTGTATCGGTTACATTGACGGCTACACAGGTTGTCTTGTAATTGTAATAAGAACAAAACAGTGATGGATGTAGAATTGTTTCGTTTGCCTGTTTACGGCTGTGGTTCGGAGTGGTTTAAGGTTGTATTTGTCGTAACAAATAGTTCATTGTTCAAAGTTTGAAACACTAAACGGCACGATGTATCGATATACGATCTGGGCGATTGTCGCCGTCATTTTCTTGTTTGTATTCGAACTTGGACAGCTTCGAAGACGATTGTGAGGTTAGATTAGAGGATAGAGGATAGTTTTTTGGAAATGTAAATGTATGGCGACTTAACACAGTTTTTTTTTACATTTGAAGATGATACCCTAATTAGTATAAAGCTTTATACTAATTTGTTGTAGAGTGACCACTCCATATTCTGCCAAATGGTGCCGACCCATAGTTGGTCTCATGTAAGTAAAAAAAGAATAACCCTTTCTACGAAAGAAAGTATGACCTAAGCTTTGGTTAACTCACCACACAATCATCTTGAAGACGTACAAGAAACTACTAGCGTATGTACAGCAATCATTTAAACTTTTGCTTCGCCAAGAAATTTCAAGCAATCTCAAAACAAAAGCAATACGAAACAACAGCAATACTAAACACCAATGTACGAGAGAACGTACCCGAACTCCATATCCTAGAACCTTAACTCAATCAAAATCAAACGTAACATGATCTTAACAAAATACCTGACCCAACAAATGCGTTAAACGGTTTGGAAATATAAACACTTGGAGGCATTGTTCTTGCGATAGCTATCTGCGAACACAAAGGACTGACGCGTATCGTGGTAGCGGGTCCAGGTGACAAATGAGAGTCGCTGTCGGCCACCCAACGCGGGCCCTGTATTATGAGACGCCTATTAAGTTATTTGGATTTAGATGTGTAGTCCTTGGATCGATAGGGAGTATTGAATGTCTTGTCTTTGTTAAAAACCTGACTACATTTGCAGTCATTTTACATCAAAAATCCTCTACAAGAAAAGCCAATTCCCTAGCACGAGAATAAAAAAATAATCATTAAAAAAATGTTTATGCTATAGCTTAGACTTGCAAAAACAACGTATTGTACTCTAATGAAATCAATTTTTAACTGAAAAAGAACCATTGAAATATCACCGTAAGCTCTGCAGTTGATAAAACTCATCCAAATTGTGGCAAAGACAGTATTATTTAAGCTCTTCTGGATTGGAATTGGATCAAAACTTTCAACAAAGCTCTTGGATTATTGTATAAAAATATTTTTACTCTAGAATCATAAATAGTTTAAGGCTTGAGCTATCAATACTCTCATTATTAATGTCTTAACCATTTCCCAGAGTAATGACCCAAATATGGGGCATGGCTATTATTTAACTATAGTGTCTGCTACGCGCACAGTCAAAGTGTTAAGCTTATCTGAAGAATTAAAACCTGCAAAATCTTAAGAAGAACTCTCGGAATCTGAATCTAATACGTAACAATTTACATCAGAGTCCAATAGTTATGTATACTCCTCGCTGTATCACAAGCGAGGATCTTGTTTAAAGTAATAGTATCGTCGCTCGATAGTGTACGGCCATTTTTCTTGTGCACAACAAAGGATGAAATCGACCGTGTGTTGTCCGTGCATCCGTGCTCAAGTCATAAGCGATCGCGGGAGAGAAGACAGAGATTATATATAATTATGTGATTAAAGAACATGCTAAGATACAAGACAGCGAAAAGGAGAAATACTTCGATGCATAATTTTAGATTTCTTATAATTTGTATAATTATGATGGATGCATAATATGTATTGTTCTATAGAGACCATAGTTATATTATAAGAATAGTTCATGCCAGTAGTATAAAAATTTGCTAGATTAGGTTGGTAGCGGGGTTGACGGCCCAGAGTGAACCACATTTTCGTCACTTATTTGGCTTTTAATTTTCCTCTCCCTGCACCGTGCAAGTCAAGGCAATAAGCTCGACACCTATTTACAATACGAGTACAAAGGACTTGTAAAGAGCAGTTATCTGCAGTGTAAAAACTCCTGAGTGAGGAGAATCCTTTGGGTATTATGAGCGTCATAATATATTCCTATTATCATCAGCCGAAAGACGTCCACTGTTAAACAAAGCCCTGCTCTATAAAACGCCACAATGAACGGCAACTTGCCATTTGCACCGACCGGTTGTCCGAAACTCTGGCGATATCGTCGGTCCACTTGGTGGGATAACTGCCAACGCTGCGACTTCCGCTTCGTGTTTCTAAAAAAGGATCAAAACGCTCGTCTCCTTTAACTTGTTGGCATCGATATAACCACAGTGGGCGACACGTCACCTCCGCCCTCAATCGGGTGTTTAATTCACTCGATCGCCCAGATTACAAGCATACACAAAATATGAACAAAGGTGACGACTTTCGTTCAATGTAGCACCAATCAAAGCAATTGAAATTATTAAAACGATTTTATGCTTTGAGTTATTTATTTGCGGATTGAAAACCTGTTGATTACATGCATACATAGCATAGAGTTGCACATATAATATACCCACATTTTACCAGTTATGTTATAGGTCCCAATGTAATAAGAGACGAGTTCATTGCCACTAACCAGGCAAATATCTAGACTCCGTGCTACTATTGAGAATCACCTAATGGAAAAACCCAGTAACACCTTGCCCGATCCAGAAATCGAACCCAGGACCTGTTGCTCAGCAGACACGCTTAGCGACAACTAGACCAACGCCGATGAGGCAACAGTTTTACCTATTGAACATGGTTTTATAAAAGAAGAAGAAGCTCTTGTACTCTATTCTACCTTCTTTTAAAAGCTCCTATTCTTCGTGGTATTTCTCCTCAATACAAAGAAGGAAGGGTGAGTTCTTTGTTCAACAGTGGACCCTTTCCGGCTGATGATGATGCTCGTCTCTTGCAACCGTCAAAAAACCTTAACGAAGTGGTCTTCATAATAACTGTTTAGCAAAATGTTAGTGTTCTATAACCACTGCTTATCTTTTCAGAAAATACAAGCATTTAAGTACACATAAATTGGACATAATTCTCAGAATGTTTGCGATTAACCATTTTTGAAGTCTACAATCGCACAACAACTTACGCACAGTACGTACATTTAGGTTCACAAATGAATCAACTTAAACCACATACGATAAAGTTAGAATTTCAATTAACAACTTCAATAATATGGATATATTGTGCAGTTATTTTAAGAATGAGATAAAATTGTTTTTGCTATAATTTGTAGCGTCATACGGCGTTGATATCATTATGATTTGAAACAAAGAAGTTAGGTTTGTTGACGTGACATTCGAATTAGTTATTCCCGATTACCCGTTATCAAAACAATAGGCGTGATGATTTATGAAGTTTATTTAGGTAATTATTATATTTTCCTTGAGGATTACGCCTTTATATTGTTAATACTCGTAATATTGAAATATTTGCGATGGTTAGAAAATGCTTTTAAATATCGATGGGTAGAAATTGACTTCCATTTTGGCTAAGGCTTTCGAAGCATCCAAAATTTGAATCATTTATGAAGCCATTTACTTTCTTACGTTACCTCCAGTAGATTTTCATTCATTCATTATAAATATGAGTTAGTATGATTATTACCGGTTCTATGTTTATTCAGGAATGCTTGACTAGTTTCGGAGTTAAACGGAGCTCTTATTCATGAACTGCCGCCTTACCATGAACTCTTAAAGTAGGGCAGTTTACGATGTCGAAGCGAGACGCGCCGCTACGTGGAGTGTAAAGCGGCGTCTTACTTCCACAACGTAATCTGTCCTGCTTTAAGAGTTCATGGTAAGGGGGCTGGTGACGCGGCGGATTCGCAAGCCAAACTTATGAATACCTAGTCAAATAGAGCATTTCCAAATGTCGTTACTTTTAAAATTGATAGTTATCTTTTTAAACTTACGTTCAGTGATCATTACTTATCGAGCGGTATTCGTTTTAAATTATTTTTTGTGTTTTGTTATATCCTGCTAACCAAATTGACGAAACTGCTTCTCAGTTCCTTAACTAGTAAAATACATCATAGTTATCAACCAAAAAATCTCGTTATGCTTTACTCGATACCACATCCGATTATTTTTTTACTTACCATTTAATGTTCTCGATTGAAATTCATTTGCATACGTTTTTGGAGTTAGATTTATCGATTTTGACACTGGTTTGATGGTATCTCCGCTGTAATTTATGTATCAACATCGCGATCCGATTTTGACAGATTGTTATCGATAAAAACGGTCAAGCGCAAGCTTGCCTGGCAATTAGTGACCGGTGCTGTATATATTTTTGTGTAGTTGTCATACAAGGTCTTTGGAAGGCAGAGGTTGAGGGCTTGGACTTTTAAGTTAAGGGAATGCAAGGAATTTGTCTCCAGTCATAGTATCATTATGCGTGCTATATTAGTAGCGTATTTTGATCTAGCCTTTTAAAGACTGTAAATGTAGTTGAAATGTATTTGAAGTTTTGAAGAATAACCAAATGGAACTGAATACCATTATTCTATATGGAGAGACTGCCTAGTGCCTAACAGACGTCATGTATTTTACTCAAATTGTAAATAAAAGAATAACCGATCTATATTAATATTTTTTATTTGACTTAGATGCTACTCGTATTCTCAATTTAGGTATATTGTGTAGCTCATTATTCTCTCATACTTGAAATTATTGTTAAACCATGTTTTTAAAAGAGTAACTATGGAGTTTTTTGCCGGTTCTTCTCCATAGAAACGACTTTTTGGAATCGAGCAACTAGTTTTGACGTTTTGTAAGTGCTCTTTTGTAGCCTATATGTAATAAAAACATTATGACTATGACTATGTCTAGATCTGATAGGTAGTCTCTGGAAACCCCTTGATCTTCTTCTTTTTCGTATCGGCATGAGCCAATAGCCACATGGAATAGTTCATGCTGTGGTGTAGAGATTGGTCAGTCAACAAGGATGGTAGCGAGGTTGACCGTCCAGGGTGCGCCGGACGTACTTAAATGTCGTCACTCGTCGAGGCTCTCTACTTGCACCCCTTGATAAGGCATTTCGTCAGGAGTTTGGCTCCTGACTCACGACAACTGCTAAAAATTTCACAGTCAGGAATGATACCTTTCACTTGCTTTCCGATTTTCAAAGCGGTCTCTCTAAATATAATTGTCACCCATCTAAATACAGACCTGGCATACGCAGCTTAACCATGATCAATTACCATGTTACAGAGCCATACAAACCAGGTGTTATTAACTTAATACACGTAACACAGCTAATACAAGGTGTATCTCATACACGTTATCTTACAAATGGATCTTACTTCTCTTATTAAAGTTTATGCACCTTTTTTTCGTAAGATCGTTATCTTACAGTCGGTCACGACACTGTATTAATTTTATTAAACCGTCGCTATTAATAACAGAGTGATCATTGTAAATGTTGAGCTTGCTTGAGATGTCTATGAGGTATTTAGCTTTAGACAGTGGTGCACTTCTGTCAGTTACCAAACAATTAGTTATTGGTGAAGGCATTTGGTTTATATTTTAGGCTATAAATTTGGCCTCATGTTATACATAAGAGGCACTTTGAAAAAATAATATTAAGTATAGTAAACTTTAACATTTTGAAGGCATTTTTTTTGTCCGTTTAGTCCTACATTAACATGGTATTTACTACTTAGCAGTGATAGCCGAGTGGTATGACTATTGAACAGCCTACTAGCAGTTTCAAAAAACAAAATTACAGAAAGTTAATGATTTTTCAAGATGGAATACTTAAATAAAAATCCACTTTACATATTCACTTGGTCCTAAATTCTTGGGGTCCATTTAAAGTCCTGATGAATCACGTCCGAGGTGAGGCCAGGCTTGTCGCAGATTGAGACCACGATACATGCGGTGTTCCAGGGAATCAACACGGACGAATAACACTCGATCGGGACCAATTTCGCAAAAACTACACAACGCGATACGTTGTTCCGATCGTTGATAGCGAACGTAGGGTTAGCAGAGGAGGTAGAGTGCTGTGACCTTAATGGATAAAATACTTGTGTGGACCAATAATATGTGAGAGTAGTGCAGAAAAAATTGAGTTGAGCTTTAAATATAAATTTTGACACTAAAATTGCATGATCATGTTTTTAAATACAGGTATATTAAAAATTTAAAATACCTTATAAAAAGTTTAATGTTTCCATTTTATCCAAACCCATTTTTTTCCAAATCCACAGCAGTTTAATAACGCATTTTTCAGTTGATATAAAAAGAAACATCTGTGCCCTCAAATCTGTGATTCACAATTTCCAAAACTTAACAAACTGACCAAACAGCCAAAAAAACTATAAAACCAAACCAAAACAGTTTCTTCTGCTATCGGTACACACAACGTATCGTACAATCTAATATTATTCTGGGAACGGCCTTAATAAGTCACTACAGAATGTTATCTGCGCCATTTTATCGGTTCAGGAGATAAGAATCTCTATCCAATTAGCCTCACAATGCAATATGGGCCGTCTCAGCAGCGGTTATGACGGGCACTGTGTGTGTTTTCAGTTTTATGTGCTTTTAGGGTAAGCTGAGGTGTGTGGCCTCAAAAATGTGGTTTAGATTGAATGGATTTGAATTCCAAAAAAGAATTTTTTGACAAATAATGTGCTGCGGACGCTTGGAAGCGGAAGGCCGAAGATCGAGCTCAGTGGCGTGTCGTAGGAGAGGCCTATATCCAGCAGTGGACTGAAATAGGCTGATGGTGATGATGAAAGTATTACGACGGTAAAAGGAGAGTCCAAAAAAATATCTGAATTGCCTTGTCCTAAAATTCTCGGACCAATAAATTAAGTTACTTTGTAGTCAATGCTTTTCGTACAGTCTTTGTTAGGCATTCTTTTGATAAATATCTTCTTATAATATCTTCAATTGAAGCGTCATAATGTACTTTATGAAGCTCTATTAAGAAATGTTTTCTTACTCGTCTATAGCACGTGTTCCCAAAGGGATAAGCAAAGATATTGAAAATCTATCTTTTATTATGGCAGGTCGCTGATGATAGTGGCGAGCTTCTTCGAGCTCAATGCAAAATAAGGCAGCGGTGTCATAGAACAACTAAAAGGTGGATATGATATTGAACAACTCATAGTAAAACTTGTTAACATAACCCATATCCGTAGCCAATGAATCACATTCTTGTACTAAGCAAATGATTCCTATCAGATAAAACCTCAAATGGTTTTGTTACAACTCGAAGTTAGATTGTAATCAACTCCAAATAAAGTAAAAAACC
The DNA here is from genome assembly GCA_905340225.1 of Abrostola tripartita. NCBI lineage: Eukaryota > Metazoa > Arthropoda > Insecta > Lepidoptera > Noctuidae > Abrostola > Abrostola tripartita. The sequence goes on from HG996488.1 coordinate 13,468,649, forward strand.
ATACATCTGGTTATATCAACGTCGGGAGATCAGATTACATGGTGTCTCAAGGTGTCTTGTTGATTATAAAGTCAAGGTAGTACATTGGATTCGTGGAATTAGGATGGGTGAGCAGTGAGTGAGATCTGGTTGGCGCTGTGGCTGGTTGATTGGACTGCTGCGCTAAGGGTTACAGACTCGATACACGATGGGAAAAATATTTGTGTGATCCGCGTAATAATATGTTTGTCTCGAAACCGTTTGTCAGTGATATTTCTTGTCTATCAAACGCACTGAAGATTTAGTTATTTATTTATTGAACACAAAATGCATAACAATTACAAACCAAGGCGTTGCACAATTCAGATTCCCCATAGATAAACACTTACAGGAATAATTAAGGGTAAAATACAAAATGTTCTTACTAAACACGATGAAGTAAGAAATTTTAAAGTGGGGTATGCTTTTTATTATTTGTATCTCCGACGGCTAGGGAGTAACCTATGTATAGTGCCCTTGTATATATTTGAGGGGCTCGTAGCTACGTGGCTACCGCGCAGATCAGTCGATTTGCGAGGTTAAGCCGTGCTCGCCGCGGTCAGTCTTGTGATGGGTGACCGTTTTAACATGTCGAGACCCCTCCGTGGTTCAGAAGGCACGTTAAGCCGTTGGTCCTGCGCCTGATCTCTCCGGTCGTGTCGGTCTTCCGTCCCATCGGTCTATGAGAGTGAGGGAATAGAGGGTGCACTTGTGTTTGCGCGCATACTTGTGCACTATAATATGTTCTGCGTAGTTGGCTAGTCTCAGAAGAGATCGGCCGCCGTGACCAAAATTCGGTTAGGAGAACAGAACATTATTTATTAGGTAGTTTACATTAGAAGCTATATTCGTATAAGGTAGAAGATAATTTTGCTTAAAGTTTAAACTGACCGCAAACTTTTTTTTATTACCTACCAAGTACTACTTTTTGACTTTCAGTGGGATTCCTCTGTTGAATGTTAATCATCACACCTTATTATACCGGGGAGCTTGCAGACGTGGTGACCCCAGCGGTAATTTGATCGGCCGATTATCAGCGCCATCTGATCATCACATAAATATCGTACTGATAGCAGAAAAAGTTCTGACGTTATTATTTTTATGAAAAATTTTATGATACAAATTATAGTAGGGTAGTAATAGGGTATAACTAGGTATTATAGGGTATTACTAGGTACTATTATTTTTTCGAGAATTAATAAGATGCAAGTACGGTTGGAGACCGCAAGTTGACCGTCTCTCCGAGTAACAGGGTCTATAACAGTATATTCGGCGTACCTTAGCTTACCTTCACTCAGCTAGTCCAAAGAAGTACGCAAAGACCAAATATTTAAATAGATATTTGCCCTGAATCTAATACACGTATTATTTAAATTAAAGACTAAATTGTTCTATATATACATCATAAGCCACTTAGGTTCATCCAAAGCGCCGAGCAGGCATTGTGTGAGTGGTTTTAGTGGGTAGGCCTCCGAGGATCAACCGAGCGGCTTCGGCTTCTGGGTGGGTCCACGGAGGAGAGTCCCACATAACCCCGTCGCCTCCCAGCGGCGGGGTATGCGTAACGCATTTCCCTCACCTAAAACAAAAAAAAAAAAACATAGGCAAGACTAGATTCTTTCTAGAACAGGATTTCTTATGAGGATAACGAACCACTATCTTCAGCATCACATTCTCCATCCATGTCATGATATTTCATTACTCTTTTCCAATAGTACTCATTTTTTTATTTCGTCTTTTGCTGCCGTTACCAGGCACCTGTAGGGGGTGCCGGCTGAAGGGAGGGGGGTAGCTGATGGTACTGATAACGTATCGATTGACCGCCTATCGCTCCATCGACGTAACGAAACGCATCAGACTTGATACGTTTAGTTACCTGGTTTGCGCGATTTATTTGTTTTGTTAGAGGCGGTTTTCAAGTGTATACTTCTTGGGTTTTTATAGTCATATTATGTTATGATACGATTTGAAGTATAACATCAATTAATTAAACGTTGTTTGTGATTGTGTCTGGTAAATGGCAATAGTAATATCCAATTGTGTGCAACGGCATAAATGGCAATAATAATATTGAGCAGAAATAATTATATATGTACCTAATAACCTAAAAATGTAACAAGCAATGTATTTCATCCTTTTGTCAAATAAATTTATTATTTATTATTATTATAATTCAATGGGACCTTTAACAAACCTGCTTAGGTTGATATAGGTATAACAATTAGAAAACTAAACATTAACTGCGAAACAAAAAAATGTTATGTAAAAGACACAGTCATACACCTCTTTCGCAAAACATTTTTTTTATGACTTTTGGTGCCATTTTAGCATGTTGCCCATGCTAAGCTTGAATCTAAATTGATAAAGAAAATTTGAAAAATGATGGACACGAGCGGGATTCGAACCCGCGACCTTCGCCGATCCGTGGCGCTGCTCTAACCAACTGAGCCACCGTGCCAAGTTCCCTTTTAGTGTTTACGTCTTAAGGGTGACGTCAGGTATTATCTGTTGGAATCTATGATTACCAACTCAGTGTTATACCTTTACAGCTATAAATCACTGAAACGATAATACCAACCCAAATTTATATGACTTTTGGTGCCATTTTAGCATGTTGTCCATGCTAAGCTTGAATCTAAATTGATAAAGGAAATTTGAATTTTTTTTTTGTTTCGCAGTAGTGAATTAGAGGCTAGCTCGTCCGCATACATACAATCTCATACCCTATAAAATTCCTCATACTCAATCAATTCTCCAGACAGGTGTTCTTCCTTGTCAGAGAGGTACCTACTCCCATTTCTGTCTTCTATATTGCCATGGATTGTCTCGGGTCAGCTTTAGTATCGGCACCTCATATTTTCCTGTCAAGTTTTTGGAGAATCGCCATGAGGACGATACTGTTCAATTGATCCTTCGGCGCATCTTGAGCAGTCAGCCCAATCAACCCAGCTTGCCCCAGACTTACCAGTTCCCCAGTCTGTGCTCGATCGTAATCACGAGTGAGCTACTGTATTCGTAATTATGATCCCCGTATCTTTTGTTACCGGTTACAATTGTGTAAAATTAAATTTACATAATGACTTTTAATTGTTGCCTTCTTGCTTATAATTTAAACATTCAGAGTATTTTATTGTTTAAAAATTATAGCTGCATGTGTGCAATGATTGTATGGTTTGGACAAATGAATTGAATTTAAGCTTGGTTTTTGGGCTGGAAACAATTTTGGTTTCTCAAAGATGTCGAGCCGGTATTAGTGTACCGCAATAGGTGTCAGATGTGTTCTATTATCTTCAACGTTCATTTCTCTTCCTTCCTCTTCTATTGTGATGACATGAACAAGTAATTAATTATAACAAACCAACATTGCACTCAGATAGGTATTTGATAATAATCGTAGATCTGATTGGCGCAGTGGCTAAGCGATTGGACTGCTGCGCTAAGGGTTACGGGTTCGATTCCTGCACGGGGCAAAAATTTGAGCGATCCGCAGATGTTTGTCCCGAGTCTAAGTGTTTGTGTATGTGATATTTCATGTTTGTGAAACGCACCCACGATACAGAAGAAATTCCTAGCGTGGGGCGACGTTATTTTTAAAAAGAAAAGAAAGAGTAATCGTATGAAAGTTTCATTCCACATACAAATATTCAAACACGGACTGTTACAAAATCATAAACCCTGACCCTGATTACACTTACACTTTTAAAATCATAAAGATACAAGGTAATTTAAGCAGAATACTCAAGTACCTTTTTAATAACCAAGTGTATCACATGACCTTTCTTTACAGACATCTTATATGAATCATAGCATAACTCAACCATTTTAACAGCATCCAACAAATCATCAGACCACTAAAATAATCGCGAAAGCGCCAACACTACCCAAACACCCAGAAATGGCGTGAACAAATTTAGGGCTTCAAAAATTCCTCGACCGCATGACGGCCGTCGCATTAAGAATCCATTAACTTCGACCAAAACTGATTAATGTTTTATCTGCCCTTATCACTAGACTCTGAGACCGGTTGATTTATTCCAGGGCTTATCAGCGCATATGTTGGCGCCGGCGTATCAGTCTTGGCTTTCTTTTATGAATTTTCGAGTAGATATGATGTACTTAGCGGCTGCCGTTTGATTTGGAGTGTGGAGTGTGGAGACTGCTTTTAATCGTGACGTCATTTGGGATCAAATGAAGTCGTTTGAGATGGATTGATGAAACGATGAGAATTTTAGTGATGTAATAGGAGAGAAAAAAGGAGCGAAGCTTTGAAATGAAGTTGAAAGAGTTTGTTCAGTGTAGAACCACCTGTTTATTTATGACGTCAAAGTGCAATCGGGCTGCTTGTAAATAGTAACTCCCGAGACAGTTATAATCTCTGCAGCAAAAGTTGCAAAAATACTACAAAACATTTTAGAATATAATTGTAGAGGCTCCAAAAATCTTTAAAATTTGGTTGTTGATAAAGACAACTTATTATAATTAGTTGAAGATATCGTACTCCGACATTGACGAAACAAATTCGATGTTTCTTACACTAAAGTTGAAGACAAAACATTAAAAACAGATGCTAAAACTACAGAAAATGAAAAACAAAAGACAAACAATACTAAAACACACGAAGAACCTCAAACTATACCTTATTAAAGCACACATGATATCACAAAAAGTTAATCGATGATAAAAGATAAAAGCATGGACGAAAAAATAATAGTTTTTATGTAAATGAACGTTGCATATGAGATGTTAGATATACAATCTAAGACGGAGATCGCACACAGGCTTCGTCTTTGTGTGTGTGTGTGTAGTGTTGGCTGATTTTACACGGGATGAAGTCAACTTAATTGTGAATAAGAAGTACCTATTTTAAGTCGAGGTTAAGATCTTTATTATTTCACAATTTTGTCAAAGCTTTTAAGAGGATTATTCTAATGCTCATGCTCTCGTAATTTTCAAAATTCTCAGCAATAATCGTCTATCGTAGGATTCATATACTGGTACGACTAAAACTCATTTGAACTATAATTTCATTGTGCACTCTATCAATATCATGCTACCAAAATTTTCAAAATTGTTTTCCAGCATTCTTTAAAGAAAATGTATTAAAAGCTTTTTGTTACACAATACAAGCCTAACGTTCCAACTGTAAAAACATAATTATCTTATTCGCTCAAAAATACCAGACAATAAAACGGTCCGGAATCCGACTACCCCGTTTACGTTCCCAGCGTGTCTCCTCACTACCGTTCAGCCACCTGCGTCCGTATCTAGTAAATCATAACCTTGGCAGCTATCTGAGGATCAGCGCCGAATCTTGCGCTGCTATTACTGCGCACTTGGCCATATATGCGAATAAATGAACATTATGTACAGTAAGCAAAAAGTAGCGGTGTCTGTCTGTGTACCACTTCTGAAGCAGTATTAGATTTGATATGCAATGTTTTGACTAAATTTTAGCAGGTGGATGTACATACTTGCATTTTAACCGACTTCAAAAAGGAGGAGGTTCTAGGTTCGTCTGTTTAATTTTTGTTTGTCTTTTTCTGTATTTATTGAACACTAAATAGAATTAAGAACAGGATTTTTTCCCAAAATTTGTTTTTCCGTTTCTCATGTTCTCTCAAATCTATGCTACATTTTCGCACAAACATTACTCTGGGTTTATCATTGTTATGACGTCATCTTGTAAGAGGATTTCAACAACAGTTACTAAATGACGTCATTGTTGTTACTAAAGGAAAATAGGCCTAAGACAAATATATTTAACACCTCCCATTTAATTTAGAAAAATACAAATACATTAAATATTATCCATAAAGATTTGCTAAAGTCATAGCTCTACAATGCACTTAAATTATATAAATGGCTATATATTATTCTCAGCATTCCTCCAGTTTTAATTTAGACATAAAATAATGAAGGAATGCGATAATATCTACGCACCTGACCGTTATAAATACTTTAAGGTATCAAGCATTCAATACAGGAACGTTAGCCAATTAAATCATATTTGCTGACCGTACAAGGCGAAGTACGCGCAAAGACTTCCAAATGTCAAGTAAAATCGATTCAAAACTATTTGGAATTGCATTGTGACCCAGTTGAGTAGAGTTTTCCTTCATATCACCACTGTCCGTCTCAGTGGTGACGTCACTCGTCTGTAGCTCGTTTACAAGGCTCTGTTATTTTTTCAGGATCGTGAAAAACTGACTTATACCTATTTGTTGGAGTGAATTCGTTATGTAATGCGTTTGTTTTTTCAGGTAAAAGCAATATAAATACAAAGTGATTTATTTATTATTTTATTTATAGGTTTAAATTCCGTACAATTGTTAACTTATTGTTTTTTTTTCAGGTAAGTCCACCCATTTTTTGCCTACAATGAAGTCATGGATCGACTGTCAGAGTCATGAATGTCAGTAAGTACAAATAACGATGATTAACAAATTCAGTACCTAATATTATTGAAATTACTCTTCGGTACCCATCTACCTACTCTGTACATAGGTTTAGGCAGTATATAATATTATTTCAACTGACAAAATTTCAATAAGGTATCGATTTATTTTTGTGATTAATTCCAATTTTAGAAATACCCACTAACCACAAAAAATCCCTAATAAAGATAGGTAGGTAGTTACATAATTAAAAATGGTAGGTATTGTTTTATTGGTACACTATTTAATTGTCAATCAACTTTCACATTGATGAAAAATACATTTGACTCTTTTTGACAACTGCAGTTCATTCTGAGACCAAACAAATTTCTTGGAACTAAACATTACATAACTTCCGACGTTCAGGGACTATCAAAAAATCGCCGCTAGACGTGTATGGCGCGCAGCTTTTTTATTTGACATTTTATACAAGTTTATTCAAAGAGCGATAATATCGCTGACTCTTATCTTTCAATGCAACGTTACCGCGAGCCCGGGGTGATAGCATCTGGGGCCAGCCATTGCTAGTTAAACCAACCTGATAAGGGATCGGCCGCGCTAGTGTGCGTGCGTACACACGCCGCGTTCGTGTGCGGGGAGGGGCGCTCGGCTCGCTCGGCCAGTCACTCACTTTACGCGGCAAAAGTATGACGGCTCAAATGTCGCGCGCACAAATACACACAAAATAAATACTAAATAGTGCTGTGCTGTGGATATTATGTTATTGTGGTTGCGGTACCTGAAGCAGCTGGAAGTGGCGGCCGCGGACCTGCCGCCAGGCGGCGCTGCGAGCTTCAAAACAATGTGTAAGATTTGTTTACATATCGGCCGCTGGCTGAATGTTTATGTTGCCTTGTTTTTCAATATTTTTTAAGTATTCTCAACATTTTTCTTGCCTCAGAACCCTTTGATTTCGTTTCATTTAGTACCAGCTTAAGGTAACCTGCTTGTCTATTGAATCTGCGATGGGAATCAATGAAATATCTGGAGAACAAACAGATAGGTACCGTTTAGACGCATTTACGTTGTGTATTCAATGAAATGTTGTATCAAATAACAATTATAATAGTTACTAACTCACACTGGTATCGTTATCTGTTCAACTTTGACATTTTTACTCCTTGCCTAACTCCATAGTGAAGTGGCAAGTAAGGCATTGCTTGCTGGGCATCGCAGACACTTGAGTTATCAACTAGATCCGTCATAATATTCGTGATAAAAACAAAAGACAACAATAGTGCAGCAATTGTTTTTTTTTCTTTATAATCTTTAACACTTATTCTAAAGTAACTAACTGAATCCTTCATGTAACGTGTAAACATGTTATTTGTCTGTAATTCTAATGGAATAGGTATTTTATTAGTGGTTTTGTTGACTGCAGATAAAGAGATATTTTATTCTTCGAATTGTCATCTGGTATGTACGAATCATATTCCGGAGTTACCAGTGGGATTAACGGTAATCATTATCATCATTTCAGCCCGGTATCACCCACTGCTGGGTATAGGCCTTCCCCTTTCTCTGCCAATCCTCTCTATCTTGAACGTCTCTTGTCCAGGTGTTCGTAGCTAATTTATTTATTAACGGTAAACAAACAACAATTTTTGTTTGACACGGGGATGGTTGAAAGATGGTAAACACATTGCAATGAGTGGTGATAGGTTGAAACTTTTGGTACCATGTGAGTAACTATTTAATACAGATTTGGAGAGAAATAAAATATCATTTTTAAATAACATCATAACGGGAGGTATTAACATCGTAAACTTAAGATATTTTTATCGTTATTTTCCTTATTTTTATGCAGAGATTTTAATAGGTTCTCAATGAAATTAATGTATGTGAATATTTATGGAATGAAAGCAATTGTTAAAAACAAAACTAATAAGAAAAAAAATTGATAGTAGCAAGATTGATCTAAATCATTGCAACGTGGCCAATAAAAATAGCAAAAAAAAACATCTTTAAAGAGGCAAAACAAACAGTAGGTATGTCCGTCATCGCACATAAAAAGGGCCAAGCTGGTCCAAAAATCAAAACACATAAATATTTTGGACACAGCGCCATACTAAACATAATGATACCAGTTTTCTCCGAATTCGCGATAAGACGGTCGTTAAGATTGGTGGGTTTTTATCTTACCCGTCTGATAGCCTTTACAGTACCTACTAATGTATTATATAGGATTTTTATTGCCCTATAGATACTTTATCAGAACATCAACCAGTGTAAATCATTGATAAAATAATTACTGTGCGATATTGAGATTTTCGTGGCGTTTACTGTACTTTAAGATACAATATTTGAAAATAAATATTTTTTAGAATTGTAATCATGTGCGTTGTGAAGAGAATACTTTTAAAACTAATTGTTACTTTCCTATGTTATCAAAGACAATTCGAAAACTTTTAAAATATATATTAGTGATGTGACATTACAATACCAGATATCAATCTTAAGCCGATACCGAATCACATTGCAACGACAACGAATCCATTTTTAAATACCGAACTCGTGAGGCATGTTCCTATTTTGACAGCTCCTGTCAATGTCAACGATGTCTAAATAGTTCTTATGTGTTTCGTTACTTGAATACTTGTATCTTATTGCTTCATCAGTGAAATGGAATACGTGATTGTAACTAATTTATAATTTTACACTTATTTACTCGTATCTGTTTTTTTTATTATGAATACGACGTGATATTTTGTATATATTTTTGTTAAGGTTAATGACATTGATAATTGTTTACATGGAATAGTGCTGTTTTTGATATTTTGAGTATAAATGCGTATGGATTTCTACATAAAACTACCTCTAGAATTTTTTGCTAAAAATACGGATTGTCCTTATCTTTTGTACTGCCACTTTGTTATCCAAATAAGAAAAAACTATCCATCAGCCCTACACTCAGGCATTCGTGGCTTACGATAAAAATGACGTGTGTTCCACTCAATGGGACCCAGCGTCCCGATCTCTCTGATAAGACGGGGGAGAAACAGCGTTATCTCTCTCCCGATTCCACGTTCATTATCAAATTGTACGTCTGTGTGAGTGAGAGAAAGAATGTTAATGTGTTCGTACGTGATAATGTGGGGTGTGATTCTTTTAAATTATACGAGGGATTGAGTGTGAGGTCACTTTGTGTTAGTTGCCAGTGTATTGTGGAGGAATGTCCACTTTATATTGGCCTACATTCTCTTGTTTGTTTTCTGATTTGGACTGTATTGTTTTTTGCAATCGACAACTCGGCAATTAAAGTTTTTAAAATGACCTAATAGTTCATTCATTAATCTACTTTATTAGATGTTCAGTACTTGTCGAATGCCTATGAGAAATTTCTGAACCAATAATATTATCTATATTGATACAGCATGCAGCAAAATGATTTTGTTCAAGTATTAACAATTAAGATTTTTGTATTTCTGTTTAGATACCTACATTTATTAAGAAACCAAGTTGGTTAATTATCAGTAGGTTTTAATTATGTCTATATTTATTCTATAATTGATTAACTCATCCGAATTTGGTACGGTACATTCGGATTAGAAATTTTGGACGGAATAGGTATTTGGAAGAACCTCTTTTACTAAAGCGACGGATAGGTGTGCCAGACTCCGAAAAGCTTAAACCCCGGGTCTCCTACCTTAGATCAAAGCGAGATCTGCGTACCCAACGGATGGCGGGTTATTTTTAAGTTCGATTTCAGAAAACTCAAAACTTAGCTCCCAGAGGCCTCACGTTATCTAAAGCATGATTATCAAGCGATATCGATGTTAATTAACGATGCTAATCGTAACGGGTAATTTTAACAAAAAATAATTAACATACAAAATTAATTGTATATCATTAAAAAATAACCATTATTAAGCAGTATAATTTGAGATGAACACGAGTCCCTTTAAAATGTCAAGGCAACTGAGGGCTGATTTTAATGGCCACTGATTAGATGGGCAGAGGTTGTTTGCTAAACGGGTGTAAGGCTTTTTGTTTTACTTTTAAGTATGTTTGTATGTTTGCCGTGTGGTATCCGGCCTAGAATTGACCACCCCCTTTCCTTCCGTGGGTGTCGTAAGAGGCGACAAAGGGAAAATCCAGAAGATGGGCAGGAGCGTCTTCTGTAACTTGACCACCAATACTGCGATCCTCAAGTCGTTTGCCAGCGTGGGGATTATGGCAACTCCCCCTCCTCCTAAAGGGCAGGCCTTTGTTTAACAGTGGACGTCTTTCGGCCGATGATGGTGATGTTTGTGTGTTGAAGATTAGTATCTGTAACACAATAGAACATGTTACACACTCTTTGGTCTAGTGGCCAAATGCTGAGCACGAGGACCTGAATTCAACTCCCAGGTCAAGCAGACTTATTACGATATTTCATAAATACATTTTAGCAGTAAGCGTAGCAGTACGGAGTCTAGATTTGTGCCCGGTTATTGGCCGTAGGCACACTATATTACTTAGGAACTTAACCATAACTGGCAAAATCTGGGTGTACTTTAAACGAAAATTTTATCAGTTCTACTATTTAATAGTTGTAAAATAAAATGGTATTTACCATACACCTATGCCTACCCCTTCTAGGAATACAGGTAGGTATATTGAATGCCATGTCGCTGCCACAGGAGCCTAACAATAAACGTTATCAAGGTAGATATGGCTGCAGTGTTGCCAGCCTTTATCAGGTCTTAAGTGAGTTTTACCATTTATTTTTAATTTCTTAGTAACTGTTTATTGTATGTTGAGCCAGTTTTAACTGTTCAATGTTTACCTCTTTAATTATTAAGTGCGAATAACTGTTAACTTTTATTTAATTTTTATTAATACCAGATATTTAATAGTGTTGCGCTGTACTGTGGTTTCCGGATACCAATAATGGGAAAAATACCCGAATTCACATATAGGTATTCCAAATTTAAATTGACATAATTATGTTGTTAATATTTATTGACTGCATTTTTTTTATTGAAACTGAAAATGTTAAAATAAATGTATTAGAACACACGTTGTGTAGTGAAATACAAATGATGTTGCAATCCCATCCATTTTGTGCAATGCAAAATAAGAAATGCTAACAATGCAATGCATTTAGTATAAAAACTTTTTGTATCTACAGTTTCTAGAAAACTAAGAACATGAGTTTTTTTTCAATTACGCGTAAATAAAGGGAAATCTAAGAATAAAAATTATCTTCAACCACCGGAAAACCGAGTTGTAAAAAGTGATGAACCCGATACAGGCCCTAAAAACTGCAATAGACTCATCAAGAGAGTTATTGAGTAGTGAAATTCCTGATAAAGGAAATCCCCCGTTCTGGGGATTATAGTCATGATTATAATTATGTAGGTTAGGTTAGGTTGGGGAAGCGCCATATCGAAACTGAATACCTAAGTAGGGAGGTATAGGGAAGCGCCATATACAACTGATACCACATTTTTTGGTTTCAGCATATCAATTAGGCAACTCCTTATCACACTGGAAGCATGTTACATTTCCTCCGAGATAAGAGTTCTGTTGATATTAACTGTTGACTTTTAATTAGCAAAATTCCTAACAGTGTAATTTATACTTATCGGTTTCGCGGATAATGTACGTTCCCGATCTTTTAGTGTTATTTTTTTATGGTACCGGGTATTGCCGTGTGCGTATTAAAAAGATACCAGTGCATTTACCATGAGATACAAAAGTAATTAACGTGGTGATCACAAAAATTCGGACCAGCTGATAGTATTATTGACATAATTGTACCCGCGAATCGGAGTGATAAGTTTGACAGGTCTACTTTCGTCTCTTTTTTGTTATTAATATTATTATTATTAGACCGTATTGTCACACTGCATGGCCAAGGCCTCCCTTCTCTCCTTACACTTGTGCCTGTCTGCCGCCACTCGACGCAAGTCCTTTAGGTAGGCGTCTAGTTCGTCGCGCCATCTTTTTCTCGGCCTGCAACGAATTCGACCCACTGCGTGGTTGTTTTCAAAGCTCCTCCGATATGCGGCAGACGTGACCAGTCAAGGTTCCATAAGGTTGGCAGCTGTTGGAGCGCATTATCGAGTTCCTAATGCGGTCATTAGCTATGGCTCCTAAAATACTCTTTTTAGTTACATTTGACAGAAAGAGATTTAATGATATTTAATGATATTTAAATGTTATTACTATAGTTAGTGTGTAACTGAGTATTATATTATTAACATAACATAACACATAACATAACATCACGCCTGTATTCCCCGAAGGGGTAGGCAGAGGTGAACATATAGTACACCCACATTTCGCCAGTTATGTTGTAAGTCCCAACGTAATAGGGGGCGAGCCTATTGCCATGAACCGGGCACAAATCCAGACTCCTGAGAACTGCTGCTACTGAGAATTACCTAATGGAAAACTCAGTAACACTTTGCCCGACCCGGGATTTGAACCCAGGACCTCTTGCTTATCAGTCGCGCTTAGCGACCACTAGACCAACGGGGCAGTATTATATTATTATCATGTCCAATATCAATATAATCTTGTTTTTATAGGAAAATAATGAACAATAGCATCTATGTCACGCCTATTCCCGTTCAACGAACATTGATAGCAAAACAATCGATTATTAGTTATAAATAACCAAAACAATTAGTTATCTTTCGGTATCTGTGAGGCACATCACTCATTAATTTTAAATTGTAAATATTTGATTAGTCATTAGATGGATCTAGAATTACCGTTTTGGAAATAAATATTGTAGAATACCCGGATACTTTCGTTTAGTTATATTTTTTTTTAATAATAGTTTTCTTCTGACAGTTGACACCATTAATCAATAAATTTAAGACACTAGGTACCTCTATAAAAATGCTTTATTTATGCCCCATAAAACCCTATACATTTTTAATTAACTGTAAAATTGATTTTTATTTTCTTTGATATTGGCAAATTAATGTCGTCACAGGTTCCTATTGCCATACAAAATCTATAGAGGAATAGCGTTTTGACAGCTCAAAAATATTATCTCGTTTGTTTGTGGAGTCATATTACCCAATTTCGGTCCCGGCGAAAAAGCCTGCGCACGAGTACTATTAGTGCGCAAGCGTGTGCACAAACACAGGTGCACTCTTGATCTCACACACATAGTTGAATGGGATGGTAAACCAACACGATCGGAGAGATTAGTTGCAGGATTGCCCTCTACACAAGCTACCAAACGCTTGATGAATAGAAATCGAAAATAATGATAAATGTATGGGTTTGATACATGTCATCGATAACATAGTTGAAACATAATGTCATTCTCATACATGTATCGACATTCATATTCATTTATTGATAAAATATAAGCTTACAGTATATACAACCAAAACGCTTATATCTATACGAAATATACAAAAAACACGAACACACAAGAAACAAGATATTAAAAATCTAAAATAATTATTATAAACAAACACAACAATAATGGAAATAACAATAATACCTAGTAATCCTAACTTATCCTATTTAAATAGTTTAAAACATTTCTATACATGATGCTAGGTATCATTGTCAATTGTATTCGTCAAGCGTTTTGCCACTTGTCTAGGGGGGCTGACGCGCTCTGAAGCGCAAAAACGAAAACGTCAGTTAAAAATAACCATCTAAAAGTAAACAGCACTAATTACTACAAACGACGCCATTGTTTAACTTTAAAACTATAATTTTAACCGAAATAATAAAATCATCTAACGAAAACATCAGACGGGAACTGAAGCAGTTATCAGTAGCTCATATCTACACCGTGCTGTTATCTAAGTGATCTTTTGAAAGCATTTGGAAGGTCCAAAATATTGCTATTATTATTAGGTACCTACTCCTCAAATTTATCAACCCATCAGTTTAAGAAACGAGTCATATAGGAAAGAAAATTAAAAAGTACGTGCATAATCATATAACAGTATTAAAAATACTGTTATTAAGCATGTAGTTTTGACTGTATTTATTTGACGACCTGATTGGGTTCGATTCCCGCACGGGGCAAAAATTTGTGCAAACCGCAGATGTTTGTCCCGAGTCTGGGTGTTGGTGTATGTGATTTTTCATGATTGTGAAACGCACCCACGACACAGGAGAAATACATAGTGAGGGCGAAGTTTTTTTAAAAATGAGGAAATAAAAAAATGAAGAAAAATACACCATTATCCAAGTTACCACTGCCTCCCCACTCCACCGTACTCCTACAGGCAATTCATAGGGATAAGGCACAACCTGTTAGGGTATCGCTTCCTGTCGACCGATAATAATGTCTTTCTGACTGGATTTCGTAACGGCGGCTTTTCTCAGCTGAGACTAGCCAACTACGCAGGAGATATTATAGTGCACAAGTATGCGCGCAAACACAGGTGCACTCCCTATTTCCTCTCTCTCATAGTCCGATGGGATGGTAGACCGACACGACCGGCTAGAGATTAGGCGCAGGACCAACGGCTTAACGTGCCTTCCGAAGCACGGCGATGTCACATGTAAAAATGGTCACCCATCATAAGACAGACCGCGGTGAGCACAGGTTAAACTCGCAAATCGACTGATCTACGCGGTAGCTACTTAGCAACGAGCCCTGTGGTCTGGTATGCAACCCGAAAGAAAATGGCGCCTCTCCATAAATACCTACAGTAACAAGTATCTTAGTATATGACTCCTATACAGAACATGTATAGGAGTCAGTATGCCCAAAGCACCTTCTCGGTGTCGAAATACGGGACCTACATCATGTTATCAGACATCTTGACGATAGTGTACCCTGCACACCGCACACTGCATTTGTGTGTACTGCTTATCATATTGTTTCTTATAATAAACCCCCTTTCAATACTGGGATAACATGCTCTTATCATATTGTTTTCAGATAATAAACCCCCCTTTTATACATGCTCAACAACTTATGAGAACAAACGCTTAAATAATTTTTTGACCATACTTTTTAATGTTCCTATTTGATATACACTGCGTGATACTGCACTTAAAGGTATAATTATGTAATGATAGAAAAAAAATTTATTTAAATGTTATATTTCTTCACTGATTAGTTGTCAAAAACCTTATTTAGCGCTTACAATTTTCATTGCCGCGCAAGGCAAAATGTGTGGATTCTATTTTTTGACTGTATGTACTCATGTTTCACTGTACCCATGTTTTAGTGAAATAGGTAAATTATTTGATTCAAGATTGAGTGCTCAATCATTCAAGTCTCAAAATAACCAAAAAATGTTTAATAAGCGCGCTCAACATCGTCGAACGTATCATAATCCCCGTTTCGGGGTCAATCTCGTTTAGCATCGATTTATGCGCCTGCGCCGCCGCGCCGTGGGCCGGCCGACTCACGCGCTCGCTAATTGATTCCAGATCGGAGGGGGCGGGGCGACGTAAAGGTCGCGAGATCGATGCCAGATGACGGTGACGGAACTGTGAAAGTTACGGTTATGATGTTTGATGAAGTTTTTGAAGGTGTGAGATACATACAATAAGCTGTTTAATAACATAAAAAATATCAGTAGGTTATCGCGATTTAATATGTACTTTGTTTTGCATAAATTGGTCGTTGATTTGCCGTGAATTTGGCTCTAAAAATGTCAGATCGATACAGACGAGTGCTTTGATAAACGCCTTAAGAGCAAGAAACGTTTAATTAGTATTAAGATAATGTAGAAGCTGCTTCTACATCTGTTTCTAAAACACTTCTTCGGTTATAATTCTAGAACCCTTTCTGTAAACACACGTGGCCACATCCCAGTCAACATAGCTCGCGACATCACACGTCCGCGTATCACACCGTCACGCTCGAATCCACCTTCCATTTATTACAGTGGATCGTAATCTAAGATGGAGAGCGGGCGACTGATAAGAAACGCCGCGACGCGCGACGCCGCATCGCGATAAGCGAGCTGTGTTGCCGATGCCGGTAGGACGTCGCACGCTTCGGTGTGAGGGGGGGACGGTAATTATAGGAGAGAATGTTATCACACCATCTGTGATTTAGTGACTAGATTATTTCGTATGAAAATAACGCTCTATGTGTAAATTATAATGAATTTAGATTTTATATTATTTTAATATTGGTTGGGTTATAAAATATATCTAATTAAGTGTTTGAAATTATACTCGGCGAGATAAGATTTAGATTTTATTGTGAGATAATTTATATAGTTCGTATTATGCGTTAGAAAGCGTTATGAAATGAAGAATGGGCGAGATGTATCTCACATTGGATACGTTGAAGTTATTTATTGTAAAGATATAAATTTAGGGAGAAATTGACTTTTTCTAGACTGCCTAGTCATGATATTGTGCAAACAGCAAATAATTAACCATTTATAACTTGCACACAAGACATACAAGTCAATAAACAACTAGGTACCTACATTACAAATCAGAAATCAATCAGTAACAGTCGAAAGGTCAAAATGGCAAATTCAATATTAACCCCATTCAAGCATGTATTAAACAAAGCGTTTGCTCCAGAAGTATACTTCCAAAACCTACCTCGCCAAGAACACAACCCATCTACACCAGACTTCCAACCAAAAAAATACGAGAAAACTCCACCAAAAATGACGGACATCACAAAACACTACACACAATAACACCGACAGTTACATTCTACGTCGAAAAGGCGTCTACCGAGCGTCAGAGGGGGCAAAGAGGGTGCAGGGGGGTGTTTTATCGCCCAAAATGCTCCCGATCGCAGCGAGATTCGCCCGGGCGATATAGACCGATTGTTCGACGCGATAAACAGGCCCACTCCAGAACACACCCTGTATCTTTTCAAAAAGGTTTTTGTCTGTAATCGCTTGCTAGAATCTGGTTTTAATGACTTTTTATAATAGGTTATGCGGGCGGAATATTTATTAGTTTTTTTTGTCTTCAGGTGATCTTAGTTATGAAGGATAAGGTTTGGTACTCGTTAAAGGTATTGTAAGGTTTAGTAAAAGCCTGTCAAACCATGTACTTGACTACTTCAATCAATAACTATGAAGCTTATTTCTGAGAGAGAACTTCAGAAACTTAACGAGCAAATGCATATATTGTAGAGACTCTTCTATAAATAAAGGAATGTGACTTGAATATTATAAGCATATGTAGGTATTTTTTAACGTTTTAATTAATTTAATATAGGTCCCTAATTGGATACATAATAGTTACCTATTTTACAATTATTTACATTTTAAAACTAACATAAATTTAAAAAAAACCTACACACAAATTGTTGATTGTTGTTATTATTGCAGGTAATTATATCAAAATAAAAAATAACCTAAAACAAAGTCTAAACTAGCTCTTAGACCCACAATAACAGGGTATAATTGTTTATTTTTATCAAACACTGCATACGGGTGCTATCTCTGCGATGCACCGCGCCGCGATACTGTCTTGCCCGTATGTGTCGACGAACTAACCGATTAGACTATCAAATATGTGCGACAATGATGTACGCTAAATATGGGGTGGCTCCTCTAATGAATAGTTTATCGGTATGCACAAGACTTCAGATATTTTCAATATCTTAGTTCTGGCAGGCCCTGAAGAAGATGGCGGGATGAGCATGACTCTTATAAGGCTACATTGACAACTGCAGCTCACAACCGGGAGGAATTAATTACCTATAAATATTATTATTATAAATTGAGGAAGGATTGGGAGGCCTTTGCCCAGCAGTGGCACGACCATGGCTAAAATAATTAATAAATAATTTATTTTACACACAACCGCCCGTGACTTCGCCCGCGTGGATTTCAAATGTTTTATAGCCTTCCTCAATAAATGGGCTACCTAACACTGAAATATTTTTTTCAAATCGGACCACTAATTCCTAAGATACTTAATTAATAAAGTATACATAGATATTAAATTTGCTGTACAGAGGCGAGCTTGACTCAGAATTGAGTTCTCTTACAGCAAACCTTTGGGTAATTGAGAGATTTAGGTTTTGAGGAAGATATTAAATCTTTTGTTTCTATAAAGAGATGCTGATTTTAAAACAGTCATAAAATTGTAGAGTTCCTAATTTTCTCCTTTCCTAATTTCACTTCAAGCTTATTAGGTAACTTCAAGCTTATTGTACAGAATTTATTTACGCCTGTAATCGCCAAAAGACTCGTCCTGCCCCCTGTCCATGAGCTCTTAACGCAGGACAGTTTACGGTGTGAAAGCGAGACGCCGCTACGTGCAGTGTAATGCGGCGTCTCGCGTCCTCAACGTAAACTGTCCTGCTTTAAGAGTTCATGGTAAGGGGGCTGATTCTTCTCCTTTATCAGGAGCTACACGCCCACGTTTCGCCTCTCATCCGAAGCCCATATACTCGTACGGTGGCGAGAATATTGCTATTAGTCACGTACATTACCTGTTTCACAGCGGCTCACAACGCTTTCTGGCAGCGGAAGAGAATAAGATTCTTAACCCGCTAATCACCTTCTAAATAAAACATTTAATATAAATAGGTATATTATCAACAGCTGCTAAAACATGGTGGCCTTAGCTGGCAGGTAAATAACTCTGATATATTTCAGAAATGAAATAAACTAACATTTGATATCTATGTAGATAAGACTGATCGTTTCAATCTGATAATTTTTTTGTTTTTTTCTCTTATTTATGCGATCGTTCACGCTAATTTTGTGTTTAATATTCGTTGTCACACATTGCATTTGCTCTTATATCGCATCCGGGTCTTATTTATCCCGAAAAATAACCTTGATCGCATTAAAATTGAGTTCAAAATCGTTTGTGAAGTTCTTATTTAAAACTAGCGACCTTATATGCATCGATATATTTTATTGCCAAAATTGAGAACTAAATTAATATTATAGTTTGATTTTATCGCGGTCTCATGCTATAAATCTAATAACTGTCTCCACTCTTTTAATTTTGTATTTAATTAAATGTGAATAAATTAGTTAAGTGTAAATAATTTTGCAATTGATTTTACGACTTCTAAGATTTATAAATTTATCAGTGGCGTCATTGCGTGTTCATGACTTTTCGTAGCTAACACTTATTGACTCAGACTTAACTACAAACTTTATTTCGACTAAATCTTCCATAGATACCTGAATGATTATAAAAACTATAATTGATTCAATAACTGAAAAGTCAAAAGGTCTTATTCGTTTAGGTCTGTATTATAACTACATTCACCATTTGCCAGCCAACCCAAAACTCGCCTAGAAAAATGTTAACCTCAAAACTATATAATAGTTAATTACCCGAACACGTCCGCGATCCGGAGTCGTATCGCAATCGTGTTGTTATCGCATCGCTCCCGGAAACGTCGCCGCTCGTTATCGCTCCAACTAAACATTACGCTTATTGTTAATGGGGGTATGTAGTATTATAAGCAGTCTTTGTGGTTGTGTGAAGTGTTTTCAGAAACGTGACCTTAGTCTAAACTAGAAATATGTTTTGAAGGTTATTATTTTATAAATATTAACTATTAGAGCACAATGTGGCAGTTCTAACTTACTAGTGTTACCAACATAATTTTTTTATACTAATAATAATTATTATTAATAGCTTCCGCCCGCGACTTCGCCCGCGTGGATTTCGAATGTATTATAGCTTATAGCCATCCTCGATCTATCTAACACTAAAGGAATTTTTCAAATCGGACCAGTAGTTCCTGAGATTAACGCGTTCAAGCAAACGAACAAACTCTTCAGCTTTATAATATACCTAGTAACCTAGTAATAATAAAGTAATAATAATACAATATAGTAGTTATAGATATTCAGAATATTTTTATTTAAAGGCAGACTCCGCGCGCTGTTTCTTTTAAGTAAATAACTAATTAACGAATCCATGAAACATCTCAACACAATAGAACAACTTAATCATTTTAGTATCCGTACTTCACAATAATCCTGCACCTTCTGGGGACTTTTCATTGCTGCTCTGCTATAAAGCAGCTGTGTGTTGTCCCTAGCTGGTGTCTCATTCCCTTTACTCAACGGGCCTCTGCGAGTTGGACCTATGTCCCCACGTAAGCCTTGTAAAAGACTGGGTATCTTCCGCATGGTTGATAGGAATATAAAAGTATAATTATTATAAAAGTTTCATGAAGATAACTGTACAATATTTAAATTTGAACTCACTATTGTTAGTCTTATTACTCATTCACTCTCATTACTATTTGATGTATTCAAATTGCACGTCATCAAAATTCACTACAGAATACTAAGCAAAAGATATTGCATGAAACTGCGCGCTCTTTAATACCGAAAGCAGTCGAAGATAAAATACAAACTCAACACCATGCTTGTACGTTACATAGCATCGTTCCCATCCTTAACATTTGAGAACCTAACCACTCTATAATACACTGCGGGACAAAACGTGGGCGCACTCACGTTCTTGGGTGCGACAATAAAATCGCATGCGATCTCTCAACGGCGTTAACAAGCGGGCTCGTAGA
The DNA here is from genome assembly GCA_905340225.1 of Abrostola tripartita. NCBI lineage: Eukaryota > Metazoa > Arthropoda > Insecta > Lepidoptera > Noctuidae > Abrostola > Abrostola tripartita. Next base: position 13,489,517 of record HG996488.1, read on the forward strand.
CAAGCGCGTCGTCGGCTTGTCGCGATCGCATCGGGCCAATTTGTACGCACGTCCCCTGTACGATTTATTGGGCACGCGAGGAGCGCTCATTGCTAGATAGGATAGGCCACTCATAGGTGGCCTTGTCCGCAATGGAATTAGTTTAGGTTGCTCTTGTACAGATGGACTTTTTTGCCGAGCTTTTCTGGGTTTGCTGGTTAGCGAGCTTCGAAAATGACACCTGTTATAGCAAGGAAAATTATGTTTCTATTGAGTTTTTTTGTGTCTTGACCATCATTAATTCATTCTCTCTTCCATTACTTTTCAATAAGTTCCAATAAATCTTCATCTCTGAATTAAACCATCAGATTCAAGTACAAAAAAAAACGTTTTACAGTCATTAAGTCATCGACAATAAAATCCGAACTTCCTCAATCATATTGTCTATTCCGACAACCACCAATCACTGGCCAGACTTCACGTGTTAACCACAAACAAAGGAGTGTTCTAAAAAAACAAACGTTCAAACAATTTCTCTAAAACAACGACCATTCCCGCCAATTAAATCCGTTGGGTTTACAAGCGCAACGCTCACGCCCGTGGAGAGTGAAATATAAACGTTAAGGTGCGCGTGAGTCGATCTATCGGCACACGGCGCGGCTATCGGCGGCTGCGATCGCGCTGCGCAATATCATTATTGTACCCCCCACCCCGGTTCAGGACTATCGAGGACAGTTGTGTGTGGAATAGGAATATTATTCACAGAAAATAATTATTTTTAGTTTTTATTTTTCAATTAGGTTGGGTTTTAATTTTAATTACTGAATTTCGAATGGGTTTACTCATTTGTTTGTCAGAAGTGATGATGCTGGCTAATCAATACTATAATAACATTCTAAAATGCTGAAGAGTTTGTTTGTCTGTTTGGTTGAACGCGCTAATCTCAGGAACTACTAGTTCAAATTGGAAAATTCTTTTTGTATTGGATAGTCCATTCGTCGCGGAAGGCGAACCTATTGGCGAGGCTATATAACATCATCCCGTGCAAAAAAAAAACTCATGGAATTCGAAATCCAAAGCTAGTGATTAATATTTTCACTCACATTATTTACATCAGACTTATAGAGCTTTTGATTAAACCACGTCCTGCATTAAAAACAATGGGAAGAATTACTGTGAATATCATCGTCAGCCTATCTTAGTCCACTGCTGGACATAGGCCTCTACTATGGCGTAACACTGAGCTCGATCTTCGGCCTTCCGCTTCCAACCGGTGCCAGCTATTTTGAACATATTAGTGGGGATCTTAAGGAAAGATTTTAAGTTGAGATTTGACTGGTTTTCGAGGTTTATGTCACCAGTAACTAGACTTAACGACCTAGCTGACTGTCTATCACTTAATTTAAGAAACAAAATAACTGCATCAAAAATATATTTCAAGACATCCTTGAAAACAAGTCAGTTAAATCGTAAACTGCAATCTCATTAAGAACATCGTCAAATCTAATTAATTATCTTATTATTTGAAGGTTAAGTAGTACCGATTAAATCTTTACGTTATTGTTAAATGTTTTAAAAATAGTCACCGTCATAAATATTTTATTTTATTTAATAAGATCTTAACTAGAAGTAAAAAGGAACGCTAATTTAAAATACTATAATTCAATTTTATAAATAATTGTTGGCTATTGTCTTTTATATATATTAATTTATAACTGGTAATCGATAACTTTTTTAACAAATAGAAATGAAAAAAACGTTGATATTTTTAGAAACATAGTTTGAAATAAAATTTTAATTATTTAACTGATGCTTAACTTTTCAATAAAAATCATAATACACTTTGTCTAAATAGTTCTAGCATTGGAAAGCATTATATCTAGATCACTACACTAAATATTATTACATCACATCAGCCTATTGCAGTCCATTGCCGGACGTAGGCCTCTAAATATACAATAATTCGCAAAACTGAAACGTAAATTGATTAAATCTATTTATAACTAGGAACTAAGAAACATATTGCTAGCCTGTTCACAGGTGACACGTTATAAATACTATGCTATAATAATAATAATAATTTATTTATTTCAAGTTTCACAGACTCATACGAAACTTAAATATTAATACACACTCAGTCACATTAAATAATCATACTCAGAAATAATGTAGAGATTATAAAATTATTTGATTATATAAGATACAATTATGCAAACAATCAATTAAATTAATTAACAAAACTAAATACAAATAAACAATAAGCAGTGTTGCCACATTACCTGCGTTCAATGTGTAACCTACAGCAGTGATTAATGCTATGCACAAGTCGAGTGTACACGGAAACAATGGGAAACCTTTACTCAGCTGGACACGGGGACTGGAGATGGCAAAGACTGGACCCAGACAAGTTATGATTGAGTCTGATAGTTACTCATTTGGAGGAAGAGGTTTTGTATGTATGTAAGTTGATTTCGCATTATTATAGTTAGTGATTTCTACTTTTGAATTGAGTAGAAGAGTTTTATAGATTGTTCATAAATTAACAGTTTGTTTTTTCTAAATTGATAAAGGAAATTTGAAAAATGATGGACATGAGTGGGACTTGATCCCGCGACCTTCGCCGTACCGTGGCGCTGCTCTAACCAACTGAGCCACCGTGTCGCTAATCGCACCCATCGAATTTCAAATTCCCTTTTAGTATTTACGCCTTAAGGGTAACGTCAGTTTGTTTTTTCTTTAAAAAACAAAAAATATCGCCCCGCACTAGAAGTTTATCCTGTATCGTGGGTGCGTTTCACAAACATGAAATATCACATACACAAGCACACGGGACACGGACAAACACCTGCGGATCGCAAACATTTTAATCCCGTGCGGGTATCGAACCCGTAACTTCTGGCGCAGCAGTCCTATCGCTTAGCCTACACGTCAATCAGGTCGTCGATAGTTGACAATTGAGAGGAAATTAGTATTTTTTTTTCTGGGTTTCCATACTTAGCTTTATGATAAAATGGGACCTTTGAATTAAATTAAGATATTGGTTTAAATAAATTGTTAGTGACTCAATCATATATTAGGGTGGAATCTGACAAAATTGAATCATTGGATTTCTTTATTTACCCTTTAACTACAGATAACATTTTCACTTCAAAAAATTCAAAAATCACTTTAAAAAAATACAGTCGAATTGAGAACCTTCCCCTTTTTAAGTCGGTTAAAAAGGGTTTAGTACGTATGATTTAAATTCTTTATTTTTCTTTAATGACCTCCTCATTAACTTAAAGTGAAGCAGACAAACTCTTTAAGACTTTTGAGTATGATAGACAATAAAATGCTTAATCACATGATGAACTTTAATTGTCCAGTTATAGAGTGTTCCTAATCTTATTACAAATTAAACTATAAACATCAACCAAAAATATATATCAAAATAAAACACTAAAGCGAACCAGTAAAACCGTTCGAGTTTTACAACCGACTGTACCGAAAGATAAAGGTTTGAAATGTAAATGAGACGTGTTGAAAAAGTATAAGATTATCTCTCTATTAGGTATAAATTAAGGGACGGGAGTGAGGTATGCGGCACAATTATATTGTCACGAATGTGCTGATCCTGGTCGCACCTGCGAGTGCAATCGGTACTGCAATCGGCGCGCGCGCACGCTAACTTGACGGGAGGGGGTTTTTTTCGGTTTGGATATTATTGAGTATTATTACTCGTAATAGAGATGTTGATTGTCTTTAGGCGTGAATAATATAAAAAATGGCAATTTTAAGCTATTTGGAATGATTAGACAATTGGTATTCATTTATATTTGAACAAGGGTGATTTTTAAGTTAATTACTTGTAAATTTAAGTGTTAAAAGCCTTACTGTTTATGGAATCAATAGATAGAAAAACATAAATAAAATACTATATTCTTTCAATCCAACTTGGAAAATTACATCAAAAGCAGTTCACTAAAAATACACCACGAGATACCTCTTAACATCAACAATAACCACACTGAAACTCCCCGATAAAATCGAAACAAAAAATCGACTAAAAACTAAATTACCGACTTATTCACATCTCTAGCAAAACCATCGACAGTTCGCAGCCCGTAATCGATACCGCTACGGACTCACCATATTTTATTGTGTGCCAATTAAAATTATTCCCCTTCCTTATGCATTGTGAGAAGTTGGTCTGCGAAACAGCCAGTTACTATTTGAAATATGGCGTCTGTTTAGTGATGTATAGTTGGAAAAATAATTGACAAGCCGTTTAGGTGCGAGTTGTTTGTCATAAGTTTCAAACTAACTTGTTTATGGTGAATGAAACTATAAGTTTGACGTCCAATGCAATACGTTGATAGATTATGAGGAGTTCTGATGAGTTTTCGTTTCTATTTGATGAGTTTTCGTTTCTATTTTGATTTGACTTACACGACACTAATAAAGATTTGTAAGTTTTCATATTAGTTGTCAGCGTGACATGTGACATATAGGCCTCTGTCAGCTGTTTCCATTCTTATCTGTCCCTAGACTCATCCAAGTAACGTCTCTGAATTTCTTGATATCATCTATTTGCCTGTCGCCTATGTTGTGGCCTGAAAGATATTCTAATTTTAATAATCAAAGACGTATACTAACCCAGAAATCTATTTTAGGTTCGTCTTCTTTGTGGTATTCATAGCTAAAAAGCCATAATTGTTAGTTTATATAATACTGTCATGGATCATATAGATATAAGTCGTGTGTTAAAGCCAAAAGAATTTTAATATTTGCAGCATTTACCCACGAGTAGCGATTGTTATCGTTTCTTATCATACAGTGGCCATTAGCAAAGAGCAAATACCGTAAAATACAAGTCAATTACCGTCATGTCTTGAAGGTAAACACAAACTATTATATAGCTTATAATAATACCTACATGCATAATATAGGAAACATATTATTAAATTGACGAGTTTGTGTTCTTCTGACTGACTTTTTGTTACTGCTCCAAAAATAACGGAGACTGGACAACACGTGAAAGGAGAAGATATGGTAGTACTCCACGTGGCCCAAATGCAGCTGCACTCTCTTTTCTCAAACTTATTATCCAACTAGCTGCGCCCCACGGTGCTACCCGTAACATGTTTTCGGGATAAAAAGCGGGTAGCCTATGTATTAATCCAGGGTGTCTGCAACCTCCATACCAAATTTTAGCTAAATCGATCTAGCCGTTTGAGCTTGAAGAGGTAACAAACATACAAACGCACAAACCTTCGCCTTTATAATATTAGAGTGATAGAATGGTAAACTGATACGTCTGGAGAGAGATCATCATCAGCTTAAAGAGCTCAATAAATTTGGGAGAGTTTTCGATGTGCCAAGAACAGGCTCCGATCCAAGAACACTTCTTCTTCTTCGAAGCACTGATAGCCGAGTGGTATAACCGTTGGACTGCCAAGACAAAGGTCGCAAGTTCAAATCCCGGCGCGCACCAATGTCTTTTCGAATTCATGTGCGTACTATAAATTAGTTATCAGTTGCTAAAAACGGTGAAGGAAATATCGTGAGGAAACCAGCACACCTGAGAGATTTTTCAACGTCGTGTAAAGCCATGTCAGAGGCCTACAGGCGGTTTAAACTCTGACACCAGGTTGTTTCATCAACCATACGATAAGAAGAAGAAAGAAGAAGAATCTCGTCAAGTCCTGCTACAGCTTGCAAATTGATCTGTCCGTTAGCTATTTTGTTATCGGAGCTGTCTCTCGCTGGTATCTTTGAATGAGCTCTGCCTGCTAAAACGGTCTATGGGCGGGACTTCAAAAAAGGCCTCTAGCCAGGTCCGTTAACATACCGCTAAGCTTCCCTTTGAAAAGTATGATATGCACTACCGTTTCACCTGTTTCCCTTAGGCGTTATTTCATAACCAATGAGTCATTTAAAAAAGTCCACTCACACGCATCTGGTTCCGTTACCGATCGTCGATCGCATCGATTTGTAGAATTGACCAGTCTGTGCACGTGTGAACTTGCCTTTTGCAATACCACCTTAGCCGACACCAAGAAGACCTAACCACCATCCTATGTAAAGAAAAACAAACCTTAACCACATTAAAATTGAGTATACAATTACTTAAAGAAAATTTTACAGGACCTTATTTCGCAGTTCCATTCAATTCTTATTTCAAATGTCTTGCACTGAAGTTCTTTATTCGCTTAAACAAATTTTCAATCTTGCAATCTAAATTAAACTCTAAAGGTTACCCAATAAAGGTGAAAATAAACTATTTGTCCAAGGTTGTTATTATGTTTTAATTCTTATAAAGGTGTGTTGGCGCGAAAGCAGGCTGCGTACGCGCAGATAGCCATTGCGAAGCGACTAGACGGTGTACAGACGGTGCGTGTCATCGGAATGCGGTATCTTTCCTTTCTACGTATACCAGGAGGGAATAAATATTAGAACTTATATAGTTATAGGTATAATGTTATAATTATTTGTTAGCAAGGCCATATAAACTAAATTTCTTATGATTATATAGCACCTAAGTATAGGAATAAAATCTGGAACTATGCTATATCCTTCCTATATCCTTATACAAAGTGTCTCAAAAAATAATCTTTTGATTAATATATCAATATAAGAGAGGTTCCGGACTATCGATAACATCCATAATATTATTAAAATAACATTAATATTCCAAAACTACACAATGAAAGGCAGAGAAAAAGCTCATTGCTTACTTGACAAACAGAGCCAACAGTTACCAACTGCTAAGAACGATGCTACACCCAGGTGCATCCTCGTTACACAGAGCAAGCAGGACCATTAATCATCGAAGTAAACGCTTGACATTTAATACCGGTCCACCGATGATAACATTGCACCTGCAGTTCGTACTCTACACGAGAGATGGCGCTTCTGTTCTCAAGTCTACTGCACTGTAGACCAGCCCCTAAAAACAATAGGTACCTTATATTTTTTTTAAGCAAATAGGTTTTAAAAGACACTTTTACACGTCATTTTTTTGTGAACTAGTTAGAATGATGGTGTCGATTTTCTAACTGATTACCTCTGAGAAGAAATGCCGAAACAAACTCAGGGGTCAATGTCTCTTTTAAAGTCCAGACAAATGTAAGTTTGTGTGAGAACAATGTAGGTCGTCCGAGATGGTTTTTTTTAAGAAAAAATCCAAAGCTGGCATGAGTCGACCTGTCCTGATAGACGCCCCGACGCGAACCATCTGCAGGACATCAATAAATCAAATGCAGTAGCTAACGGCACTATTCACAATCTTACTAATGACGATCATCTCTATTTTGACGATCGGATTGGCGCAGTGGCTACGCAATTCAACTGCTGCGCTAAGGGGTGCGGTATCGATTCCCGCACGATACAATATTTTGTGTGATTCGCAGATGTTTATTCCGAGTCTGGGTGTTAGTGCAGGTACGGATTCATGTTTGTGAAACGCACCCACGATACAGGAGAAATTCCTAATCTGGGACGATGATTTAAATAAATAATATATTAATCAACAGCTACTGATCCATGACCTCTCAAAGAAAGAAAAGAGCCTTTATAAATATAAGTGACTAAGACTACTGATACTGTCAGTGAGTCAACACGTCGTGAATCAGCGCAAACGATGCTCGATAACGACCCACACACAGACAGACAAACACATCGCTGATATAAGCGTTGCATAGGTTACGTAGGTATTAACACTGTCTTACTCTTATGGCATACTAGCTGCGCCTATCGGTGTTATCCGCTTAATTTTTTCGAGATAAAAAGTAGCCTATAACATACATAACATAACATCACGCCTGTATTCCCCGAAGGGGTAGGCAGAGGTGAACATATAGTACACCCACATTTCGCCAGTTATGTTGTAAGTCCCAATGTCATAGGGGGCGAGCCTATTGCCATCAACCGGGCACAAATCCAGACTCCGTGCTGCTACTGAGAATTACCTAATGGAAAACTCAGTAACACTTTGCCCGACCCGGGATTTGAACCCAGGACCTCTTGCTCAGCAGTCGCGCTTAGCGACCACTAGACCAACGAGGCAGTCTTTTTGGTAAAAGTTTTTAGGATATATAGAAAAACATAAACTAACATCATAAAACATGGTATTTCACTCGTCGATAAACACTATTGATTAGGTGGAGATATCTGTTTTATTTATTGATTCATATCAGATATCTATACTTGTAAAACAGGTGTATATCTATTGTACCGTTATAGTTGCTGCCCACCTGATTGGTGCAGTGGTCAAGCGATTGGACTGCTGCGCTAAGGGTCGCGGGTGCGTATCCCGGACGGGACGAAAAAAATTTGCGATCCGCAGATGTTTGTCCCGAGTCTGGGTGTTTGTGTATGTGATATTTCATGTTTGTGAAACGCACCCACGATACAAGAGAAATCATAATGTGGGGCGACGTTTAAAAAAACATGGTATTTCACTTGTCGATAATCTCTTTATTGATTTGGTGTTATCTGTTTAATTTATTGATTTATATCAGATAGATATACAAGTGAAAAGGTCTATCTAGTGTACCGTTAAAGTCACTTATCACAGTAGCATTTTTATAGGTTATATTCGAAAGATTCAATCAATCAATTCATATATTTATTTGGAAACATAGGTAACAGAAAGGTCTTAAAAATATACATATACAAGGAGTTATATGTTACATAGTGATGTAAACTACGAGTAGACTTTGTACAGTCAAGAGAATTGTGTATACAAAATTGAATCATCAATATGACTTAAGTATCATTAATATACAACATGACTTAACTAGTCGCTGTAGAGTTATGTTGTCTTGGTATAAGTATCACACTAATATTATAAAGATAAAGTTTGTGTTTGTCTGTTTGTTACCTCTTCGCGCTCAAACGGCCGGACCGATTTTGCAAAAATTTGGTATGGAGGTAGCTGGTAATAGTTACACATCGACATGTCAGCACTAATTTTCCATAGGCAAATCCCATGGAACAAGTAACAGGCCTATTACATTATACAATAAATACCTATATATCGAATTCTTAACCTTGAAACATTTAGTAAAAAAGTGTGCAATATATTTGTTTTAAGCCTTCTGATGCTACATCAGCCAATTCACCCAACTAAATCCAAACTAAAGCTAAAAAATAAAATTTATTTTTTAAATAAAATGCACTGGCTGGAAAGTAAAAGCTCCAAACTTAAAAAGAAAGTGGTTAGCTAACAGCCAATAAAGTCTCTAATTTAACCCTAAAATAGCGTACCAGAGAACATTAAATAGTAGGTACAGCGTTGTTACAAAATTGTCACACTTTTCAACCCTTCTACTAAACTTACATACGGCTAAAGCTTATAATTAAATAGCCACACGCCCCATCTCGGGGGTAGTCGATGGGTCAGATATTTCAATTCTCCGTCGGATATTGGCGGGCATCGTGACAACGCATACATACATCTCCGATCGGGCGCGCCTTATCGTAATATTAAAATCTTGTGTGTGCGCTGTAAGTTATGACGGGTGGCCCTTATGTACGGATGTTTGGGATGCAAATATATTGCCTTTTTTCATGTTTAAACTTGTTTTTTGATGTTGAGTTTTTTTTGGCGTTTTTTAATTTTAATCCGAACTTACTATTTATAATTTATTTGGTTTTATCAACAAAGATGTTTAAAACAAAATTTTTAGAGCTCTAGCTATAGTTTAAATAATTACAACTAGTGTAAATAAGAAATTTAATTAATAATTCGATATTATTTACGACACTATATTTTAGAAATTAATAAAATAAAAATGCGACAGAAATGTGGCGTTTTTTATTGAGTTAATCTAAGATTTAGGTAACTTACTCTACTGCAAACTCGCCCCCTATTCCTTGGAAATTCTGAGACCAATACAGGGAGGCAAAATGTAGTTGTTCAAAAACACATATCTCACTATACTTACATATAAAAATGGCATGGCATACAAAAAATAAATTAAAAACAAGAAAACGCTATATTTTTTTCAACCAACAGTACCTAAGTACAGTCGGCCTAAAAAAAATAAGAAGCCGTAATATTTTTTCATCGACAGTACTTAAGTACAGTCGGCCTAAAAATATGTAGTGTTGTAAACACAACAAAATATTGAATAACATTAGTATCAACGCGTTGACAAGATCCCGCGATCTGACTCCGCAATTTCCTATTCCGTCCGTTCGTCCGTCCGTCACAGTGCCAACGATGTTTATTTATTTCCTTCTAACATTTCATGACTATTTATCTACAATATCATTTTCTATAAAATGTTTGTGACATGTATAAAAAATTGTATATTTCTGATGGGTTTTTTTTGGTCAGTAAAAGGCCTTTGTGCTAATATATACGAATACTTTCCAAAATAGTAGCCAGTTGTGTGCTAATCCACACAGATAAACATATTTGTGAATTTATAATTTTTTTTTATTATATTATAAGCTTTTATAAAATCAATGCTAAATAAATAAAAAAAAAGATGCTATGTTGGATGAGTGATATCAGTATTGTGATTTTCTTTATTTATTTATATATATATAACATTTTTCCAGTTATTTTTATATTTAATTAAGTTGGTCCGTAATATTGAAAAGCTTTATTTAAGCGAATTTTTAAAACAAATATTAAATATCACTAATAGAATTAACCAAAACGAAAGCCGAGTATTTAATATCTTAAACCTTATTCATTACAATTGATTAAACAATAAATTGATAAACAAAATTGAAACCAACCTTTACCAATCTAAACGGATCACAACTTACAAATTCAAATTTCGAAACAAAGGCGCATCATTCAAACGAATGAAGTGAACGAGGAGCGAACGAGTGAACAGATTGAGTGAACAATATCTTATTTTGCAATAATCCGCTAGGAACTGTGGCAATTTCCTGAGAGAGATGAAACAACACTGAGTGTACCATTTTAAAGTCAGACGTTTACAATAAGCGATCGTTTTTGAATACAAAATGGGATATTAGGATATATTAGGACGGCGCTGTTACTGGTTTGTTTTTGTTATCATTGTGCTTTTATTTAAACGTGTTTCAAACGGTAAGAGATTTCAACGATACGGATTTTCTCTTTCTCATCGTATGGTTGATGAACAACTTGGTGTCAGAGTTTAAACCGCCTGTAGGCCTCTGACATGGCTTTAAACACCGTTCAAATATCTCTCAGGCGTGTCGGTTTCCTCACGATGTTTTCTTTCACCGGTTTTGGCAATATAACTAATTTATAATTAATTTATTAATTTATTTATTTTATATATAATACATACATGAATTCGAAAAGACATTGGTGCGTGCCGGGGTTTGTTCTTGCGATATTTAATTTGGCAGTCCAGCGGTCATGCCACTCGGCTATCAGTGATACGGATAAAAAAGTGTAATAAAATATCAACACGTTTTCTTTTCAACACGTTAGAGATTTTTTTATTTATTTTTTATTAAAACATCTGATACGACACCGTATCAGAAAATACAAGTTTCGTGTCATTTGTGACGCTAATTAATTATGACAAATATCTATTTATCTAACAAATTTTTATATACATTTTGTCTCGCTTAAAACGGTTTTCCGTTTGATTCTGACTTTGCATTGATTAAAATATTCAATAACTAAGATTTTTTTTTTATATCACACGCACAAACAGAATGCAAATATCTGTCGCTATATTAATGATCTAGGTACGTAGATGCATTATTTGTCCAGTGAGTGAATCCAACCCGCATAAGCGGCAAAAGGCAACACAATTTTATTATTAAAATAATGTACCTAATAAAACGAACTAAATACAAACCAACTCTGGATAAGCGCGTAACATCCTTTATTATAAAGAACCCGGTTCGTATTAATCACACTTGAGAAACTTCGCTTATTTACTGTTCAATCAGTTGTTGTATTCAATTAAAAGATGGCGCCACTCGCTTACCTATTTACGGTTAGTGAATTGTTTCAGAAATTATCTTCTAACTGTTTTAAACTAAAAGTATATTAAAATAAAATATGTAAAAATGATAATACTGTTTTTTTTCACCGTCAAATTTTTTTCTAGGCACTTCGGTGTTAATAATAATATTACTTTTTTGCAAAAAACCACATGTATAATTTGGTGTTGAAATATTTTTTTCAAGCAATTTATGAATAGGCGTAAAATAAAATTATATTAAATAATATATTGTGACCCCGTATCGGAATGTTTGTGAACTGGGTACCTAATACCAATATTTTATTTTATTATTTTTTCCCAAAATCTTATATGTACCTAAAACCTCGTTGACGTAAGCACTTGTTTATTTTTGTTTTACCGTTATAATTTTTATAACATTTAAATATCCTTAACACTTTGTATAATTACTGCGAGTCAATTTGTCGCAAGTTAATAAAGACGCAAGAAGTGGCAAGTTCTTTGTGTGAAGCTGGATTTATCGGCTTCTCCCGGGCCCGCTTCATTTCCTGTGCTCGCCTCTTGTCGAACTTACGAGCGACGCAAGGTGGAAGACGCAGCGGGTACTATCAAGTTTCTGTTGCACGAACTGTACTATATCGATGATTCAATTTACATGGTGTATAGTAAAAGACAGGCGAAGCAGGCCAACCTTTAGCTTGCGTGGTGATCAATGCTTGATCCTTTTCTATATATGAGAAGATACCTTTGCCCTGCAGTGGGACGGTTATAAACTGTTATTATAGTCAAAGAATTAATGCGAAGGCGATGACTCGATTGACACCGTGTAATATCAAAGTGATATAGTACTTTTCCGGATAACACAAGCTTTGTTGAAAAAAGAAAAATAGAGCTGGACAACGTTTAATAAACAAACTAGTTAAGTATTCTAAAGCTTTGAAGATCAGCTTTCTGAGGAACTGATGTGACATTATGAAGCCAGGGTCAAAATATGAATTAAAATGGCATTAGATTGCATTTAAAAAAACCTTCAAAAGTAATATATAGTTGAACACTCATTCTGTGCAGTTCGATTTACTACTAATTCAACTGATTGATTGGCTAATGTTTTTCATCCACGGCGGAAGATCTATCTTAATATTTGTATAGGAAGTCTTTTGTAGTTGACTAAACACATACATCATTTAAAACGCGATGACTTGATGAAGGCTGGTAGTGACAGGATGGCGAAAACAGAAGAGCGGGCATTGTGGTTGTGGCGTATCCTGGGGGAGGCCTACGTCCAGGCATGGAATGTAATATGATGCCCCCTTACCATGAACTCTTAAAGCAGGACATTTTCCGTTGTGAAAGCGGGACGCCGTCACGTGCAGTGTAGTGTGGCATCTCGCTTCCACAATGGAAACTGTACTGCTTTAAGAGTTCATGGTGTATGTATGGACCGTATTCTTCGTGCTAGATCATCAAAACGCGATTAACACTACGTCATCGTACGTCACTACGTCATCATACGTTTATCAGTTGTTTGGTTACCATAATACAGGCTCTGCCTAGTTTGGGATCAGATGACCGTTTATAAGTTTCCCGAGATCTTATTATTATTATTCTTACTTGCTAATCCTACGCTAGCCTTATACTAGTCCTATGCTATTGCTCGAATCTCCCATCACTTGCACTACACACTAACACTACAACGCAGTGGATAATCGTATTGTTTTGTTTTTGATTCATAGCATTTGTTCTCGTAAACTTTGTATTTATTACGTTTCTTGTACCGATCGGATATTTATATGGTCCCGTTTAACATTCTGATTTACGTACAATATTTATCATTGGGAGGTGAGTAGAAGATTGCTTAGAGATCAACCTTTGCTATTCTAAAGAGATCACTTACGAACTCACTTCTAAATCCGCGGTGAGTTTAACACTAGCCTTCGATCAACTCAACAGTGTACTAGATTACCGATCAATGCTTTAAAAAGGCCCAGAAATAAGACCACAAATAATTTTGTGGTGTTATGTCTGTCTTTTACACTATTTCACAAACATTAGGACCTAAAAGCCCTAAATGAAATCTACAACGTTCCGACCAAAAGCTTGCCTAACACAAAAGTACTAAGTTATTTAAGTACTAGAACACCGTGGGAATATCCTAACATTTGTTCCGAACGTTGCCCAAGCGCAGGATCTAATCGAGATATTAATCGAGTTAGCGAGTCGATTGCGCGTTATCGATTGTAGAATGAATGCTACATTACAAGCAATTAGAGGTTGACGAACACGCTTATATGGGTTTGTGAAATGTAGGCCTTTACAGATTACACAGTGACGCGCGACGGTAACGCCGTATTGATCGTAAATTGTGTTAATTTACGATCAGTCGTTTTAAAACAACAACCAAAGTAAGTATCGTCTATTTTTTAACTGGTCGTGGTTGTTTTAGCCGGACTATACTTGAAGTACCTAACGTCATAATTATAAAAAAAAACTTTATCTAAGGTTTTAGACACTGGCTTGTAACTTTTAACGGCCATTGCTGTTTTTTGCATAAAATAGGAATTATCTTATAAAAGGTGGATTGCTGGTAGTGACTGGATGGCAAAAACGGGAGAGCGGGCCTTGTGGCGTACCCTGGGGGAGGCTTACGTCCAGCAGTGGACTGCAACAGGCTAATGAGATGTGAAAATAATTCTCTTGGTGAAAACACTTCTCAGTGTTTGATACTCACCCATTTTCAAATTGACAACTGACCGTTACTTACAAAACACCAAATGACCTTAAAAAATGCAACTAACCGGGACATCTCAACAGAACCTAATCAACAAAAACACAGAAGCACTTACTTATCATTCTGTATTCGCCTAACATTGCAAAACGTGATGCCTTACCGATCAAATTCATCCAATACTAATTGTCGAACGGCCCTCACAACTGATCGTTTGCCGAACGCAGATTAAGCGCGCTCTCACCCTCAAACCAGTGGTATGATGGTGCTTGGCAGATCGTATCACAGCTTGGTCTTTCCAAGCCGGGCTAAGAGGTTATTGATACAACCCTGAGAGGGATCTTTTTGCGGCTCAGAGTCTCGGCTATAGTTTTATGTAGGGTGCTACCAATGATATGAGAGTAGGAGTAAGATATTGTTCTAATTTTTGGCCGAACTTGTATCTACATCATACGCGTGTATTTAATTCATATTATCGCATTTCGAAGTCTCATTTATCGTACTGAGTACGCAATGCAATAGGGTTGGCAGGTAAGATCATTTCACGGGACAAATATTAGGGTAATTCTTAGATGTTTGTAATTTTCAAGTCCGTAAAATGCAACGGTTGGAAGAAAATTCTAACATATTCGTATTTTTTTCTTTTTTGGACATTGGCTTCAGAGTAAACCCTGCAGATATCGAGCTTGAGTTCTTGCATTTGATTTCAACTTATCTTTCGCCATGTCGTTCTTGAATATTTTTGCAAACCATGTGATATACAAAATTGAAAATGTGGGCCTTATGAATAAGCTTTAAATTAAAATTTATGAATAGATAACGCAAAGGTTGGCTGTGGTGTCACCTGCATATTATCTACGTAGAATGAACTATGACTGCGTGTATCAAAAGCCTTAACCTTATGTAAATTCAGCAGACATTCAAGCAGTAGGTATGTACCAATATAATATATAATATAATAATAATATAATATCTTATATCCAATGAACCAAATAAATCAAAGATCGTTCGACCTTCATCTTAATTAAAAGGTTTGACACGCGGTACAAGGCCTCCTTATAAATGTACGGAAAATGTAAATATACAAACCATATTTATTTATAAGAGGCCTACTTTTCAATCTATACATAACTTATTTCATTATCTACGTAAGTTACGAAACGAGAAAAATATGTTTTTTATTTTAATTTTATTATAAGTATTTAAAAGTGGAATCGAACAAACGATTTCGCGGCCGACCGAGAAAAAGATGGCGTGGCGAAGTGGACTCCGTTTTCAAAGATTGGCGTTAAGCAGCTGTAGACGGAGACAAGTGGAAAGAGGGAAGGGAGGCCTTTGCCCTGCAGTGGGACAGTACGGGCTAATAATAATAACTAATCATAAAAGTCTAAACATTATTAAGATCAAAGTAAGAAACGCTACGTTCCTAAGAACACTGTTTCAATTGAAGTATGCTCGTCTATTCACTAAATTAATATACCTTTACTAAATTAGGCATTAGTTACAGCTTTAAGTAAGGCTTTATTAATTTTTAATGTCCCATAATCTTTAACATGCGTATCACAGCCTTTAAATTTAAAATCGACTACAATAGCCGACGTTAGTTTATCGAGCTAGAGCGTATCTCTTGCGGCGCAATCTCTGTATTATCTGTGCGACCGGGAGGCTACAACCAGTTGACAAACTGCACTACGTGATATTGCAGCCATTACTCCTGGTGATTCATATCGAACACCCCCTCACCCTGACACACCCAACACCCGGCTCCCTGAGATAACGGTCCGCCCAATATACCTATTAAAATTTAACCTGCATACAAAAAGACGGGAACTATCTCATGTTATGTGCAAATTACCCCATCCATCATTTTAGTTTGCGAAACGTAAACGAGTTCGTTTTTTTACGATTCAATGAACGTAGACGCTTTAGAAAAGAGACAAGATAAAAAAGGAAACGTTCCGTAAAAAATTCAATCGAAACAATATTAATTTAGGCATCGTAACCTTTTTCCTTAAACGAATGACCGCCGCGAAGCACTTTAAAAAAATGATACGTCAAAGTGACAGTTGGAGAGCGCGCCAAAACTACCGTTGACAAAGCACCGGTGAGCCGAAACAATCAACAAATTCACATCGTACAAACGGATCGGACATTTATTGTCCGCTATCGTTACATTCCACCTCTGTTGTTTATAACAGAGACGCCCAATTTGCTAGCGAGAGACTTTTTATCTCGTTTTTTGCTATTTTTCGGTACACGTCGAACAAAGGCGATATGACAGGTCTCAGTGTAGGAACGGTATCGCTAGTCGGGCACGACGAAAAACGAGAATAGAGTAATCGAGCAATCGAGTAAAAACAGAAGGAGCGGGAGCGGGCCCATCGGCCCGTGACAATTGCATCTGCAGTCGAATTGCAGACGCCATGTTGGATTATTGCGCACCTCTATTTCGATTAAGTGTCTGGGCGGCTCTGTTTTAGTTCGCCATCCCGTGTTCGCACTCCTTTGTTTGTACTATTTCATGTATGATTTCACAAATTAATTCTGCCTTATTTTATTAAATATCATTATTTAAAAAAACGGTAAGACAAAGCAAAAGATGTTGTACAACGAGTTGTGTTTTTTGTGATACTCTGTACTTAATATGCTAAAAATATTGATTCGGATATAAAAACGTCCATTAAGCAAATAACTTAATTATTCTTGGACTAATATAAAAACACGTGTAAAGGATTGAATCCTTTTTGAATACGATATCACCTTACAACCTTTCTCGGAAGGTCCGCTCGCTTCACAATAGTGTTGTGCCTTAAAATATTCTTATTTTAATCGAGTAGGTGTATCGAGGAAGCGAATATCGAGAGCGCTCGTGTGGAATATAGATAGTGACGGACGGTGGACGGCAACCACCGATACGATACAAGGCGCGCCATGCCAGAAATCTATTCACATTTTTCATTTTTCGTCCAATTTTAAACGCAGGTGAAAGCTGTGTGGCTGACTTTTAGGTTGTTATTGATAAGTAAGATATTTTGGGGACACAACATCTTACATTGTAGATATATTTTACAAAACAAAAGAGGCATTTAAATGGGCTTTGAAATGGATTTGAGAATCCCAGAAATAAATAAAAAGAACTTAGAAGTTCAACCAAAAAAGAGACGTCTAAAACCGACGTCACTGGCGTAGCTGTCGAAACTCCAATTCAAAATCAATCAACTCAATCCTCTGACAAACGTCATCCGACTTTGACAGCTTAAAAAAAATGGCGAAGGAGCCAATCGAGTTGTGACGTTGGCAACAAAAGGGCGCGCGTCAGCGACGATGGATTCGAAAATTAAAATCTCGCGTTAGTTGGCAATGTTGGCAGTGGTGACGGCTGTCGGGAGCCGCCGGCCGCGCTGCCAACCAGTTCGATTTCAGGCTTGTTCTAAATATGTCAACACTTCTTTGTTATCGTGGGACGTGCGCGCGGAAATGAAAGTCCATCGAGTAGACGACTCTATTATCGCATCGCATATTATATGGGAACGTTGTTCAGAGCAAATTAACGGCAATTTACGCAGGGAGGGCTTTGGTGTCAAGCTAAGCCTCTCTCTAGTTCGTTGAATTTCCCTATACATTTTTGACTAAAGCACGAGATGACAAGAACTAACTTACGTTTTAAAAGAGCATATATATACTTATACTTCATAATCATTAGCTGTAGAACCTTCATCACTCAAATAAGATAGGTCCCTTTTAGCATCCTAAAAATAATGAGCACACATGAATCGCTCTGGTTATTAATGCATGAATACCTGAAGAGGAATAGTGAATATACTGACAACACCTAACCCGTAACCCAAACATTCATAAGATGAGTGACACCCGATTAAGTATCAACTTACACTGCAAAGGAAGTAAAAGATGATACCTTCTTTATATTAAAATTCATCCAAAACTTGAATGACAATATCGCTGTAAGACATCGCACAATGCTCCGACCGCGCTCCATCCTAGCAAAAAACCACGCAAAATTCCAATTTCAACTTCTATTCGATAATTCGCGGAAACGCGAAGAAAACTTACATGAGTGACGTATCAGTGTGCGGCAGGCGGCTGCGAGATATCCACGTATTTACCTATGTACCTGTCGTCGTCTCGTCACCGGCAAGCTAAGCCCGCTCCATTCTGTACACAGTTGAAAAACTTTTCGACTGTTATGTGTGATAGCGGCACCATTCGCACTAGAGTTCAGAACAAAATAAAGAAGGTTTATTGAAAAGCCACCGTGGAGTCGAAATTTTTAATCTGTTCGAAAGCAAACTTTATGACGGCTTTAAAACCGGTGTGTGAGATAATTTGTTTAGCGGTATGCTTAATCTTGCAGCGGAAACTATAAAAGCTCTTCATTAATATCGTCAACATTTTTATATACCTCTATAAAATGGAGATCACGAATATTTTTTGGTAAAATATAGGTACGTTTTTTCTACGGGCGCTGTATCGCCGCCCGTCACCTGTCCGAACAGATTCTGATCGCGATCCGCGCGACATTATGTGTGCTCAGTCGTCAAAAATTATTTTGTCCCTACAAGATAAGCTTCGCACCACGGTGCGACACTAGCTATCATCGTGCAATTTTTTAAACTAATGTTGCGTATCGACTGACGACGAGTGATGTGAGTTTTTCTGACAATTTTTTTCTATTTGTCAACTTTTATTTTTGTTATCTGACCTGTTATTCCAGTAAATTCTTATTTATTAGGATGCTGATGGCTAATAAAATTATAGAACTTTTTTAGTTTTAGCTATTATATTAACATTTACAAGACCGTTTAAATTAGTGGTTTTAAATTATGATTTTAGAATAAGATTAGACGTGGAATTGGGGTAACTGTCAATAGCCTGGTTTTCTTACCTTTAACGGAAGTTCCATGGGATTTGAAGTAACAATAATATAATTGTTCTTTATGGTATTCTGTTAAGGTCGATTTCTGCTTGATGGGGTTATTTTAGAATAAAACAAACGTGTTGTCAGCTCAATATTTGTCCTCACACTGACTTTATTGTTATGGTGTACTGGTTTTAATATGAAGCGTAACATACCGCCCACCAAAAGGGGCGTGACCCTTTTATGAACATACTTTACAATATCTAACATCATGCAACATCATCAATTTACATTTAAATTATGCTTAGATCATGACATTAATGAGTTTGATCAATGAGTTTGTTAGCAAAGTGATTAAGTAAAAAAACATTGAAAATCAATAAATATTGTAAGTGTATATAATTATATAACCTGTATGTGAAAGAATAATTATGTATTAATCGGACTCATTAAGTAGTTCACTATATTTCACTAATGGGCACAGTTTTGTAATACAACGTTTTGTTACATTTGCACCACTTTTGACGCTATACACCCGTGTTGCGCCATCTGCTCCGGGATGTTTCTCCATGATACGACCTAATAACCACTTTCCGGGAGGAAGGTTGGGCTGTTTGATCACGACTATATCGTTAACTTGGAACTCTTCTACTGGGTTCATCCATTTGGGTCTTTGTTGTAGTCTTGTCAAATATTCCATTTGCCACTTATGCCAAAAATCATTCAGTAGTTTTTGTGTAAATTTCCATCGTGACAAGTAATTAATATTGACATCTGTCAAGTCTGGAGACGGAACAGTTGTTAGGGCTTCTCCTATTAAGAAATGTCCAGGTGTAAGTGGCTCTGTGTTTTCTATGTCAGTGTCGTCTATGGGAGTCAGGGGTCGTGAGTTCATGCATGATTCAATTTGACAAAGCAAGGTGGTCATCTCTTCGTACGTCAGATTATTTGTCATGACTCTCTTCAGGTGGTATTTCAATGATTTGACGCCGGCCTCCCACAATCCGCCAAAGTTAGGGCTGTAGGCCGGTATAAAGTGCCACTGAGTTCCGTCACGAGCTAAAGTGTCTGCCACTTCGTCTTTGAGTTCAAGTTTGGCTGCCTTCCACGCCTCTGTCAGCTCCTTGTTTGCAGCAATGAAATTGCGACCTTGGTCGCTGTATATGTGAGTACATCGTCCTCTTCGACCTACAAATCGTTTGTAGGAACCAATGAAAGCTTCTGAGGTCAGATCTCCCACGAGTTCTAAATGCACTGCCTTTGTAGACATGCATACAAAGATTGCTACATAGGCTTTGTTTGTCTTGGCACCACGGCCCTTAGACATTAAAACGTCGTATGGTCCGGAAAAGTCTACACCACTGTGCAGGAAGGGTCGCGCTGGTGTTACGCGTACTTTGGGAAGATCACCCATTATCTGCGTTCTTCCTGTGGCCGCAATCTTCGCACACAACAGGCATTTTCTAAGGTAAGTTTTTATTAATGTTTTTGATTTCAGGATCCAGAACCGTGAACGGAGAGTACATTGGACGAGCTGGACACCGCCGTGTAGCGTACTTTGGTGAGCATCAGCGACGACTAGGTAAGTGAAATAATTTTTATTGTGTAATATTACAGGATGTTTG
Source organism: Abrostola tripartita (assembly GCA_905340225.1). Lineage (NCBI taxonomy): Eukaryota > Metazoa > Arthropoda > Insecta > Lepidoptera > Noctuidae > Abrostola > Abrostola tripartita. The sequence goes on from HG996488.1 coordinate 13,510,631, forward strand.
CTAGTTTCGCTAATCTGAGCATGACGGAGTCTGCCGCCCACCCTCAAAATACCATCTTCGTCAAGGTAAGGATTTAATGATTTTAATGAACTGTTTTTTTTGACCTGTTTGTGTTTTTTAATAGAATCTATTTCTTCTTCAAAACTTTCCTTTTGTGACCTTTTGATGCAAACTTTTAATGCTTTATCTAATTCTTGTGTTGTAATTGCTTTTGTTTCAGGTATTTTCTTCTTAAAGTTAAGGAATCTAGTGCTGTGCACAATTATTCTTGTTAATTCATTAAGCTTGTCAAAATTTTCAAAATTTAAAAACTTGTTTTCTATTTTCAGATCCACAGGCACATTAAGGTAAGATTTGACTGTCCTTCGTTCTTCTAGATCGGTTTGAATATTTTGAGGCCTTCTTAATTCTATTTCTATTTCAGATAACCAGCGTGGTCCATACCACCATAATTTATTTTCTCTTAGTTGTTTAGTTGTTGACCCACGTGAAGCTATGTCAGCTGGATTGTGCTCTGATTGTACGTGATACCATTGCTCGTTAGTGACGTTGCCTAAGATTTCTGTGACGCGATTGGCAACGAAGAGCTTCCAACGATGTGGGTCTCCTGAGAGCCACGCTAGAGTCACGGTTGAGTCTGTCCATGCATAGATAGATGTGGATGGTATTCTCATTGCTGTAGCTACATGACTTAATAGTTTTGATAAGAGTACGGCAGCACATAGCTCCAGTCTTGGTATTGAGATTTGTTTGATCGGGGCTACCTTTGATCGTGCAGCAACTATGGATGTCTTTACAGATCCACTTGACTGGATAACTCGACAGTAAACTACGGCAGCCATGGCATGCATCGACGCATCACTGAATCCGTGCAATGATATGTTTTGCGTTTGGTTACTGAATGTGTTTAGCCATCTTGGAACATTGATTGTATGTACTGCATTCAAATCTTGTCTCATAGTATTCCATTCCCTTTCCAGGTCTTTATTTATGCGATCATCCCATCCGATGCCCTGTAACCAGAGTTTTTGCAAAAGCAGTTTAATTCTTACAATTGTTGGGGCAATCCATCCAAGGGGGTCGAATAAACGCTGTAGGTCAGCTAGAATGGAACGTTTAGTACAGAATGTTGAAGATGTTGGTAAAGTTAAGTTATATTGAAATTCATCATTTCTTAAATTCCATGATAGGCCTAGTGCCTTTACTGTGCCATCAAGAGTAAGATCTATTGTCGCCTTTGCAGATCTACAACTCGGTTCAATTGATTTCATGAAATCTATATTATTGGAACACCATTTTTGTAATTTGAATTTGCCCTTTTCTAGTAATGTTTGTAGTTGTGTACTTGCTTCTATTGCTTCAGAGACAGTATCGGCTCCTGAAATGACGTCATCGACGTAACAATCCTCTCTGATTATTTTTGCAGCAACTGGGTAGTGTTCTCCTTCATCGTCTGCGAGTTGCATCAATGTCTTGACAGCGAGATATGGTGCTGACGCTGTACCAAACGTTACTGTCAGCAACCTGTAGTGCTTAACTTCGTCAGATATAGAGGTATTCGTTCTCCATAATACCCTCTGGAAGTTCTTATCTTCTTCGCTTATCAAAATCATTCTATACATTTTTTCAATGTCGCTTGCAAAGCATATCTGGTGTGTACGCCACCTCATTATAATGCTGCGAAGATCTTCTTGCAAAACAGGACCAGTTAATAACTCATCATTGAGTGAGATACCATTAGTGCCTTTGCAAGAGGCATCAAATACGACTCGAGTTTTTGTTGTTTCTTTATCTGAGCGCACAACTGCATGATGAGGCAAATATACTGATTCACTAGCGAGTTCCTCTTTTGGAACCTCCTCCATGTGTCCCATCTTCAAATACTCTTCAATCACTTCTGTGTAATTTTTCTTTAATTCTGATGATTTGTGTAACCTTCGCTCTAGTAGCTGCAATCGTTTAAGTGCAATTTCCTTTGTATTTCCCTTAGGTGATTCACTAGTTTGTGTTCTGAAAGGCAACTTGACTATGTATCTCCCTTCATTGTTTCTTCTGTATGTAACTTTGTAAATACTTTCACATAACTCTTCCTCTTTTGTATATTTTCTGGTGGTATCTGTGTCTATTTCCCATAAGTTTCTTAATATTTCATCTCCTTCAAAGTTATGATGCATAACCATCAGTGTTTCTTCTTGTTTTAAATGATCGTCTACTTTGCCGAATAAGATCCAACCCAGTGTTGTTTTTTGTGCACATGGTGATCCAGGTGGACCTTTGATGACATCATTTTGTAATATATGAGAGTATTCATCAACTCCTAGTAACATATCGATTGATCCTGGTGTATGGTATCTCGGGTCTGCCAGGATAAGTCCTTCTAAATGAGGCCAGTTGGCCGCAGGAATTGATTTTGTAGGTAAGTGAGTAGTCAGTTGTTTAGACATGATGTATGCTCTGACTTTCATACTAAATTGTTCATGCCTTGACTGTACTTCGATCTGAACTACTTGTTTCAATTTAGATCTCATCGATCCTACACCCACAACTTGTGCTTGTGCTGCATATCTTTTTGTTTTCAATGCTTGTGCCGCGCTCTCTGTGATAAAACAACCTTGTGACCCTGGATCTATGAGTGCTCTCAGCACAGTAGTGTGTCCATCTTCGCTTCTTGCTGTGACTACTGCCGTTGCTAGCAAGGTCGTGCTCTTGTTTGATGAGCGTGGTTGTGTGATTGTATTCACCTGAATTTCTTCTGTGTTGTCTGCCACATGTAATGACACCTTTGGTGGGGATGCTTCCTTAGTAGTAACTTCTGTGGCAGCCTTTGGTTTGTGAAGAAGTGTATGGTGACGTCTATGACAAATTTGGCATGAGGTGGATAGCCGACAACTCTTAAGAGTATGACCAGGAACTAGGCAGTTGTAACAAATAAGTTTTGTTTTAACAAAGTCTGATCGCTGCGCTGGCTCCATTTTTCCAAATTTTTTACAGTGATATAATCCATGATTTTCATTGCACAGTGGACAGCTTCTCTCAGCGGTGGATATGTGGAAACTACGTTCCTTTGTTGCAGGTTTCTCCTTCGATGTGGACTGTATAGTAAGTTCAAGTGTACGGAATCTTGACTGTAAAAATTTCTTCAATGACATTAACCTTGGCAATTCTTCTCCTTCTCTGGTAACACATTCTTCCCACTCTTTATGAGTGCTTGCATCTAACTTCTGTACGACCAAGAATATTATCAAGGGGTCCCATGACTCAATACTCAGACCTAAGTTCTTCAGACTGTTTAAGCACTCACAAGTAGTATCGTGAAGCGACTTAATATGACTTGCCGATTGTATTTGTGATTTTCTTTGATTAAATAATCTCTTCAGTATAGATGTTACAATAAGGCGTTTATTTTCGTATCGGTCTTTTAATGTATTCCAGGCTAATGCGTAGTTTTTATCCGTAACTTGTATAGACTTCAACAAACCTTCAGCTTCCCCTGCGACACTGATTTTTAAATAGTGAAGTCTTTGTACGTCGTTTAATGTTGGGTTTTTATCCACCAATGAAATAAATAAATCTTGGAAAGCTGGCCATTCCTCGTAGGTACCCGAAAATGTTTTCAGTTGAATATTTGGTAACTTGACTTGAGTTGGTTGTGTTACTGCTGACTGCGACGTGTTGAAAGTGCTTACTGATTTAGATTCATTAAGTGAACAAATCATGTCTACTATATCCGCTTTAATTTCCATAACCTTTTCTTCGCATTTTGAAAACTCGTCTTTAGTAAAATAGTCCATGTCTTTACGGTTGGCTTTAGGCACTAAGCGCAGTAATTGTTGATTTGCGTTCCGGAATGAATCCCAATAGTCATCAAAACATTTCAATTTAACCTCTAAATAACCTTTTGTAAGGCGAGCCTTTGGACTCTTCTTAAAATTTTGTAATGCTTTGTTAATGAGCAAATAATAGTCTTCCAATTCACTAATTAATTGTTCGACGGTTTTTACCGCTTCCATGTTTATATTTTGTGGTTAATTTTGTGTTATAATGTCTTTAGTAAGTTCACACACAAGTAGCGCACGTTTTTTAACACTCAAAGTCTCTTTTTTGACACCAAATATCCAAAAACTGTTCACTATTCACCGTCACTGTTTTATTCGTATGTTATTCTAAATGTTGTTATCGTAAGATTTTACTATAATTTTGCACACAATAATGCAAGTCATTAGCGTCTTTTGTTCTCGTTATCGCTCGCTCGGTGGTCAGGAATGCGGCTCGTTTGGACCAATTATGTTCTTTATGGTATTCTGTTAAGGTCGATTTCTGCTTGATGGGGTTATTTTAGAATAAAACAAACGTGTTGTCAGCTCAATATTTGTCCTCACACTGACTTTATTGTTATGGTGTACTGGTTTTAATATGAAGCGTAACAATAATAATAATGTTCTCCTGGCCGAATTTCGGTCACGGCAGCCTGCCTCATCTGAGACTAGCCAACTACGCAAGAGATATTATAGTGCACAAGTATGCGCGCAAACGCAGGTGCACTCCCTATTCTCTCACTCTCATAGTCCGATCCGGCCGACCGGAGAGAGATCAGGCGCAGGACCAACAGCTTAACGTGCCTTCCGAAGCACGGAGGGGTCTCGACATGTTAAAACGGTCACCCATCACAAGACTGACCGCGGCGAGCACGGCTTACCCTCGCTGATCGACTGATCTGCGCGGTAGCGTAGCTACAAGCCCCTCAAACCATAATACAATAAACGATGGAAAGTGTCATAATAATGAAAGTAATATGTCTTATTGTAACAACTGATTGCAAAAAATATACTGAACAAAAATGTGCCGAGAAACAAGCGAGGTTATAATCTACCTTGTACGACAAGATGCCTTTGGCTTGTAGGACACAGGCTAGTGTTAATGATTAAAGATTACAATTATAACGTCGTATCTAATTTCACAATATCGATAAATAATAACCAATAACAGCAAGCAATATATCAATGGCGCTACCTATCAGATTTCATTAATCAGAAAAAATATATATTTACCCATCTTTATATCGGTGTATAGATAAAAATCTACACAGTGCTCCTACAATAATTCCGATTGCTATCAGTGTATGTAATCCGGCATGTCGTTTGATAAAAATCGTAAAAATCGCGCTCGATTAAGTTTTTATCGGTTTTTTCAACGATAAGAGTCGCGCTTGGACGAAAGCAGTTAGTGTGTGTTCGATTGTTGAGGCAAAACACTGTGCATATGATTGGTTTCCGAACTCTGTGCTATACGGACTAAAGCTACTGGCGGTTTGTATTTTTTTTCTGTATTATATTTTTGATACGTCAGAGCTGTCACATAAATTATTCGGCTTGACATTTTGATTTTTTAATATATTAAGGAGTTATTGCCAACGTAATTATCGTAATTAATACAGTGAAAACCTTCTGGCCGTTTACCAAACAGAAAATATAAATCACTGAGTTAGATACCTATATTTTTTCTGTTGTGTATAATTATAATTAAATTAAATTAATTATATCATACTAATTTTATTTTGGTCATAAATACGTTTGATCTTTTTTTAATGGTCGATCTTTATTTGTTAACATTAGGTAAAATACGTCGCAAATATGAATGGAATATTTAGGGCAAATAAAACTATCTTAGATTTGTTTACTCACTTATATTATCAGTAGATTAAAGAACATGGAGTGAGCGTCCTTCGTGCACAGCGATTATCATTCAAAGATTATCAAAGTAACAAGCCATTACAGAAAGGTACATAAATATTTACCACACAAATCATCATTTGACTCACTGTGCAGTATTTTTGCGATATTTCAGTATAATAAATAAATTACCTGCTTCTTTAATTAAATCTTCTTATATCCTCTTTCTAGGTAAATTAATTAATTGATTTTTGGCTGTCATTATTTCGGCCTACATAAAGGCCGAAAGCCGAAAGCCGAACCTATGTCCCTTATTATAAACAGCGATGGCTATAGGATCACAACGACGTAATAGCTAAGTAAGGTGTGCCACTACAGGCAGAAATATGATTATTGGTAACTTAGTACCATTACTCGAGAAAATAATAGTTTCTTATTCAGAAAAATAAATAATTCCCGAACAAATAGTAGCCTAAATTGTGGGCCAGTGCGTAAATGCACTGAACTGGGCTCTGTAAGCCGAAACCTGAATTTAGGCCGAAATTGTATCGTTCAAAGCTTATCTCAAGTAATTTAGATATACGTCAAAATGTAATCAGTGTTTAATATTCTAGTCCGCATCTAATAGGGTGTGAAGATAAGATATATCGCACAAATAATTGTATCCTTACCTAAGTATTTATAGTTTTTTTATCTTCGCATGTAAAATTGTTTCAGTGGCAATAGATAACAGATGTACGGGTTCTTATCGGTAAACATATCGCAAATGTTTGATCAAACATTGGTACAAATGTTGGAACCAATGTTTGTTTACAAATGGCCTTTGTCGTTTTTATGTTATTTATAATTTAAGTATAGTGAGGCGAAATAATATGTCTAGTTGTAAACTTAGATTTCTAGATTTGATAACGTGGGATTTATTTTATGGAGTATTTGTTATTTACAATATATTCATGCATGCAGCATAATGCATTCACCAATAAATACATCTAATGAATTTTTATAGCCCGCAGTCTCATATTTTATTTAGATTAGGCTAATTATTTATAATAACATTTAAAAACACTTTATTAAAATATTAAGAGAAAACTATTATAGATTTTACATTTTAATAGGGGTTTAATATTGAGATTTTGTACATATATCTTTATTAATAGACTTTATGACGTACATTTAAATCAATTTCAAAATAACTTTATTAATTTGTAATTTAATAAGATTCGTATTCTTTTAGTTTAAAGCCTAATTTTAAGGCTTCTAATTGTAACAAGCGTGAAGCCGTTATCAATAAATTCTTATAACTGAAACCACAAACGTTTGTCACCAACATTTGTTACAAACATTGGCCCCAACCGCCCGCAGCGTGCACTTTACCGATTTTCGCGTGTTACCGCACGATAAGGTCGATTTCTTTCTTATCTCTACCCCTCCCCCGCGGCTCCCTACCTTCACCCCCTTACCGATAACCAATGCGTTACTGGTTACGCGATGTTTTGTTTTCAATCAATAACTAGTGTTATGAGTTATTTCTAGTTATAGACTTGAGGGTTTGCGTTTATTATGCCCGGTTTTGTCAGCTTAGTGTTTATCATTTGCGTTTGCATATACATATATAATCCAGTAATTAGTTTTAGTAAACGCCAGAAGACAAAGTCTACTTTAAAATCATAATTTTAATCTAGCTTAAAAACGATATTAATTTGTAACTGTGGAATGTGACAAAATTTTATTTAAAAACGTTTAGAAGGATTAATAAGAATTTACCATATGGAACGAAATTCTTAAAAAGAATAGGGACATCTTCTAACAGATGAAAATTACTATAAATCTATGAGCATTTACTTAACATAACTTCACGCCTCTATTCCCCGAAGGGGTAGCCAGAGTTGCTCATATAGTACAACCACGTTTCGCCAAGTAAGTTACAGGTCCAAATGTTGTAGGGGGCGAGCCTATTGCCATCAACCGGGCACAAATCCAGACTCCGTGTTGCTACTGAGAATTACCTAACGGAAAAACACAGTAACACTTTTCCCGACCCTGGATTCGAACGTAGAACCTCATGCTCAGCAGTCGCGCTAATCAACCATTAAACCAAGGAAGCAACATTAAAAAAATGTGATAAGGATCAATGCAGAAAAATGTCAAGATCATACCAGAAATTCGTCGCCTCTCACTTCGGAAAACGAATTTGACGAATAAATCAATAAGATATTTTGTCGAAATCTAGATAAAACTCATTTACGATACAAGTAGTAAAGATTGCATGTGGCGATAACGATATAATTATAAAAATAAATTAGTATCTAACCAAAGCATAATGTTATACAAGACAAATTTTAGAAACTGTCAATTTCATAGCAACGAAAATTGATAAGAATTCTTATCATAATTAATTGCATGTGGTATCTTGTAATCAATGATATGTAATGTAATAAAAATTGTAATTATAATCAAATTACACTTACTTATCGAACTTACGTAATCGTTGTAACTATGATATTGTTGAAATTATCTTATCTGTGGCGCAAGGAAATATGTCAAAAGTTCGGTGAATATTATTAACTAGCTTAACCCGCGGTGTTACCTACTACATTTTTTCAGGATGGATGAAAATTAGCCTATGTAGATATGTTATCCAGGGTGTCAGCTACCTCCATACCAAATTTTATTAAAATCGGCCCAGCTGTTTGAGCTTGAAGAGGCAACAGATTAACAAACACAACAAACAGTGGCTAAGCGATTGGACTGCTGCGCTAGGGGTTGTGGGTTCGATTCCCGCACGGGACAAAAATTTGTGTGATCCACAGATGTTTGTCCCGAGTCTGGGTGTTTGTGTATGTGATATTTCATGTTTGTGAAACGCACCCACGATACAGGAGAAATTCCTAGTGTGGGGCGACGTTTTTTTTTAAAAAAAAAAAACGCAAAACCACACTCACAAACTTTCACCTATATAATATTAGGGTGATAACACGCTTGTTTTTCCGAAGTAGTAAGTCTAGTGTATAGTGTGACACCTCCATAAGTCCAAAGATCACCTTAAAAATAAAACACGGTTAATCCCAATTTGGTATTTTATTAGTTGCGATTCTAAACTCCATATTACATATTTAGTACTGGGAATTTTAATCAGAAAACCCAATGACTGATAAACATGCAAAATGCTTTTTGATTGTTGCGTCTTAGCTTTTCAAAGCTATTTCTTTCGAACCATATGACACCATCTTCTTATCGTATGGTTGATGAATAACCTGGTGTCAGAGTTTAAACCGCCTGTAGGCCACTGACATGGCTTTACACACCGTTGAAAAATCTCTCAGGTGTGCCGGTGCCCTAACGATGATTTCCTTCACCGTTTTTAGCAACTGATAAATAATTTACAGTACGCACATGAATTCGAAAAGACATTAGTGCGTGCCGGGGTTTGAACTTGCCTTCGATTAGGCAGTCCAACGGTCATACACTCGGCTATAGTGCTATCTGTATATATGACACCATAGAAACTAACTATATGAAGACTCGTAGTTGGCATTTCTTCACTAAAGTTTGTACTATCTGTGTCATAGCTGTAAGTTTTTTCTAAAATAATAAAGTAGGCCCCACTACCAACACACCTAAGAAAACAAAAAAAATACCTTCCAAAATTCTAAAACCACACAATTTCAAAAAAAATCATTTTCTAATCGATTAATGATCGTTAGACACCAATTCGATTGTAATTTCCAAATATCAGTTACAGCTCTAGTAATGATCACAAAGATGCACCGATTAGTAATTCCCAACGATGGTAATCCTAACTTTATTTCAGATAATTTCCTTCTGAATGGTGGACGGCGCGTTAAAATTAATAATATTCACACAAAGTCAGTTTAATTTGACACCTCTGAGGTTATTTACATACAAACTGGTTAAGATAGGATCTATAGACGTATAATATCGGATGACGTTGATAAAATCACGATAATTCTAGTGTTTCTGGTCATTTTTTTTTGTGTTTAGTGTGGGACTCGGTTTGAGTCGTGGGTGATGTAATGTCCGCACCTTTTGCGCTTGTGTTTCTTAGCAACAAATTACAAGACATGGGTCGTATTGTAAATTAATTAGCTTGACATTCCCACGTAGTGGTAATTGTAAATTGTATCTGTCTGAGAATTTGTTTGGACGTTACTCGAACTTTGGTCACATAAAGTATTGCTTCTTTAAATATGATTTGGGTTCACGTGGCGTTATAATTGAAAGGCATGTTGGTGAGCTTCTTATTACCTAAATAAGTCCTTTCCTTCTCTTCTTTGGCGTACGTGTCAACATTTTCAATATACATTGGTATGTATACTGACCATTATTTACCTCGAAGGTAGATTGAAACCTTCTTTTATCAAATGTGTTATTTCTGCCCGATTTGTATAGCTTCCGTGTGTGACTAGACTGTAGTAGGACTGATTTATAAGACTCTACAAGTGAATAGGCAAAGCTTTGTATAGCTCACGTCGACACCAGAGGTATAGACGAAGAACTACAATAGCTTAAGTCACTTTTGGTGTCATTTTAGCATGTTGACCATGCTGATGTCACCCTTAAGGTGTAAATACATACAAAAAGTCACGCCTCTTTCCACGAGAGGTAGGCAAAGACCACGGATTTCCACTTGCTACGATCCTGACATACTTCTTTCGCCTCATTCACTCGCATCACAGTCCTCATACACGCTTGTCGGTTAAGGGTACTCACTTTACTTAAGGTGTAAATACTAAAAGGAAACTTGAAATTCGATGGATGTGAGCAGCGACATGATAGCTCAATTAGCAGAGCAGCGCCACGGATCGGCGATGGTCGCGGGTTTGAGTACCGCTCGTGTCCATAATTTTCCAAATTTCCTTTATCAATTTAGAAGAGCTTAAGCATCAAATATTACAGTTAATAGTTAATATAATGCTAAACTCGGACAAAAAAAACAAAACTAAGACACACGAACACTGCACATCCCTCGCTCGCTCAGCACTGATAGCATCACACTTATCTAATTGTACAAAGCCGATGTATGCCAATTAACCTGTAACTCGTGTTTCTAAGATGCAACCTAAAATGTCAAAGTTCCACTTCACATGACTTAAAACCGTTCGTGTACGTGTTATCGTGCCAATCTGTGTACGAATGAAAAGCTGGGTATCTACTGATTATCTGTCGAGTCAAGAGGTAGAGAAATCATATGTGCATTGTGAATTTTAAGTGAGTTATTTTTGTATATGAATCATTTTGGTGCACTGTCTGTCATCTGCGTTGAGGCCCAAGCAAGCTAGGAGGTACTCTAGGGTAAATATTATGATAGCCCTTCTTTAATAAGGGCAACAGACGAGAGAATTTCAATGTCCCTGATCTGTCATGGTTAACCTTGTAGCGTTTCTATGCTTTGTGACTCAACTACTGCTCGGTCTTGACGAGATGTCTATGCCATCACCAGGTATTTGGTCACTTTGAGATTCATATACGAACCCATCGCATTTAAAGGTTAGTATATTGTTTAAATTATGCCTGTGATCCGCAAATGGTATCGTAGAAGAGTCCTCTTTTATCTGGAATATATACATCTATATTTCGACATTCATCATGACTCCCATGTCAAAGGTAGTGGTAGTGAGCCCATAGCAATTGATTAAGCCTACACGGATGGGAATTATATCTCACTTTCCCGGCGACTGCAGAGAATTCCATACTTAATTTATCCCCGTACGGAGAAAAACGGTTAGGAAAGTCACCTAATTCATTTTTGATATTATTAGCATCTATTTTAGTGCTGTAATGATCTCAGCCACACCTTAGAAGTCTACTACGCAGTAAAAAGTCAAATCGATTAGCTGTTAGTATCTATAAAATATAATCTAAAATTCATCTCCCGTTTATCTAGTCCACAATAGAGAGGTTATCAAAAACATTAGAGATTAATTTGAATATAGAAGCTGTTAAGCAAATATTATCATGAATGAAATAAAGTTCATACCTAATATAGTAAAATATATAATAAATTCAGCTCAGATTACAGGAAATGGAAATTGCTCGATCATCTATTAAAATTTGTTATAAAATTTGATTTATTAATATTAACATCAAACAGTAGCGAGGTAATTTGATACAATGCAATAAATCCAGTAAGAAATACGTTTATAATAATGTAATAAAATATTTGATATCCAATTTGGGAATCTACATATTAGTTTCTAATCGGTTTGTATTCGATTGGAATGCCTAACAAGCTTCTGTAGCAACAATATGTCTGTCACTATGCATCACCGTTACTGGCCCACCCGAATACTTACTAATCGATTAGGAAAATCGATTCTCGAAGGAGAAATTCGAAAAATACTACATAGGTTTATCGATTCGATCTACTCTCGTTAAATATCATTAAAGCTCCCGACTCGATTTATTACTAATCGATAAACGTGAATTATTTGTTTTCGTATAGATTTTAGTGATCTGTTACCCGTTTGAATATTTTATTGAAATCATCCTTCGTTAATTGTCTCCTAGATTATATCGGCTTTGCGTCGCTTGAGTTATTTTATTACAGTTATATAACTCAAGTAAATGTGTATCGTCACGAAGTTGAGGCTGAGCTTAAGGTCTTGGGTTTGAATCCCGGGTCGGGCAAAGTGATATTGGGTTTTTCCATAAGTATCTACGTAAGTAATTCTCAGTAGCAGCACGGAGTCTGGATTTGTGCCCGGTTGATGGCAATAGGCTCGCCGCCTATTACATTGGAACTTATAACATAACTGGCTAAATTTGGGTGCACTGCACACCTTTGCCAGATTACACGCGTGATGTTATGTTAAGTAAAACAAAACTTGTAAGGTATTCAAACGTGATTTAAAAAGATGAATCACCAATATCCCGTTTTTCTTCTCGTCGTATGGCTGATAAACAACCTGGTGTCAGAGTTTAAACTGCCTGTAGGCCTCTGACATGGCTTTACACACCGTTGAAAAATCTTACAGGTGTGCCGGTTTCCTCACGATGTTTTCCTTCACCTTTTTTAGCAACTGATAACTAATTTATAATACGCACATGTATACAAAAAGTCATTGGTGCGTGCCGGGGTTTGAACTTGCAACCTTTGTCTTGGCAGTCTAATGGTCATACCACTCGGCTATCAGTGCTGTAAAAGAAGAATCTCATTAAAATAACAACATTCCATTTCTGCTTACTTTATCGACTAGCCAAAAATTTTAATTAAAACCAGATTGGCTAAACTCACCTCATAACCCGCGCTTTATATTTTACTCGTATCATAAAGATACTTTATCTAAATAATAAAATATCAGCTAATAAATATCCCTCGACGATAGTGGGTAGGCAGGAAGTGTTTAGAAGTGACGCGTGCGCAAAACACTCGACACTCGAAACACTTATGTGTCAACTGTATCCTGGATATTATATTATACTATAATAATATGGATGTAACACTATTCAAAGCACTGACACGTGTTCAGATCGCTTTTAAGATTGTTGATAGTTTTATAAAAGTTAGTATGGTAATAATTGTGTTTTTGGCTAAAATAGGAGTGACGTACGGTAATTTGTGTGTTTGTGTTGGTATACCTTATCGATTAAACTATAGGAATAATTCACTTGATGGTAAAAAAGGTTGGTAGCTGGGTAGACAGTCAGGTTGGTAGATGACTGACCAGCCTCCATAGACAAGTCGCAAAACGCTTGACGAATAGACATCGAATAGAATGATAAATGTGTGGGGATGACATATTGTCAAACCCATTTTTTTTTCTATTCGATTTATATTCATCAAGCGTTTTGCCACTTGTCTAGGGGGGCAGAGTGCGCTGAATCATATAAGTCTTCGCCAGAAAAGGTTTTCTGCACAAACTTCAAGAGATCATCGAATTTAATTATATCAGTGTCAGTCGTAATTGAGTGAACCATCTGACTAATAAAATGTAATTTATCTTAAACAACTCTTAAATCTATCAACATCTCTATTCTTTGACATGCAATGCAACAGTGACGGGTACTTATAAGAAAATCAATGTTTAAGAATTGAGAATTTATATATAAATGTTCTAAGACGGATAAAATCTTAACTAACCCTAGGAATATCTTTTTACACACAACGTAACACGCAAATCGGCCCAGTGCTTTACAAAAATGCAAATGTATCATGAACTAACTCCCAGTCTCACAGCAAAAATCTGTAGGCAAATATCGAACACCCTTAGCGCAGCGGTCCAATCCACTGCGCCATTCGCCTCTTCAATTTGTTCTCCATAAATCATTTCACCTCATAAATAATGTCTTACAAATGTACTTATAATCATTTTCTATTTCAGGTAAGTCTCTGCTCATACGAATATCATCGTTAGTGTATGCGACCATACACGACCAAACAAGATGTACGACAGGAAACATTAGGTAGCTCCGTAAGTCATGTATTATAAATTTTATTTTTGAAATGTATGTGAATTGTGAATTATTGTAATGTGCTCGTTTAAGTATCGCTTTTGGTTATAAATTACAAGATAATATTAAGTCTTAATAAATAAGTTGGAAAAATATACGTTATATTTTTGCAAAAATTTAAAGCTGCACATTGCTGCTAATTTGACATAAATATACAAACATTGCAAGCTAAATAAATACTTGTAACTACATACAAACATTCACTCGGAAAACATAACCCTCCTTCTGGCGCAGTCGGGTAAAAAGGCAACAATTGGGACCTAACTTTTAAATAAGAAGCCAATTAGAAGCAGCTGTATCAGATTGTTAGGATTAGCCAGCAGTGTGTGATGTCGCCGGCATCCGCGTCGGTCGCTATCAGGACGGTCTGTAATCTTTCGGAATTAAACTCTCTTAGAGAAAATACATTACACATTTTAGGTTCTTACTGTTCTAAGTGAAGAATTCTTATGTGTATCTCGTCTGAATTTTTTTTGGAGCAGGCGGACCTGTGGAACTGCATACGTTACAATCTTCTTAAGACAGGCAGCAGTGTATTACTGCATAGCCTTAATATAGAATGAGAAAAGGACATAATTATTGTTATGACACTTAAATACTAATGTTGGGAATTTATCTACATAAATATAGGTAACTTGTAACTTTCAGAGGATGACCCTCGTTACTCTTACAGGAATCAAAACCAGCACGCTTTGTTTGTAAAAATAGGTCAAATTACAATAGTGTGTGAGCTGTTACAGATAGTTATATCTCTCTAAGTTTTGTCCAGAGTCAAGAGGCGGAATTACTTACGATTGTCTTCCTCATATCGTATAGTTGGTGAACAACCTGATGTCAGAGTTTAAGCCGCCTGAAGGCACACCGTTAAAAAATCAACGACGGTAGTAATCCCCACACAGATCAAAATGTCGATGCAATTATTCAAAACCCTGCTGCCTCGTAGTAGTGTGTAGTACGTAGGAGTTGTTACTGTATTACTGATGACTTGATATCAAGACATAAAAACTAAAACAAAGCCCAAACACTCTACCTACCCCTACGAACTAATCTTGCCAGCCCACATCTTGTCAAACGCTCAGATAAAGCGTCCCACTCCACAGCGACCGCAAGACAAATCTGAACAATTACTTCTGCCGCTAATGACACCGATACCGCAGTCGCACGATTTATTGTCGCCACATCGGTGGTCGGCTTTACATACATTTTCATATTTTAGATAGCTGCCGAAAGGATTTTTTGCGTTTTCGACTTTTCTTCTGGCTTTGATTTTTAATTGATTTGATTTATGGGTTTCTCAAAGGCTTAGTCATAATTGACTTTTATAAGTAACCCTTTCTCATAGTGATGAGTCGTGTGCTCTGCTCTGTCTGCTTCGATGTGATTATCTTGAATAAGTGATAAATGACTTTTGGTGTCATTTTAGCATGTTGCCCATACTAATCTAAATTGATAAAGCAAATTTGAAAATGATGGACACGAGCGGGACTCGCACCTGACACTCTTAAGACGTAAATTTAAAGAGAACTTGAAATTCGATGGGTGCGGGCAGAGACACGATAGCTCATTCAAGTCCCGCTCGTGTCCATCATTTTTCAAATAGCCATTAAAAATAAATACTATCAAAATATGTAAAATACTGACAAAATGGGGAATTCGAATATAATTTAGCTGAAGATTGAAAACTCGGTCTGAAATAAACATAACATTGAAGTATAACAAAACATTTAAAATTAAAACATCAACCTATACCCCACATCTGAACCGTTTTTTCACAAAGCACCCCTAATGAACCGCATTGCATTTAAAACTAAACTGTCCAACTGTCAACTCACATTTCTTTAGCACCAGTCCATCAGAAGGTACGCCCGAAGGCACCAACAAGTTAACCTGAACTGTGCTTAAACTCAGTTTAATGTATTAACCTCGTTTAGCCGGCTGACTTATCGCACGACAATTTATCCGCGGAACGTACTCGGGAACTGGTAAAAAATGGTAAAAAAAGTTTAATAAAGTCACATCGTGGAGATATGACGGGCTTTTGGGCGTATTTAATTGTGTAATTTGAGGAAGTATATAGCTATAGTTTTTGTTACGTTATTTTATATTATGGAACGGTGACATTAATCTGAGATAAGCTATGTCGTATTAACCCTTTTAAATAAAACCAGGATTTATATAGGAACTTTGCTGTGATCCTGAAAACTTATTTTCCTACACATGTCCAAATTTTGTTGGTTTTGTAAAGTAATTTTATTTACCTTTGTACTCCATATTTCTCTTATTTCTTGTATTGTGGGTACATAAATTGTTAATATATAAATAAATAATTTCCAATATGCCAATTATCCCGACAATAAGTATACCTACTAACGTAATAACTGTAACAGGTAGAATATAAAAGAAACGATTAAAAACTATTGAAAATCCGTATTAAAAATATCGTAAAAAATATTCTTACACTACATAATGTTTAAAATAAGCATTAAGAAGCATCCCACCGTATCAAAGATCCGACAATCAGGTTTCAAGAGAGCAATTACTAAAGTTCGCGCATCCCCATGACAAATATCTACTCCACTTTAACAAATACGGTTCGGGCGATTTTTTCCTTTTATCTCTACGCCGCAGGGCACGGCCTCAGATACACAATTTTTCAGGACGATATAAAAGCTGTAGCAAGTTGAGTCTTTAAAAAGTTTATCGTTGAAAGTTCGCGCACCTCGCCGTGTCGCGAATGATATATCGGCCAGCATTAATCTTTGTTAAACGTTAGTTAGCTGTGTGGTGGAGTCGGACTTTTTTGCATTTCTTTTCAAGAGGAAGTTGGGGTTTATCTGTAAAGGTATACTACTTATAATGGCTAGAGTTATGTAGAGGTAGTATGATATGGTTTTTTATTTGAGTAGTGTCTTACCTAAGTGATGTTTAAGTGACGCGATTAATGTTTAAAGGCTTGTGACACGAGAGGTTTCCCGCAACGTTGAATTTAAATTGTTTTCGAGCGGGAACATCGGATGTTAATTATTACAGTGTAGATGAAATTGGGTGAAGTTTGAAGAGTTATAGAACATAACATAACATCCCTGTTCCCCGAAGGGGTTGACATAGGTGACTGCAAAGTACACCCACATTTCGACAGTTCTGTTATAGGTCCCAATGTAATAGGGAGCGAGCCTTTTGCCATCAACCGGGCACAAATCCTAACTCCGTGCTGCTACTGGGAATTAGCTAATGAAAAATGCCCAGTAACACTTTGCCCGACCCGGACTTCGAATCCGGGAGATCATGAAGGCAGACCAACGAGGCAGAAGAGTTATATGATAACTATTTAAGGTGCTTTCCTAAGCCTGAAGAAAACTTTACGTAATGGTCGTATATAAGGCATGAATCATAGCTCAGGTTGATCAATCGCAAACACTAACCCTCTTACTTATAAACGATGCTAAATATGCTTTAAGTTAACCTCTTCCTAAGTCTACTGATATCACTATCCTTTGACATGCAAACGACAGCGACAGGTATAATTTAATCAAATGTTCAACACTGATAATTTTTATAAGTGAGGGGAAATATCTTCTTATCAGACTCTTCCGAAATCTCGATATCTGACGATAATAAGCTAAGTCCTACACTCAAAAAATCACACACGTACAGAACTAACACTCCAACTTATTCCCGATACAAAATTCAATCACTCACCACATCTGTCATCAGCACACACCGTACAAAGAACGCCATTGTAAATTAAGATCCTGTCGCGATACGCCCACACACACACACACTCGCACACAGACTCACACACACGCACACACACACACTCGCACGGTAACCTTTTAACGGATGCTGTTTATCTCTAGGATCAGTTTGTATGAATGATCAACCCCCTCTACGGGCATTATTTATTGAGTTTATCGAATGTGGGAAAAGGGAAATATTTAAAACATGCGTCGGGGCAAGACGAAGCAAGACAAGATAGATAGGAAAGTCTTTAAGTAGTCTATTGTCTAAGTAAGGGTAGTTCTCAAAAGAAAGCTTTTGATAACTTCAGATATTAATATTATGTAATTTAGCCTCTCATTTGCATTGAGTCAACATACAATCATAATTCAGTTAAATAATCTAACAATTAACATTAATGTAACACCATTTATTGCAGGTTATTTATAAGATGCAAGAGGCATTCAGCCCACTCAAAGAAGCTCCAAAAAATTTACTGTACTTTTTTACTCTAAAACCAATTCTTTTGTTTTAACCGTTGAATAAACACAAGAAGGCACAGACTTACGAACTACGTGAGTTCAGTGTGAGTTTGTTAATCACCTGTCAAACGCGGGTTTTATATGTAAACTTCTAAAAACACGCACACAAGGAGACCAGTGTTTCTTACCCAATTACAAAGTTCACACTCGTTTTATAATTCTCCTATAGTTCTCGTTTTATAACCTAACCTAACCATAAATATATTCCAAATAAGTTCTCATATACTCTCCCAATGCTATCAACAAGGAACCAAGATAATGACACCATTCTCAACATTAAAACACTCCGTATAAGGCGTATGTTATCGAGCTCGGAAGGCCCGCACAACGGCTCCAATTTCGGCATCCATCTGATAGTTATCTGTCTCGATTTTTATTTATTCGCTCCGTATTATATTTGCTATCTAGTTTCGAATAAATTATTCGGAATCTATTTTATCTTTTGTATCTCGATCGGAGATAGCGGTTTATTTATTCGGACTGGAATCGCCCACGTGACGAAAATGATTACTGGGAAAGATTGCTAGAATATTCTGGTTTTAAGAATTTACAGGGAATTTGTTAAGGTTCCGTCTCACGACGTATTTTTCGTTAAGAATGACAGGTATTTGGATCAATCATGTACCTCTGCGTCATAAAATCGTGACGCAGTCCGTGACCTTAAGCTAAACTTTCCACACTTTCACAGACACGTCATTAGGCCCCAATGTCAAAAAATCAATTATCACCAAGCATACCTACAAGAAAAACTTAGAAATGTAACGAACATCCACACCATTCGGCATAATGACGGCACACCGCATTCTCGGGACCTCTCCCGAACAAGAAAGTATCAAATATTAACCATCGGACACACCTGAAGCCAGACAGCCTGGCATGCATATGAAGAGGACAGATACAAGCTCGCAAACTTACTAGAACACCCCCGAAAACTTACTTCACCTCTATCACGAAGCACGTAGACTCAAAACAGCATCAAAACACTTTTCGTAGCAGCAACCACAAAATGGCAGGGCTGCCTGAGATAGTATCATTTCGTACGTTAGCAAGAAACACATTTCAAGCGAAACATGGACGATGTTGGGGTCGAATCGAAACAAAGCGTTGTGACATCGAGATAAGAATCGATAGGCTCGCGAAACGTCGCGCCGAAACGCACCGAACAAATTATCGATTCATAAAAACATCGATTTTAAAATATTGCGGCGAGTTTATCGCGTCATTGTTCCGATAGGGTGGCCAGTATAATGTTAATAAGTTGCCAACATTAAAAATTCTTTGCGTGTATTGTCTTTGTGTCCTTCGGATTTTTGTCGCTGTTTTAAATCAAAACTTTGGTGTTGCTAATTAATTATTGAATGAAAAATATATTAATTTCTGGCTTTTAAGAATTTTGTTAATTGGATGAAGCAAACGGGCACCACGTACGTACGGCCTATCTATGTCACACATACCAAGTTAATTAGGAACATACCAGACATGGCCAGAGGAATGTTTTTAAAGTCACAAAAAATGTGTTTCTAATTATATCAGTAGTCACTGTAATTTAATTGACAGGTACGCATTACTAAAAGATTATCACAAAACATAAAAAATGATAAAAACATTCATACTGTAAACTTTGGACAACACAAAGTTCTGACAAAAATAAATCCCACTGTTTATTGTCAAAAGATATGTGGTCAATGCGTGGCCACCCTGCATGCGTCTGCGCATATCTTGCCCGTTCGTCATACAGTATCGCGCGATCGTCGCCCCACCGTCGCGCGACTAGCGAAATGAGCTTTTGTTTGTCACTTACTATCAATATATTTAATGCAATGTACTGACGTTGCTTAAAATATTTTAGATAGATAAAAATATGTCGATTTGTCGAGCCACCTGTCGTAGCATAGTATACATTCATTTATAGATAAATATAGTATCAAAAATAAAAACTATTGCAAATAGTATATTTTGCTTAAGGAAGCTCCTAAAACGGTCACCAGCTCGGTTTCAGCCCAGTCCAGCATCTGCACGAACAAGGAAGGTCCCGGGACCTCTAAAAAGACCAACTCCGGAACCTCCCAATACGACGTACATATAATTATTAGGCTTATACCTGGAGAAACTGTAAAATAGTCTACCTGATTGAATATCATACTTGTGATCCCCAAAGGGGTAGAAATATTACGGTCTAGTAGTATTACTATACTAATAAACAGTATATACACCCACCTTTTGCCTCATAAGACCAATGAAATTAATAGCTAGCCTATTGCCATTTTCGAATCCACAGCCCGTAGCCTCGTCCAACTTCTCCATTTTCGGATCCATATATTGTCGCTTTACGACTAATTCCTCCAGCGTCGGCAGGGTCTCATATAGAGCTTGATCATGGCAATAATATACCTATATATAAATATTGGTAGAGTATTAACGGTGTGTAAAGCCATTTCAGAGGCCTACAGGCGGTTTAAACTCTGACACCAGGTTGTTCATCAACCATACGATAAGAAGAAGACACACCTCTGCATACGACAGGCAGATATTATACTAGTTAAGGCTTCAGCTTAGTTATTTACCGTACCCAGCTGAATTTCTCTCATTGTTAATTAACAATAGGCCCTAACAAAAAGAAATAAGCTTAACGTAAACTTTGAGCTGATTCGAAAGCGATAACGACTGCGATAATAGTAATTGTTTACTTTTGATAAGAGAAACTTAAGGGATACTTAGTGATGTTGGTTAAATATCAAACTTAGTATCAGTTGCTAGAAACGAGGAAGGAAAACATCGTTAGGAAACCGGCACACCTGAGAGATTTTTCAACGGTGTGTAAAGCCATGTCAGAGGCCTACAGGCGGTTTACACTCTGACAGCAGGTTTCCGTGCTTTCGAAGGCATATTAAGCCGTTGGTCCTGCGCCTGATCTCTCTCCGATCGTGTCGATCTACCGTCCAATCGGACAATGATAGTGAGGGAATAGAGAGTGCACCTGTGTCTGCGCGCATACCTGTGCACTATAATATCTCCTGCGTAGGCTTGTCTCAGATGAGATCGGCCGCCGTGACCGAAATTCGGTCAGGAGAACCTAATGTATGATCACATGAAACTTAGAATTAGTACTAGACGACCTGGTTGGCGCAGCGGCTAAGCGATTGGACTGCTGCGCTAAGGGTTGCGGGTTCGATCCCCGCACGGGACAAAAATTTGTGTGATCCGCAGATATGTGTCCCGAGTCTGGGTGTTTGTGTATGTGATATTTCATGTTTGTGAAACGCACCCACGATACAGGAGAAATTCCTTGTGTGGGTTGACTTTTTTTTTTAAATATTCTCTCTTTTCAAAGTCGGTTAAAACGCAACATACCGTAAAGAAACGGAGCGTTCGCAGCAGTTGAAAGGTAAACGCGGACATTAGTGCATTAGACACCTGTTGCTACAATCAGATCGCAATGTCCCGCGTACATTGCGCGCTATCTGCTCTCATTACGGCGCGACCCCTTCCCCACAAGTAATGGACAGTGAAATAAAATCGCTAAAATGTTTCAGTTTCCTATAGGTATTTGAAAAATGTTTTTCATTGGTTGCTGATATTTTTTTAATCGCTTGTGCGAAAATTGCATTAAATAACTATTATGTAATGTTACCAGCCTTTTAGACAATTAGACATTTTGAAAGCCGTTTTTCTTTCTTCCATTTTAGCAATTTGTTGTCTTTATGAGCTTTCAGTGTATGTACGAATATAACTTGAAAATAATGATAACCTGAGAATCAGAAGAAGGTAAAGGCGACCAAGAATTCAAAAAGTCAGATTTCGTCTAATTTAAAAACTCGTAAAAATATTTCATAGTATACTATATAAATTATAATGTAACTAGCGGTCCGCTCCTGCTTCGCACGGGTATAAAATATATATTATAATTATTTCTCCACTATTTAATGGATGTTATTATACATATAAACCTTCCTCTTCAATCACTCTATCTATTAAAAACCGCATCAAAATCCGTTGCGTAGTTTTAAAGATTTAAGCATACATAGGGATATAGGGACAGAGAAAGCGACTTTGTTTTATACTATGATTGTAGTAATGTACTAATCTACGGAATATTCCAATGCTAGAACCTAGATAAGGGCAAAATATACAGGTACTGTCAAATAACTATTTACTAATTAGATGAGCCTTCATAAGTCCCTATTTCCTTCTCTATCCCTCATATTCCTTCCCTATCTTAGTCAGGAGAGAACGAAGACTTCGGCAATCTCCGCCAAACTTCAGCGGACCAATCAGCGTCGCCGTAAATCCTTCTAAAGTTTCGTCACGAAAACAAATAGGTATATTTACAGTCATATTTCACAAGATCACAAGTATATTTTAAATATTATACACACATTTAGTGTATTTCTATATAATACTGTAGGAAACCTTATCATGAGGTCGTACGGGGCCTCGGTTCTAGGAACAGAAATCTTCAGGCTTCCAAACCTACAGACTCCGTGGACCATGTACACGGATATAGACTCTATGCTTTGAATTTAGGATTGAGTTTTGAAGATCGCGATGCATAGTTCGTGTGCAATGGCTGTGTATCACACAGTATTTAAATATTTAAATAATTGTTTACTATGCAATTTTTTTCTACTGCTCGAATATTTTTTAGGTTATGAGCAGTGATATCTTTTTTGCCGTATAGAGATAAAAAGTTTAAGTAATATAATATACATAATATCTTGAGCAATATAATTATGTCAGAAGTCTTGGACAACTTAGCTCGCCTTTTATCTGATATTTTCCAACTAAAAGCTATCCAAAAAATGTGCAATTGTATAAAAAAATACATCCAAAAACACTAGTAAAAATGCATTTCCTATGCTCTTGTTAGATTTAAAATATCACAAATATAACGTGCAGTGCCAATCCAACGAATCAAGAACACTACTAGTACAAAAAAATGTAACAAGAGAGTGAACGTAACATAACCTGCGAACATTCAGATCGGTGTAACATGCGTCCGTTATCGCGATATCGCCGCGCGGGGTGGCCGCGCGTCGCACGATCCACCGCCGCGATTACACGCGGTACGCGCGCGATATTTAGCGGAATGACACGACAATGTCGCGTCGTGGGTAGCTGTTTATTGTGTCGTGAATGGACAGCCTTATATCGTATGCCTGTGCTGAATATATCATAAATAAAATTATGTATTTTAAATTGTTGTATGTTTTCGTATTTAATGTTGTGTGTATTACTTGCATGCCTATAAACAATGAACTTACCTATCTCCAAAAATGTAAACAGTTGTTCTTCTTTTTAGTTCATAGAACATTTACATTTTACTAACAATAATTGAACCCACACGGAAATACTGTGCCTAACTTGAACGTTAATTTATGAAATTAGAATTCTAATTCTCCATAAAAATAATCCAGTACCTATATCATTTGGGCCATTAGATGTTAAGCTAGTACCTAAAAGTTAAGTTTGTTAGTAAAATTTAGCGGCTGTAATTAGCCACTCGAAGTCACTACGGATACGGACCTATCTAGTTTTGCCAAACACTTAGATATGTTTTCTCTGTATTTTTTTAGTCATACAAATATTATTTCTTAACATCAGACTAGTGAGTCAGTTAGCGTAGAAAAACCTTTACTCCCACCAAAACTATCTCATCAATTCCGACGTATAATCAATATAATTATATTCAAATATAACGCCAATATCAAGATGTTATCGGCAGTATCATGTTTCAAAAGTATTCGAACCGCTGGTTATTATCAACACTTTATTCGCGTTCTTAATTTATGAATTTAGAACGCACCTAGAATTTATATGTTATCGAGTGAAACTCGATACCATTACGATTACAATCTTAACCTGAGAGGCGATAGTTACGATTATTTATGTTGTTATTAAAGAATTTAAAAGTGTTAACAGGCGACCGAAAACTGTGCGGTCCGAACCTCCGCGATGTCTCACCTCTGTCAACGCGTGCGACAGACAAACGTTTGAACTTTGAACCAATAACACCGATGATACTAATAGTAATGCCGAATGCGCGGCGAGTGGCTCGTAGATATGTGGCTACCGTACTGATAAGTCGATCTGCGAGGCTAAGCCGTGCTCGCCACCTTCAGTCTTGTGATAAGAGACCGTTTTCACATGTTGAGACCCCTCCGTCGAAGCATGGAAGTGTCTCGACATGTGAAAGCACGTTAAGCCGTTTTTCCTGCGCCTGATCTCTCTCCGGTCGTATCTACCGTCACCCTGCCGAGTGCACCTGCTTGCGCGCATACTTGTGCACTATTATAACATCTCCTACGTAGTAGGCTAGTCTCAGCTGTAATAGGCCGCTGTGACGGAAACTTGATCAGGAGAACATCTAATGCGCGGCAGACTGCCCTACACAAGTACACACGATTGAATATGGTCCGGACCAAGGCACGGTGCGGACCGCACCAGCTTTGATCGTATATTACTAATATAACCTGTCCTGGTTTTATTATCGTTTTTGATTTGCAAAAAGAAGCGTGAAATAGGATCTACGATATGTTTTTTTACGAAACTTGCATCTTCCTAATCGTTTTTTCATTATAAACAGTCTGATATATGCAGGTTGATTATTGAGCGTGTGAATAACCAGAACCATGAACAGATTAGGAATACTTATCTTTTCGATTTATTTATGTAAGTAATAAACATCAATTTAGGGGTCAAAATCTGAAAATTAATTATTGAATAGCTATAATTTTTTAAATTTTATTTCACTGATTTTATATACGAGAACCGACCACAACGTCTTATATGTATAATTGTTTATTTACTGAAGTCAATGTGATATTCTCATGAATTATTTACATCGTAATATAAATATCTATTAAACTCTTCACCAAACACAGAAATCACACATTCTAAAACCTCACATGTACTTGCACTTGTAAATCTCAATACAATCTTCCTCAACACTCCACTATCACCTCAGATCACAGCTCAAGTACACACAAATTTTATTAGCTAATGTGTGTTACATCGGAAGCCGGATCACAGAGCCGGTTAACCCTACAAAGCTCTTGTTACCGAACAATTTAGCGATAGTATGCGCAGCGAAGCGACCCCCGCTAGATACCACGACTCATTAGACCGGGGTTTAGCACGCGTTCGACGGGTTGAATTAGGTAAGTGCATTATAATCGATGGGGTTTGCGTGAGCGCTGCAGCGCAGCGGTTAAGACAATTATACAGCATCGATTTTGGATGTAACTCTGCTGTAAGATCGTAAGATAGCTCGAATTATTGGCATGTAAAATTTACTTTACTTCGATTTTAAAGACATAAAATCGAGTCTCATCCGTACATATTTACAGGAAAAAATTGTGTTTATTTAACGAGCAAAAATTCAAAGATTTGACTTTGAAGAGAAAGCAATCTCTTTTTTGCTTCGGCATGGGCTAACTGTCTTATGAAAAAGTCATATTGCAGTTCAGAGATTAGCCAGTTATCAAGAATGCTGGCGAGGTTGACCGTCCAGCGTGCACCACTCGTAGGTACCTAGATATCGAACTCGTGGAGTCTCTACTAGATATACATGCTGTTAACACTCACATTATTAAATACACATCGCCAATTTCTTCATTAGCTAAAGATGGTAGCCAAGTTGACCGATCAGGGTGCATCAGACCTACTTAGGTATAATCACTCGAGAAAACTCTTCTAATACCCAAGCAATAAGCCGGCCTAATCTACCACTAACACTCATATATAGTGCATTTGTTCTATAGCTAAAGATGGTAGCGAG
The DNA here is from genome assembly GCA_905340225.1 of Abrostola tripartita. Taxonomy (NCBI): domain Eukaryota; kingdom Metazoa; phylum Arthropoda; class Insecta; order Lepidoptera; family Noctuidae; genus Abrostola; species Abrostola tripartita. Next base: position 13,536,808 of record HG996488.1, read on the forward strand.
GTTAATTGATTGACACCAGACTCACTCAAGCAGACTACTAGCACCCAATTAATAATCCCACATAACCTACGTTAAAATTCACACTAAGTACACGTCGCCAATTTGTTCAAGCTACTGAGCAAGCTCCTAGCAGTAAGTAATGCACGGGCACATGCATCACGCACATAGATCGGTCGGTTATCGGCAGCCCGATAGCGCGGCGTGCGCCCGGACGATAACGCTCGCTCGCCTCGCCTATATTTCACACCACACTGGACGACTGGCCTAAGTTATAGACTGATTTGAAAAGGTTTTTGTTCTTATATGAAAGATTTGGAGTTGCTAGGGCTTATTTCCTGGTTAATGATTCATCCGTAGATACTTAATTGTGTCCTTCAACGTTGATATAATAAGTTGTGTAAGAATTATGGTGTCGAAGGGCATATTCCGTCTCTAATTCCATTGGATTTTTATTTTAAAGCTATGCAAGGCGATTATCTGTAGCGGTATACTATCGTTTTTCTAATTTTGAGATTAGCAATGAGAATCATGATTTCACACTGTTATCATAGGTATACAATTATGGGAAGTAACATTCATAGATTCTTCTAAGCTTATAATAATTTCTATCCCATTAATTACAAAAGCCGTATCTAATATATATAATTAAGTTCTCATCTCAACGATAAATCAATTACCTTCCACCCAAAAGATCTTTCTTATTAAATGCATAACAAAAACCTGCAAATATTTTCTTCTCTACGAACAAAAACATGTCCTTGCAAAATCACCCGCCATTATCCGTTCACTTAGACCATACGACGCGACGGCGACGACTAATAAAACGATTTAATATCCACTTCCGAACGCTCTGTGCACTCTGCGTCGTAAACCTAACGGACCACTACTTCGGTTATTATATTAATAACCACATTTAAATAAGCTCTTACCGTTGGAAGCTGTACGAGTGTGTGGAGGTCCTAACGATAAAAAGATAGATCACAGTATCGGTAATTTTAGGGTGCAATGGTGGTTTTAAAACTGAAAGCGATTTCTTCCAGACAACGTTAAGATTATCGCCTCTGTTTTTATTAAAACTATTGATGAAGGAGGGTTAGGGTAGCAATAAGAATGAAATTACCTTTGATCGCCTGGAAAATGAGTCGTAAGTGATGATGAACCCGGAGTGAGCTCGTTGAATGCTAATGTACTTGCTACCATGAGACTGAAATTAAAGGCAAAAGAGTGGAGTATAGACTCCTGATCCTGAGAGAATGCTTCTAATTTCTCATCGAAGAACATAAGCCGTGATTGCAGGATGATCTACGTACACCATCTATAAGCTTTTCGTTTAAACCCCACGATCATGTCTCACGATAAAATATACGATTCTAGCAATCAGCTATAAACTTCACCGGACCTAAAAACATGCACTCTATATCAATTTCTTTCAAACGGCTTCGATCCGTTTACGGCTTGTACATTATCTGTGTGAATCGGACCGGAGCGGCGCGACATACAGCGCGGTGTCGCGCGTTATCGCGCGGCTGCACTCGTGATATCGCGCGAATAGGACTGCCGCGAAAATAAACTACGATTCGGGTATGTTTGGTTTTATGCGGTTTTTGGGGACGGAAGTTTTTAATCGCGTTGTAACTTAGGTTAGTAAAGCTTGTTTATATCCCTGTATGCCTTAGCAATTAAGGATTAAACGCTGATATTATATTATTAAAAACATATATTAATATTTCCCCATTTAAAACACTTGTCTTACAATTTGTCATAGGGTATTTTCCTCTGCAAAGAACTTACGAAATATGGCATATAATCTCAAAATGTTCCAATATTGTATCCAGCGTCCGACATTTTACTCCAAAATCATCTAACCTATCCAAACTTATAAGTAAAGGTAGAAGTTACCTATAATTCTATATCTTTATCAAAATTCATAGAGTAGTGCACAAAATCACAAAACCCGAGAGATACAATGTTCGTCGGCGATACGGCGGGTGTTTGAAGGCGATAACGGGTCGCCTGCCCCGCTCGGACGCCTCCCCCTCTTGTAGGGGGGCCACATCGCGGAGGAACGTGAGACATGTGCATAAGTTAATGAAAGTTGATAATTTTGTACAATTTTACTTTGTTACATGTATTTTATTTATTTATTTATTTATTTATTTATTATTATAAAAGAGATACAATATTTATTTAAAACAATCTCCCACAAAACCGGTTTAGCGGTTTGACTGTGGATGTTGCGCCGCTTTGTGATACAAAGGTAGGTAGGTTTCTATTATGTAATAGTACAACTACTTAATTATTTATTCTATGTAAGTATTTTATACAGGTATTTTTTTAACTTAATTTTAAAAAATCTTTTATCACTTTCCTGTCTAATGTCTGCCGGTAAACCATTAAGCACATAAGGTATACGTTTCTTTAAAGTTCTATCGCCGAAGTAGTTATTGACTCTGGGAACATTATATTTACCAGCAGCCATAGACCGTGTACTGTGGTTATTTGTCACAATAGGTAAGTTATGCTCCTTCCTGCTGTGCTGGTTTGTAGCTAAAAGGTAAGAATGTTTTAAATGAACCGGTAAGATATTACATATTTTAAATAATTTTCTATAATCGCCTTTGCAACTTAATTTAGTCTTTTTTGTAACTAATAATTTAAGAAATTTTATTTGTAATGACTCTAACTTATTTATATAAGTTTTAAACGTTAGCCCATAGCTGTCAAGAGCATAACTTATTATTGACTCTACTAAGGATAGATACAGACATCTTAATATTTTAATTGGAACTTTATAACTTAAATGATAAAATTTACTAAGTAGTATTCTTAATTTACCACAAATGTAATCTATATGACAGGCCCATGAGAAACTTTCATCTATTTTGACACCGAGATACGTAACAGAATTAACAGCTTCAATAGGTTTACAATTACAATTTATTAAATGATTATGAAAACATGAGTATTCGTGTGTTATCAATTTAGGAGTAGAAATAGACTGGTGTGAGTATGGTGATCTGATGACAAGAAGTTTGGTTTTATCAGCATTTAGAATGATCCCATTGTCATGGGACCATTTAACTACCGCGTCTATGTCTTGTTGTATTAGCTGACAAATGTCATTGATGTCGGTTCCGGCCCGGAGCACACATAGATCGTCTGCGTACATGTATGACGAGCAATGACGCAACACTCCGCATAAGCTGTTGACATGCATGAGGTAGCAAATAGGACCACATCCTGACCCTTGTGGCACTCCGCTCCGTACCTCCACCCTGTCACTGAAAGTATCACCCACCTTTACACAGTATGAGCGCTCTGTGAGGTAATCACTAAACCACTGTTTTAGTGGTTGTCCCACACCGCACTCCTCCATAGCGTTAATAAGGGTATCTTTTTGCAATGTATCAAATGCTTTCTTATAATCAAAAAATATAGCTATTACAATTTTTTTATCTTCTAAATAATTATTGATTTCATCAGTAAAATCAGATAACAGTGTATTTGTACTTTTACCTTTTAAGAACCCGTGTTGACAATGGTTGATAATATTATTCTGTTGTAAATATTTTCCTAGTTGATTGACTACACATTTTTCCATAATTTTGTCTATGCTTGACAATATAGCTATCGGTCGGTAATTTGATACATCTTTATAATTTCCTTTTTTGTGTATAGGGCGTACAATTGCCTCTTTTAATTTATTTGGGAAAGTATATGTAGCAACTGACAAGTTTACGAGTTTGGCCAACACTGGGCACACCTTATTCGCAATCATTTTTATGTCGGACATACGCACTATATCAGTTCCCGGTGATTTGTTAATAGACATGGTTTTAATAATATTATTTATATCACTAGCGGTCACAGGTTGCCATCTCATAGACCCGTCCACGGGTGCTACATATTCTTTCCTGTTTATCCATGTTTCATTACATTATAATCGTGTTTGTTGTACCCAGAGTCGATACAGCCACGGTTTGCTTAATTATAAAGTCTAAAGATGGCTTTTTATCAGACTAACACCAGTTGTTTGCATTTTCTGACTAGCTGTCTCCGGCGATGAAATGAACAGGATTTTTATTCTAGTCTAAGGAATAATTATTATTAATAGTTTTTAAAATCCTTAAATTTTAGTATGTGCCAGGGTTTATCTGAATAAACTTTGGCCCACGCTATAATTTTTTACCTAGGGATTATATTTAAAGACTACTCAAGTATTTGCCCCAAATAGATCACGTCACTACTAGCGTCAGTAATAATTTTGCCATTGCAAAATGCAATGAATGTTCAAAAGTCTTAACATTGGGTAATGATACTGGCATACAGACTTATTTATTTCATACTAGCTGAACCTCGCGGTATTACCCGCTACATTATTTCGGGATAAAAGCCTGGTTGTTAATCTATGATCTCAGCTACCTCCATACCAAATATTATCGAAATTGGTCCAACGGTTTGAGCGTGAAGAAGTAACAAACATACAAACACACTCACAAACTTTCGCATTTGTAATATTAGTGTGATTTTCTTCGACACTGTTCAGGACTGTCTCCTCGAATCTCGCATCATGGTGTCCCTACCAAGCGGACGGCTGCGTCTAACAGATGCAGTGTCTTGCGTCGCAGGGCGGGCGGGAGTTATCGCGCGCGCCCAGCTGGTATCGCGCCGCATCAGCCCGCCCCAGCTACTTCAACTGTTTACAAGTTTCCATGTTTATTGTAAACTGTTTACTTCATATGATATCTTGTAAAATTATTACCTACAATATCTTTACGGTTTTTTTTTTTTCAAAATTACTTAATTAAAAATTTCGATAAGTTTCAGTATGTTGTGTCTCGTCAAGTAATGGTAAGTTAGTAAGCTAAGCCTGCGTCTAACGGGTGCATTGTCGCGCATCGTAGGGCGGGCGGGCTATCACGCGCACCCAAACGGTATCGCGCCCTATCAGCCCGCCTAGCTACGTCAACTGTTTACAAGTTTCCATGTTTATTATAAACTGTTTATTTTATATGGTATTTTGTAAAATTATTACAGTAATTTTGCTTAAACAAAAAAAATACTTAATCAAGTTTTTGAGACGTTTTTATTAATAAGTCGATAAACTAAGCCCGCCCCAGTACTTCAACTGTTTACAAGTTTCCTAGTTTATTGTAAATTGTTTACTCTAACTATTACTCTAATAACTGATAAGTGATTGAGAGATATTTCAACGTTGTGTAAAGCCATGTCAGAGGCCTACAGACGGTTAAAACTCTGACACCAGGTTGTTCATCAACCATACGAAAAGAAGAAGACTCTAATAAGTAAAAAAAATTTTAATTAAAAAAATTATGTCTAAAACTTTTTGACGAATTTTATCGCGGTCTTAATTAGTGTTTTGGCCCGTCCGTTTCTATTAAGAAATCATTAAAATTATTGACCTTTCGAATATTTCGATAAGTTTTAGCATGTCTACGTTTTGTTAAGCAGTAAGTTAGTAAGCTAAGCCTGCGTCTAGCAGATGCAGTGTCTTGCGTCGCAGGGCGGGCGGGCTATCGCGCGCGCCCAGCCGGTATCGCACCCTATCAGCCCGCCCCAGCCGCTCTAACTTTTCTAACGCGATGTGTGAACGCTTTGATGTTTATTTCATAATCTTTTTGTGAGTCGGGTTATGTTTAAAATGGTTTTTGTTTATAACCTTTTTATTTGGTTTTTATTTTAACTCATTACGTATTAAAGAATTAAAAACCTGCTGGTATTTTAAAGTGTGTAAGTTTGCGAATTCGAATTTACCTAATAAGTACCTAATATATTTGTCCATCAACTGTCTTAAGCCGTAACCTACCGGCTAAGTGAATCTCGATGAAATTTGGCACATAGATATTTCATGACTTGGATTTGGATAAGATTTCTTTATCCAGGTATTTCAAGTACATAGTTTATACAAACAATAGAACCGCGCATAGCAGCTACAGCTTGTCCATACTTCCATACTAATATTATAAATGTGAAAGCAACTCTGTCTGTTACACCTTCACGACTAAACCGCTTGACGGATTTTGCTGAAATTTGGCATGTAGAAAGTTTAAGACACGAGTAAGGATATAGGCTACTTTTTTTTTAATTTACACTTTAAGGGGTTTAAATGGGGGTAACCGCGGGCGAAGCTGCGAGCAAAAGCATATTTAAATAGCATACCTATATTATTATAGATTATTGGTTAATATATATATAATACTAACCAATAATCTGAAATAACGCGAGCGAAGCCGCGGGCAAAAGTTATTGTTTAACTAATTGAGTAACTTACTTTCTTGGCAATATTCTTAGGTATACTGCTGCATACATTATTTGCAATGCCACGAATATTGTAATACTTACAAAACAATGATTAGACATAGAAGATTTAATTCAAAGATCAATTTCAAACCTTTAACAAACTGAACTGTTATCAGTAATAGTGTAAGCAGAATCATACCTAATCGGCGATCGAACAAGCGTATACCAACCTACCATCAAGGCACACATCTCAATAGGGAAACAATGTTATTTATCTATTGCAACAACCATTTACACACCCTAAAACCAACCAAATGCAAATGAAACTAAAGTCTAAAATACCTTGCAATTGTTTTCAATAATAATTCCGAACCCCAACTCAATATGCCGTAAGCACTGTGTATTCGTAATCTAAATTGAATGTTAATGCTGTGCAAATAAGGTTCTATGTTATTTGTAGGTTTAAGGGTTATTTATTGGGGAAAGGGTGGAATATCGAGGTTTTAGAGCTTGTGCTAGACAATTATCTTTATTGCGAGCGAGTGTCTGTGCCTATATGTTGACTGCCTCGTTGGTCTAGTTCTAAGTTCGAATCCCGGGTCGGGAAAACTGTTACTGGGTTTTCCGTTAGGGAATTCTGAGTAGCAGCACGGAGTCAGGATTTGTGTCCGATGGATGGCAATAGGCTCGTCCCCTATTACATTGGGACTTCTTACTGTCGTATGGTTGATGAACAACCTGGTGTCAGAGTTTAAACCGCCTGTAGGCCTCTGACATGGCTTTACACGCCGTTGAAAAATCTCACAGGTGCGCCGGTTTCTTCACGATGTTTTCCTTCAGCGTTTTCAGCCACTGATAATTAATTTTGTAATACGCACATGAATTCGAAAAGACGTTGGTGCGTGCCCGGTGTTTGAACTTGCGATCTTTGACTTGGCAGTCCAGTGGTCATACCACTCGGCTATAAGTGCTTTATGACATATAACATAACTGGCGAAATATGAGTGCACTCTACACCTGTGCCTATACAGGCGTGATGTTATATTGTACCCTATTACATAGCTTTGGTATGTATTAGCACACCTGTGCCTACCTTTTTAAAGAATACAAGTGCAATGATATCTAAATTAATTTCTTTAAAAGGTTGCACCAATCGCTAAAACATATTCCAAGAAATGGTATTATTTGATAGCGCAACCTACATCGCTTCTTTTCTTATCTCGTTATGTTAATTGTAAGTATGTTGCGCAGCAGTGCACCCGCGGGCATACGATATTGTATTCTGTATAAAGAAGAGATAACAGAATTAGGTGTACGTTGCTTGTTCTTATATCGAATAGTCTTCCAACCTTCTTAGATATACTTCTAGTTAAACTTATATGAATATGTATTTGAACAGTGAGGAAAAAACTAATTTTCTAAGGTGTACCTACTAAGCTAGTAGATCCTCCATTCATTCATTCATACCATTCACACCATTCACTCGTTCAGTAGCGCTTACTACTCTCGGTCTGTGGATGGGTGACCGTTTCACAAACGTTGAGACTTGTCCGTACCTCGGAAAACACGCTAAAGTTTTGGTCCTGCGCCTGATCTTATTTCAATCGTGTCGGTTTATCGTTCCATCGGACAATGAGTTTGAGGGAATAGGGGGGGGAAGGGACAGTGCACCTGCTTGCACACACGCACGTTCTTTATAATATATCTTGTAGATGTACGCAGATAGCTAGCCTTAGTAGAGATTAACAGCCGTCACTGAAATCGGTCAGCCCCTTTACCATGAACTCATAAATCGGGACAGTTTACGTTGTGGGAGTGAGACGCCGCATTACACTGCACGTAACGGTGTCACGCTTCCACATCGTAAACTATCCCGCTTTAAGAGCTCGTGGTAAGGGGGCAGAAGGACATTTATGTAGCCTTATGCACTAAATTATAAAAGATTTAATGTCTTCTTCTCCTCACCTATGGCGAACCATATGTGAGGAGTTGGGACAAAGAAAACCCATAGGTTATACCCTTTGATTATATATATGTCTAGATAGAGTGTCAAGATCCTGACAGCGTCGGGATTTTTTAGCGCCAATTCCTCACAATTGGCGCTAAAAACCTACCCTACAGCTTTTTGGCGCCGACAGTGTCAATTGTGTTGTCAATGAAGACGCTTGTTTTTCTATCATAAAATAACGTAAAAAAAATGGCGAAATGAGCTATTGAGGTGTTTAGAAATTACAGAGGCCGATTGAATATTAATAAATATGTATCCTATTACCCGTATGTTAAATAAATTATAAACTTGTATAAGACGTAGCTGTCACGCACTCATGCAAAAAAAAAAACAATTGGCACGTTGATTTTTGTTTCGATGTAGCGCCAGACTCCCTCTAGATAATCTAAGGTTATACCCTATTCAGCCCCAAACTCTATCACCACTTAAAATTGGTATCTGCAACAAACCAGGCAGCAGAACACCATTTTATTTGGGCACACAAATCACAGATACATGAAATCCTACTAACTCAACAAGAGTACACAGAACAACCGAGTTAGACAATCTACAATACGAAAAACACTAATAATTTCGAGTTTTAGTTTGTTTGGTAAACCGAGACTGTTTTAGGTTGAACACAGATGTTGGAATCAACTAGAAGTGACATCAAAATAGAATTCAAGTACGCTCAAGCATGTATGTATGTGTCATTGAAACTAAAGATAAAGATAAACATACCTACAACATCCTATATATATATCATATATCATATATGTTGGTCTAGTGGTTAGTGGCCCTGACTGCTAAACCAGAGGCCGTGGGTTCGATCCCCACCCAGGACAAATCTTTGTGTGATGAGCATAATGATTTGTACTGTGTCTGGGTGTTATGTATTTATATTATGTATGTATTTACAAATATTTAAGTAGGAATGTTTATCAGTTGTCTGGTTGCCATAATACAGGCTCTGCCTAGTTTGGGATCAGATGACCGTGTGTGAGTTGTCCCAAGATATTATTATTATTATATTTTTAAAAGAGTAACTATGGAGTTTCTTCCCGGTTCTTCTCCATAGAAACGACTTTTTGGAACCGAGCAACTAGTTTTGACGTTTTGTAAGTGCTCTTTTGTAGCCTATCTGAAATAAAAACATTATGACTATGATAAAAATCATTTCTAAATTGATAAAGCAATATGGGTAACATGCGAAAATGACACTAAAAGTCATATAAAAATCATTTAAGTACATATTTAAAATAGACTTATATTTGTATTTTTGCACGTCAAATTACATCAGGACAGCCCAAAACGCCCGCCCGTCACCGCTTCCTACTATAGCTGGGTAGAAGAAACGGTGCGACAATCACGCCTAAATACTAAAGAGGTAGGCAGACCTCGTACCGATGAGTGTCGTACAATGCGACTAAGAGAAAATCTTCTGATACTGTTCTCTTAAATACTGCGATCCCCGAAATGGCACCCCCCCCCCCTTTAAGGAGGGTTGTTCGACGTCTTCCGACTGATTATATCATATGTATTTATCTTTTTAAATGCTCCAAACTTAGACATCGTAATACAGTCTATGGATAGTGTATGACGTATTCTACTTACTACTTAAACTTACCCCCACTACACTCTCAAGGTTTCTTTCTGCCACATCCAGCGGCCTACCTCCTTGCTGTTACGTGCCCTATCTCGGGGTTAGCTCACGCGCCGCTAACGATTTATTTAGTAACGCAGTAACGACGTTTGTTCTGCCAGCGCCACACGTCACGCTCGTAGTTGCGTTTTTATCGCGTCGATAACCGTAGCGTTCTTGTATGTCAGCGTTCGCTTTCAAGGGTTAAGTTTTATTGAGTTGTGAGGCAGTTCTCGTAACTTCTGAATACCTAATGTGGCTTTGTAGGGTTAAAAACACAAGTCTCCTCGTAATTCCTTCCCGTAAAAGCAGGTCGTCAGGCGAGGACAGTGTGGACCTTCATATATTGCATACAAGCACTAATAGCCGAGTGGTATGACCGTTAGACTGTGAAGTTAAAGTTCGCAAGTTCAAACCCCGGCACGCACTAATGTCTTTTCGAATTCATGTGCATTGTGCATATTATAAATTAGTTTATAGTTGCTAATCGTCGTGAGGAAACCGTCTCACCTGCGAGATTTTTCATTGTTGTGTAAAGCCATGTTAGAGGCCTACAGGCGGTTTAAACTCTGTCACCAGCCCTCTTACCATGAACTCTTAAAGCAGGACAGTTTACGTTGTGAAAGCGAGACGCTGCATTACACTGCGCGTAGCGGCGTCTCGCTTCCACATCGTAAACTGTCCTGTTTTAACAGTTCATGGTAACGGGGCAGGTTCATCAATCATACGATAAGAAGATTGTATTGCATATTGTTCGCGATTTTGAGATTGGGCCCTTTATCAGGTAGATCATTATAATGCTTTAAGTATCAAGATTATAAGTGTTTCATTTGATTTACAAGTTCCTGATTGTAAAATATCTTTTAGTCCAGTCGAATATGTCTTTCGGATGCCCCAACAACCAAATATTCTCGTCGTTATTATATTGCAAAACATAAAAAAAGAGATAAAAAAAATTAAAGATGCGTCTTTAAAACTATATTTTAAAGAAATAACGCATTAGTAGCGTCAAAAACGACACCTACATCCGTTCGGACTAGATAATTAACAGTTTTAAAAACAATTAAAATAATATAAATTGATTATAACATTAACACCAGGGTATTAGACCAATACCTGCCTCGTTGGACTAGGGGTTGCTAAGCGCGACTGCTGAGCCTAAGGTCCTGGGTTCGAAACCCGGGTCAGGCAAAGCGTTACTTGGTTTTTTAATTATTACCTGCTTCGATGGTCTACTGGTCGCTAAACACAACTGCTGACTATGTGATCCTGGGTTTGAATCCCGGTTTGGGCAGTGTTATCTCAGTAGCAGCAGTCCGGATTTGTGCCCGATTGCTGCCCCCTATTACATTGATATACATATATATATCTGGCGAAATTTGGGTTGTAATACACAATAACACGCCTCTGCTTACTCTTTCGAGGAAAACAGGCTTGATGGTATGTTTATTATAACATTAAAACCAGGATATTAGCCCATTCAATGAACTTGTTTCGAATTAAGCCATAATGTATTCATCTTTACACAGAAATCGTTTTATTTTGAAGATTATTTAAAAATAAATGAGGTCCTGTAATCGTTGAGAGGCGCTCTTTGGCACGGCTTGAGAGCTTTAGGAAAACAAACTCAATTTAAGACGCGGCTTTATCATACAAATTATAATTATTAACTTTTATATCAACATAATATTTGAACGTGAAGATAGTTAAAGTTTTTGCTACTTGGGCGTATTATTTAAAATGTTTTATTAAAGTTAGGATAGTTAGTGAGTTATACCCCAGGAAAAGGCACAAGCGTGTTACTGACAATGCCTCACCTACATTTTTCTATATAAAGGCCAAAATATATAAATTTCAAAATAATAAACATTACAAATTACTATTATCACACTTACAATTATTGTATTTTGCTGCAATATTGAAAAGTAAGTCACATGTATCTTATTACAATCTCTTAACTAGAAATGATCATAATTATTATTAGTTCACTGTTGAACAAAAACCACGTCACAATGAAAGACAACTTGCTATTTGCATCCACCGGTCTATTCATCACCGTTTCTACCAGTTACTAGACCCAAAAAAAAAACTACCAATCTACAAAATAAACAACTCCATATCCAAAGATGAACCTTTGCCAAATACCCTACCTACCTACCACTACCCTACAATTTATAGATGTAAGGCGAAAAATAAATCCATCCATCCATCAATTAAATGCAACCTAGAAAAACCTACTAAACTAAAAAGAAAAAACTACATAATATAATTTATTCTCGCCTGTCAATTCCCCGCTAACTACACACCACAGAGCAGGCAATTAACAGTAAAACAACGAGCTTTGATAGACTGTGCGCATTTAGATGCTCGCCTCCTTATCTGAATTAACATAAGAATTCTGTTTAATCAACGCTTAATGGTAATGAGAGTGTTCTCTCGCAATTTGTACTGTCGCACTTTCTTTTCGCTTTTTGTTGAGCTCAGGTGATGTCGGTGTGTCAGACTTAGAGTGCACCTGTGTTTGACACACACACAGTACACACACGCACACAGATACACATTGAGCACATTGTGTGTGTACTAGCGTACCTCCTAGGTTGGCTGGTTTCAGTTAAGATTGGCTGTCCGTGACCGAAATTTGGTCAAGAGGAAATTACTTTTATAGTTCATGACTATTTTCAACTGAATTTAAAATTAAAGGTACTTCATGGGTTTTAGTACTTATAAATTAAAGGTACTCCATGGGTTTTAGTACTTAAGCTTGTTTTTTGGCGCTGTTTTATTTTTCATTGAGCGCTTAACATAAAAAACGAAATCTATAATCATCATCAGCTGGAAGACGTCCACTGTTGAACAAAAGCCCTCTTAGAACGCTACAATGAACGACAACTTGCCGTTTGCATCCACCGGTTGCAGCAACTCTGACGATATCGTCGGTCCACCTGGTGGGAGGCCTGCCAACGCTGCTTCTTCCGGTTCGTGGTCGCCACTCGAGAACCTTTCTTCCCCAGCGGTTGAAACGTTGAACTAAAAACTATAGATATTAATTTTTTTTATTTTCTTTTCAGGTAAGTACACAAACGGACGTTTAACATGCTGCATCTACCAGCGGATTCATAAATAGTAAGTTTTTATCGACGTTTAGAAAGACATTTATACAATCAAGTTATTATAACCGGACTACCTCGTTGGTCTAGTGGTCAAGCCGACTGCTGGGCATGAGGTCGTGGGTTATAATCCCGGGTCGGGCAGTATTACTGAGTTTTTTCATTCGATAATTTTCAGTAACACGGAGTCTGGATTTGTGCCCGGTTGATGGCAATAGGCTCGCCCCCTATTAATTGGGACCTATAACATAATTATTGGTGGAATGTGGGTGAACTATATGTGCACCACTGCCTACCCCTTCGGGGAATACAATCGTGATGTTATGTTTTACTCGTATACAATCCGAACCCTTAAAAGCGCAATTCAAATACTTTCGAGCATAATTTAGCACAACTACACGTAAGATAACAGGCTCTATCAGCCCATTAGCGAGCGTACCTGAGTCGATATATATTCAATTAGAGCTGGGCGGGCGGCGATACCATCAGGGCGGGCGGATACTAACACCTTTTAATTTTGTGTTAACTGTTGCCTTTGTTTTGTTTGAGTTATGACTGCTGTATTTGTTTTAAGATGCCGGGCAATTTATATCGCAGGGTAAGGTTTTGAATTAATGTAATTTTTGATTTTGAGTTTGACGTCACCGGTATAATTTTTTTTATTATTTATATTAAACTAGCGGCCCGCTCCGGCTTCGCACGGGTCATCATCATCATCAGCCGGAAGACGTCCACTGTTGGACAAAGGCCTCCCCCTTAAAGAGGGGGGGTTGCTATAATCCCCACGCTTGGCAAGCGGCTTAGGGATCGCAGTGCTGGTGGTACAGAAGACGCTGCTGCCCATCTTCTGGTTTTTCCCTTAGTCGCCTCTTACGACACCCACGGGAGAAAAGGGGGTGGTCAATTCTAGGCCGGATTATGTGCCGGGTATAAAATATATATTATAAGTATTTCTCCACTATTTAATGAATGTTATTATACATATAAACCTGCCTCTTCAATCACTCTATCTATTAAAAAAAACCGCATCAAAATCCGTTGCGTAGTTTTAAAGATTTAAGCATACACAGGGACAGAGAAAGCGACTTTGTTTTATACTATGTAGTGATTTGTATTTTTTGTACGATACTTGGCTGCCTCGTTGGTCTAGTGGTCGCTAAGCGCGACTGCTGAGCAAGAGGTCCTGGGTTCAAATCCCGGGTCGGGCAAAATGTTACTGAGTTTTCCATTAGGTAATTCTCAGTAGCAGCACGGAGTCTGGATTTGTGCGCGGTTGGTGGCAATAGGCTCGCCCCCTATTACATTGGGACTTACAACATAACTGGCGAAATGTGGGTGTACTATATGTACACCTCTGCCTACCCCTTCGGGGAATACAGGCGTGATGTTATGTATGTATTTATGTATGTACGATACTCTACTGTATAGTATGGAATAAGATATTTAGTTAGGTCACTACGAAGTATACGCGAGTATTTGCGTTCTACTCTTGTATAGATTGGAAGACCAAAGTAAAAAAGTTAATTCCAATCTATACGCAATTTTTATCACACACTTGCGTTCTGGCCTTGTAGAGAATGGACAGACACCGTGCTGCTACTGAGTATGACCACTTTGCACGACCCGGGATTACACCCAGTAGCTCGTGCAGTCACGGTAAGCGAACGATAGTCTAACAAGGCAGTCAGAACCGTATAAAAGTATAATTTACAATCATGTTTGTAATATACAGCACTGATAGCCGAGTGGTATGACCGTTGGACTGCCAAGTCAAAGGTCGCAATTTTTAAATCCCGGCACGCACCAATGTCTTTTCGAATTCATGTGCATACTAAAAATTAGTTATCAGTTGCTAAAAACGGTGAAACCGGCACACCTGAGAGATTTTTCAACGGTGTGTAAAGCCATGTCAGAGGCCTACAGGCGGTATAAACTCTGACACTAGGTTGTACATCAACCATTCGATATGAAGAAGAAGATGTTTGTAATATTTGAAGGGTTTCTACCTATTTAGGGGTCGAGATAATTATACAGATTTCGCATATTTATGTGGTCCAATTTTGAGACAATATTTTAATTTTTTTTTAGTGTCTAACAGCCGCACTCAGGGGCGTTAATGGTTACATAAACTGACTCTAAGTAAATATTTCACAAAGAAAACCTTTACTTAGTGATAGTTTATGTGAAGTAATAATTAAATGTATCTGAGTTAGGCGGTTAGAGTAACTTAGAAAGTGCTTTAAAAACTATTATTGACACTTTTTTCGATTCAAACCCGGAACATGATTATTTTCATGGCTTTAAAATAGCTTTTAAATAATTATAGCATGGTCCAGGACCCATTAACTCATAAAAAATTAAAGCTTAACTTTTCTCTCATCCTCAAACAAAAATAACAGTCATATGCACTACGGGGGCCCGTCAAATTTAATTGAAGACGCTTAACCGACCGGAATTTACCATAAACATTTACAGCACATTTAAAATCCAGAAAAACAATACTGGGATCTCTGACTGACCCTCGCCGGGGTGCCATAGATAAAAATCTCAGGAAACATATCGGGGTTCGTTACAGGGGAATAAATAAGTACGGATGCATTAGGGCGGGCGGGGCGTTAGCCTCAGGTGATCTTCCGCCCGCCCTGTATCGCTGATAACGTACGTTAACGGCTGTTAACGGGCGTTAGCGGGCGTAACGACGCCGTTAGTAGAGGTTACTTCCTTCGCCATTGTGTGGAGTGGTCGAACTTTCTGGAACGGTCGCTTGCTCCTCGTAAATTTGTTGGCCGATCGGGGCTATGTTAAATATGTCTTATCTCTGGTAGTGTTGGTTCCACGCTAAGATGAGGAGATTCCAGGTTCACTCCTGAACTTAGGTGGCGGCCTATCACCTTTTATTTACCTTTAAGGGGTCTACTTAACTGGTTGTAGTTAGGTTGTCTGACTACCTCAAATAAAGCGGAACGATATTAGCAGTTATTCTGGAGATGTACCTATAATGCCATATGCCAAGATGGACGGGTGAAGGGCGTCTTGTTTGTCGATGAGGTTTCAGGTTGAAATCCCGAGTTGGACGAAGTGTTAGTGGGATTTTCTATTAGGTAATTTTCAGTAGCAGCACGGAGTCTGGATTTGTGCCCGGGTGATGGCAATAGGCTCGCCCCCTATTACATTGGGACCTATAACATAACTGGTGAAATGTAGGTGTAGTTTACAGTCACCGCTGTCTCCAATACAAGCATGATGTTATGTGTTTATGTGAAAAAATAACTCATAGTTAAGTATACTATCCCCTTACCGAACTCTTAAAGCAGGACAGTTTAAGATGCTGAAGCGAGACACCGCTACGTGCAGTGTAATGCGGCGTCTCACTTCCACAACTTAAACTGCCGCCTTACCATGAACTCTTGAAGCAGGACAGTTTAAGATGCTGAAGCGAGACACCGCTACGTGCAGTGTAATGCGGCGTCTCGCTTCCACAACGTAAACTGCCGCCTTACCATGCACTCTTAAAGCAGGGCAGTTTAAGATGCTGAAGCGAGACACCGCTACGTGCAGTGTAATGCAGCGTCTCGCTTCCACAACGTAAACTGTCCTGCTTTAAGAGTGCATGGTAAGGCGGCAGTTTACGTTGTGGAAGCGAGACGGCGCATTACACTGCACGTAGCGGTGTCTCGCTTCAGCATCTTAAACTGCCCTGCTTTAAGAGTGCATGGTAAGGCGGCAGTTTACGTTGTGGAAGCGAGACGGCGCATTACACTGCACGTAGCGGTGTCTCGCTTCAGCATCTTAAACTGTCCTGCTTTAAGAGTGCATGGTAAGGCGGCAGTTTACGTTGTGGAAGCGAGACGGCGCATTACACTGCACGTAGCGGTGTCTCGCTTCAGCATCTTAAACTGCCCTGCTTCAAGAGTTCACGGTAAGGCGGCAGTTTACGTTGTGGCAGCGAGACGGCGCATTACACTGCACGTAAGCATGCGAGTGCATGGTATGGAAGCTGTTTACACAAATGCGTCACAGAATTGAGAATGTTCAATGTCAGACATAATTTTACAGGCGTTCGAAATAGTTAGATATTGTGATTTAGATGCTTTCTTAATATTAGACAACGTCCATTAAAATGATTCATTTCATCTATTTGCTTTAGTATATGATAGCTGTAATTTATTGTTCCTTTATTAGTTGTTATGGCGATAACTTTAAATGTTTTTTCGTTGACAGTATTGGGCTGATTTAGGTGATCTTCAGCGATTTATTTCATTTGTTTTGTATTCCGTTTTCTGTTTTAGTTTTGGGTACATAAGACGGTATAATTTATTTATATGCATTTTACAATTATTTACATTTAAAAAGCAATTATTTACAGATATAAAACTAACATAAATTAAACAAAAATAATGCCTATACACAAAAAAAAAAAAGCATCATAATATTGATCCCCATAGATGTCAGCTGGTAACGTGCCCAAAAGACTACAGCAATGCATTCTTTGGCCAAAAAATGCACCAGCCCTTTGGTGACGTGTAGATGTAGCAGCGACAGGTTTTGGGTTATGTTCCCGATTAGAGTAAATTTTGATGAATTTTATTAATACACACACTTTACTACATATGCGTCCTATTTGTGAAGATTCTTTTTCGAACTCATACCGGGTTCATCACTTCTTTCGATTCGCCCTTTTTAAATGTTCAATCTAGTTAAATGATAAATGATTTTTATTTTGCTAATAGGTTTACAGGAAACACTTCTACACGCCATTCTTTTTAAAGACTAGATGGCGTCGGATACTGGAGTTACCAAACTAGTTGTATTTTCAATCTCCCCGCTTCCCCACAGATAAAAAAAAAACATTGTCCCACACTAGAAATTTCTCCTGTATCGTGGGTGCGTTTCACAAACATGAAATATCACATACACAAACACCCAGACTTGGGACAATCAAATGTGGATCGCACAAATTTTTGCCCCGTGCGGGAATCTAACCTGCAACCATTAGCGCAGCAGTCTAATCGCTTAGCCAGTGCGCCAATCAGGTCGTCCAAGAAAAAAAGTAAAGAAATAATTAAACTAATTTATCTATAATCTATATAATATACCTAAAGTGATCAAGAACAAATAAATATATATTATTCCTTAATCTAAAGCTATATAGATATATTAAAAACTATATATTCTTTATGATCGTAAAAGTCGTATGACTGCAGACAATTTACTGGTTACGAGTAAAACAAGTTTTTAATGCAGACAATGGCTGTTAAACTAATAACTTTAAGTTTATCTGGTCGTAAAACGGGATATAGTCTCTATTACCATGATAGCCTAAGGTGTGACGTGTGTATGAAATGTATGTTTACACACACTGGTGTATGTGTAGTGTATGTTTCTATCTTGGGTGTGTTACATACACCGTTTATGGTTAATATTTAAGCTTTAAACCTCGCCCCGCTCTAGGAATTTGTCCTGTATCGTGGGTGCGTTTCACAAATTGAAATATCACATACACAAACACCCAGACTCGGGACAATCATCTGCGGATTGCATAATTTTTTGTCCCGTGCGGGAATAAAACCCGCAACCCTTAGCGCAGCAGTCCAATCGCTTAGCCACTACGCCAATCATAATATTAATCAAGTTCTTCTTCTTATCGTGTGGTTGATGAACAACCTGGTGTCAGAGTTTAAACCGCCTGTAGGCCCCTGACATGGCTTTACACACCGTTGAAAAATCTCTCAGGTGTGCCGGTTTCCTCACGATGTTTTCCTTCACCGTTTTTAGCAACTGATAATTAATTTATAATACGCACATGAATTCGAAAAGACATTGGTGCGTGCCGGGGTTTGAACTTGCGACCTTTGACTTGGCAGTCCAACGGTCATACCACTCGACTATCAGTGCTGTTATTAATTAAGTAAACGTAAGATAGTGTTCTGTCTACGAAGAAAATTGGTTCCTCAGTGTTCCAAGTTGTTTCATGAAAATGCTTTACTTAATTTTAGTGTTTTCGGAACTAGCGTAATCTACGCCAACTATCTAGTATCTCGCTGCGTTATCTATCAAAGTGGCTTATTTACTTTAAAATTCAGAACAATTCGGCGGAATCTGAAGCATCCGAGTCCACAAGTTGGTATCGCGCTCGAATATATCAGGGCGCAGTATCTCGTAGTGTTGCCAGTTGCAGCGGGTACCGGGATTGCCATAGTAAAAATATTTTTTGACGATATTCATTTTTGGGTTGAGGTCATTATTATTTTCCCTTGCAGGACCTCAAGGTCACCAGTTGCGCTCAGTGGCCACTAAAACGACGGGACGAAAAGGAATTATTAAGGTTACTGAAGGTATTATTGTTCGTCATTTATTTAATTTCAAACAATTGGTAATGTGAATTTTACGTACAGTTGAAAACAGTTAGAGCTAATGAGGTTTTATGGTGGAGCTTAAATAAAATAACAGATTTACTGTCAAAGCTTACAAGTCACATACAGCCCCTAATTCCCGGGACTATGTCACCCAATTTCCCCGGGATGTCCCCGGACGCTGGCAGCACTGGCTGGCACAAAGTAAAAGTTTAGAGGGAAGTGCAGTGCATCGAGATATTCGCCCAGATCTCGGACGTAAAATTTTAAACTGCACTCTAAGCTGCTCAACATTTTTCATCCACGCTGTACCCGGATAAGCCCAGGAGATAAGCCCTAGCTATGATACATTGAGCTCTGTTAAGATTCCGATCAGTAATTTTCACATTTTGCTCGTTTTGTAGCGAAATGGAACTTTCCTTTCGAAGTTTTTGTTCCTATGATGGACCGTTCTCCGTTGTTCTATCGATCTATTGCGCTTCTAAATTACCTAAAAAGTGTCGGCGTTTCAAAAAGGATAATTTAATCTATTTTTATGCAAAAATATTCCTTACTTATCATTTTACTAGTCTGTCAATAATTTATAACAGAATAACATCAAGCAGTAATTAAGTAGCATTAAATAAATTAGCTTTTTACGTGAGCCACTAATTGAATTAGTATTGATTTAATTATTTAACAGTTAAAAGTCCTCGAAAATTAAACGATACTAGATCTAAAACTCTTTGTGAATACTAAAAAATGGTAATTTTAAAAGTGTTTTTATCTAAATTAAATATATGAGAGTAATTTAATTATATAGTGAGATAAATTAGTGGCATTGTGTTTTTATATGGCCGTTCCGTCAGCGAGTATTTTAAGACAGAACACACGGACGAAAAATCAAGACAAAATAGGACGTTTAATAACCAGATTTTTTCTCATTAAGGGAATAAATCGACAAGATAAAGTAGTGTAAATAAATAAATGTAAAGCCAATGATATAAACAATGACAGATATGTTACTAGCATGTTTGATTTTGATGACACGAAAAAGGGACAATTGTAGTCTTGGGTAGTACAATTGTTGTCCGAGTTGGCATAAGTCTAGTACAGATTGGATTAAGAGTTCGGAACACTTTTATCTATACTTTTTAACATGTCATTGTGTAAAGCTATTAAATGTCATTTGTCAAATGAAAATAATGCCATTCCCGGTATCTTATATTTTTTACCTATCTAGCTGGCTTTCCAGGTAGGTATGCGTCTCCCTTTTCATCTGCATTACTTTTCAATTTTCAATTTTTTGGACTGACAAAAGGAAGTCTAAATACCATTTCCAAAAATGCAGTATCAGGGCCCGTACATTAATAATGCAGTACATTGTATTCACGAGCGTTTGCGGCGCTCAAGACATCGACAACGATACGTTCGCAGATACGACTAACTTCGCAAGATCCAATACGAAACACCAAAAGTTGTTCTAACTGTGTTTGGTGCAAGTGATCCGCAGTAGAGGGTAAATTTTGAGCAAATCTGTAGCTATGTTAACGTTTATTTTCTTTTGCAAACATTGTTATAAATAGTCATACTATAATATAAATAGTAGTAAATAATTATAGGATATAAATAGTAATAGTCGTAGATCAACACCCAAAATACCAAATTTGTCAAACATTCAATACCATAACTGGTTTTCTTATTTATCGAAGTAAGCTTTATTCTTGACAACTTTAACTAAAGCTGCTAAAGCTAAACCTTGTCTAAAAACCAAAGCCTTGGTTCCGTTCAGTCCTCCTAAACAAGTCGCAAAATGCTTGACGAATAGAAATCGAATAGAATGAAAAATAAATGGGTTTTATCGATAACATAGTCGAAACATTATGTCATCCCCATAATTATATTAATCATTCTACTCGGTTTCTATTCGTCAAGCGTTATGCCACTTGTCTAGGGAAGCAAGCAAGCCTTTATATAAGAGTCGACAAGATTTTTACGCCACAAACTATCTCCTAATAGAAACCCAACAAATGCAGGCTTCGGAAGAGAAGAAGCAAAATACAAAGCACTTCATTGTGTTTTGTTTTTTGACGAAGCGTAACTTCTTACCTTAAAATTCAACTGGCCAGTTCTCCGTTCTCTTATGCCACAGACCTAAGTTCGCGCACACTGCAACTAATACGGTTTAGATGCACTTCTAATTAAACTGTTATGTTAGTTTGTGTGTCTAATGTCGCGGGAATGTCGCGAGAATGTTACACTAACGGCACGTGTGATAACATTGTCTTACTCGGAGACAGTTTCGGGCTATTTGCATTCGTGTTAAGGGTGCCGATTATTGTGTGGTAGTTGTGGGGTGCTATCGAGGATTTTGAGCAAGATAGTCTGTGAGTACGTGCGATATCAAGTTCTAAGTTTCCAGATGTCTCTTATTACTGCATAGAGTACCTAAGCTATTTTATGGGTGTTGGTACAAGTAGATATTCTCCACGAGTGATACGTCTGGCGCACGCCGGACGGTCAACCTCGCTACCATCCTTGTTGACGGACCAATCTCTAGACTACGGCTTGACCTATTCCATGTGGCTATTGGCTCATGCTGATACAAAAAAGAAGACGGTGCTGGAGCAGTCGTTTAGACCGCGCGCTGGTCCTGCGCCAGATCTCTCTTCAGTTGGTTTACAATCGCATCGTACTATAAGAAGGTATTGGCTTGTTTTGAATCGACACAAGTTTAATTTAGTATTGTATGGTCAGCTTTAATTTGGTAAATTTACACTAAGTCTAGGCTGGCTGTATCTAACATTCCGATTCAATGGGGTCTTTAATAGGCCAGATTGCTTACCCAATTTCAAAAGCCAAGTAGCTCATATTTGTTGTTACTGTTTGACTGAAAATCAAATCTAAATTCTAGTTTGAACACAGAAAAAGGTCATGAGAAATCGAAGTAGCTAACCTACGTTCTTAATTCCCAAGCAACAATGGCAGTGATAGCTAAATGGTATGACCGTTGGACTGCCAAGTCAAAGCTCGCAGGTTCAAACCTCGGCACGCACCAACGTATTTTCGAAATCATGTGCGTTGGTACTATAAATTAGTTATCAGTTGCTAAAAACGGTGAAGGAAAACATCGTGAGGAAACCGGCACACCTGAGAGATTTTTCAACGGTGTGTAAAGCCATGTCAGAGGCCTACAGGCGGTTTAAACTCTGACACCAGGTTGTTCATCAACCATACGACAAGAATTCCTAAACTCCTCATATCTTTTGACCTACCTTCCTTCAACCTATACCTACAATATTAAACAACGGTACTTTAAAGCTTGTAAATCAACCTCAACTCGCTCCAAAACATAAACAAATGCCTATTGCACACCAATATTAATTACTCCACATTCCTTAGCACCTAATAGGACACACGAACATATATTTTATCTATTTGATAGTCGTGTAACTGAAGCATTAATTCAGTGGATGGGCCACGGTTATCTGTGAAAACTTAAAACCTTGGTATAGGTACCTATGGGACAAATGAATCACTCTGAATATGGGGTGTGGGTACAATGACATGGATTTGAGTGTGCTTGAATAAATTAATGTTTGAATTGATTGGAACTTCTTAATTGATGGATTCTTTTTCTATTTTATTTCAGGATTCTTATTCTGGATGCTTATTTATAATTCGTATTTTGTGATTCGTAAACCATACTCTAAGTTATAGGGTCAGGTCTTCTTTCATAGGGAGACAAGAGGAAATCTGATGCCATGAGCTCCCACAGTGAAAAATAACCAGTAACTTTCTCTTGCCCCGATCCTTTATTGACTTCTTTTGCTCCATATGCTTTCATCACTAGACATGTTCAAGTCAGTGTCTGTTAAGATCACCAAGACTATTTTCAGTGGGTACGTAGATCGTCGATCTCCGAATCAGTGACAATGTGCTTGCTGCAAAATTCTCCACAGCTCTGTTAATAAAATCTCAAAAATATAAAATTTACATACACTTATAGTGAGTCAACTCTCATCTACTGCCCATGTGTCCCGGCCTTTACTGGAGATATAAGCACATAATATGTGAGATTGCGCCTGCCCAGATAACTGTGAGTGCTTTTAAAGATAACACGCTGCTCGTGAGACGAAAAACCGAGTATGATTTAAATACATATCTGTGATGGTCGCTTATCTCCTGCGAAAATGTCAATGCTTTATTGTAAGATTATATTTGGCGCGTGTTTGCTAAATGTAGTTTATAGATATGCCTAATTGAGTAGTGAGTCATGGTATATCGAGTTGGTGTTAGAACTAGAAGCTTTTTAAACATAATAATATTTAGATCTTCCGTGAGGGAAGACAATTCGCTTCTTTCGGAAGTGTGTCTGGAGAAGTAATCAACTTGCTGTATGGGCTCGATAAAAACAATACCTTTGCCTCATATTACATAAGAAATATTATACGAAATGTGGGTGTATAGATGTCTGTCAAAAAAGAAAGTAACTCCATAAAATAAATCCAATAGGCATGTGTAAGATACTGGAATCCTAGGGAAGTTTAGTAGACCTAAGCAACTTTTTGGTGGTGCATTTTTTTTTTGTTTATTGATAAAATTGGCTGCCATAAAGAAGGCTAATCTAGCTATTTATCCCGAAAAAGCAGATGATTGTTTATTAAATTAAATTGGTTATCACAAAGATTACTCAATCAAAGTACACAATTCGCAGCTAAACATGCCAGGAACATTACCATATAAATATCAGTAGATGTTAAAATATAAATAGCTTTTCTTAGTGAAAGTTCGCTAATCTCATCGTTATCATTTTGAACTTTTATAAATTTGTTAAGACTGATACGGCCGGTCCATATCCGGCGGAGATAGAGACAGATAAGATTGAACGGATTTCTGTATAATTTGATAGCTGTTTCTAGTTTGCTGGTCTCATATTTAACAGCTGGGATGGTTAAATCCATTGCAGGTCAAACGAAATAATATTTATGTTAAGAATTGTACTTAGGTGCTGTAAACATCTATAATTTATATGTATAAAAATGAATCCCAGTTTCCCTTAAACACGCCACAACTTGAGAAAGGCTGGACCGATTTAGCTAATTTTGATTTTAAAATACTTGTGTTCAGACAAGGTGAAGGCGGCATTTTCGCCGGGTCGCGATCTTCAAAGAAGTTCTTCACGTTGCTTTTTGGACTTATTAATACACACGACGTCATAATAAGTCCTATAAAGACTTAATATAATGGCAAAATGTATGTAACGATTGCCATTAATTGGGCAAACCCGCTGTATTTTTGTTACATCTTCTCCAGACAAGTAGCAATGTAATTTGCCTTATGTTCGCGAATTAAAGCAGTTTAAAAACGACTGTTTACCCAAGGAACAAATAGAGCCGCGGTGATAAACTTAACATATAAACTCTCCTCAAATCTCACTCTTTCTCCCACCCTTTTAACCAATCTGCCACAAAACTTATAATTTTTTCAAAGCCTTGCTTTCTAACAGATCCTCGTAAATCCTAGTATAATTTCTGGAGGCTACAGTCAATCACGCACCACGTCAATAGCAGGTTATCTTGCCGCCCAGCAGCAGTCTATCGGTCTATACATCACTGGGGCGCCGCCCGCCCTTATCACACCGCCGCACGCCGCTCCTACACACCACGTGAACTTACGCAAATATTAAGTTGTGTAAAATTTTATGTGTGTGCCGTTTTAAGTGGTCGTACTGTTCTGTATTTGTATGTATAGAATAGGGTTTTATTTTGTTTTTTGTTAGTTTTGAAAGTTTATTTACTAAAAATGTTCTACTGATAATATTTATTTGTATCAGAAATTGTGACTAAATCTTTTTTTGGGTTGTTAATTAGGTAGCTATTTTAATTTCTTCACGATTAACTGTCAATTATAATGTTTAATTATAAATAGAATAACCAGACAAAATATACTCAATACTCAATATATTTATTGCTATTAAGGTTTCTTAATTTATTTACCTGCATCGTAAACTCGGAATAAGTTTTTTTTTCTATTTTTTTTTCTCTGCTGCTACTAAAAATACAAAATGGCCGCTAATTCACAATCAACTGTCAACTTTTAGTTTTAAATGTAAGACAACAGTTGTTATGCCTTTAGTTTAATGTCATTACTGATGATGGAAGTGTCAATTTTGTGAGAGTTTCAATCTTTTGTAATCTGAGAATGTATTATAAAAATAAAAAACCCTGAAAAGATCCTAACTGTGAATTCCGAGGTATGTTTACCTTTTTGCTGCGCGTTTAAGTCAAAGGGTGTTATCAGTTTGGTGCATCCATCACTCGAAGGCTGGGTTGCCAGTGTAGAAAATTGGATATACTTAGTTTATTTTCATTTATATTTGAATAGGATTCTAGTGAGGTTTTGCTGTGTAGAAATAATTGTTATTGATGTAATTATTTTAATCAGACGAGTGTGTACGTATCTTTTAGCTTATTATAACTGTACCAGTGTACCTATGTTAACAGAAGTAAGAATACTGGTAAAAAATTGTAATAATAATTTAAATGGCTTCTTTTAATGTTAATTTAATACATTTAATTATCAATGCTTACTAATAATGTACACACTTTTTGAAGCTATTTTAATTATTAAAATCAAAAAATCAAATAACCAAGAAATCATTTTTGGTTTTATTAAAAACCTCACTTCACCCAAATAAATCCTAGCTCAATTCCCACAATCAGCACAATAAAAAGTAGAATCTAAACATTCTAACCCGACCAAAATCCATACACATAAAACGTGGAGTGTAGCAACACAGCGCGACGCGCCCGACGCGCGCGACGCGGCCCGCCGCTCGCCTCCCGTTATCAGCGCCCGCCACCCGGCGTTTGTCGCGTTTTATTTCAGACTACCTATAGCCTGTTTAAACTTCACACTCCGAAGCCTTTTAATGCTTGAGGTCAAGTCAACATGCTTTGTACATGTTTTCGGAAAGTAACGCGTTTTCGCATGTTTTATGACGCTTTGAATTTTTTGGGCTGGCAACTCTGGATTGTTTGTGGTTTATTTTTATGGTTTTTGGTCTGTTGTCTGTGTATATTTGCGAGATTGTGTGAGACCATATTGAATATGAATAACTTTTAACAAGTAATTGAAAAACGTCGGTTTTTTTTTTTACTGAATTTCACGCAGCTTTAGTCTGGCCCATGTTTTGCGATTGTATTATCAAAGCAAAAAATATTAAATACCTTGAAAAAGTAATTGCTTAATGCATTCCTTGGGTGAAATAATAGATTGAAGTTACATCATAATTATAGTAAATACTTTAAATAGTAT
The DNA here is from genome assembly GCA_905340225.1 of Abrostola tripartita. Taxonomy (NCBI): domain Eukaryota; kingdom Metazoa; phylum Arthropoda; class Insecta; order Lepidoptera; family Noctuidae; genus Abrostola; species Abrostola tripartita. The sequence continues at coordinate 13,563,457 of HG996488.1, forward strand.
AATGAAGTTATACCAGTTATTAGATATCTTATTCTTTATAAAACATTAGAAATTTAAAAACAAAGTTTGTTTAAAATAACGAGTATTTATACCTAGTGCTAACTTAGGTACCTTTATGAATATTAGTAATAACAATACTTATAAGATTGAATAATAATATAATCACACAGAAAAGGTTAATAAGTAGACATTTATAATTCTTACAAGTAGGTACCCATAACAACAAATTCCATTTATTTATCTAAAAAGCTGTTTATCCTCCACGTTCTAATCACAACACTACGATCATAGATTATTCATGCTACTCATAGACACGTCATCGTACAATAATCCTGCTTTATACAACCACAGATTATAAATAGGGTTCTGTCATGTATAGTGGACGGCAAATTGCAGCATAAAACGCCACTTACAGCACAGATAGGGCCCTAATTAAATAGTAAATACTCTTATCTTGACAGACGAGATGACGTTTAGCAGTGTATATCGTTATGGGTAAAAGAAATATAATCTGGTGGAATCTCTGTCATTAGAGTTATACTATCATAGAGTAGTCGAAGATGTAATTAGCTTTTAAGTTTAGATTTCGAACGAAGCTTTAAAATTTTTCCTGTCAAATAAATGTCACTTGTTTTTATTATTTTTTTAAAATCTTATCATAATTGATCAAGTCACCTTGCACTTGTAAATATTATTCCGGATTTTTTTTCAAATTGCCCATTTTAGTAGTAGGTATGTAGGTAAGTGGCAAATTGGTTACACAAATCTGTAAATTACACTTTGTGTAAGACTAAAATTTTACCCAAAAATGGCATGGTAATAAGCTTACAAGTCCGTTTGATTTTTGCCACAAACCCTTCTATTGTTGATCAAAAATAATACCACACCCCAAAATTGCATCACAACTTGACAAAAGCCAGATGTTCTAAAAAACAAACAAGCAGTCATTTCCCAAGAACTCCGCCATATCTCCTTAATCGGCGCTCTTAAGGCAATCCCAATCCTTATCCAGTAACGTGTCTCCCATTACCATTAAAATCTGAACTTATCTGGCTCAATAAAAACGTGGACCGGTCAAATATATAAATAATAATACACAGAACAATAACAGCCGGTAATTAGGCAATAAATTCTTCAAGCAGATATGAGAGATATTAAGAAAAAGGCAACGTTTGATTTGTTTCTGTCTGACTATGTGCTGTTCGTGTGCGTTATTTGGTGCGATACGATTTTAGTACTCTCAATTAATCTTTTAAAACCCTACCTCTTCGACCACAGAGTCATATGAAGTAAGATTTTCCTGATAATCAAGAGCACTTTACAAGTACCTAAATACTTGTTGATTTTTCTCAGAGTGTTGACACCATTATGGCTTTAATCCCCAAAAGGAGCAAGCGATGTTGTCCATAACCAGTCTATACCTATACTCCTGTTCTTTATTAATCTCTTCATATGTTGGTGAGGCTAATGCCATCCAGAGGGACCACACAAGTTTCGTAGCTACTTCTCGCTTTACCAGCGTCAGGCGAATTACATTTTTAATCCACCCACGATCAAAAACTTGTCGGCTTAATTTACACCCTCATACTACAAAACCGTACCGGCCCTAACAATGTACATTCCGGCCCGAAATCACACGATAAGACTCCATTCAGTTTTATATTTACCTCGAGATAAGGAATGGCTGCGAATCGATTAGCTTACTCTAACAAACGATCCTATCTGTTTGCCCTCTTACAGTTAAAACATATACATTAATACATACACTTTAATGTTGCGTAATATTTCTCAAATAGATACTTATCTATGCTATTTGTACTCAGTCAAAGAAACAATACTTTTGCCGGAAAAAAAATTGATCTGTCAATCAGACAGAATTTGCCGCGCATTTGTTTTGTTCAACAGTAAATAATCTGTCAGACTGACAGATAAAAATGTTGACAAGAATTTTCACGCGCCTTACTATTGTTTAACAGTAAGTAAGATCATCTGAATAATTAAAAACATGTGTAATTTCTATTTCTCATTAACATTTATTAATATAAATACTGTAAGCTTTTGTTAAGACACATACTTGTAACAATTTGTGTAACACTTAAGCGGCACTCCTTAAGAATTCTCCTCACTTTACGCTATTTGCTTTAAGTGGCTCACGGGTTGGCAGCCTTAAATAAATAGCCACAGGTTATCAAGCCAGCCATTTGACCGTCAAATTCACATTCCCTTCAACTTGGCATTTCAGATAGATCGGCCACCCACGTCCGTCAGATAGCATAGGACACACTCGGCGATAGGTTCGGGCGCGCTCGGGTCGCGTCGGGCGGCTTCGGCTCAGCTCGTAGATGTCCGCGATTATGCCCACGCGCACACAGATTGAAGTGTGGAAATTTGTTGCTTTGTCATATTCAAAGATTTAGATACTCGATACGGACAAGTTATAGCGAATTGTTTGCGAATATTGTTTCAGAGATAATATTAATAGAGACAATGTTTCTTGAAATGAACTGCGGCGATATCAATTTGTGGCTGAACAGTTACATAAAGCCGCGGTTCATTTACATTGATATTGTGGAAGCTTGGAAACAAAAATGTTATGAACTAACTTAGGCTTATATTAAGACGTGTATAAGGTCATTTCTCCCATATAACTGCGTTCAACATTCGTGAATCAGTCGTAAACAAAATATCTGCGTAGAACACAAATACTTTGCCAAGCCAACAACCAGAGTTAGTTAGTTAGTTGTTTCTATAAGAGCAATTTCTAAATTTAAACAAATCCATGTGACTTTTAAAATCAGAATCTCCTAATTGTTTTGGCGAAAACATAAAAAATTGACAGCTGTCAAACTCACAAATAAATAACTAACAATTAATCGCTTAATCGGAATGTGAATAATGATCTACTTAATATTTAACTTATTCCAAACTAAATTTATTAGACTTGGTCTATTTTTTCCTGGATTAAGGTACCCTTTGTCCACCCTAAAGGTCCATTCTAAATATTGGTGAAAGAATTCCTAAAATCCGATGGATAGTTTCGAAGATTAGGTATGACATACAAACACTTCACCTCTTCATAGTATTATTCTTTACTAATATAAGTATAAATAATCAAAATAAACAACCTAGTATCTAATTCAATATTAATTCTCTCGTGTCGTACGTGTGCTGGATAATGAAAGTTCCTCCTCGGAAGGTAGGTAGTTAGGGGGTAGATGGCAATTGCTATTGGCCGATACAACAGATTTATGCCGTCTATCTACAGTGCCTTAATTTACGATGTTCTAGCCTGTCTGGATCATAACTTTGGAAAAATATGAAGATAACCTTTTGATTATCTTTAGTCTTTTAATTTTCTTTAATATGTCTTCTAATACAAGGTACGTTAGATACGAAAAATGTTACTGAAGTCTTCCAGGAACAAAACATTTATACACAACATTCATTCATTCATAACAGAAAAAATACAATAAGCACAGTGAATAAGCATCGTATCTGTTTCTTTAAAAGCAATTTGCATATTTTAACAAATCCATGGAACTTTTGAAATCAACATTTGCTCATTTTTTTGGCGAAAAACTTCAAAATTTGACAGCTGTCAAACTCACAAATAAATAACTAAGCGATAGAATTATTCGAATTCAGATTTCCGAATAGCTTAAATAAAATTTAAAGACGTGATAACGCTAGCGATCACACTCAAGCAAATAAAAAACGAACTACTTAACAAGTCATAGTAATTACTTTTATTCGATACAAGCCACTTACAAAACTCGATCCAGTATACAAATAGCTAAACGCCTAACAAATTCCAATATAACCTAGACTGAATGTGAACTGGTCTAGACCAACGCTATCTCGAACACGTGTTACTAGTTCCAGATGCCTTAGATAAGATGCTTTTAGTCAGAGATACTGGCCTCTCGGCATCCACAACACTCAATCCTGTGCTCGTTAAAAATAAACGCGAGTAGGCAATATGTTCTACCATATAATATAAGATATCATTTCAAGCTTGTTACGTACAGTCAGCCAGTCATGTTTCGTTTTGTTGGTCATTATTTTTTGGTTTTAATTTGAGTAAAATAATAAATTTCGAAATTAGAATAGATAATAACAAAGGCGTCTTGTGGTGGCGTATGTCTTAAATGTCACTTTTGACGTTCACATTTACGCATACATTAAAAATAATTTATGACAGTTGCAACATTGATTTATCTATCAAAATATATTCTTACAAGAATACGTTTAATTTAAACCTACCTTTAGTTAAACCTGTTTATCAGAACATACTTAGAAAACATACTTACTCACTTTGTCTTTACAAAAATCTTTTTAAACTATTATTGTTTCCTTATACCCTGTAGCTTGGATTCGGCTAGGGTATAAGTAGTTTACCAATAGTATAACATTATCCCATTACGCTATAAAGCTACATTAAAACTTACTGCTTATGGCTGTTTATGACATTTAAGTCACTATTTTATTGATGGTATGCCCGCTATAGTTTACACAAGTCATGGTAATGGTGTGCCATCACGCCGATACTTAGGGTAGGCACACTTGCACCTTATACTCTGTTTTACAAACTTAATATATTTTACGTATTAAGAGGCTGACGCGTTCTGCAATTTTCCATACGTCAGTTTCATACATTCATTTCTCTCCTCTCCTCTCTCCGATGAAGAATTAACTATTTTTTAATTCTTCTTCTTATCGTATGGTTGATGAACAACCTGGTGTCAGAGTTTAAACCGCCTGTAGGCCTCTGACATGGCTTTACACACCGTTGAAAAATCTCTCAGGTGTGCCGGTTTCCTCACGATGTTTTCCTTCACCGTTTTTAGCAACTGATAACTAATTTATAGTACGCACATGAATTCGAAAAGACATTGGCGGGTGTCGGGATTTGAACTTGCGACCTTTGACTTGGCAGTCCAACGGTCATACCACTCGGCTATCAGTGCTTAATTTTTTAATTGATTTATCCTATAAGAAGTGTCCTTTTTGACAAGAACATTCCTTAAATGCAGATAAGTTTCTAACCCATACAACTTGATTATAAATTGTTTAATCGTTTCTATACTAAGACTTTAATGTATAGTGTAGAAACGCCGCTTACGTAACTAGGTATAGGTATTTATTATTGTTTAATGTTTGACAAAAACCTCTTTATTTTCTTTGTAAATACGGTTTAGGTACCAAACGGCATGTTCATGCGCGCCATATGTCGGCTTACGTTGTTCTTAGAACTATACATATAATGTATAAGGTTAGGTATTAGGACGATAAACAAAATTTGTTGTGTTATGTTATGTATACAGTGCCTGCAAGCCACGTAATCAATCTAGCTAATCATTTTCACAGCATACGCTATTAGTATTATTTAATGCCCTCTTCTTCCCATTCAAGTCATTATTAAAAACGAATAGGTACTTTACATTCGTAAATTCAATTTGCAACAAAAACATTAGCAAAGAGTTAGTCCCTTGAAAGTGTGACAGCACCCAGTAATATGGTAATTTTGTTAGCACAGTATATTATCAAACGGATAACTATTGGGTGTGCCAGGCAAGCCTGTTTATATCGTGCTCGCGATATGGATGCATACCTAATTAATAAAGGCCTACTTTGAATCATAACATTGTGGTTTTTGTAGTAAAAAGGTCCAAAGCACTACTTTGTTGATACATTTTCTTCTTGGACCGCTTGGGATTTTGTCACACGGTAATTTTTTTTTCCCACACTAGGAATTTCTCCTGTATCGTGGGTGCGTTTCACAAACATGTAATATCACATACACAACACCCAGACTCGGGACAAATATCTGTGGATCGCACAAATTTTTGTCCCGTGTGGGAATCGAACCCGCAACCCTTAGCGCAGCAGTCCAATGCCTTAGCCACTGCGCCAATCGGGTCGTCGTCAATCAATTAAAATAATCTATGATGATGACGAAGCGTGTGTAGATTGAAATCTTAGTTTTCGGGAAAGCTTGGTTATATGTAGGTATATGACAGAAGTTTAGCAAGCAGTGACAGAAACGGAATAGTGGAGACCATTTCTCGAGGATATTATGAGCCATGAAAGAAATGAACAAAACCAATGATGAATATAACAGTAGATACCTACATGGAAGTCGATACGCACGTTACATTAAACACCTACATTTCCCTAAAATTAAATAGGGTCATATTCGCGCAGAGATTAATTTTTGTTTACCTTGACGTTCCGATCAAGTTGCAATCCGTGGTCACGAGAAACGAAAATCTTTGTTTTGATTATTTAACCCTTTAATATAAAAGCCAAGTAGTCTACTAGCAGAAAATTTTTTAAGAATAAACTCTGTATAAATTTAACCCTTACTGACTGATTTTCAATAGCCAAATATTTTTATCATTAGAATAAATTTGACGTTTTGACATATTTTACATACATTAACTGTCAAAATGACAATGTTTACCCACGAATATTATTTGAATTAAAAAATCGGAGTGTAAGTTCACCGTAACCCTCTCTCTGTAACACAAGAAAAGCTACAACAATTACTCTGGTTCGTCAGGTAAGGAAACACGGAGCATCATTCAATTCCTCGAAGTACAGTCGGTACACACAACCTGCACCCCAACCATGAGTTCTCTCTCGTCTACGTAAGCGACTACGTAAAATATTTGTATATCAAACTGTAATTGGGTAGTTGACGTACTTTTTATGAGCTGTCAAAACGCTATTCCTCCATAGATTTTGTATGGCAATAGACCCTGTGACGTTGATGTTCGCAAAGTCAATTGACTTCCTATTTATTGATAAAAAAAAAAACAATTTTTACATTTAATTAAAAATGTGTAGGGTTTAGGGGTAAAATAAAGTATTATTTTACAGAATAAGTGTCTTGGAAATATAGGTTAACGGTGTCAACATCCCAATTCCCTACGTACCCGCTAGAGGCGCTGAAAATTTGCCACACAAATATTTTATATGATCGCTGGCGAGTTACCATGAGATATAATTGATTAGATGAAAAAAAAAGTCGCCCCGCACTAGGAATTTCCTGTATCATGGGTGCGTTTCACAAACATGAAATATCACATTTACAAACAACCAGACTCGGGACAAACATCGACAAATTTTTGACCCGTGCGAACCCGCAGCCTTTAGCACAGCAGTCCAATCGCTTGGCCATTGCGCCAATCAGGTAGCCATATACATAGAAAGCTCATGGTTGGGGCACTGTCAGGCCTCGGTAGTGATACGCAAATCTATTAACTAAAGCCAGAACCTCGGCCCAGACGTTGACAATGCCTAGATGTGTATCGGGCACCCACGCCTTGCGTTGTGGGTATATGCTGCGTTTTAACACATTCCTAGATACGAAATACTGTGCGGAACCGTAGTATGATGAGCGTGTGCCTATTGTTTCAGCATTTTTCTTTATAGGTACCTATTAAAATTAAGGTTTTGAATAGGTAGGTAAAACAATAATGTGTAACAGTTAAACAAGTACTTGATGAAAGAAATAAACACTACAACCATGTCTTATTTGCATGCAAAAGTTCAGAACGTACTATCAAGTACTACTACTAAATTTGATTGAAAATGACAGCGAAAAAGACTGCCTCGTTGGTCTAGTGGACTATAAGCGCGACTACTGAGCCTGAGGCCCTGGTTCGGACCCAGCTCGGGTAAAATATTACTGGGTTTTTCCAAAATAAATCTCAGTCACGGAGTCTGTATTAGTGCCCAGTTGATGACAATCGAATTCCATCGATTCGTATTCTTACTCCTGAAACAGATGACAACTCAACTGTAGGATTGATCGTCACTCACACGCATCGCGTATGTAAAAAGCCCTAAAATAAGGTGTGTTGACACGCTACGCACGCGTCACGCATGACAATGTGATGTCGCGTGCGGTGATGGCCTGATAAGTGCGATAGCGTTCGCACGCGATCCGTACAACCTTGCTGCTGAGAAAGTGATAGCAGACCCTTACGTGCGGCAGAAGGCATGAGCTGATGAGGATGGCTATTGCAGAGCTGGTAATCTTCTTGTTAAAAGCTTATGATAAAAAGATCAGTTGAAAGTAACGTGAGATTGAGTATGAGATCGAATAAGAAATAAATGTTTATTTTGTATCATCATCATCCTTTGTGGCGTACATTGGGAGAGGCCTATTTCCAGCAGTTGACTGCAACGGGATCATGATGATGATCATCATCCTAGCCTATCTCCGTCCACTGCTAGACATAGGCCCGTCCTATGGTTTTGTATAGGTATATAATTCAATTGCTGTATTTTTGATTTAGGTATGCAGTTTCATATTTCACAGATTTATTTTTTGATGCGTGTTTCACATGTTAATTGCACGTATAGGACACGAACACTATAGGTTGCACTAGCACATTCGACGACCTGATTGGCGCAGAGGCTAAGCGATTGGACAGCTGTGCTAAGGGTTGCGGGTTCGCCTCCAGCACGGGACAAAAATTTGTGCGATCCGCAGATGTTTGTCCCGAGTCTGGGTGTCTGTGTATGTGATGTTTCATGTTAGTGAAACGCAGCCACGATACAGAAACAAATCCTAGTGAGGGGCGACGTTTTAAAAAAAAAGGTGCAGATAAATGCAATATAGGTCGTGAAATAAGCTTCCTAGAGTGAAGATACTCACTATTAATCTGCTTACCGACTGATTTTTCTTTCCATGATGTAAAAAAACCGCATCCAAATCGGTTCACCCGTTTCAGAGCTACGGTGCCACACACAGACAGACACACATAGAGGTCAAACTTATAACACCCCTCTTTTTCCGTCGGGGGTTAAAAAGAAGACTTTCCAAGCCTTACTCCGCACCTCTTATAAAATAGACCAATTCAATGTAAAACAGCTAATATTTCTCTGTCATCAAAGAAATCTTACTAAACGAGTTCCAGATGTTAATATGCGAATAGTTTTTAGTTATATCACGCTATAACATTAGTTATATGGTATCAGCAGTAATATATAATATTATATTTATAGTCCAGTATTGATATTATATGCGGCGATGACAGATATGGTTATAAAATCTTTTTTATTATTTAATTTATATCGTCGCGCGATCGGATATATTTTATAGACTATGAAGGTACTTTACATTAACCTAATTTATAAAATGACTAGTTTTTGCTCGCGGCCTCGCTCGCGTTAATTTAGATTGTTGGTTAGTATTATATACATATAAACTTAAATATAGCTTTTGCCCGCAGCTTCGCCCGCGTTAAACCCTATTTGAACGCCTTAGAGGGTTGAATTTAAAAAAGTAGCCTATGTCCTTTCTCGGGTCTTAAACTTTCTACATGCCAAATTTCATCAAAATCCGTCCAGCAGTTTAGACGTGAAGACATAACAGACAGACAGAGTTACTTTCACATTTATAATATTACTATGGATATTACGTTGATTAAACAGCTAGTAGCCAGAAGCACAGGATACTAATCTAAGATATAAATATATCGTATTTTAAAGTTGTAGAGTATTTTTTTTTTTGTATGAACCACAAATATTACGAGATGTTCTAATGTTGAGCAGAAACGATACACAAGCATTTTCCAAAGCCTGGTATTTTTTTGCTAAATCAGAAGACATGAGACTGGCTTCAAAAATATAGAAATAAGAAAAAACCCTTTGCCATCGCGCCACAATTATCTTATAAAACAGCTTACAACTTTCAAACAATATACACACGAAAATCTTACGACAACATTTCATAATACCAATAAACGGCCACGAATACTATGTGTTGACAAAAACAGGTACTTTTATTGACACAGAGGGTGCAGTGCGTGGTGATAACAATCTGTTTTGACTTCCCTTTGCCCTCTATAGTCTATGATATGAGGTAACACGCCTAATGTGAAGCAGACATTACGTGACAGCGCGCCAACTTTGACATATTTTGTTTTGTCGCCGGTCGCTATGTTGTTTTAAAGTTTTGAATTTGGAATCGGGTTATTGTGTCAATGGAGTTTGTTTTTGGCGCGATGTGTTGATGTTTTTTTGTTGTTCAGTTAGCTTAATTTGTGAAGGTATCGAATTCGTTTTATATAATCGATTTTTGGTGACAGTGTTTATTAATTTTATGTTTAATTTTTTCCCAATTGCAGTTCAAATTTAAGGGAACGTATATTTTATATTCCGTGTTATATTTAACTTCCTAGATTCATGATAATGGTGTAATCGTCTTATGTTACATAGAGAAAAACCTACCAAAGACCTGTAAAAATAAACCCCTATATCCGAAGCACCGATGCAGCAGTCCATACAAAACCTTTATACGACACTCGACCACCATAACTTCTTTACCTTCCCTTACAACGATCAAACTAACCATCCATTTTATTTTCAGGTAAGTACACACAAACGGCCAGATAAACAACCCCATTTAAGGTAACGTGCATATTAAACGGGCATTCTACATAATGCCGCCAAACTGGACAAGTTCCTAACGACCGCAAAATGCGTTTTAAATTCACTTCGGCCAATAGACTACTGCTTACAGCATAATGTACCATTAATCCTACAAAGAGGCCATTCAATTTTAACCGTAAAACAGCCGCATAAAAACGCGGGACGCGAACATGCCGAAATAAATATCGATTCATAACTAGGGCTACCAGGTGGAAAAATGTGTTTACGATTTTTATAATACACATGTAGGTTAATCTATAAAAAAACACTTATTGTTTAGATTTTTCAATAGTCAACTATAATTATGGAAGTTTCGAAGTACAAGTAAAAATAATAACCATCAAAAAGTTATGGGAATTCAAGTGTAGGTATTATTAATTACTTTTTAAATTAATTTCACAAAATAAATCTTCTAATTAACATACATAGTTATGTCTTTCAAAATTAGGTCTTAAACGTTACTCAAAACTGCGTTATTTTTGTTCGGATAACTTTATTTAGTAAAGTTCTAGATACTAAATAACGTTATCCGCAAAAATAACGAAATTTTGAGTACATAACGTTTCAAGTCCCTGCTTTCAAAGCTTTAATAGTAAATCCTTGAATAGCATTTAAGCTTTAACGCCTTTATAATCTGGAAGAACATTCTGCGTTATACGCTCGCCTTCTACTAACTTTTGACTCAAAACTGACTTCAGCATACCTTGTTTATTATAATAACAAACGTCATACACTCCAAAAAAGTTAAAAATGATAACTGTACTTACTCAACAAAAAAATACACAATAAGAAAAAAAAACTGGAATCAATAAAAAAAACAAACACTAAGTAATAAAAAAAATTCTTTAAAGTTATAATCGATAAAAATAATCGGATAACCCTATTCATAACACAATACAATCTGGAATCGAGTAAAAAGTAAGGGTGGCCACACATCGTGTATCGCGAGCGAATATCGCGCCGCTGTCTGTTTATTGTCATTCGCGTATCGCGGCTACGATCGCGAATTTCGATTCGCAAGCGAAGACAGGTCAACGCGGACTGTAATGATACCATCAGTCAAAACGTGGCTCATAATAGACGGAACAAAAAATCTTGGTACTTTTATGACATGAGTAATGGTAGATTGATATACGAATGAATAAAAATATAGCGTCTAATCGAATTGGATTTTTGAAATTGAAGTTACTATATAATATGATGTTGTAACGATTAAAACTTCCAACACATTTTTATAAGGAACTTAGGAGTTCCCTAGAACTCGTAGAATGTTAGACTTACAATAAATCAAACAGTCCCAAGATTGGGCAGCGGTGCTAAGCATTGCGGGTTTTATACCAGGAAAAAATATGTCATCCGCAGATATTATTTGCTACGCGTCTACAATAATTAGATTGTTGAATGCTAGTAGTAGGTACATTAGATAGTTTTCTAACTTACAATTATGGAGAAATTCCTAGTGTGGGCCAACGCTCATTACTAAAACATCGATTACAAAACTGATCTAGTCGATCGATTTAAAATTAATGATATACACTTTTTAAAGTTTAACACATTTCAAGTATACGATAATAATTTTAGTTTAATATATGATGTACTTAAGATTTAAATTAAATCGTTGGCTAGGCGCGATACGATCTAAATAATAAATAATCGATTATATAAATATTTATAGAAGTAAATAAATTCGTAATTAAATGTTATAGTGACAATGAAATATTTCTACGGAATAATATCCTGTTTTCTTTAGGTCACTTTTTTAGTTTAGCTAGAGTTACTGACAGTGCTTGTGGCTACACAATTAATTCTTATTCACCTATTGAATTTACCAGCTGCGAAAAACTAGAGAATAGAGTGGATTCCTTATTGCAAAGTTGTTGTTTTGTGCGACTCAAAATACTGTATACAGATTTGCAATACTTAATATAAATCTTCATTAATAAAAAAAAATCAACGAAGCAAGTCAAGTCCAGTTTGAATTTGAAAGTTGAAGTTTGAAAAAGTTTTGAATTATATTCAGGAATGAAAATTCCCTTAAGCACTAAGATTGTTAATTGTTTTTATTTGTAGATTGTACACTCACTTGAGTTCATGGGCATCGCAACCTCTGATATTGTGGCCTTTTCAGTATCCATTATAAAAAAATCCGTAGCTTGTATACCTAGGCTATTGGCACAGTCTTTTCGATGCAGGTCAGTGCCTCTTTAGGTAATGGTCGCACGTACCGAAACCCTCAATAAATTTGCCAACAATCTCTTCACCACAATTCAACATGGACGCTTCTAAATACCCCACGAAATGCTGTCAACATCCCTCTAGCACCCAAACAAACAATTTTAAACGTTAAACCCTTACAATAAAGTGGTTTTTGACCGCAGAAAAACTTTAAAAGTGTGTCCACAGGCCTTTCTGGAGATTTATCCGCTGTATGGTTTAAGATATTTATAGTGAGGTGGCATTCTGCAGATTTGTAGTCGATTTGCTAGCTTTGTGCGTTTTTAAAAGCTATTTGTTTATCGCTTGTTGCTTCTTTTTATTTAGACATTGGTTTTAATATGTTTGTGTTTTTGTGTATACGGTTATCGAATCGTAGGTCTGATTTTTACGCAAGATTTTTTACATAAAAAACCGATTGCCTTAATCGGCAAGAATAATTTTAATTGCATAATAATTATGTTGGGTAAATACCAAGGTTTTGGCATTCGCGAAACGTAGTACCTATCAGAGATTGATTCCATATATAACAATTATTTCAGGCTACCAGTAAAATAGATATAAGTTTTTTTTTATTGGTCAAACTTTTCTTGAAAACAATGATTTTAAAACGTAGATACATAACGACTCTTAGAAATTGATAATTTTTTTACAATGATTATCCGACGTACACCAAATTAGGACATTTCAACTTAGTATTTTTTTTAAATGTCACTAGTGATGCGACACCTACGAACGTAAAAAAACATCAACATTTAAACACGCGCAACAAATAAAATTGAATAAACATGAAATCTTTTGATCACTATCTTCATATAAATAACATATTAACAGATTCAAATATTTAAAATGCGTAATAAAAATGTCGTTAACGTAAACTGATAGTTCTGTGGTCGCGACGTGCGACATTCTTTTATTTGTGCGATTTTATTATTTTCTTTATTTGGTTATTAAAAAATTCTTGAAGGCTTTCTGCGGATAAGGTATGAATCTTTTATATTCCAACGGAACCCAGTGTTATTTAATTTGTTACTTGTGTATAAGCTCTATATTAAAATCACACACAAAATCTTGTAGTTAGTGGTCGAATTTACAAGGTAGAGTTCCAATTTAAGCAGTTGAAAGAGGTAGCTGTTGTAGTACAAGAAAGTATCGAATAGGGAGAATAGAGTTTGTTTGATAACTAAAGTATTTTTCGATAATGATGGGCGGCAACTGGCCTCTAATATCAGCCTACAAAAGCAGTCCTACTGCGGGACAGAGGCCTCTCTTAAAAAGGCAAATTGAATCAACGGCTAGAAACCAACGTCATCACGGCCTAAAAATTGCTAAAACATTTAAAATACTACATTATCTAAAACAGACATAAATAATTATTGTTTTAGAATACGTAAATTATCTTATCTCAATACTAATCTGCCAGATAGTGTGAACTGACAGAACTGTGACCTGACCACCATCTTATTTGCACAGATTCAAAACGATATATTGACGTATCAAATGTCACGATCACTATAAAAATGTATTAGAGAACGTTTCACTGGCCATTTGTGTCCATTTATTTTAAATTGTTTATTATAATTTGGCTTGGAAGTTTATTGTATTAGCCAGTGACTTGTTATTATAATATATATATATATATATATAATTGTGTCTATTATTGATTTAATTTGTGAAGTTATTTTAGTTGAATGGCACAACAACAGTTGAAAAGACCAACTAGTTAAGAGACTCATGCGGTGACCACACAGATTCCGATAAAAAAAACATAGTTTTACACTGACTCCGAGGCGGACTTATAATATTTCGCTTACAAGCTACGCTGTGTCTCTATAAGAACAATATACGAATACAACAAACAAATAGTGCTTAACAAACCGTCTAAAGGACCATTAAAAAAGCCAACTGTAGTGATGGGCGATCGCACAAGAATCGATCGATTACAAATCGCCTATCGATACTCGATACGGCGGATTCCCGCGGAATTGCACAATTTCCCGCGTCGTCGAGTCGACAAGGCTGGTTAATGAGAGCGTGGATACCAGTACCATTGTTTGGAGATGCGATCGCGCTGTTATCTCAGCTATTTTTGTACGGTAGCCATGTTTTACTTATCTCTATACATTCGTATACGATGTTCGTTGATTGTTCCCCTGTTTTTCGTCAGCGCAATCTCGTTATTGTTTCGTGAAACTTGATATGAATCAATGTAGGATTTGGATGGCTGTGTAATTATTTGGTTTGTTATAATACGTATCGCGATATGGTGTTATAAACAAATGATCATTAGCATAATACATTTTGCGTGATGGATTGTATTTAGAGCAGTGTTTAACAAACTTTCAACTAACTAGATACATTAATATTCCTATTGTTTTATTCATTTTGATAGGATTAATTTATGCTATTAGGTTGTGATTGTGAAATTCGCGCTCGATCACGTCAGAGCCACGATTGATTGCGCGATCCAGAGGTTATATAGTACCTAAGTAATAGCGGTCTCCCCTGCCTATGGGATCACAATAGCCTTACCCCATCCATTGCCTCATACCATAACACAGTCTGATAAAAACTATGTCTTTTTAAACTGGACTATGCGGTATGCCCTTACCGATTTTTTCTCCTCATAGTGGATCCTCAATTTCAAATACAGACCTAATTTTTTTATATGTACAAAACATGCTTTACCTCAGAATAAATTCGTAGTCTAAAGAACTGTTCACCCGTGCACAGATCAAAGAGCGTAGAGGTACAACCACTTAACCACGGCGCCCATCGCGTTGTTTTTCCCTTCCGATCAACATAAAATACAGTTATAATAAAACCGTAAATTTTAAAATGCAGACAATAACTAAACAGGTGCTGAATAAAGCACGAAGCAAATTAGGGCGGTCGAGATGACGCGATAAGGCGTCGGCCGCGCGTCACAGCGGCGACACAAATCGCGCGTCGATCGCGCGTCAATCGTGTCGCGTAACGAACCGAGTATTGTATGCAAACGCCAGCGTTGATATGTCCTAACTCAGATATAGTATCTTTTACATACGATAATAATGTAACGTTTATTTACTTTGCATCTGAGCATTGTTTGCGTTTTTCCTTGTCCAATGTTTTTCGGTTTATTTTTATTGATATTGCTGCATACCACATGGTGATTCAAAAGGATTTTATTGCTTAAAATACGAGCAGATAAACCAAAAAGAATTTCTGAAAAAGTTAAACAAAATCCACGATTTGCGTACAAAATTCTTATTATCAATTTTTCCGCAATCACCCATATTATAAGTTCCATTGTGCGGCCGCGATAGCCCCAGGCTTCGGCTCAAACTGATCCTTTCCTAAACCGTCCCTCCAGCCTTGTAATCCCGTACTAACAATTTAAATTCGACTCTACAAGCGTTCATGCTTGCGCTCATAATCGCTCGCTCCATTCTAACTTATATGACGTTCCGTCATTACGGTCGACGGAATTTCCAGCGTAATCGCCATTACGGCCAGCTCAAAACCGGATTGTATATGCCTTACATAAGGTTGATATTCAAGTGAACGCTTGAGGTTCTATGAGGCATTTGTTCCGTGGCTCAGCTGGCGCTATCGGCATCACCTTAATGATGTCTCGATGGTGGATAGCCATTGTGTTGGATGTAAATTTGTAGCCGTCGGCGCGGGTAATGATGTGAGAACAAACTGAGATCCCGATAGCCAGATCTGGATCGCTTTCGGCCCACTGTGCAAGGGATTGTATTCAACTTTCGGCGCTCAACCTCAGCCCGTGCGATCATTGTTGTTTTATTTTTCGAATGTTGAATAAGCATTGTTTTTTAATGTCCACTGTCCTGTAAATCATAAACTGTATCGATGTTTCGATCGTTGTGTTTTGGACTTATTTTAACATAAAGAAAAATGGCCAGCTAATCTTTTGTAGATTTTGGAAAAGGGTAAGGCGTAGTTGGACCTTTCAACAAAAACTGATGTACACAAGCCATTATCTAGGACCCCAAACCTTTTCATACTATTACACACAACACAACTTGACAAACAAAACGTTACAAATTCAAAATGGCCGCGGTAAAATGGCGACCACGATGGCGTCATTAGCACAGTTATCGCACTATTTTGTCGAATAGACAAAATTTTCAGTCTTTCAACGTGCGTCGGCGTTATGAAAGCAATGTAAATGATGTTTTGAGGAAAACACGATAAATAATAAACCCACTAAAATGAGGTTGATGAAAAACGACACGAGCGATGCGGGTTATTAATTTTGGAGGGAAATTAGACCGCCATTTTGTTAGGGTAGTGAAGTGACCTAATAGTAAAATGTTAAATCAACCGATTTCGGTGTAGGCCTGTACAAAAGACTACACCTTTATAATTAGATTCAAGTCACTCGATTAGCTTTGTATATGTATAATAATAATTAACTGAGAACACCACTAGTCGACGGAGCTAATTTATCCAGTATATCAATAGCTTTATTGACCGTAATATTTCAAAGGTGACCACTTACTAAAATAGTCTTCCTCATTAGTTTTTACGCAACTTTGCAACAGTTATTATGTTATATTTTATAAATAAATAATATCTTTAAGTGTGCGGAACACATATAGTTTGATGCAAATGTGATAATAAAAATATAATCTATAATGTTTTGGAAATTATCGATTATATTTTATTGCAAAATTATAGATTTTTAAAAGCTTTAGCTATCCAATTAAAATAGTAAATAACCTTTTTGATAGATCAAAATAAAAAACTGCATTAAATCTACATAATAATAAATATAAAATTTATTTAACATAAAATGTTATTTTAATACGTCGATACTGAATGCTCTTCATTCCATTGCCTCCCACTTAACCAGCATTATCTCAAAATGCTAGTAACCCAAACATAAAACAGAACATCTACTTAAAACATTTTTAATCACAAAATTTATTATCCCACGTAAACATAGCGCAGGAATCCACAATTAAGTCACTCGACTACGAAAACACGCCATAACATCTTTATCGGGGTTGAATCGATTCTTTTTTCTTTTAAATCGACTAAATACAATCTGTATCGAGCATGGCGCCGGCCGATCTGTTTTTATCGTTGTATTATCGAAGACTAATGCACTGGGAGAGATAACGCGGACATAAGAGCGGGAGCCGATAAACTCGGTGTGGTCATGTTAAAAATAGTTTACACGCTTAGTTTGTTGTCTGGTGTAGGGTTATTGGTAAGTATTGTAATGGATTCTGGTATTTGTTGTTTATAAATATAAATCATGTGAGCAATAGTGAATTCACTGAGTACGAGAGTAAACTTAAAACAAAATACTATTTATGCGTTGATTTAGAAAGAAACATATTTAAATTGTACGCAAATAGTAACATTAGGCACACATTTTGTAGACAAAGTTTCACACAACCAAACAAACATTTATGAATAAATACTCATTTAAAAAACTAAGCACAGCCCTAAAACTTACCACTTACAAATTTTCTAAATTTAAATCCCGGTTATCGTTAGAAACGAATACGTCTTCCTTATTTAAATCGTCATTACGAACTCTTTCGTTCGGCATTTATCGGCCGCGGCCGGCTTGGGGAGATGGCAATAATAAAAATTATCTATACAAATGGGCCCGGATTACTCGGCGACATAAATTTCTACTCGCCCAATGAGAGCTGCTACAAGAGATAAAGGGTCAACGATTTTTAGAGCTGTGTTTTTGCTTCATTTTTTATGAGGCTATTGGTGATTTTCTGTGTAAAACTGGCTGGATATGTTAAGTTTATTATGAGCTATGTTCATTGATACATGAAGGTACTCCCAGAGCTGGATTTTTGACATTATGAACAAGTTTCGAAAACGAAGTAGGTATGTAGGTTTGTACCTGTTTTGTCTGTACATGATTTATACCTGTTCACGATGACAAAAGCCGTCTCTATTTTCAAACGCACTTATGCTAAGTGTCAAATAGTCTACTCGCAGATGACGATGCATGATTTTTGGACAGTTATTAATTAAACTATGACGTAGCTACTTAGTAAATTAAATTATTTGTTAGTAGATAAGCAATTAAATAGCTTCAGTAAATATCCGACGGTATTATGAAGTTAAATCCGTCTCACAAAATTGCAAAAAGGCACCTACAATGTCATACAAAATATTGCCTGTTAAAGCTTTACCATCGTACACGGTAGGTACTATTACTACCTCCTAACAAGTGGCTGCCATAGAATAGAGAAATATTTTAAAGTCCAATCCTGTTAAAAAGTATAAAACGCTGAGATTCGGCCAGCTCGTCGGTATCGGGCGCTCAGCGAGACACCGCCACAGAGTTATTCGACAAAAATGCTAATTTTCAAATCTCGAACGCGTTCGCCCGCCCGCGATCCAAACGACACCGCACACTTTTTATTTTAAGAAACAAACCGATTTTTATCCCTTTGCCCCTTTACGCTTGCAACACCACTCTTTATTATTTTTAAACGGCAATTCGAACAGTAATTTGACGCAATCGCCGATAAAAGTCACGTTATTCGATTAACATCGTATAAGTATTCGATCGCAATCGCGAGTTTTCTTTAATTATATAATTTACATTGTGGGGCCCATATCGATTCCATCTCTCGGTCCTCGCTAGCAATTTCAAAGATACCGGATACCGATTAAACGTGAATTTATTAAAAAAATAAATACCGCCGCGTCCTCGTGCGTCGCTTTCTCGCATTTATGAAACAGCTGTAAAAAATATTGTGTCGCGTTGATAACAGTGCGGGACAAGTTTATGCGATTTATTCATGAATTCAATTGATTTCTTTCGATTTATCTGGGATCTGTTATTGTCCGGTTGCGCTTGGATACACGCGTGTGTTATGAAGGGTGTCGGGTAATAAAGAGACATAAAAACAGTGTATGGGTTCATGAAAATTGTAGTAGTGTTAAGAACATCGGTATTAGATTGTAGCGCGATCCATCAAACGCTCGTTAACACGTACCGTGGCGTCGACGGCGACGCTCGCCGAGGCGGCCGAGTTTTTTTTTAAACCAGTCCTGGCTAGTGTTGGGCGTCTGTGTCTGTGAGTGAATCGATTGTCGGTAGTAATTGGTATGGGAGTAGCCGATGTTAAACATCATGTTTGATGGTGGATCGAGTTAATTATTTTCGTGTCGTAGGCGTGCTGCGACTGCTAGATCCTATCGTCCATCGAGATTGTGCCGTAATACAAAAAGGAAATGGATCGGTTTGACGTGACCGTTTCACTGTAACAATGCTTTGTTAGTTTATATTCAATTTGTTTTATTCTTAAGTGTATAGGCCTCTCGTAATGTCATGTTCACATGAATAAAATACAGACAGTACGTACACGGAATGCAAAAAAACTATAATCAAGATCACTCGATGCTAGCAGTTATAAATTTGCTTTTATTTTTCTCAGTTGGCAATAAGTATCTTCAATCTTTTGCGGAAGACCACTATCGTGTACATCTGTTTCGCGGAATGTCGCGGACTCAAATCAAATTACGCATTCGAAATTCGAACGGCGGAATCAAAGGCCAGGCCGTTGATATCGCCGCGTGCGCAATCGACATATTAATATTCGATCTATAGGCGTCTCGATGTTCTCGATTCGTATAATTAAAATCGAGATCGATCCGATTGGATGTCGGATTCCGTCACGTTATTCATCATAAGTACCGCCTACTTTTGACGCCTCCAGCGATGCGTGGACGCAACTTTTAAGCTGTTTATTTATGTGTATTATCACATTATCATCAATTTCGCGCGTATTACCGGGATAGTTATTAAAAAGTGTGTATTCAAATTATATATTATATATTAATCTGGTCCGTTGTAATCCTGGGTTATTAATCAAAGCGTGGTACATGTGGAGTTATGAGGGGACGTATTATGAAATCGCATGTGTTTTTACTGAAGGCGCGGTGCAGGGGGGGGGGGGTAGACTCGTGAGCCCGTGCAACGTATCGTCGCGTTTTGCATAGATTTAAAAACTCGATAGTTATGCAAATGTCGCGACTGCCGTGTTTACTTGTTTCTGAGTTACGGCGTGCCACGGTAATAGACCCCGCGCCTATCAGAATTAGTCTTTTTTGTGTGTTCAAGAGTTTTTTAACGTTTCTACGACCGCAGATTGCATGTCGAGAGGACATAGGAGTCTAATATTTGGGAATTAATGTTGTTTACATGTGGCATGCGAAACTACACGGAGTATCGTGGGCCTTTCCGTAAGGTCAGGTGTTTGATTACAACTCTATAATTATGTTCCTATATATTTTCTTACCGGCTCAGGAAACTTTTCTCTACTCAAATTTAATCAGTCTACTTATTTTCATCTTTGCCTCATTAACACTACATTATCAGTCTAGCACTGCTAGCCGAGTGGTATGACCGTTGGACTGCCAAGTCAAAGTTGTCAAGTTCAAACCCCACACGCACCAATGTCTCTTCGAATTGATTTGCGTATTATAAATAAGATATCAGTTGCTAATCGGTGAAGGAAAACATCGTGAGGAAACCGGCACACCAGGGAGATTTTTCAACGGTGTGTAAAGCCATATTAGAGGCGTACAGGCGACTTAAACTCTGACACCAGGTTGTTTATCGACCGTACGATAAGAAGATGATCAGTCTATAGGATTGTAGCAGTCTACTGCTAGACATTAAGCTTCCCAAATCGCACTTTAAACACCTCTTTGAAGATCATTTTACCTATTGTTATTTCTGTCTAATTCTTGCAATATTGGATTAGATCTTTTAGAAATAATTGTCACCTTACATCCCTTAATATCTCCAAATTCTCTTGTGTCTAATCTTGATCTCCAATCGGCGTTTTCGAGTGAAACTTGTTCTGATAAGTTCCTGTGTCACTTTACCCTGCGTAAGTTCAGTGCAGTAAAATTTTATTCATCATTCATTTAATTTTGGGCTTCAAGAAGTGAACAGCAAGATTAACTTGTAAATTTCTTACTTGCACCTAGATGAGGTGCAAGTAAGAAATTTACATAATTATAACTGCTACTAGTTATAGCGTGATAAGGTTAAATCACGTGTCTAAAGTCACGCTTGCCCCCTTACCATGAACTCTTAAAGCAGGACAGTTTAAGATGTAGAAGCGAGACGCCGCCGTTACGTGCAGTGTTGTGAGGCGTCTCGCTTTTACAACAAAAACTGTCCTGCTTCCAGACTTCATGGCAAGGAGGCAGGAGACCAAAATTCAGCAATAAAAAACTAACATTTTATGAGAAGTAGTCTACAGACCATCACTTTTGATCTTAAAATAAGCAATTCATAAAATTCTTTGTTTTAAATCACAATATGTTTTCGTGAATGGGTTTAAATCATAATGACGTATATGTTAGAATGTCAACCCACGAACAGAGGGCGTGGTGCATTTAAATATTCCTAATTACTCCTCACAAATCATGGTGCCCTGGTACCTGTTTTTGTTTTGGTTTTAATGTCTACGACCTTTGTTTTCTGTGCGGGAAAATTTTATTTAAATATACATCTATTGTTTTTATCGGCGGCTCACTATTGCTCCTGTATCTTGCGTTTCTCAAACATTAAAATTTTACAAACACAAATAACAAACTTGGGACAAATATCTACATTCGATCGCACAAATATGTGTCTAATACGGGGATCAGACTCACAACCCATACCGCGAAGAAGAAGCGTTGAGGTCTCTTTCCGCAGATATTTTTACCGTTAGCTTGTCAAACTTTATTTAGCTAGTAACACACCAATTCTACCTTACTAGAGCCTTCTACTGACAATGCTCAATCATAGGATGCAGTCTAAACCGTCTTCCGTGTTACCTAACTGCTGACTAACACAACTTTTATCTACGCCATGACAGACCTTTATTAATTGCAAGTCTTCACAACGGAAAAAAGGGGTTTTCAGTAAAGCCAAAACATATATTTAAAAAAGAACATAATTAGTTGACAGGTTCTGCGTGAGATTCTGGAACAGTTTACAACACCTAAAATATTTTATCATCCTATCTCAGTCCGCTGCTGGACATAGGCCTCTCTTATGGCACGCCACAGAGCTCGATTCTCGGCCTTTCGCTTCCAAGAAATTTATTTGACATTAAATTAGTCCTCAGAATAAAGAGAATCAAAGAATTTAAATAACAAAAATAACAAAGAAAGCAAAAGAAGCAATTACTCGTAAAATGTTTAATTTCCTCAGTCGTATCTACATTCGATCAAGCGTACTTACTTGTGTTTTTAAATACGCACAGGTATAATGGACGGATGTACTACGAAGGATTGGATGCGGTATATTTTCTTGTATAAAACGTCAAACTTGACACCAAGAAAAAACAATAGAGGTGTGCGTTCATTGACTCTTTGACTTCGCAATACAGAAACTCACTGTTTTCATAGGTCCGTTGTTCATAATTTCTGGATGTATTAATGCATATTACCTACACAAAACTTACCCTTCAACCACCTAAATAAATGAATCAGGTAAATCTATAAATAACAATACTTTCAGCAATTGGAAAACGAAAACATTCAAATGAGTTTTGTTAACCATGCACAATACAGACAAAATACATAATTATAGACAGCAAACCATGGTTTTTCTATAAACAGATATATTAAGTACTTTATGTAGGCTTGTATGATCTTAATAACTATATTCTAAGACTAGCTTTTGCCCGCAACTTTGACCGCGTTGATTTCGATTTCCTTATAGCCCAGCGTTCCTCGATTAAAAGGACTATCCAACACATGTTTTTTTTTTCGAACCTGTTCCTGAGATTACCGCGTTCAACCAAACAAACTCAGCTTAATAATATTACTATAGATATTCCCAAATACCACATCAATTCTACCGAAACCTACCTCCTCACACATATGGCAACACCTCATGAATATTTAATCCCACATCAATCATACATGGAGGTTGAGATTTCGCTATACGATTACAACCACTCGTTTGCCGGCAAGGGGTTACTTTGACGATATTTAGTAAGTACGTAAAACTAGGTTAATTAAAGTGTGTGTAATGAATTTTGTATAAACGTGTAAGGTACTTTACTTCCGTAGTGGAGTGGAGAAAAGTTTATAGCCTGTTTCGATATTTTTTGGCTAAACAATGACTCATGGAGGATTTCGGAAGGTTCTCGCCTGTTGCATGCGATTTTCAATTTGCAAAGTGAGTAAAATGAAAGCTTCAATAACCTCTCCAAAGATGGTGAGCTTAAATTATATTTAATTTATAGTAAATGAATAAATATGGCTTAATAACCATTATCTCTAACACAAAATCGTCAGCCAATTCCTACCACACTACATCATATTTTTTGCACAACCAACACCGAAGATAACGAACTAAGCGTGGCAACATTTATCGCGGTCATACCAACATCGCGGCTGTACGTTACTGTTATCGCGGCCCGCGTGGACATCTAGATTTATTCGTCATGAAGCAGGACGTAGACACCACAAGGAAATGTTTATCTATGTAGTATGTACTACGCTTACTTACGAACGTTTTTGCTTGACAAGTCTCCATTGTAAATAGAGTATTTATTCGGTGTTTTATAATAAGCCTTAAACATAATCTCTGAAGTCCTCAGAGCTTATTTTTAAGTTTTTAGTTTACTAACTAGGGCAATAAGAAATTGTTATAAAAGTTAAATGTTTGTGGCTAACATACACACAGCTTTACTATTGTTTTCCTACATCGCGCATAACACGGTTAAAAATCTTTATTTCGTACATCATCATCATCAGCCCGTTGCAGTCCACTGCTGGACATAGGCCTCTCCCAATGTACGCCACAAAGCCCGGTCTGTCAGTCAGTCATAGCGACATATGTGGTCAGCCCATTGCCACTTCAACCTACTAATTTTCAGAACTATGTCGGACACTTTAGTTCTCTCACGGATCATCGTTTCGTACATATAAAAAACTAATGAGTAAATGCTAAATAGAAGTTAGTGTCATACAAACAACAAACTTAAATTGAAGACTTTTTCAATTTGAACTGTCTCCATAATACGAAGTACTATAAACTTGTGGCCATCTTGATCTTGACCTCAATCTATGGTATTCTATGTTAAAGTGAGTAGCAGGTAGAAAAATGTTTAAAATTTTTATAAGAGTTGTGACTATAAATTAAATTACCTATCAAATATTATTATTATTGCTATTTAGCTATAAACATATTATAATAAGAAAGACCAGCTGATTTTCGCTTACGATTCGACACGTTCACCAGTCACCATTCATTACACATAATTATCAATCAAGAAATCAATACAATAAAACAAACTCGTACCGTCAGCAAACGGGAACGCGCCCCACAGTCAGCACAGCACAAGGCGTAACGATAGCAGAATCGAACCGGCGATATGTTAATGCGCGTCCGATCGTGACGCACGACGTTCATCCTGCCGGACACTTGCAGAAGATCACCAACTTGATACGTACTTGAGAATATTTTTTATGTGTAAATAGCGTGGCTTTCAGTCGTTGGAAATTGTATTCAATGGGTTTGTTATTGGCTTTCAATAATGAGGCGAAATGGGGTTAGATATGCACTGCCTATTATGATTATAGCTGGTTAAGAAATTTCCTCTAGTGCAATAGGTATCTGTGAAGATATCTAGTATCCCTTTGCACGTTTAATATAATTCCTAAATTTTTGGAGTAAGTTTGTCTATGATCAAGAACTTACACTAACAGATTGAAACAATATTTAGAATCGAGAGCTAATATTATCTAACTTTTACTTTATTTTTATTTATCTGACCTAAGTCTAGCAGTAGACTAATGATGACGATGATCTAACCTTAACGTATTTGACGACTGATTGGCGCAATGGCTAAGCAATTGGACTACTGCACTAAGGGTTGCGGATACGGTTCCCGCACGGGGCAAATATTTATGCGATCCGCAGATGTTTGTACCGAGTCTGGGTGTTTGTGTACGTGATATTTCATGTTTGTGAAACGCATCTACAATACAGGAGAAATTCGTCGTGTGGTTCGATGTTTAAAAAAAAACAGTATATTGATAATACCAAAACACATTAGATTACTTATCAGTGAAAACTTCAAATCAAGAACTAAGTTATTAAATCTAACCACAACAAAAACTTCCAACTAAGTAACTACAATACAGAGTTCGGTAACTTATCTAAATCGCGAAACCAGTTACAGAACGTCAGCCTCATTCAAATATGTAATTCCCGCTGTAACTATTAAACACCTATGATATTATCGCGGTCCACATGATAGATGTACACACTCCGTGGCCTAACAAACACAAATAAATCAAGATGTGTGTATCGATAATCTCGTCCGACTTTGTCACTCAGCTCTTTGTCTGTATGTTTTAGTAGCTTTTTTATTTTGAATCTGGCAACATTGGTAATGGCGCTCATAATGTTTTGTAGTGACGTTAAGATGACATGTTTTTGAAAAAAGAAACGTTTTAGATTCTTCTTCGGATAGAGAAATTTTATGAATTTGTCTAAGTTGATTGACAGTTTGAAGATGTATTATTATGTCTGTAATGCTATATTTACTTAAAGCTCTTTATTATTACATAATACTTCGGGAATATCACTTAATCAGCCTGCTTTGTCTGCGAGTCTGGTCACAAGTTCCTAGTTCGGTAGTTCCTAACATTTCCTGGCTACATTATTAAACAGCAGGATTTGTTAGTTTATCAATTACAATCTGATAAGTATTATAGTAGACTAATGCAGTGCCATATCAAGTAGCATTGCTCTGTATAAGCGTGAAAGTCTATGCAAGTCCTGACTAAGTGACTAAAGATGTCTACTCGGACATATACTAGTGACTTATGGTCCTATGCGTCACTGATCAGAATTGCGTAGATATAACACGTTGTATATGATAGAAATATAAAAATCGCCACACTTGTGTAACAATGTAATTAGTTGAGTAATAAAAATCATTACTTGATTAATTACATTCCTTGTGTAAATCAAAAATCCACTCGGTAATTTACAGCTGTTTATTTGCCACAAATTATAAGCACGTGGCGGTTTAGCATTTGAACAACCAGTAGCGCCATCTATCGGCAACAAGAGAAAGCTCGTATGTCATTTAAAATTCCAAAGAATCGGACAGTCGATGGGATCTGGAGCACGATAATATTAATACTTAGAAATACAATGAAAAAAAAAAGAAATAAAAAAATAAAGTGGCATCTGATAGGGCCGCTATATTTGCATATCATGGGTATGTGGGATCAATTCTTAGATATGGACTTCTACTATGGGGAAACTCAGTAGACATAAATAAAGCATTTATTTCACAAAAAAAATGTATCCGGGCAATAAAAGGTATTGGTCCTATGGAGTCTTGCAGGCCTCTGTTTAAAGACCTCAAAATTCTTACGCTCACGTGCCTCTATATATCTGAGATTGGATTATTTGTTAAGAAAAATAGTATGTTATTTAAAAAAGCAAATGCTACTAAAAAGTTCATTTCAAGAGATCCAACTAAGTTGGCAGTTCCCATGATATCAACGACACTGTTTAAAAGAAATTGTTCCTGGATGATAATCCAAATATACAACAAATTACCTAAAGCTATAAGGGAACTGCCACTTACTAAGTTTAAAAGAGCACTAAAGAAGTGGCTTATTGAAAAATGTTTTTATAGTATCTCAGAATTCATGACTCACAAATAAAAAATATTATCGAAAGGTACAATAATTGTTTGCTTTACATTTTATTTGTTTTGGTTTTTGGTTAGTATGTATAAAAGTATTAGTTTTTGTTTGAGTTATTGATGTAATGTTTAATTTTAGAGTGTTATTTTATATCCTGTAATTTTAAAGAATTTTAAATGTAAAATATAACTAGAAACTTAGTGTACTTAGGTCTAAACCTAAGAAAATATTTGCATGCCTATGTTATGGCGGAATGTGCCGAACCATTTATTAATATTACCACCAATATTGTAAACCATGTTTCACGCAAATAAAGATTCTTATTCTTATTCTTATTCTTATACATTAATATTCAATGAATAAGTTATTATCTTGAGTTATCTGACGATCTGCTTCGTTCAAGGTGTGCGTATGTCGCATGCGTATCTTGGAGACCCCTACTATTGCAAAGGGACAACATTTGGAAATTAATTTATTTTTGCACCATCGTTTTGAGTTTAATTATTAATACTTAATTTTGCCTACCCCTTTGGGAAATAGGCGTGACTATGACTATGCAGTTTTCTTTTTCAAGATTGCAGGATAGGTTTATTTCTGTTTCTATGGGGATGAAACTTTTCAACATTGAGTTTCAGACAGTTTTGATGGAACAGGATCACGATGCCAATAGTTGTCTCATTTGAAACATTACTGACGTCATTATATTCTGCTAAAAACAACGACATTAAATACAAAGTCACTTGATGAACTTCAATGTAAAGATAAATACATGTGAAGGACTCCACAAAGTCGTACGCACATAGCTTACTACTACCGTTAACAACCGCGTTACTATAGTAATTGCTTATGTACACTCAAAAAGTAAATACCGTGTGTTTATTTATTTTCATTATCTCAAGATAACTTTGAGTGCACAGCGATTACAGTGAGTTATCAATCGAGATATCGTTGGTCGCCCGTGGTAGCGCAGGACCTAGGTGATCGCTCACGCGCGTCAGAATCAAAGATGTGTATCACTACGATTGTGACGCCACCGATGCACGACTATTTTAATTGGACCTCGATCTCAACCCCGATATCAACTCAACAAGATGGCGGCTTTGTTGTTTTTTCTTACATGTATAGGCACGTGTATGACGCTTGTCAGCCTTGTTTCACTTGACATTTAACATTAAATTATAATCCTTAATTCCATGCATTTTCATACGCAAACATGCATTGTTCTCCTGCAATTCGTGAGGCAACTTCACAGTCAAAGGGTACACCTAATCTAACGGGCTCATTGTGAAGTTCTAGCCAAAACTATGCGGGCTAGCTTTCAACGAATACATGAGTCGCATGTTTCTCTCTTGTACGAACGCAATGACATGTTTATAAAGACAAAGGGCACAGATGTATATCATTTAACGAATCGACGTTCAGTTCGAGAGCGCTGCATAAACGACACCGAGTCACGCCATCTATCTGATTGGCCGGACAACCTTTCGCCAAGCCAACAATCACAAGCTTATAACTTATTTAGCGAAAAACAGAAGCTGGAGCGCGACTAACGAACCACGATAAGCTCGCGTTCGGTATGACGCTAACATTAAGCTGCCAGATAAAGGCAGCATTAGTCGGCCAATCGCGCGTCACCGAGCAATCGTAATGACCAATCGGAACGCGCGCACACTAGGATAGCGTGACCCGAACGCAATCCGATCCGAGCAGTGTTCGTTACCGCGAGATGGCGGTCGGTGCGCGGCCGCACCAATCGTCGCGTCCATCTCGCTGTCGTGCCCATATAATGATCTTCACAGGGCCAGGAGAATGAAGTTGAGCCTCTCATTAATTGGCGTTTTGAGCCGAGATCGCTGCGCGAAAGATAGGTTAATTCCTCGCTCGGTAGAGATCTTTGTCGCTCAAAAAGGAAGGTGAGCCAACGTTTTCTGGAAATCAGATCCAATTACAACGGGCCCGTTAAGTTTTTTTTCTGTTTGCCGCGGGCCCGCTCACGATATTGATGGACGAGCATCGGCCGTAATGACGGATCAACCGTCCCGGGTGCGCGAACTTAATCTCGTCCACATTTCTCGCATTTGTTAAGACGAGTGGCCGGTGCTCGCGCCCCACCCACGCGGCGACATTTACATAGCGCGGCCACGTCTCAATTAGGAGCGCTAATGTATGCCTCGACTCGCGAGGGCTCCATCTGACTGACGTCGACAGATACGGGACGAAACGTGACGAGTGACGACTATCGCAAGACGTCGCTGCCAACTCACCATCGCACAGCTATTAACAACACTAATAGGAGCCGATATGGCATATGTTTTTTGTTCGACTATTTTGCATTTAGGTGCACTGTCAATAGTTTCTGACTTGTATTATTTTTGTTTTCAGGTGAGGACGAGGAATGGGGAAACGAGAGCGAGGCGATGCCGGGAGAACCTCGCACACCGAGCTCAGGGGGCGAGCGGGCCGCGTCCAGTGGAGGCGCCTCACCCGCATCGGGAGGCTCGCCCGCCGCGTCGCCGCCTCGCCTGCGCCTCAACACCAGCCTTGCCACAGACCCAGCGCTGGCCCCGCAGGCCACATTGCTCAAGCATGAGCCGCCCTCACCGTCGCCGCCGCCGCCACCCGCACCTCAAGCAAGAGACTACCTCGCTTTGACGGCGGCCGCCTTTCCGGGCCTTTTCCCTGCGTCTGCCGCTCCGAGCTATATATGCAAGCCATGCGGCATCCGCTACTCGTCTCTCAGTACTTTGCAAGCGCATCAAGAACATTACTGTTCAAATAGATTGCCTAAACCTACAGAAGGGGCAAATGCGACGGCTGACCCATCCGTGGATGAGTCAAGCAGTGATGCGAAAACCCCGCGTCCTGCCGGCAAGCAGTACGCTTGTACCTACTGCTCATATAGCGCTGATAAGAAAGTAAGTTTGAACCGGCACATGAGGATGCATTCGTCGTCGCCCGTCAGTAGCGGCACTCCTGCGCCGACGCCGACGTCTAACGGTGAGACCACAGATGGTCCGCCGGTACAAGATCGATACTGCGCAGACTGTGATATTCGCTTTAGCTCTATCAAGACTTATCGAGCACATAAACAGCACTACTGCAGCACGCGGCAGGTGGTCAAACAGGCCCTAGCTGCGGCGAGAGGTGGCTCTGCGACCTCGGGGTCCGCGCCGCCCTCGCCAGGAGCTACTCCTCCAGCACAGAACCAATATGCGCTCGCGTTACCTACCAATCCAATTCTTATAGTGCCCTACTCATTGTTACGGAGCGCTAGTACACTCCCGGGCGCAACGTTGCCCGACCCTGACACACCGTGCTTTTTGTTACCGAATGGAACATTCCAGCCTATCAGTCGGGCCTTGTCAAACATGAATGCGGAAGGAAAAGAATCTGAAGTTTTGAAGTCGGCGAATCGTCCTCGAGAACCTTCAAGAGATGGCGCCACCCCTTTGGACCTCAGTGTCCGACGGTCGCCGGAATCTGTAGTGACTGATGATCACGAGAAAGAGAACAGAATACGTTCAACGACTCCTGAACAGATTGTTTGCGCTCCTTCTCTACCAGGTTCTCCAGGGACGCCATCACCTTCCCGAAGGTCTTCTTCACCAAGCGCCGAAAGTTCACCAAAACGAAGGCGGCGGAATTCTAGGGGTCCAACTCCGAAACCTCCAAGCGTGCCATCGCCTCCTGAAGAGAAGTTCACGCCAATTGTTCCGCCAGCGATTCTGCCTCCCGCGCTGGCGATTCGCCTGGCATCAGAACTGCCAGTCACCGCAGCGTCTCCTCAAGTGCTGGTGAAGCAGGGAGTGTCAAAGTGCAAGGAGTGCAACATAGTGTTCTGCAAGTATGAGAACTACCGCATTCACAAGCGGCATTACTGTTCGGCGGGGGGCGGAGAGGAGCGCGCGAGCCCCGCGCCGCCGGAGCCGGGCCCACCGCCGCAGTACCGCCAGCTGATCTGCCTGGCGTGCGGCATCCACTTCAGCTCGCTGGACAACCTGACGACCCACCAGTCGTTCTACTGCACCAAGCGTGAGACCCGGTCTCCTCGCAGCGTGCCTGAGGTCCCGCGGCCGACATCGGGCTCCGAGGGTGGCTGGAAGTGTCCATGCTGCGAGGTGGTGTCGCCGACCGCGGCCGCTGCGCAACGCCACATGGAGGCCCATGCTGGCGTGAAGGCCTTCCGCTGCACCATCTGCCGGTACAGGGGGAACACGCTGCGAGGCATGCGCACGCACATACGCATGCACTTCAACAACAAGAAGCCTGCTGATTTGCAGGTAAGTTGGTATCAACAACAATACATAAACAAACCTTTTACATTCTTCCAAACTATTATGCCATAATATATAAACTAATGTAGAGCAGTAACTGCATTAAAGTAATTTTGCACTAAAGATCAAAGATTCATATGATCGGTTCGGAGATCGGTTTGTGCTTGTAACATTTATTTTAGTATAGTACACTCACAAGCTACCATATTTTAATTAAAATGTCCTCTACAAATGCAACCACTATTCCCAAATAAATCACCAATAATAATCCCTCAAAATTCCAGGAGGAGAGCTACATCGCCTGCGTACTCGAAGAGGACAGTCGCGAAGCCACTTCCCCGAGCCCCGCGGTGGGCGGCGAGCGCGTGCACCGTTGCGGGAGCTGCGCCTACACCTCCACGTACCGCGGCAACGTGGTGCGACACGCGCGCCTCGTGCACGCCACCGACGAGCCCGAGGAGGAGCAGACCTCCCCGGTCCCCGCCGTCGACATCAAGAAGGAACCAGACACAGAACTCGAAGAAACACCAAACTACTGCAAGTCTTGCGACATATCTTTCAAATACGTGAACACTTATAAGGCGCACAAGCAGTTCTATTGCACTGCTAACAATCAGGATGCGACCGCTAATAATAACGTGCCCACGCCTGCGAGAGTCACTGATACACCTGTGCTATGAATTTGATGAGTGATACTTCGCGTTTTAATGTTATATACATGGGTAACGGGCAGCGTGTGATGGACACAATTTCATCAAAAATCTCTAACACACTGACCACACTAGTAGCGCCATCTGTTAGGAAGAAAACGAACTACGTACAACCGAGTACACAAGTTAAATGCAATTTTATAAAAAAAACGATTTGTTTATAAAGTTATGGCGGCCTCATAATGAATAATTGAATTATTCATTACTTATTGATTTTGATGACATAAAGATCTTTGCGCCTTATAATCTTCAACTCCATGTACTTTAAAAATACTGCTCGCAAAACATTATAGCTTTTGTTGCTTCACCAGAATTTCTTGTAATTACTCTAGAATAAGAATGTATCTTCGCGTGTTGAAATAAAATATAAAATTTAATGTGCAATAAATTAATGATTATTAAAATTACACTTGTACTGCATATCAATGCCAAATCGATGTTTGAAAATTTTCGATTCAATGTTAAACTATAATTATAAAAGCAAGAATATATTAGCTTATGTTACCCTAAAAAAAAGGTGTGTAATATATTTCCAAATGGCTAAAATCAATTTAATAAACACCGATGTAATACAAAGCGTAGCGTAAGCTAAGTATATTGTGTTTTAACCCTAAAATGCGTGTGGTACTTAAAAAATGCCCTGCATCATTTCATAAACTTGCATTTTATAAGTACCACAAGTAAATAGGTTCTATATCGGCTAATGTAAATACAAGCCCTCAATATTTTTAAGGTTTTTGTTACTCTGTTATTGTAAATTTCCTAGTTAAAAGTTAAACTTCATCTATTAGTATACGGTTAAAAATATTACCAAAATTGTAAATATATGTAAAGATATTACTAAATATTATTACCATTCGTTCTAAGTGATTGTTCGATTTTGTTGTTAATTTTTGTTTTAATATTAATTAATTATTAGGCGAATTTATTACTCCTTAAAGCAGGTGCTGATTTTATAATGCGGTTTTATTTACCAGTGTCATTATAACAAATCTTTTCTTTTTAAATCTGTAATATTCAATTTAAGCTAATGTAAACATATCGAACTTCAGTTCTTAAAAATTCCAAGTGTTCGATCATTGTTTTTAACCTACTTCCAAAAGCGAGTTTGAAAGAAGCGTATGTTTTTTATCATAATCATATCAATGCAATGTAAAAAGTTGACTAAACTGTAACTTGACAAAATATATTCCAAAAATTATTAATTGCAAAACAATTTTACCAATACTTAACTAAATTGAATATTAAAGATTTTTAAATCAACGTTTCAATGTAAATTTCTTACATTAATACTTTAAATTTTTCAACAGTGTATCTTACCACAGTATTTATCACCCCAAACTAAAATTATCAAAACGTAAATGTTATTAAACACTAGGGATGTTATGGACACGGTATTCCGGATCTGAATACTGATACGGATATAGAAATAATATTAAATCGGTTTCTGATACGGTTACGGATATGAAATTATTTTGGATTATCCATTGGTTTCGGATAGTTTCGGTTTTGGATTTGACCGTACTTCTAGCTTATCGCAATCAGTCATAACATGTTTTATTTAGACTGTGGAGTCTAAATGAAACATGTTATGACTGACCCTATCCGTAAAACTGTTAAATCGGTTTCAGTTACGGATAGATTTTTATTTCGGATTGCCGATAGTTTCAATTTCGGTTACGGAGCTCCTTAACATCCCTGTTAAAAATTATAAAATACCATGTTTTGTCAATGCCAAAGCATCGCTAGATTAATCGTAATTTGCATTTATAGTTATCTCATTAAATATAGCTGTAGAGTAAGTGACTACAAGACTTGTTCCCTACGTATAATTATTGTAATTTGTGTAACTCTATGTTTTGTCTGTCTCTAAAGGAATGAGTCTCGAATCAGTGTTGCGATTAAAAAGATAGGTACAAAACAGAAATTGTGTTGATCTTCCATTTTGACGTATAGTGTACAGTCGTTTACAAAAGTGGTTTGGAAGCGAAAATATTTTTTTTACTTTTTTCAAAGAAGAAAAATCTCTGCTATTTTAAAAAAACATTTTTGTCTATAATGGTATGGTAATTTTTATTTTGTAGCATTTTTAGAATTTCACCGCTATTTTTTTGGTAACCTCAGTAAATATTATAATTTAAAAAAATTGAGTGCTTGTTAAAACTCTTATGTACACAAATGTCTTCAAATCACTTTTGTACACAACTGTCCACAAACTATAAAATAAACGTAAAAATCATGACATTTTATGTAAAAAAAAGTAAATAGCGAAACACAGCATCTGATGTTATGTGCCATAACTGTGTTCTCAGTAACGACATAGTTTAATATATAAGGGCCTCATCTCGAATATAAATACAATTCTTATTTGATTCTTATGTTTTGATGGGTGTCTTAAATTACTTTGTGGCTGGCAAAAATAATTTCATAAAAAGGTGACATAAAAAAAGGTAAAAAAGGAACGGAATTATTATTGATGTAGCTTTTCTACACGTATTTTATGTAGATAATAACTTGAGTATACTTACGATTTAAAAAGATTATTATCTACTAGTATATCTAATAATATTGTATCTAATCTTAACTGTCAAAACATGCAATATGGGTCTAAATGATAATTTAAAAGTTTTGTTAACTTTGATAATCTTTTTTTGCTTAAACTGTACCTACGCAATTTTTTATTTAGACCAATACTAAAAAGACAGTCTATAGCTTAATTTAAGACACCCATTCTGTACCTGCCGATGTACCGATATAAAATGCAACATTATTATAATAAGACGTTGAATTAAAGTGATAATAACAGTTAATAAAAGTAAACTGAAGTAGGCATACAATGATATTGTAAAAATACCGCCAGACAATAAATTATTTATCACATATTATTAATTCTATTTTATTTACCTACCACTCGGTGCGTTTCACAAACATGAAATATCACATACACAAAAACCCAGACTCGGGACAAACATCTGCAGTTCGCACAAAGTTTTGCCCCGTGCGGGAATCGAACCCGCAACCTTTAGCGCAGCATTCCAATCGCTTAGCCGCTGCGCCAATCAGGTCGTCCAGTCTCGCCAGTATCGTTTTCGTACGGGCACTGTTTTTTATAAAAAATAAAACATAAGTCTGTAAATTACATAGCTATGAATCTATAAATTATAGTGAAAGTACCTTCTAAAATTCTTTGGCGAATTGAAAGATTATTTCATCTCATTAACTCTATTTTTAGCATAGAAATGTAATGGGCCGACTAGTCGGCGCTTTTTCAGAATAGTAGGTTTGTAGTCGGCACATCTCTATTCATAATAATTGTTTAGCTGCTACAGACTTTCGTATCAAAGATAAAATAAAGGTCGAAGTGCCTGGGCAATTAATGACAGCAACAAATTGCAATCTGTAGGTTAAAAATAGATGCTTTATCAGCCTTTAACTCTCCCACTGCAGTCTTCTTGTATAGAAGGATTGAGCATTGATCACCACGCTAGCTCAGTTAGGGTCGGCGAGTTCAGATAAATAAAGCCAATTTTCATCACGATGTTTTCCGTCGCATTCGCTAACGATAAAAGAATATCTAAATAAAAATATATACCCAAAAAATATATTTAACTAAATAGTGTATTTAACTAGTTTTTTTCTGTATTCTGTGTTTCTTAATGAGCAATAAAAATATATTATTATCTACCCACGAATCCCACGATATTAATTACTAACAGAATAAACGTTGTGCGGGGCAAAGGTTAAAAAAATTATCTTTTGTTTATGTTAAAAATATTGGCGCGCTTTGATGACGTCACCTTACCAACGGGTGTTTTGAATCCGCGGCGGTCACGTGACATTAAGGAAAACATTACAACGTTCATTCATTCACAGATCTTGTTTTTATTAGTGTTGTGTCGGTTGGGGCGGCAGCATTTGTTTATTGTGCCTTTTAGTGATAGAGTTTATAATACAAAAATCAATTACAATGGATTCCAATTCGGTTGTTTGGAGACTAAATATCGATAGGGAGGCTATGGTGTCTAAAATGTAAGTATTTCTTTTGTTTTAAGGATAATTATAGCATGCCAGTACACCTGTCTTTAGGAAGGTAGGCAGATACGCTGGCTCTTTCTGTTTGTCTTTGACTGAAGACGTAGGTCATAATTTAATTTGTGTGTCGTAGGTCGTACTGGTCCTGCTTTAAGGTTGTCCGGCTTTATAAGTGCAAGGTAATGGGTTCAAAACTTCTAACACAGCCATACCATTATATTAAGTAGTTATCATTAGGTTATACTGCTTTATTTTAAGACTACTGACGAATACTGACTTATTGTCTTAAAAATCGTGAGAGGTTGCATCTTGTAACAAAGAAATCATACCGTGCGTACGCGTCAGGGGAAATATACTAATTGTATACTGTATAATACTACAGCCCATCCTTTAAAGAATTTGTACATTGTTCAGAGTACGATGATGACATACATATATGACTATAGATTCATCTTCTTATCGTATGGTTGAAGAACAACCTGGTGTCAGCGTGTAAACCGCCTGTAGGCCTCTGACATAGCTTTACACACCGTCGAAAAATCTCACAGGTGTGCCGGTTTCCTCACGATGTTTCCCTTCACCGTATTTAGCAACTCAAAAATAATTTATAATACCCACATGAATTCGAAAAGATATGCGTACCGGTGTTTGAACTTGCGACCTTTGACTTGGCTGTCCAATGGCCATACCGCTCGGCTATCAGTGCTGTTAAATGCTGTAGCTATAGCTATACTATATAAATAGAAAGTCTGCCTGAGTCAGCCCCCAACAGAGCACACAGGACAATTTCCAAACATAGCGACCCGCTGCTAAGATTTGCAAAATGGAAAAACCGAGTTACACTTTTTCGGCAAGCGGCAGCGTGCGTATTGCGCAGACTCTGTAATAGCGACTATTAGAACAAGATAGGCTAATACTTATGATTCATAATATTAATTACTAGAACGCCTCGTTGGTCTAGTGGTCGCTAAGCGCGACTGCTGAGCAAGAGGTCCTGGGTTCAAATCCCGGGTCGGGCAAAGTGTTACTGAGTTTTCCATTAGGTAATTCTCAGTAGCAGCACGGAGTCTGGATTTGTGCCCGGTTGATGGCAATAGGCTCGCCCCCTATTACATTGGGACTTACAACATAACAGGCGAAATGTGGGTGTACTATATGTACACCTCTGCCTACCCCTTCGGGGAATAAAGGCGTGATGTTATGTATGTATGTATGTAATAACTAGAATTGCTCGCGACTTCGTCCGCGCGAAAGTTTATTTCGTGTTTTCCGGGATTAAAAAAGCGTGCGTCCAACCTGAAGGTTCCTTCAATAAAATTGGTGAAAGAATTTTAGAAATATAATTATAATATCCGTGGAATCTGTATTCCGGCCTTCCGGATAGTAGGCCCAAATTTTATTGCCTCGGTAATTTGAAAAATATTTTTTTTGAATGTTTGGTTGTCAGTTGTCCCAGGATCAAAAATGTAGGTAAGTTTTTTTTTTTTTTTTTAAAAACGTCGCCCCATACTAGGAATTTCTCCTGTATCGTAGGTGCGTTCCACAAACATGAAATATCACATACACAAACACCCAGACTCGGGACAATCAAATGTGGATCGCACAAATTTTTGCCCCGTGCGGGAATCGAACCCGCAGCCCTTAGCGCAGCAGTCTAATCGCTTAGCCACTACGCCAATCAGGTCGTATTTTTTTTTTTAAGTAAACACCTATTTATTTATTCCATTTATAACAATCATACAACATTACGCCTGTGTTTTCCAAAAGAGTAGGCAGAGGTTTACAGTACAGCCTCATTTCGCCAGTTATGTTAAAGGTCCTAATGTATTAGGGGGCGACAGGGCGAGCCTATTGCCATCATCCGTGCTCAAATCCAGACTCCGTGCTGCTACTGAGAATTACCTAATGCAAAACCCCACTACACAAGTAATCGTGTAGCGGTAACACAAACTGATGTGTCTGTGTAGTGTATAGTGGCGACAGACATTCCCGGTCGAACTGCCCGTGGGCATATAACACTGCTCGACCTGGGATTTGAACCAAGGACCTTATGGTCAGCAGTTGCGCTTAGCGACCACTTGTCACTAGATCAATAATTCAATAAGACATTTGTAAAATAAATGTCTGAAATACCGAAGAACAATTTAGAATTTCTTCTTTAACCTTTTGAGCGCCAGTCTTGTATGGAAGACAAGCGTTTTCGCTCCCTCCACGCCACGTTTTGATTTTAAAATTTATTACGATTATTGTTTGTAATTATATTACACAAATTTTACGATTTGATATTGTCTCCTGTTAGAGTTACGGCGTGTAGGGCGCGCAAGCGTTGTCTTCTATACTAGACCGTGGCGCTCAGACGGTTGATGTGTCCACTGCCCTGTTAATCATCAGGGTTTAATCAAGTTTCTATTTAATTACCTATTTAATTAATATTAAATGGCTCTTATCTAATTGTTCTAGTGAGGAATCGATTCAGCGAACAGGTGTTCAGATAAAACTGAGCGGTGTCGAGATGGAGAACCTCGTGTTTGTGAAGGTCCAGAGTCAGGAGCAGTACATGATAATGGTTGCTCGAATAATACTGCATTTGCGGAGAATCGGTAAGAAACTGCTTCATGATTTTAACCCTCTTACTTAAAAATGGTGCTTCTTCTTATCGTATGGTTGATGAACAACCTGGTGTCAGTTTAAACCGCCTGTAGGTTTCTGACATGGCTTTACACACCGTTGAAAAATCTCTCAGGTGTGCCAGTTTCCTCACGATGTTTACCTTCACCGTTTTCAGCAACTGATAACTTTATAGTACGCACGTGAATTCGAAAAGACATTGGTGCGTACCGGGGTTTGAACTTACGACCTTTGACTTGGCAGTGCAACGGTCATACCACTCTGTTGTCTCTGCTGTAAAATCAAATGTCGAATCAAAACGATGCTAACATGTATTTTTAGCCAACCGCTTTTTAACTCTAGCGACATCTATTCGATCTATAGCTATCGACAGGTATTGTTGAATGATTGTTCTACACTGGCTATGTTTATAATTAAGGGAGTATCTGCCGTACTCATAGACATTTACCTAATGATTACTTAAACTGTCACTAAGTAAAGTTTTTCTTTGTGAAATCCTTACTTAGTAACAGTTTAAGTAATCATTAAGGTCTCTGAGTGCGGCGGGAAGTGTCTTAACACACTATGTCATTCATAAGAAGTATGTCAATTGTTTGGTGGTGGTCACTACTCAATAAGAGTCAACCTACTGTCCGTCTCATACTTAGGTAGACTATCCAGGTATTTCCTTGCTAAAGCGCAAATACCTAAATAATGTTCAAAACTTTCAGCTCTTCTCCAGAAAGGCGAGCTAAGTCCTGAGCAAGTTCTTGCTACGTTGGGCCAGCCGTCTCAAACGTCTAGCGGCCAGGCTGGCGTTGTCGCAGATGCAATCGACGCTCTACAAAACTTATGCTTATAAACTACTTTAAGGGAACTCTGTCAGATCTGTAAAGCGTACCTACACGTATATTTTAGACGTATGTGTTTGGTGCTTCACTCCCAAATCACATCCGCGTAGTAACGTCTTTAGAATGCCGCCTGGACTAACGCTACCACAAAATCAGGCACGATTGCCTCGTACCCTACCTCCTAGTTGTCGGTAAGCGCGACCGCTGAGCAAGAGGTTCGATTCGTAGAGAGGGCATTATTATTGGGTTTTAAATGAAGGTTTGAGTCGTAGGTGTAGTGTAGTGTAGTGTTATTGGGTTTTGGCTTTAGGAAATTTTCAGGAGCAGCACAGTTAATGTAAATACGCTTGCCAGCTATTAAATTATTCTGCACCCTTACCATGAACTCTTAAAGCAAGACAGTTTACGATGTGTAAACGAGACGCCGCTACGTGCAGTGTCATGCTGCGTCACGCTTTTACAACGTAAACTACCCTGCTTTAAGAGTTCATGGTATGTACGCCTGTACCTAACATATTCTATAACGTAACTGGTGAAATGTAGGTGTACTATGCCCTTTGCTAGCTCCTTCAGGAAATACAGACGTGATATTATAATTAAATTATTTATAAGCTACTGTATTTGTCTAAGGCGGGGTCTTCACTTGACGCACACGTAGATGTTAAAAATGGCAATACCAATGTTGTTTTCTTCTAGCAGCCTTAATAACGAAAATGTTTTGTTTTCTACTTGCAGCCCTAATAACGTTAATAACCGGGTTATTTATGCCATGAAACAACGCTTCATATTTTACGTACGACATTTTTCATTCAACATTTATTAAACAGCTTCTGCAATCGTTCTTTTTGACGCACGGATGTAACGTTAACAGACTGTTTGAAGGAACCCGCCCTAAGACAGCAGTCCTCATAACCGAAGAGTTATGAAAAGCTAACACAGCGCAATTAAAGTTAGATAGCTATTTAATTTTTCTTTATTAATATTATATTATATAATTGGTACAGATATTTATCCATCATTGTCCATAATTGAATCTAGCTGTAAGCCTATGTTTAACACCTTCTGTACATTGTTGAATGAATAATATTAATAGTTAGAACGAAGTTCAGAAGATGTCAGACATCTTAAAATTAATGATAGGTTTGTAGGTAGGCCATTGATTAAGTATTATTTATGCCTCGTTGGTCAAGTGACCGTAAGCACGACTGCTGAACATGAGGTCCTGGATTTTATTCTCGTCGGGTAGTTTTTTTGGTACCTATTTTCCATTAGGTCATTCTCAGTAGGCGCACGGAGCGTGGATATGTGCCCAGTTGATGGCAATAAGCTCGCCCCCTATTACATTCGAACCGTCCCCTTACCATGAACACCTACGATAGTTTACGTTGCGGGAGCGAGACGCCGCATTACACTGTACCTACATACGTAGCAGTGTCTCGCTTCAACATCTTAAACTGTCCAGCTTTAAGAGTTCGTAGTAAGGACCCCTTACCATGATAACCTAAAGCAGGACAGTTTACGTTGTGGGAGCGAGACGCCGCATTACACTGCACGTAGCGGTGTCTCGCTTCCACATCTTAAACTGTCCAGCTTTAAGAGTTCGTGGTACCTAAGGACCCTGTAACTGTTACCTAACTGTCGAAATGTAGATTTAGGTAGGTACCTACACTTCTGACTATGCCTTCGGGGAATATAAACGTGATAATATGTTGTTAATCGGTACAGTATTAAGATATTAGAGTTTTTATGGGTAAGTAAGTACAATTAGGCGAAAATACAATAATCTGATTGGGAATTGTATTTTTGAGCCGTTTGGGGTTGAAACATTTGGGCCATGGGGTCCGAGCGCCCGAGCGTTATTTAAAGATCTATCAAAACGTTTAGTCGATGCTTCGCGTGATCAGAGGGCTGGCTTGTTTTTAGGTCAAAGAATCAGCATTGCCATTCAACGTGGCAATGCTGCCAGTCTTCTGGGCACGTTACCTTTTGACAACGATGAGGAAGAATACTTCGATGCTTTTAAATTTAATTTTATATTTAAGTTGTAAATAGTTTTAAAATACCTAGGTAGAATTTAAATGTGTATATGTATATTAGATATTTATATAATTAAATTTATTTTGCATTTTGGAAGATAGATAGATACTGTAAGTTATCACTACATAGTATAAAACAAAGTCGCTTTTTCTGTCCCTATATCCCTATGTATGCTTAAATCTTAAAAACTACGCAACGGATTTTGATGCGGTTTTTTTTAATAGATAGAGTGATCGAAGAGGAAGCTTTATATGTATAATAACATCCATTAAATAGTGGAGAAATACTTATAATATATATTTTATACCCGTGCGAAGCCGGAGCGGGCCGCTAGTTACTTATAAATCAAAATCATTTATTGGAACAGAAACGAGTTTACAATATTAATTATGCGTTAACAGTTAAATTAGTTAGGAAAACTGTGTCGCAACTGTTAGCGCCCACCTCCAAGATGGGGACAGTGTTCCAACATAATTATATTCTAAATAGGAAATTAATTACTAACAATAATTAAGGAAATTACAAATGATTGAGATCAATTACTTATGTGTGTGTGTGTGTGTGTGTGTGTGTGTGTGTGTGTGTGTGTGTGTGTGTGTGTGTGTGTGTGTGTGTGTGTTGTAAATATATAATTTACCAAGGTATTTAAAATTGTATAATTTTTTAACACTTAGAATATTTATCTTTGTTTGATAAGTGCACTGTTGACGAATAAACTTACGTTTTTGTTATCAATCTAGTTTTATTTTCTAAACTATAATAACACGAGGAAAAATGCATTATAACAATAGGATCGCCCCATATTACATCACACGTAATATGTGGGTGTATATACCTACCATAATTATGCGCACCTCTGCTTACCCTTTCGGGGAAAACAGGCGTCATGATCACACTAATAAATAAAAAGGCGAATGTTTGTGAGTGTGTTTGTGCATTTGTTACCTCTTCACGCTAAAAGCTGGACCGATTTTGATAAAATTTGGTATAGAGGTAGCTGACACCCTGGATTAAGACATAGCCTTTTTACCCCGAATAAATGTAGCGGGGTAAACCGCGGGGCGCAGCTTGTACGGTAAAATGCGTTAAAAATGATCCTTTATTATTTTGCTTTCCAATTTCCTGATAGAGTACTTAAAACCGAATTTAATTTATGTTATAAACAGGAAACTTATGTAATATATATATATATGTATAGAAATAATAGATTAAGCATAGTATTTTAAGTTTTTTTTTTTATTTAAATTTTTGAACTGTCGCATTAGGACTACTCCTGTAAAGATAGTTTATGTGGATAATAAATAAATAATAAAAACATCATTACATATTCGCGTAAACTAGACTTCGATCGACCTTGGACCGGCTAGACACGCTCGGTCGTTACTGCGCAGACGCAACTATCGTTAGGTCAGGTGGAATTTCCTTGTAGTACAAAGTACACTAATTGTACGTACGTACGTACTAAGTGTAACAATTTGAAGTTGGGTATTATGGCTTAGATGCACGTAAGAGTATCTTTAGATAATCTCATGGACTGATCTAAAGATTTTGTTAGAGCGTCAGTCTGCTTATTTGCAATAGATTATGCTTCGTCTTGTTAGCCAGTAGTGTCTTAGAATATTTATTTATCATACATACATGATTTTTACATGTATACACCCAATATAATGTCCTCCTGACCGGATTTCGGTCACGGCGGCCTGTCTCAGCTGAGACTAGCCATCTGCGCAGGGCATATTATAGTACACAAGTATGCGCGCAGACACAGGTGCACTCCATATTCCCTCACTCTCATAATCCGATGGGACGGTAGACCGACACGACCGGAGAGAGATCAGGCGCAGGACCAACGGCTTAACGTGCCTTGCGAAGCACGGTGGGGTCTCGACATGTGAAAACGGTCACCCATCACAAGACTGACCGCGGCGAGCATGGGTTAACCTCGCAGATTGACTGATCTGCCGGGTAGCCGCATAGCAACGAGCCCCACATACATTACATGTATACACCCAATATAACAATGTAGCCACAGATAAGAATAAAGACAATTAAATTATGATACAGACTAAAAATCCAGTGTTACTCTCTGGAATTCCGCCAATGTACATGTAAATATATCTATCTTACGTGAAACGTTGTTAATTATCGTAATAGTTCGAACCATCGGAGCATATTTTAATATCCAAGAATGTATATATAATATCAATATGCATACATACATTAATAGTTTATATAGTATCAACATATACATTGATCTTGTCGGGGTTTGAATGTATACAAATCCGGTATGTTAACCTTTAGGTCACCAGGCATTTCATCAGGCCTACACCTCTAATACCATCACCACCAAAGGAAACACCAACGTAATAAAAACACGATAAAGATATCAAAAACATTTAATAACATCTAAAACGGACTCTCATCCGAGGATTCTTCTTTATACTGTTCTTTAAACTTTTCTATCTCTTCTTCTTCTCCATAGTAGAAGCCATCATCAC
The DNA here is from genome assembly GCA_905340225.1 of Abrostola tripartita. Taxonomy (NCBI): domain Eukaryota; kingdom Metazoa; phylum Arthropoda; class Insecta; order Lepidoptera; family Noctuidae; genus Abrostola; species Abrostola tripartita. The sequence continues at coordinate 13,607,811 of HG996488.1, forward strand.
TATCATCCTTGTAGCCATCATCTATGACAGTACAATGAACTAGTTGCCTAGTATCTGATAGGTCAGGGTTCTCTGATAGGACCTTTGCTTTATACTTGGCGTACGCTTCACCGTACTTCTTCAGGTCTTCTTTGTATTCTGGCGGGTCGTCGTAGATTTTGTCCTCGCCGGCATCGCTTGAGAGGTCGTTTTCTGTAATTTAATGTTGATTAGAATACGATACAATAATTTACGACTCCTTAACCTGTTAAAGTTGGACGGCAAACCGATACTGTCAGCAGCGACGTAACAATAATAGTGTGCCACAGGCCCCCGACAGGATGGGGCCCCAGGTCGTAGGGGGTCCCGAGCCGAAAAGTCCATGAAATTTTCTACAAGGCCAAAATTGGACCCGAGCCGATTGCTGCCTATCAGAGGTTTTAAAATTAGAATGTACCCAACAAACGACTCATCGTGTTTTCTAACTTGCAGAGGGCACTCGATAGTGGTCACCCATCCCAAGACTGGCTGTGGCAAGCACTGCTTAACATCAGAGATAGTTTGATCAGCGCGTGCGCGGTATCTCTAACCACCTATATTTTCCTTGACCCTCCTATTCTTTAGATAATACAGGTGTATTGATGAACAGGCAAACTCATTTTGTTTTGCTTGGAAACCCTGTTACAGCATACCGTTATAACAGGATATTTGTATTCTCAGTATATAATTATATAATCTTCGGGGTAAATATTCTTTGTTTATTGTTTGGCTAAGAAGGAAAATAATGTTATAAGGAAAACGGTTCAGAAATAGCAATTTGTTAACTGTTTTCCTCAAATTTCTCATAAGAAACATTACATAAATACAATCCTCTCATGACACAGGAGAAATTCCTAATGTAGGACGCAAAGGCGACTTTTTTTTTACTTTAAGGCACAAGGTATTAGGTAGGGGCGTGCCTATTGCTACCCATTTGGCCCACATTACTAAGGTAGATATACTTAAGGTGGATTTCAAAAGGTAGGTAAAGGCTGTGTACGACTGACGCGCGTAAAACCTCTTCATTTGCAGGCCGCGTGTGTCTGTCGCAGGCCACGCGCTATTATATTAATATGTGCTATTTTGTAGCTTATCCATACTAATATTATAAAGAGGCAAAATTTTCTTGTTTGTATGTAGAGGGTTATCTTCGGATCTATCCATCCGATTTAATTTTTGCCCCGTGCGGGAATCGGACCCGCAACCCTTAGCCCAGCAGTCCAATCGCTTAACCACTGCGCCAATCGGGTCGTCTTAGAAAAGATATTAATTTTATTTTAAAAAGACTAAGTTGATGGCTGTTTCCCGTTACACCGAATATTTTTTTTAATGTACTCTCTTTTATTCTTTTACAATGTATAAATATTTCTTTTTACCTAAATCAACTCTCTCCACAGCTCTAATCATATCCTCTTCGTCTATACTGCTAGGCTCTGAGTCAGGATACTCGTTCCTCCAGTTATTCTCATCATTAGAATCATCATCATCATCTGCTTCAACATCAGAATCTGGCCGCTGGTCTCGGTATGAATCAAACCCTAAGTCTGTTTCAACACTGCAATAAATATACAATTACGTTACATTATTGTTGTTTACTCAAGTTTATAATGTATTTTGAAATTCCTAGTTCTCGAAATAATCACTACTCTATTGCGGCTCATGCTTAAACTATTGAGCACCACGGTTATAATAATAATAATAAAAACTTTATTTTCAGACCATACAAATCCATATTAATTGTGACAAAAAAAAGATATTTTATAGGTATATAATAAACGTATATATATATTATTTAATATACTGAAATGACGATTTGTGCGTCGTCATCCAGTGGTTCATTATTGGGCTGTCCATTCTACCAGCTACGATAGCAACCAATCTGTTAGAGCTGTCGCGCGCTCGCCGCATCAGGGATGCTATTCGGGATCTCATAACCGCATAAAAATCCGGCACACCTCTATCTGCGAACATTCCTGATGCGCTGCAAAACCGCGGCAGCCCCAACATGACCCGGAAAGCGTTGTTATATTGGACACGCAGAGCATTGTAACAGCGTTTATAGAAAGATAACGAAGTTTCCGTGCCCTCCACACTGCTATTGAATGAAAGAGAATATCTAATTAATTTACTAACATTATTGTTTGTTATTACATTACACAAATGATACGATTAGATAGTCTTATAATAAAGACCATGGAAAAGTTTGTCTTCTATACAAGACATGGTGCTCAAAAGGTTATTCCTATACTTTATTTTTTAAGCTTGTAAAAAGAATCATTATATTTCTATAAGAAAGTAAATAAACAACTTTTCAATTATTTTTTTAATTAATGCCTTACCCTATAAAATTATCAATCATTGATATGTCGAACTCGTGCTTATAACTAATGTATAAATCATAAGCATATTGCACATCTTCTTCAATATCATGTGTTTTCTGTAAGTCTATTAAATGAAACACATCTTCACTGTCCTCGTTATTTTCTTTTAACCCTCTACTGCAGTTGAGTAATTTGTAACGGTTCTTTGTTGCAACCTCCTTTTGTTCACTCCTCATCTTTTTGATTATGTCATCCACATTTGGAATTGTTTGCAGCTTTATATCTGTCTTTGGTAGTACACTTTTTACATGTGCTGTTTCCTGGGAATTGGAGAGAAATTTGTTTTATAAGATTATTTAAATATATAGGTGACAGGGAAATGTAATAGAAGACACTACAACATAGCTATAATATTTATAATGAGTTATTTAAATGAAAGGAGTATGTTCAATATAATGGTAGCTACTGGAAATGTGATCCCTAAACTCTGCGAAACAGGTATGAATAAACTCTTCTACCAACTTTAAATTTGCTGAGATAAATACAACCTCTTGAAGATGATAAAAAAGACAGCTAAGGTGTGGTCTTACAGTTTATTTTGCATTAATTCTGATAAATAAAACTGCGTAGATCCTTCTAGATTGTGCAATGTGGTACAATGTTTACCTCACTATCAACAGTTCCTCGGAAAACGAATAGTGAAGGCGATATTTCCTCCTTATCCGTTTTTATTCGTTTGCACATGAGCATCAGCGCATCCTGGGGATTTTCTTCAAGCCTTCTCTTTACTCTTAACACTGTAGACGTAGCCATAATGGAATATTCAATTGATTCTTATTAAAACTCTTGTTGATGTTATTTTACTGGAAAAGCGCGGCAGATATTATTTACATTGCTAGATTTCTCTAAGCACATGAATGAAATACGATTTAAAAACAAAACAGTCGAATGACATTAGTTGTCGAATGGAACATTCTAGCGATAGCAATGGGTATTGCGGTCTCACTCTTTCAGAGCCCGAAAGTGTATTTTGATCCTTTTCGTAATGCTTAATATATATAACTTTAACCTTGGAGTTTAATGTTGCCAGTAATTGTGTTTTACCAATAATCACACTCTCGTTCAAGTCCATTGTATAAATTACTCTTTATTCTTCATTGAATACCGTGAAAGGAAACGTCAAACTCATCATTTTTACTTATCTATGCCATCTGTTCTGTGACTGACTGACTGTGTTCATTGCGATTGGTCTCAGGGTTGTGGATCGACGGTCCCTCTTGGATTGAAACAAAGCGCTTCAATATCGAGCGCTTTGCAATTCATGAATTATTTTATTTTGTTACAAATGTGTCTATAAATGCGGCAAAGTTTACAAATAGTGTTTTATACTACGTATGGATAATCTGAAACAGTTCAACACAATGGCTTCAGAAGATAATTGGAGAACGCAGGCCTTCAGGCAGAGTGTGGTGTCCAAGATGTAAGTCTTGTAACATTTTCCAACGTTGTAGATGGCATTATCTGACCTTGACCGGTAGAAATAAACGAATGTTTACATACATGCATCCATTATTTATGCAATGGAAAAAGTACACCGCCTTTTATCATAACAAGGGCCTTATTTGTGGAGAAATGTGTCTGAGAACAGTTCTACCTACCTGATTGTGATCATTGTATGTGCAGAGTGAGTCCTGCATATATCATTGTGCATCTGAAAGTGTCTGTTTATCTGGAATTTAGCCGGCCAATGCACATTATGCATGGTGACTCATCTTGTGAGCCTTATTTTTGTGTGGTTTTCCTTATATCTGGTTGATATGGAATAAGATTTATGCTATCTGGGTCTTGTTTACTGTTTAATTTTGACTTTTTTTATTACATTTACCTGCATGTTGGAACCTAATTTCATTTCTGATAATTTATTAATATTTTATTTTTAGTTGAAAGTTTTTATAATTATTATGATAGATTACACTTAAAATGACAGAAAGAGTTAACAGAACAGTTATGTCTTGATAGTATCTTAGTAAGTATAATATACCACTTAAACCAATTATTTATTAAATATAAAGCAAGCAAGAAGGTTGAAAACCAATCTTCTTCTTATTATTATCATATGGTTGTTAATCACCAATGAAAACGAATGCCACACATGGCTTAATCTCATTTTATTTTCATTACAGTGAGGAAGTTATCCAGCGCTCAGGAGTGCAAGTGGCCCGCAACAGCAGTGAGATGGAGAACCACGTGTTCATGAAGGCTAAGACCAGGGAAGAATACATGAACATGGTCGCCAAACTTATATTGCATGTGAGAGAAATGTGTAAGTGTTTTTTGCATACATTTTTGCTGTATCTACTGTATTTTTTTGTATGACATATTATTGTTGTACCCCTCTATCATTTTAATTATAGTAATAGTGATAGAGCAAAAGTGACAGACATGAATAACCCAAATGACTCATTACTATTACTCTATCTAGTACTAATCTAGGTAAAGACACCATATTATTGTTTATGAAACAATGCCACATTATAAAATAAATGTTATCCATTAAAAAAAAATATGTTCTATTTTTCATTCCAGCACAATCAAAACAAAATCAAGGTGCACCAAACATGCAAGGCCCCAATCAAGGCCAGCCGGGCCCCAGCCCCCAGGTCCAGGCCCCTCAAGGCCAGCCCCAGCAGGGGCCCAACAGCCAGTCTGGCCTCACACAAGATCCAATCAATGCCCTCCAAAACTTAGCATCACAGGGGTCAAGGAACCAGATGATGACCATGGGCCCACAAGGACAAATGCAGCAACAAGGCGTCATGGGGCCGAATCCCGGAATGCAGGGCATGCAGGGCCAAATGAACCAGCAAGGGCCAATAGTTTCACAAGGACAGGCTCAGACAGCCACAAACTTGCTGCAGACCCTCAACCAGAGACCTCAAATGAATATGCAGTTGCAGAACAAGTTAGGCGGAGTGCTTAGCATGGTTGGAAACCAGGGTCAGATGGGAAATAATATGGTGGGTGGAATGGGAGGGATGTCCAATCAGATGGGAAGTCAGCTGCAAAATCAATTGGCTGGTGGCATGCAAGGTCAGATGATGTCCAACATGAACATGTCTAACACTATGCAGGTGCCCATGAGCGGGGCCAATAACATGGGGCAGATGCCGTGCAACCAAGTCGGCATGGGAGGACAGATGGCTCCCAACAATATGCAAGGACAGATGCCTGGACAAATGGGTAAGTTTTTATTGTATTTTGTTTATCTGGCTGTGTCTTAAAACACTGTTATTTATAATAATAATAATAGCCTATAACTGTCCCACTGCAGGGCAAAGGCCTCTTTTCGTACAGAGAAGGATTGAGCATTGATCACCACGCTAGCTCACTGTGGGTTGGCGATTTCATATAATTAAATCCAGGTTTCCTTACGATGTTTTCCGTCACCGTTAGTCAGTGGTGTCTTAGAATATCTAAGAAAGCATTTATGACATTGAAAAAGTCACATTGATACTTGCCCGGGTTTGAACATGCAACCTCGTGCATAGAAATCCGGTATGTCAACCACTAGGCCACCACGACTCTGTTATAAAAAAAACCACTGTTATTTGTTTCAGATTATTAAAAAAGATATTGGTTTGATTAAAAAACGTGTAGTTTAATTGATCAATAATTTTGTAGACATAATTATGACACAAGGCGACACTGACAATGAACCCGTTAAAATAATTTTTTTTATTTCATTTGGAGGGAGAGTGGGGAGGCCTTTGCCCTGCAGTGGGACATTACAGGCTTGTAATAATAATAATAATAATTTCATTTGCAGTAGGTGGCATGGGCAACAACCAGATCGTGGGGCTGAACATGCTACACATGGCGGGGCGCGTGGGCAACAAGCCAGACGTGGGCATGCTCGGTGGAGGCTACCCAGCTGCGCGCGCACCGCCGCCCGCGCAGTTCCTGAGGCAGAGCCCCTCGCCCTCCGCGCCCTCGCCCGGCATGCAGGGGCCCAGCCCCATGAGTGAGTACTACCATCATATTACCGGCATCACGAGCTTCATCTTTATATTACAGAAATTTTTGAATTCATTTATATAAATATCACTTTTGACGTTATGCGCATGCGCAGGATAGTCGAAACACGCTTTTTGAAGTGTATTGTACACAAGTCTTACTTATTTTACTTTATACTGATGCAAGGATTAATATCAAAGACTACATACGGATTGCAAAGTTGTCAGAACTATTATCTTACTCTTATAAACTGATATTATCATTTTTAATGCCTTCACAAATGATGTTACGGTACTTAACGTTTAATTACGGTGTGCATAATTATATTTACTGTAAATATATTAATGTAGAAACAAAACTGCCTCGTTGGTCTAGTGGTCGCTAAGCGCGACTGCTGAGCAAGAGGTCCTGGGTTCAAATCACGGGTCGGGCAAAGTGTTACTGAGTTTTCCATTAGGCAGTCTGGATTTGTGCCCGGTTGATGGCAATAGGCCCGCCCCCTATTACATTGGGACTTACAACATAACTGGCGAAATGTGGGTGTACTATATGTTCACCTCTGCCTACCCCTTCGGAGAATACAGGCGTGATGTTATGATAGAAACAAAACTGACGGGGTTAGGTCCAAATGCAAAATATCAACTTAAAGACTTGAATAGACGAGGACATCAAAAGTGTAACATATAGATTGTAATTATTATAATCACGTTCAAATAAACAATGGGCCGGTTTTAAGTGTCATTACGAATAAAGGCTTGATGGTATACATTTTAACTAATACTACGCTGTAAATTGTATGTATTTCATTCATACATAATAATATACAGGTTAAGTTAAACAGCGGAAGGGGCGGGTAGGCGACGGGTCGCATTGTCGATCCGCCTTTCTCAGCTAGATTTCTTGAACATTTTAAATCGTGTCTGTATTCAACACGGTGACGTCACGTCGTGCGCGATGTGCCTCGTCCCGCCGTCTGTGTGACATTCATCAAATACTCATAGAATAGACCAGACCGCCCTGCGCCTGCGCCGCCCCTTTGCATTCCCGTTATGTGCGCTGGCGACGTGACCTCTTCTAGAATAACTAGTAAGTCCATTTTAACTGCTCACGTGCCGTCGCGTTGCTTTCCCGCCCGCTGACTGACTTAACCTTAAAACTAATTAGAATAAAAAACATAGTAATTATCATTCATTCACTTAGTCGTTCATCGATTAATTCACTCACACAATCATTCGTTCATTCACTCATTATAGCACCATTGACGCACAGTTAAAAATTTTCAGGCGTAATCGACCGTCAGCGCAATTCTTACAAAAATAGATTTAAAAAGCTCATCAAAAATGTTCCCGCAGTAAAGTTAGCGTCAATGTGGCAGCAAGTCGAGTTTATGATCAAGTTGTATACACCAGTCACACTCGACCAAGTGATGAATAAAAAATAATTTATTTTAGTATAATAACTTTCGTGAGTAAGTACTTTCCATATTATTTACTATATATACCGGTTTTTACTCACGTCAATACGGCGGGGTCGCGAGTCAAATGGATCAGTTTGGCTCGCGACCCCGCCGCGCTACCTGCTCATGAGTAAGGGCTCCGTTAGAGTTCGAAACTACTCGGGCATACCCGAATGTTGACGTGAGTAAAAACCGGTATATATAGTAAATAATATAAAAATAATTACATTTAAAAGGCATCTTATCGGCGCAGTGGCTATGCGATCGGACTGCTGCGCTTGTGATTGCAGGGTCGATTACCGCACGGGACAAAAAATTGTGTGTTCCGCAGATGTTTGCCCCGAAAATGGGTATTTGTGTATATTTTTGTGAAACGCACCCACGATATATGTAGGAAAAAATCCTGGTGTGGGGTGACGTATTTTTCTCTCAAATATATAAATAATAATTATATTGGATATACTTGTACTTAGTCATATATAGGATCTGAGGTTTTAGACCAGTTTCGTAATAATTTCAAAGTCTTAGCTCTAAACTCAGGCCAGTACCAATGTAAATTTTAGTAATACATAATGGTAGGTACTTTATTAATTAAATTTAAATCACTGAATTTTTGTTATTGTATCAATTGATGGATAGATATTATAGTAAAAAGTTGTATAGGCTGGGCTTAAGAAAGATGATCACTGTAAAGTTAGATATAGCAGGTCTATGAATCTATTAGCAGAGTAAAAACTATTATTTACTGTATATTAAATAGATTTAGGGAGTGATAAACAATCGTTTAAGTATATACGACTTTAATATACACATATTATATTGTATAATATGTTTTGTAAAGTTGTAAAATAGCCAATATTAGCTTATCGCCCTTTTTGCACATTATTTTTGTTGAGTAGGCGAATAATGTATACCAATAAGACAACATCATCAGCCGGAAGACGTCCACTGTTGAACAAAGGCCTCACCCTTAGAACAACGCAATGAACGGCAACGGCAACTTGCCACTTGTAGCCACCGGTTGCCTGCAACTCTGATAATCTCGTCGGTCCATCTGTTGGGAGGCCTGCCAACGCTGCACACCCAATAAATTGCTTATTGGCCAAGTGTTTGACATTATGCACAAGAACTAGTTCAGTCCCCTCATCCGCAGATATTGTCGTTCATTGTGGCGTTCAAAGGGGGCCTTTGTCCAGCAGTGGACGTCTTCCGGCTGATGATGGTCCGCAGATATTTGTCCCGATTTTGGGGAGATATTACCCTCTTATACACGATGATAAAATGTATTTTGCTTTAAACCTCTGCCACTCTTATTTATAATCGAGGATAACACCTGTCTTAACTTAAACCCGTATTAAGTATATTAACATCTCTAGTCTTTGAAAGCAAACGACAGTGACGGGTAATTTAAACCATGGTTTAAAATTGTATTTTTTTTATGTGTTTTTTAACTTAAACTTTCATGTTTTATTAACCTTTTGCAAAATTCTTGTGATCTCATAATTGACCTGATAAGCTCAGTGGCTACATTCCGCTGCATTGGACGGGACAAATATTTGTGATGCGCAGATGTTTGATCCGGTTCTGGATGCTTGTGTATGTGATATTTCATGTTTGTGAAACGCACCCACGAAACAGGAGTAATTCCTAGTGTGAGGCGACGTTTGTTTTTAAATATAGTATATACTAAAGCCGTATATACTTATCAATTGGTGATAGAAGGCTGTGAGTGTTTTGAGAATGTCACAACTTGTGCATTTAAGATAGGTTTATCTACTCTTAATATTATAAAAATGTCAATTTGTTTTATAAGTTTGTATGTAGGGAATAATCTCGGGAACTATACATCCGATTTTCATAATTCTTTTATTATATTTAGAATGGACCTTCAGGGTAGACAGACACACACACACATATAGGGGAAAAATAATTAAAATAATAACGCAGACGAAGTCGCGGGCGTATTATAGTCTACTATAAACAGCTGTATCAGCCCCTATAGTGCTCACTGGACACCACAAATGCCAAATTTCTCAAAGAAAAACTGATTAGATATTATAATCTCTAATACATTGTAATAAGAACTATAATTATGTGGATATTATTTTACTAGTTGTAGTTTTATTATAGTCAAACGCCATGTAGTATAGTGGTCGCATCAAATGCGGCTGATGAGTCAGATTACTAGGTTCAATTCCTAGTTGAGACAGACTCGCTTTATTTCTTAAAATATTTTGTTTTAGAGAACATGTTGACTTAATATTGTGATCTTAACCCCTACTTACCCATCGTGGTATAATAGGCGTGATCCTAATTATATCTTGATTTAGATTTAAGTATTATCTCAAATTAATCACAATCATGCATTTTATATGTTTAAATCTTTTAATTTTTATTTTGTAACTATTCAGATATTAAATTTCTATCTTTTTCTTTTACCTTTTATTTAATTTTCCTTGACTGGCTTACTGCGCTTAAATTATTATCGCCAATAGCAAAGTAAGCGAATCAGATTTCGTTTTACAGTCTCGAAGGACAGAATTGTCGGTGGAAATAAGGACCAGCTTATAATATTGGTTGAAAAGACCATAAACTGTATCGTCATATTTTTTTGGTTTCTTTTGTTGGGTTCGATTCCCAAAATAATTTTAATATTTTCTTAATTACTCATTCCAATGGCTATTTAAATTTAACACAAGGATTACTTCAAAAGTCAACTGATTATATTAAGAGCTTGTATCTAAAGAATAGTGTTAAATTAAGCCTGTAATATCCTACTGCACGGCAAATGCCTCTTTTTCCGCACTTCTAGTTTTAATTAAAATAATGGTAATATATTTTAAAACTAGATTACCATTTCGTCGTCTAAATTGCAACCTTCCTGACGTCAGGTGTAATGGGCGCGACCATGACGTCACCGATGTCGTCACTAGGCGGGCTTGGCGCGTGCGGCAGCGTCGGTAGCCCTTCGCCCTCCAATCCTGCGCATCTGGCTCACCACGTCCAACAACCGCAGAGGTGTGTATGGTTAAAGGGATAACTACTGTTCAATCCTATGACATAATATAAATAATACTCTACTACTTACTCCTGATTTTAAAATATTTGGAACATCGTAAAACAACGTATCAGTCTTTTTTCAATATCCTAAATATGTCACACACTTGGTTAGTTATCGTAGTAATTTTGCCGGAGAACATAATACTAATGAACGAATACTAGAACGTCAGGTTTGAAGGACCAAAATCGAATTATTCGAATTAAATTATTAGGTATATGTAGGATCTTTTTGGAGGAGTACCTACGCAATAATAAAGTAGGTAAATAAAGTTACCAAATCACTAGTTTTATGATACGCAACGGCTATGAGAGTTTCTTGTATAAAAACATAACCCTTCCTTCGCAGTCGGGTAAAAACTTGTAAACAGTCCAGGATTAAGAAGGCCCAGATGAGCAGTAAGTTGGCTAGGAAAAATCTTGCCAGATCTTCAGATTAGCTATAGTCAGCAGGTTCGTAGCAAGGCTAACTGCCCAGGGTACGTCGAACAATTAATTAATTCTGGAAGCTCTTCGTCTTAAAGCAGTATCTGATGACATAACATAACATCATGCTTGCCTAGAAAAAAAAAGAAACATTGTTTTGCAAATATGGGTACAAGATGCAGTTACTTATGATTCGAGTTCAGCCATATTTAACCGGTCGGCATGCAAAAATATTAATGACTAATGAGTATAAATTACATCAAACACATTAAATAAAAATATTAGAAAGAAAACTATTTATTAAAAAAAGGCCAGAGATGTTGGTATAGTACACCCACATTTGGCCAGATATGTTATAGGTCCAACTGTAGGGGGGGGCCAGCCTATTGCCATCAACCGGCCCCAAATTCAGACTCCGTGTCGCTACTGAGAATTACCTAATGGAAAACTCAGTAACACTTTGCCCGACCCGTGATTTGAACCCAGGACCTCATGCTCAACAGTCTACCGACCAACGAGTGGTCTGATAATATTCTGGTTAATTAATAAACTACCTAAAGCCGTTTTATTTGTCCTGCTAGGGGTGTGGGAATGGGTATGGTAGCGTCCCCCTCTTCGTCGCTCAACACGCCTGTTGGGGCAGGCGTGGCTTCCCCCAGCGGTGAGGAAGCAGCCTATCGTGAGAAGGTCCGCCAACTCTCCAAGTACATCGAACCGCTAAGGAGAATGGTACACCGCATGGTCAGCGAGGGAGAGAGTGAGTATTTTGTTTGGTCCTTTGGGACACAAAAGGACCAAGATTTTCATTTAGATTTATTTAATATTGTCTTTTGAGTCGCATTAGGACCGATGGAATAGAGTCATCCTCCGTGGAAAAACTAACTTTCCTAATTTCATTCATTACTCAAATTTATTGTCATGTTTAATTCGACAACCTACTACATCTAACTGTACATAAGCACCAGTTTAATTTCAATATTTCAACTTTAATTATCAACACCGGCTACACCTTCACTAAAGCTAATTTAATAATTACAAAATGACCTCTAGGTATATTAAAAACTAAAATGACATAATTCTTCACCAAATAACAACAGACGTGGAGAAACTGACGAAGATGAAGAACCTATTAGACATTCTTTCGAACCCTAACAAAAGGATGCCTTTGGAGACGCTCATCAAGTGCGAAGTGGTCCTGGAGAAGCTGGACTTTAAGCGGAGTGAGGGTGTGGTCGTGCCAAGCGCTGGAAAGGTAAATACTGTTAAAATGCATTGTTACAATCATCATCATCACCATCAGCCGGAAGACGTCCACAGTTAAACAAAGGCCTCCCCCTTTTAGAAGGGGGGGTTGCGATAATCCCCACGCTTGGCAAGCGGCTTGGGGATCGCAGTGTTGGTGGTCAAGTTACAGAAGACGCTGCTGCCCATCTTCTAGATTTTCCCTTAGTGTCTCTTACGACACCCAAGGGAGGAAAGGGGGTGGTCAATCCTAGGCCGGATACCACACGGCATATTGTTACAATAGAATTACCTAATGGAAAACCCAATAACACTGCTCGACCCGGGATTTGAACCCAGGGCCTTATGCTCAGTAGTCGCGCTTAGCACCCACTAGACCAACGAGGTGTACAGGCTATTGTAAAATACCTAACGGCACTACTACACTAACTTAACTTTTTTGACATGCAAACGACAGTGACAGGTATAATTTAACCGATTGTTCAACAATGACAATTTTTATAAGTAAGGGCAAGAGCACTGATAGCCGAGTGGTATGACCGCTGGACTGCCAAGTCAAAGGTCGCAAGTTCAAACCCCGGAACGCACCAATGACTTTTCGAATTCATGTGCGCACTATACATTAGTTATCAGTTGCTAAAAACGGTGAAGGAAAACATCGTGAGGAAACCGGCACACCGGAGATTTTTTTCAACGGTGTATAAAGCCATGTCAGAGGCCTACAGGCGGTTTAAACTCTGCCACCAGGTTGTTCATTAACCATACGATAAGAAAAATAAGTAAGGGGGTTAGTCTTAGCACAATTAGTGTCAGTGTAGGTGTCATACATACCATCATACCTTTAAAATGACATATGTCACAATTTAATTCAACGCTGGAGCCAAAACGCCCATTTTTTGTCATTATATCATCCGGAAGACGTCCACTGTTGAACAAAGACTTCCCCCTTAAACGCCACAATAAAAGGCAACTTGCCTTGCATCCACCGGCCCGCAACTCTGATGATGTCGTCGGTCCACCTGGTGGGAGGCCTGCCAACGCTGCGTCTTATCATTATGTTTCAACTAGCTGCGCCTTCCAGTGTTATTCGCTACATTTTCACGGGACAATAGTCTAAATGTAAATCCAAGGTGTCAGCTACCTTCATACCAAATTTTAGCAAAATCAGTCCAGCCGTTCGACCGTGAAGAGGTAACAAACACACTCACAAATTTTCGCCTTCATAATATTAGTGTAATGTGATAATATCACTTTATAGGATCTAAGCGCCCTCTCTGGCCTTCGCTTATACCTATAATTTGTACAGGAACAAATCTTCAATCCATTGCTGGAAGTTGTGAACAATTGCCTACAATCTCCTCTCGCGAATCACACGCTCAAACGCACGTTCGGTTCAGCGCTCGACGCTCTCAATGGACCAGAAATCAAGTACGTATTCTTTCTTCTTCATGTGAGGTAGTTGTCATGGTAACAGGGCCCCAAGTCAGCTATTTTTATAAATTCGTCATTCCAACACGATCCCATTCCCATCCCATTGTCATTTTGCTAAAAGTTGGTAATCTGCTAAATTCTTAATGGCGATCAATGGTCTCGTAATAGAATTGTGTTATAATGACATTGTCGTATTGCCATCATTATAAAACCTGTTAGTAGAAATGATTTTCGAAAAACTACCACTACTTTATTTATTTATGCCAGATTTCATTTATATAGTATATTTTTACATATTACTTATTAGTGTTTTATACAAGTCAAGTGTTTTATGTAAGTCAGTCATTCATTTGTCATTATCTACGAGATTACCATTCTATGCCATTTCTTTCAATGGAGTGTCAGTGGTGGTCCACTGGAAAGTCATAATGACACCATTATGTTAGCAGATTACCAAACTTGTCAAAATCAACAATTATAAAATCAATGATAGAGCATTCTGACACTATTGTAATAGCAGACTTGAGGCCCAGGTCAGGCCGTGGTGTAGAGATTGGCTTCAATAAGTATAGTAGCCAAGTTGACCACCCAAGGTGAGAAGGAAGCACTTAGTTATCGTCAATCGTGGAGTCTTTCTACATGCACCCTCTTTACTTGGTGAAAAACGTGAAAGCTTAGATTTTTTCCTGAAAACTTTTTATAGCATACTTGGAGAAGGTTGTCTTGTTAAAGGCTTGATTAATTTAATCGCCGTAGCTGGTGTCCCAAAATTATGGTGACTTTGGACTTAATTTGCAAAATAAGTCCTAAACTGTACGTCAAAAGATCTGTAGCAATATTATAAAAGGTATTTTTTGGGCGACATCCATATTTTTTTCATTCTTTTTCTAGAAATCTTCCAACTCCTCAAAAGGTGCCGAAACTTGAGGAGCCACCGCTAGAAATTCCAGACGTCCTGCAGGGTGAAATTGCTCGATTAGATTCCAGATTTAAGGTAAGATTTCACGACGTTATGGCAGATGGATGTGACTGGTTCAAGTCCGAAGAGTGGAAGAAACTGAGGGAGTCTGTACCCAGCTGTGAGCTACCCAGCTTGGCTCACGATGATTGAAAGATAGTGAAAGAATGTTTTGTTTTTGGCCGAAATTATACATTCGTTCTATGATAGGTCCATATGTGTGTCATGATTGTATGTATGTATATCGCGTTAGGTGCCCCACGACATCGGCTCCAGAGACATCTGGAGCCGATGTCGTGGGGCGGTGGAAGCGGCGCGGGAGGCGGGGGGGCCATCACCCTCGTGGCCGCGCTCGACGAGCCGCGCCTGCCGTGCGTGGCCGGCGTGCACGTGGCCGTGCCGCGCGACTACCCGCGCCGCCCGCCCGTGCGCCTCAAGCCGCGCGCGGCTCGCCTGCACGCGCCCGGCTCCTTCCTGGCGCGCCTCGAGCGGGCCATGGACGCGCGCTGTGCCAGGTGAGGTATACAGAGTGTTGTGTGCTGGCCGAGCCGCGCGACTACCCGCGCCGCCCGCCCGTGCGCCTCAAGCCGCGCGCGGCTCGCCTGCACGCGCCCGGCTCCTTCCTGGCGCGCCTCGAGCGGGCCATGGACGCGCGCTGTGCCAGGTGAGGTATACAGAGTGTTGTGTGCTGGCCGAGCCGCGCGACTACCCGCGCCGCCCGCCCGTGCGCCTCAAGCCGCGCGCGGCTCGCCTGCACGCGCCCGGCTCCTTCCTGGCGCGCCTCGAGCGGGCCATGGACGCGCGCTGTGCCAGGTGAGGTATACAGACTGTTGTGTGCTGGCCGAGCCGCGCGACTACCCGCGCCGCCCGCCCGTGCGCCTCAAGCCGCGCGCGGCTCGCCTGCACGCGCCCGGCTCCTTCCTGGCGCGCCTCGAGCGGGCCATGGACGCGCGCTGTGCCAGGTGAGGTATACAGAGTGTTGTGTGCTGGCCGAGCCGCGCGACTACCCGCGCCGCCCGCCCGTGCGCCTCAAGCCGCGCGCGGCTCGCCTGCACGCGCCCGGCTCCTTCCTGGCGCGCCTCGAGCGGGCCATGGACGCGCGCTGTGCCAGGTGAGGTATACAGACTGTTGTGTGCTGGCCGAGCCGCGCGACTACCCGCGCCGCCCGCCCGTGCGCCTCAAGCCGCGCGCGGCTCGCCTGCACGCGCCCGGCTCCTTCCTGGCGCGCCTCGAGCGGGCCATGGACGCGCGCTGTGCCAGGTGAGGTATACAGACTGTTGTGTGCTGGCCGAGCCGCGCGACTACCCGCGCCGCCCGCCCGTGCGCCTCAAGCCGCGCGCGGCTCGCCTGCACGCGCCCGGCTCCTTCCTGGCGCGCCTCGAGCGGGCCATGGACGCGCGCTGTGCCAGGTGAGGTATACAGACTGTTGTGTGCTGGCCGAGCCGCGCGACTACCCGCGCCGCCCGCCCGTGCGCCTCAAGCCGCGCGCGGCTCGCCTGCACGCGCCCGGCTCCTTCCTGGCGCGCCTCGAGCGGGCCATGGACGCGCGCTGTGCCAGGTGAGGTATACAGAGTGTTGTGTGCTGGCCGAGCCGCGCGACTACCCGCGCCGCCCGCCCGTGCGCCTCAAGCCGCGCGCGGCTCGCCTGCACGCGCCCGGCTCCTTCCTGGCGCGCCTCGAGCGGGCCATGGACGCGCGCTGTGCCAGGTGAGGTATACAGACTGTTGTGTGCTGGCCGAGCCGCGCGACTACCCGCGCCGCCCGCCCGTGCGCCTCAAGCCGCGCGCGGCTCGCCTGCACGCGCCCGGCTCCTTCCTGGCGCGCCTCGAGCGGGCCATGGACGCGCGCTGTGCCAGGTGAGGTATACAGACTGTTGTGTGCTGGCCGAGCCGCGCGACTACCCGCGCCGCCCGCCCGTGCGCCTCAAGCCGCGCGCGGCTCGCCTGCACGCGCCCGGCTCCTTCCTGGCGCGCCTCGAGCGGGCCATGGACGCGCGCTGTGCCAGGTGAGGTATACAGACTGTTGTGTGCTGGCCGAGCCGCGCGACTACCCGCGCCGCCCGCCCGTGCGCCTCAAGCCGCGCGCGGCTCGCCTGCACGCGCCCGGCTCCTTCCTGGCGCGCCTCGAGCGGGCCATGGACGCGCGCTGTGCCAGGTGAGGTATACAGACTGTTGTGTGCTGGCCGAGCCGCGCGACTACCCGCGCCGCCCGCCCGTGCGCCTCAAGCCGCGCGCGGCTCGCCTGCACGCGCCCGGCTCCTTCCTGGCGCGCCTCGAGCGGGCCATGGACGCGCGCTGTGCCAGGTGAGGTATACAGACTGTTGTGTGCTGGCCGAGCCGCGCGACTACCCGCGCCGCCCGCCCGTGCGCCTCAAGCCGCGCGCGGCTCGCCTGCACGCGCCCGGCTCCTTCCTGGCGCGCCTCGAGCGGGCCATGGACGCGCGCTGTGCCAGGTGAGGTATACAGACTGTTGTGTGCTGGCCGAGCCGCGCGACTACCCGCGCCGCCCGCCCGTGCGCCTCAAGCCGCGCGCGGCTCGCCTGCACGCGCCCGGCTCCTTCCTGGCGCGCCTCGAGCGGGCCATGGACGCGCGCTGTGCCAGGTGAGGTATACAGACTGTTGTGTGCTGGCCGAGCCGCGCGACTACCCGCGCCGCCCGCCCGTGCGCCTCAAGCCGCGCGCGGCTCGCCTGCACGCGCCCGGCTCCTTCCTGGCGCGCCTCGAGCGGGCCATGGACGCGCGCTGTGCCAGGTGAGGTATACAGACTGTTGTGTGCTGGCCGAGCCGCGCGACTACCCGCGCCGCCCGCCCGTGCGCCTCAAGCCGCGCGCGGCTCGCCTGCACGCGCCCGGCTCCTTCCTGGCGCGCCTCGAGCGGGCCATGGACGCGCGCTGTGCCAGGTGAGGTATACAGACTGTTGTGTGCTGGCCGAGCCGCGCGACTACCCGCGCCGCCCGCCCGTGCGCCTCAAGCCGCGCGCGGCTCGCCTGCACGCGCCCGGCTCCTTCCTGGCGCGCCTCGAGCGGGCCATGGACGCGCGCTGTGCCAGGTGAGGTATACAGACTGTTGTGTGCTGGCCGAGCCGCGCGACTACCCGCGCCGCCCGCCCGTGCGCCTCAAGCCGCGCGCGGCTCGCCTGCACGCGCCCGGCTCCTTCCTGGCGCGCCTCGAGCGGGCCATGGACGCGCGCTGTGCCAGGTGAGGTATACAGACTGTTGTGTGCTGGCCGAGCCGCGCGACTACCCGCGCCGCCCGCCCGTGCGCCTCAAGCCGCGCGCGGCTCGCCTGCACGCGCCCGGCTCCTTCCTGGCGCGCCTCGAGCGGGCCATGGACGCGCGCTGTGCCAGGTGAGGTATACAGACTGTTGTGTGCTGGCCGAGCCGCGCGACTACCCAAGAAACAAAATTTTGATTTAACAAAAAAAACATTTAATGATTTGGTCTCTTAAACCCATTCCAACCTGACCTAGAGACCACAGAACAAACTCTTAACCCTTAACTTCTTCCTCTCAGGTTACCAAAGAGCTGTTCAGTGGGGCAGCTCCTGGACGCGTGGGAGATGAGCGTGCGTCAGGCGTGCGCGCCCACGCCCGTGCCCTACACCCCGGTGCCGGCGCTAGGGCTGTGAGACCGACACTAGTAACATATCCACACTTCCCTTTAACTTTCCGATATAGCTAATTGTTAGTCATTCGACAACCCTAGATGAATTTGTATAAAGATGTATGCATATAGCGAATTTTTAAAGAGTATTTCTGAGGACTTTCGTTTGAACATACTCGATCTGACTTTTGGATTTTATTCCACTAAATTATGCATTTTTGATTGCTCGAAAGTGTTAGTAACCATAGCGTACTGCATGTCGATGGATTGAAGTTATGGCAAACTATTGTTTTAATTTAAATTATGTTGTTTTAACGTTGAAATATGAAACCAAATAATTATATATGCTCATTCAAAATTGTACCCTACGCTTTACACATACAGCTCTTTATTGCATGACAATTAAAATTATTGAATATCTATCACCTCGATGATTTTTTTAAATTGAACTGTATGTGGATGCAGTAAGGTCTAATATTGTGTGAGCAGACTAAAATGCGTTTCAATATACTCTATATGAGAATAGTATTAAGCATACATTTATTTCGTGTACTAAGCAAGGGATCTTCTATTTTAAAGCCTATATTTTGCAGATGTGATATTTATCTGTGATAAATTGATAATTTTATAAAACACAGTTTATACTTAACACACACACACGTACACTGAGTAACTAGCTGACGTTATTACCCTTTTGAGCGCCAGTCTTGTATGAAAGACAAGCGTTTCCGTGCCATCACGGCACAATTTTATTAGAAGACAATATCTAATCGTAACATTTATTACGATTATTGCTTCTTATTACATCACACAAATGTTACGATTTGATATTGTCTCCTGTTAGAGTTAGAGGGCGTGGAAGCGTTTGTCTTCTATACAAGACTGTGGCGCTCAGCGGGTTAATAACTAACTTATCTCAAACTGATAGGCAAAGCTCGTATTTTTACCCGACTGCGTGACGCAAAGAAGGGTAATTACTAATTGTTTTAAAGACATTTTTTTCTAAAGATAATAACTTTTTTACCAGAATAAGGCTGATTTAAACTGTTCAGAAGCTGATTTAAAAGTAATTGTCATATAGGTATATATAAATATAATATAATTATATTTTGCTGATCTTACACATTTTAAAATTCCCTTCAGACAGAATTTGTTATATGTTGGCGGTTTTGTTATGAATTAATTCATTCATTGCAACTTGAAATTTGTAAAGAAAATTATTATGTTACAAAAATGATTTGTATGTTAGCTATTTTCAATAAAATAATGATTTAGTGAAGTCAGAGATGATTAGATTAATTTTTAATATCGTTTTATTAATTTCATCGCCGATAATTATTTTAATTATTAATCTCTAAAAAACATGCAATGTCGTTTGATTTGCATTTCATTCGGGATCAATTTTAAGGACGTTATGAAATAAAATTTCGCATTATGTAGGTATGTATATTGTACACTCATCGACATATTACTCGATCAAAATAAGAAAGAGAAAATTCAGTCATTGCTGTAAAAATGAAATATTAAATCGGTTTAATACTACAGTTCTTATCTACAGATTTTAGAATATAATGTATATACAGGGTTAAATTTTAAACACCGTTATCCTCTTTAGGGGTCTGTGTACTCATCATTATGGACAACTTTTACTATGGGACCAAACCTGAAATCGAGAAAAAAATCAGCTGTTCCCCCTACATTTATGTATGTTCGCACTCGTCAAAATGTAGGGGGAACAGCTGATTTTTTTCTCGATTTTAGGTTTGGTCCCATAGTAAAAGTTGTCCATAATGATGAGTACAATGACCCCTAAAGAGGATAACGGTGTTTAAAATTTAACCCTGTATTATAAAAATAAGGTAAAGTATTTTCTTTGCAAAATAATATTTTTCAAGTGATAGTTGACAAGCAGATAACTTTGACGTCTTATTTTTTTTTCTTGTGGGTATTTCGTCTTGATACCAACTATTCGGCCAGAGTCGAGTTATTATGGCAATGTTTGTAGTTCCTATTCTTATTTTGATCGCTTATAATATGTGTATGTCATGTAATACAGACGATATACATTATATTTTTATATTTTGTCATGGAGGTCCCTTTTGATGGAGTTTTATAAATGTAATTGTTGTAAAAGTGTAGAGATAAGCAATAATTCTTGTTTGTAATTTTAAATAAAATGTAATTTAATTGTATACTGTGTTGTTTTATTTTACTGGTAACACCAGACTTTAATAAACCTTTTATACTGGCAATACCTTGTTTTTTTTTTTGCTTTTGTGTTTGCATATTTTGACTTAAGTGTAATCAGCATGGTTTTAGAGAAAGACAGAGTCATTGTTATTTGATAGGTCAATTCAAAGGATATTTAAAGAAACAAGGTAATCAATGGAACATAAGTATATATTATGTGGCTACAATGAGAACTGGTAGAGTTGCGCCTGCGCAGTCCGTGGTCGCGTGCAGGAGGAGTGGCGGCGCGCGTTGCCGCAGCACGACCAGTGGCGCGCGCCCGGCCAGCCCGCGTGCCCGTGCCCGCAACCTGACATAAAATTGTAGTTTATATAAAAAATATAATTCATCATTATCCTCACTTTGCTTTCAATATCTTACTGCTTGGTGGGTACTGGGTGTAGGCCATTATTTAATAACACACTATGTATTCTTGTGTATCATACGAAAATGGAAACTTGACACAATTCTTTTCTTTTGTCCCACAGCTGGGCAAAGACATCCCGTTTCTCCTTTCATGCTTTATGGGCACAAATATTGTGGCAAAAAATAAGGAAAGCTTACATGTGGGATACAGAATAGGCTTATAACAAAAAATATGGGAAGTTTATATATTTTTTCTGGCCTATCGAACAGTTTACTTTGAGAAGTTGCATCTACTCTGGTCTTTTAACAACACCAGCCAGGTGTCTGTGAAGTCTGCCCACCTTTGTACCCGCCAGGCATGCGCGCGCCGCAGCCGCAGAGCGCATCGCGCCGCCCGCCCGACGAGCAGAACGCGCAGCAGTGGAACGTGCCCCAGTGGGACAGGCCTGCGCGTGCGCAGCATGAGAACGGACTGCCCTGATAACAATACATTTGCTATAGTTAGCAATTAAGCTTGGAAGTCTATATTTGAAAAGGAGTTAGTACCTACATAAATATATTGATTTTTGTTATATTATATGAGATCGTTGGTGTTGGTTCAGGGTCGTCGAGCGCAGACAGAGCGTGAAGTCCTGGGCACGATTCCCAGGTCGGTTAAATGGTAGTGAGTAATTCTCAGTAGCAGCACTAAGTCTGAATAAATTCCCGGGTAATAGCAATTAATAGCGTCGTCCCCAACTACATTATAACTGGCAACATTTGGGTACTATATGAGTTTAGGAGCGGTAATCAGCCTAATTTTAAAGTGCCACTCTCAAAGTGAGTAAAACCTATTCATCTCTTTTTATTTGGGGGTGGGTTGTCATAATCCCCACGCTTGGCCTCGATGATAATCTCTTTTCATCATTGGAGAATCAGGATCATTTATTATTTGTAAAAACATAGGTAGAAAAAATTCAGATCTTACAGACAGGTGTACCGAGCGCTATGTTTTGTCTATGGTGAGACATACAAATATGAATATAATATTTAAAAAAAAATTAAGTTGTACAATATTAGAGAGAACATAACACAATACAAAACTCATCAACTGTATAATAACATTTATCAATTAGATTTTTTTGTAAAGTTCTCTTGGACTTGAGTTGTTGTTGGAGGTTTGAGTCATTGAATTTCATAATTATCTTTGGAGGTACCTTAATGGGCTTGTTGTTGACGGTGACGGCCAGCAGGTAGGCGCCGGGCGAGCGCGGCGTGACCCGCAGCGCGTAGCTGCCGTCCGCCGCGTCCGCCACGCGCGCCACGCTCGGCCGCGCGCTCGAGTCGCGGCGCCGGAAGTAGCCGGACACCTGGGACAACGGAACAAATAGTTAAGGTACAAAATCTGTCGTGTAAACTTAAATTGGGTATTTGACACCACCAATCAATTAACATACTTATTAGGAACTGTCAAAACGCTAGTCCTCCATAGATTTTTTATGGACAGGAACCTGTGACGTCACTAAGTTGAAAACCCTAATTTTACAGTTAATCAAAATGTATAGGATATTTAGAGCTAAAATAGAGCATTTTTTAGAGAATTATTGATTTGGAATTCCAAAGGACAAAAAAATATTTATGTCAAGTCCCTACGTAAGTACCTACTTAATATGAAAAAGGTATAATTTGGATAATTGGGTGTTAGGGGTTATCTTCGAAACTATCCATACGATTTCCAAAATTCTTTTACCAGTGTTTAGAATGGACCTTAAACATAGACATAGGCTATATTTATTCCTGGAAAAGACTGAAAACTTCCACATAAACAAGTCTCTGGAAGAACCTAGTCAATTATAACAGTAAAAGCATCAAAACCCCCAGAGAAGCCCTTAAAATCGAACATAGGAATGAATATCTTCTCTAGGTTCTTATAACCCTCACCTGCTCGCCCCCACACCAGATCCGTTCTCCGTTGCTGTCTCGTAGCTCCAGGGTTACTTCGTGTTCGCAGTCCACGCGTAAGTCTTGCAGGCCTTTAAATATCAAAATAAACATTTGCAATTTTGCATATTGTGTCATGGTGTTCTGTAATGACTATCTTTTATATTGTTCTAGTGTCTTAGAAATTTCAATTTAATTTAATTACGACTTGATTGGCGCAGTGGCTAAGGGATTGGACTGCTACGCTAATGGTTGCGGGTTAGATTCCCGCACGGGACAAACATTTTTGTGATCTGCAGATATTTGTCCCGATTCCTGGTGTTTGTGTATGTAACATTTCATGGTTGTGAAACGCACCCACGATACTGGAGAAATTCCTAATGTGGGGCGAGGTTTTTTTTTAATAGGTTTTAAATTCAAAACCTACCTTCAGTATTAACCACACACATGTCTGGATCAGGCGCATGCGTCAGCAACCTCCCAAATATAGTAGGATCGTGTGTCGAAGGAGCCCTGGGGGCAAAGCGCAGTTCCAGACGGGGGGCTTCGGACAGCGTCTCTATTTCCGTCAGGCGCTCCAACCGTCGCAGGACGGAGCCACTGAGGGTTAGGACCTCATCTTCTTTACCTTCTGCGAGGAGCTGGAATAAGATGAAAGCACTCTTGTAATCAAAGGTCATAATCGGGAGTGCAAGTGAATACGTCTGGCACACCCTTGGCCATTACTGTTTTAGTTACCATCACGTAAAAAGGACGCTGAGCGACTGTCAGCGACTGTGTTTACACTCAGATTTAGTCGCTTGCACTCGGATATAGTCGCTCCCTATGGTCCTAGGCTATTGTGGTTTATAATCAAGTGTTATAATTGTTTTAACACAGAATCATTATAGGTTCATTACTAGTTATTTACGTAACACTTTGGAATAGACTGGAATTTAAAAACTTAAGTTTACGGACAGCGTTCTTCTTACGTGACGTGAACTATAACTGAGTAATCTCTACATCACGTCATGACGTACTTCTATGTGACAATGAACCCAAACCAATGCGAAGAAGGGGACTTTTGGATGATGAGACGAGGTACTGACAGACGGTCAGTCTGACTGCTTGGTATAAGTTAGATCTAGTCTATTAAAATTAAATAAGTACAATTCCGATCAGAATATGATGTCAAAAAACTAAAATTTACTGAAGAATGCACAGAAGTTTGCAAGCACCTATACATTAGAAGCTTTTGTATTAGAGGTTCATTTCACCTCTTCAGCGAATCTCACAGCATCAACCGCATGCCTGGTCCTGTCGTCCAGCGCGCGGCTCTTCTGGTCCAGCCTCTGCTGGTGCCTCTCCCGGGCCCGCGCTGCGCTTGCGCATAACGCCCGCGTGTGCGCATCTACTGCCCGTCGGTACTGTACCGCCCATTCCTGTACCTCGCTTTCTACGCGGGCTGCCTGACACTGGAAATTGGACATAAGTTATGTGTGAGCACTTCTAGTTACTTTCATAATATATCCCTTTGTTAAAAACGTAACATAACATCACGTTAGTAATTCTCGAAGGGGTAGGCAGAGGTGAACATATACTACACCCACATTTCGCCAGTTATGTACCAATGTAATACGGGACGAGCCTATCGCCTTCAACCGGGCACAAATCTACTAGACTCCGTGTTACTACTGAGAATTACCTACTAAAAAGTCCAGTAGTACTACTGCCCGATCCGGAATTAGAACCCAGTGCCTCATGCTTAACATTCGCGCTTAGAAATCACTAGACATGTTAAAAAACCTGAACTTAGGTATATCTTTAATTTTTGGGATAAATGATGTCTAAATTGATAAAGGAAATTTGAAAAATGATGGACACGAGCGGGATTCGAACCCGCGACCTTCGCCGATCCGTGGCGCTGCTCTAACCAACTGAGCCACCGTGTCGCTGCTCGCATCCATCGAATTTCAAGTTCCCTTTTAGTATTTACGTCTTAAGGGTGACGTCAGGTATTATCTGTTGGAATCTATGATTACCAACTCAGTGTTATACCTTTATCAATTTAGATTCAAGCTTAGCATGGGCAACATGCTAAAATGGCACCAAAAGTCATATAAATGATGTCGTTCAATTGTCAGTTGGACTTGTTAGAAACTACTCACATATGCCTAAACCTATAGTTTCTGATAAGCTAGTATATCTTTTACAGGCTGGCGAGAATAGGCATATATGTAGAGTAGTTTAATTCAAAACTTTTGTCACAAACCTAGAACTCGGAAGTTTGTTTGATGTCGCCCCACACTAGGAGTTTCTCCTGTGGCGGGGGTGCGTTTCACAAACATGAAATATCACATACACAAACATCCACTCGGTACAAACATCTGCGGATCGCACAAATTTTTGTCCCGTGCAGGAATCGAACCCGCAACTTTTAGCGCCGAAATCCAATCGCTTAGCCTTAGCTTAGCTTTCAAAAACGAAAACCAAATTTTCAGGGGATGAATTTCTTTGTAAGTAGGAGAATTCACCGCTAGACTCCAATTCTTTTCAAAGCTTTATTCTCTTACATCAATCTCGTAAGCGTGTGAGCTGAGCGCGCGAGCCGCCCGCTCCGCATTCTCGGGCACGAGGTGCGCGCGCTCGCACGCGGCGCGCAGTAGACGGGCTCGCTCGGCCGCCGCGCGCGCCGCACTGCCCAGCGCGTGCCCGCTGTGGGACACCACGCAACAGTCGCGACACACCACCTAAGTACACAACCCTTATTATCACTCACTAATATCTGTATCATACTGCCCATGAACTCTTAAAGCAGGACTTTTTTTGTTGTGGAAGCGAGACGCAGCTACGTGCAGTGTAGTGTGGCGTCTCGCTTCCACAGCGGAAAATTCTGTCGAAAAATAAGGGGGCTGGCATTGTCCTGCTTTTACAGTTCATGATAAGGGGTTTGAATATAACAATTGCACAGTTTTTTTGCATTTTTACTCTGTTCAGCTAACATTCTTAAAATGGATCGTAATAAGGATTATGAAGTGGTAATTTACCATTGAAAATTTAATCTACAGCCATTGAAGCGCCTGAACCTAAAATTTAATAAAACTGATGCATCATACGCGGGAAGTACGCCAGTAGGTATAAGTAGTCTTTGTGGAGAAGAAGGTCTGGTTAAAACTTTCTTTCAATACATACAATAACTTTTATCAATGAGCATTTCTGCAAGAATATTTAAAGTGAAATCTACCCACCTTTAACAATGTTCAACTATCTTATTTTCTTCTTGATATTCCTTTGTGACACAGCACACAGCAACAACAGTTCGTACTACGGTAGTTGAACGCTCACCTGCTGGCAAGTCGCGCAGTACACACTGAGCTCGGCTTTCGGGTGCTGCGAACAGTACTTGACGGGCGCAGGGTCTAGCGGGTGCAAGGAGTGGCGCGCAGTCGCCTTCTGCCTCCCGTGGGCCTCGCCGCATGACGTGCATATGCTCACCAGGCACTGGCTGCAGCGGCTCTCCGCCTGGAACGATGTTACTTTACTTGGATGTTTGGTTTTATCAAAATACCTGACAAAAATTCGGTTGTACCCTATGTTTCTATATTGAGAATCTTTTTGAGATAATTACTTCATTATCATCAGCCGGAAGACGTCCACTGTTGAACAAAGGCCTCCCCCTTAGTAGGAGGGGGGTGCCCACGGTTGGCAAGCGGCTTGGGGATAGTAGTGTTGCTGTTATCAACTTAGGTCAAAATTAAATTTATGTTTCTTCATTAAACGACTTCGATTGAAAGATTCCAGATAATTTCTGCCTTTAGTTATATTCACGGTGTAGGTTTTATTCCTGGTGGCGTCACAATGTTTAATAATAAAGTTCTATAGGCACTACCTAGCAAGGTATTATCTGGTAAACCTAACATACGGTTTTCAATATACGCTTCTAATGCAGTGCAAAATGTCTCTTCTTGATAAAAAGAACCTTCTGAATTGATTATAACCTATACTCGTTTACAGCTTTACCAGACATTCTAAACTTACGAGTACCTAACACATCAAATAATAAACTATTCCAACGCACAATTGAAATAACTAAACATCCTTTGTCTATTCCAAGTGAAATGACATGTAAAAACTCACCACAAACTCTAAATACAGAGAATTCTGTAAGTTAAATGTCCCGCAGCGTAACGAATGGTAATTTGTTGAAATCACACGTTTGAAGCGTGAACCACACGGCTCAGTAGTTTCACGTGCGCTCAAATTATATCCAAAAATACTTTAAAGTAATAATCAGTGTTTCGTTTGTATTCTGGAGACAACGGACTTTCGATTACATGATAGGCGCTGTGTCGTTCTCATGAGGTAATCTCAACATAATATACTGCCGTTTGCCCAAACATACTTACAGGATTCTTATATATGCTAACTTATTTTAACTGGGCCATTACCATGAACTCTCATACCAGGACATTTTCCGAGGTAAAAGCGAGACGCCGCGCCGCTAAGTGAAATGTAGTTTGTTGTCTCGCTTCCTCAACGGGAAATGCCCTGCTTTATGAGTTAATGGTAACTCAGTAAGGGGGCTGGTACATAAAGATGATGTGAGTCAGAAGCTTTATAGCTTGAAGCTAAGTTATCGTTCATTGAGACATTCTCATTTTAAAGTGCACATAAAATTATATAAATCTAGATAAAATCAAAATGGAACACCATGTCGGTTGCTTCGCTGACAAAAGCATCTTAGATAGATAGAGTGTTCTTTACTGTAAATCAAAAATAAGTTCAGAAGAGGTAGGTATAAAAAGACAACGAACATCGCACTAATTTTATGTGTTTGTATGTTTATTACTTCTACACGGTCAAACGGCTGGACCAATTTAGATAAAATTTGGCATTTAAGTAGCTGACACCTTGGATTAGCACATAGGCTATTTTTACTTTGTATCCCGAAAAAATGTAGCGGGTAACTCCGTGGGGCATAGCTAAGCTAGTTTGAGATATTACCTTATTATCACTGCTACAAAGATCACAGAGCACGTTGACCCCTTCACTGTCTTGGGTAGCAGCCATCTTCCTAAGCAGCACATAGTTGAGGGGCAGCGCTGTGATGCCGCCGGGAGGCAGCTGCGTCTCGTGCCCACAGGTCGGGCATATGAGGAACTGGACGCTTTTGCCTGACTCCTGGAATAATACAACTGGTTATGGAAGCTCCAAGACTGCAATTACTGATGGGAAAGCAGGAAGTGCAAGGAATTATACTCGTAGGTATTCCGACTATTTGCAATCATGTCAATTAATAGGCATAATAACTATATCGGCGTGATAAGGCTAATTTATCGACTCTTTCATATCCATCTTCATGTAGATTTAGGAAAAACCCCAATATCTCAACAAATACTCCCAAAATTAGTCTAACCCCCGCACTCAGAGACGTTAATGATTACTTAAACTGATACTAAGGAAAGATTTCAGGAACAAAACCTTTACTTAGTAATAGTTCAAATATCATTCAATGTCTCTGAGTGCGGGGGTTAGACCCCTATTTTACTAAAATGATACTGACCTTTCTAGTAAATATGCCATATTTGCGTTGTTTCTGTTCCCAGCTCCCTTCAGACCCCGAGTGACGGAGGTCGCTCTCGTAGCCTGAGCCAGCGGACCCTCCACCAGAATTCGATGACCCACCTGGGTCTAGCTGGATTGATCCTGAAATAAGTCGACAATAGTATAAGATGAAAACACCTGTATTGATTTTGAGGCTTGCTTTCTTAGCTTTGAAAGTTTAAACCCTGTACGAGGTATAAGTAATAATAATGTTATAATGTCCTCCTGACCGAATTTCGGTCACGGCGGTCCGTCTCAGTTGAGACTAGCCAACTACGCAGGAGATATTATGGTGTACAAGTATGCGCCCAGACACAGGAACGCTCCCTATTCCCTAACTCTCATAGTCCGATGGGACGGTAGACCGACACTTTTAGAAGTAGGTCATAACAGTAGTTGTACGAGGTTTAGTATTGCCTGATAATACCTAGACCCGCTCCGAAGAAAATAGGACTTGAGTCTTGAAATATGCTGCTAAAGAATACCTCGGTACACCTTTTTATACAGACCCAACAATTAACTTCGTTTAAGTAGGTACTTAATTATGTAAACAATTATCATCTGCATAGCTTTTCAACTATGTAGGACTGTAGGTGTCAGCTATTTTGCCGGATGCTGAATACCAGAGAGACTGGTACATGTAACACCAGTTATGTATTAAAATGACATAATGTATTACGAATTAAAAACAAATCAGTAGACAAACAGGCGAGTGAAAGAATTACGTACCTAGTACGCGCAATACGAACGGTGAGTCAACAGTTTTGGCAGAGAATTATACGGATTGCCGAAAGATATTACATTTAACGTGTTTGACATTGAGTACAGTGATTCATTGGCTAATAATATGATTTGCCTAGTTATAATGGTGGGTAAGACTAGCTGGGTCGATGGCCTCGGTAAGATGATAAATGAAAATGATAAATGATTTTATTTCAGCAAATAGGCTTTAAAAAAACACTTTTACACGTCATTTTTTTATAAACTAGTTTGAATGATGGTGTCGGCATTTCATCATCATTTTAACTGACTACCTCTGAGAACAAATACCGAAACAAACTCAGGGGTCAAGGTCTCTTTTAAAGTTGAGTGATTGTGTTTGCTGCATACTCTTGAAGGCAGTAACTGCTAAACTTAAAACTGTTGGTACGACCTAGTAAATGTCATCCAGCCAGTAGAAAGCTAACTAGTGTGTACTAAACTAAACTATATAGGTACTTACCTACCTAAGTACCATAATTATATGACTTTTTGGTGCCATTTTAGCTTGTTGCCCATGCTAAGCTTGAATCTAAATTGGTAAAGGAAATTTGAAAAATGATGGACACGAGCGGGACTTGAACCCGCGACCTTCGCCGTACCGTGGCGCTGCTCTAACCAACTAAGCGACCGTGTCGCTGCTCGCACCCATCGGATTTCATTTTCATTTTAATTCCCCCCCCCCCCACCCCAAATTGATTAAAGACGCCAGCTTACTATTTCCCAACAGCCGAGAAATAAAAAAAGTTCTGCATGCAAAGTTAATATCTAGCTAGCTTTATAAGGAAGCTTGCTATACTAGCTTAAGTATCCAAGCCTGAATGTTATCCTAGCCTTGTGTAACTAGTTATATTTTTTAAAGACAACCTACGACTGCGCCTTCTCGTCGTTTGGTTAATAAACAACCTGCCCCCCTACCATAAACTCTTAAAGCAGGACAGTTTACGATGTGGAAGCGAGACGCTGCTACGTGCAGTGTAATCTGGCGTCTCGCTTACACATCGTTAATGGTCCTGCTTTAAGAGTACATGGTAAGGGGGCTGGTGTCAGATGTTAAACCGCGTCTGTAGGCCTCTGACATAACTTAACACACCGGAAAAATCTCACAGGTGTGCCGGTTTCCTCACGATGTGTTCCTTCACCGTTTTCAGCAACTGATAACTAATTTATAATACGGACATGAATTCGAAAAGACATTGGTGCGTGCCGGCGTTTAAACTTGCGACAATTGACTAGGCAGTCCAACGGCCATACCACTCGGCTTCCACAGCGTTTTTTATCTTGCAACTATACTTGTAATATTAGAAAATGCATCTAAAGAATGTATTATCAACGATAACTCCAAACTGTTAAACTTACTACCATCTGCGTCTCCAACCACATCAAAACTTTATACACTGGCATATAAAAGATAATTCCGTGAATGATAACACAAATAAACCGATGTTCATTAAAACCGCACGTCTGTTTAATTTCGTATTGTTATGGTTATAAACGGAGTTGAATCAGGTTCAAACGTTTGCAACTCAAGAGGATTTCTGGTAATCGTGTGAATGATTCAAACATCAATGAATCAACAGAGTTTGGTTTATGAAAAGCAGACTGCAGAATCAATCGATTTTGTAATTAAATCTATAGACAGGAATGATGAATCGTTGAAATAATAAATTTGACCGGATTGCGACATGTATGCTAGTAATGTATTTCTATTTTTCTATCTAGATGATAATAACTAACTTAGGAAGAAATCTAGGGGACATCGTAGATGGACTAACTTAGAATGTATAATAAGTAATGGAACGATAGTTTACTAAAACCTTGAAGTATCCGTAGGACCTTAGTTCTCATGATCATCAAAATACAGAGGTCTGTAGACGAATTCGAACGAATCATATTCTTCTGTATCTCCAGGCGGGAAAGCAGTGGTGTTTCATGGTATAATTTATGTGTGAGGGAGACATTACGCCAAAGACAAGCCCAATAGATATCTGCTACAAATCCGTGGCTTTCATCAATTTCAGTAGCAATTCTATAAATCAAACGGCCACTGCGGATTTTCAAAAACCCTACAATCAACATGTTGTCTTTATTACATCACCGGGCAATAAAAATTCACCTAAAGACGGACTAGCAAACAATTATTACGAGAATTTATCTGTCCAAGTTTAAAGCTAGCAATTAGCTGCACATTGTGTAAGGAAGTTGGACTACCGTTACTATTATAGGGCTTTGTAAATTGTTTGTTTGTGAGTCCTGTCATAGCGAGCCGGGTGGCATCGTTAAATTTAGACACACATTAGCCAAGTTCCTGTGTTTGACTGTTTAAATCAATGATGTTCAAGGTTTCATGTTGGGTCTGTGTTATGTGGGATAAAGTTTGTTGTAGATACTCTTTATTATGCATTCGATTTCGCCCGTGGATTTACTTCATTTGATTTCCGGCGACGTTGACAGAATTGCGGCAAATGGCAAGTTGCCGTTCATTGTGGCGTTCTTAGGGGGTAGCCTTTGTTTACTGTGGACGTCTTCCGGGTGATTATTATGATGATTTGCTTCAGTGACTTCAGTTTTCAGGATAAAAGTAGCATAACAGACCCCTTAGACAAGTGGCAAAACGCGTGACGAATAGAAATCGAATAGAATGATGATTATATGGGGATGACTGTTTCGACTATGATTACATAGCGATAATGACATAATTATGTCAATCCCATACATTTTTTATTCTATTCGTCAACTTGCGTTTAGCCACTTGTCTAAGGGGGCTGGTGAATGTCACTGCGGTCACCAGTGACTATGAACAATAGTAAGTTTTTGACGCATGTACTATCTCGGTGCAATTGATCACATCTAAGTATTATCCCTTTTAACGCGACGGTCATAAAAATAAGACAAGCGTTTCCGTGCTCTCCATGCCATAACGTTAAATAGAAGACAATACCTAATCGTAACATTTGTGTGATGTAATAACAAACAATAATCGTAATAAATGTCTAAGATATTGTCTTCTAATAAAATCGTGGTGTGGAGTGCAAGAAAACGTTTGTTTTCTTTATAAGCTCGTAGCAGTCAAAGGGTTATTATGTATTTCCGAGTGTTCTATCAATTCTGCGCGCGCTTTACATATTTTACTAACTAATTATGCCGAAAAGCAAAAATAACTCATTCTCAAAATTTCCTAGCTTTTCAGATGAGCTATATTAATAACCAGCCTTCAACTTCCCCACTAAACCAATGAGGCCTCTCCTCATTTAGAAAAGGATAAGATGAGATAATAATAATATCTTGGGACAGCTCACACACGGTCATCTGAACCCAAACTAGGCAGAGCCTGTATTATGGTAACCAAACAACTGATAAACATACTTATATATTACTAAATACAAACAATAATTATATTATACATAAATAACACCCAGACAGAACAAATCATTATGCTCATCACACAAAGATTTGTCCTGGGAATCGAAACCAGCGGAACCGAGCTCCAGTTCCAGCAGTCAGAGCCACTAACCTCTACACCAACAGGCTAGTCGTAGAGATAATATAATTCTCGTGCAAATATACCTCCTACTTTAACCAGGACACATACAATTCAATAAACAACTTGACATACCAGTCAAATCGATTACAATAATGGGATTACGTGAAGCTAGGTCAGAGGTCCGACTGGCTATTGTGTGGCTTCGACAACGTACTTCAAGCGTCGGTGGACTTGTATTTTTCAATACATTGACACTGTTTATGAGTGTTAGTTGGTATATAAAATAGGACAATTGTGTTTAACGTCCTCCAGACCGAATTTCGGTCATGTCGGCCTGTCTGCTGAGACTAGCGAGCTTGGAAGTTGTGTGTTAGATTAGCTTGAGTGATCTTGTCAGTTATTAAATTAGATTAAGCAATCGTTAAATGGGGGAAGGTAAGGAAGGCCCTTGCACTGCAGCGGGACGAACATGGCTGAAATAAATAATAATAATAATCGTCAAGAAGTTGGCCCTTCGCTTGGTCTCTTTCCAGATAGGTATATCAGTTTATCGTCTGACTATGAGTGTGAATAGTACATTATTTTATTTTTTATATAAACCAGCATTCAATCTGTTCACCTTGTTAATATATATATTATAATTGTGTATGTTTAAGTGTAAGTAAGAAGATAACTATGTAAGTAATTTGTATGCTTATGAGTTCCTTATTAGTGCGCACCACAGACTACCCTTGTATTAATTTTCATTGCTCAGGTCCATCCTAAGGTTGTCTGGAAGATATCGCTATTAGCGATAAGACCGCCCATTGTACTCTATTTTCTGTTTTTGATTCCTCCTGTAAAATATGTGTAATGGCGTGCAATAAAATATAAAAAGAGTATTGTATTGTATTCAATTATTTATTTTTAATATTATTTATTATACTATATGCCGTAACCAGCTCATGAATTAGGGAACCGTTGGACTTCCAGTTCCAGTTATTTATTTTAAAAAATAAAAAAAATAACAGCCTATAGCTGTCCCACTGCAGGGCAAAGGCCTCTTCTCGTATAGAGCAGGATTGAGCACTGATCACCACGCTAGCTCACTGCGGGTTGGCGATTTCAGATAATTAAATCCAGGTTTCCTTACGATGTTTTCCGTCACCGTCAGTCGGTAGTGTCTTAAAATATCTAAGAAAGTATTTATGACATTGAAAAAGTCACATTGATACTTGCCTGGGTTTGAACCTGCAACCTCGTGCCTAGAAATCCGGTCAACCACTAGGCCACCACGACATCCTATTTATTTTTAATATTATTTAATTTTCTTATAGGTATGCCGTAACCAGCTCATTAATTAGGGAACCGTTCGAAATCGAATCTAGTCGTGCGATCCCAAATATACACGTGAATAAACCGGCATGGTAAATAATATGGATAACACTCACGTAAGTTACTAAAGTATTTTTTTATAATTATATATCTATACACAGTAACAAACATGATGTTGTAGTTCGTCAAACAGTAAGCTATATATTATAATAGGTGCAAAACGGTACCGTGACATTATTTATGTAGAGCGTGAAAAGTATGTGAATTATGGTCATTTCACCATTTGACCAATAGTTGAAATAAAGTCTTTTGTTTACCTAAAGGGTCCTAGTGTCTGGCGAAAT
Source organism: Abrostola tripartita (assembly GCA_905340225.1). NCBI lineage: Eukaryota > Metazoa > Arthropoda > Insecta > Lepidoptera > Noctuidae > Abrostola > Abrostola tripartita. Next base: position 13,642,334 of record HG996488.1, read on the forward strand.
ATGGGTACGTATGCAAAGCTATAACACATCTTCATACCTCTTCTAGCTGCGCGGCTACCCGGCAGATCAGTCGATCTGCGAGATTAAGCCGTGCTCGCCGCGGTCAGTCTTGTGATGGGTGACCGTTTTCACATGTCGAGACCCCTCCGTGCTTCGGAAGGCACGTTAAGCCGTTGGTCCTGCGCCTGTGCTCTTTCCGGTCGTGTCGCTCTACCATCCTATCGGATTATGAGAGTGAGGGAATAGGTAATGCACCTGTGTCTGCGCGCATACTTGTAAACTATAATATCTCCTGCGCAGATGGCTCAACGCAGTCGAAATCGCGGCCTGATTCCGATAAAAAAGAAAAGCGCGGTGATAATTTATAAAATTATGCTTTATAGAACGCATGAGTTATAAACCTACTTCAACAGTTCATAACTACCCTGCAAATAGGTATTAACTGCGAACAGACCAGACGGTGGCATTAACCTAATAATTGACAATAACAATTTGATAGCTCCTTCAGCTTCACTACTGGCACTCAACTGCTAGGAAACCCATTAAAACTTGTTATATTAACGTAAATACTACATCCAGTATAACATGACCTCCCGAATCGAAGATTTAGAAGCTTTTTGAATGGCAATCTTATTTCGTAGAGCTTTTAAATGTGTGGTTGGAAACCAGACATTTGATTAACGATTTGGATTTAATGGGTTCAGTAAGGGCCATAAATCGTTAGAATGGTGTTAAATAAATAAAATATTATCTTTATAACAAAAGCTTGATTGTTATTGTTTATATGAAAGAAATAGTAAAGAGTCGTAGGCCGTAAGCCAGTCCATCCAGCGATTTTTCGATGAAATTTAGGTGGGCTTGAATAGCAACAGCAAACAATAATTGTACGATTCGCTTTTATGTCTCCATATTATTGTCTTCAAAATTGGAAATAAGATAAATGTAGGTCATGAAATGATATATAAATCTAAGTGCTATAAAAATTTACCAAGACTATTTAAAATCGTAAAGCGATCACCAGGTATCGGACACATACAACGATTAATTAAAAAAAAAAACGTCGCCCCACTTTAGCAATTTCTCCTGTAACGTGGGTGCGTTACACAAACATGAAATATCACATTAACAAACACCCTGACTCGGGACAAACAAACGTGGATCGCACAAATGTTTGCCCCGTGCGAGAATCGAACCCGCCACCCTTAGCGCAGCGGTCTTATCGCTTAGCCACTGCGGTAATCAGGTCGTAATGTACCTACTACAATTTATTTTATTTTACCAAAATTATGTAAGTGAATGGAGCGATCTAGTCATCTGCAAAGTATAGTTATGTAAGCTGCCAGGCACCTTACCGAAACATTATCAAAAGAGAATAGTTCTATCACCGGTCAAATCTATATTTGGACGACATTTATTGGTAACAGTTCTATAAGTAATTAGCTGATAGCAACCTGCGCTCATTTGGGTTGCCCGACACAATTCTAGCGTGTTATTCTGCATCGAGGGTCGCGAGCTTTGTGGAGACCAAATACTAGATTCGAAAAAGGTGAGCTATATTATGACTTACAGTTCTCCGGCAATCCTGAAGTAGAGTATAGTAGTTTACTTCAAGATGTGGAGAAAGGTGGCATTTTTTAAAATATATCTAACATTTGAATGTCTACAAACTATAATGTACTTTTTGAGAGAAATAAATATCTTCATTCATTCATTTTTACGGGTCACCTTTAAATGCTGTTTGCTTTTAAAGTCTTCTATTAACAGCCTATAACTGTCCCACTGCAGGGCAAAGGCCTCTTCTCTTATAGAGAAGGATTGAGCATTGATCACCACGCTAGCTCACTGCGGGTTGGCCGTTAAGGTTTTAAATGTCATAAAATACCAGAAAGAAGCGCCTACATCTCCATTTTTATTCAACAACACACAAGAGAGAAAGAAAAGACTTACCGCCCTCTTCATTCCACACCTCCGTCTCGCCTTCCCGATGCAGGTCCTGAAGGCATCTGGTGCAGAAGTTGTGCAGGCACCCCAAGAGCCGCGGCTCCACCAACTCCTTCTTACAGATCCTGCAGTCCCACTCCTTAACCTTACTCTTCCTCACATCGCTGTACGCTGACGTCCTTGGGGCCACGTTCAGGTTCTGGCTGGCTGGACGACGGGAGCCCTTCGCATGTAGCGGACTATTCCCAGCACTCAAGGAAAGCTGTTCCAGAGACTTCCTCTTGTCTTGCTTCTTGCGGGTAAAGCTGCCGAAAATATACAAAAGACGGTCTACTTCCATTTTAAATTAGAATAAACTCTGTATCTAACGTTATTTTGAAACTGTCGCCTTGTTTACGATATTGTCCGTTTTTTTTGTATTAATAACAGTACGTAAACTTGATCTATATTTCGAAACCGTCCCGATGTTGAAGGGCGTCGATATAAATAAACGTGTGCCCGCTTAGACGCGCGGTGTACGACTGACATGCGTTTGGGACTCGCGTAACAGATGAACGAGAATATTGTGTTAATCACATCCTTGTTTTGTTTATGGGATAGTTAAGTAAGTTGAAGACTGATATGAAAATATGACTAGCTGTGTTCCAACTTGTTGTTTTAAATGCTGATCTCAGTTTATGGTTTATACTACTTTTAAAAAAAATGTTCTATTTTATACTTTTAAGTTTGTCAATAATTTTTATGTATACAAATTACACTTTTACACAATACATCTCACTCACTGCAACTTCTACTCGCTCCCATAACCACACATACTACACACTCAACTCTAACATAAACACAGAATACACACAACTACACTACTATATACAAATATTTTGTTACAATTTGGGGTCAAAATATGGAATAAAAAGTATTAGAGATGAGGCTTATACTTTTCAGTGCACATTAATAAACTTTACATTTAATTATGGCTGATTTTACGATTAATTTTAATAAAGACCTAGATTCTTTTTCAGTTGCACAATCAGCCACATGTGAAATTGAGGATTGTTACAAATTGTTGCAAAATCCGAAGCAAACTATAAAGATCCTCACACAAAATATACGCAGTATACACCGTAATTTGACTAGCTTTCAAACACTATTAATAAGGTCCAAGATAGATTGGGATATCATTGTATTGACGGAATGTTGGTTAACACGAAATCCAAACATTCCTGTTATAGACGGCTATAGGTTATGACCTATAGCCGTCTATAACAGGAATGTTCATACAATAACACTAAAAATCTAACTCAAAATGAAGGCGTGGTGATATATTGTAAGAACACCCAAATGCCTACAATTGTAGAACCAGAGTTCACAGATGCTAACTGCCTTATTCTAACAATCAATCCTGACACACTCATTATAGCCATCTACCGACCACCAAGCCATAGAAATTTAGATAACTTTTTAAACTCCCTCAATGAATGTCTTTCCAAGCACTCTTCTTTTAAAAACATTATTTTAGTTGGTGATATTAATATTGATATTGCGGCCGGCACTCGTGACCAAAGATCGTCCACATATCTCGATATGATCGCATTTCACGGTATGCTTCCAGCACACACAATACCAACCCACAGTCGCACATGCCTAGACCATATATTACTAAAAACAAAGTTGACTGCTCATTGCTATGTTGCTCATACTTCCATTACAGACCATGATTCCGTTATCCTCTTCATGGAAACGAAATCTATACAATCAAATAAGATATCCTACAGCCGCCTAGATTTTGAAGGTCTAAATAAACAAGTAAGAGGTATTGATTTTAGTCACATATATTTCATGACTGACGTTAACGCGGCAACAGATTTTTTTACTAAATCTCTCACCCAAGCCATAGATGGAAACACAAAAGTTATAACTACAACTAGACGTAAAAGAATATTAAAACCCTGGATTACACCAGGACTCCTTAGATGTATGCGAAACCGCGATAAATTATATATAAAGGCTAAGAAATATCCGGATAATGAAATAACCCAAAGTACATATCGTAGATACCGAAACTTCTGTAATAACCTACTTAAGAAGATGAAAATTAACTATGAAAAAGAATTGATTGAGAAAGCCGGAAACAATAACAAAAAGTTGTGGGACGCTATTAGAAATATAACTTACACTACCAAAGTAAGGGATAAAGCCGCGCAATTAATTTGCCCTAACAACCCCTATTCTTCAGTGAACGAAATTAACTCCTTTTTTGCAAATGTTGGTAAATCTTTGGCTGAAAAGATTACTCTAAGTAATTCATCATGCACACCTGATACAAACTTTTCAAACTCCTTGCACAAATCAATGATGCTATTACCTACTAACGAACTTGAAATTCAATCTTTAATATTAAATCTTAAAAATGATTGTGCAGTAGGTATCGATAATATTTCCGGGACATTTTTAAAACAGTTTATTGATATCTTAGTTAAACCACTAACTTTCATATGTAATCTATCTATTTCCACAGGTGTCTTCCCTTCTGCTTTTAAAAAGTCTCAAATAGTACCAATTTTCAAAAATGGGGATAGATACTGTGTCAATAATTATAGACCTATCTCTCTTCTACCCACACTATCTAAAATATTGGAACGTTTGATGAACAACAGACTAGTTAAATTTTTGGAATCTAATAAACTTCTTTCTTCCTTTCAATTCGGTTTCCGTGCTAAAAGATCGACTTCTGATGCCGTTCATCACTTAACAGAATTTATTGTTTCTAATCTTGATAAAAAGAAAAAGACTCTGGCCATCTATCTCGATCTGGCAAAAGCGTTTGACACAGTTTCTATCCCCATACTGATAAAAAAACTGGAACATTTAGGCATCAGGGGGATACCTTTAAATTTATTTATAGACTATCTTAATGACCGATCACAGATTGTGAAGGTGGATGGTTGGACTAGTGATGAACTACCAATTAAATATGGGGTCCCTCAAGGCAGTATCCTCGGACCGACTTTGTTTTTAATATATATTAATAACTTATGTGAGACTCAATTAACTAACGGAAAAATAATTACATTTGCTGACGACACTGCACTACTTTTCTATGCTGACACCTGGGTAGAAGTTTATAATCATGCTCAAAATGGCTTTAATAAAGTGTCCCAATGGCTAAATGACAACGTCCTTACACTCAATATAGATAAAACAAAATTTATGACCTTTACCTTTAGAATTCAAACTCAACCAAATTACCCAATCATAGCACACACTTGCAACTTACCTTCTAGAATTTTGCACGGTTTATGTACCTGTCCTCATTTACTTAAAACTAACCATATTAAATATTTAGGTGTCATTATCGATAGCCAACTGACTTTCCAACAACACATTGACGCCTTGGTCCCTAGAATTCGTAAACTTATTTATATATTTAAATCTCTGCGTCATATTGCCGACACCGCAATTATTAAATCTGTTTATTTTGCATTATGCCAATCATTGTTGACTTACTGCATTACTAGCTGGGGCGGGGCTGCTAAAACGCACCTAATAAGTCTAGAGAGAGCTCAAAGAGCTATACTAAAAGTTAGTTCTTTTCTTCCCATACGTTTTCCTACGTACGATCTCTACCAACGTTGCAAGGTGCTGACAGTCCGACAACTCTTTGTTTTAACTACGACCATGAAGAAGCACTCGGAACTACCCTTCGATCCAAGATCATCCTCTAACACTAAAAGATCAACCGCTGTATGTCAAAAAACTAGATTTAGTTATAGTCGATCCCAAAATTTTTATGCTTTCTTAGGCCCATATTTATATAACAATATCAACAAACACCTGTCTATATACCCGCTTTCTAACTCGACCTGCAAGAAAAAGATATGTTTATGGCTACAGACTTTAGACTACAATGCAACGGAACTTTTGTTAAAACCCCTACATTAACCCAGATGACACACACACACTCTAACACACACACACACACACACACACAAACACACACACACACACACACACACACACACACACAAACACACACACACACACACACAAACACACACACACACAAACACACACACACACACACAAACACACACACACACACACATATAAACACTATTTCCTGAAGTGTTTTTTATTTTTTATTATTAATTTTACTGAAATTTATTTTGGTTATTTATTTTATGTAAGCAACATTCATATAACTCAATGTCTGACTAATATTCTAAATAGTTTTTAAGTTTTTCTTAATTTTATTTTGTTAAACTACCTATGTTCCTTTAACCAAATAACCTGCTATTAATTAAATAGAAATCTCACCCTCACGGAGGTAAGGCCTGGTGATCTGTGATACAGGTTTTACCTACAGCAGACACCAGTCTCTAATAATTGTCCAATTGTAGATGTAATGTATGTATGAGAATGAGAAAATAAATAAATTTATTATTATTATTATTATAAGCCTCGACAGATGTAGTCACAAAGTCATCAATGTATTGCCGATAAATGTTAGATAGACAGAGTGTTGAGCTCCTTAATAACTTTATGATGTTCAGAGCTGGTTCGTTGGATTAACTTGCAGAATTTGTCAGATCTCGGCTGGATTTTCTTATAAGGTTTCCATATAAATCTTACTTTAGCAGGGATTATTATTATGATATTTATGATTTAATGCGATACTTACTACCTAACACATTTTCTAAGAGTCTAATATTTTATACGCTTATGGCCCAAAATGATCTCCAACGTTAGAACTCTACCAACTACTTTTTTTTAAATAAAAACGTCGCCCCACACTAGGAATTCCTCCTGTATCGTAGGTGCGTTTCACAAACATGAAATATCACATACACAAACACCCAAACTCAGGACAAATATCTGTGGATCGCACAAATTTTTGTCTCGTGTGGGTATCGAACTCGCAACCCCTAGCGCAGCAGTCTAATCGTTTAGCTACTGCGCCAATCAGGTCGTCAAACTACGGCTTGTCTGGTTCAATTCGCACACGGAGTTTAGTTTTATCTTTTTTAATAAAATTACTTTCTTCTGTACAGTGGGTGTGTACGTTTTAACATATTATAGGGCTTTGCTTAATTATTTTTGGCTGTTGTTTGGAATGCCAACGTAACTGGGGTAACGGTGTTTACTTAATAAAAATAAAAAAAGATCCCGACGAATTGAGAACCTCCTCCTTTTTTTTGAAGTCGGTTAAAAACCTAGTGCAATGTGGGTAAGTATAACGTAAAGGAACGTTCTTAGCAGCTGTAGGTTTGAAATGACCACTTTAACCCGTTACAAGCGTAGGTAAATATAGTGGTCCATATCTCTTCGGTGGTTATTCGTCCCATCGGACTATGAATGTAATGGAATATAGCGCACGAGCCTCCGTAGGACATTTACTATACAACGAAAAATGTCCTCCTTGTCACAAAAGTATAAGAACCATTGTGGAAGCAAGACGTCCTGCTTTAAGAGTTCGTAGTAAGGGCTCTGTGTTTGCGCACATTCTTGTCATGTTGTCACTGGCTATATAAAAAAGATAAAAAAAGTTGTGCACTGCACTATTACCTTCCTCGCGATGTCAAATCTCAATTAAAACTAATCAATTATGGTCTCTTACTACAGAAATTATCTCAATACTCAAGTATGTGACAAAGCCAAAATCTAGCGAAATGACTAATTAAATTATCGCCCTTTTTAAACCTACCGGTATCCAGCCTAACCTATTCTTCTAGAACGCAAAAAAGCAATTAAGTTTGATTATTAATATCTACCTAAATTGGACATGACCAACTTAGGTATTATTAAACTAAATTGACTTTTACGAACGAAGCAATCTATATAATAATAAAATCTTGGAACAACTCACACACGGTCATCTGATCCCAAACTAGACAGAGCCTGTATTATGGCAACCAGACAACTGATAAACATAGGTACTTAAATATTTTTAAATACATACATAATATAGATAAATAACACCGAGACACAAAACAAATCATTATGCTCATCACACAAAGATTTGTCCTGGGTGGAAATCGAACCCACGACCTCCGATTCAGCAGTCAGTGCCACTAACCACTAGACCAACAGGCCAGTCAAAATAGAGAAGCGACAAGCGAAAATATAATATAGAGAAGCGAGTAATGATTTGATCACCCTATTTTAACCCAAACGAGGGCTACTCTTCTAGAAGACAAAAAAATATATTTAAACCATTAAAAAACACGACTGCCATGACAAAAAACGAACTAAAAAGTCATAAACAAGTTCCATCGCAGTCTGGGTATCTCTTAGATAAGACAGTGTTCCACAGAACGGTCCCCGACGTGTTTTTTAATTATTTTAATTATATTTTTTATTTGTTTCATTTTTTAATAGTTACTTGCAATAGTGTAAGGATTCTAACGACACTCCATACATCAAAATCGGTTCAGGCATTCAGAAGTTATGGTGGAATAAAGAAACTCACATACATACATGAACCCTGAAATCATTACCCTTCTGTTTTTGGGCAGTCGTGTAAAGAAGACGTAATTTAGTTTAAATCATTATCACTGTACCTACCTACTCCTATAAATAGGGCGGGGGACATAATTAGTGTCGTTTCATAACTGGTGCAATCACTCGTGATGCATGTCCCCTTCAATTTCCTCCCGGTGAGGGATGAGAAGATTGGAACAGTTATTTTGGTCCACCACCCCTGCCATTTCTCATTTCTTTTTCTGTGTATTAAATTTTTATGTTGCATCATGATTTATTTACATTTGTTCTTCACTACATAGTATAAAACAAAGTCGCTTTCTCTGTCCCTATATCCCTATGTATGATTAAATCTTTAAAACTACGCAACGGATTTTGATGCGGTTTTTTTTAATAGATAGAGTGATTGAAGAGGAAGGTTTATATGTATAATAACATCCATTAAATAGTGGAGAAATACTTATAATATATATTTTATACCCGTGCGAAGCCGGAGCGGGCCGCTAGTTGTTTATAAAGTGCGTCTTTTTATTGAACGAGTATGCAACTGTTTCTTGTGCAGTTGTCTGCTTGATAAGTGAATCAGGTTTTATGAAACTCCTAACTATAGGGCAGTTGATTGTTCAGCCCCCTTACCATGAACTCTTAAAGCAGGACAGTTGTGGAAGCGAGACGCCGCATTACACTGCACATAGCGGCGTCTCGCTTTCACATAGTAAACTGTCCTGTTTAAGAGTTCATGGTAAAAGGCTGAACACTATTTGATGCGTACCTAGTTTGTAATGTGCACAAGGGGTTACTTTTTTGCAAATTCGAAACGTATGTGAGAATATAAAAATTAAATGAACATACGGACGAACATTTACTACTCGTTTTTCGAATTCGGTTAAAAACTGGAAAGTTCATATTTTCGATAACGTATAGTTCTATGTCGCTTTCGGCTCTAATATTCCAGCTAGCATCGTTTAATATTGAAATCGAATACGAACTCGTTTATAGCACTAATCGATATTGCTTACAGCACGTGCAAACTCAATCGAGATCCCATTATGACCGGAAAAGGAACGAATAAACTGTTTGCATTTGTATGGCTAAATACGCCACTACTAACTTTGGAATAAAACCTTATTTGAATTATATAAGGTTTAGATTTCATTGCATAATATATTGATAGCTGCTTTCCGGCCTAAACCTAATTAAATAAACCTATTAGCGAAATTTAGATCAAGTTTTAATAATTTTGTAATCAATGTATGGTTTTTAAGAACCATGTGGAGAGTTAGATCATAAAAAATAAAACTTAAAATAAATAAATCAATTTACCAAAGTTGTGACATCACATCATACATTATAAATTACGAATAAAAACAAAAACTTTTAAAATAGGAACGTTATTATTACTCGTGATAACTGGAACGCGACGATTCGGCGACCCACATTTGGCGGGAAATCTAATGTCAGCGCTATTTTTCGCGCGCACCCGGGTGCGTGGGGCGAAGCGCCATCGGATACTAACGTGATATGTAGGATTCCACCTTGATGGCCGTATTTCCTACACATTTTGTCACATTGTCCGTTTATTGGTCATACTTTGTGTGTGCCGTGGTGGTTCGGCGGTTCGAGGATTTGATTCTAATGCACGAAGTTGCAGGTTCTACCAATAAGCCCAAATAAGAACTTACTTTTGAGACTCTTCGTTCTTGCAATGTCATAGATCTACATTATAAGTTACAGTATATTCCATAGTTATGTATATTCTTACTAATAATAATAAATTAATCGTCCCCTAAATCACAAAAATTACAGCTGCTTATTATTTAATTGTAATAACGTTTACGTTGAATTGTTGACAGTCTGCCTAAATATGGACAAGCGTCTGTGGATCACACAAAGTTTTGTCCCGTGCGGGAATCGAACCCACGACCCCTAGCGCAGCAGTCAAATCGCTTAGCCACTGCGCCAATCAGAAGACAGGACGTCAAAATTGTTCATGCAATACATATTGTGTAGTAGGTATGCTTAAATCGACATTGTTTGAAAATTGTTTACGTCACCGACACGGGGGGATGTGCTGTGTTCAGCGTCTATTTAGAGAAAGACCACACAATATGCTGAATAATGAGTGAATTTAATTAGTCGCAGCTCGCGTGTCGCATCGATTGTGCTGTAGTTCAACACTCTCTTACCCACAACTTGCACGGAAGTTTAATTCGGTACGCCATTATTGTGCGCTACTAGGCTTCAATTCATGGGAACGTCGCTGTTGTCCGCGGTTTTACTTGCATTCAATCAATCTACCAAAACTAAGGACCTTTAAGTGATCCGGTATATAATTATTAAGCAGTTTTAAAGGAGGCTTAGGTCGAGGTTTGAGTCCCGCAAGGGCCCTTTGTCACATTCGCCTAAAATTTTGCAGCCTTGACTGGAGGATCTTTGGTCTTGTCAAAAAGTCCGGTAGCGCAGATAAAGCCTCCCTGGGGCCTCCATGGGGCTGCTGTAGAGGACCACATCAAAGAAAAAAATTAATAAAAGAGGCCTAATACCGAGGCGTAGTTTACCTATCATCTACTACTACCTAAATAATATGCTAATACTTAAAATGAAATAACATTTCAACTATTTTTCAAGTAAATTTTTATTTCTCTCAATAAAACTTTCTAAATAATATCAGGTAAGTACTAGGTCTTAAGTGAATTAAGTACTTAATGGATAGTCATTGGGTAGGTATCGCTTTCGTAGAAACTATTTTAAATATTCTACGAATACAAATACCTGTGATTTGGTTTGGGCATAGACGTTTGGGTCAACTACCTGAGATTGGTAGACACTACGTGCGAGCGTGAATGAAGAGACAGGTGTTTTTTTGCTTTTAATAGCTATCGTTGCGTGTTAAATAATTCTGTGTTACCGGCGTAAAAACTAAGAGTTTTCCAATTTATGATATCATTTTCTACGTATGCATGGGGACTTCTCTAATCTACGATTAATACAAAACATGAATGAAATAAAACGTTTCTTCTGTCAATTTCGCACAACTTAACATTCCTTACTGTGCCAACTTATGTTTTGCTTCTAAAAGCAAAATGTGTCGTGGAAATTATCATTACATTGTCATTTACTGAGCTGCATTAAAAACTTTGTATGAAATGACAGTTGTGTTGACAAGTTGACATAACTCTGTAGTGCTACAGTTCAGTTTAAAAACAATTTAAAGCATCATGTATTATGTTGTCCTTCTCTAACATATGCGTAACAGAAAGAGTAAAATCATAAGAATGTTAAACATTAACATATTTCGATGCTGTGATGGAAAATTATTACATGGCGTTTGTCGTCCGAGGAACTATTTTTCATTTCTGTAGTGTCCCAAATAATGTTTATTTATAATGTACGCGAGTTAATTATGCCAGTGCTGATTTCGGCGTGAAGTTGCACGGTGCGGGCGCATACAGATATGTTTAACGTAAACAAACTATGTCTGTTTTCTTGTCTTTGCATTATTGTTGTTATTGTCCTTTATTTTCAAACGGAAATAGCACGTATAGAGGAGAATTATCGAAAACTTGGTGAGCTACAACGTCTGTGGAGTGTTTGGAATCAGTTTTGTGAAATTTGTCAGTTAAAATTGTGTTTAATTTCCAGAATTCAGCTTGTTACAAAGTCACTCAGAATCTCGCCAATTTTTCCCGAAAAGTGTTGAAAGAAATGACGATGACACTGTAGTGATATACAATAGGGTCCCGAAGACGGGATCCACGAGTTTCGTGGGCGTAGCGTATGATTTGTGTAAGAGAAACAACTTTAAAGTGTTACATATCAACATTACCGCTAACAGACATATCATGTCCTTAAACAACCAGTATAAGTTTGCTCAGAACGTGACTAAGTGGTATGAGGTGAAGCCGGCCCTGTATCATGGTCATATGGCATTCCTCAACTTTGATCGGTGAGTACAACCTTAGCTTACTCCGACAAGAAAAACATTCACAATTATTTAATTTCATAGCGTTTAAATGTAGGGATATAGGTAACTTGCCATCCTGAGGTGGTTTTCCAGTAATAATGTGTATCTCACATCACTTGATATCACCTTTAATATAATTATATTTATCTAGCAATAGGGAAAGACACATTTAGTAAGTTTATTTAGGTAAATCAATTTATTTAGTGAGAAACTTCTTGAGTTTTCTACAGGAAGAAACACCTTGATTAGTTAAACACATCTTTTTGTAAGCCACTAAATAAAACAGCAGCATTCTATTCATGGACTATTTACCTACTTAACATAACTTTTGTTGAAGCTTTGTATCATTATAAAAACAATCAAAATGACATAGAGGTAGATATGTGTATGTATGTTAAATTAGTTAACCCATTGAGCACCTACATGCTAACCAGATGAACTCCAAATAATAGATTTTCCACTGTTTCTGCTATGTAGCAGTCAATGTATCCAAGATTCTGCTAAGAATCATCTTTGTCACGACTAAGGCTATAATAGGCAAGCAGTGGAAATTAGGTGTAACTGCAGGTTTATAACGGGTCCCACGGCCCGAGGGCACAGAATAATAATTTAATTATTGAAACTAAGAATTAATTATGTTTTAAAACCATTGTATATGCGAGAAACATCTGTGATGTGCATGCAGGAAAAGAGAAATATGACAGGAAGGAAATTAGAAATTATTCCAAGTTGTGGGTGATTTCAGACTGCTATAATTGTGATGTCAAAGCATGTTATAAACTACCGCGACAAATAAAAATCAGCCAATCCCCAATCGCTATTCAAAACAAGGCATTGTTTTTCGCTATTTGTATTCCTATTATGATGCAATCACCTACATGACTAACACATTACCAAAGTTAAATAGATTCTTATCCTCTAATTAATATTCCTGTGTCCATACTAATTCCATCTTAGCTCAGTGATAACAATAATTAAATTGTCAGCTGTTCATTATGTTGATGCAACAATGGTATGACACTCACATAGCAAGGGAATCCAACACTTAATACTGTGTAGTGTATTTAATAAGTAACTTAGTTGTTGTATAAATTAAGGGATGTTATAGATATTAAAGTCTTGGATCTGTATATGGTTATAACACGATAATATACCGTTTTAGTTATCGTTCACATCGGAAGATGTCCTGCTTTAAGTGTTCATCATATTAAGGGGGCTGTAAGGTAAAGTATTGGATATCCGAAATAAGAATCTATCTGAAACTATAAAGGAATTTAAATAATTTTGACGACCTGATTGGCGCAGTGGCTAAGCGATTGGACTGCTGCGCTAAGGGTTGCGGGTTCGATTCCCGCACGGGACAAAAATTTGTTCGAACCACAGATGTTTGTCTCGAGTCTGGGTGTTCGTGTATGTGATATTTCATGTTTGTGAAACGCACCCACGACACAGGAGAAAATCCTAGTGTGGCGCGACGTTTTTTAAACAATTTCAGATAGGGGCAGAGTGTAAATGAAACTGTAAATCGTCGATTGAATACCCATTTTTATATTCCTTTTACAAGTTATAGAAACAATATCATACGCGTAACATATATTGATATTGTTTCTATAATTTACATACAGTTTCATTTACACTCTGCCCCTATCAGAAATTATTTAAATTCCTTTATAGTTTATCCAATAGTTTACCTTTCAGCCCCCTTACCATGAACTCTTAAAGCAGGACACCTTCCGATGTGTACGCGAGACGCCGCTACGTGCAGTGTAATGCGGCGTCTCGCTTCCACAACGTAAATTGTCCTATAAGAGTACATACAATTATTGACGACCTGATTGGCGCAGTGGCTAAGGTTGCGGGTTCGATTCCCGCACGGGACAAAAATTTGTGCGATCCGCAGAAAGTTGTCCCGAGTCTGGGTGACGTGTATGTGATATTTTCATGGTTGTGAAACGCACCCACGATACAGGAGAAATTCCTAGTGTGGGGCGACGTTAAAAACAAAAACATGTTAAGGAAGCAGAACTCCGTAACATTCCTAGTACGGTCAGCATCATAAGTAGATTAACATATTACGAAACCTTTTGTCAAATAATGGAAAGAAACAAAAACCAATTCAATTTTTTGTTTCAAATAATAGGAGCGTCTTAAAATATTTAAGACTTTTTAGTGTGTAATTAGTTGTTCTTCAATTAATGGTATGTTTATAAAATTAAATGTTCAGCTACTTATGATGCTGACTGTACATAGCTTAGTTATTGTTTAGTTAGTATATAATTAGAACACTGACACAACTCAAACAACAGACAGGATATGCCCTAGTTTAGGTGTCAGGAGTTCAACTAATGTGCTCATACTTGACCTAAATATCACTACATAGTATAAAACAAAGTCGCTTTCTCTGTCCCTATATCCCTATGTATGCTTAAATCTTTAAAACTACGCAACGGATTTTGATGCGGTTTTTTTTAATAGATAGAGTGATCGAAAAGGAAGGTTTATATGTATATAACATCCATTAAATAGTGGAGAAATACTGTTATTTTTGAATGAAATAGCTATATATTTTATACCCGTGCGAAGCCGGAGCGGGCCGCTAGTTAATAATATAAATAAAACACTGTTTATGTTTACATATTGCTCTTCATGTATTTGTGTATTCCAAAGTAGGGTATAGAGGAGTTATACTTTACTTTTTCGGGATAAAAAGCCTATATGTTAATCCAGGGTGTCAGTTAACTCCATACCAAATCTTATCAAAATTGGTCCAGCCGTTTGAGCGTAAATAGGCAACAAACATACACACACTCACAAACTTGTGATCAACGAGTCTAATAAATGTCGTAAAACTCTGTCTTACATTTCAAGCATCTGATCCTATGCAATCCCAAAGCTCTTAAGATTTTCGCAAAGAGGCAATAAGGATTGCTTTTAAATATTATCTAATTCTTTTTTACAGATTGGGAACAACGTCGAAGCCTATATTTATTAACTTAATTAGAAAACCTCTCGATAGATTAGTGTCCTACTATTATTTCTTAAGAAATGGTGACAATTATAGACCGCATTTGGTGCGGAAGAAGCATGGTGATAAAATGGTAAATATGCAGGATTTGTTTTATTTTTTGTAATGTTACGTTATTTAACTGTAAACATTGTATTATGCAATGATACTAAATTATAAACATAACCCTTCCTTGGCAGTCGGGTAAAAGAGGTAGAAAGATACATCGTTATAGATTTTCTGTCTCATAATATACCTACGCAACATAAGATCTGCAAAAACGGCACATCATCAACCGGAAGACCACTGCTGGACAAAAGCCTTCCCCTTAGAACGCCACAATGAACGGCAACTTGCCATTTGCATCCACCGGATGCCCGCAACTCTGACGATATCGTCGGTCCACCTGGTGGGAGGCCTGCCAACGCTGCGTCTTCGTCGCGTCCGGTTCGTGGTCGCCACTCGTGAACCTTTCTTCCCCAGCGGTTATCGGTTCTTCGAGCGACATGGCCTGCATATTGCCTCTTCAACTTGCATATGCCTTGAGCTATGTCAGTGACTCTAATTCTTTGGCGAATTTCTGTATTCCGGATCCTGTCGCGCGAAGAAACTCCGAGCATAGCTCTCTCGATAGCTCGTTGACTAAATATTGTAATGTCACATTACCACATGACACGTGAAAGTAGCACAGCATGTGGTAATTATCGGGAGTAAAAAAGAAATGACCAGATTTCTGGTGTGCTAATTAGCCTTACTTTGACGTGCCACTTTTGGAGCGCGTATAACTGCCACTCGCATATTGTTGATTGTTGCTATTTTGGTGTATTATGAGTTATGACGTTATAACATAGTTATCGTTCGGCAGACATTTGACGAGTGTGTGGAGCGGGGTCAGCCGGATTGTGACCCCAACAACATGTGGCTACAAGTGCCCTTCTTCTGCGGCCACGCTGCCGAGTGCTGGTTTGTATATTTTGCAGTATATAAGTATATAAGAAAGTTACTTGGAGATGAGAAAAACACACGTTACACTATCGTGGGTGCGTTTGACAGCTGTGTTATATATCCATGAACCCATGGAAATATACACACAAAAATTCCAAATCGGTCCAGCCGTTTAGGAGTTGGTGGCAAACACACGTACAGAATTAGATATGTTAAGATAATATATAAAATGCTTCAACCCTTAGAGTAGGGAAAAACATCTGCTGGTCACACATACATCACGTCAGGCTCCAAACCCGCAACTTGTAGCGCAATAATCCAACCACTTAGCCACTGCGCGATGCGTCACTCAAAATATATCCTAATATTTCAAAACATCAACAACAAGTGTCAGTCTCGCTGTCAGTGTCAGTCACTTGTAACGTTTTTGCACACAAACTGCAGTTACGATTTTCATAAAATGCAGGAAAGTTATAACTCAAGGATAGAGGTCAGCTACTTTTTTTGAAGAACGTATTAGGTACGGCGAACCTGCTAAGGGAGCTGAGAAAATAATTTCTGAGAATTTTGAATGAAAAAGGTTTCTATAAGAATTGATTATATCTATACCTATCTTATTTTTGGTAACAAGTAATAAACCTAAACTTATCTGCTTTAAGACTGGCTTAGTTATGTTTAAATAAGGTGCGCATGCGCATATATTTGTCCTAATCTTAGTCTTCTCACAGCTTATAATAATACGTATTTATAGTGTTAAGATTATTTTCTGAGTCAGAATACGAATATAGCGTTGATAAGATATTGTTACACTTCTTTGTAGTACCTAGGTACTTAAGTTTTATTTCAATGTCATACTTTCTAAGTATCATGACGAAAGACTCAGCGTTGGCAGGCCTCCCACCAGGTGGACCGATGACATCGTCAGAGTTTCTGCAACCGGTGGATGCAAATGGCAAGTTGTCGTTCATTGTGGCGTTCTAAGGGGGAGGCCTTTGTTCAACAGTGGACGTCTTCCGGCTGATGATGATGAAGAACTAACTTTTAAACTATCGCGTTGCATCATCACTACATAGTATAAAACAAAGTCGCTTTCTCTGTCCCTATATCCCTATGTATGCTTAAATCTTTAAAACTACGCAACGGATTTTGATGCGGTTTTTTTAATAGATAGAGTGATTAAAGAGGAAGGTTTATATGTATAATAACATCCATTAAATAGTGGAGAAATACTTATAATATATATTTTATACCCGTGCGAAGCCGGAGCGGGCCGCTAGTGATGATAATTAAACTACAACACGGGAATTAACGCGAACATAAGTTTTTTAATTTTAGCTTGACGTTTCGACCGTTGTCGTTTGGCCGTGGTCACACGCAGACTGAGACTGCTGTGTCATGTCCCCGTATTAACACTGTAGTTGATTTTTTCATCAAGCTCAAATTAAAAACTTATGTTCGCTTTAATTCCCGTGTTGTAGTTTGATGATGATGACGAAGAACTTTCTATCCGCCGATCTCAGAGACATTTAATGATTACTTAAACTATCACTAAGTAAAGGTTTCCTTTGTGAAATCTTTACTTAGCGACAATTTAAGTAATCATTAACGTCTCCGAGTGCGGCGGTAAGTGTTTCAAAGACGCCACTTATCACCAAGTAAAACGTTGTGATTAGATTAAGGTGCGTCACCGCTTGTAATATCTCAACGAACATTCCTCCGTGACCGTAACACAGGGGCGTGTCTGGTCCATGCCAAACTCCCGAAGAAACGGTGTTACGGCGAATTGTTACAGACAAATGTTACAGGGGTGGATGCACCATAAAGCGACGTAAGTAGGTCTAATGTCGCCGACCCGTAAGCAAAAGTGACCAATGCTCGTTCCTATATAAAAACAGGTTTTATCCCGAAAAAATGTAGCGAGTAACAACACGGGGCGCAGCTAGTTGGTAATATAATTTTAACATAACATCACGCCTGTATTCCCCAAAGGGGTAGGCAGAGGTGAACATATAGTACACCCACATTTCGCCAGTTATGTTGTAAGTCCCAATGTAATAGGGGGCGAGCCTATTGCCATCAACCGGGCACAAATCCAGACTGTGCTGCTACTGAGAATTTCCTAATGGAAAACTCAGTAACACTTTGCCCGACCCGGGATTTGAACCCAGGACCTCTTGCTCAGCAGTCGTAATATAATTTTATTTAGGTATACCAACTTTATCAACCTATTTATAATATTTCAGTATTAGTACCTATTAGTAGTGATTTGCCTAACGCTTATTAAAAAAGTATTTGATTATATTTATCGTTTGTTAATGCGCGAATCGGTCGAGGTCTGTCCCTGTGTTATGATAAACATTCATTGATAAGTGCAAACATTGTAATAATTTCGTGGGGACCAGTTGTTCGTAGGTAGGTAGGTACTGTGTTTTTTCGTCCACCGTCCACGAAAATGGTTGCTGAGAAAATACAAGTCTATACCTATAAGATATACTTTCCGAAGTTTTGGTTAAATTGATTAAAAGCGTTTAATGTTCTTATTGAGTAAGCATAATTAAGATTCTGTGTTTTTATGTAAAATAAATTTAGTAAGGTACAGTCAGCATCATAAGTAGCCGAATATTTAATTTTATAAACATACCATTAGTTGAAGAACAACTAATTACACACTAAAAAGTCTTAAATATTTTAAGACGCTCCTATTATTTGAAACAAAAAATTGAATTGATTTTTGTTTCTTTCCATTATTTGACATAAGGTTTCGTAATATGTTAATCTACTTATGATGCTGACCGTACTTGAAAACGCAAGAAATACATTTACTTGAGTAGGTACTCGAAAACGCAAGAAATACATTACCTTCCGTACCTTAATAGATACATATTTAACATGACGTATCATCATCATCAGCCGGAAGACGCCGACTGTTGAACAAAGGCCCTTAGAACACCACAATGAACGACAACTTGCCCCTTGCATCCACCGGTTGCCCGCAACTCTGACTCGTCGGTCTAACTAAACTCTCGGTTCGGTCAAACACAAACACGATAGTAATTATTCTGCTATTCGGGGCGGAGACGAATTCAACAAATCAGAGATCAATAATATCGTTCCAGCAGTTCTCGAGTTATAAGTATTCTAACAAACTCGACTTTGTTTTATATATAGAAAGATAGATAACAAACTCATTAACACCAGTTATTTATTGTTCTAGGAAACCCGGCAGCCAGTGGGCGTTAGAGCAAGCAAAACACAACTTAGTCACCCACTACCTACTAGTAGGGGTCACAGAACAGATGCTGGACTTCATCACGGTCCTAGAAGCGACACTCCCTCGCTTCTTCAGAGGGGCCACAGAATACTACCTCAACAGCAACAAGTCGCATCTACGACAAACTAGCTCCAAAATAGAACCCAACCTACACACCATAGATAAAATCCAGCAATCCATAGTCTGGAAAATGGAGAATGAACTTTACGAGTTCGCGTTAGAATATTTTAACTTCGTCAAACGAAAATTACTAGCGAAAGAAGCGAATAACGTCGCACAAATTTATTTCTACGAGAAAATTCGGCCTAAGTGACTCTTTCTCAAACCTATGTACGTAGCCGTCCATAGAGTTTGGACCCAATACGCTATGTACCTCTATGGTATACAATTTATAGCGTTTATTTTTAACCCGTTAATCTGCCGCAGAGATTTATCGAACTTGACTATATTTTGTTTAATAATATTTTTTGTTATCAAGTTATTTAGTGAATAAGTATCAAAACTCTGCTACTGAAATATCATTCCACGTGTTATTGTGAAGACAGATGTGACAGGGATGGTTAAATCCAGGGGAATTAGGTTACGATGGTTTTAAGAGTGTGGTTACATGCTTCAGATACAGCCAATCTTGGGTCATTTTAATGCCTTTGTGGTTTTCACGTGACCCTAAGGTCTAGCGCATACAAGAACGTCAAAAAGTCAATAGGAATGTATGTAGATGCGCCCTCTACCTCAGAACACAGAACTAACTAGATCCTGTGAACGCGCACAATATTGAAACAGCACCAACTATTCCAAAATGGAGTAGTTGCCTAATTGGATGATTTGACATTTAGTTCACATGGATCGCGCGCCTCGTTGGAACGTTTTACTCGCCCTGCGTAATGCTAATGTGCAAAACTGCAGTCCGAATAATATAAAAACATGTTAGGATTACATTTGTGTTTACAGTGCGCGGCAATGAAAAATGGGTAAACGCGGGGCCTGTGGCGCGTACTATCAACTCTAGTTGATATGGAAATTTATGTAATGTCGCATGCTATCAACTTTAGTTGATATGGGAATTTATGTAATGTCGCATGCTATTAACTTTAGTTGATATGGGAATTTATGTAATGTCGCATGCTATCAACTTTAGTTGATATGGGAATTTATGTAGTGACGCATGCTATCAACTCTAGTTGATATGGGAATTTATGTAGTGTCGCATGCCATCAACTCTAGTTGATATGGGAATTTATGTAGTGTCGTATGCTATCAACTTTAGTTGATATGGGAATTTATGTAGTGTCGCTTGCTATCAACTTTAGTTGATATGGGAATTTATGTAGTGACGCATGCTATCAACTCTAGTTGATATGGGAATTTATGTAATGTCGCATGCTATCAACTTTAGTTGATATGGGAATTTATGTAATGTCGCATGCTATCAACTTTAGTTGATATGGGAATTTATGTAATGTCGCATGCTATCAACTTTAGTTGATATGGGAATTTATGTAATGTCGCATGCTATCAACTCTAGTTGATATGGGAATTTATGTAGTTAGTTGTGTAAATTGTTGTTTGATTAAAAGTTCTATGTATGCGCTAGACCATAATAGGCCAACTTAATCGATATTACTAGAATTTTTATTAGTTATTTTACTAGGTATGGGTAAGCAGAGAATTTAAATAGAGTTTCTAATTGTTATATGGATATGCAATAGTAGAAAGCTTATAGAAATTTCTAGGTCAAGATTTTTTGAAGAAGTTACTGTTTTGGTAGTTTTTTTTCAAATGTCTGCTTACTCAAAAATATCACGCATATACGACTACAATGATTACATGACTTTTGGTGTCATTTTAGCATGTTGCCCATGTTAAGCTTGGATCTAAATTGATAAAGGAAACTTGAAAAATGATGGACACGAGCGGGACTTGAACCCTTTCTCTTATAAGGGAACTTGAAATTTTGTGGGTGCAAGCAGCGACACGATAGCTCAGTTTGTTAGAGCTGCGCCACGGTACGGCGAAGGGCGCGCGTTCAAGTCCTGCTCGTGTCCATGATTTTTCATATTTCCTTTATCAATTTAAAATGATAATTTCAAGCTATCCCCGAAATCGGCCATGCTCTAGATAAAAGGAAATATATAATTAGGTACTTAATTGTAGGCCTTTATTAGATAACGAAATTTAGCCATTAGAATTAGTAGGTATTAATACTTAATAGACAAATTAGACTATGGTTCCTTCATTATTCGAATTTTCGTCAATTTTAATTATATTGCTCACATCAATGTATGATTTGAAAAGAAGTGCTTAAAAACGGATTATCGCAATTTTAGTTACAATTTTGTCTTTTAAAACGGATTAAAATTACCTACAGCTAGCAAAAAGATAATTACATTTTTTGTCTAAGGAAAATAATGTGGTTATATTTTTAATATGTTGATTTTACAATTCGATAACTTTTAATTGCAATAATAAAAGACACACGTTTGTTTCTTAATTATAAGGTTGTCAATAATTTTTGTATAGAAATTATGGTATTGAAAATATTTTTATGAATGTTGCTAACTTTCACAATTTTTATACAGATCGTAAACGCCATTAATGTTTTCTAATACTTTTTTACAGATTACTGTTTATATTTTTTGAAAAATAGTTTTTATAATTTTAGCGCAATTTAGTTAGACACAGGAAGCCATAAAGATTAATTTATTCTCCGAACAAACCAACAGGAAACAAGTATCAATAATATTTTTTTCGTTATAAATTGTCTATATTGCCACTTTTTCTTTAAGCAATTTTATAAAAAAAAATGCTTTTGGATAGGGTATAATTTTTTTTTTAATCCTGCACCACACAATTTTAAGAGTGACAGACAAGCAAAAAAATCCGTTTGGAAACTTATAATTGTTTTGCTCACTGTACATTGCTATAAAAACAACTAAAAAATAATCGTTGTTTAACAATTTACAATACTTTGGACTCAATTATCGCAGTTTTTTTTTACAATTTCTCATTCTAATATTTGCAGATTGCCAGTTTTAATTATATAATTTTCCTAATTAATTAACCGGTGCTAGCAAATAAGCCCTCAAATATTCTAATACTATATATCATTGTGATATTTTAAGTCCATCCGACGGCTGTTGATGCTATTTTTCAATGCTGTTTAGTATGCGTGTTGTTTATTTATTGCGTGTTCAATGAATGTTGCCGATTTTTTCCGCCAGATGGCACAGCTTAATCTTGGACCAATATTTGTAAGATGATGTAAATTAGGAAAGGTTTTTACGATCCGTTTAGTGCCAGTCAATGTTTAACCCTTTCCCAGTCCGATAAGCCGTATATGGTACATTTCGATTGTTTACCTATTGTGTCTGCTACGCGGACAGTTGAAGTGTTAAACAAGACGTCCGTGTTTTTCTTGTTATTGGGTTTTGAGGTCCAAACATTTTTTTTCTTAGTTGATGCTAAGTACATCTTAAACCTGCGATTAAACAGTAGGTAATTTAATAAAACACAAAAAATAATTGAGGGTTGCGATTCAGTAGTTTAAAACACCGCCTGTGCCATCTATTCCGAATAAATGTCATCTTGTTGCGAACTCGTAAGTAATGTATCGCAAAAATTGCAATAGAAATATGGATATTTTACATTATAGTGAAAACTTTAATTTAATCATATTTACAGGCAGCTTAAATTTTTTATACCTTGCACATAATTTGTCGCTAATCAGTTTATGCTGTATCTAAAACATACTCTTCGAGGCGTGACTAACCATTCAGCGCACTAACCGAAGCGCACCAATAATATAGCATACCTTATATGTTTCTTTGCCTAAGTTATAAACGGTGATAATACCTGTTTTAACTTAAACCTGTTTTAAGTATATTTATTGACATCTCTATTCTCTAACATGCAAATGACAGTGACAGGTATAATTTAATCCATGGTTTAAAAAGTTTTTGTTAATTAGGGCTAGAGTTCTTTAAACCAGTCCATTTCGTAGTAGATTTTTTGTCTAGGTTATAATCATTATCTGTCCTAAAATACGTTTTTAATATTGGTTGTGTACTTTAAATCTTAGTTTATGTGTATCATAATGTTTCGTTTATATCATTTTTATTTGACTTAGGGCCGATTTTTTAATCAGATAATTTGTATTCGGAGGATAAAATTGTCATTTTGACAGTAAATGTATAAATATGTCAATACGTCAAATTTGTATCAACTGATAAAAACTATTTGACGATTGAAAAATCGGCCCTTAATTGGTTGTTTGTTTATTTATTATTTCATGATCTTAGTAACCCTGTGAGACCTCGTAATATTTGTATTAACTATTAACGACTCCGAAACAAAATGGACTTCATTTTATAAGATACCTAAATTCATGTTTAATTTCTATTCAATCTACCAAATGATTTTCATCTTTTTATCGTATGGTTGATGAACAACCTGGTGTCAGAGTTTAAACCGCCTGTAGACCTCTGACATGGCTTTACACACCGTTGAAAAATATCTCAGGTGTGCCGGTTTTGGTGAATGAGTGAATAGTTCGAAAAGACGTTAGTGCGTGCCGAAGTTTACACTTGCGACCTTTAGTTTGGCAGTCCAACAGTCATACCACTCGGCTATCACTTCTGTTATCAATTTCATTAGGTGATAACTTGAAAACTTGTTTTAAATACAGAAGCAGTACTTTACTAAAATATCTAACTGTATTTAAGTCTTAAGTAGAAATGTGCATGTCATAAGGTTGCTTTGCTGTTTAAATACATCAACTTTCTACATTTGAGTTATTACAAATCAATAATTATACCGCCATTAGCAAAGCATCTGAGACATTGACCGTAATTTGAGGTCGCACGTTGTAGTACTAAATACATTTACATACACGTTCGTAGAAGACTTGGGGGTTTATTTAGAATATATACTTTGTAATTTAAATGTAAAATTTTGGTATTTTTTGTATATCAGAAGTACTAAATTGAGGTTTTATAATTGCACGTATCAGCCCCTTTACTGACATTACAATGAGTTTAACAATCTTGCAAACTGCCCCTTTACCATGAACTCTTAAAGCAGTGTGTAATGCTCACCATAAACTGTCAAAATCAGCGCCAAGTAACGAAAACTAAGGAAGCAAAAAAAAATATAAATATTTTTTGGCGTGATTGGCGTGGCGTAAAAGTCTCAGTACATACAATTAGTAAATAGCTGTAAAATTATCGTGCTCTAATTTATAATTTTTTTGAATTTTACCAATATTATAACACGAAAAATAACATAAAACCTACATATAAGTACTGTATTAAAGTACATAAATGTATTTTTTTTTCTTGGTTTTGGCAATTAATGTAAAATATTATTACGATATCTAGGACTTTGACGTCACGTTATATTTGACAGTTAGCGTTGCGTTTAAACTACTTTGAAATTCCCTCTCATTTGTTTCATTTCTCATTAATTATTTTCTTAATCAAAATCATCATAATTCTTAAGCAAAAGATATTATTTAAAAAATAAATATTCCATGCATATTCCCTATTGATTTAGCAAATCGGTGACCACACAGATGCCTATATCCATACAAAATCTATCGAGGAATAGCGTATTGACAATTCAAAAAAAGCATGTCAATTGATTGGTGGTGTCAAATACCCAATTGTTAAACATTGACAAGTTTTATAGAGGGATATAATCTACCTACGTTCGTTTTTTAAATCTTGAAGATGAAGTCCATTTTACCGATTAAATTCCGATTTTTAACCTCCGACGCAAAAAAAGAATGTTATAAGTTTGATGTGTCTGTCTGTGGCATCGTACCTCTGAAACGAATGGTCCGATTATGATTCGGTTTTCTTTGAAAGCTGACACGATCGAGTTGGTTCTTTGCTACAATTTAAGTTGTAGGGGGTTACTTAAAATTTTTATTTTTTTATCTTTACCCTTTTTGTAAAAGGTATTTGAATCATTTCGCTTATTAAAGTATTTTAATGAAGACGTAGTCAAATTAGACAATTATAGAATGTATACTCATGTAGTATAATAATAGTTATTGTATATAGAAATATGCATTTATTTAGTGTAAGTAAACAAGTTCTTCCAATCGTATTTTATAGTTAGCTAATCTTGCGATGTACATAATCTTCTATTACGATATTTATATGTATATGTGTAGTTATCGATGATGTATAAGTAACATAATGTATATGTTTATGTAACGTATAACAGAAAGGGTATAAATGTATATGGAATTACAGATCAAAATAATTTACTTAAAAAAAATGGTATGTTATGTTTACTGAATTCCAATACGGTGACTCTTTTTTATGATTTGAATTCAAATTCAAATTCAAAAAATGGTATCCAATGTTTACATTGGATACCATTTTAGATTAAATTAGATTTTTGACTTAAATCGATTTAAATGTATTATACTTACTATTATTTCAACATTTTTAAGTAGAACACGAAAAGCAATAGTTCATATCAAGTCGATAGGTTTTAAATTTAAAACAAACTGACCGTTGTACATCGAATATATTACACAACTACCCGCAAATAAGTATATTTGTAAAGTTATCTTTTTGTTTAAAATTACTACTTAAGACTGCCCCGTTAATTGGTCTAGTGGTCGATAACGTGACTGCTGAGCATGAGGTCCTGGGTTTGAATCCCTGGCTAAGTGTTATTGGGCTTTTCTATTAGGTAATTTTCAGCAGCACGAAGCCAGGATTTGCGCCCGGTTGATGGCAATAGATTCGCCCCTTATTAAATTGCCCTTCAACCTTACTGGCGAAATGGGTTCGGTACACTCTTGCCTATCCCTTCGGAGAATACAGGCGTGATGTTATGTTATACCTATTTAAATGTTTGGTTGTATGTTAATTATGCAATGATAATTACAATCGAAATTTAATTTTTCGTTTCAGTTTACATTTATTTGTATGCAATTTCTATTTGCGATTTCAAATGCCTGTGGCCACACTGGTGCATACAATAAGAGTTTGTAACCGCAATTATTATTATTAATTTTTACTTATTAGGTCATTTTAATTTCAGATTATGTATGTATGTAAATTTTCGTAGAATTTTTGATATAACAATGTTCCATATAAATTATTATTATTGGTGAAGGTACTAGGTAGGTAGCTAATGAAGGTACATTAATTAGAAAACCTCCAAGTTAAATATATATTATGTTCAGAAAGTTGAAAGATTTGTAAATATTAATAATAAAATTCGTTACTCCATAATTGAGCCATTTAGTAAATTTGTTCCACGGACCGTAAGTGATCATTATCGGGATGTAAAAATGTGTTACCTATAATACACAGGACCTATGTTATCATGATTTTTTGTGCAAAACTTTACACTAACGTTTCAGAGATCGGTACTGTAGGCATGATATGATTTATATACGCTTGCAATTAACACGGCTATATAATAAATAATATATATTTCCGTTAAATATTATTTGAATTGATAGACCGTGTACCTATATTGTGCATTAGTTCACTTACAAGCATAATTCCTTCAAGAACACTTATTCGGCCTTCAAACCCGAATTTTCGCAAATTAAAGCCGAATTTTAAAAAGCCTTAGCCGAATTTTTAAAAATGCCGAAGCCGAAATTTTAAAAGCCAAAGCCGAATTATAAATAGCTGAAGCCGAAAAAGCTTTTAAAAATACAGGATACCGTATTATAATATTTACTGAACTAAGGGTACCTAATATTGTGAACCGTAAAATGAGACATATCAAGACAAAAATAAAAGAAAACTTGAAATTTACCCAAGACAGCTTACCAATTAAATTGATTATTACAACCGTTTATCCGGCCTAAACTACTTATTACTAAAGCCCTGTAGAACTTAAAAGGCCTCATTTTACGTTACCGATAATGAACAGGTACGGTCGCCCACAACTGTTCTTTACATTATTAATTTGTAAGTAATTAGGCGAAAAGGGTGAATCGATGCTAATGCTAACTGTACCCATTACCAGTATATTACCACCCATTGTACTTAAATGTGCATAAAAAACTATTACACGTACAATATACTTTGACGTATCGTTTTGTAAAGACAATTTTGATTGAAAAAGCATGTCCATAAATACAGCTGTTTTAATTACTAGTGTATTTTAAATAGGTAATAGGTACAGAATGGAGGAAGGAAAGGGAGGCCGTTGTCCTGCAGTGGGGCGACCATGGCTGAAATAATAATAATAATAGGTACAGATATTTAAATGCTACTACAGCCTATACTACTAACAAATATTGTCCCCGATCAATATTGCTGAAACTAATACTGTCTGATAAAATGTAGATGTATACAGGACCACATATCTGTCTTCCTACTTGATTCAATACAGGCGTGATAATTATGTATCATAGATCAAACATACCTTCTTTCCATTTGACATTCGCTAATGTTACCTAGCGTCAGAATTATTTGTGCTATCCACACTTACCGGCGCTGTTAGGTACTTACTTTAAATAATAAATGTTATTTTTTAAATTATTGTCAATGAAATATACTAAGAGTTATTATATAGATTGATATATATACACATTGACAGACATATTATTATGATTTGTGATGTGATAGTAAATAATAACGATTCGTTCTTGTCATAGTAAATATCTTTCTATTTGTCATTGGTTATAAACGATATATTTTGTTTCTATTAAAGACTTAAAATAATTGTCTACTTAACGTACAAAGCTGTACTTAATTTGAAAAACAAACACACAATTGTAGATCCTACTTACCTAATTTTAAGGTTGATATTTATATAATTTATAAAAAATGTGATTATAGAATCTGTTATTTTTAATTTCATACTGTTCCGAATCTCTGCACACTAGTTTATTGTGCAAAGGTGTTTAAAACGAAATAAATAATTTTTTATAAAAAAATGTTATCTTTTTATTATGTTACTAAATAATTACCTAATTACCTGTATTAATTATTTCGTGTCGACAGATCTATAACTTAATGAATTAAGTAGATACCTATGTAGTTAAATTGACTTCAACAAAACAATTTTCTTTTTAGACGGTATTCAGAAATTGTATGAAAAAAACAAATTTAACAAAGCCAAGGGCGTATTGTGTCAACAGAAGAAGTCCAAGGGAACTCTGTCCGGTGAACGATAGCCGTCGATGAATCATTCAAAATAACAATTTAATTATGTAATTACACCCCAGTACAAACTTGGTATGACTGTATCGAATATTTACCGATCGAAACCAGTAATTGGTACATAGTTTTCATAGAATTCTCAAGTTTTGGACGTGACAATTACGGTAAATGTAACGGTTGTGAATAAAATATGCTTGCCTTGACGCTGTCGCACTGAAAAATTATCATGACCCTAATCGAAACCATTTCTAAGTCAGCAAATATTGCCATCAGTCACTTGCAAGAGCAAGACTTGCATTTTACTGTAATTACTCCGTTTCATTGAGCGGGACACAGTTTAAATATTCATTCGATTGCTTGTCCCCCTTCGGAGCTTGCTTTACGAAGTGTTGGAGCGAGACGGATAGAGTTTTACTCGCTGCGATGCCATGGAGAGGTGTTACTTTCAGTCGTGTGTGAGAGCTGCGACGAAGCGGTTGGCCCGCGATGCCAATAAGATTCAAACCGCTCGCAGAAATGCTATCACGAAGGCACAACTTCCGAATAACTCAAGCGAAGTCGATCAGTTAAAAGTTTTGTATAATGATATAATTTTCAATTTAAACAGTTTTATCTTTAGTTTCATTTTGAAGTTCGTCCACGAAGGTCACGTCCTTCAATCGATAAACTATTAATTGCCGCGTGTGATTGCCCGTGGCCGGTAGACAACGGAACTACACGCGTGTTTTGGATGTATATACTATTTGTAAAGTGCCAATTAAAAACATTAGTCATATTTTTTTATTGCGGGCCCTGTGTCAGAAACTTAGTTGGTGAAAAGACTTTGAATTTAATTCGCATCTTCATGGAATATGGGCATCTGTTTAGACACTGGTAAGCATTTTTAATCTTACGTAGAATCTATAAATAATACTTAATTAAAACGAAAACAATAATTACTATGAACACGAGCCCCACGTTGTGCGCCATTAACAGCATTCAATTCATTATTATTTACTGATTGTGAGATATATAGTCATACACGACGTAAAAAAGGAAACCATTTCAATTATCTTTATGTACTCACACATGGGTGTGTATAAAACGTAGCGCGCCATTATTTGTTGTAGCTTGTTTATCAAAACAACAAAGTGTATGGCCCCACGTTCGGGCGCCATGGTAAACAATGATGACGAATAACATGAGTTTGTATGTGTGTTATATGAATTGTGTGTGATATAATAAGCTTTTATTATTCTAGCTTTATTTACCTATAATTAACAAATGGAAAAAATGATATATCATAAAACAAAATATTAAGTGCCTAATTTTACACAAACATTAGATCAACATTAAAAAAAAAAATTAACCTTCAAAAAGTTCTATCATTATATTATTATTGCACCACTATTGTTACTTCTTAGATATTTAATTAATCTTGTGTTTAAATGCAGTACTGCGAGCAAATATTTTGTTGTTATCAAAATTATACAAGAAATTCAATTAATCCAAAATTAGGCCCGTAATTTTATGGCTAGAAATAATTCATTTGTAATGTATTTTTCAAAAACTCCACATCTAGATACTTACTTTTTGGCTAAAGTTATAAATAAGTTACTGCTTTAAGAGCGACTGCTGAGCATGAGGTCCTGGGTTCAAATACCGGGTCTGACAAAGTGTTATTGGACACTTTCATTAGGTATTTCTCAGTAGCAGCACGGGGTCTGGATTTGTGCCCGGTTGATGGCAATAGGATCGCTAGTCCCTACCCATTACATTGGGACCTATAACATAACTAGGAAAATGAGGATACACTTCACACCTCTGACGAAAACAAACATTTTGGGTTCTTAAAGATTTCGTCGTTTGGTTCACAACTCCACACTAAGATTACCTGGACTGGGTCTTCTTCAAAGTAATTTACTATAGCGCACCAATATAAATGGTTTTGGAGTCAGTCGCCTCGAGTGAAGGCAGTTGTCATTAATCTGGGCTAAGTTATCGTTCATAAACCGCCTACCAGCGGTACCTTGCAAACTGATAAAATATTATGTACGAAAACAAATAGTTGCTGAATAAGATTTCGCAAACACTATAAAAGCGAACCTCCGGCCAGATGTACCGATGACTTGAGGAGGGTAGCTGGTAGTGGTGGATTGCGAAAGTGGGAGAGCGGGCCTTGTGGCGTATCCTTTGGGAGGCCTACGTCCAGCAGTGGACTGCAATAGGCTGAATATGATGATGATAAAAGCAAAGTTATTTAACTATTTGGCCACTCGCCGTCGCTTTTGCCTGAGTTTACGGAATATTTGGCATCTAATGAATGGTATTCCTAATCTGCCTCTGCCTGCCTCGTTGGTCTAGTTGTCGCTAAGCGCGACTGCTCAGCATGAGGTCTTAGGTTCAAATCCCGGGTCGGGCAATGTGTTATTAGTATTTTACATTAGGTGATTCTCAGGTAAATGGCAATATGCTCGCCCCCTATTACATTGCAACCTATAATATAACTGGCTAAATGTGGGTGAACTACTGTATGTACGCCTCTGGCCCTCTGCCTACACCTACACCAACACCAGAGATACTGACGTGATGGTTTGTATTCCTATCTTCTAACGGATATAAATGAATACAGATTTATTTATTTATTATTTATTTATCTACTAATATTAGTTATTTGATATTTTAGAGTTTAGGGGGTTGACTGCCTACCCACAAACGCTACTGACAAAAAACCGCATCCAAATCGGTTCACCCGTTTCAGAGCTACGGTGCCACAGAAAGACAGACAGACACACATAGCGGTCAAACTTATAGCACCCCTCTTTTTCCGTCGGGGGTTAAAAATGAATGCCATTGCAAAGCAAACAGCCAGTCTGTCAAAAAAAACTGTTAAAGTAGCTCCCATAGAATTTTAAATAGACATGAAATAATACAGCCGTAAAGTTTTATAGCCTAAATTACCTATGTGAACTCCAATATTCCCGTAAATGTGCCAGCTATATACTAAATCTAATATAACTAGAACTTCAATCGGATATCGAGATTAAAAAAAATACATATTGTGCTAAATGGTTTTACACATAAAATAGGTACGTATTAACACTCAGTGCAATGAATTAATCTAAAACCTTAATAAATCTGAAACAATAGGCATAATAATGTAGCATCTAACTACAACCCTCAACTATGTTGAATTTTACTTTCTTCTATCAGCTTAGTGTTTGAGGTTTGAGGGTAGTTCTAACGTATTCCCGATGTCCAGAACAAAAGAATGAGCTGGAGACGCCTGGGGAGCGGAGTCGAGGAGAGAGCGCATGGGCGGGGCGCGCCACGCCGTCCGCCGCCGCCTTCCCCATGCAGAACTCCAGCCACGTCAAGTTCGAGCCGCCCAACGTGCCTGTTATATTTATACTGGGTATGCATTATTCTCATTGTCTTTAGGAAATTAACATCAACATAATCAAATTTCCCTATCTGTTACAAGCACTTAAGAAAAAAAAATGCCGCACACTAAGTTTCCTCATCATCATCTATCATAAACACATCCAAAAGTCAGGACAATTATCAGCACACATATTTCAGCGTATCGAATTTAACCCGTAGCGCAGCTGTTCAATCTCACATTGCGACAAGCAAGATTAAACTGTACCGATTTGTTATTTTGGTCGGCAAATGGTAATAAGCACTTCCTATGAGGTTTCGGACTTATATCTACCTACTCTCGTCGCAATGTGTGTGCTTTGTCATAAATATAATATGATGTTTATCTGTGGCCATATTACGTCGTTCAAAGAAGTCGTTCGGGAATGTGGTACCTACGTAAGAGGCGATAAACTCGACCGGTCGTGACGACCTGATGTCTAGCAATATGCTCGCTACCTCTTGGGACATGAGACTTATTATAAGATGTAGAAACTCCTCATAAAGTGGAATACCTTTGCACTTCTGTCATCGAGGATTACAGGTTCACTTCTGTCATCCTACAGTAGTAGTGAGGAAAGCACAAATAATTCATCATCATCAGCCGGAAGACGCCACTGCTGGGCAAAGGCCTCCCCCTTAGAAGCATTAGCATCCACCGGATGCCCGCAGCTCTGACGATATCGACGGTCCACTTGGTGGGAGACCTGCAAACGCTGCGTCTAGTCAAATAATTATTAGGTACATATTACTCATATTGTCATCAGGTGGACCGGGCAGCGGCAAGGTGACCCACTGTGACAACCTGATGCAGGAGCGGCGCGGCGTGGTGCACATCAACATGACGGACCTGCTGCAGCAGTACGCCATCGGCAACGGTACTGCTGACCCCGGTCTGCACTGACACGTAGAATAGATAAGCTGGCACTGTAGATAGTTGCTATTGTTGACAGAGTCACACCATGATAACCAAGTACTTCAGAATTCCGAAAGAAAAGTGACATATTTAGCTCTTTCTAATTCACTTATAGACGAGTAAGTGCGAACCGATATGTATTGTGTTGCTTTTTAATGTTGTTTCTATGGTTATAATGTAAGGTAAATTGACAGAATCACCACAATAAGTAGACTAGTTGCACTGTAGATAGTAATACCTGCCATGCTGTGACGACAGGCATTTTTATTTTCCGAGAAAACCTATGAAAGCAGCCGGCCCCTAGGAGGATAGGGTCCGGGGAGTGTGGGATTTCTACCCCACTGAAACCACCCCGGTGGTCACCATCTGCGCTAATAAGTGACGCAACTTTACATCATCTATTAAACACATCCCTAGGGAGACTGTGAAGAGGTCTCCGTTGAGCACCGCTGTGCCGCCGTCTTTTCAACATGACAGATACTGTAACAGTTCTCACGATCCCGAAACGCGTTACGTAGACCAGACTAGCTGGCGCTATAGTTCTATAGTCATAGAAAGACTGGTCTTTCTATTTCTGTTACAAAGGCAACAAAAGAGCACCTACAAACCGACGATCTAGTTGTGCGGTTCGAAAATTTCGTTCATACTGGGAAAAACCGACAAGAAACTCCTTTAGATAGATCCAGCCTGTAGATAGTGATATTAGCTTATTTAAATCACTGTATTTTCTAACTGATAGAACCAAGTGCACTGCTGTTTTTTGTTCATCTAAGCATCTTCCCCATTCAGTTGATTTGATCTTGACCTTGACAACTACCATTTAATTTTCCGTAAGTTCGTTGTACTAGTGTATTTTTTTTTACTATTTACATTAAAACTAATAATATAGAATCTCATTTCATACTATTTTCTTCCACTACTCTTAAACTAACGTTATTTTCACACATATCTTCTTCAGCGTCCACTAATCATTTGTAAAATCGGTCAACCTTGATATTGAAAACTGTAACAACTGCTACCACAATATGAAACATAAGGTGAAATATAGTGAGCTAGTTAGCGAGTTCGTGACACTAAACATTTGTATATAAAAGCATATTGCAGTTTACCATACTATTAATTCACCGCACGGCCACGAACGTTAGGAAACACTGATGTAATTGTATGTTTAATTAACAGAAACAGTAGTACAACATATTGTTCGGTTAGCGGGAGGTAGAAGGTACCTATGGAATTTACAAATGGCGCTTTCGATTCAGCTTGTGAATCCTTGTGTTTGCCGATACGTTCAACTTAAATTCTTTCTAACAGACTATCTTCCGCCCGCGTCTTTGTCCGCGTGGATTACGAATGTTTTATAGCCTATAGCCTTCCTCGATAAAGGGGCTTTCTAACACTGAAATAATTTTTCAAATCGGACCAGTAGTTCCTGAGATTTGCGCGATTAAGTAAACAAACTCTTATACATTATAATATCCATCATCATCATCAGCCGGAAGACGTCCACTGTTGAACAAAGACCTCCCCTTAGAAAGGGGGGGGGGGGGTTTACCATAATATTATTATTATAGATTTAGTTTGTATACCCAAATTAAAACATGTGTGTATCTATACTAAAATGTTCATATTTAATTTAAATCGACCGACCAATGATATTTCAAAAAAGTACAGATATGTTACTAGCGCGCTACTTCCGATTTGACATAAGACTAGTGCAGTTCAGACTCAGAGTTCGGAACACTTTTCCCTTTCATTTTGTTAGCTGTCGTATCTATACTTTTGACATATCATTGCGACGGACTAATTGAACTCTTGTCGTCTACTTCAAGTTTTAAAACACTTGGCTTCAGCTGAAGAAGAAATATTTGATTCAATCCAATATTTTCCGAACGATTTTCCGAACTTCATATCAGACTATCAAACATTCTATTTAAACTTAGGTAGTTAGGTCAGACTTATAGCAGGCAATGAATAGTGTAGGTAATATCGTAAATATGTCGTGAAGTACGAAGAGGATTAACTGAAATTTTATGTAAATTACATGCATTATGCTTTTTTATGGTAGAATGGAAACTTAATGTGACTTTGCAATTAAGCAATTGCAAAGTCACAAGCTGACTTTGCAATTGCTTAATTGCAAAGTCAGCTTGTGAATAAGCGTGCGCGTCACACACACCTTAAAGAATTTAAACATGAATAAATTTTAAAGTACATATATAAACAATGTGTAATAAAAATTGTGTTGAAACTTTGCAATGAAGGATGATTAAAGGCAATAAGAATATAATTCCTTTCCATCCACAGGAAAGCAAGTCGTAATAGACAAAGAGCACGGTGTAGATCTGATGATAAACAATAGGGTAGCGTAGGCAAAGTGTGTGTTTTAGACTATCTCGTACATTAGAAATACTTTAATAATTTTGCCTACTTAATTAAAAAGGGCACAACTAACATTTTTCTCGAAATTGAGTTATATACCATTATACATATTCGGAATCAGGAAAAAAGGCCTACCTGCCTGATTTTTTGTGTATTTTTAGTAACAAAATAAATAGAGATAACATATGCTTAAAGGGTACAGCTGTACCTTTTCACAAACAAAAAATATTTTAAACTCTATTTTCTCAATATTTACAAAATGTTAGTTGTGCCCTTTTTAATAAAGACTGCAGAATTAATTACCCTAACTAAAGTTCTTTTTTTATAAAACGTCGCCCCACACTAGGAATTTCTCCTGACTCGTGGGTGCGTTTTACAAAAATTAAATATCACTTACACAAACACCCAGACTCGCGACAAACATCGGTTCGCAAAATTGTTAGTCCCGTGTGGGATCCCGCAACCCTTAGCACAGCAGTCTAATCGCTTAGCCACTGCGCCAATCAGGTCTTTATTTAATCGCCTGTACCTACCTAATTTAAAAGTCTAGGTAAACGGTTTGCCAACAAACTCTAACAAGGCTGTGAGCTTACAAAATACAAGGTCAATAACATCGTTAACTAAGACTCAAAGAGCTTCCTAGTAACTAAGAAGGTAATTCTTTAAGGGATTCATGTGCGTACTATACATTAGTTATCAGTTGCCAAAAACGGTGAAGGAAAACATCGTGAGGAAACCGGCACACCTGAGATTTTTCAACGGTGTGTAAAACCATGTCAGAGGCCTACAGGCGGTTTAAACTCTGACACCAGGTTGTTCATCAACCATACGATAAGAAGAAGGGATTTTAGTCAATAGGGTAGTTGACAACGTGTACTTAAAAAATCGAAAATACTACTTCTCTAAAAAATGCTTTATTTTAGGCCTAAAAGAAAGTAGAACCTTCTCCTTTTTTTGAAGTCGGTTAAAAACCAAATGCATGAAAACACCAGCAAAAGATTTCTGATATAGTCTCCCCTCAGATTGAACACTGACTCGTGACTTTCTTTCACGTGTCTGACGGTTTGAGTATTTCATGCGGCCTACCCAAATGTCCTTCAGATGGTACGAGACGGGGCGTCTGTAAGGACAGGTCGACTCAAACTCACCGTGGTTCTTTTCTAAAAAGACCTCTTTTCAGACCACCTACACTATTCTCACATAAATTATTGAACTTGTCTGGACTTTAAAAGAGACCTTGACCCCTGAGTTTGTTTCAGTGTTTCTTCTCAGAGGTAGTCAGTTAGGAAATGCCGACACCATCATTCTAACTACTTTATAAAAAAATGACGTGTAAAATTGTTTTTTTAAAACCTATTTGCTGAAATAAAATCATTTATCATTTATCAAGGCTAACCAATGTTCCTACCACCAGACATGCAAGACTTCGGGACCCTCTCCAGCAAGACGGTGACGGAGGTCCTCATGCTGGAGATGAAGATGGCGCCCACGGCGAAGACGTACCTCGTGTCCGGCTACCCGCGCTCCATGAGAGACGTCGCTGAATACTCCGATAAGGTAAGCAGGGACATACATAGGTGTATGTACGTAGGATAGATCATATTTTAAGTTTTAATAATGATAATTTAAATAATAGGATTGATATTTTAAATAGAAGTAGGTACCTATTTAGTACCGTGTGCCGTGTGGTATCCGGCCTAGAATTGACCACCCCCTTTCCTCTCGTGGGAGAGGCGACTAAGGGAAAAAAAACAGAAGATGGGCAGCAGCGTCTTCTGTAACTTGACCACCAACACTACGATCCTCAAGCCGCTTGCCAAGCGTGGGGATTACGGCAACCCCCCCTTTCTGAGTGGGAGGCCTTTTTCCAACAGTGGACGTCTTCCGGCTGATGATGATTTAGTACCTCGTTGATATAATGGTCGCTTCGAAGTCCCAGATTCGAATTTCGGGTCTGGCGAAGTGTGACTTGGATTTCCTATTAGGTCATTCTTAGTACCAGCTCGGAGTCTGGGTTTGTTCCCGGTTGATGGTATTATGTTAGTCCCTATTATATTGGCACCTATAAAATAAAATGATATTATTACCTAAAATGGTATTACACCTCTGCCTACCTCTTCGGAGAGGCATGATGTTGAATTATGTTAAATTTCCTACTAGTAAAATCGTTAAGGAGTCTTATTAAAAACAGTTTCATACATAACTGTTCCATTGGGGCGTCAGAGTCAGCGTCAAAAACGTTACGGTAAACAAAAGGGTCATAGCACACATATCAAATCGGAAAGGGATCGTTACCGTATCGCCTCGCCGTCGACCTACCGTAAGCACGTACCCAAAGCGAATCAGCTGCTCCGATACGTTGCCTCGGCTACGGCTAGGCGACGCCACGCTTACGGCTCGCCGGTCCCGAGGCGAGGCGATAACGTTTCGAATCCGATTAGTGCGATTTGCAGTAGGGAGTTTCATACAAAGAATACTGCACGGCTCGCGTCAAAGCTCGCGTTGATACGGTCACGATGCCTTTCCGGGTTGACATAACATAACATCACGCCTGTATTCCCCAAAGGGGTAGGCAGAGGTGTACATATAATACACCCACATTTCGCCGGTTATGTTGTAAGTCCCAATGTAATAGGGGGCGAGCCTATTGCCATCAACCGGGCACAAATCCAGACTCCGTGCTGCTACTAAGAATTACCTAATGGAAAACTCAGTAACACTTTGCCCGACCCGGGATTTGAACCCAGGACCTCTTGCTCAGCAGTCGCGCTTAGCGACCATTAGACCAACGAGGCAGTCCGGGTTGACATTTGTTTAAAAAAACCCTACCCTATTCAAAATATATTCATAATCTTCGTATATAATAACAAGACTGTTAACGAGGGCCAAAACAATTATCTAACACAAAACGGTATATCAAGCGTCGACTTTATAAATTGTTATACTTGGGCCGCCCTTGACATATTTAAACCGATTTTTATCCAGCCTGTCTTCAGCACATCGATCGGCATCCTCAACTTAAATAAACTGTTCCATCAAGATGTTGAAATGAAGAAGAATTATATTTTTAAGATGTAGAGTCAAAATTGTCAAAGTCTTTCGTGATCTCTTATGTGTATTAATTAAAATTAATTAAGTGTACAACTTAGCTGTAATTCGCGACTCTCTTATAAATGTTGTGTTTGTCCGTAATTGGCATATGTATTAGAATATTACCTTATATATTTTTTGTATCTATGTGTACTTCAGTGCTGTGGGCGAACCTTAAATAAAATTGGCTGCGTCGTCGTTGGTCTAGTGGTATTAAGCGGTCCTGGGTTGGAATTCCGGGCAAAGTGTTAATACGTTTTTCATTAGGTAATTCTCAGTAGCAGCCGGACACTAATCCTGACGGGGTCAGGATTAGTGTCCGGTTGATGACAATAGGCTCGCCCCGTATTACGTTTTTTTTAAACGTCGCTCTACCCTAGGAATTTCTTCTATGCGTTTCACATGAATTATCACATACACAAACACCCAGACTTGGAACAAATATCTGCGGATCACCCAATTTTTTGTCCATTGTGGTAATCAAAGTTTGTTTCGGTGTTTCTTCTCAGAGGTAGTCAGTCAGGAAATACCGACGCCATCTATCTAGTTTAAAAAAATGACGTGTAAAAGTGTTTTTAAGACCTATTTGCAGGAATAAAATCATTTATCATTTATCAAACCCACAACCCCTAGCGCCCCAGTCCAAGCGGTTAGCCACTGTCCTAATCAGGTCGTCCACCTGTATCATAAGTGGCTAAATGCTGGTGTACTTTACAGTGACCTCTGCCTACCCCTTCGAGGAATACAGGCGTGACGTTATGGGCTGCCTGCGCATCACTGAATGTATTGCGATACCTCACAATGCATATCTTACGCCACACGCTGGTAATACAACCACCTAACGCGAGATCCATTTCAGTTAATGAAAGAGTTTTCCCAAAGGCAGCGTGACTTACTGTCGAGTTACTGCCACTCAACTCACCTCATATTTATTGTGTTGTTCAACTATATTGTGCTTTAAAGGTCAAAGCTCTTAGGATACTCCATGATTATGCTAATGGACAGGGTTATAGACTGATGCTGGTGTAGACAGGGATCTCTGATTGTATGTTATGCGCCCGTCATTTATGCTATAACAACTTCAAACGAAGCCCCTATTCGTGAACAGACGACGCGCAGACGACCCGATTGGCCCAGTGGCTAAGCGATTGGACTGCTGCGCTAAGGGTGGCGGGTTCTAATCCCGTAGGGGACAAAAATTTGTGCGATCCGCAGATATTTTTCCCGAGTCTAGGTGTATTTGATTTAACATGTTTGTGAAACGCACCCACGACACAGAAGAAATTCTTAGTGTGGGGTGACGTTTAAGAAAAAATGTAAAACCAGTCGGGCATTCCCGAATATACACAAGAGTAAGACCGGCATAAAATACGCCCGTAATACCTGAAGTCGTTCGCAGAATTGTCCTTTGTTCATGGGCCTATACAACGCACCCATTGGCTCAAAAAGACTTATTTAGACTCAAAATAAGTCCTAAACGAACCCAATACATTCATCGGGCTCTGACTCTTAAAGTAACTCTATTTGTTTGTTATATTAACTTCATCACGTCTCAATTACTGAACCGGTAGTAGGCAAATTGTATTTGGTGATAACTTTAACCCTAATAATGGTCAAAGTGTTTATTTCAGAGAAGACGTACGGGGCTTTAGCTTAGCTTTAATTTTTAGAAAAGCCAAAGGATTTTATTCCGGAAAAGACGCAATGTTTTATTTTCTACAATTTTTTTTGTGGACGACGTCGTGGCTGGCGCATATAATGATAATATATGGCGAAAAATTAGACAAAAACATTTTACCAATTTTATACTCCATCATCATTTCGTATGTAGGCAGTAGGTACGTGTCAAATTGAATCTACATTAATGATGAGTCGAGACGGCTAAAGAAAATAAAATAACAGTGTGAGTAGTCTAGGCCCTCTATTAGTTTATTTAAACTAATAACCGAAATCTTAAAACCTGGGTTATTTCTCTAAAGGACGCTACAAACCCGGTGTGCAATACACGCGACACAAAACACACGAGACAGGTCGCGGACCACGATATTTAGGGCCTGTTTCACCATCTACAAATAAAGTTTTAAATATACTTCTTGATTAACGCTAATAGGCAAGTAAAAGTTACGAGTATCTGCTATCGTATCTTAGTTACAAGACAATTTATCCCCTGATTATTGCTACTCAGATATTGTGAAATTCGTATGAGTAGTTACGGGTGACTTTAAGTGGCGGTTAGTCTACTTGACACTTTACTTGTAGATGGTGAAACAGGCCCTTAGTGTCCTTTACTGTTCTGTTTAATTTAAATGTGAATTAAAATTGGTTCATTCTATACATCCAGCACACCCTGGACGCTACCTATCTTATCCTTGTTGATTAACTAATTCTACACCACGGTACGATCAGTTCCCATGTCGCAAGTGATTAAAGCCAAGTGCAAAAAAATAGGCATCATAAGAATCGTCACGGATCGAACCGTGCTCCCTGCAGTCTGCTAATAATTTTATCAGCAGGACATTTTCCGTTAAAGAAGCGAGACGCCACACTTCACAGCACGTACCGGCATCTCCCTTTCACAACGTAAAATGTCCTGCTTTAACAGTTCATGGTAAGAGGGGTTGTATCAGACCTTTCAACGTGTTAATGGCTCGAACAGCGATACCCTAATTACATATTAATTTGTCACTCGCATTCGCGTGCCGCGCGCCGTGATTCACGAGTTATATGTCATCACGTGAGCCTGTCGTAATGACGTGTTCATGCATTTATTTACAAACATTCGTTTTATGGATATGGGGGGGGGGGGTTAACCTAAATATGTCGTATGTTGTATCTACTTTTCCAAAATCCTTGTTAGGGTTCCGTACCTCAAAAAGGAAAAACGGAACCCTTATAGGATCACTCCGTTGTCCGACTGTCTGTCGGTCTGTCAACCGCTTTTGTCTCAAGAACGCGTTATGGTATCAAGGTGAAATTTATATCAAATACTGTCTGCTGTCCCTTGAAGCCGTGAAAACATGAAACGTTACGTTATGTTATGTTATTTTCACAAATTTCACACTCAAGACCTATAGGTAACTTCCCGTTGTCCTAGAATCATGAAATTTGGCAAGAAGCATTGTCTAATAGCACTGATAAAGGAAAAAATATGAAAGCTGAAAATTTTCAGTAACATCACATAAAAAACAAGAATAACTTATTTGCAGTTGATAAACTATCCACTTCCTATATCAACGTATGGGAGTTACACTTTTTCGACGGCAAAGTTAAGTTTGACTTGAATGCTGTGTATCTTTTCGCTAGAACAATGATATATTGTATATATTATTTAAAATTTACACGGAACCCTCGGTGCGCGAGTCCCACTCGCACTTGACCCGGTTTTTTTAGGGTAT
The DNA here is from genome assembly GCA_905340225.1 of Abrostola tripartita. Classification (NCBI taxonomy): domain Eukaryota; kingdom Metazoa; phylum Arthropoda; class Insecta; order Lepidoptera; family Noctuidae; genus Abrostola; species Abrostola tripartita. The sequence continues at coordinate 13,684,261 of HG996488.1, forward strand.
CCATACTTTTCCGATGAATCCTTATTTAACCTTTTCTCGTTCTTCAGCCTTCCGCTTCCAACCGCTGCCAGCCATTTTGCGTATGCCCCTAGCTGGAGGACGTCCTACGTTTGCTGAGCCGTGGTCTCCACTCCAAAACACGTTTTCCCCAACAGTTGTCGGTCCTTTACAGATGTAACTTGCCGACCTGTCGTTTATCTGTCGGTAGAAGTAGGAAATCTACTTGATCAAGGAGAAAATAATATCTCAGTTATTGGACAAAAATCGTGTTCGTTTGTATTGTAGTATGGACTTATGGAGAAGGGAACCAATATGTATATTATAAGTCTATCAATTTACCACTATAAAGTCGAGATACCAACCTCATAATACCTACTTGTGTAGGTTGACAGGTAAAACAGTGAGTCATATCGACACTTAGCGGTTCGCCGAACTATGACGTTAAGAATCATAGTTGTTTTTCAATGGAAATCAATTCTTTGTGAAGTAGGTATAAATACGCCCCTTTATGTGAATTTAGTGCTTTCATTGTATCATGTATTTCATTAGGTATCGATTGCACGATTTATAGATAAATCTGACTTATTGCTCTAATGGTATTTTTTAAAGACCTCGCCCCACACTAGCGATTTCTCCTGTACCACAAACGTATATAAACACCCAGACTCGGGACAAACATCTGCAGATTACACAATTTTTTGTCCTATGACTCCTATGCGGTAACGAAACCCGCAACCCCTAGTGCAGCAGTCCAATCGCTTAGCCACTGCGCCAATCAGCCCCCTTACCATGAACTTTTAAAGCAGGACATTTTCCGTTGTAGTAAGCGGGACACCGCTATAAGTAGGATAGTGTTGCGTCTGGCTTCCATAAAAAAAGACCTTTAAGAGTTGATGGCAAGGGGGCAAGTCGTCTTATAAATAAAACTAAAATCCAATAAATTAAACCTTCTTTTCTGCCCTAGATCCAGACGATAAACGGCGTGGTGCTCGTGAGCTGGCGACAGAGGGTCCTGGAGCGGCAGATAGAGTACGGAGCTCGGCTCGGACACGTCGTGCTCAATCTTGCCCGGATGGAGCTCAACAACTTCTACAAGAATGTCATGCCCGTGGCCGACTACTTCGACCAAACGAACATGCTGATTGCGGTGAGTACCCACTTAAATAAATAATTAAACATAACATAACATCACGCCTGTATTCCCCGAAGGGGTAGGCAGAGGTATACATATAGTACACCCACATTTCGCCAGTTATGTTGTAAGTCCCAATGTAATAGGGGGCGAGCCTATTGCCATCAACCGGGCACAAATCCAGACTCCGTGCTGCAACTGAGAATTACCTAATGGAAAACTCAGTCCGGTCAGAGTCAGAGAAACCTCTTGCTCAGCAGTCGCGCTTAGCGACCACTAGACCAACGAGTAGTAGATAATTAATAAACCATTAATTATTAATTAGTTATTGTAAACCAAACATATGATTACATAATAACAATATGACAATTGATGCACAGAGGCGAGCTTAACTCAGAATTGAGTTTTCTTACAGCAAACCTTTGGGTAATCGAGAGATTTAGGTTAATTAAGTGTCACGTTAAATCTTTACTAATTAGCTCAAGTCATGTTATGTTTGCGACCGACTAGTCGGCTAGTCGGTAAAACGCATAGTCGGGCCATCACTAATTAAATAATCTAGCATTTTGACAACGGACGAAGTCGCGGTTAAAAACTCGTATCATTATATATTGTATAGCTTCCGCCCGCGACTTTGCCCGCGTGGATATTTTATAGCCTTCCTTGATAAATGGGCTACCTAACACTGAAAGATTTTTTCAAATCGGATCAGTAGGTCCTAAGAGTTCGTTCAAGCAAACAAACAAACTCTTCGGCTATATTACATTAGTATAGATTATTAATCAACTACTACTGCTTCTTAGTGCACGTGTTTACAAATAGTCGTAAATTATGGTCGGATCAGTAATATCTTTCTTAAGTAACGTACGTGTATATGTGTCTTATCTAGCAATAAATTTATATCAACAATTTATTACACAAATGCATTTCGTCAGTCGTGTTTATTTATCCTTTGGCTAACGGACAGCTATTTCGACATGATTCCCAACGGCCCATTAGCTCAGTTGGTTAGAGCGTCGTGCTAATAACGCGAAGGTCGCGGGTTCGATCCCCTCATGGGCCACTCTCTCTTTTTGCATTTTTTTAAGTTTTTTCATTTATAACATACAATGCTTTTTAGTGTAGAATTTAATCGGGATTATTTAACTAAGTTTATTTTAGGCCTTTATTTTAATAGGTATTTTGTTTTTAATATTGTCGATGCTTTGACAAGTTTACCTATTTATATAAATTTTCAAAATATAGTTATAATCAAAATTTTAACGCAATTATCGAAATATTTTTTTAATTTATTAATATAATAAGATCAATGTTGATTATTATATAAAATTACGCTAGTTTTCCTAATGCGGGTATGCAGAGAAAAACGTCCAGCATGAATTTGTTCTATGTACTTACACGATTAGTTTCAAAGAATGTACCCATTCAAACGGAAAATTTGCGCCCAATATCCATGAGATGCAAATGAGGTGCATCATCATCAGCCGGAAGACGTCCACTGTTGAACAAAGGCCTCTCCCTTAGAACGCCACAATGAACGACAACTTGCCATTAGCATCCACCGGTTGACCGCAACTCTGACAATATCGTCGGTCTACCTGGTGGGAGGCCTGCCAAAAGAGGTACAATCAATCAGGAAATTTATTTTGATAAGTAAATGACGTCACTAATACGGTAAACTTAATATGCTATGTATTAATCACTGCCTGTATCGAGTGTAACACCCACTTATTTCGCCGACTATGCATCGGTCTAGGGTCATTCAGCTTACAACATTACTGATTTATCCGTGACCCCATCGTAGGTCAACTGCTTCGGAAAGCATTGCAGGCGTTTCCTTGCATTCAAACAGAACATTTTACTTAACGAAGCAGAGATGTATGGTATACACTCAATTCACTAATTTTGTTATAGGTGCCAATGTTATAAGGGGCGCACTTATTGCTAAAAATCGGTCATAAATTTAGACTCCATTCTGCGATTGAGTATTTCCTACTGAAAAAAACAACAATGGCACTTTGCTCGACCTAAGAATCAAACTCAAGTCTACTCTCAGAAGGCACGTTTTTCGATCTAGACCTAACCCCTCTTATTAATACACGACGATAATACTATCGACGATGTACTATCTTAAACCCTTGTAAAGTCTACCGACATCGCTATTCTCCGACATGCAAGTGACGGGTATAATTTAATCCGAGGTTTAATTATTTTTTTAATAAACGCGAAGCAGTCTGTCTTTGATACTACTTCGGGGATAATACAGACAATACTTACAGGCGTGAACATACCATAAATGTTAACAAAAAAAGACGTTCTTACAGTTGAAAATCTAACAAATCTACATAGTTATTACAAGCTTTTATTAAATTTATAAGGTTAGTTACCTTATAAATTTAATAAAAGCTAGTAAAGCGAGTAAAGTGCGTCGTAACACGTAATACACGAACATTCTACTAGCGGACACAAACTAGGTATTATTCAAATAATAGGTTATTATACAAGCGGCCATTTGCATCCTTAATGTGAAAATCACCAGGTACCTGCCCATTACCGATTAAATGCTCGTTTGCAAATAACTTCAAGCTAAGTTTCTACGTTAAGTAGGCTAACAGGGAGGCCTATGTTTAACAGTGGACGTGTTTTGATGATGTTGATAAAGCTTTTATTTTTACGTTAATTCCAATATCGTTTAAGGGCCGATATTTCAATCGCAAGATAATTATTAACAGTAGAATAAATTTTACATATTTTCCATACATTAACTGTCAAAATGTCAATTTATTCTATGAATATAATTTATCTGACTATTCAAAAATCGGCCCTAAGTTGTATATTTCTATACATATATTTTTAAGGGCCGATTTTTCAATCGCAAGATAATTTTTATCAGTAGAATAAAGCCGGTTCGACACAATTTTATTTTCACATAGGGGATAACGAGCGAAGCCGCGGCCAAAAGCTAGTACCTCAATATTCTTCAATATAAAGTTTTAATAAAAGCCCAATATAATACAGTCGACAATTAAAATTTAATTATGAGTTTTGAAAGAAAACTGCAAACAGTAATTATTTTAATGGAACATAAACTTTTGTTTTAATTGTATTTGTACGATAATTATTACCCGTGCGGGGACTAAACCGACCTGAGCGCAGTGGCTAAGCGATTGGATTGCTGCGTTAAAGGTTGCGGTTTCGATTCCCGCCCGGAAAGAAATTTTGTGCGTTCCGCAAATGTTTGTCCCAAGTCTGGGTTTCTGTATGTGATATTCCATGTTTGTGAAACGCACCCACAATACAGGAGAATTTACTAGTGTGGGGCGACGTTCTTATAAAAAAAAACTCGGACCGTTATGCCCAAGAACCTATCACTCCAAATAGGTTATCGCGATCAAACTGCATAATCTCTACATTTAAATACCCACCCATCAAAAACCTGGCCTAACTTAACCACGTGTGCGTCTTACGCTAAAATAAAAGAGCATCATTAGATTTGAACGTAGGACATTGACAATCGATGGCCGTGAACAAACAGGCAGCAGTATATCGCTGGGCGGCTATCGATCGCTTCGTGACGGTCAACGTACAATGTCATGTCTTACTGATTGCTGGACATTTAGATTCAAAGTCCTTCTGTAACATCAGTAAAATAGGAGCCAAGAAAGTGGATTCAAAATACGGGAGATAATGGGTTATGCCAGGAATCCAGGAGCGTAGGAAATGGAAGCTCTCGATAGCCATATAGCTTTATTTGTCGATCTGCGGTTTAAGGAGTGCTTACCGCGGTCAGTATTGCGATCGGTGACCGTTTGAAACATGAACACCTGTCCGCGCTTCGGAAGGCTCGTTAAGCTGTTGGTCCTGCGCCTTCTCTCTCTGGTCGTGTTGCCGTCCCATCGGATTATAAGTAAGGGAATAATAGGTTTCTACCTAAACTAAAGTAGATATGCAAGTACACAAATGATCATTCTAAGGGTACACATTTACCTATTATCCTAGCTTCTGCCTCCGGCTTCGCCCGCATTAACTCCTATTTACACCCTTTAGAGGGATTAATTTAAAAAAAGTAGCCAATGTCGTTCCTCGGGTCTTTAACTTTCTACATGCAAAATTTCATCAAAATCCGTCTAGCGCGTAGCGGTTTCGTCGTGAAGGTGTAACAGGCAGACAGAGTTACTTTCACATTTATAATATTAGTATGGATATGGATTTATATACAAAGATGGACTTAATACTTTACGCATTTTCTACCTGGAGCGTTCGCCTAGGCGTGTTGTTGAGTTCTGTTTACTACATGACTGGTAGTGGGTTGAATTTTTCATGGGACGCGACTCCATCGCCTCTGTGTTTATTTATGCATGATTGTGATCTTTGACCTGAGCACGATACAGGCACCTGTTGCTAGAGCATTGTTGATATCAACCAGACGAGAGGATAGGAGGAATGTTAGCAAATTGTGTCGTTTGCATAGATCAGCCCAATTTTTTTATTCGTATTCGTCCGCAGTTTGGTTATCGTTTAGGTCATGTTTTCATACTGTTGTGCATGTTAGGTTATAGAAGATGAGGTTGAAGAGATTGAAAAAAGGATCATTGTCTTAAAGGAATATTCTCTAGTAAATTTTCTTGTCCATAAGGAGAGAGAGAGTAATGAAATAATTGTATTTTTTTTTTAAATATCTATGTTTGCCACTTTGGCGCTGACATTTAAGGTTTCGCTATGGTTAGTTTATCTATGGTAATTTAGAAAATTAGAAATGGCCTTATAAGATCATGTTTTACAAATAAATATTTAGTTAAAAGTCATTGTGAAGGATATGTGGAATAATAAACTTTTATTGTCGTTTTTTTGTTACGAAAAATACGATATTTTTAAAAGATAAATTAGAATAATGCCTAGTCTGTAATTTATAAAGGTACCTAACATTTTTGTAAGATGCGGGCGAAACGAAGCGACGATTGACGACCTGTTTGGCGCAGTGCAGTGTCTAAGCGATTGGACTGCTGCGCTAAGGGTTGCGTGTTCGATTCTTTCACGGGACAAATATTTGTGCGATCCGCAGATTTTTGTCCCGAGTCTGGGTGTTTGTGTATGTGATATTTCATGTTTGTGAAACGCACTCACGATACAGGAGAAATTCCTAGTGTGGGGCGACGTTTTTTCAAAAAAAACAAAACCGCCATCAACAATTAGCAAGAAATATTCTTGCATGACATTAAATGAAAACACAAACATTTCAGTCAAACCATTTCAATACAAAACGACAAAATGAATTTACCTAACAGTCCTAATCAATATTAGGACGTATGACACCGCAGTTGACATTCGATATTGACTCTTAACTCACAGAATTTACGGACGAAAATTGTTTTACTAAACCCGCCTTACCAATTACGGACTGGCCCATATATATTTTAAAGATTCTAGTACTTAGTATGACGACGTCATCGATATTGTAGCTAAAGTGTTTGTTTTAACCGGCTTTGAATAGGAGAAGGTTGACAATTCGGTTGGTAGGTTTTGTATGATTCTAAACAGTCTTCAGACATGCAGTGGCAGCCGAGTGGTATGACCGTTGGACTGCCAAGTCAAAAATCGCAAGTTATAACCCCGGCACGCACCAATGTCTTTTCGAGTTCATGTGCGTACTATAAAGTTATCAGTTGCTAAAAACGGTGAAGGAAAACATCGTGAGGAAACCGGCACACCTGAGAGATTTTTCAACGGTGTGTAAGCCATGTCAGAGGCCTACAGGCGGTTTAAACTCAGACACCAGGTTGTTCATCAACCATACGAGAAAAAGAAGCTACTCATTGTTTCGTATCGTTCGCATTCTGTTCGACCTGAATGTTATACCTAATAAACACATGTCGTTGGTGTACAACAATATGTACTAGTACTTACAGGTACAATTTATTTTACCATGTGGAAGCGAGACGCTGCATTACACAGTACGTAGCAGCGTCTCGCTTCCACATGGTAAACTGTCCTGCTTTAAGAGTACATGATAAGGCAGGTCATTTATAAATCATACGATAAGAAGAAGAAGGCAATCAACGTCTTTCTGTCTGTTACAGAAAGGTTCTTATCCATTAACGATAGGTGTCGCCACTAGCAAATATGTACATAATATAATAATAATTACACGGGTAATTATTCCGACAATTCAATATTAAGTTTAATATTTTTCTAATTCATTATCCAACTCGTGCACGCTAGGTGAGACATATTGAATAATAATCCTGAATGATTGATGACAATGTAAAAAGGTTATTTTTATATAAGTAATATTACTGCCTGTAATCCTCGTTAGAGTAGGCAGAAGTGGGGATTATGGCTCTTCTATCAAGAATTTCAGATGCACAAGATTTCCTAGGTTTGCAGACGAATTGAATTAGCTAGCCATTGGAGATGTTTTACAAAAGGGTCAAGTGAGTGCCCTTAACCCACGAGTGTGTATGAGGAATGTGATGCGAGTGAATAAGGCGAACGAATTTTGTCACGATCGTATCAAATGGAAATCTATGGCTTCTGCATAGCCCTAGGAAATTAGGCGTGACTATATGTATGTATGAAGTAGCTAATAGTAAAATAAGTACCATAGTGTGACTTCCGTGGATGTTATACATAGTATTTTCTTAACGCCGCATCACCAGCTCGTGATTAAGGGCTCCATTTGAGCCCGAAACTAGTCGGGTATGCACGAATGTACACATGAGTAAAACCGGGATACTGTAGATAATATCTTTTCTTCTTATCAGTATCATTGAAGGTCTGTGAGACGATATTAATGTGATTATTTCTTTTTTATTAAAGTAATTAGCCTAAGGTTGTTTTAATTGAATTAAATAAATCATTCACGATAACTTTGCCATAGATTGGACTCTCAATTATCAATATATTTGACACAAATTGCTAAAAGATAGCACCAGGCGTCTCTCGCGATTAACACAAAACATAACTAGTTTGATAGACGCAAGGAAGGATACGGTGGCTCAGTTGGAAGCGCAGACGGTACCGGTTAGCGGAGGTTGTTGGTTCAAATCCTTCTTTCGTCAGCTATGATTGTATAAGTTATTTCTAAATAAAATTTCTGTAATTATAATGTTTACTGATAAGCGCTTGTGTGTGTCGCCGCATCGCAACCGTGACCGAGCGTTCTACAAGTAACGCACACATAAACAATGTGCATTTTCAGGCCTGACAACATTCGTAGTCAAATGGTCTTCGTGAGATAGATAAAATATTGTTCAGGGAAACACGGATCATTTTTAAAATTGATTACTATTAAGCTAATTTTCCGTGAACTTCATTTTAATGGGACGTCCAACTGTTTTTTTACCAATATTCTCGATTGTGGTAGCTAACGGGGGGCATCATAGTACCTACAACTATTGAGCGTAGAACCGGGATAACGTACCATGTAATTTTGTTGGAAGGATAACGCCTCCAACATGTATCGATAACGAAGTCATCAAAAATGATTTCTAAGTAGCCGATTTTTATACTGTTGTTCAGTTAATATTTATATAATTGAACAGCCACACTGTCTTACATGTTGCGTGGTACGGTATCCCGCGTCTACGCTCAAAATTTGTAGTGTGACGTGCTACCCCTGTTAAATACCAGAATCAGGAATTTTTGTATGAGAAAAACTTAACGTGTCATCAAAATGAAGCTATTTACGGAAAATTTGCTTGATAGTAATCAATTTAAAATGTCCGTGGATCCGTGGCTGTAAACCATAATTCGCTCACACAAAAATTGGCAATGCGACCAACATAGTACGTTTATACATATGTATAACAAACTATTAAAAAACAGAGTGTAAGAATAACATCATCGATTAAAAAGTCGATCTACACTAGTCTACGGTAATCAAAATACTTATAACACATGTCATAGACTTTACAGACGATTCTATGAATTATATATGAAAGGCACGAGTATTCACACAGCCGAAGCTCGGGCGATGGAATAATTAAAACCATGATGATAGAGCTCATGGGAGCCGGGCAGGTGTGTACTGTGGGTTTTACAATTGACCCGGCTACATTCTACCTGTGAATCATCGACTGTAAGGGTGATATCGTGAGGAAACTGGTACGCCTGAGAGATATTTCAACGGTGTGTAAAGCCATGTCAGAGGCCTACAGGCGGTTTAAACTCTGACACCAGTTTGTTCATCAACCATACGATAAGGAGAAGGGTGATTTAATATTAGGTATATGCTACGCAAACAGTACTATCGCAAACAAACTAATCGCAAGACATTTTTTCTAAGATGGACTTAACTTTTGAAGACCAGAGAAATCTCAGAAACACTGCCACGTTGATCTATTGCGCGTCGTGAGCATGAGGTTTTCCTAGGTTCGAATCCGAAGTCGGGCAATGTTTGCACTAGGTTTTCTCATTAGGTCATTCTTAGAAACTGGATGTGTACCCGGTTGATGGCAATAGGCTCGCCCTCTATTAAATTGGAACCTAACACATAACTGACGAATATAGGTTTACTATAGGTACCGTTCTGACTACTCCCTCGGGGAATAAGGGCGTGATGTTATGTATGTATGTATGATCTAAGAAATCAGTAGCTAAGTGATTAGAATGCTGCGCGGGTTAGGGGTTCGATCCCTACTTGAGACAAATATGGGTGTGAATGCAAATGTTTGTCCCGAGTCTGCGCTGCGTGTTTGAGTATGCGATATGTCAAGTTTGTGAAATGCATCAACGATAAAGGAGATATTTTCTGCGTGCGGCAACACTTTGTTAGTATAGTTCAAAAGCGTAATACGCTTATTGACGGAGTGTGAAGTCTTACTAAGGGCACCACGGGTATGTCCCACTACATATTTTAGACACCCAACTCGGAGTCTGCATATAGTATATTTAATGATAAAAGATTTTGTTTCTGCAAATAGGTTTTAAAAAACACTTTTACACGTTATTTTTTATAAACTAGTTAGAATGGTGTCGGCATTTCCTAACTGACTACCTCTGAGAAGAAATGCTGAAACAAACTCAGGGGTCAATGTCTCTTTTAAAGTCCAGACGAAAGTAAGTTTCTGTGAGAACAATGTAGGTCGTCCGAGATGGTTTTTTTTTAAGAAAAAAAATCCAAAGCAGGCTTGAGTCGACCTGTCCTGACAGACGCCCCGTCTCGTACCATCTGTAGGACATTGGATAGGCCGTTGAAAATGACTCAAACCGCCAGTCCACCTATGCTCACATTGAAAATTATTCACGTCAGTTTGTAAAAAAATAAAATAAAAAATAGATCAAATGATAATCTTGTTTTGTTACGTTTTCGATGTAAAATTTGATATAATATAAGGTATATTAGTATATTAGGACGGGCAGGTACAATCATACATAATAAACTAAGTAAGTCCTTTAATAAATATAGAGAAAAAAATCATAGCTCAACTCAACATAGCACATGGTTGGTAATTTGTTTCTAAGCTTTCTGATTGATTTATGTGGTAAAATATTTGGGTTAACAGTTTGTTTAGAATCTATTAGCATGACGTCAGCGAAAGGAGTGTGGATGGGCTACGGCAGGGTTAATGACATTAAACGTAGGTCCTGCTACGAGGGTGGCTATCAAATTTGATAAATGGGAAAACTATTAAAGTATCAACTGTATGACTCTTGACAAAATGTGAAACACAACAAACAAATAAATGTATGATGGTTTGAATTTTTATTTCCGTGGGTGTCTTCATCCAGCCAGTATGCTCCAATGGGTTAACAGATACAGATTATTAACTAGAGTCTACTGCATACCGGTACCTACCGGTAACGCCGACATTTTTATAAAAAACCGAACGAAAAATAATTGGCGAGACGACCATTTTGGAATTATGGATGAGATCCGGATATAGCCGAAAGCAATGTTGGTAAAACTTATACCTACCTTATATCGTGTATACCATAACGTGTTCAAACTTATGTTGAAAAAGTAACATTCGTTTTTTTACTTCTTTCCTGGATCTGTCAATTACAAAGCCAGCACGTTATTATTTAAAAAATACGGACAGGTTAAATAATTGTTATACGTTACGGAAATCTATCAAAAGATATCAATAATCTACCTGTAAAGATAAACGCAAAAAAGAATGAAAAATACGTTAATTAAAAGCGTTTATTCCTAGTATACCGATATATTGTTGCATATTTTATAAGGTTTGCATATGATAACGTGGGATTCAACGCGTGTGTGCGACAGGAGAGTGTAATTATATCTTCTAGAACGAAGGCTGAAGTCTGTGGGGCGGTGTGGGTCAATATTTAGTAAAGTAATATGTATTGTATTGTTTGCGGTTTTGTATTGTATGACGTTATTAGTTTAGCGAAGGAAATAAGTATCTGTAGCGACATCTACACGTCGAAGGACGAATGACGAGGACTTTCCTGCATCGCGCTAGCGAAGTAATCACAGTCGCTAGCTATAAATACAGCTGCCCCGAGTTGAGAAGCGGGACCTGGCTGGAGGCCTTGTATTAGGTCTCGCCAATCGTCCGGTTATGCAGCAACAGCTCCCATTTTCGAAAAAAAAAAATATAATTGAGAAGTGGGGCGCCGCGGCCCACCAGGCATACCACCGCCTGGTTGGAAGATCTTCCCTTTTCGTTGGAGGAACTCCACATCCCATCCTTCACATATCATAGGACGAGCGTATTGAGAGTGGCATGGCAGCGAATAGCATAGTATTGACCACCTTATTGGCGCAGTGGCTAAGCAAAATTGGACTTCTGCGCTAAGGGCTCGATTCCCGCCCGGGGCAAAGTTTGTGCGATCTGCAGATGTTTGTCCCGAGTCTGGGTGTTTGTGTATGTGATATTTCATGTCTGTGAAACGCACCGACGATACAAGAGATTCCTAGTGTGGGGCGACGTTTTTTTTGAAAGACGATAAATTCAAATTAGTAAAATTATGTCAGTAACTTGACGTCACGCCTGTGTAACCTGAAGGGATAGACAGAGTGTTACTGGGGTTTTCTGTAAATTCTCTCAATCACTCAAAGGTTTTTAGGCTGTTAGATACATCAACTTTGAGTTAAGCTCGGTTGTGTACATCAAACTCAATTTGTCCGAAGTAAAATTGAAATTTATTGCAATTATCATATATATGTATAATCAAAGACAATTATATACATAAATTGAAATTAAATTTAATAATGTGAAGTAAGGCTTTTAAAGAGTGGCCCAAAAGATTCTGTAGAGCCCCTGGCAGACCAACAGCCAGGACTGACGATGTTGTCGCTGTACAGAGAAAAACCTGGATGCAAAAGGTCGAAAACAGAAAACAGTGGCGTTTAAGGGAGGAGGCTTATCCCCAGCAGTGGGCCACTTAAAAGCTGCTGATGATGATGAAAATTAAAATCTATCAATACATTGCAATATCAAGAACTCAACATTTAAACAGTACCATACGAAAATTTATATCTACCAATTCTAGGTAAAAAGTAAAAGAATAATAAATGACAGTAACCTTGTAATGTCTCACGCTGAACTATTATATAACAAAGTACCTACCAATCATAAGCTAAATAAATAAAAAGGTACGCCGGCGTCGGTGTTTATTAATTTATGTCGGACACCTGAACGCCCTGAATGATACAGAAAAAATGTGCAGCTTTGTAAAATACACGATGGTATATTACTGAAAAGATCGCTGTGATTTTTTTATGTAACATTTTTGGATTTTCAATTTTAAATGGTATTGTTTACAAAAAAAATTGTACGTATAGGTACATATTGTTGTACAACAACATGTCTTTATAACATTCAGGTCGAATAGAATGCGAACGATACGAAACAATGAGTAGCTTCTTCTTATCGTATGGTTGATGAACAACCTGGTGTCAGAGTTTAAACCGCCTGTAGGCCTCTGATATGGCTTTACACACCGTTGAAAAATCTCTCAGGTGTGCCGGATTCCTCACGATGTTTTTCTTGACCGTTTTTTACCTAATTCGAAAATACATTGGTGCGTGCCGGGGTTTGAACTTGCGACCTTTGACTTGGCAGTCCTACGGTCATACCACTCGGCTATCAATGCTGTAAATGAGTAAGTATTAATAATGAGTAGCTATTAAATTCGATGTACTTTCTTAATCAAGCAGTAATAAAATACTATGCGGTTTAGTAGTATACATAAATTATTAAATTGCATTAAAAAGCACTGTGGAACATTTTATCGTAGATCTGGCTGCTAAACAAAGACGTAGATGAATCATTGATTATAATGTAGGTTATGATAGGCCTTCGTTTGGACGTGAATCTATAGGTACTAATATTATAAATCTGAACAGTTTGTTTGTTTGCTTAAACACGCTAATCTCAGGAACTACTGGTCCGATTTGAAAAATTCTTTCAGTGTTAGATAGCCCATTTATCGAGGAAGGCTATAGGCTTTAAAACATTCGAAATCCACGCGGGCGAAGTCGCGGGCGAAAACTAGTAACTACATAAGTTAACTCATTACCGGCGTACCAGTTAGACTATCTGTAGCATCTGTAAAAATTCACATGACTGAGATGCGATCGCATATAAGACGATCTATGACGACCTGAATGGCGCAGTGGGTAAGCAATTGGCGTGCTGCGCTAAAGGTTGCGGATTCGATACCGATTTGTGTGATCCGCAGATGTTCGTCCCGAGTTTAGGTGTTTGTGTATGTGATATATCATGTTTGTGAAGCCCACCCACGATACAGGAGAAATTCCGAGTGTGGAGCGACGCTTAAAAAATCCATAAGACAAGTCTATCTACACTCTTCCAATAAAGAAAGAACATTATGCGCAGTACCGTAGAAACGCAAAAGGACATGATATAAATTATCTTAGTCAAATATACGCTGATAGTTCCTTATTAATGCCTTTTATTCATCGACACGGACGTGCCCGCACACATTAACGCCCCGTGTGTTTCCAAATATGTATCTTGAGTGATATCGGCTGGTTCTGGGTCACATTTATGATGTATGACTCCTCGGGCCGGGTATCTGTGTCAACGGGTGTGCAGCTACACCTGTAACGTATAATTAATATACTCTATACTTTGTTCTAAACTGGGTCTCTGATATTTAAGTTATCAACTTTTCATTCGGATGAATAATTGAAATGTGACAACTGTGTTACGGGGTTGAATGTTGGATGAGTGTTTGATATGTCGTATTAACATTTTTTTTTTATAGATATTCTCAATTTCTTATTTCGTACCCTATTTTTCGCGAAAACTGAACCGATAAGATTACATACACCCTTTAGACTTACCGCCGAACTCAGAGACATTTAATGATAATTAAAGCCTCTGCACAGCACTGATAGCCGAGTGGTATGACCGTTGGACTGCCAAGTCAAAGGTCGCAAGTTCAAACCCCGGCACGCACCAATGTCTTTTCGAATTCATGTGCGTATTAAAAATTTATTATCAGTTGCTAAAAACGGTGAAGGAAAACATCGTGAAGAAACCGGCACACCTGAGAGATTTGTCAACGGTGTGTAAAGCCATGTCAGAGGCCTACAGGCGGTTTAAACTCTGACACCAGGTTGTTCATCAACCACACGATATGAAGATGAAGATAATTAAACTAATACTAAGTAAAGGTTTTGTTCGTGTAATCTTTTCTTAGTGTCAGTTTAAGTAATCATTAACGTCTCTGAGTGCGGCGTTGTGCGTGCGGGTTAGAGCATAAGCACACTTAGGAGTAGAATATAGGCACATTAATATCATCATTCCGACAAATCGATGTTATACTTTCACACACAGAGCCCGTGGGGCGCCGGGCCAGAATATCATATTGGGTGTCGTAGGAGGCGAATAAGAGAAAATCCGGCAGCGTCGTCTGTAACTTCAAGCGTAGGGATTATGGCCACTGCCCTCCCCCCCTTAAGGTTTTTAAGGTTTTTAAGGTTCGCCTTTGTTTAGCAGTAGACGTCTTCCGGCTGATGACACACACAGCTTATAAATACAAATAAACATAATGACTAATAAATCGAAAACTTCTACAGATAAACGGCGAACGGAATCCAGACGAGGTGTACAAAGACTTCAGAGCCGCTGTTCTCCAGATCCTGGGCGCGACAGAAGACCACTCCACCATGAATGGCGTCAGCGGGGTGGGGGTGGGCGCTGGTGGGATACCAGGGGAGATCGTGGGAGTGGAGCCGGCGCCCGTGCAGGACAGAGACGAGAGGAGAGAGGACGGCGTGCCAGCCGTGCCAGTTGTGATGACTGTGCCAGTGCCAGTAAGCGTGCCAGTGGCAGTGCCAGCGCAGGAGATAGCTATGGAGAGGGTCGTGACGCCAAAGGTGAGATTATATTTGATAATATGTTGCATTCTACTTGTACACTATTGTAATGTAAATGTATGTACTTTTAAAAATACTAAGGAAAATGCGTACGGAAAAAGTTGGATTGGGACCAGGGGATATAAGATACCTATGTAAATTGGGTATTCCTCTTGTATTTCTTATTGATTGGTTAGGTTAAGTGTTTAATATTATTCATATCGGTAATCATTTTGAATTAGTGGTGTCTTGGATTTTAGAATAACTAAGACAGTACCTATATTTGAAAACATGATTTATATGCGCTTCGGAAGGCACTTTTAAAAGTTTTAACTGTTGGTCCCGCGCCTAATCTCTCTCCATCTTGTACATAATTATGAAGCTGGTTTTCAAATCTAGAAAAACACAAAGACACCGAAATTCGTAGCTGACATACATACATGTTAGGCATCTATATCAGACTAAACAAATTCAACATTAACACGGTTCCAAAAGTCAGCTAATCGTAGTGACTAGACGAAAAAAACGTATCGATATGCATTCATCAAGCTGGATATTGAATAGCAGAGGTCGGGCGGAACGTGTTGCCTTGGCCCAATGAACGATTTCGTACATTTTCTTTGCCTATTAAAAACGTGATTAGCAATATATCGAGTTTATCGAGTAATATCGAGTTTCCAGGAGAATGCCATTTATGGCAGGTCGGTGCCCTAGATTCAGTTACTACTATCTGGTGTTAGTTAGTATCTGGTGCCTCGCATCCTAAATCTTAAGATCTACCATAATTTACGGTAGTTAAAAGAAAATATCGTGAAATTTTCAAACGCGGGTCAGCTGACAGTTTTCGGACCGAGAAAACTGCCACTCGCGTTTTATGCGTGCTTAATTTGGATGTGCAGGTTGCCATAGAAACAACATGAGTTTTCAATAGTTAAAACTCACCAACCCGTGGTAGACACACTTTATCTACCTAAATAAATAGTATCCTATAAATAAATAATCAAAACGTTAATACTAGCATCTTCTTTAAGTCTTCGCTGGATTGCCGTATCTTGTAGATTCGTAGACGACTAGACGGCGATTTTCAGATGTTTATTTAATTTCAAAACGATAAGGTGCGTCCTCACTTGTAACATTTCAACAAATATTCCCGTAAAAAGTGGCGTCTGGTAAAAAAATCTGGTCCATATCCAACTCTCGAAGAAACGGTGTTACGACAAAAAGTTACGAACAAATATTGCAATTGTTATTTCATATTATCAGAGCTAAATGCAATGGAAAGGACATGAGCAATATTCATTATAATCATCTTAAAAACGCGAAGTTTGAAGTCGCGAAAAATACCAGTTTAAAATAAAACATTTTGCATTTACATTTACAGCCAGAAGTGATAAGAGTCCGCGGGGAGACCACCACGCCGCCGCTGCTGTGGGTGGTGGGCGGGCCCGGCAGCAACAAGGCCACTCTGTGCCAGCGGGCCATCGTGCAGCGCCAGGGCTGGAACCACTACAGGTACCTACATAATATACCTAGTACCAGCCTATCATGTGTAATTACAGGGCAAAGAGTTATTTTCAGAAAAAAAGAGGAAAAAGATTCCTCAAAACTATTTAAATACTGGGTCAACAGCTAAGTGATCTTACCGTCTAATAGTTACTAGCCTATCGTGTAACGCGCAAGTACATTCAGTGCTCTTTTGACCTACATGAACCCTCAAAAAACTCTTATACCTGTTGTCTTATTGCAGGGTAAAGATCTTTTTAGATAGACGAAGACAAAATATTCCGCACAAAAATAAACGATAGATAATTAATGTTGTTTCCCACTGGAAAATTCTTTCTTTTCGTATCGAAATTACTGATTACATTTCATCTCTTTTAAATGCAAGACACAGGAGGAAATCCTAGTTTTAAACTCCCAAGTCACCAACACAGATATACATGGATACGGTACAGTAGAAACTATGTTCCATTCTTTGACATTCATCATCTTAAGTAACCACTGTTCCGTTTCCAGTTTAGGCCAGCGTCTCCGCAGCCTCGCAGACGCAGGCGGGCGACCAGCCTCCGACGGTGCTTTAGCCCGGACGGCCATCAGTGGCGGTGAACTAGCACCTAAGGAGCTGGTCAGCAAGCTGGTGAAGGCAGCTGTGTCTGATGCGGGCAGGACGGGGCAGGGACTCGTGCTGGACGGATATCCCAGGGATTTAGAGCAGATGGCGCAGTTCCAGACTGAGGTAGGGACGAGAACAGTTTTAGGAACATTTCTAGATAGTAAAATACATACAGAATCCGTTTCATTGAAAGAACCTTCTTATAATGACGTACGTAAATCGTCCGGCGCACCCTAGACTGTCAGTTCCACCCGTTAAACTCGATAAGAGGCAGAAGCCTGTATTATACTGGCTACGCACCGTACATATGTTACAAACAAGCATTGTATGTATTGTCCTAGTCTTAATTTGACTGAATCAAGTCAGATTTATTTTTAACTTTTAGTAAACACTGTATGAACAAAATTGTCGTTTTGGGCTCGTCTCGCTGGATTGGTTTTAAAAGAATACTGCTACTATATCCATCTATTTCGTCTCTCCCTCCCAAAGACTGAATCACGACATCTGTCTTCTTGGTCTTCCAGTTCGGCGTATCGCCTCGCATGGTGCTCCTGGACTGCTCGAAGCTGCAGCTGGGTCGAGGACGGCGGGATGACTCCGTAGCCGCCTTCCGCCGAAGACTGGAGGTGTTCCGAGAGCTCAGTCTGCCCATGCTGAAGACCTTAGACCAGGATCATCGACTCGTCATTGTGAGTTGATATTTTCTTATTTGACTAACCGTTGATTAATTGCCCGTTATTTATTATATTGATGAATTTTTATCAGGTTTATCACGGTTACTTTCTACAGTAACGTTCTTGAGTGTTTTCAAAATGGTTCTGGTTATATTCAGAAAAACGCGAATACCATTGAACTAATCTGGCAATCTCGAATAAACACAATACAACCAAGAAATACTTAACCTCACTATTTTTTATGCTTGAAACGGCAGTCATACAGCTATGACGGGTATTTAACTTCTTTTCATAATCAACCTTTAAATCTTCTCCTTTTCAGGTTGACGGCGACACGGATTCTCCAGATGTGCAGACAGAGTTCACTCGCGTTCTTCTCGAGGAGATGGAGAAGGCAGAAGCCCTGGCTGCCATACCGCAGCAGCAAGACCAACCAGCGGCGCGCACAGGTACCTATCAGTTTTAAATGAGTTATCACTTAATTGAGGGTCTCGTTGACGCAGACGCAGCGTTGGCAGGCCTCCCACCAGGTGGACCGACGATATCGTCAGAGTTGCTGCAACCGGTGGATGCAAATGGCAAGTTGTCGTTCATTGTGACGTTCTAAGGGGGAGTTCTTCGCCTTTGTCCAGCAGTGGACGTCTTCCGGCTAAAGATGATGATAAGGGTCTTGTAAGTACACTTAGCTACTGGATGACAAATGGATAAGACCGTCAAACGGCAAGGCATGCCACGGTCAATCTTGTGATGGGTGCCCCTTTTTCACTCATACCGATTCTTAGGTGGCTCGTAATAGGCCGTTGGTCTTGCATTTAATCCCTCTGGTCTGGTTGGATTATGAGCGAAGAGGGAGCGAGTGTACTACCGTTGTTTGTGCACTCACTCGTGCACTATTATATAATCTCCTACGCAGTTGGTTAATCTCAGTCGCTTTTATTCTCTTTCTTTTTTTCATTCCCTTCTGGTACCTTGGTGTAAAAGACATAGTTATTATAGTAACCTATCTCATCACAGGTGTTTGTACAAAATGTTTCTTACTATCCATGACCTTACAGATGCGTCAAGCATGCAGCAGTTCGCAACAGCCGTGACGCGGATGGGTGGGGGGCTGGCCAACGGCCACGCGAACGGCTCCGTTCCCAACGGTAATGTCCACAACGGCGGTATTACCAACGGGTTTATCGGGATGGCTGCTAATAAGGTACCTACCTAATTACCTAATTTGCTAATCTTAAAATATCTTCAATTATATTTTTCGTTGCTATAGTTCTTTAAAGATGTCGTTCGTGTTGCTGTTATTATTCGTTTTTTGCTATAGCTGATTAATGTCACTTGTGGTTTTTCAAACGAGTAGGCAAAGGTGTGATGTTAGAAATTCTATTGCACACTTGTTGTCACGGTTCAGTGTTGTAACAGTTTAGATAAATCTTGCGGTGTGGACCCTGGTGACTTGTGGTACAGGTATTCTATACCTATTTCAGGCACCAGTCTCACAAAAGTGCAGTCTTTAGTTTTCTTAATGTAATTTAATTCAATACATTAAAAATACTTTTGTGAAGAGAGCAATAAATTAATTTATTATTATTATTTATTGAAGAGCCTCTTTTCGTTTCAAATGATAAGTTAGCCAATCGCTACCTGCGTTTGACCTACATCCTTGTGAGACGGACTATGCATTTCTTACTGAGCAATATTGTTATTCAAAAAATAGGTATCAACACCATTTCTCTAATTGTTTCCAGGTGAAACCAGTCCTGAACAACGTGTCCAAGATACCCACGGTGTCCCAAATGACGCACGACGACGTGCGCGCCCTCTACGAACATGGTGCGGGGGAAATCACCATGAACACACACATATAGACACATTACAATAGGCTACGTTTACTTACGTAATAATATCGGCCAAACAATTTCAATTTTCTTCATATCGGCTTGAGGAATCAGTTTATTCTATGCAAATATTGGCTAGTCAACAAAGATGGCAGCTAGGTAGACCTTACAGGGTGCTCTTTACTAGCACCCCAATATTTTGTTTCTAGTTCTCTTCTTCTTATCGTATGGTTGATACCTGGTGTCAGAGCTTAAACCGCCTGTAGGCCTCTGACATAGCTTTACACACTGTTGAAAAATCTCTCAGGTGTGCCGGCTTTTGTCCTTCATCATTTTTAGCAGTTAATAACTAATTTATAGTACGCACATGAATTCGAAAAGACTTTGGTGCGTGCCGAGGTTAGAACTTGCGACCTTTGACTTGGCTTAAAGCTTACGTTGTTTTTGTATGTTTTAATACAATGTTTATTTAATCCTTTCCCAGTGTAGCGACACTTTTAGGGCATGGCGATTCCTTAACTATTGTGTCTGCTTCACGCACAGTCAAAGTTTTAAGACCCAGGATTTTGGATCAAACAGATTCAGATTCCACTTCTCTATCACACATCACGTAAAAATTTACCGATCTATGGTTCCTGTCTATAGTGCAGTTATAAGGTCTCCAGTTATCTCCATTATTTAAATCCTGAAGTGCCCAACTGCAGGGCCAAACTATACGCACTCCCTTTTCATTATTTATCTCACGGGCGTGGTCTTCTTAAGTCAGAAGTAGTCCAGTTTGTTTTTATCGCCGTCGGGATCTACCTCGCTGACATCTGCCCTAATAAGGGGTACATTACGATGTAAGTTTAGCCACTTTTCGAAGGAATTCGGCAGACATGTCTTTGGTTTTGTCCAAATGTAAGATCTGATCGTAATCGCCATGAAAAAGCAAAAATATTTGGTACCACGCTGGCCTGCGACTAAATATTTACTCTTTGGTATCTAAACTTAACAAACCAAATCTTTATAATTAAGTACAGGGTTAGTTTTTATATTAGGCACATGGGCGCTGGGAGAAGTGTGTAAAGGGGTGCATTTGCACCCCGTGCTATGAAAGAAAATAGTCAAAATAAATGTTAAATTTTCAAATTAAGAAAATTCTTTTTCTAATTAAAGTCAAGGAAGTATTTTTAAGAAAATTTCAGAATATACAAAAAAAAAATATTTTATTTGTAATAGTTAAATATGTAGAAGCTGATGCACCTCCCTGAAAACAATT
This sequence comes from Abrostola tripartita, assembly GCA_905340225.1. Lineage (NCBI taxonomy): Eukaryota > Metazoa > Arthropoda > Insecta > Lepidoptera > Noctuidae > Abrostola > Abrostola tripartita. The sequence continues at coordinate 13,705,569 of HG996488.1, forward strand.
CTGCCGGCGCCCATGCTTAGGCAAGCGAATAACCGTGAACATTGGCAGTAAAAGTTTTATTGATCTATTGAGCCAGATATTAAAAAAAAACCATTTTTCTGTTTTATGAAATCAATTTTATGGCTCGTTATATGTAATGAGGGCACATACATAAAAAAAAAATTATCCCGACGAATTGAGTACATCCTACTTTTTTTTTAAGTCGGTTAAAAAACAGTTAATGTATTGTATCCTGATTGTTATTACTTTAAAGAGTTTAATTTCCTCTCTTAGAGATGAGATCTGCGTAGTTTCGTAACAAAAAAGTAACTTTTTGTAAATTCACGGAAAAATGGCGAAATTTATAAAAAAATGCAAAATCATATGTTAATTATCCCTGTTTAAAATAGTTCACAAAAATATTTATAAGGACACCAACAAAAAACTATTTTACAACCTAATTATCGATAACTATTGGTATATAATATCGATATAAAACTCTTACTAAGCTAGTTAACGTGCCGAATAAGCTAGTGTTAGATATAAAATTAATATCAATGAAAAACTGGGATAAAATTATACTATGTATTAGACTTAGGTAAGTAAATTATATCATAAGTTAAAAACGAATTAAAATGTTTACAAGACTTGGCTACGTTTGATTTAGTCGATTTACTAATCGGAGAGAAAAAAAAATGTAAAAAAAATGAATATTTAAAACTATTATTTGGTACTAACTTCGGTTTTACGGTACTTTTCTAAATTGCGTTGCAATGTATATGAGTTATAACATTCCACTTTTCATTTACTTACATTTAAGATTATATAACAAAAACTAAATTTATTTGTTCAGTCAGTAACAAGATGGAAGATGATAATGACGCTTAAATGCTCGAAAAGACTAGTCATTGTGGTGTTGTTAATTTAGTAGTCGAATATTAAACTATGCCTCAACGGGTTAAATACTCGACTAAACTATCTATCTAATAGTCGACTAATCAAACTAGCCGAAGTCAGCACAATATAAAGTATAAACAGGTTAAATAAGTAATATATTTTATATTAAATATTTTATAAATCGACGCACACACAGATCATTTAAGAAGTGCCTTAGTTTAAGACAAGTGTAGTTATTTTTAGAACTATTTAAATGAAACATACTGTAGTGCGAAAGAATACTTTAAAATAATGTTTAAATAAAATACCATAGAGAAAATAAACGACAAAACCAACAAAAAGTTAAATGAAAAAAATCTTTAAGTAAAACTTTTTTTTTTTCAACGAGATTATAAAATTAAGTTTTAATTATTAAATTAGCGTGCATCTTACACTCGTACAAAACTTAGTATAATTAGTCATTAACTTGGTTAGACTAAGCCACGTAGCTAGATACTATCACTATTGGGGCCAATTTAGAGTTAGTCGATTAGATACATATTTAGTATACCTAGATATTTTGTAGATATATAATATTTTCACTTATTATCTTCATCATCATCATCAGCCGGAAGACATCCACTGTTGAACAAAGGCCTCTTAGAACGCCACAATAAACGACAACTTGCCATTTGCATCCACCGGTAATAATTTTAACGTGCACAATTTTTTTATGAACTATCGTAATTTAAACTTTTTAAAAGGCCGTAAGAAAATTATATTGTGTTTTGTTTAGTTATGCATTGTTATATGTAATATATCAGATGATTATTTATAAAAATAACATTAAAATTTGTGGAGCAATAATAAAAATTATAATTTAGTTTGTAATGTTATATTTGTTTTAATAATATAACAATTAACAAGGAATTCGAGAAATAGTTTGATTACAGAAAAATCGTATATATAAATATAATGTTTTCTTTACCTATACTATTATTTTGTACATATTTTTTATTCTTATTAAAATAGACTTGTTGAAATTGTTGAAATATTTATCAACCTTATTTGTTCCTTATAAGCTCATGCTATAAATATTTGATTTCTTGTAAAGTGAACTGTAGTATAAGACAGGAAACCAAATATAATTATGTACCTACTTAATTAGTTAAAATATAAATAAAAGTACCAAGCATTAGGATATGGACTTCTTTTCACGTGCACAGTCTGCAGAGAAGGTGCAAAGCATGTGGTGCAAAGGTAGCATGGGGTGCAAAGGTAGCACGTTAAAAGTAGTTCAGCCCCCTTACCATGAACTCTTAAAGCAGGACAGTTTACGATGTGGAAGCGAGACGCAGCTACGTGCAGTGAAATGCGGCGTCTCGCTCTCACAACGTAATCTGTAGTATGTAGAAGTATGTTAAATATTTACCATACGGTTTCATCGAAAATTGTGCCTGTAAACTGACATAAACTTGAAAGCTTATAAAGTATTGGGAAATTATTTAATTTGTAATATTTATATAAGTTATAAAACACATGATATCCATGTGTTTTTAGATGTTTTATTTACGATCAAAGAATAAATAAGCACACTTTTGTAATCCGTGTTTTATTTCTTCACCTATCTACGAGGGATAGACTTTACACTGAATTGACCTGAGAACGATTGGCGCAGTGGCCGTGGGTTTGATTCCCTCGACTTCGATGCTACTAACTGCAATGTTGTTTATTGATCTGCGTCCAACTGGCTCACTGACACCACTTGGTACCAGTGGTCGATAGCAAAAATCACCTAAATCATTTATAAGCAAACCATTTCTAGGTTATGCGGAACGATCGCCTGAAACACTTCCCGGTTCTGCTAAGTTTCCCGCGCTGTCAGAACCTCAGAGGTCGATTATTGGCTGTTTGGCACAGTTTCCATGGCCTTGACCGAGCGTGAGACGCGACAAGACCGCAGTTGGTCCGCATAGCTCGCGGTGTACGGACGTGCCAGCGATTCTATTTATAATCTCTCGGATTACTCGTCGCTTTTAGATTAAAATGGTGAGTTTTATCACTTATATCGTCTATTGTTTTATTTGATGTGCCAATTGAATGTTTATGTTCAATGTGTATTGTGTTTGTATGTACGATGCGCGGTTGCGGTGCGATTATTTAATATTTTCAGCTGGTTGTAGTAATGTTACGTCATGATAGTAAGAATAGAAAGCGTTATCACATGAGATGTTTGTTTGCTGAAATAGATCGAGCATTACCTACTTTAAAATTACTTTTTTAAATGCATTCCTTGTTACACGGGGTTTTATCTTACATCATTTTCTTTTTATTTACGTAACACTACAACAGCGTTTCGTGTAGTTCTGTAAAGTTTTAGAAACCCTGTTGATACACGATTAATTTTGGAAATTATACGTAGCTATAACTGTCCTCGATTGTGAATTTTCATTGTTAAATTTCCTAGTAGTAGCCCTTGTTATCTAGGTACTTTTAAATATGAGCTATGTGCATAAAACATTTTATTATTTTCTTTATTTTACGTTAGATATTATAGTAACATTTTTTGCTAAGTATCTAGCTTCGTGGTGGCCTAGTGGTTGACATACCGGATTTCTATGCACGAGGTTGCAGGTTCAAACCGAGGCAAGTATCAATGTGACTTTATCAATGTCATAAATACTTTCTTAGATATTCTAAGACACCACTGACTGACGGCGACGGAAAACATCGTAAGGAAACCTGGATTTAATTATCTGAAATCGCCAACCCGCAGTAAGCTAGCGTGGTGATCAGTGCTCAATCCTTCTCTATACGAGAAGAGGCCTTTGCCCTGCAGTTATAGGCTGTTATTATTATCTAGCTTAGTATCGCTGAAACTAAACAGTTGCTAGGTGGTTATAAAGAGTGCAACAAATGAGGTTGAACTAATGACTTCGCAACTTATCCGAGATACCTCAATCGATGTGCTAAGACTTAAAAATTCATTGAATTTTTAAGAATTAGTTATAGTTAGGTACATATTTTTTATTGAATGGGTCAATGTCCGACTTGTGTATGAGGAATGTGATGCGAGTGAATGAGGCGAAAGAAGTATGTCAGGATCGTAGCAAATAGAAATCCGTGGTCTCTGCCTACCCCTCGTGGAAATAGGCGTGACTTTATGTATGTATGCCCGACTTCGTTACGTTTTGGACTACCCAGGTATTTCCAGAAATATACGTGTCTACAACTAGTGATAACATAACATAACATCACGCCTGTACTCCCTGAAGGCGTAGGCAGAGATGCACATTTAGTACACCCACATTTCGCCAGTTATGTTATAGGTCCCAATGTAATAGGCGGCGAGCCTATTTCCATCAACCGGGCACAAATCCAGACTCTGTGCTGCTACTGAGAATTACATACCGAAAAACTCAGTAACACTTTGCCTTACCTGGGATTTGAATCCAGGACCTCATGCTCAGCAGTCGCGCTTAGCGACCACTAGACCAAAAAGGCAGTCATACGAAATATAATGAGTTATAAATACCTACTCGATATAATATTAATTTATTTATTTATTAAACTCTTTATTGTACACCAAAAATACAAGTAGACAACATAATCAAAGTTTTTTTAAGTTTTTATTTGCATTTTCTTGTGGAAATCGATAACTATAATAATATTTATAATGTGTTTTAATATACATAGGTAAATGTACTTATCGCATAATGCGCTTAATGAAGATTATCACTTAGCATTTGATATGCAAATGATAACCAATCGATGCGCGTCTTACATTGCACAATCATATTCTACTGCAGTGAATACTGCTATATGTACGTAATCTTGCGACAATCTTTCGAATATACGTGCTACAGTTATAAATAAATCTGAAAGTAACGTTACCAACGCAAGGAATTTATTTTAAATAATACATGCGTCGTTCAGACATCAAATATGCCAGTGAACAATCAAATCAAAACCAATCATTTATTCCAAAAATTAGTAGGTACAAAACGAAAAAAACATCTTACAATATAAAATACAGCCCTCTTACCATGAACTCTTAAAGCAGGGCAGTTTACGGTGTGTAAGCGAGACGCCGCTACGTGCTGTGTAATGCGGCGTCTCGCTTTCACATCGTAAACTGTACTGCTTTAAGAGTTCATGGTAAGAGGGCAGTACAATAATTAAATTTGCCTGAACTTGGTGAAACCGGTCCCTCAGACTGAAAAGTGCTATCCATAGTCTAATGAAACATTATGTTATTTTTTTCGTTTTTAAAAACGTCGCCCCACACTAGGAATTTCTCCTGAATCGTGGGTGCGTTTCACAAACATGAAATATCACATACACAAACACCCAGACTCGGGACAAACAAATGTGGATCGCACAAATTTTTGCCCCGTGCGGGAATCGAACCCGCAACCCTTAGCGCAGCAGTCTATTCGCTTAGCCACTACGCCAATCAGGTCGTCAAATAAATATCATTTGTCTAGTTTTGCATAGCAATTGCGCTATTTAACATAAAAACATAACATCACGCCCGTATTCCCCAAAGGGGTAGGCAGAGGTGTATAGTAACACCCTCATCTCGCCAGTTATGTTATATGTCCCAATGTAATAGGGGGCGAGCCTATTGCCACCAACCGGGCAGAAATCCTGACTCCGTGCTGCTACTGAGAATTACCTAATGGAAAATCTCAGTAACAATTTGCGCGACCCGGGATTCGAACCCAGGGCCTCATACTTAGCAGTCGCGCTAAGCGACCACTAGACCAACGAGGCAGTGCGCTATTTATGTAGTAGAATATAAACAACATCAAAATTGTATTGTGAACTTTGTATCACGGTTAATATTTTAAAAAGAATTTATTATGAAAACATTACTATGAGAGCAAACAGAACATTAATACTACCTAACTACTTAAATGTCATGTCATTAAATGGAAATAGCAAAACATAGGCTGTAAAATAGTCAAAGATTTGAAAAGCTACAATAATTTATCATACTTCAGAACATACATGTTACATAGGCATCAAGGAAGCTATACCTAACGTTTTTACTATAACTTAACTGCGCATACATTGATAAAACACCAAAAATGTGTGGAGAAAGAAAATAAAGTCTTCGACTACGGCTACGACCTACGAGAAGTAACAAGAATTATTCCGGGTCTCACGGTTGACGTAGCAGTCTTCGTAGGCGAACTCTACAGTAAGCGACTTGCGTAGCTTGATTGGGGGCCTACAGACTGCTACGATCTGACACTAGTTAAAACTAATCCGACTTTTGTATAACATAATTTAGTTCGAGTCTGGTCTTCGCTTCTGACAGTTTATAATATTTCATCGGTATCTGGGTGTGATACAGGAAAATAACCTTTTCCAAGCGATATTTGAATGTTGAATATTTTAGTGACGTGATATAGGATATATTTATTTATTTATTCACAACTTTGGAAGACTCTGAACTAAATAGTTAACGGACAGCCAATTACAAGTCTCCACGTACCACCCTACTAAACAATATCAACGTAGAGACCAGTGATACCTATTTACCTTTTAAACTATTTATATCATTTGAAATGGTGTACATTTACAGAATAATCTTAAAGACAAGTTTGACGATGCCACGTGCCATATTCCGTTGAACAGTATTTGCGCACAGTAATCACCGCGGCATTATCAGTATAATTCTATATCTGTGGACTAAGTAAACTAACGAATAACTTAAATAGGTATATATTAACTTAGTTGTCGCATAATTACAAAATATTATTTATTTTATTTTATAACACGTCTATATATATTTATTGTGGAATATGTTTGTAAGTAGATAAGGGTTTTGTAGGGGTAATTTTCGAACCTATCCTCGCGATTTCCAAGACCCAGAAAAGACACAATTTTTTTAAAGCAGACGAAGACACGGGCTGAATTAGTTTTTTTTTATAAAATATTAGAGATTGAAATAATATTAATGTAATATATCAACTTTTTGCCGTGTGGTATCCGGCCTAGAATTGACCACCCTCTTTCCTCCCGTGGGGGTCGTAAGAGGCGACTAAGGGAACATCCAGAAGATGGGCAGCAGCGTCTTCTGTTACTTGACCACCAACACTGCGATCCCCAAGCCGCTTGCCAAGCGTGGGGATTATGGCAACCTCCCCCTTCCAAAAGGGGGAGGCCTCGTGAACATTGGACGTCTTCCGGCTGATGATGATGACCAACTTTTTACTTTGCACAACCCAGATGTTGGTATTACATACTATTCCTTGTTTTTATAATCAGGCAAATACTATATTACTATTGCAATACCACACAGTGAAGTACATCCATACACTATCTTATTAACTAGCTATTGTGCTGTATCAAGAATATAAGTTGACATCGTAAACATATTATAAAATTTAATAACATCGATTGTATTCAAGTAACCTATTAAATCATAATCGATTATAACGAGATAAAAAATATCTACCTATTATAGAAGGAATTAAAATAATGTTATCTATATTTTTTATGTTTATTTTGTACTGTAAAAAAGTCGTATTCTCCTCGTGCCATGACGTCGGGGACGTCGTGAGCACAGTTTAATTTGACGTGAATAGCCGTCCGTCTATATATAACGTTTTAAAAATAATAGTCAGATATTAAATTGTTGATTTTTTAAAAAAAAACGTCGCCCCACACTAGGAATTTCTCCTGTATCGTGGGTGCGTTTCACAAACATGTAATATCACATACATAAACACCCAGACTCGGGACAAACATCTGCGGATCGCACAAATTTTTGTCCCGTGCGGGAATCGAAACCGCAACCCTTAGCGCAGCAGTCCAATCGCTTAGCCACTGCGCCAATCGGGTTGTAATGTGCGGTGTGGCATAAATCATAAAAAGTAACAAACGTGTTGGTTTTAATTTGTATACTTGCTTTACTTTAGAAGATACATTATTGGCAAACTATCAGAAAATATTGAGGCCGTTGTATCTTTGACTTCAACCATCGGGGAGGACAGTGAGCCAGCGATCCTCAACGAGATTCTGCGATAAAATTATACATACATATTATACTTATCCCACTACTAATTTGTGCTTTATAGAATACTAGCTTCCGCCCACGACTTTGCCCGCGTAGATTTCGAATGTTTTATAGCCTAAAACCTTCCTCAATTAATGAGCTATCTAACACTGAAAGACTTTTCAAATCGGACCAGTAGTTCCTGAGATAAGCGCGTTCAAGCAAACAAAAAAACTCTTCAGCTTACAATATTAGTATAGACTAGCTTTTGCCGCAGCTTCGCTCGTATTAACCCCTATTAAAACCCCTTACAGGGTAGAATAAAAAAAAGTAGCCTATGTCCTTTCTCGGGCTTTAAACGTTCTGCATATAATTTCATTAAAATCCGTCCAGCGGTTTAGTCGTGAAGGTGTAACAGACAGACAGACAAACTGAGTTACTTTCATATTTATAATATGTGTTTATATAATCCATACTCATATTAAAAATATAATTTATATTTATAATATGAGTATGGAGTATGGATTCCATAAAAATATTAAAATACAGAAAATAAATCTTTAAAAAGAGAGCTTGATACAATTTTTATTGGTCTCAATACTAACAACCATTTTTATGAATCAACCAGTAATATTATTTTATAGTAAGTACCTACCTACTGCAGTGCTTTATCACCATCATTATCAGGCTATCTCAGTCCACTGCTGGACCTAGGCCTCTCCTATGGCACGCCACTGAGCTCGATCTTCGGCCTTCCACTTCTAACCAGCCCGTTACCATGAATCCTAAAGCAGGATTGGCTCGTTGGTCTAGTGGTCGCTAAGCGCGACTGCTGAGCAAGAGGTCCTGGGTTCAAATCCCGGGTCGGGCAAAGTGTTACTGAGTTTTCCATTAGGTAATTCTCAGTAGCAGCACGGAGTCTGGATTTGTGCCCGGTTGATGGCAATAGGCTCGCCCCCTATTACATTGGGACTTACAACATAACTGGCGAAATGTGGGTGTTACTATATGTTCACCTCTGCCTACCCCTTCGGGAAATACAGGCGTGATGTTATGTTATATTATGTTTTCTAAAGCAGGACAGTTAACGATGTGTAAGCGAGACGCCAGATTACACTGCACGTAGCGGCGTCTCTCTTTCACATCAAAAACTGTCCTACTTTAAGAGTTAATGGTAAGGGGACTGTAGTGAAGTGCTTTATATTTCTCCCAAATGATTATAATTCCGCCAAATTACCAACTAGTCAGATGATAGTTTCCGTTGTGTACCAAAATATATTGATACCAAGGTTACAACTGGCTGGCACACAGCGCGCGCGTGTTCATACATAAATAAATAACTTTCTGTAAAATAGCCGTGTTATGAAGTGTTAATGTAAAATTTAGAATTCGTGATTATATTTAGTGTTCAGGTGTGAACCTATTCAAAATAATTTGATGGATAGAGAACGTAACTATTTTTTATTTGATTTAGGGCCTGTTTTAACATCTACAAATTAAGTGTTGAATAGTTACTTCTTGATAAACGCTAATCGGCAAGTAAAAGTTACGAGTATTCTATCGTATCAGTTACAGGCCAGTTTATCCCCTGATTAATGCTACTCAGATATTGTGAAATTCGTATGAGTAGTTACGGGTGACTTTATGTGGCGGTTAGACTTGACACTTTACTTGTAGATGGTGAAACAGGTCCTAAATGATCATTTAAAAGTAATACCACCCCCACTACTAGTTATTAATGTTATAATATCAAAGTTTTGTTCGTACCTAGAGGATTTTTGTTAGGCCTCCCTAACAACTTAGCATATTCACACTAGATTTTATACTCTTACACAATTTCATAAAAGTACGATAATATTTTTAAACATTTTAAGCTGTTGTGAGGTCGGTCGAGCCCCCTTACCATGAACTCTTAAAGCATAACAGTTTACGATGTGGAAGCGAGACGCCGCTACGTGCAGTGTAATGCGGCGTCTCGTCTCGCTTCCACAACGTAAACTGTCCTGCTTTAATAGTTCATGGTAAGAGGCAGTTTTTAGTTTCCTTATAGGATATGGGAAAAGTATATTATCTTATAATAATATATGATACGAGAAAACAATGATTTTTATTGTTGTATTGTCATGATTGTAAAGAAAATACTATTGAAAATATCTTATAACCGTGCTCAATATTAAATGTTTGTGTTATGATGCTACATCGCTATAACAATAGGGCAGTGTATACATCAATACGTCAAATTTCATTCACTACAGCTTACGTGGGTGTTTCACAAGCATACGACGCATTTCTCCAAATAATCCAGTAAGAGATCACACGCCTGTTACGCCGGTTGGCGGGAAATTTGGCAAAACATCCAAATTTTGTATATTTAAAGGCTAGGAAACGAATTGTTTTACGACACAATTTAAGATTGGAGGCCGTGTATTTAAATTTGGAATAGATTTAGTGATGTGCCATTGGACGACAGTATAAAAAGATTCGGGAAGTGAACGCGGATTTTAGTGTTTTTGTTTAAAACTTTTTAGAAGATTTGGAATGAAAATTTTTGTTAACGAGTGTCATTTCAAAGCGAAGTTTCGTTTTGTTTTTCTAATTGTGTTCGCCTTTTGGATGGATGTGAAGCGGTTTGAGTTTAAGAAAAGAGATTTGAATATACAAATTCAGGTATTGTTTTTCTTTTTTATCAACTTTGTTCACGTTTCGTATTTACGACTGGTTTTTGTTGGCAAAGAATTACAACTATATTTCAATTTAACGGTTCATATTTTTTTTATTGTTCGTGAAGGAATGTATTATTTCCATAGGTTTTATGTTTAGTCAACCGTTGACACGTACTAGCTGCGCCCCGCGGTGTTACTCGCTACATTTTTTCGAGATAAAAACTAGCCTATATGTTAATCCAATTTTATCAAAATTGGCCCAGCCGTTTCAGCGTAAATAAGGTACAAACATACGAACATACAACCTTTCGTATTATAATATTAGTGTGATTATTTGGAACACATTTAAAGAGCCTCAACAATAATCCATAATGACGTTATGTGCTACGATTCGTTCGTCACACGGTACTATAGCTATTTATCTATATATTATAGGTACCTACCTAGGATTGGGATTTTGGGAAATTCGATAGCAGGAATAGGTAGGTCTAACCATCCCCGAAACCAAGTTCCTGTAGATGTGAACGTGCCTAGAATTAACCACCCCCTCTCCTCCCATGGGTGTCGTAAGAGGCGACTAAGGGAAAATCCAGAAGATGGGCAGCAGCGTCTTCTGTAACTTGACCACCAATATTGCGATCCCCAAGCCGCTTGCCAAGCGTGGGGATTATGGCAACAACCCCTAATATGGAGGAGGCCTTTGTTCAACAGTGGACTTCTTCCGGCTGATGATGATGAACCTTTTTTTACCGCTTATTAGTTTAGTAAATAAAAAAATAAAATAAAAATCTTTTATTTTCAAGCAACATTAGAGCTCATAGTGTGTTAATACAATTGCTTAAGAACTATGTTAGTAAACCTGACGACCTGATTGGCGCAGTGGCTAAGCGATTAGACTGCTGCGCTAAGGGTTGCGGGTTCGATTCCCGCACGGGGCAAAAATTTGTGCGATCCACATTTGTTTGTCCCGAGTCTGGGTGTTCGTGTATGTGATATTTCATGTTTGTGAAACGCACCCACGATACAGGAGAAATTCCTAGTGTGGGGCGACGGATTAAAAAAAAACAATAAAATAAAATAGAAATCGAGACTAAAAAAATAAATAAAAAGGGCTTAAACGAAAATTATTGTTTTTAGCTAGTTAAGGGCACCTTTCACATTTTTATCTTACAGGTTTCGTTATAGAACCACCTCCGCTTTCCATTCAAAGACGAGATTGACGTAATTTTATAGTTTCACCTTAGATTATCTAGATGGAGTCTGGCGCTACATTGAAACAAAAATCAACGTGCCAATTGTTTTTTATTGCATGAGTGCGTGACAGCTTCGTCTTACACAAGTATATAATTTATTTAACATACGGGTGATAGGATACATATTTATTAATATTCAATCGGCCTCTGTAATTTCTATACACCTTAATAGCTCATTTCGCCATTTTTATTACGTTATTTTATGACAGAAAAACAAGCTTCTCCATTGACAGCACAATTGACACTGTTGGCGCCAAAAAGCTGTAGGGTAGGTTTTTAGCGCCAATTGTGAGGAATTGGCGCTAAAAAATACCGACGCTGTCAGGGTCTTGACACTCCATCTAGACATATATATATATAATCAAAGAGTTTCACGTTATACTTACAAAACAATTGGTAACATAAAAACTGTATAAATCTCGATTATTTATTAACTGCAGTAAGAAAACCTTCAAAGTTTGAGCGAGGTTCGAACACCATGAGGTTCAAGTTTATTAAGATATACATTATAATAAACTAGATGCGCCCTGCTGTGTTACCCGCAACATTTTCAGGATAAAAAGTAGCCTTTCTGTTAATCCAGAGCGTCAGCTACCTTCATATCAAATTTTATCAAAATTGGTCCAGCTGTTGGAGTGTGAAGGAGTAACAAACATACAAACACACAAACTTTAGCCGTTATAATATTAGTGTAATTAATTTATTACCGAGTACATTAAGCTTTTCGGTATTTTTAAATGTTAAAAATATGACGTGCGTAACAAAAATAGCTCTCCTCGTAAAATTTTAGACAAAAACAAGCATCTTAAAAAACAAAATTAATATACAACAACAACATAATATCACGCCTGTTTACCCCAAAGGGGCACATGTTCACCCACGTTTCGCCAGTTATGTTATAGGTCCCACTGTAATAGGGGGCGAACCTATTGTCATCGACTATCGACATATCGAGACTCCGTGGTACTACTTAGAATTATCTAATAAATAACCCAGTAACGCACCCGACCCGGGATTCGAACCTTGGACCTCAGCAGACCACTAGACAAACGAATCAGTCTAAATTAATATCTAGCGGATAATAATCAATTATCTTATTCCGTAACTGAACTGTCATGGCCTCCGTCCCGCGCATTACTGTTGACATTGACAGCTTGACAGGTGACGTTCCCGCCAAAACCAAATCAACGGCCAGTGTCAATGCTATGTGTGAAAATAGATCCGTAGCGTGTAGCGTGTTTGTTGCGTACTGTCAATGTGGTATATAGATGTACCTATAGTAGCTATGCAGAATGTATTTAGGTATCTTTTGCTGTGTTTATTTTAAACAATGTTCCCTTGCTGTATATATAGATACTAGCTTTTGCCCGCGGCTTCGCTCGCGTTAAGAAGCCATCTATTGTCAACATTTAGAACTAAAAATGTTGTTCGTCTTAATTTATTCGTTCCATTAGGTACTGATAGGTCCAAACTAATACATTTACATCCTCCATCATCCCTTATTTTATCCCCATGGGGGTTGAATTTATCAAAATCCTATTTAAGCGGACGTCTTCATCATAGTAGCTCCAATCTTTAATTTCAGTTCAATCAGTCGAAAATCTAAGAAGATTTATACAAACTTCCATCCCCTATTTTATCCCAATCCTTTCTTAGAGGATGCCTACGTCATAGTAGCTTTATGCATGCAAAGTCTCAGCCCGATCGGTTTAAAATTGACAAAGTTTCATACAAACTTTCATCCCCTATTTTATCCCCTTGGGGGTAGAATTGATCAAAATCCTTTCTTAGCGGATGCTTACGTCATAATATCTACCTGCATGCCAAATTTCAGCCCGATCCGTCCAGTGATTTGGGCTGTGCGTTGATAGATCACTATGTCAGTCAGTCACCTTTGAGTTATATATATTTAGATGCCATCACGTGTTTATTTTCTGAAGGGTGGGTTCAAAACCCTATTTAGTTTTTCCATTAGGTACTTTTTAGTAGCAGTACGGAGTCTAGATATGTACCCGGTTGATGACAATAAGCTCGCCCCCTATTACATTGGGACTTATAATTACTTAACTGGCGAAATTTTGGGTTTACTACTTGAGCACCTCTGCCTACCCCTTCGGGGAATACAGGCGAGATATTTAGTTTTTTAGGCTTTACCTAGCCGCCTTTGAAGCCCACTATGATTACGTTTGTGTTGCATCTGTTTTTACACGACTGCCCAAAAAAGGAGTGTAGGTAATGTTTTCAGGGTCCATGTATGTATGTATGTGAGTTTCTTAATTCCACCATAACTTCTGAACGCCTGAACCGACTTTGATGTATGGAGTGTCGTTAGAATCCTTGCAACATTGTGAGTAACATAGGATATAAAAAAGAAACGAATAAAAAAATACAAAAATCGAACTAAAAAGTAAAACAAGTATTTAAAAAAATTTAAAAACACGACTGCCAGGTCAATAATCGAACTAAACAGTAAAAAGCTTAGTTCTATCGCAGTCGGGGTACCTTTTAAATAAGGCAGCGTCTAATATTAATCGTACCCTGACTGCGATTTTCTAAATTACATTTTTTTTAAGTAACTCATAACATAACATCACGCCTGTATTCCCCGAAGGGGTAGGCAGAGGTGAACATATAGTACACCCACATTTCGCCAGTTATGTTGTAAGTCCCAATGTAATAGGGGGCGAGCCTATTGCCATCAACCGGGCACAAATCCAGACTCCGTGCTGCTACTGAGAATTATCTAATGGAAAACTCAGTATCACTTTGCCCGACCCGGGATTTAAACCCAGGACCTCTTGCTCAGCAGTCGCGCTTAGCGACCACTAGACCAACGAGGCAGTTTTTTTAAGTATATTGCAGAAATCAGATTTGTTTGTGAATCTGGTCCTAATGGCTGTTATATTACACCTTAAAGAAAATAGTTGTAGAAGATAATCGCATGGAAATCCTCGCGAGCACCGAGCTAATAACATTAGTCACAGGATTAACACTTTACAGTAATACAGAACCTTGAATCTAATCCAATGCAGCGCGATCTAAACTTAGAATTAATAGTATGCTACTGATGATAGATTTAATAAGTAGTCGTAGTTACGATAATTGTCTCGACTCTGTAGCAAGGATTTGGCAGAAAAAACGAAATGGTTTGTCTTTATAAAATAATATAGGTTATATGGTTATAGGTAAACTCCACAAAAACTTTGGACAATCAAAACGACGTGATTGGCGCAGTGGGTAAGCAATTGGACTGCTGCGCTAAGGGTTGTGGGTTCGATTCCCGCACGTGACAAAAATTTGTGTATCCCTCCGGGGAAGGTTTTTATTTATTTGTTCTTCCTTGCTACTCAACTATAATTATTTATATCTATCAGGGTTTTACTATAGTGGTGGGTTAATGAATAAATATTCTTTAATGTTAGATAATGGGGGTCACACTAATAACTAACTAATATGACGAACTGATTTGCACAGTGGCTAAGGGATTAGACTGCTGCGCTAAGGGTTGTGGGTTCGATTCCCGCACGGGGCAAAAATTTGTGCGATCCGCAGATATTTGTTCCGAGTCTGGGTGTTTGTGTATGTGATATTACATGTTTGTGAAACGCACCCACGATACAGAAGAAATTTATAGTGTGGGGCGACGTTTTTATAAAAAAAAAACAATGGCACAGCTTTAGTCATAGCATAGTCATAGTCATAATGTTATTATTTCATATAGGCTACAAAAGAGCACTTACAAAACGTCAAAACTAGTTGCTCGGTTCCAAAAAGTCGTTTCTATGGAGAAGAACCGGCAAGAAACTCCATAGTTACTCTTTTAAAAATATGTTGTACTTCGTACATATAACATGAGTATAGATCGTGTAATTTGCCTACAGGTAATGGTTGGCTACACAACCTATTAACAAATCAATACGTTTAATATGGCACTGTTGTTTTAATATTTCCGAGGCCTAGCTCGTGGCTAGTTTTAGTTATCTGACCATAATGTAACATCACGCCTGTATTTTCCGAAAGAGTAGGCAGAGGTGCATAAATAGTACACCCACATTCAGATCAAAATATTTGTCACATCTTAATTTTATCATATTCTAACAAATAAATGTTATCTTATCATATATTATAAGACCCAATGCAATAGGAGCGTGAACCTATTGCCATCAACCGCGCACATCCAGACTCTGTGCTGCTACTGAGCATTACCTAATTGAAAAACCCAGTAACACTTTTTCTTACCCAGGATTCGAACCCAGGACCTCATGCTCAGCAGTCGCGTTTGCGACCGCTAGACCAACGAGGAAGTCTCTTATTTGACATATCTTTCAAATATAGTCTGATACGGTGATTTTACTAGTCACCATTGTTTTTACTGTTCACTTATCTGTTGTGGCACCTACCTAAAAGCCTTACAAAAACAATACAACCCAATTGGCGCAGTGGCTAAGCGATTAGACTGCTGCGCTAAGGGTTGCGGGTTCGAATCCCGCACGGGACAAAAATTTGTGCGATCCGCAGATATTTGTCCCGAGTCTGGGTGTTTGTCTATGTGATATTACATGCTTGTGAAACGCACCCACAATACAGGAAAAATTCCTAGTGTAGGGCGACGATTAAAAAAAAACTGCGTTTAGCACTTATTATCATATCATCATAGACCAACGATTTCTCTATGATCATCATCACATAATTTCCAGCCAAGTTGCTACAACCCGTGAATTTCAATTCTTCGCTGAAACCCAAGCGCATAACCTTATGGAAAACGGATCGTAGATATAACCGTTGTGTCATATTGACAATAAAATAATGTCCGAACTTCACACCGTGATCTGTAGTTATTATTTTCTCTGTGATCGCGATGGCTTATCCAAGAACCTGACATGAAATAATACAGTTACAAATAGTCCTTAACATTGATAGGACAACAGAATCCTTCTCCAACCTACAAAGGATGAAAGAAACTCCGAAAGAGAGAGTAAGGAGTATAAGAAATGGCTGGTAGCTGTGGAGGACCCTCGGAGGATCTCGCTAGTCAGCCTGCATGTCCGATGATGTGCTTGTCTCCGACGTGTGAAGCGAATACTGAGGTTAGAACGTTAGTCTCCATCAACGCCTAAAAGCTACTATTCAGTGGAACGAGTGGATTATATGAAAGTAGTATTATTGACACTGGAAGCTTGCTAATGTTACATAGGAATTTATAAGAGATATAATTATTGAAATTGAAACTCCTCAGTGGCAGGGGTAACATCTTTGTGTAAATGAATGTAATAATCGCAGGAAAACTGAAAAATTTGTATCTAAGTGAGAGGGTGTCCTTTTACAGCCTTATAGGTAGGGTCCGAAAACGTTAGATTATTAGATATAAAAAAGGTACTAAATCTGCAATGCGTATGAAGATAGGAGAGTAAAAATAAGTGCTTCGGAAGACAGGTTATGATCCTGCATCGCAATTCTCTCAAAGTAAGGGAATAGCACTATAACCCTGCGTAGTTAACTTCGAGTCAGCTAAAATATGCTGCCGTGATCGAAACTCAGGCAAAAAAAATTTACCATCAGACTTCATATTAAAGTTATTTCTTGTGTCTCCAGGCACCAATCGACACATCCAAGAAGCCCATCGTGTGGGTCCTCGGAGGGCCAGGCTCGGGGAAGGGCACCCAATGCGAGAAGATCATCGCCAAATATGGCTTCACACACCTGTCCACCGGTGACCTCCTCCGCGCTGAGGTGAAGAGTGGCTCCGAGAGGGCGAAGAACCTCACAGCTATTATGGAGCAGGGTAAGCTAAAAGTATCAGGTCCTTCGTAAAGGATCTCGCGTACTGGACGACGACGACCAGTGGCCAACAACTAGATTATCTGAAGAAACCGATACGAACGTCGCGCACTTAGCTGCAACGGCCAACTTAGTTTATCTGGTCGTTGCAGCCTCTCGACGTGCTCGTGGCCGTCTAGTGCGCGAGGCCCCTAATTGTAGCTTATCGTGGCGCGTTATACTACGAGCCACGCCGTGCCGTGTCTCTTTTTACGGGCCAGCAATATTTAGATACCTAAGTAGAAAAGTCAGATCAAGAGAGCAACGACAAACGTGTAAAATTGGACGACCTGATTGGCGTAGTGGCTAAGCGATTAGACTGCTGCGCCAAGGGTTGCGGGTTCGATTCCCGCAAGGGGCAAAAATTTGTGCGATCCACATTTGTTTGTCCCGAGTCTGGGTGTTTGTGTATGTGATATTTCATGTTTGTGAAACGCACCCACGATACAGGAGAAATTCCTAGTGTGGGGCGACGTTTTATTTAAGCCAGCAGTCCATAATATTGATTGCAATAAAAACTCCTTGTTAATTCCATGCGTTAACGTTCCAGGTGGACTGGTCCCCAACGACGTGGTGCTGGACCTCCTGAAGGAAGCCATCCAGGCTCGTGCGACCGACTCAAAGGGATTCCTTGTAGACGGCTACCCTCGAGAGAAGTCACAGGGCATCGCCTTCGAACAAACTATCGCACCAGTATCTGTGAGTATTTATCGTACTGTTTTATACATCACTAGCTGCGCCCCGCGGTGTTTCCCGCTGCATTTTTTCAGGATAAAAAGGCTAGCTTCATACCAAATTTCATCAAAATTGGTCCAAATAACAAACACACTCACAAACTTTTGCCTTCATAATATTAGTCATCATCATCAGCCAAAAGACGTCCACTGCTGAACATAGGCCTCCTCGTTTAAGCGGGGGGGTTGCCATAATCCCCACGCTTGGCAAGCGGCTTGGGGATCGCAGTATTGGCGGTGGAGTTACAGAAGACGCTGCTGCCCATCTTCTGAATTATATTAGTGTGATGTGATTATGTGAACACACTAAAAGAGCCGTCCACAATGACGTTGTTATGTACTACTGTTCGTTCGACACACGTTGGACATTCTTATTTTCTACATATGTGGTTCCCCCTACCTACTGTTTTTAATCGTCTTAATTAGAATCATGATTAAAGTCGATAAAACGAAAGGTCTTTTGGAAACTTATGTTTTTTTTAAATTCAGCAATATTGCGTTTATGTTTGTATTGTATATTATAGTGTCATCTATACTTAAATTATAATTATATATTTTATTATTATTTTAATATTATAAAAATAAAGAGTTTGTTTGTTTGTTTGCTTGAACGCGCTAATCTCAGGAACTATTGGTCCGATTCGAAAAATTACCTATATCAGTGTTAGATAGCCCATTTATCGAGGAAGGCTATAGGCTATAAAACATTCGAAATCCACGCGGATGAAGTCGCGAACGAAAGCTAGTATTAACATAAGTTCTGTTCGGACCCTAATATTTTTTATGTCTTCCCGTCACTATTGATAAAACTAGGCTTGTAAAAAAGTTATATTTTTAATTTTTGAATGATATTCAGTGAAATATCTTACTCAAACCGATATCTATTATTTTCAGGCCATCCTTTACTTTGAGGCGACAGCAGAGACGCTGACCAAGAGGTTGCTAGGCCGCGCCGCGAGCTCCGGCCGCGCTGATGACAACGAGGAGACCATTAAGCTCCGTCTCAAGACCTTTCTGGAAAACAACCAGCAAGTCCTAGACCAGTACCCCGACAAAATCAGCAGGGTGAGTGAATTTACGTTAATTAAATACCCCATCTGTGGTGATTACTCCTGTAGCAACATCTACACGTCGAAGGACTAACTGATATGCTCCAGTGCTCCTGCATCGCGCTAGCGAAGCGATCACTGTTCGCTGAATAAAAGCCACCCCGAGTTGTCCGAAGTCCGAAGATTTTTCTGCTCCGTTGGAGGAACTCCACATCCGTTCCAGACTCCGTGCTACTACAGAGAATAAGCTGATGAAAAAACCCAATAACCCTTTGCCTGACCCGGGATTTGAACTCGCGAATCGCATGCTCAGCACTAAGCTACCACTAGACAAATAAGGCAGATAGTTATTTCTAATATTATAGTACAGATTCATAATTAAGTTAAAGATGTTGCATTAAGTTTACTTTAAGATTATTTTCTTCTCCAGATAAACGCGGAAACCTCCGTGGACGCCATCTTTAATGAGGTGCAGAAGATCCTTGACCCGCTCGTGAGCAACTAAACGCACAACAAAAACTTATACACTGTACATACGCCTCTATTCTACATTAATTTTAATGATTGTTGAATAAATATGTTTTTATTTTATTTGGGTATCATTCTGTCTATCAAAAGCTAAATACTTCCTACTGTAATATAAAATTTAATAAACTATTTTACTATGATAACTTTCGTGAGTGTTATCCTATTTTTAACTATATATCGTCGTTGATAGTCCAATTCCGCCAAAAAATTGTTAAATACTACGTTTGCTAATTTTACATGAGAGCCAAAAAACGGAATGTTTTTAAAAACTAATGGCCCGAATTTTGATCGAACTTGATTATAAGCATAGAGATTATAAGACTGTTTCGTTCTCCATAATCGAATGTAATATTTTTAAAGTCAATATTCCTAGAATTTTATTTTCAAAATCTTTTGATATATTTCTACATTCGCGGTTTCGAATATTGTTAGTTACGCGGTATTGGACTAACAACGACGATATGACAGTTTTCTGACGTATGTATTCGGGAATGCCCGACTAGATTCGAGCTCGAACGAAGCTCTTATTCATGAGCTATTTACACGGCGTGAGAAATATCGGCGTATATAGTAAATAACAATATAAACCTGTATTACCAAGAGGTTGGCAGAGATTACTTGTGTTGTACACCCAAATCTCACCAGTTAAGTAAATAAAAGGATGTCAATAATGTAATAGAAGGCGAGTTTATTACTATTAAACGGGCCCAAATCCAGACGCCGCGCCGTGCTGCTTCTGAAATTAAGTAATCGAAAAACCCTAGGTGACTAAGATTTGCGACCTTAGGCCCACACTCCTTTAATTAAATAATCATCTGAATACAGAGACTTGATGAGCGCAGTGGCTAAGCAATTTGACTGCTGCGTAAAGAGTTGCGGGCTCGAATCTCGCGCGGGACAAACATTTTGGGTATGTGATTTTTCATGTATGTTTAACCATACGTTTAACGCACGCACGTTATAGGAAAAAATACTAGTGTAGGGCAACGGTATTTGTGGCCGGGCCTTTTGTTTAAAAATAACATCAATGCATCCAACCTTCTTACAAGACATTTATTAAAAAATAAATACAAACGACAACCTCCTCCTTTTTTAAGTCTGTTTAAAAAAACTCACGCGCCATCTGTCATAAACTAACCTGATACTGTCAAAAGTCAAAAAAAACAGTTTCCATTCCCTCCTGCACAGCACTGTGATTTGGCTCCTCGAATACCAGAACAGAAGGAGAAGAGAGAAGAGACATGGAAGAGAAAATCTGTGTTGGGTGCGAGGAGCCAGTTATAGATAAGAAACCACCATGTCCCCTGCTGTGTATGTCACCGAAATGCCTGGCGTATCAGAACAGGGTAAGTTTCTTTACCAAATATTTATTTATTTAATATCTTTATAAAACTTACAGCCAAACAAACAGATTAGTGAGAACTATACATAACTGACAGCCAATTAGAAGTCTCCGCTTTTACAGAACTGATCAGATTGTAATAAACTGTGGTCTCTTGGACAGTACTGCTGACAAAACCAATATAAATTATAATTATATATCTAAGTTCCTTAGCTGCATCACATAGTAAAATATTTGATGGTTTAAAACATTTATTTCTCAAACAAAATACAAATATTCACTTACAGAGAAACACTAGATACAATAATAAAGTAATGTATGCACTTTTAAATGAAAAAGTCACGGCTTAAGCCCCTTCTAACCTAGATGACACACTTGTTGTGAATAGTGTGGGGTCAAAGTCATAATATCTCCTATTATTTCGATTCTTTTTATTTGGCCGGACATGAGAGATCATCCACCATGGATCCTACCGCGAAAAGTGAAACTCACCATAGTAGCTGCTGGTAGGCCTCCAGCCCCCTTACCATGAACTCTTAAAGCCGGGCAGTTTACGGTGTGGAAGCGTGACGCAGCATTACACTGCACGTAGCGGCGTCTCGCTTACACATCGTAAACTGTCCTGCTTTAAGAGTTCATGGTAAGGGGGCAGGATACCAAAGCTGCTACTTATAGTCACTACTCACTAAAACCACACACTTCCCGGTACCGATTACGTAATGCAGGCAAGTTTTCATCAGTCCAGTTATAATACACTATCATATCAAAGAAAGTACTTGCGATTGGTGAAGCAAAAATAACTAAACTGCACGCGCGTGTCAAAGTTGCAAAATGTCACTAGCTAGGCCACACATCCTTCTTGAGACAGGTAGGTACTGGACGACTGGTGGGAGTCAGATAGATGCGGGTAGCGCGGGGAAAGATCTGACACGTAACTACCTTCATTTCGAGCACGTTAAAATATTAAAAATACCTACATTTTATGAAAAAAATATTAATTTCAATTAGTTCAATTTTATTTTATTAACTGATTTTGTCAATACTGTACTGCCTCCTTACCAAGAACTCTTAAAGCAGGACAGTTTAAGATGGGGAAGCGAGACACCACTACGTGCAGTGGGCGTCTCGCTTCCACAACGTAAACTGTCCTGCTTTAAGAGTTCATGGTAAGGGGGCTTACACGAAGGTTCGACGAAGTTTCGTAGTTCGTACGAAGTTCTTACAGCTCATTTTATAACACCTTGTTTCTATTAGGTGTCTATCGGTATGGTTTCATATGTTTTGTGTTTTTAGTCACGAATCGATCCGGAGACAAAGCCAATTATATGGGTGATTGGCGGTCCTGGCTGCGGCAAACTCACCCAATGTATGAAGATAGTGAGCACGTATGGGTTCACTCATCTGTCCACGGGGGATCTCTTACGTGAAGAGGTGAATCGCGGCTCTGACAGGTCGAAGTGCCTGCATTCTATTATGGTACGAGGTACGGAACACCGCTTATTAACATTCCTTTAGTTATTTACTATATATCTCGGTTATACTCACGTGTGTATTCGGGAATGCCCGGCTCGCGACTCTGCCGCGTAACCAGCTCATGAATAAGGGCTCCGTTCGAGATCGAAACTAGTCGGTCATTCCCGAATACACACGTGAGTATAACCGGGATATATAGTAAATAATATGGATAACACTCACGGAAGTTATTTCTTTAGTTGTCTATTTTGTTCCCACTGCTGGGCGAACGCCTCCTCGTTTTTCTTCCAAAAGGAAATTAAAGTTCAATGTTTCATGAAAGCTTCAAATTGAGGAATCAAGGTATCTGCATCCAGACCCGCGAAAATGTGGGGATTTCAATCGGTTGCACGCAGAATTTTGAACTTAAGTTACAGTAAATACAAAAACGTTGTAAACGTCGGTGCAGTTCGTTTGGTGTGAATCGTATAGACATAGTTAGTTCAAGCGGCAATAAACGCAAGTCAGGTCTTTTACTCGTACATTTATAAACAACTAGCTGCGCCCCGCGGTGTTGCCCGCTACATTTTTGCGAAATAAAAATTAGCCTATGTGTTAATCCAGGGTGTCAGCTACCTCCATACCAAATTTTAGCAAAATTGGTCCTGCCGTTTGATCGTGAAGAGGTAACAAACATACAAACACACACTTACAAAGTTTCGCCTTTAGTGTGATGTATTGTGATAAGTAGCGCAATGCCCTCAGAGTGGTTATGGCGCAGATGGAGCGTGGACGCTGAAATCCGAAACTTTGAGCTCCATTTCAAGTGCCGCTTGTTTTATATTGTGTTGTATTGTTATGTATAGTGTGTGTGTCAAATTTATTTGCTACTAAACATCATTTACTATATCAAGGATATAACCGAAGAAATATTTGGATACCTCAAATAAAGATAAGGCAATAGGCACACTACACTGTAATAAAGCAATACAATTGTAATTTATTGCAGGTGGACTAGTCCCCAACGATCTTGTGTTGGCTCTGCTAAAGGAGGCCATGGAAGCAAAGGCAGAACTAGCTAATGGCTTCCTCATCGACGGCTACCCGCGCGAGCGATCACAGGGCATTGAGTTTGAGAAAACCATTGCACCGGTTTCTGTAAGATACTTAACTTAGTCCTTTATAGTTTTACCCTTCGATTTTTTTTGTTTTAGAAAAAAAACGTCGCCCCACACTAGGAATTTCTCCTGTGTCGTGGGTGCGTTTCACAAACATGAAATATCACATACACAAACACCCAGACTCGGGAAAAACATCTGCGGTTCGCACAAATGTTTGCCCAATGCGGAAATCGAACCCGCAACCCCTAGCGCAGCAGTCCAATCGCTTAGCCACTGCGCTAATCAGGTTGTCAAGATATTTATTTAGGTTCATACCCAAATAAATCTGTAACTAATAAATATCTCTATCTAACTCTTAGAAAGGGAGTAATCCACACGCACACCTTGTAAGACCCTAGCTTCACCTGTACCCTGGGGTGTTTTTGACACGAATACATGCATATT
Organism: Abrostola tripartita; assembly: GCA_905340225.1. Lineage (NCBI taxonomy): Eukaryota > Metazoa > Arthropoda > Insecta > Lepidoptera > Noctuidae > Abrostola > Abrostola tripartita. The sequence continues at coordinate 13,729,836 of HG996488.1, forward strand.
GCACAGATGCCGAAACTCTGGCAACAATCAGAACTTAATTTTTTTTAAATCCGTATGATAATAGATTAAATTAACTTCATAATCTCATCATCCCACGGAGATGGGCCTATCGGTTTACGTTATTTTGTATAGGTTCAAATTTGTACGAAGTCCCGCAGCAAAGTCTGGCGATATTTTCAATTTTTTACTCACTGTGACAACAGCGTGATGAATTATTCTCTCTCTCTCTCTATCAACCTATCGCGGTCCACTGCTGGACTCTCCCAAGTTGCGTAGCGCCAAGCCCGGTCCTCTAATTTCAAATTTTCTGTGCTCTCAGTTGATTTTGTACTTTGAGGCGTCCGCTGAAACGCTAACCCAGCGGTTGCTGACTCGCGCGGAGACGTCAGGCCGATCGGACGACAACATTGACGTCATCAAACTCCGCCTCCAAACATTCATGGAACACAACCAGTCGGTCCTCGATCAGTACCCTGAGAAGCTTTGCAAGGTTCATACTTTATTTCAATACTATTGGTACTAGTTGAAGTGTATGCAGTTTGGACCGCATTGTATAAATCGGTAAAGGAAATTCAAATGTCCATTAGAGTAGTTAAAGTTCTAATTCCCTTGCGCACTTGCTGTTTCGGGAGATGAGCCCGACTTGGTTAATACAATTCCCAAACTGATGCTAATGTATATTTTTATTAATAATTAGAAGTTTAGGTACTACCCTTATTCTGTATCGACTTGTGCTAATTGTTACATAGAATATCGTAGCCTAGAGATGGAAAAGTCAACAAGAACAGAACGTAGCTAGGTTGACGGCCCAGAGTCTACCAGATGTACTTAGGTATTATCACTTGTAGATACTTCCTGCTTGCACCAAAGCACTGAGCAAACTGCAATTTTTCAAAACCATATTATCTACCACCATTTGACAAAAAGCCGTAACCTTGTCTCCGGATACAAATCGTAGTTTTTATTTTAGATACAGGCTGAGGGCACTCCGGATTCCATCTTCTGTGAAGTGCAAAAGGTCTTAGAGCCTCTCGTGCAACGCGCAGAGGCTGCGAAGGCTGCACAAACCAATGCAGCTTTAGAACATGCTAGTGCTACCGTGAAGAGTAACGTGGCCTCCACTGATCCCACAGCCGATTCCTAATTGAACACCATCTGTATATAATGTTTTACCATGATAAAACAAGACTTACCTATATGGCAAATTTGTTATACACTTCCCCATCATGCATCGAATCATCAGGTCGAATAAATTGACGAAATAATGAATGCAATTTATTGACGATTAACATTTTAACAAAACATTCGATCTTATTCTATAACAATATTCTAAATAATAAAATACTAAGTGAGTAATATGCTTAACTTCTAGTTAAGTAGGCTTAAACAAAAACATCTCTTACGATAAAGAAAATATGCAGGTTATTTGATCATTATTATGAGTCATCAGATGAATTGCACTCCAGTTGACCCGCAAATTACAGTCAAAATTGCAATATAAATTAGCGTTGCATCTTGCCGTTGCTTAGTTGTAATGCCCACTGCATTTCTCATTTGGAATACAGTTCAAATGTACTCCATTGGATCAATGAACTCTAAAAATCTCAAGGAATTAGGATGCCTGGAACCCCGATCAGGTCCAGAAGCATGATTTAGCAAAGGCCTACTGAAAGGTTCAGCAAATCAATCACTGACAGGATTTATAAATTAAAAAGTAGCAAATGTTTATAAGCTGTGGAAAATATGAAGAACCAGACTGGCTATTCTATTAACTCTGCATAGTCCATTAGATAATTATCGGCCGATTTATTTTATCTTAAAACTAAGATAAGAGAAGGTTAGGATTAACCGCGCTTGTCTACACAGGAAGCAGTGCCTCCTCTTGCTCCTTCTCTCTCTGACGCACCGCGACAGCCGTCTCCACCAGTAGGTAGAGACACTTGAACTTGTCCTGATCGCCTTCTGTCCTGCTTGGCACCACCTGAAGTTATGGCCCCATATCAATTTTGGATAACAACACAATTCTGGCTAAACAGAATTTAACATTGGAAACTAAACCTTAAAATAAGTGAAGACTGACTGATTTTAAAGTCTATTTTTGAAAATGAAAACAAAGAAATACAAATGGATCTGTTGAATGAGCAATAACTGTCAGGTGATGCCGGCATTAAAACACCCCACGCCAAGATCTTGGCTACATTACCACCTATTTCAATAAAAATCCGATGTATTTGGTATAAAATTTATTTACACAACAAACAGAAACTCGTCTCTAGCTAAAAACAAAAGAAAAACACTAACATTAGTTCTCTTAACGATATAAAAAGAAAACTTGATTTAAAAGGGAACTATAGTGTTTTAACACCGACGTCGCCTACAGTTAGATATGTACAAAAACTTAATTAAATCCAAATCGGGGCTACAACAGCCGAGCAGCCAAATTATATACTAAAAAAATCCAAACATATTTTATTTTTAAACAAAAAGGCAAAGATATTCAAAATCAAATTTTTGAAAAATTAATCTTCTTTCCCTTTGCAAGATTGCAACTATAAACATCAGATAAACTAAGATTATGTTATATTCGATTGTCACACACAGTCTTGAGTAAGACACCACGCTGGTTAAGTGTGGCACCACATGTCGGTGGTGGCGACTTCAAGCTCCACGGCGACGGGGGGCGGCGGCTGCGGGGGCGGGCTCACCTGCATGCGGCGCGCGCGCAGGGGGTGCGGCAGCTGCGGGAGGTGCGCCAGCTGCGGGTGAGCCAGCGCCTGCCACCCGTCCTCACTGCTCGACACCGGCTCTGGGACCTGCTCCACCATCTCTTCGGTCGTGGTTACCGTGACAACGGATGCTGTGCTGCTGGGAAAAGAAACGACCGGATTGAGGAACTTGAGCTTCGATAAATAACATTGTGTAATATTTCAGACATTGTGCCACCTTTTTTAAAGTCGGAAGCCGAGCCGATAGGATTTGAGCAAGATAATGAGATCGCAGAATTTAAGCAGAAAATAATTTTAGAGCGTTGGACACTGTTTATAGAATTGATATTGTATGGTACCAGCGTTTGACTATTGCTCTTGCTGCTCTCGAGCAGAACTGCTCTGAATCAGTCTCCTTCTGCTCGGTGACTGGATCTACCATGTCTTTGGCCGTGCTCCCTGATACGACCGATGCTCTGCTGTGGGAGGGAAAAGGAATCGGCACAATGACTTTGACGATAGACTTATCAACTTAGTGGCTCAATAATAATATGATATGTGCGATTTGTTTTTGGTTTATATAAATAACTTCTTCAAAATATAATCCAAATTTTGACAGACAGATTGTGCAGCTGGATAGTTTGTTGCGCCGTTTCTTCTACCCAGTTATTGCATAAATAAAATACGAGAAATAGTTTATATGTAAAGCAGCTAAATAAACGATTATTATTATTATTATTATTATTGCACTAGGAAGCAGTGACGGGCGAGCGTTTTGGGGGCTGTCTTTATTTAATTCGACGTTTTAAAAGTACTAATACTTTCTATTTTGATTATGATTTTTTTATCTTTAATATGATGATATATAATCGTATCTTTAAAATCATAATTTATCACGAAACAGTTACTGTTTATACATTCAGACAACGTTTACCTATTTTGAGTTGGGAAAGAAGAGTCGAATTTTAGGAATTAGGGCAATAACATACTCTTATGTCGCGCCATGACACCATAGAAAACCTTCCGGTAAATTGAATCTAAAGTTTTATAATGCATTTAAAATTTCGAGTCCTTTTCGAGTCGGTTGTGAACCTAAATAATTATAAGCAGCCGATTAAGCACATTATTTTAAAGCAGTCCATTTGAAATATTTATTAGACTTTTGACAACAGAGTTTTTAATAGGCTTGCATAGCATACCTAATAATATACTTAATGTATAAGTACATAATATTATAAATAGAAGAACAAGAGACAATCTAAAGTGTACTCACTCTCTAGCAGCCGGATGCAGATCGTGGTCCTCGGGTCCGTACCGTATGACGGACTGCCACACGGAGGGGTCATACTTCACCTCCTCCTCGCTGATGGTGCTGGAGTACCCCTCCTCACCGTCCCCTAGCTCGTCGCCGTCGCTCCGGTACACCAGGAGCCCGTCTCCGTAGTCGTGGGCACGGCCGTCTGGACCGTTCTGTGGGTACTACTCTCATTACCTATAGGATCCTCGAAAACAGGATGATTCATAAAGTGGAACGAGAAATAGTTTATATGTAAAGCAGCTAAATTAATAAAAGAAATTTGAAAAATGATGGACACGAGCGGACTCGAACCGGCTACGTTCGCTGATCCGTGGTGCAGCTCTGCCAGCTGAGATAACGTGTCGCACTCATCGAATTTCAAGTTCCCTTTTAGTTCCCTAGTCGTATTTTTGAAGTTTTATCAACTGACGTAAGAAGTGTGTATCAAAAATATCTTCTAAATTTATTGAAAACAATCTCTCGGTTAGGACAAAGTATATTTTGTATAATTTAATATAATAAACATTCATCATAATCCTATAAAAGTCAAAATGGAAATCCACATAATCAAAATTCCAAAGCCGAGAACCTAGAAGTTACGTCAATAATAATCCTATGTCAATAACCCAAGGCAACCTTTCAGCCTTGCAGCACATATAATTCAGAGGTTCTCTAAAAAAGTTGCCTTGGTATTTAGACACAGATAGGTAATAATATTCTCCACAAACCTCTACAACGATCCCGTCCCACGCCGCTACAGTCACGCTGTCCCCCGGGTTCACCCCCAGCCCAGACGTGGACGCGCCAGCCAGCCCCACCATGGGCCCCACCCCAGCCATAGCCCCGGGCTGCTTCCTGCCCCGCCGCGATATGGTGTAGTGCAGGGGGTCGTGGCCCTCGCGCCTTATCATCTCGGGGAGAATGCGCCGACGAGCGTTTATAAACCAGTTGCAAACCTGATAGAGATAACTCCCTATAAGAAATTTGCTGCAATCATGGTGAGTTTAGTTCTAATTGCACCATATTACGATAGTGTAGTATCAAGAACTCAATTTCCAGATATCCTTCTTTATACCTATAGGTATGTAATTCCAGATAACCTAAATTATGGGAACGCTAGACACAGTACTATGAAAATTGGCTCTTTTATGTCATTAGAAGCTTTTTCAGTCAACTTTTTCAAAATACAAACTACCACAATGGCTTACACTGAAGTAAGTATATAATATACAATAATATGTAATGTTTATGCGATTATTGGTCGTTTCATCTATATTTAATATAAACATAGTATAATACAAGTACTAATAATGCACGCTCCTTCTTTATATTAGCCCTTTGAGCGCCACGGTCTTGTATGGAAGACAAACGCTTCCGCGCTCTGCACGCCATAACACTACCAGGAGACAATATCTAATCGTAACATTTTTTAAAAGTAATAACAAATAATTATTATCGTAGTAAATGTTACGATTATATATTGTCTTCTAATAAAATCGTGGCGTGGAGGGCACGAAACGCTTGTCTTCCATTCTTCCATATAAGACTGGCGCACAAAAGGTTAGAAAAGATCTTTGCCTTGCTGTCGTATAGAACTATTGAAGAAGCCTATAGGCAGATACATAATGTCCTATTCATGTTACGTTACCTGCAACACTGTGAGGTTAGCCTCCTGGCTGAGAGCCAGTTTCTCAGCGTCACTGGGGTACGCATTATAACGATGATCATACAGCCATCGCTTCAGGATCTTCACAGAATGTTTAGGAAGGTTGCCACGACGCTTGCGCACTGAGCCGACTATCACTGCCTAAAAATTAAGCACTCTTATTGCTATTTCTTTGTCTGTCGTTGCTGCTGACAATCGTTGTGAAATGGGAAAATAAGATATATCAAAATAGTTTAAGATTTGGATTAACAAAACTAGGTTATCTTGTAAGCCTATTGAATTTAGGATTAGGTATTATAATATATTACCTACTTAAAACTCAAAATATAATTTTTTGAAAAATATTAAATTGTTCTTCTTCTTCTTCTTATCGTATGGTTGATGAACAAACTGGTGTCAGAGTTTAAGCCGCCTGTAGGCCTCTGACATGAATATAGAAATTAGTTGGTTACGTTCTATTGTTGAACTAACACAATTTAGTGCAGGTAGTAGGTATCTACCATCTCATATTATTATGTTGTGGTTTGTTTGTATCGTGATTATAGATAATTATCTTTAATTTAATAAAGTTATTATAATGTGTATAATGTATATTAAATAAGCTTAATAAGTGGTTGAAAGTAATTTGAATAAATACATATATAGATTTCTACAGTGATCTTTTCGCTTTATCTGTACGTGTTTGTCACGAAACGGCTGGACCGATTTGAATGAAATTTTATGTGTGTATTATAATGGGTTCCTGGATGGTTTGTAAACACAATTGAACCCGGTAGGTGGCACGAAGTCTGCCGGATCCGCTAGTTCTAAATTAATATTTGGGATATTTGGGAGTATGTAAAAGTCTTCTTCTTCTTATCGTACAGTTGATGAACAACCTGGTGTCAGAGTTTTAACCGCCGGTAGGCCTCTGACATGGCTTTACACACCGATGAAAAATCTTTCAGGTGTGCCGGTTTCCTCACGATGTTTTCCTTCACCGTTTTTAGCAACTGATAACTAATTTATAGTACCAACGCACATGATTTCGAAAAAAATTTAGTGCGTGCCGAGGTTTGAACCTGCGAGCTTTGACTTGGTAGTCGAACAGACATACCACTCGGCTATCACTGATATTGTTAATGCAATTAATATATAGTACGCACATAACGAAAGACATTCACACACTTGGCTATCAGTGCTCCCCGTATGTAAAAATAACAGAAGGAAGTAGGTGGTATTTAATGATACCTGTGGCGGTGGAGGGTGTCGGGGATGCGTCATTGCTGGGTGGCGTCCGTCCACATCCCAGCCCGTGCTTTCTATCCTCTGCGGGTAATAAGATAGACTACTGCTTATCTACGGATTATAAGGTAAAGGAATTCCATTTCAATATTTTCGAAATCAGTTTTATTTGCTCCGAAGACTAAATCAGACTGTGTAAAAAAAAGTCTTGTGTATCTATGTATCCTATACATTTAAATCCTTTTATGGGCCATAACCGTAGTTGTCCTCTTTTAGGGTGACAATATACATCCACATATCGCAGATTATTAGAAATAAATAGGGATCTCGTGCCGTATAATTCTCAAGTAACATGATTTCATGTATATTTCTGTTCAACCTACACGGGGTCACCTCTTACAACTCTGACTTGTAACCTCAATCCTTCTCTCCGAGGAACATTGTCTAATCGCGCCTAAATGGGGAATATGGAACTATGTCCGATAATAATTTAATTTTCGGTAATAATTGTGTGATTTCTTTACGAAATATATATTTTATTAAAAAGACAATCTTTTTTTAACCTCCGTTACAAAAACAGAGTCAAAGTAAAGTATGTATATGTATATACATATATGTCTGTTTGTGGCATCGTAACTCCTAAACAGATGGTCCAATATTGATGAAAGTTTTTTTTGCATCGTATCTCCGAAACGGATCGACCGATTTTGATTTAGTTTTTGTTTGTTTGAAACAGAGAAAGAGGATGTGTGAGTACGTTACCTGGGGTGGGGGAGGATGTCGGGGGTGTGTCATGGCGGGGTGGCGACCCTCGGCGTCCCAGTCCGTGCCGCTCTCATTGTCCTCCGTCGATGACGTCGACGGGAAACGGTCTCGCGCTACATAAGTATAAGGCAGCTTGATACGAATAGGAAATTTGGTAAGCAGGGATTAAAAGATCAAATTTAGTCCGCATAGTTCAGTTTTAGGGTTGCTTACTTAATGTTGACTATTAATGTTAATGTTACTTACTATTCTAGTACACAGATCTGTATGTGATAATAATTTTTTACCTAAGGCACCTATAAGGATGCGTATGCCTTTTACAGAGGCGGATGTGTTAATCTATATTTTAATTATACCAACTTTGTTATGTCCTTCACGAATAAATTTCTTTATCTTTATATTGAAATAAAACTATTTTTACGGATTTTATCGCGGTTTTAATTTGGTCTTTTGGTCCCGACGTTTCGAATCCTTTACAGCATTCATGGTCACGGCCAGACTGAGGTGTTAAACGTCTAATTTGAACAATTACTATCAACTACCTTACTTTTTTAGTTATTATTTACAATTTATCTTTATAGTTTTTATTTCATTTAGCTTACTAAACGTAAAGTCTTGTTACGCGATTCCATAGTACGTGACGTTTTTATGATAGCACTGAAGACTGGAAACTATATTTCCAAATGATATTGTATCCTGCGTAAACCTCTATCCGTAAACTCATATAAACGCTACGCTATAGTAAATTAGTAGTATGTCAGACAGATTTACAGGCCGAAGATTAAGCTCATTGGCGCGTCAGGAGAGGCCTATGTCCAGCAGTGGACTGAGATAGGCTGATGATAAAACGATTAGCTAAGAAGGAACTTAATAATGTATAATAAATTTAAGATTTAAGTATATGTGATAAAACTTGTTTAATAAAAGTATAATTCTTTTTGGTACATACAAAATATTTTTGAATTGGAACTATTTGGGATCAGGCGAATTTTGATCATATTTAATTGAATTTTCTTACAGATAATCAAATATAATTTAATGGTGCAATTTTTAATTTTTAATATTTGTTTTAGAATTAGCTTGAATATAATGGTTAGATAACCAAAAAAGGATTTTTTAACGATCCTTAATATTTTTTTAGGATGAAAATATTTAAAAATCAGAATTTTGAATTTATTTGTAATAAAATGATACCTTTATGAACAACTTTTAAAACCTGTTGTTAGTTACTAACGTATTGTCAGAAAACAGATTCACAAGATGGCTTCAACAAGAACTAAGTTTCAAGATCAAGTACCTGACAAAACTTTTTTATCAAAAACATAAATAATTTTACTGTAGAATCTTTTATGCAATTTAAGTTATGGAACGAATTTTTATGTGAGATTATATATAAAATGTATTATGATAGCTAACTACCATTTACATGTACACTTACCTAGGTACTTTATGTTATCTACACGTTCAAGGTATACAAACTATTGCGACAAACTAGGGAACAGATAGAAAGTAATGTAGTGAGATTTCAATGCTTACGCAGTTTGATCTTCATAACTTTGATCACGGATCTAGGCAGCGTGGCGAATTTACCAAATAATCAACAAAGTGTAATTCCCGCCACCAAACTTCACGCTTTTGACATTAGCTGCCAGTTAATTATGATATTTACAATTGACATCACAGAAGTAACTTGGGAAAAAATGCTGATGAAATAAACAAAATTAGTAGACGATGATTAGCCAAAGACCGCTGTGTTGGGAATGAATGCGTTTTATTTATGTTTTGTTTCGAAAATCGATGCGCTTTTGGTGACAATTGACAACGACGGACACTGTCACTTGTCATTGTGATTAAATTTTGAAATTTGCCTAAAAAGAATTTATAAGCGGCCAGTCGCAATTTTATGCAACCTCTGTGATATGATATCGTTCGAAAGAGTTTTTATGTGTGAGGATGCAACCAAACTGCGATCTTTTTAGTACCTATTCCAGTTTATTTATCTATGCTATTATTTTTTTACGGTCGGACGCAAACGGGTTCGATTCCCGGTTTGATAGTATCATAAAGCAGTGTAGGTAGACAGAGGCTTACTATATGTTTCCTTGATCATAGAAAACTTAGAATGTAGGTTCTAACATGGTTTTAGGTACCTAAATCATCATGCATGTACCTACTTCTCCTGGGATATGGTGAGAAGTGCTATTTTTCAACACAACCACATGATTTAATATCAATAGCCATAACGATGTTCGTTCGTAGTAGAAAGGTTCGTAAAGCATTGAATAACCATACCCAAATTGATTAATTTATTTTGGTACTAAATCGATTTCGCCAGTTATGTTAGCTTCCAATGAAATAGGCAGCGAACCTATTGCCATAAACCGGGCACAAAACAAGACTCTGCTGCTACTGAGAATTACCTAATGGAAACCCCCCAATAACACTTTGCAAAACCCGGGAATCGAACCCAGGACCTCACGCTCAGCAGTCGCTCTTTGCGACCTCCAGACCAATGATTTTGCCAAATTGACTCTAGACCGCGGCAGTGTCCAGCCAAGTGAAAAAAAAGAGCTGATGATTTATGTAACAAGCTTTTATTTAGTTTCACCTGTCTCGTTGTCTGTACGTCGGTAATAAAATCCTGCAAGCTAAGTTAGACCTAACATAACATAACATCACGCCTGTATTCCCCGAAGGGGTAGGCAGAGGTGTACATATAGTACACCCACATTTCGCCAGTTATGTTGTAAGTCCCAATGTAATAGGGGGCGAGCCTATTGCCATCAACCGGGCACAAATCCAGACTCCGTGCTGCTACTGAGAATTACCTAATGGAAAACTCAGTAACACTTTGCCCGACCCGGGATATGAACCCAGGACCTCTTGCTCAGCAGTCGCGCTTAGCGTCCACTAGACCAACGAGGCAGTCAAATTAGACCTACTTCCCATTAATCGTTCTTTTATATTAATGCGGCCAATATATATAACCCTTTACGAAAAGATGTCTCAAATTCCGTACAACTACCAGTTCTATCAACCAACAAAAAATAACATCCAAAATTAATCGTATCCGCTCTTTAATAGGTAACGTGCTCAGCTTCAGGCAAGTTACAATAAAAAACACTAACATAAAAACAGTAACATGTAATATAGCAAAATTTAAAACAAATCACAATTAAACGAGTAACCCTATCACTTCTCTCCCTCTGCAAGCTCTATGGCGTCAGGTGGCAGTGACGTCATCGTGACTGGCGCGACTGCTGGCGCCGAGACGGCTGTGGGCGGCCGAGGGTCGGGAGACTCGGGCCGCTTCTGACATTTCTCGATAGTGTCTGATAAAATCTCTTTGAGTGTTGATGCTAAAGCTTTTGGATTGCCGCTGCTGTCCAGCTGGGGAATGGAAGATAAGTAATAATAATAATAATGTCCTCCTGACCAAATTTCGGTCACGGCGGTCGGTCTCAGCTGAGACTAGCCATCTGCGCAGGAGATATAATAGTGCACAAGTATGCGCGCAGACAGAAGTGCACTCCCTATTCCCTCACTATCATAATCCGATGGGACGGTAGACCGACACGACCGGAGGGAGATCAGGCGCAGGATCAACGGCTTGACGTGCCTTCCGAAGCACGGTGGGCTCTCGACATGTGAAAACGGTCAACTATCACAAGACTGACCGCGGCGAGCACGGCTTAACCTCGCAGATTGACTTATCTGCCGGGTAGCCGCATAGCTACGAGCCCCACAGGAAGAGTGATAAGTTAGCAGGAAATTTAAGAAATTGAAATTGACACGGGATCACGGGATTAAATTTATGGTATTGCTAGCTGCCCTGGCGAAATTCGTACCGCCTTCTCACCATTTAATTAAACCTTCCCTAGACTTCCACAATTATTTCGATAGCCGCCTCGGTCCGGGCGTTCTCAAGTTGTGACCAAGGAAAACAAGGGTTCATTTTCATATAAGTATAGAATAAAGATGATCGATATTATTCTAATTGCAAATATTTCAAGCAGGTGGAATAAAATGACTCTGACATTCTTTCTAATCCATATGTCGAAGTTCGAAATTCGCATGTCTCGTAGTATTTATAACCTTGCGAATCGCAATGACATTATTCAATTTATATTTGCTAACATCTTGGCACACCCCTTAAACATTATTTAATCATGCTCATCTGCTGTGAGGCGCATTTAGCTTGGACTTTCTTCAGGAAGGTACGATTACATTAGAAGAGTAAGTAAGCTTACAGGTGGTTTAAACTCTGACACCAGGTTGTTCATCAACCACACGATAAGAAGATTAGAAGAGTTCTTAATGTTTGTGTCTCTTACCGTGATAACATGTCCACCGAATCTTTTGTGCACGTTTTTGACTTTGTGCGCAGCTTCCCTCACGATCTGTCGCGCCGCGTTGATCTCCGACTCGGGTCTTCCTAATTCCGACAGCTTATTCTGTAGTCTGGTCGCTGCAACCTGCAACCATATAAGATGTGGTATTTCAAGTACCTATATATAGTAAAATATACAATCTTAGTTAATAAGAAAGGAATCATCAAAGACCTATGCACTTATAGTTGGAACCATCATCAATGTTTAACTCCTCATACGACACAACTTCTACAGTATTACATTAAAGACGGGTTGTTTCAAATAGTCTGTTAGCGTTAGGTATATATCTACGTATGACAAGAAATAACGATTACAGAAAATGTTTAACGTACGTAAAACATGAAGCGTTGTTTCATGGCATAAACTTGTCGTCGTTATTAGGGACGCTAGCACTTAGAAAACAAAATCCAAAATGTGCGACGAGTGAAGCTAAAGCAGCCCACTCTTTTTAACGTCATTTCATCGAATTGGTATCGCAGAAAGATACATAGAACATGCTTTAGAAACAAACCAATTTAAATCTTTTTTAAACCAGCCTTTTCAGTGTCCCACCGCTGGGCAAAGGCCTCCCCATTATTTGGAAAATAAAAAAGATAAATATTGAGAGCACGCACAATTACCTCATTATCAACTTCGAGCGCCACAATCTTCTCAGGCCACTTAACCTGCCTGTTGAACATGTTCGACATGCGCGGGTTCTTCGGGAAACCCACTAGGATGAAGCCCTTGGCCTCCTGCTGCATCAGCATCGACTCCTTTATTAAGTCCACTGTCAGTTGCTGCAATGTACGGGAAATATTAAGTCATCGAGGTAAAATTCATTGCCCTTTTAATTTACGTTTGATGATTTCGATCTTGTTTCATCATTAACATCAACAGCTGAAACACTTCCACTGTTTTCTAAAGGCCTCCCCCTTAGAACGCCACAATGATCGACCACATGGAATTTGCATCCATTTTGATCTAGCTTAATGAGCTGAATTTTAAATCTTATGGCTTTATTGAGTCTTTAGGTAAATCCCAAAAAGAAATGGACTTTATTTAGAATCCTAATGCTAGTAGTACTGTCAGAAGAGGACGCTGTGCTTCTTACATAGTGTGTGCACCAAGATAAACTTTATTGTAGACCTAAAAATTGTGACTGCGTTTATCTGCAGCATTGTTGCAAAAAACACTGGCAGACATGAATGTCCTTCTGTCAGGTCTCCTCTAGTCTTTCGTGCTATGGCCTTTGGCCTTCCTCTGACGTATTGAAGACTCGTAAACTCACCTCAGGTATATCCTCCTGTGCCTGTAACTTATCTGCGATGAGGCGTCCTCTGGACGTGTCTTTTTCGGCTTCAGCTCGCACCAGCTCGCCTGGCCTAATCATCGTGTAGCCTGTTATGTTTGAGATCGTCTGCGCCACAGTTTGATTACCGGCGCCGGGCACGCCGTTTACGAAGATCACGGGCAGGTGCCGGATAGGAGACATGTCGTAGGCCAAGTCCTGATGGTGTAAACAGCATTAAGGGAATATAAAACCAGGTTGAGCTAGCTTAACTAAAAATTGATGTTTGCACTGAAGCAATATTTTTTTCTGTAATAACTTTCGTGAGTGTTATCCATATTATTTACTATATATTCCAGTTATACTCACGTGTGTATTTGGGATTGCCCGACTAGTTTCGGACTCGAATGGAGCCCTTATTCATGAGCTGGTTACGCGGCAGAGTCGCGAGCCGAACCAAAGCCGCCAGAAGCCTTTCGGCTCGCGACTCTGCCGCGTAACCGATCCACTGGCATTCCCGAATACACGAAACGGAATATATAGTAAATAATATAAAGCAATCTTGCTTAGGCAAGTGGAATATTCTGTCCATGTTAACTGCAAGTGTTGGGAAATCCAGGATTTGTTTTCTTCCTTCTAGATTGCTAATCAGTCTCTACGGATTCTAAAGTGTCTATATTAAATTAACAAAATCCTTCGCAGGACTCGGTATTGAAAGCGCAAACCCGAGTTCTTGTAAAATTAGTATTTTTTAAAGATGTGGTTATTTGCCAAATTATGATACGTTGTGATAAGAACTATATTATCATTTACCCGGATATATTTCTATTATAGCGTACTTTTTATTTATCCTTTTCAAATGATTGTGATACTGCATAATGCGATGCTGGGAAAAGTGTACGAGGATGACATTAATATGTAATCAAGATCACTTTGAAGTTTGTCATTCAAGATTATACTTTGCCAGATAATTATGATCTTACATACACACATACATTTAGAACTGTATACCTGACTCCCAGAGGGGAGACAGGGACAGATTTCCACTTGCCACAAGTCTGACGATACCCAAATCTAAACACTGTCCAAACTTACCTCCTCAAGGCGCCTAGAGTAAAAACATCCCATTTTGATGGAACACAAACTGTCTACTAGCTTACTACTTTGTAAAATTAATTATAATTATAATCTTCAATAAAATTGGAGTAAAATGACATTTCCAAATAAATGACAGTTGTTTGAATGGACAACTAGATTTTTGACGGTTTTCGAATTAACTTTACTTTTCAGACAGTATTGTTGATTAAAACCTGTTGGCTGAGGGCACACGTAAGGAAGTTTTATTTTAGCAAATCGTTATGAACGATTAGAAATTAGTCCAATCCAATTCGTCCCGCCATGTTCAGTCAAAAGCCACTGATGTGATTGCAAAATTAGAACTCATCTTCTTCATATCTTATGGTTGATGAACATGAATAACTTGATGTCGGAGTTTAACCCGCCTGTAGGCCTCTGAAATAGCTTAACACACCGATAAAAATCTCTCAGGGGTGCCGACTTCCTCACGATGCTTTCCTTCACCGTTTATAGCGACTGATAACTAATTTAAATTACCTACGCGGTTACGAAAACATTGGTGTGTACCGAGGGTTGAATTTGCGAACTTTGACTTGGCAGTCCAACGGTCATACCACTCGGCTATCAGTGCTTTTGACAATAAATCTGTTCTGTGACTTTGTATTCCTAATCTCAAACAAAACTTATACAACACGTACAGAAAATAAATACTCTAACGCATAAATTGAAACGAGTTCCCTTCTATTGATCAATGCTTGCATAGACCAGCCCCCTTACATGAACTCTTAGCAGGACAGTTTACCATGTGAAAGCGAGACGCAGCTACGTGCTGTGTAATGCAGCGTCTCGCTTCCACATGGTAAACTGTCCTGCTTTAAGAGTTCATGGTAAGGGGGCTGTAATTTACTACAACTATGACCCTGAATTTATATCATTGTCCTGTCAACCGCAATGAAAAGAGTCACAGTGACAACAATATCCCATTTAGATAATTACCTTCCTTCCTACATCCGACGTTAGTATACATTTTAAAATTGAAGTTTAATGTCGACATGCCACTAGGATAGGTTACTCACAGTTGTAAAATACTTTTTTCAAAGTATCAGCTGGTTTTGCAGCAGTTGTCGTGAGTAGTTTAGTTCGTTCATTAAAAGCGCTGAAAAAGATCCTGAACGAATCGTGATTCATATTGATCGTACGCATGTTTGTAAGTCGACTTACTTAATAACTGGATAGTCTTTCCATATCGGTATGAGTTAAACTTACATAAACATTATAGAAGAAGAAGAAAACATATGCCTCCTTCTGGCGCAGTCGGGTAAAAAGGGTCTTATCCATTAAAATGTTGATCTAGCTACGGTTTTATAATTGTCTTAACTAGTGTAACTGTCGTGAAGCGAATACTGTGAACAATATTCCCAAGTGTAAATAAGCTGTAATGTATTTAAGGTCTTATCTCCAAGACACTATGTTATCTATCCTTCTAATAACTTTAACAACACAAGACCCAATAGTCACAGCAGACCCCAAATGTCCCGACGATTCAAATCCACCAAAATATCATCTAATGGAGAAATGTTATCGATCCAAACTTGGCATGATTGCCAAAGCGAACTATACCTCCCTGACTAGCTGCCAGAAGCTTGGCATTGAGAAGAAGGGTTTGGCAATAAACTTCAGTCCCCCAGATGCGTGGGCCGGCAGTAATATGAGTGTTGAATTCACTTGTGAGGTCCTGAGGTGTGCAGAAGCTGACGGTGGCTTATCTTTGGTCAATGATCCCAGATATGATCATTACAGTATTTATGCGAAGCCGATTCGTAAGTAGACTTTTCTTTCCTCTACTAGGACCAAGCCACCAAGGTATATTTCTTTAATGTAACATTTTAAGACTTAAGCGATAGCTGTGACTGTAGTCTGTAAGCAATAATTTTCACCCAGCTTACACCCCTATAAATACGTCACTGCAGTACAAGTACTTTTAGTATTGTTACACGTACTTGGGCATAATAAACTGAAATGCAAACACCATATTTAATACGGTGGAAATAATTATATTTCTAATAAATTTCCTGTCAATTTGATTAACATTTCAGCACACGTTAATTCAACTTGCGTCCCAGCCATCGGCATGTTCTTTATATTCTCGAAGAGAATGAACTACACCGAGGGTTTACGCGAGTGTAAGAATTTAAGTGGCGTGGCAGCTGACGTCACTAGCGAACAGCGTACCGATGCGCTTGCGCAGCTGTTAGCTGGTGCTAGCTTAGATGCTGCTTTTGTAGGGTTAAGAAGCTACAATGGCAGTGCTTTTGTTAGTAGTTCTGGTAAGTTTAATTCTATTTTTACGTATAACTTATACATGCTGTACCTTTTTTTTACTTGGAGTATAACATTTTACTTTGATTATGTATTTAATAAGGAGACGAATTGGAGTGCACTACCTATCGTGCCTGGGCACCCGGATATCCTAAAAGATATCGCAATAAGTACGATTGCGTTCTCATCACGAGATACCGGACATGGCAATCTGCTCCTTGCAAGAAGAAGTACCCAATGCTCTGTCAGCTTATTCCTGGCGGGCCATATAAGAGACGGTCTATATTTGCTTCGAGATTAAAAAATGTAGACGGTTAGTGTGCAAATATTATGATATTAAGAAGAAAAAGAAAGAAATCATTTATTGTCAGAATATAGAACAAAATAACTAGGTAAAAATTATATTAATTATTATTATAATTAAGAAACAACCAATTTTTTTTTCAGGATCAACGTCAAACAAACTGAATGAAGGTTAAAATTAGCAGAAATTCAATTAAGTATATTACTTCATAGTTTTATAAAATATTCAATATTGTATGATATTGTTAAAGTGATATTTTTTTACATAAATGTATTTCAAGGAAAAACTTTTTTAAAGAAAATGTCAAATAAGTAACTAGATTCTATGAAGCAATAACCAAACGCATACTTACATTTGACAGTTTCCTAATTTCTATCCCCCCACCACACCTGATGTTCCCCGCCCATCAAATTTATAATTCACATCTTTGTTTATTTACACTTGAATCTAATCTTGTAAACTGTAGAATTAAGACTTAGTTTAACAAATTCTGTGTCATAATGGGCCAAGGAAAAAGTCAGTTTACAGAAGAGGAACTACAAGACTATGAGGTAAAAATCTTCCTATTTATTGTCTTACAGTTTTCATACCATAATATTTGATCTAGACTTGAAATTAAATGACTAATGCATTTGTCGTTATTTCCAGGATCTCACTTATTTCACCAAGAAGGAAGTGTTATAGTAAGTACCAAAAATAATGAGTTTTTTCTATGTATATTGTGGTTATATATTAATAGATTTGAAAAATTGTTTTTGTTAGGATTCCCATTATAAAAGGTATGTTGTTCAGCAGAGAATAATCTTTGTAATGTGCAAAATTTATTGCCTACCTATTATAACCTGAGATCAGATCCTTATATTTATTTAGATAGAGTACTGTTTGATTTTGATTGAGGAAAATACTCAGGTCAAAATTAGATGATTGTTTACAGGATTTAATACTACCCCACAGCTACAAAATTGTAATATTTACAATATAATTATGTTACTGTATCACATAATATCTAAAAGAATCTTATACCTACAACAATACACATTGGTATTGTACCTTGCCTTACCATAGGTCATTCCAAGCTGATAATTATATTAATTAGTGTTAATATCATTCATAAATAATTTTAATGGAAACTAAGCTACCAATTTTGTATTTCCAGCGCACATCAGAAGTTCAAAGCCCTAGCTCCTGAGAAAGTAGGCCACAACAAGAATGCGAAGCTCCCTATGGCCAAGATCCTGCAGTATCCTGAACTAAGAGTGAACCCGTTCAGGGACCGAATATGTAAAGTGTTTAGCTCAAGTAACGATGGGGACTGTACGTTTGAAGACTTTCTGGATATGATGTCGGTGTTCAGTGAGACGGCACCAAAGGCGGTGAAAGCTGAGCATGCTTTTAGGATATTTGGTAAGAAATATTTTCATTCATTGTCATGGTAATTCCGAATTATTTGATTTTTAGAATTTGCTCACATCTTAAATTAAGTAATAGTAAATAATAGTAGTGTAATCCGTTTTTAAGTATTACATTGTTGAGAAAATGGAGATATTAAGCATTCTACCCACTTCTTGATGCAGAAATACTATAACTTATTCCAGATTTTGATGGAGATGACATGATTGGAGTGTCAGACTTGCGTGAAGTGATTGAGAGGCTGTGCGGACCAGAGCTGAAGCTGACTGACCCAGATATCCAGCAGTTAGTCCAGAATGTTCTGGAAGAGGCGGACTTAGATGATGATGGCGCCCTATCATTTGCAGAATTTGAACATATCATTGATAAAAGCTCTGATTTCTGCCAGTAAGTGTCTTACTCATTACAAACTCCATATCTAGACTTTTGTTTGCTGTATGTATATTCTTAATAATGTACAAAAATGCCTATAGGCTTTATCATTAGTCATTGATTCATGAGTTTCCGTTGGTGAAACATTCTTGGACAAATTCCATCAAAGTAGTTGTCAATTACGAAATTGTTGGACCATCTATTTCAAAAAATTATGTGGTAAACTGGTAGTATGAATCTATTAGCAGACATAAAATCATTTATCATTATAATACATTAGTAGGCAAAATCAAATCTTTTGTTTTTTTTATTAGCCTATTTTGTTTTCCACTGCTGGGCCTTTCTTTCTTATCATTTATGATACAGAAACTAATAGACCTGTTTCTTTCATTTCAGTGCATTTAGAATAAGGCTGTAATCTGCCAACTGGTAAAATACTCAACATTCTGTCACAACATTCTCGACTGTCTGATGTCTCGAAATATACAATTTACACTGTTATTTATATGTACACTACTGATTATACATTATGTCTTAAGATGTAGACTAGCTTGTAAGTTAAGATTTATAGATGATAGGCCACTTGTTCCAACAAAATATTAATTTGACAACCCATTGGCGCAGTGGGTAAGTTATTGGACTGCTGCTCTGTTTGGCTGCTTGTGCATGTGACCAGCTCATGAATTAGGGCTCCGTTAGCCTCCATTCGAGTTCGAAACAATTTGGGCATCCCCAAATACACATGTGAGTAAAACCGGCAATATTATAATTTTAGTAAATAATATAGATTACACTCAGGAAAGTTATTATAGTGATATTTCATAATGCACCCACGATAAAGGAAAAATTCCAGTGTGTGGAGATGGTAGTTTATTAAAATTACAATAATTTAATTACGTAAGAAACCCTTCCTTGTCCCAATGTACCATGATTCATTTAGCTTTACAGACTGTTGATGTGGCATACCACAATGACCATTGTCACTGAATTTAGGAAAACCAATTTGGCATAACATAGACCTACCTCCAGTAGTGGGTATGTTAATAATATTTGACAAAAAACGAATAAAAAACAGAAAATATTGACTTCTAACATGATGTATATAAATTAGATATGTTGTTCATTAAATATGCAGGTACATACATAAAGTGATGCCTGTTTCCTAGAGGTATATCAGGCAGGCATGTCCTATGAATTTGATTTAAAGAAGCAAGTTGGCCTTAGCAAATTCAGACACTTTTTGTCCAAACACTCCTAGATGATTAATTTAGTAACAATACATATATTTAATGCATTTATTATCAAGTCTTCCTCTCTATGTATATTTAAGTTTAATTGTGTTGTGAATCTCTTTATCATTAATAAATCTTGTATATTGTGGTGTTAATAATTTTTTAGAACAATTTTGTAATAAAATGCCAAATATTGATGTATTAAATTGTATTTATTTGAAATCTATTAGTATTATCAACAATTTTTACTTGTGTAAATATGTATGTAAAATATACCTACTTAACTTACACAAAAATGTGTTCTCATTTTACACATTATCCTAAAACTAATGATTTTTTTATCAAAAGAGTTTCTAATAAATTGAAACAATAAAACATTAAAATGGATATAAAAAATATTTATTAAACTTATTTAAACAGCACAAGATTAGCTTACTCAATATTAGTAAACAATTAGTTCTGTAAATAGCCTGGCAGCTTCATTCTCATGAATATCCAAGTTGTGAAGAATGATACAAGGATACACAGGAAAGCAACTGAGATTAGTAATATTCTATTCAATTTGGGAGTTGACGGGTTGTGTGTGCGGTCCAATATGATGAACCCAAGGCCGCCTAGAGAGAAGAGGAAGCTGGACGCCAAGCCCTCCATGATATACTGTCCATTTACACGGTTCGGCATAAAGGCTACCGGCCTGCTGTGTCCATGCTCATCGGTCGTCGACCCCACGCTTGGCGGTTCCACAATCACGTCGTATATAATCCCTACATCATAAAACACATATTAGTATATCTTGCAAAACAATCTAATAAGAATTTCACAGGAAATCATTGAAAACAATCTTCTAACCTCCGGTCACCAGAAAGTATGAAAGCAACACTAATGAGAATGTGGTCATAGCGGACGGAGCTTGCAGCCATGTCGGCTTTTTAATTTTGATATTAGGAATTTCAAGGACCGAGAATGGAATTGAAAATAAAGCTTCCATTTTTCAATTTAATTGCCCAGAATTAACTGAACCAACAATTTATCTTGTACGCCTGTGTTGACGTCGATGACATGACAGCTTTAGTGGCGAGATTAATAGTAATCAAATTAGATGTATTTAGTCGATGTTAACAATATAAAAATAAATTATTTTGTAACGAACAATATACATCATTAAAGTATACGATTACTTTATGAACAAAAAAAGGATATCATGTCTGAAAAAATTAAAAACGTACAAATTTAACACAGTTTTTTAAATCTATTGCTCTCACAAGTGGCTTTATCGTTAGTTTGGGTGACAACACTACGACACATGTTGAGACATTCCATTTTATATTATTTTATGAATTTATGTAAGGGCTAGTTTTTTTTTGTTAAATGAACCACAATAATATAAGTAAGTTACTTTACTTCAATGAAGATTACTACATGTGAATTTCGACTGTATTAACGACGTCTGTGAACTTACATTTTAAGTTTTCGCGTTGGTGTTTGAAATTTAACTGCTTAGAAAGAAACGTACCCAAAGAGGATAAATCCGCGCCAATAAAAACGTAACTTAAGCATTAAATGTTTAACGGCTATTGGTGGAAAATATGTGATCGATCAATGTTTACATTTTGCACCAATAGGATGTCACTATATTCCAAAGACAACGAGAACACATATTTTGGCAATTGTCAAATTACACGATTCGATTTTAGTAAAATTGAGCAAAAGTTCGTTCCCACATTTTTATCCGTTTGGCGACGGCAGCTAATTTTTTAATATTTATTCAACCCTCAAAATGTGTTAATTGTGCTCGTGATATGTGTGATTACTGTTAATATTCGATTACCATTGTTTAGTTTGGAGGCGTCGCGAATATGTGTTAATTTTACGCACAAAATGATATGGACTGTGGATATATCACTGATATTACGATGAAGGGTGGTTTGTGTGTAATCTACACGTCTTTACTGACTATTTCAGTGCTTTCCAGGTAAATAAAACGAATTTACTATCATGACATTTTCATTTAAAATATGTAACAGAATTCTTAAAAATATGGTGTTCCACAGTTGTGCTCTCTTCATTTTGGTGGTGTCGGAAGCTCTCCACGGCGAGGGCGGAGTCGACACGAATGTTGACCTATCGGGACTGCACAATGTCAGTCAGAAAGTGCCGGTTGGTGACCAAGATGTCCCAGGATCCGAGGATCCCCCTCAAACGCAGTTGGCTGAAGACCAGAAGACGAACGAACACCATGAGATGATATTCGCGGAGACACTGTCATTGAACTCTGTGACAACAGACGGGTGAGTGAAACTTGGCATTACAACAGTATATAGTGAAAGTGAGTGGTTCTGTTCAATGGATCCACTGGCCTTCAGGTTTTTCTCATTATCATTCCACTTCCAGTCAATTATTTGTTATTGTCGGATTTATTTGGCAACACATCACTAAGTAGAGCAGAAATGGTTAAATGATTCACTTATTCAGATAACATTTTGATATTTACCTTGAATCATTATTTATAGCTGTTATATATAGGAAATTGTTATTTAATAGTACAGAATTAAAAAAAATACAAACCTTATCAGTTAATTATACATACATAAAGTCATGCCTATTTCCACGAGGGTAGGCAGAGACCACAGATACGGCAGTTAATTATCACTTAATTATTACAAGCAAACCAATATGTAGTAGCCATTCATATCACATGATTGTGACAGCACAACACTAATATTGATCTTTTTAAATCTTAACCACAATAAATTAGACTAAAGAGTTTTATCAAAAGAGTATTGCTCTTCCATGTTAAAGGCTGCTAAAAAAAACTGTTCCACACTTCAGTCTATGGTTATGGTTCAAGTATCATGGATCACTTGTTGCCAATATTTAATACAAGGAAATAGAGCATGTATGTTTATTAACAGTTATGTAGAAGTGTAACGGTCTCATGTCACTTGTCAAGTGTATACAAATTGTTGGGTATTTTATTACTGAACTGAAATAGAACAATGCATTTTTAAGAAAAATTGTGACATTGTCTTTAAATACATAGGAACATACCAAACCAAGATTCAAACTTTAGCATTTAGAATAGGAGTAGGTTGATTGGAATTTCTGAATGCAGGTACTTACTATGATGTGGGTGTGTCCTCATTTTTCTATTGTTTAATGGTATACAATTATCTGCTTGTATGCAATATTATCTGGATAACATTTTAAAATTGTAAACTGTCTAAAATTATTAATTTAGTAAAAAAATACCTGAACTTGTTCTTGAATGACTTTTTATTCCTCTTACTACAAAGTAATTAAAGGAAAAACATTTTTAGATGATTTAATTTATTACACAGTTGACATTGTCAGCAAGTAGTAAAAACATAATTTTATACAATGGTTCATATTATTCTATCTGTGGTTTATAAAAGAATATTATGTTTTGACCGCCAAAGTTCAATGACATGATGATTAAATTCACGAGTTCATTTAAGTTCGAAACTTAAACTTTCGAACTGACGTTTTAGAGGCCGTCGTCGCCAAAAGTCATGGCCAAAAACGGCAAAGTCACGGTTGAAGTTCGATATCTGAAAAATTGCACTTTGTACCAATCATGTTCGTTTATTTACAAAAAAAGAACAGAAGACCTAATTCTCAAAATTTGAAAATGATTTAAATATTTTTCCATTGATTTTGGTCAAGTGGAAATTACATTTAAGGCATTGGGTTGCATCGGAACTATATTTTAAACTTTCAACTTACGAGAATTGCTTCTTTGTAAAAGAGAAGGGCTAACGACACGTTTCTCTATAACTAGAGCATGAATTTATAAATCGTGTCAACTGTCAACCCACATTTTATCGTTACGCATCGTGTCAATACTGTTCTGACGTGTATCTGAATTTGATGAGCGTTGTAATTTATTAGCCGTTGATCGCTTGTTTTTGGCACTATCGGGTCGATATCCTATAGTAACCATGGAGGAAATATTCATATATTTGATGCGTTATCTAGTTTTGAGTCCTCACGATTAGTGGTCTTCGTTTTAAAGCCTCTAGTGTGAATTTGTAAATGGTTTACTTAACTACTGCGTTCGCGTCACTCGTCATTTATCAAAAAGACGCAAACGCTGGTGTTAAGTTACCTGTTAACAAACTCATTCTGAAGTTTCACAGATCGAAAGCAGTTTGATCTACATTCAAATTGACGTTTCTGCATCTGTTTTGGAATACTTATTTTAAAGCCGTTTGCTCGAAATTTAAATTTAAAAAACGATTCTGTATTTAAAGTTATTTCTAGAACTCTCATTTCAAATAATTCAAAATGCTGTCAATAGAGATGCCGTTAAACACGCCAGTGACGTATGCTCGCGTGGACCGGAACCCGCATAATTGTAGATGTAATCTTCGTCTGTTGACCTTGTGAAGAGCGAGGGTATGCTGTATTTCGTCGCATTACTGCCTATTAAGGTCGAGACGTCTGAACGAGTGCGTAGCTGTACTACTTAATTTTTATCGTGGTAGGAGAAAGAGTCAAATATTTTTGATACTTAACTAAAGGTTGTATATCCAGGCGTATTTTTACAAAAGATGTAATGTCAGCGTCTTTCAGTTTAAGTTTAAAAGATGTTATATAACCCGAATTTACAGAAGATAATTTTTGCTATATAAGGCTTCTCTTTTCAAGTTCCTTTCCCTATCTACGAAGGCTGTGCGATACGATACAAAACTTCCAATTATTTTGTGATGGCCCAAATACCTAGATTACGTACCTAAACACCAAATCAGAAGAAATGATCTAATTCGGGTCACTAAGTTAATGTCATAGTATTTCAGTTTTATTCTAGATCTTTATTCCTGAACATTGCCAATTCAGTTATTTACGTCAAGCAGACATTTTTAAACATATGCTTGTCCGCCCCCCTGTATTATATAACAGAGATGCCTCTTCACGTAGATTGGCAGCTAATTAGTAATACGCTTGTTTGTTGTATCAGAAAACAGTATAAAAAACCAGCTGTATTGTATCAACATATATATTTTTCTTGTTGTCACGTCTCGATTTTATAAACAATAGAACGCGGTGTTTTCTTTACCGTGTATAATTGAACTGATAAGTGTATACAGCCTCCTTAACATGAACTCCTATATCAGGACATTTATCGTTGTAGAAGCGAGATGCCACACTACACTGCACGTAACGGCGTCTCGCTTCCACAACGGAAAATGTCCAACTAAGAGTTCATGGTAAGAGGGCAGTATAATATATGGTTGTAGGTACTATTACGCCTGTTTTCCCTGAAATAGTAGGTAAAGGGAGAGGTGTACTGCTGTAAATTCAAATTTCACTAGACAGTATCAGCTCTATTCAATACAGGGCGGCTCTTTTGATATTTTTTTGACCTAATAAGTTAATAATCAGTAATGGTCTCCGAATAAGTATTAGGAAAGTACATTTTTGGTACTATCCCGGCTCTTACCCGCAGCTTTATGCATACCTATTCGACGCATACACCACTAGGTCGCATTTTAAGTCACACCACGGCTTAACTTAACCCTTATACCCGCGTATGTGTGACTTGAAACTAGTTAGTGAAGTCATTAGTGTGGATTGGAGCGTGCAGTACGCAATCAACTACAATATACGTGTTTGTAGTTTTCTTTTTCATACTTTACACCTTCGTAACGTTTGTAAGTGTGATGCCTTGGTTTGAGCACTTTTTGGAGAGCCTTGATCGAGTTAATGATACGGTCTTACCTTTGTTGACTAGATGATGTATGAATTGCAACTACATACATCATATAAAAACATCTACACAGTGAAAGACCTTAGTTACATATATTATATTCTTAATTGTTTTATAAGGAAGAACGGGCAAGATATAGACACAAAACTGTAAGTTAAAAACGTTAATTATTATAAATCTAACACTTTTCTTCTTCAAAAATAAACAGGAATAAAGTAGAGGCGTAGAAAAATCACAGTCGGTAACAGATTTCAAGCATTGTCTTTGAACTTTGAGTGTGTAGTTAAAATTAACATAGACAAAAATATTCCAGTGTAAACGGATTACTTCCTTCCGCTTTCATACGATTTCCTTGGCGTAAAGGTATTTCAAAAGTTAATGTGTTATGAAGACTTGACACTAAAATACTTCTTGTTTTATTTTTGTACGTCCGATTGTTACGATGAGGTCGTTACGTTTTTTGAATAGCTTTGTAAAAGAAAGATACAGAAAATAGCTTATTTAAACTCGTTTTTTAACCCCCGACGGAAAAAGACGGGTGTTATAAGTCTGACCGCTATGTGTGTCTGTAAGTCTGTCTGTGGCACCATAGCTCTTAAATGGGTAAACCGATTTGGCTGCGGTTTTTATTATCTCCGTTGTTTTCATTTGCGTGAGCCAACGTTTTTTACTAGTTGCGAACTAGAAACTTGCATTCAAGGTTTTGCGATTTCTTATTGTATGAATAGTCGGTTATTTAATAATATAGGCCTAATAGTACGTAATAGGGTGCCTGCTACAGCCCCTATTAATGGGGGACTATGACAAGCCTATTGTCGTTCATCGCTGTTGCACAAATAGGGCACATTGCTACTGAATGTAACACACTTCAATACCACTTATTGAATCGATCTCAAGTTCCCACGCTCGGCAGTCGTATTCTGTAACAAGAGACGTTTAGAGTGATTCAATGTTACCAGTATTTGCCAGCGACGTCGCTCGCGGTAGGCGGTAGGTAGGCCTTAAGCTGTGTCTGTTGCTTCCTTGCTGTGTGGAAGAAAAAAAAATTAACCACTTTATAACCGCAATTTAAAGAGTAAATTGTATAATTGATATTCCTCTTTAATTTACTATCTGTGGTCCGCGGTTTCACCCGCGTCAACTTTTTCGATATTTCAATAGTTTTACTGTTATTCAAGGCCGACATGAATCTAACAAAACCAGTGTCCAGCCCTTCTTGAGTTATAAATGTTGTAACTAACCCGACATTGTTTTATATAGTTATATGTATATATATTCATTCATCATCATCAGCCGGAAGACCTCCAATGTTGAACATAGGCCTCCCCGTTATAGGGACATTTATTTGACTACGTATAATAATACTCTGTAAAACTCCACACGTGATTTGTATATTTAAATAATTTTGTGATGAACCACGCGATGACTTGTAACACACAGATCTGATGGCGCGATAACCGGTAGGCATTTTCCATTGAATTTCATGTTGCTAATGAAATGGAATGTTACAGACACACACGGACACATGTAGCTGTTAGTACTTAAATATTCATTGATTGAATGGGTACGCCAGGGTACGGCATATTCCATACCAAACATAATGTCAGCAAGGCGTTGAAATGTCAATATTAATGAATGGGGTGCAAAGTGCGTGTCCCCAGTGTAAATTCCTTGTTGCAATACAAGAAAGAATTAACCCTTTATTTTAGAACGGTACATGTGGACCGACTTTCTATTTTTTTGTTGGTAGAGCAGGTGCGTTTTGCAGACGTGAAATATCTCATAAATAAATGCTAAAATTTGGTTATTATTCCTGCGAATTAGCAAATAGAAATCCGTGTTATCTGCCTACCCCTCAGGGAAACAGGCGTGACTTTATGTATGTATGTATTCCTGCAAATCATATAAATATTCGACCCGCACAAGAATCGAACTATGAGAATATTTAGGACTTATACACGGGTGTCTGCTTACCCTTTTAGGAAATACCGGTAAAACAGGGTGTATCGAAATTCAAGTGTATAGATTGTTACAGTTAAGGACCTTATACTTTAAATTGTATTATAAACAACACCTTAAGTAATTTTTGCCAACTAACTGTAAAAATTAATTTAATACTTACATACATACATAAAGTCACGCCTATTTCCACGAGGGGTAGGCAGAGACCACGGATTTCCATTTGCTACGATCCTGACATACTTCTTTCGCCTCATTCACTCGCATCACATTCCTCATACTTGCTCGTCGGTTAAGGGTACTCCTCACTTGACCCTTTTGTAGAACATCTCCGATCTGATTTTAATATTAAAATCAATTCCGAAGTTTTGCTTCTATTCACAGTATTCGCCCTTGAGTTTCGATTCATCCCGTTTAATAGTCTTGATATATGTACATACAATCATATACACAATTAGGCACAATACAGGATGTTTGAATATAATACTGTGAGCACACAATAGTGTGGGCAATTAAGACATAAACACGCAACGTCGCACCCCACTACGATGCGAGATAACTGGTGATATTCTACTTCATTCATGTTGGTCTGATAGTCTGGTAGTAACCTTGGGCAGCTGATTACGTGATAACATAATTTATTTATATACTGGTTATAAATAAAATAACAACTTGCAATATTGCGTTGCTAGTGTGAGTTGATTTTAGCCCCCCTAGCTATAGAATAGAATGAAAAAAATATGGGTTTGACATAATTATGTCATCGATAACGTAGTCGAAACCTTATGTTATCTCGATACATTTATCATTCTATTGGATTTCTATTCGTTAAGCGTTTTGCCACTTGGCTAGGGGGCAGGTCTTTTACGTTTGAAATATCGTATGTGGGAAGTACATTATTAGTCTGTGGTTACTGCTTGTTCCTGATATAATGTAGCACTGATAGCCGAGTGCTATTAATAACCGTTGGACTGCCAATTCAAAGGTCTCAAGTCCGGAACGCACCAATATCTTTTCGAAGTCATGTGCGTATTATATATTAGTTATCAGTTGCTAAAAAGTACCTAAGGGAAAACATCGTAAGGATTCCCGTACTCCTGAGTGATTTTTCAACGGTGTGCAAAGCCATGTCAGAGGCCTACAAGCGGTTTAAACTCTGACACCAGGTTGTTCATCAACCATACGATAAGAAGAAGACTACTTGTCACGCCTTCCTGAACCCTATTCCTATAGAAAATAAGAAGCAGTAAGTTCTTTGTGTTAATAGAAATATTACACTATCCCAACCTACTTTTAACAAACTTCTTTTATATTCTATTCGAATACCGTCCAAAAATCGTAAAATGAGTCTTTAACGACGTGCTTCGATATTTTATAGTCAGTTGTATAGGTTTTGTACTCTATAAAAATGAGCTTTGAACCTAGAAAGTGGAAAACGGTCCCCTTTCAGCCTGTATTTTTCTTATAAAACCTAACTTTTACCCTAACCTAACCTTCTTAACCTAACCTAACTTTTATCCTCTTATTCTTAAACGAGGATCATACCGGGATTAACTAAACCCCGTATTAAGTCTATTGACATCTCTATTCTTTGATATGCAAACAGTGACAGGTATAATTTAATCCTTGGTTTAAAATTAAAGGGGAATAATAACAATAATAAAGAATATTGTTACAAAAGGTGTTACAATATATAGTGTCCATAATATTCTGCTGTTTCTAGCGTACAAATATTTTAAGATAAACATTAATTTTTATCTGACGTGGAAGTTTTCTTTGTGCACACAATAGGTTAACTACCTTTCATTGTGCATAGTTTTATGGAAGGCCTAGCTTCTTAAACTACATTCTATCTGTCATGGCTGATTTATATCTAAAGGTTCGTCTATTCTCTTTATATTTTTTCACTTTGTTTCATACCTGAATTTACTCTATAACGTGTTCGTGCGTTCGTTACAGACTCTCACAAACCGCTTTGTTAAAAAAATCTGCGCATCGCACACATATTAATATTTGTATGTGCATAAGTAAACTAAAATCGCAAATACATTAAACACGTTTCGATTATTCGATTATACCAGTTTAATGCTATTTACAACGTAATATTTTTGTTTGCACGCTACAAGTAACAAATTGATGGCCAAATAACTGTTTGTTAGCAGCGCGCGACGCATGGAAAACGAAAGTACTGTCGGAATCTTAAGCCGTACATTATTGTGGTGTCATGTTCGGTGATGTTGATGACCTTGCTTCTTCTTCTTATCGTATGGTTGATGAACAACCTGGTGTCAGAGTTTAAACCGCATATAGGCCTCTGACATGGCTTTACACACCGTTGAAAAATCTCAGGTGTGCCGGTTTCCTCACGATGTTTTCCTTCACCGTTATTAGCAACTGATAACTAATTTATAATACGCACATGAATTCGAAAAGACATTGGTGCGTGCCGGGGTTTGAACTTGGGACCTTTGACATGGCAGTGCACAGGTCATACCACTCGGCTATAAGTGCTAACTGGTTGTTCATCAACCATACGATAAGAAGAAGATTGTAGTATTGTGGTGTCATGGTCAGTGATGTTAATGACATTGCTGACGTATGATCACAATGATTCGTTTGGTTCTAGTTTATTTATTTATTGCGCGTTTATCGTTTGTGACGTGTACATAAGGACTTGCGCTTTATAACCGGGGGTTTAGAAAATTCATACCAGGTATTCGCCCTTTTGTCATCCATCGACGAACATTTGTATGGATATCAATAAAGGCGTTGGTTAAACGTTCTAAAAAGATTATCCTTTGGAACCCCACACTATGAAACACTTTTACCTGAGCTGATAAAGCTGATAATATTAATGAAATTAGAACCGATTGTCCATGGAATTGATGGTTAGAGAAGGCTGAAGAAGAGATCAATGCACTCTGTGATACATGATATCTGAAAGAAAGGATTCAGTCAACGTTGATTGGAGTTAAAAAAGAAGTCGGATAAAAGCGCCGTCCCCGGGCTAATGAGGTCGTCCTGTGTGTCCAATTTACATCAATCAATTAGATAGACCGATCGATGTATGTTTAGAAATACATACAGTATTAGTATGCACGAAAAAATTCATATGCTGAGTCATCCGTACAGCTCATAATGTTTTTACACGACTGCCCAAAAAAGGGAGTGTAATGTTTTCAGGGTTCATGTATGTATGTATGTATGTATGTGAGTTTCTTTATTCCACCATAACTCCTGAATGCCCAAACCTATTTTGATGTATGGAGTGACTGCCTTATCTATGAGGTACCCAGACTGCGATGGAACTTGTTTTTCACTTTTTAGTTCGTTTTTGTCATGGCAGTCGTGTTTTTTATTTTTTTTATTAAGTACACACTGTCTGCCACTGAACCATGGAGTTCGGCACAAACAGTAACGTCTATACTCGGTAGTGGGTCAAAATCATGGATTTTGAACACCATAACCATCTTTGAGTCTTGATGCCTGACATATCTAGTAGGTACCAAGCTTGTATACCTAAAAACAATATCATATCTTGCCTTATTCATTCTTTGTTGATTGTTTCACTAATATTGAACACGTGGGAGTATTGTTACGTTATTCTTAGTCAAACATTGCTTTATATTAATTGCTGGAATGAGAATGTAAACAATAATTTACTGTGTTATCTAAAGCGTTTTCTATGCTGTACGCGATACGGGGGCAGGCGATCAGCGATTAGGATTTCAACGCTAGTCGTGTCCAATTCAATTGTAACTAGTTTGTATTTGCATTGTAAAGCTCAAGGTTTTTAAACTCCTTCGTTATCTAAAAAAAAATAAAAACCTTTATCTATTTAGATACCTATATGGTAAGAATCGAATCTTAAAACTATTTGCATCAGTAGAGTCCGTGGGGTTATAATCATCTTCATGTAACGTCTTTCAGCATATTGCCAAGTACGTTTGCACCACCACTTAGTACCTATAGCCAATAGGTATTAAATTTACCATCCTTTATATAAAACACGATAATTTCCTATACATCTTATTATATACCACCAAAATGTTTAATGGCTGCGGTTAAATCATAATTGTCTACAGGGCGGAATGCTAAACGATGGTGTGTGATAATGTGCAATTTCCAGCCAATCATAATATTAACAAAGAGGTATAATTTAAAGGCGCTTACGGAGCCGCTCGTAAAGTACAAGTACGCAGCTAAAGTCATGTATTAAAAGTTATAACACGGTCGTTTCATTTTGCATTCTAGATGCAGGTAAGATTGTTGGCCCAATTTTTTTTTATACCCTAGTCAATACCTAGGGATACCTAGGGAAATATCATTTGAACCAACAATCTTACTTTCAACATCCAAATTATAATCTGCAAGACAATTAACATAATGCGGTCCTCATATTTTGCACACTCAACTCCTTCCAGCACGCAGTCTTCATGTGATAAGTGGCAAGCCTATTGCCCATCAGACCCACCTTAACATACATCGCTATTTCTCTATAATAACAAGTCAAGTCTTAAAAGCCAAAGCCAAGTCAAGCCTTATGACACGTGGTCCTACAAACGGTGTGTGGTCATCACATGTATTTCACATGACTTGATTGGCGCTGTCAGTACGTGCCCTTGTGTGATTGGTTGTTGTGGTTTTGATTCCCGGAAAAGGATTTGTATGACATAAGTGGCTTGGCATGCCGAACGCCTGAATGCACAGTTACAGGTTAAATTAAGGAATACGTTCCTAAGGAATACCTATACTCTAGCAGGGTTAAATTTAAAAAAGTCTGTAGGTAGAAACCCCCTTGTGTACTTTTCGAGGATCTCTATGGTGTCCATTTTTATTTAAACCTGCCCCCTTACCCCGGACATTTTCCGATATGGAAGCGATACGCCGTTACGTGCAATAAAATGCGGCGTCTCGCTTTCACAACGTAAACTGTCCTGCTTTACGCAAAATAAATCATGGAATGATCGAACTTCTACTCCAATTAAGTCCAAATATTATGTATTTACATAACCTAATTTATAACAGTTTGCCATCTCTTTTCATCGACATGTAAATGATAAGGACAGGTCTAATTTGTAATGCTTTTGTGAATAAATGTTCCTGATAAAAGGGGTCAAACTAACGATTTCATAATAATATTTATCAAGCTATAAAATGTACTTAGTTTATAATATCTGGCGCTACCTGGGTGGCAGTTCTCCTTACAAGGGGACGTTTAATAAAGTAGGTATTCTAAATAAGACCAGTAATACTAAATATTAGGTTACGAACAAATATTTTAGTCTGCATCCATTTTAAGGCGGCTGAAACAGTTAAAATATTGTCCTCTCGATTCCAAATTATTATTAGTGTGAACTGTGAAACGTATTTAGTACCTCAACCACGTGTTTTCTCACGTTAAACTCACTGACAACGTAACATATTTGTATGCGAAACTATAAAACTTGTAACAGGGTATATCTATCGAAAGGGGCGAGGAGTATAGGTGTAGCGGATGGGATTCCTTTACATAATGTTCTCCTGACCGAATTTCCTTCACGGCGGTCTGTTTCATCTAAGGCTAGCAAACTGCGCAAGAGATATTGTTATAGTGCACAAGGGTGCGCGCAAACACAGGTGCACTCCCATTGTCTGATGGGACGGTAGACCGACACGACCGCAGAGAGATCAGGCGCAGGACCAACGGCTTTTTAGTATCCTGTGTTCTGAATTCAAATCATAACAATATCCTGTTACATGATTTGCTTAATTCTAAAGTACGTAAAATGTCCTCTTTTCTATTACACGATGTATAGTATTAGCGCCCCTAGCGGTTACTTTGGGAATTATAGTTTGCAATACAAATATTTTACGTAGTCGTTAGCGAGTTTTCGTGTGAGAACCCATGGTTGCGATACAGAAATAATTAACAAAGTAATGTGAAGTGATAAATGATTGGTGTTTAGATATTAGTTGATAGCAATTAAAATCGGGCTTGTTGAACTGTTAGTAATTGTTTATGGCTAGTAATTAAGAGTTGCGAGGTAAATTGTTTCTGCTAGGTTTCCGGCAACTCTTATTAATT
The DNA here is from genome assembly GCA_905340225.1 of Abrostola tripartita. Taxonomy (NCBI): domain Eukaryota; kingdom Metazoa; phylum Arthropoda; class Insecta; order Lepidoptera; family Noctuidae; genus Abrostola; species Abrostola tripartita. The sequence goes on from HG996488.1 coordinate 13,763,622, forward strand.
GTGACTTCAAGACTGCGTGCAAATATCTATAATAAATGGTGCATTTTTGCATTTAGGTAATATTATTAAATTGAATATAGATAATATTACCTGGTGGAATATAGTTAGACTGCCTCGTTGGTCTAGTGTTCGCTAAGCGCGACTGCTGAGCATCAGGTCCTGGGTTCGAATCCCGGACCCGCTAAAGTTTTTCTGTTTTTACATTAGGTTATTCTCAGTAGCAGTACGGAGTCTGAATTTGTGCTTGGTTGTTGGCAATAGGCTCGCCCCCTATTACATTGGGACCTATATCATAAATAGCGAAATGTGGGTGTACTGTTATATGTAAGTACCTCTGCCTATCCCTTCGGGGTATACAGGCGTGATGTTATGTATTTTTATGAAACGTATGACCTATGTAACGGTACAAATATATATACAATGGAAAAATACTTACCAAATTCGTTATTTCACTACTATTTAAAAATTGCAGAAAGTTATAAATTAGTCAATTTAAAAGGCAGGCATATATTTGGATCAGCGCACTTGCTAAGTTTGGCTTTTGTGTTAGGTTCGATTCCAGCACGTGTAAAATAATTGTGAACTAATAAAATATTATCGTTTTATGTCATAAATCCATTGACGCACCTAAAACAATATTATTTATTTTATGTTTTGTGATTTCATTGACGCAACAACTGGCAAACGTGACGTCGCTATAAAATAAACTTTATTTGTATGACAATGACACACCTAAATAGAGAAAAATATTGACTTCTATTTCTGATAATAATAATCATACGCTCGATGTAAACAATAGTGCAACTGATAAACCGTAGGACTAGCTTTACACACTAACTTAGGTACGTAGGTACTTGTTTTTATGGAATTATTGCAAAAAAATAGAAGAGAATATTTATTTTTGTATAACATGAATACCTATAAGTACATACATCTAAAAAGTGTATGATCTTAAAGTAATAAAAAGAATCTGCATGTTTGCCAATTATGGCACAACATTTTTTCAAAATTACAAAGTCCGTTACATACAAGATAAATTTTAATTAATCATAAAAAATAATAACACAAGGAAAAGTCGTGGTGGCCTAGTGGTTGACATACCGGATTTCTATGCACGAGGTTGCAGGTTCAAACCCAGGCAAGTATCAATGTGACTTTTTCAATGTCATAAATACTTTCTTAGATATTCTAAGACACCACTGACTGACGGTGACGGAAAACATCGTAAGGAAACCTGGATTTAATTATCTGAAATCGCCAACCCGCAGTGAGCTAGCGTGGTGATCAGTGCTCAATCCTTCTCTATACGAGAAGAGGCCTTTGCCCTGCAGTGGGACAGTTATAGGCTGTTATTATTAAGGAAAAGTAGTTATCAAACATCATCAACAAAAGCTAATTGGAATAGTTAATTAAAAGTAAAGTAAACCATGGTATGTTCACTAAAGAGTAGGAGCTACCGACAGGTCACGCGTTCAGCCATTTTCCCTTCCGTGTCCATGTGTACCAATGAAATGTAATCCTAACATGTTTTTATATAATTCCGACTGCAGTTTTTTGCACATTGGCATTACGTAGGACGGCATAATCGAATTAAATGCGCAGCGTGTAAAACGTTTCAACAATGCGCGCGATCTTTGTAGACTAAATATCAAATCGTCCAAGTAGGCAAGTACTCCGTTTAAGAGTAATTTATGTGATGTGCGTTCGTGGATTCTGGTTTGTTCTGTATTCTGAGGAGCTACGTATATAAAATTGACTGCCCATACCGAAATTTGAAGACCATAAACCTACACGCTACCCCTGATTTATTAAGTAATAGCTGACTTAAAGAACTTCGTACCGTCTTCTCACCATTTAAACCTTCTCTGGACTTCCACAAATATTTCAAAACCAAAATTGGCCATATCGGTCCAGCCATTCTCAAGTTTTGGTGCGACCACGGGAAACTGATTCAGAGTAACAGACAACTCTTTTTGAATTTGTTTGAAATTCATGAAAATTCAACAATAATTATATAGCCCCGTAAATATGGTCTACTGCAGTAATCGGACCCTACCTTACAGCTTACAATATCCTAATTTCAGTTTTCTCACTTACATAATCTAATAGGCGATCATAAGATATAGGATTACGACCAATAATAATACACCTCATAATCAAAGCCTACTTGCCAAATAGCTCAGGGCAACCCGATCGATACAAACAATTATTGTCTTTATAAAAGTGCTTACATAATGAATTTATGTAATAGATAACAAGTGCTGACATAATACGTCAATATAGCTGCACAAACGAATCTAAAATCTATTTCGCTTGCAATGTTCTTCTTTAATTGCATCTTGTAATGTTAATTTTTAATCTGTGTGCTAAGGCGCGACCAGACTTGTTACAACCGTTCTTGAATGTTCGCGAATGCTCGCCGTGCCATGATCGTGGGTTTTTGTTAGCAGTTTTCGCTCTTGTGGAGTCACTCTTAAACTGACACTGAGTAAAGATAGTGGGGATATTTTATTTCATTGTAAAGTTAGAATATCGTAAGTGAATCTGCCTGTTGACTAATGTAGGTAATATCTTTAAGAAGCAACTACTAATCTTGCATCATCTGTAAAAAAATTGCTTAATAAAATAAACTATATACTTATAATAAATACATAAGTATTAATTAACCATATTTTAGATGACAACTTCGCGGTATATGCAAACACACGCAGTAAGCTGACGTTAAAACTACCGCAGCATTTAAACCGTGGGTGTCAATATTTCTGGCCGCGGCATTACTACTTTAGATCGTCAATCAATTTTACAGCACATCAATTTATTATTGCTTGAACTCGTAGTGAAAGTGTAATTGACAAGCCGATTGGCGCGGTGGTCGAGCTCTCAGACTTTGGCGATAAGGGGAGACTGGGTGCGTTCCTGTTCTAGTGTACCCCATCGGCTGTGCAATCGGGTTCAGTAGAGGTTTGATTTATATTGTCTAGTAAATTAAAATTGAAGTCAAGTAAAAAGGAGTAAATTCAAGTTACAAACTATTGACGGCTATCAAGAATTTTGTACCTACCTAAAAGAAAAACGCAGTAGCACTTCTGGCCTGACTAGGAATGAGCCTCAGACTTCTTATTTCGTGGTCGCATTGACGACCTTGAACCTATAATAAACTGCTTACCTCAAATTTTGCTTTTCTTCACGCACAATGCCGAAGAAAATTCTTGGTATAATAATATTTGAATTTCATTAAGAATATCTGTGAATTTTATTGTACACTTACAACTGCTGTTAATAGTTTTATTTTTATGAGAATAAACTTTCTCAAAGGACGTAAATAACTAGATACCTATGTAAACATGCGTACCATCATAAATATGTGAGGATAGTCTGTGACTTTGGCAGACTACGAGGCCAAGATAATATTAGAATGTTTGCTACATTTTTGCAATAAGAGATGAGTATTTTGGATTGTACATGATATGGCTTGCAAAAAATTAAAGAATTCTGAATGTGGTGAGTGTAGGTACCGTAGAGGTGTGAGTTTTCGGAGATTCAGAGAGCTCACTCAGAAATATCAAAGACGGGAGAGCGGGCCTTGTGGTGTACCCTGGGGGAGCCCTAGGTCCAGCAGTAGACTGCAATAGGCTGATGTGATGATGATGTGTGTTGTGACTCTGAAACAATTTTCCGGAGAAATATAATAGGTAAGTAAAGAGAAAATTCTTACCGAATCATACAGAATTATATTTGCATATACATACAGGTATGGTATAGGTACATTTATTTATTCAAAGAAAATTGATCGTAAATTACTATGGGAATTGTTTCGCGCTCGGAAGCACATTATAGCCTATTAAATGGCTAAATGTAGTCATAAAAATAAAATTATTATAACAAATGTGAAAACCTATTTGTAAACATACGACGAAGCGGAGAAAGTTTGGAGTGATGTCTATTTGAACATCATTTTTGTGCACTCGAAACTGACCATTGTATTTGCATATTATAATTTGTAAAATACATTTGTTGGAGTGCACCAAAACAAAGATGAATGAGAGGTGTAGTTTAATAGGTTCCATATAAATATATTAGATGTAGGGATGGTTCTATTAGGAATTAGTTGAGCCTAATTCTAACTTAGCACAAATGATCTATAGTATTATTCTGCTCTATACATTTAGTGTACAATTAATATCTGAATAGAGGTTTGTAGCCCGGAGTCATACGCAGGTGACTCTATCAATGTCAAATTTATTGACGGATACGGTTTAACTCGATCGCGTTATTGGAATACGATGCACTTGTTTGTCTTGCATAGGTAATTAAGTTATAGTATGCGATCTTAGAACGCCATAATGAACGACAACTTGCCGTTTGCATCCACCGGTTGCCCGCAACTCTGACGATATCGTCGGTCCACCTGGTGGGAGGCCTTTGTCCAGCAGTGGACGTCTGCCGGCTGATGATGATGACGATGATGCGATCTTAACTAAGGGCCAAGAACTACCCATGTCTTAATGGCAATTTTCAATTGTTCCCAAACTTTATCACCTTTTGGCGTACCGTATAATCAGTCGCCTGCTATACTCTTGATATCTCACGATCTTCGTTCGCACCCGGCAAGAATATATTTAGTATTTCTTTTATTTCTAGGTCAGCGCAGTACTGATAATATCTATCTTACAATCATTTGAAAATAGAGGTGCCGTTGTTCTGGTAACATTGAATCCTGTACCATACAGTACGGAGATTACAATCACCTTTTCCTTCATATATCTTCCCTTCCAGCGACCATATTTTTCAGAGTTTCTATCGGGTATCTGGTTTCTCTCAATATCAATATGTATCTTAAGATCTTATCCTGGCGATCGTCTCTTTGAGACCATGTTTCAGTTTTGCCAATTCCCAGTTCTCGTCCGTCTGGTACAAAGAGGTTTTGAAAGTCCGCGTTTCGTTGCTTTCCGTAGTTTGTAAAAGGTATTGCCTCGGACGTTGCAATCGGTCGTTCAACTGACTGAGTTGAGGCGTTACCATTGGTGGCTGTGAGCTTGCGAGTTATTTTCGAGATGAGTTTTCATTTTTTAACCACAATATTTTTTTATATATAAACGTAATAGTAGGTGTACTGAAGGTCAAGTTAAAGGTTGCGTAGCTATTTGAGTAGAAAATACAAAAGTAAGAAAGGAGAAATAATTAAATAGTAAATTCATGACCAGTTTTACATGTCATGAATACTATTTATTATTCAAGGCCGTAGAAACAATTAGCATTGCAAATTCCTAAGAAAATCATCTCTAAAATAACATAAAAGATAATTTTAATGACTTCAGCATGAAGTGCAACAAATTGGCACTGATACTTGTTAATAAGATGCTATAAATTCAAATTATTGGCATGCAAGTAGGTATGGTTGCCATGGTAATTTGCTGACGCAATTACCGAGAGTAATGGCGTTTCATGAACGATAAAAAGCCAACATATTAACAGGTTCTAATAATTTTATGGCTGTTATTATGGAGCGGCTGTCTGTTATTATTACTTTCGAAGGCTACTTAGTGATACACCGAGTACTACCGTATCGCACTGCAGCAGGTGATGAAATGGGCCATTGCTAATTAATAATAATAATGTTTATTGTGAGCAACAAAGCTCATAGTGTTAGTAACAATATACTTACAAACTATGTTAGTAATACAGGTACAAAGGCAAAAACAGAATCATATTGTGACAAAATTGCTGCGAGGTGACAGGCAGGTGGTTCACAAACGCAAAATCAAGCCTGCTATCATAGACAGGCTGTTGGCGAAAGAAAAACTGAAATGAAGAGTGTAGAATTAAAGATCTGAACTTGCCCATAATTGTGGTAGGTATTTACAGTACTGTTTTGGCTCCTGTTCAGATCAAATAGGGTCTCATAATCCTGCAACTAGATAACCCATTCCGTTTCGAAACAGTGAAGCACAAGTCAGGGATGGGGCTGGGAAAACAACACTCATAAGGGATCAGCCCCTTACCATGAACTCATAAAGCTGGACATTTATCGTTGTGGAAGCAAGACGCTGTTTCGTGCAGTGTAGTAAGGAGGCAGGGTTCACAACACCCTATACCTTATAAGCGCAAATCAGAGATTACGTTTCTCGATTGATAGTCAAGTCTAGTCAATTCTTGGTAGCTGATTTATACCCAAACGCATTATTAATAAAAAATGACAATTTAAATCATAGACTAAAAAAAAAGAATAATTTACACCTGGCACTGTCGTTCGCATGTCAGAGAATAGAGATGTCAATTGACTTAAGACGGGCTTAAGTTAATACAAGTATTATCCTCGTTTATAAATAAGAGGGCTAGACTTTACTTCTTGACTAAACAATTACCCTTGCCTCAAGAACTTGGCTAAACTGCTACACACTAGTAAATAGTACCGTTATTTAGTATAAAATATCCTCCATAAATTAACTGAGACAGAACACTTGCTGCCTTATTTGTATGGACATTAGCATAACTGTAATCTGAGACCCAAATGGCTCGCTTGAATGTCATTCTGTACCGTTGACACCATGTGGTAGGTACTTAATAGGTTCGAAATTACGCGAAACTGCTTTGTATTTTATGTTATTTGGAGGTGATAATGTTAGTATAGGTTTTTCATTTACATAATTGACATACTTTTAAATGCTACCTACTATAAAACTATATTTTACAACTTAAATTATCCAAAAAGCATTAAAAACGATATTATATAAAAATAAAATGTAATTTAAGTATTAGATTGGCTAACTCTAGATTTAGAATAGACTAGAAGCTAGGTTTTATGAACTAATAACTAGTTTTTAACCGACTTCAAAAAAAAGCAGGAGGTTCTTAATTCGTCGGGATCTTTTTTTATTTTTTATGTATGTGCCCTCATAACTCAGTCATTTATGAACCGATTTGAATTTTTATTGATGCAAATTTTTCCGCGTATATATAATATTTTACCAAGATTTTTCTGGGATATCTTCTTTTCATTGTTTGCAATTTAAAGTCGAGTAAGCTTTAAGTTCAAAGAAAGACTGTCTAGGTTAAAAAGAACACTAACGTAAATGGATTCACGAAAATATTTTTTACGTAAATATTTTTACTTTCGAGTATCATTCTAGTTGCCATGGTAACGTTATGTCAGACGAACGATTAACAGCCGTTAGTCCTGCTCAGCTGGTGTCCGATACAGGGAAAGTGATAAATTCAATGTTATACAAACACTGACTTTTTGCCATCATTAGGTGTCGGACCTCCGTACGTGACGGATTTATTTGAAAAACATGCTTATTACTGTACACTTAGATGTTAATTTCGGATGAGCTACACCTTGTTAAGTTCCGCGGTTTTTGCTTTAATGTACTTACACTTTTATCGAGATGACGATTAGTAATTGTATCTTATAACGGCCTCGCGAAATTACCTTTTTTATGTAGCTGTAGTAACCGTACTCAGCCGTGTAATAGTCGAGTCTCGTTTTAGAAACTCGATCGAATCTCCGCGCCGCAAATATGGTGAAGTATTTCCTATGCGAACCGCCTGATCAGATTTGTCCGAGCAATAATTTGTTGAACGATTGAACGACCCAAAATGACACGTTTACACGCAATACCATAAAGTCCAGAATCTTCCACCTAAGTGGGACAATCTCTGCTCCACGGGCACATTTCAACTTTATGGTGGCAATGAAAATCTAATCTCTAGAACACCACAATAAAACAACTAAACGGTTATGTTATTCGTAATGAATTCGTAATTTACGATTGTTGTAGGGAAAGCCGATCGGCTTAATGTTGGATCGGCCGGCAGACAGGGCCTTCTACCACTTGTTCGCGTTTTCTCGTACACGATTCCGAAAGTGAAATGAACGTGTTTAGTGTAATAAATCTCTGTGTTCTTAGTGGGTAATTGTGAGTTTTGTTTGATTCTCACGTTCGTTCTGTGCCAGGCGGGAGATATGCTGGAATAGCCGATACAGCTGTCGCGGCTTAGATGGTGTTCCAGATGACGAAGTGTTTATTAAACGGTGCTGTCCGTTTTAAGTACGTATTGATTGCCAGTTTTACTAGCTCTATAATAGATGTCTGGTTTGTTGTTGAATAGTTTTAATCTGCGAAAAATTTACAGGTTCGAGCATACATGTGGGGGAATTTTTCAGTTTTTAATTACATAAAAATGTCTTCTGTAGGTACCGTATATCTTTGCGACACTCGTAGGTGGGTATGACATGCCAAGCTTGAACATTTAAATTTACGACAAATATCTGCTATCACATAAATATTTGCCCGATGCCCCTTACCGCGTTTGCTCCCACAAATACGCAAATACGCAGCTGTCCAATCACTAAAACACTGTGCCAATCAGCCCCCTTACCATGAACACTTAAAGCAGGGCAGTCTACGTTGTAAAACGAGACGCCGCTACGTGCAGTGTAATGCGGCGTCTCACTTCCTCAACGTAAACTGCCCTGCTTTAAGAGTTCATGGTAAGGGGGCTGGTCACTTTTGAATTTGTATTACCTACTTGTTGATATAATATACCTACTTATTGATATTCCGCCATATTTGTTATTTTATATATTAATACAGAATCTCTTGAACACCTTACATGAGAAAATTAATTTGTTTTTTTCACAAAGAAGTGCAAAGTAAATATAATTTTAAGATCACCGCTCACGCATCCACTGTAATGCCAGTCTCTGTTCTCAAAGAAAGTGAAGGAAAAAGTAAATAAGTAGTCTTGGACAATCAATTACCGAGTTTCCATCACGCTAGATCTACACTCACTGTAGCAAAATAGTTTTGTCATTACACGATCTCCATTTTGATTGGTCTTTGTATCTAGATCGTCTCAGACGTTAATTACTTGCAAACTATATAGCGTCATTATATTCGTGCATTATTTTATAAAAACATTGTTCTTTATCTGGGTCACATACAGATAACGTCTAATTATATTCCATATTATTAGCTCGGAAAACCTGTAATTAGCTACTGCGTCTATCATCTTTCGATGCACTTATTTAACCAGATACGAACATTCCCGCAGATTGGACATTACATTACATTTCGTTTTCCAAAAAAATTAAAATAGTTTAAATCACCTGATGTATGAAATCTTTTTTTAATAACAACCTACTTCAATAGTACGTAACTACTTAGCTAACCTAGATTCTCATAGAATTGTTATAGGATCATTTCAAAACTATTATTTTACAAAAATCCGTTTTCCAGGCAACGATAGGTATCACTGAAGGTTTGAGAAAATTGTCGAAGAAGGCCCTTTTTTTGTCAGTTAGAGAGTTCAAAGAGGTGTGGCTTAATTGAATGAAGAGAACTCCCCACTGGGGGTGTGCCGGTCATAAGGTCAAACTGGGCAAGCTAGTGGTCGAACCTCGATCAATTATATTTATTACCACCATTATGCTGATAACTTCATTCTGAACGGTAGAAAAAGGTTGGCACTATGATTACGGACCTACTACAGTATATTTATAGGGTCTTAAAGCGCAAGCAAAGGTTGTATTCGTAGGTTTGTTTATGTATAGTGACGATATTATTCTAAACTTTTTACGCGCTATTCGATAAAGCGTGTCAAAAGATGGAAAACAAAAACAGTTGGGGAAATTGTTATTTTAAAACAGAAATTATTTATTGTTAAAGAGACCTGCAATTGTAGATTATAATGTAAGCACAATCTGGTTCTAACCTCGTTAGAAGAAGTAGAGAGCCTTCACGAGTGACGATACTTAATTACGTCCGGCGTACCCTGGGTGATCAACCTCGCTACCATCCTTGTTGACTGACCAATCTCTGCACCCCGGCGTGACCTATTCCACGTGGCTACTGGGTCATGCCGATACAAAGAAGAAGAAAAAGCTAGTCCGAATTTTTCCTTCAAAGAAAACCTCTTTACATCGACGATGTGCTACGTATATATATGCTACGACTGTCTACTTTATAATATTATCTATACCTATAAATTTTCTATCTAGATTTCAACTTCCCATCATTTAGATTGGTACTAGTTAAAAGTCATTTGGAACAAGAATATCACTTGAACAATAAAATTTATTGATAAGTGTAGGTGGTAGAAATGGCAAACTTACTCCATAGACATTCACAGTTGATGGATAATATAATTTCCACGAATAAAATCGACTAACATTAAAATATCAAGTCCAATTCAGTGAGTGCTGCCGTATTGTCACTGACAGATCGCAAGGCCATTGTACACGAATGCCGAGCGGAAATCTATTACGCATTGGGTGAATTATAAGCATTATTACAGCGAGCAGTACCATAAACCGACGGATAAATGTGGCTTTCTCCCCGCCTACACATCCAATGACAAATGCATATAAATATAAATAATCTATGTAATTACAGACAGTCGGGTTGAACGGTATGTATTTGTTGCTGGCTTGAGATCGTTTGGAAAGGCTCGTGGTCAAATTGTTCCCGTTTTCTAGGTTTGAGTGGCCAAGCAATGGGTGCGTGTTTTTGTTGTGTATTCATTTGAGCATATTGTTTCGTGATTCATGGAAAATGTAGGCAGTATTAGGGTTTAAGAAATGTTTTACACTGTTCAGAGTAGCAGGCTGATGTTCATATACATTTTATTCCAACATAGGGATTATTTCGAGCCAATCACTGTTATTTAGAGATTGTTCCAACATAGAGACTATTTCGAGCCAATCACTGTTATAAAGAGATAACTGTTAAATATTTTTGTAATAATTTATTATTGTAGTACTTAAAATGTATTTCGGCTTTTCCTGGCAAAGATAACCTCGCGATCTTACTGCGTCAAGAGTTTATAAATGAAATATAACTGCAAATTTTGCCACATACATACAGAACATATATAAAGAACCTATCCCTTGTTAAGATCCTTACGATAAGACAGGTCCCTTTATTCTATACCTAGAATTAAATTGCATAAAATTCTACCACCGATGCATCTATGTTAAATTCTCATAAATTAAATTACAACACGGGAATTTATGCGAAAACAAGTTTTTAATTTTGGCTTGATGTTTCTGTCTGAGTTGCACCGGCCGTGGTCACAAGCAGACTGTGTTCGCGTTAATTCCCGTGTTGTAATTTATATTTATTATCATATGAAACACGATAGTTTAAAAGTTAATATGTTAAATTCTCATTTGAATAAATTGTTCAAAAGTAGGTATAACATTTAAATTGGCACTGTTGGTAGTTAATCTACATCATAGTTTTGAGATATAGGTTTATACGTTATACATCAAATCATAGGAAGTAGATACCTGTAAGTATGGTAAGTACCATAATTCGGCCACCTTGACTTTTAAACGGTTTCCACTTAAATAGCGACGTATTCCATTTACCAGATAGTTACAATAGACCAGTGACATTTATTTATCGATAACTATAGTGCAATTTATTTGAGACGTTAAATTTCATTACTGGAAGTGTAAAGTTTAGCACAAATCACGCTTTAGAAATCTGACACCTGGGTAACAGTTCTTTAAGTAACGTGTATAAATTTATTCGTATTTTACATTGCTGTCGTAAAATGTGCAAATGTCAGGTACGAAATATGGAGACTTAAAGCCGTCACTCATTTACTTGCAAACCTGTGATCTGTACGAAGTGGGAGGTCGTTGAATGACACAGACTAAATAGCACATGAAGAGACCATGTGCAGAGTTGATAGTTTTGTTAACCGCTAACTAAACTTCAGCGTTTGCGTTCATCTCTCATTCATCTATTATTTACTGATAAAAGTTCACGTGGTAAGTGAGTATAGCTAGCTATTAGCTATGTAAAAATTCTAACAGAAGTACTGCGTCTCCACAAGTCGTAGATCTCAGAGCTTATGACTGTTATGTCGCATTCCTGATATTGTTGTTATTGATAATTATGATGTTTATTGTTGCTGATTAGCATATACCACTCGAGTTACGCACTACTCATTTTCTACGGTATTTGCCTGCATTTGTGAGAGATAGGTGTTACTTGTTTTTCCAGATTTAATACAACGACACAATGATACAACAAAATGATTTACTTTTACAGTTATAAATGCAGTCCTTATATAATAAAGAGCTCTCCATTTGCTTATTACTCTTTGCACTATAATAACAGCGTCGTCGCGGCTTTAATCCCGGACGTGCACCGATGAGTTTTTGAATCATGTGCACAATTTATTGCTAGGTTCAAATGGTGAATGATTTACGTGAGGGAATCAATTGTTTATTATAGAATCGAAGTTTTATTGCTCCTAGACAAGTAACATTTTATAAGTTCGTGACATATTGCAAATTGGTAATGAAATGAAAGTCGTGACGTCACTGTACAAACACTGTTATGCCTGAAGGGTTTTTATGTGTGGGTATTCATCAGTTTGACTTTTGGCAGAGTATGTAATTTAACTTTTAAAAATATTATAATTACATCGAAGTAGGTAACTTACAACATGAATATTAAAATTACTTAAATTCTTGTTTACATCCTACACTAAAAGGTAAATAAGTACATGTCTGTAACTGAATAGTAGGACAGGAATTGACTTAGAAATAGATCATGATTTTTAATTAATAAGCGTTCGATGTAAATTTAAATCAGATCATGACAATAATGATAGAATCCATTTGACAACTCGCACGGACCATATTTTAAATACAAAGTATTTAATTGCTGAAGAATCTAATGATGAAACAAATGCCGACTAATTCAGAGTATCCTTTATTGCTTCAAAATAGTTACTTTGATTTAAAACCACAATGCAAAAAGAATTATAGTCTTCCAATCAATTGCGACCTTGATCGATCGATTTAGCTGCAGCCGGGCATGATTACTTGATTAGGTAACAAATAGTTTTCCTATTGCTAATTTAGAAATCGCTAATTCTGTCCAGTTGATATTTTAGTTGGAATGTAAAACATGATTGTAATGTTCCGGTATATAGATGTTACGTGTACGCCTGTACGGTCTCGTTGTGTTATGGCTTGGGATATTTCTCTGGTGGTGTTTGTTATTTTAGAACCCATATTCTTGAACTCTTGGGCAAATTAAAATTTATTCGTATCATCGTCGTGACGTTTGTAGTTTTATTTTATACTAGCGGCCCGCTCCGGCTTCGCACGGGTATTAAATATAAATATTTCTCCACTATTTAATGGATGTTATTATACATATAAACCTTCCTCTTCACTGTATTTATTAAAAAAAACCGCATCAAAATCCGTTGCGTAGTTTTAAAGATTTAAGCATACATAGGGATATAGGGACAGAGAAAGCGACTTTGTTTTATACTATGTAGTGATAAAATGAATTCTGTCTCTTATATATTATTGCCAAGCAGGCGTAAGAACAAACTAGGAGTCATTTATCAATGCATCATAATATGTTGACGGCAGGTCCGCAGATGTTACCTAGCGGCACACCCGCACCTGACGCCATATAGCAGTCGAATGATCAGTCTGATCATATTGTTTGAGATGAAAATCAAACTTAAAAACCTTAAATTATGGTCATAATAATGACGATTCCGATTTGATCATCTATTAAATAAATGTTAGTATTACCTACTCGACTATTGACATTGCTTCTTATTGTTAGCTTTGCATTTGCCAAATTTTGTGCAAGTTGTCAAGATGCACTTACGATGTTTACTTCTTCGTAATTCTCAGTATTGTGGGCATGAAAATACAAGGAAGGTCAATTTTAAGTCTGTGTTGGGACATTTATTTTTTGTTCTTCTTCAATGATGTAAGAACTGTGTCGATGGTGCCGCCTCACACGTCTGTGTGATTGATTTTACTTTTGACCTCTGTGTACGATATTGCAAAAATCCATTTTTATAGAATTATCTTCTAAATAAGATTAATTTATTGTATTTTCGTACTAAAATGAAATTTTGTTAATCACATTTGTTACAGTAATTTTGTTGTCTTTGTATTTTTAAGACATCGTTGGTACTATACGAAAACAGTACAGCAGTTAACTCGCAGTTTTATGTCAGGCAAGTCGTAAAATACGTTGGAAACTACACGAAATTTCAAAGTTATTCCCTGCAGGTAATATTAAATGTATTTTTTTGGCGTTACATTTCGTAATGTATAAACAAACTAGAATAGGCATCAATTAAAATACCTATTCGTAAGAAAAATTGCGCAGCATTATTTGATGAACTTTATGAATATTTTGATAAGCCGGATACACTGGTTTTTCAATGTCTAGAAGTTATTAATAAAGAGTCACTCAACTCGTTTGGTTATCGGAATGCTAAATTTGATTCTATGTTATGTACATAAACGTGGAGGTAAATGTTTAAGTCTAAGATTTGTACAAGCTGAGCAATGTTTGTTATGATTGTTGCGCACGCGCAGATCGTTGACAAGATTATTTTTTGCGCGTCGATGATACTTGTTTCTGTATTTCAATACTCAATACTCAATACTTTATTAGCATTCCATAAGTCAAATACAGGTGTTACATATGAGATAGAATCATTATGGACCCGGTAGGGCACAGCTTAAAGTTGGAGAGATATGCAGCTTAATACTAAAATTATAATTATTTCTAAAATACTATTTTGGTAAAACTACTAAGTAGTTATAATAATATAAAATAAAAATGTTTTGAATGTGTGCGTGTGTGAGTAGGTATGTGTGTGTATGTGAGTGTGTGTGTGTGTGTTTATATGTGTTTATGTATATATCGTATAGGTAGAGGGGCTTATCCCTATAGATATTAATTTATTTGAATTGTTTGCACTATCTTTTTATTGATTCATCATCGTAGTACTCTTTTATGGTATAGTAGCATTTGGAGTGAAGGAATTTTTTTAATTGGTTTATAAATAGATTTGTTTTCTTTTCATCTTTTATTGTTTTTGGTAAGTTATTATATATTTTTATTGACATAACTAGTGGACCGGACGAATGTATTTTTAGATTGGATGTAGGCAAATTTAATCTGTTTTTGTGTCGTAAGCTATATTTTTTTTGAATATCTTTCCGGGTAGTATAAAATTCGGGGTGATGTCGCACAAATTTACATACTTCTAAGATGTATAAACAGGAAAGTGTGAGGATTTTGTGCTTTTGGAATTGTGGTCTGCAGCTGTCTGTCTGTTCAATATTGGTTATTATTCGGATGAGTTTCTTTTGTAAGGTGAAAATGGTGTGAGAATTTGTACTGTTTCCCCATAATATGATGCCATAACTAAGCCACGCTTGGGCGTAGGCATAGTATGTAACAAGTGATGTTTGTAGGTCGGTGGTTTTTTTAATTTCGCGTAGGGCGTAGGAGAATTTTGATAGTTTAGCTCTAATTTTTTGTATGTGTACTTTCCAGTTTACGTGAGTATCTATTGTTAAACCCAGGAGGGTGAATTCGTTAACTTGTTCTAATTTTGTGTTGTTGTAGGAATAGTTTAGTTTTATAGGGGCTTTTTGATGTGGGTGAAAGGTGATTAATTTAGTTTTCGAGAAATTTATTTCTAAGTTATGATTTTCCATCCAATTGATTACTGACGTAAGAAGAGAATTGAGTTTTTCATTGGTATTCTCATTTATTTGGCAAGAGGTGAGTATGGATATATCATCTGCGAATAGCACACATGTATCATTTATTGTTTTGGGAAGGTCATTAATGTAAATGAGAAACAGAAGACACCCTATAACGCTCCCTTGTGGAATAGAGGCGTTTACTGCTTTTCGGTCAGATCTGATTTGCTGTATTTCCTTACTGTTGTTATTAAAATATTCGATCTCTACAATTTGCTCTCTATCTTTTAAGTAGCACTCGAACCATTTTAGTGCATTTCCCCGTATCCCAATCCCGTGTAATTTATTTAAAAGTATTTTAAATTGCACCTTATCGTAGGCTTTACTCATGTCGAGTAGTATACCTACAGCATAATTTCTATTGTTTATAATATTTAGGGCTTCTTGTACATATTTGTAAACTGCTAAAGTTGTAGATCTATTTTTCCGGAAACCATTTTGACAATCATCTAATATATTATATTTTTCGCAATAGGAGTAAACACGGTTGCACATTGCCTTCTCAAAAATTTTTGATGCCGTTGGTAATAGTGCTATGGGGCGGTAGTTGCTGGTGTCTGTTTTTTCATTTTTTTTGTGTATAGGTTTTATTAAGGCTATTTTTAGTTCTTTGGGGAATGTTCCCTCTTCAAATGATTGATTGATTAATAGGTAGAACGGTAATGTGAGTTCGTCGGCGCAGTGTTTAATCAGGAATGGTGGTAGTTCATCGATACCATGGCTTTTTTTGTTTTGCAGGTTTTTAATAATTCGGTTTATTTCGTATCCATCGACTGGTTGTTGGTGGCATATTTGTGTTGTATTTGGCATAAGTGGCCACACCATTAGCAATGTAAGACTCGATGAGGTCTGTTTCAGTGCAAGTGTACTGAGCTGAAGAAATAACATAACATTATTTCTTTAGCGTTTCAACTTAGTTTCATAGTAACAAGCGTTACTGAAGATAATTTTTGGTTGAACTCTGCAAATCGATATGTATATCATATAGTAATAAAGTACCCTACTCTAGTATTAAATAGGCGTGGTACAATAAGTAGAATGTGTGGTAAAATGATAATGAAGTCGTGCAGATTGGTAATGAGGCTGTCGGGAATGCTGTCAAATGCCCAGTATCGTACAATCAGTTAAAAATTGACGACCTGAATGGCGCAGTGGCTAAGCGTTTGGACTGCTGCGCTAAGGGTAGGGATTAGAGTTCCGATTCCCGCACAGGACAAAAATTTGTATGATCCGCAGATGTTTGTCCCAAGGCTGGGTGTTTGTGTATGTGTCTAACGCTCCCACGATACAGGAGAAACTCGTAATGTCGGGCGACGTTTATTGTACAATAAAAAAATCTTCATTTGTGAAGGCCCTTTTAATGCTCCACACAAATTTGAAAATTACGCGTTGAATTCGAACACAGATGTATCTTATGTAGGTAGACTATTAGTTACCAAGCCAATAGCTACTTTGACTGGCTATCAAGCAACCCACCCTTGCAGCTGGCCACAGACCTACCGATTCCGTTCTGTTATGCAGATAAAAATTGAAATCGGAAGACCAGTCGTCACATACCTGCCGATCCGATTATTGACGATTCAGATCGGTAGTGAGTACATTCTGTATTGCATTCTAGGCTACCGATTTCAATTATTTTCTGTCGGTTCGGTTCGGAATCGGTAGGTCTGTGGCAAGCCTACGAGTACGACACTTGATCACAGTGCTTGTCACTTTGTCCGTGTTATTCCAACGTAGTACCTGAAGAATGATGGCGGTATCAATACATATTTACTGCCAGCGTTGTTCCCTAGTGTTATGTATTATCGAACTGTCGTTAACGCCAATGGTTATTATCTCCATGTTTCCTGGACATTTAGTGAGCTGTTCCACCTTGGTTATCACCTATATAACCGTTATATACAGCTTAATTGCCTCACATTAAACAGTAATGGTGTTTTGAGTATTAATCGCCTATTTTAATGTATAACAGGGATCGTCAGTTGTTTTGTGCCGTTTTCTAATGCGTTTTCTTTTATTTATAGCCCTTTGGTGTTGTGTATGATTAGTGTTTTGATGTTATCTTCTATCTTTATATATAAAAATGTATTGCTGTTCGTTAGTCTCGCTAAAACTCGAGAATGGCTGCACCGATTTGGCTAATTTTGGTGTTGTAATAGTTGTGGAAGTCTAGGGAAGGTTTAAAGGGAGAGAAGGAGGTACGAAGTTTGCCGAGTCAACTAGTATTAAATAATAATAGTACCAACATAAAGTTATAATAACTGATGGACGTTTCAGTTCGTGGATTGCCTAGTTTTTGGAATAACGCTTGCTAAAACTTGTAAAGTATAGTTGTTTTCGTCTAAGAATCAACATCCAAACCTGTAGAATAATATTTGTGTATTTCTGCGGTTGTTGACACTTGACATTTAATTTTGATTTAAAGTATGTTTACTATACAGAATCAATAAGCGACTGAGCTTAATTTGAATAATGTCATAGCTTCTTATTTATTAATAAAAGATCTAGGTACGTATAGATATGTGCATTTCTAAGTGAGAATTATTTTATGTTGTTTGTCTGGGGATATTTTATCGCGTCTCTACCTCAAAGTAGCCGATGTTTCTCCCTTTGAGAGCAAACCATCTCTGTACTAAATTTCATTAAAATTGTGTCTTAAATAATTATTTAAGGCTGAACCGCTAAAACTATTTACTAAGTAGTAGCAGAATACCAACCAGACTAAAAAACCTAATTATCGCATTTATATTATGAGTTTAGGTGTAGTCCTCCCCTCAGCAAACTACAGACAAAGTCACAATTTGCACTCCATCACACATTTACATAGCGTTGGTATGAGTTTAAACTGTCTCACTAGATTCATTTGTGTTGCGCACGCGCTGTAATTATAATTCGAGGTTGATCCTGAGGCCTGTGTTTAGCGGTTGATGTTTATGGCCTGCTGATATGTGTTGTGAGGGATAATCTATATTATGAATGCGAAAGTAACTCGTGTCTGGGGCCCTAGATATGTGGCAAAATGGCTGAAGAATAGAATTAAAAAAAATATCTGTGTGTATGTATATGTATGGGGATGACATGATGTTTTTAATATTTAACTTATCGCTTGGCGTAACATAGCAGTTGCCCTGCTAGCAATCTGCTGACTGGCCAATCTGTTTCCACGACGGACATGAACAAATCCGAAAAGATGAAGCTCTTGACGACAAAATGGGAGAGACTTGTTTGTTATCTTCTAGCTACTAATTGCTGATCGTGATGGAATTTTGAATGGTGTTAGCGAATAGGTGTCATCAAGATATTTTTTTTGATGCAGCCATGTAAAAATTTCCTATGCGACTTAAATCGCGGGTTATAGAAGACAAAGTAAATGTCTCAAGATTTCCTTTACCAGTTAACGTTAGATCAGAGAAAGAAATACCTGTTTCAAAATTGTTGTACGCTGGAAGCTTAGCCTGAGTCCACCTCTAACCAGCCTACCAGAAAGAAAGTATAACACCTCATTAAAACAAAAATCACATCAAGTAGAAAATAAATTTAATTCCGATACTATCAGAGTGGACCTTTCTAATGGTAATCTAAGTGGACAGTTGATAGGAAGCGGGCCCTTATTATCAGTGCCACTGCCATATATGTACTTGTTGAAAGGAAATGGCGATATAGCCGCTATCCTGTGCGGCTAGTTACGTGTTTAATGATTATATTATTTACTGTATTATTTGCACTTACAAGTGCGAGAAGAGATTTTGCTGTTAGTGCTAACTAAGCCCGGTTTCTACGTTGGATTTACGAGTTGCGCATAATTGTTTATTTAGGTGTAAATAACTTGTAAATCTATACTTTAATTATTTTTAATATTATAAGCTGAACAGTTTGTTTATTTGCTTGAACGGCTAATCCCAGGAACTACTGGTCCGATTTAAAAAATATTTCAGTGTTAGATAGCCCATTTATCGAGAAGGCTATAGGCCATACAACATTCGAAATGAACGCGGACGGAGTCGCGGGCGGAAGCTATTAATATACATATATTAGACGAGTTACCATCCGTTAATCATGTGATTATTAAAAAAGTTAATCGGTTTGTTTCATCTCTATTTTATATGTTAAGCTCAAATATTTTAGATTTATTTTTAGAGCAAGTTTAGCAATCAATTGTTTGACAGTTTTGGTATAGAAAATCTATCATAACTTGATAAATGTGATAGGCAAAAACCAGCCCTACGTCAAATATATTCTCAAAAGTTCTTCAGCGGGCAAAGCGCTTGAATCTTTTTTTTTATATAGATGATCTGATTGATCTAATGTACCTAGTTACGTTTTTCTTTACCTACTATAATGATATCGTAGTTCCAGATTTATCTAGTTAGTATAGTAAACAGAAAAAGAGTGCAATAATATATTTAATTAATCATAAAAACTGAATTTAGAACGATGTGGAATGTTTGTGTAACGTTTGGTAGATATAACTGGACTCATTTTGATGGATTTTCTGTTTAAAACAATAAAATATAACGGTCAATAGAATTCTTTGTGTACCTATTGAAAACTAGGTTACTATACAATTTACCAGAGGAAAGATTTGTGAGTGGAAAAATTTAGATTTTCTTTTGCTATTTTGATGCCGGATATTAGTAGATATTAATTTCTAAGTCCCGACAAAATTGTATCATGCATTCTTAAATGCTTAACTAAAGCTGCTTTAACTTGATTGGCGTAGTGGCTAAGCGATTAGACTGCTGCGCTAAGGGTTGCGGGTTCGATTTCCGCACGGGGCAAAAATTTGTGCGATCCACATTTGTTTGTCCCGAGTCTGGGTGTTTGTGTATGTGATATTTCATGTTTGTGAAACGCACCCACGATACAGGAGAAATTCCTAGTGTGGGGCGAGGTTTTAAAAAAAAAAAAAAAACAGATATATTTTACAATATTTTTAAAGCAGTAACATATTTTTGAGACAGTAATTATTATTATTATAGAATCTAAATATTAGTGAGAATTGAAAGCACAACCTAGTCTAGTTAAAACCCTTAATCACTTTAAATCGAAAAAATACTATTTGTAATGCTACTGCGTCGGTAACAGAAGATTGTAAAACGATACATAGTAAAGTAACAGTAAATTTTTATGTCTAAGTAAACATATTAAATTCTGAAAGCTGCTAAATTGAAACTAGAAGTAGCTAACAAATAGTTCTGCGGACTTAAAGAGAGAATCACACACCGAGGTGAAATTCAGTAAACGTTTTTTTTTATATTAATGAACATTTTTTTTGTTTCTTAATTAACATCCATTAGTATGGTAGACGTCGATTAAAAGTTTGTATACGGCATAAGAGATCGAAATTATTTTGATTATTTTCAAATTGCGTGTATTGCCTTCCTGTATGGAAAATGGTATGGCGTGCAAAAGATATCATAATATATGAAGCGGTTTAATGTGGATCGCAGTCACGAAAGTTATTCTGCTGTTTATGCTTCAGCATGCATTTGCTACCTACAAAAAGAAAAAAATAAGGATGTATGAAGAATTTATGGATAAGTACAAGTAAATTAGCTTGCAGTTAAAAATAAACGAGCCAGCAATCGCCGCCTCGCCAATGTGCGCCATCCCTAACACAATCGTATAACATAGCACTGTCTAAGTGTTACCCGTTTACCATAATAGTATGTTACATTGATGATACAACCAGATATATGGCGATTTCAGAAGAAAGTCCACACTTTCACACAGGAAGCCGTGGAGCGGTGTTCCTAACAATTTACACTTGTATTCGAAATGGCGTCTAGTCTTCAGATTATTAATATTGGAAAGTGTGGAAACGTTAGTCATATTGTTTCGAGCATTAACATAATAATGTCGCTAATGAGTAGGATCCCTTTATTTATTCTCTCAATGGCTTGATGGAGGTGCGATATTAATGGCTGCCATAAACAGTGTATAGCATTAAGTGGGGAAAGGGCCCAGATCGAACGGTTTAGAATGATAATGGGCAGGTTTTATGGCTTTTGTTGGACCATAAACGCTTGATAAGTTTTACTGAAGCTGGGAATGATGTTAATAATTATTATACATTTAATTCGCTATTAATTTTGTAGCCTTTGTAGGGGAGCTTGGGAATCAGTTTATCGAGGTTAGGTGCGAAATTAGAAGCTTTATTTCTTTCTTTGATAGTGTTGTATAGATTATGGCTGTAGATTTGTTTTATTTAAAAACTTTGGTTTTATTCAGGCTTATCGTCATCTGCTGGCGTCTTGACCTATTAATGGGATCTGTTGATACTCCTGCAGATGAGAAGGGTATCAGGATTTCACACCAATCAATTCACTTCATAGTCGAAACGGTTAGAAAGTAGAAGCTTAATTCCACGTGTTCATAATATCTTGAAGGGCACAATGGTATGACTGCCATCGGGTGCTTTTATGTTTTGGATCAAACGTGTAAACGTTGTAAGCTCCTTCTCGCTACCAAATTTATTTGATGAAGGTCACGAGAAGACCACCAACTGTGTTATCGTGAACGGTAGTCATTAATCAACCATAATTCTTCGTCAGGAATGTTTATCCGGTGAAACACTGTCCTGTCACGGCTCCCTGAACAAAGCGAGAGCTTAAGTCCACAAAAAACACTAACCTAATGAAAACATTGTAATTGTGGATGTGGATGCAACAAGTGATGTAGTAATTAGTATACCTAATGCAATCAAATCCTTCTTTAGACGGTGTAGCGATTGTGATCGGACAATGTAGGTATTGCGCAGTTTCCACTGTCATTGCATTCTTTTTAAATGTTGTAGCCAAGAGTAAGCCATCTTGTTCATTCTTGACGTATCTAGAACAGACCATTCAGCAAAATAAGCAAAATGGGCAATGAGGAGGTTATAACGCGACGTTGGGCAGATCTGAACTACGGTTTAAAGCAGTTGTTTAAGTTTGAAATGTATAGAGGAATTTTGGTGAAAATGATAAACACGAGCAACATACATCATTTTTCAAAATTCCTTTATCAATTCGAATTCCTAGCATGAGTAACATGTTAAAAAATATCAAAATTCATATATTGGTTTTCTGTGTTGGGACAGTTTTCTATCGACTCAACACAGGTCTACGAATCTTCGCAAGCTTCAGAGCTAACAAACTAATAGAAGATTAAGCGCCTGCGTCGTAGTGGAAACTAGGCTTGCCACATAAATATTTCCATCGTGACAAGAAAACGAAGCCAAATTATCACGTGTCAGCCTCCTATCATCTCAAGATTCAACTAAGGGAAACTGGAACGCGATAAAGTAAAAATCTCAAGCGTGTCGGATCACGCTAAACACTGCTCTGACGCCGAAGGAAGCTCTCTCTTATACAAATAACCAATATCAAGCCCCCGTGGACTGAAACCAGTAATTATAATAACTATTAACTCTCCCTAGCCAAGTAATTATGTTGGTTTTATACAATAATCGAGTGTGGTCTTCAATCCGCCACTTCCTAATCATCAATCTTCGAGATGAACGGGATGCACCGGTCAACTTTCTATTTCATTACACATGGGCAATGATATAGATTGCGGTTTATTTAAACGTTCATTTATTTCTAGATTTTTAGGAAATTCGTTCTATAGGTATCAGGTTTTTGCTAAGAAACAAGGTTTATCTTCAGTATCTACCTCACGGTTGAATTGTTTTTCTAGAATTTTATTTTGATACTGGTTTTAGAGCTGAAGTGGATAAACAATATTATAATATATGTAAATTGCCATGTCGTGTCTGTCTGTGTTGTTTTTGAATCTAACGAGCCGACATACAAATACATAATATTGACTAAGAACGCACGGTTCAAGGTCGATTTCAATTAATTAAACATTACGCTTATTAAATAAAATGTTACTTGGTTTTCAGTATTGATTTGCGTCGATTAGTTTTGAATCTTCTTCGCCTGTCGTGTTGTCATGAGCTATACAATAAGCAGATATGCTTTACAGCTTATGCGTTGGTTTAATGATCAGCTAGTCTGCTAGTCAGAATCAAGGAACTGGGGTTGAATCCTAGGCTAATGCGTACCATCATTTTGGTATCGTTACTTGTTACGCGTCTTTTAATGCATGCAATGACAGTCGCGTTTCTTTTTAAACGTGACAAATATTTGCGGATCGCACAATTTTTTTCCCCGTGCGGGAATCGAACCCGCAACCCTTAGCGCAGCAGTCCAATCGCTTAGCTTCTGCACCAATCGGATCGTCATTCAATTCAAGTATGAATTAGTATTTACGGCGTGATTCAGGATACAGAAACATTCTTATTTTACATTTTATAAATTTATTAGGACGCGGTTAACAGCCTTTTCAGGAACGACATATTTATTCATATTCATATTCATTTATTCATTGCAACATGTTGTAAAGAGATGGTAAGTATAACAAACAGAGTAAGGTAACAAACATGAACCCTGTTAGGGCACTGCAAACAATTTGTAGTATTTTTATATGGATACATATACTTAAAATATATACGTAAATATCATGCTATTGTTTTGTTAATTTTCAGCCAAGAATTCTTTTAAACTATAATAGCATTTTATTCTTAAATATTTATGTAGTTCGTTTACAAATTTATTTTCGTATTCTATTGATTTTATCCTGTTGGGAATTTTATTATATATTTTTACGCACATTGCTAGTGGTCCTGAGTGAAATAAAGCTAATTTTGAGGTTGGTATGGCCAGATTATTATGGTAACGTAAGTTGCGTTGTGTTGGGCGCTGATCTTTAGCTAAAGGGAATAGTGATGAATGGTATTTTACAAATTTATATTATTTCAATATTATTTGTCCAGCGTATCTTGGACTGTGGCCTGAATCTAACTGTATTGGATTAGGTACATTAATAAAGATCTTTCGCCTTTTGACTATATCAAATGTTTGCGTAGTGGTTCTTTTTACAGTGATTAATATTCTATTTACTATGTACATGTAAATCAGAAATCAATACACTGCTTACGCGCATGGCTGTAAATAATAGCGATATTGACTTAGTATGCTGTCTCGATTTGTATGGATTTGTTCACGTATTGAAACAAACAGTTGTTTAAACAATTGTTAATGTAGCAGTATTGTTGTTTATATAATAACTGGATATTATGTTTTGTAAGGATTTTTTGTATGCTAGAAAGTTAAAAAATACTTAATCAGTTTTCTTTTCTATATTGCTAAGAAACAAATGCCTGTTTAGACAAGAGAACTAATGCGTAATCAGGTTTTGTTTGAGACCCATGTATTGCGTTTTAATCATCACACCTATTTCGCTAGTCTGTGGTTTTAGTCCCACATTAATTTTAGGTAAAGACCTACTGCTTTTGTTAACCTGGGCCATCGGTGTTTGATATAGGTCTTAGGTGTATTTATAAAGTCCTATGTATCAATGTATATTTTATTCCGGTTTTTTAATATTATTAACAATAAATAAAACTGCATGCGCATGAAATACATTTCCTTATAGTTAGTTAGTTGGGCTGGGCATTATCCGCACTTAGGGTGTTTTTAATATCGTACGGGTTTCATCACGCATGCGGGATTGTCCCGCATCCAGGAAATTTATTGTGCATATTCCACGCATTACAATAAATACTTGTATGAAAAGGACATTTGCGGGGTTACGCAGGCGGGGCAATCCCGCATGCGTGATGAAACCCGTACGATATTAAAAACACCCTTAGCCGCTAGAATGGGCCATTGTGCGTGATGGGTTTCTTTCTTCTACTCCAGCCATCCCAGCTCGTCCCAGAAAGCGAGCAGCCTTTTCAGGTTGCTGCAAGCTTCCGGTAGCGATGCTGGACGCTGTTCCTTATAGTTATACGCTCAGTTAATAATTTAACCTAACTACATAACTACACGGCTTTCATTAGTATTAAGCAAGTCAATAATTAATTGGTAGTCATACTTTGAGTTGCGTTGATTGTAAACTGAGTTATTACGTTAATATATGAATTATGATATAATAACATTTATGTGTTGCAAATAGGGTTTGCACCGAGAAAATATACTTGCAGCCGAAATTTGCTTTACAACGTTTCAATTGAAATGAAAAAAATAAGGTATTTTCTAAGTAAAAGTTTTTCCACAAGCTGGGCTTGGCGATAAAAACAATAGATATTATTAAACAAATGCACGTAGCAGACCAATTCATGTCCATCAGTTTCTTTCTAGTCTTCTGTTTCAAGCACATCACATTTGGACATGAAGTCGGTTAAAAATGATTATAATCATTTTTGTCATTGAATGATTAGTATCTATAATGCCTCGTTGGTCTAGTGGTCGCTAAGCGCGACTGCTGAACAAGAGGTCCTGGGTTCAAATCCCGGGTCGGGCAAAATGTTACTGAGTTTTCCATTAGGTAATTCTCAGTAGCAGCACGGAGTCTGGATTGTGACCGGTTGATGGCAATAGGCTCGCCCCCTATTACATTGGGACTTACAACATAACTGGCGAAATGTGGGTGTACTATATGATCACCTCTGCCTACCCCTTCGGGGAATACAGGCGTGATGTTATGTTATGTTATTAATACTTTATCCGAACTCTATTTCAAACTTAGGTGGAACAATTGGGATGCAGATCATTTAACAAGTATATGCTCTATATTACAGTGAATATGAGAACGCGTTTTGAGTTACCACAGCTTAATTTTAATTAATAAAAGAGAATGTTTATTAAAAAGCTTCGTTCGTAACCAATGAAAACGCGAGTCACCCATCCGGCGCCCTAACGTTTATCATCGTATCATTAAACTAAACAAGCTTGTTATCAATCTTTTTTAGAAAGTGATTTCGTTGCCTCTTACTCGCATTAGCAGCTTTATCACCACGGTTATTTCACTTGGCAAACGCTATTAACGGCTATATAGCCGTTATATTGTCCGTCTTTGTGTTTTATGTAAGAAGAGTGCCTCCACGATAATAACTAAGTACATCTGGCGCACCCTGGACGGTCAACCTCGCTACCATTTGTTGACTGACCAATCTCTTCACTACGGCAGGAGCATGACCTGTTTCGTTAGACATAGCTCATGCCGATACTAAGAAGATGTTTATTTTTTTCGGGACAAGCCCACCTCTCGTGTCGATCATTGTAACTCCTGTAAGCCAAGGAAGAAAGATCTACAATGATAACCATTAAGAACCATCGAGGCAATGAAGCTCGAGGCGTCCCAGAGAAATGAGTAGAGTGTCCTGGAACCCGCAACGAAATTAGGCACTCAAGGATAATATGTTTAGTTAGGAGTAGGAATCATTAATCTTATCACGTGGCCATCTTTTGTCTATCGACTAGCTTATAGGCTGCGTATCTTGACATCTCTTCTGTTTACACGTTGACATTCCACCGGACTATGAGTGTGGCCCTGTGTTATAATTAAGTATTATTAAGTAGATAAATAATGCCTGAATATCGTGTCAGAAGTGTAGATACTAACCGTTGTTAACCCAAATAACATTAAAGGCAGTGACAAACCTTCGACTGTGCTACGCATTTCTCTCAACCTGAAAATCGAACTTACCGTTTTACAGTCGTGTTGACCACGTTAAAAACAAATCGAGCTGAACTTAACTTTCAAAGCGTCATACAACGGCCTACCTACGAGTACGTCATAACATTAAATAGTTGCATATCAAAACACCTCTTTGTGCACAATCAATGGCGTGAAATAACACCAACTATATAAGTTGCATCATTATATTATATACAATATGTATTTCTATTTGCTACATTATTTATGTCCAACTAACCGCAACAACGAAACATGTTCTATCCGTTTATTCGTACAGGTGTTTCTAGACTGTATTGTATGAAAAATATGTTTAAATAAATGTCCTTTGAGTGTGTACAGTTTGTTCATTCACTGCTTGTTTGATTTGTTGTTTGTTTCTGTTACTAATGACATTTATTTTTGTGTGACGTATTTTCTTTATACATGTTTGCTGTAGAAGGTTGTTGTGTCGGTCTGAAGGCCATTGCTTGTCCATTGCTCAAATTATTTTTCGCCTACTTCCAGAAAGAGGAGCCAACCCCCAACATTAATTTGCTAATTAGACAAAAAAGTATTTATGGAAGCACAGGATTTGACGCCGATTTCAACTTTTCTTATGTCAAGTGAAGTGAAATTTTATAGGCGTTCGTGTTTTTTGAAGGCGGTTTTTTTATTTACAGATTTTTGTCGATTTATTTCGGACTTTGGTAAAGATAATAACTATGTGGAGTCGATGAATGGCAGAAGGCTTTCTTGAGACTTAAGCGATGAAACAAGGGCTTATTGTCGCCTAGGCCCTTACAATTACCGTGAAATCTTAAAGCAGGACATTTTCCGGTGTAGAAGCGAGACGCCACATTACACTGCACACTGCTTTCACAACGGAAAATGTCCCGCTTTAATAGTTCATGGTAAGGGTCTACACGTTTAGGAATTACAGACCGTATTATATGCACCGATTTATCAATAATATTGTATACTGTGTACAATCGCAAATGCTGTGTCGTGCAGCCCACTGTAGATGACAAACCGTCATATAGACTCTTTGGATTTGCATAAGATCTGGTAAACCGCGGGAAAGTGATAACAATACTTATTTATTAGCTCTGGCACTCAGTTGTCAGGCTTAAGTTCCGCCGGCAAACACGCTGCGGAAGCTACGTGTAGACGATAATCTCCAGAGTATTTGCATTAGGACTTTCTTGCTCTTGAGCGATACGGTTCGCGAGGTTTCAATGGGGCGCAAACTGGGAAACTTCCTTTAATATAGCATACTAAACCGCGTCTTAATCTAAGTTGGCTATGAGTTTTCTTCAGAATCTTCTTATAGTACGGTTGATGAACAACCTGGTGTCAGAGTTTAAACTGCCTGTAGGCCTCTGACATGGCTTTGCACACCGTGCACCGTTGAAAAATATCTCAGGTGTGCCGATTTTCTTTCGATGTTTTCCCTTACTGTTTTTAACAACTGATAGCTAATTTATAGTAAGCATATGAATTCGAAAAGACATTAGTACGTTTTATTCGACAAAACATTAGGGTTTGAACTTGCGACCTTTGACTTGGCAGTCAAACGGTCATACCTCTCGGCTATCACTACTGCTATCTTCAGAATGTCGCATAGACTTGAATTGGTACACAGGCTACACTTTTTTGAATATGTGTTAATCCAGTCAGCTACCTCCATAACGAATTTTATCAAAATTGTTTCAACCGTTTGAGCGTGAAGAAGTAACAAACATACAAACACACTTACAAACTTACGCCGTTATAATATTAGGGTGATTATACAGGCCCCTAAGAACCAACACCTCGATAAAAGCAAAATTAATTGAAAGTGAGGTTTCAGGAGCAATTACTTTTGTACGACCTAAATATATACCGTAATAATATGAAAGTCTATGTGCATTAATGATTCTCTAATTAAAAGACTTTTCTATTCATTCATTTTACTGTTCGAAATCAGAGTATTAATGATTTCGCTTCAAAGTGGTGAAATGTTTAATAATGATTAGATACGTGTTGTACTCGATAAACTAATAAGCCAGATAATCTGGTGTTTCAGTGAAACTCCGGTGCATCGTGTTCGAGAGAATGAACGGTAGTAAAATATATTTCACTTGTAAATCACTGCGTTACATTGCAGTACTGTTATTTATGATGATTTATAATTCAGTATTATTTTGTTCTATCGATTTATATTCATGATGTTATCGGGTTTGGAAAGCATTTAGTGAAAACGACATAATACTGAAATGTAATTTTGTGAGTGTTGTACGTCTCGTTTTTGATGCGAAAGATTTATTTAACTATACGATTTTGAAATCTACAGAGAATGTCACCACCGTCATTAAGTATCAGCAGTATCATATTAAATTAAATTAATTATCTGCTTGAATTGTGCTCGAAGCGATTTAAAGAAAAATGTGATTTGCTGCTTAACACACTTACTCACTTTTTACCGGACGGCCTAAGTACTATAAATGATATAAATATGTATCTCATAGGCGGTAATTCTTCCGCATCAAAATTACCCAACAGCATCTTCTAGTAACTCATACTTAACCGTTTCTATTACAAAAAACCCGTATGTGTCCTTCAAGTACGTAATAGAGTCTAGAGCCGATTCAGCTGATCGATACTGGCTATACGCCAACTCGAACAGCCTCCGCGGTCATTGCCGTCACCAGCTATCGATTTTTCCGACCCAAATTTGGTTGCTTAAAATATGTACATGTTTTTAAGCCTGGAGCGTTCCAATCTACACATAAATTATTTAAGCGGCAAATGGAAGTCTGGTAGCAAAAAATGTGGCGTATATCAAGAACTTTAGCTGTGGGTTGAAATTGGATAAGTCTAAAGAAAATTAGGTTCCCTTGGGCCTTGAGACGTCATTTTGGCTTTCTTGTCACTTAAATTTTATTTTTTATTCTTGCTGGTTTCTGTATTTTGTAAGATTCGTTGTTCCAGTCTTTAGCATTATTTATTATTTATATCGTGTGGATCTGAATAGGATATGAAAGTGTAGAAAAACATTTAAATTATTCTACTTGGTAGCGACAGCAACGTTCAGTCTCCGAGAACCAGATAGAAGATCATGTTTTATTTTACCCTTTTTTGACTCAGTGTTTTCGAAAGATAGTATTTGATACATAAATACATATGTACATACCTATATTAAATATCTGTAAGCCGTAAAAATATATCAACAGTTACAAAAAAACTGGCAAAAGACCGGCACCCACGTTAAAAATATTGGAAATATTTTAGGAAGTTTGTGGTTTCCAGGTAAAGAATATGTATTTGTCATAAAAGTAAAAGATGTGTTTTGAATATTGAAACTAGGGAAACGGATAGGAAGCATTGAAGTACGTTGTCGATGGCCTTAAACGATTAGCGAGCAAGTCAGGGCTTCATAGAAGCAGTCGAGGTTTTAGGTATCAAACTGAAGAGTGAAGGTAAAAAATATTTTTCCCTTAATTTACCTCTTATATTTCCTTTTGTTTCAATATTGGCCATGGGAATTAATAACAATATTATCACAAGCCTATGATTAATATAGTAATTTAATTTTTCAACGACGAGTTTTACCTCTTCCTTACATAACTACGCAAATTTCTTTGTGATCTTCCGATAATTCCTCAGCTAAGCTTAGGTATAATTGAAATTTCCATTTTGAAGTAGATATTCTTTTGGGCTTTTACCATGTTGATCGTAAACACTCGTGCAGCTTGTATATTATATTCTAATAAGGGTTTTTAAGCATATTCTTAGAGGCGAAATAATTTATACAGTAGTGTGAATAGATTTTCGTTTTATGAAGAGCTATACAAGCACCGCGGAAAAGAAAAATTCCCGGCCGAATAATCGACAGCGATATCATCAAATTGATTAATTTACGTAGCCGCAGAAGTATCTCGAAGCACGTACTGATACAGGGAACGTGTATCGTCTATCCGCCAGATAATTGCGATCGCAAAACAATTACATTCTTCGCCAAATTAATAAGAAGCTTACACGCTAACCGCTTGCGCTATCTGCGTGTGGAATGTAAACAAGAAATTCTTTGCTGTAGTCAAGTTTTACGGTGTAGGAACAATTGAAAATGTCTTACGCGTTTACTTTCCTTCTCTCTAGTGCTTTGTTCAATTTTCCAGAGCTTCCTTTATATTTGAATTGGTCTTTAGTAGCAAGGAGATGTTGATTCATGCGTCATAATAGCAGGAGAGTTTGATGAAACAAAGACTTTTGTGAAAGCGAAAATGTATCCTGCAAATCGGGCAAAAAATTATTTACAATTGATAAAGGAGTAGTCAAGGGCTGCCCCAGGGTTAGATATAAAGATGTCAAATGCTTTTAAAAGATCTAAATAATATTGTGATTTGGTTATTTGATTTTCTACATGATTACTGAAGTACGCCGTTTTTAATTTTGGCTTCGTACAGATGTTAAATACGAAATCTTACAGTGTACGTTGTCATTGTTACTTTGCAGTAATTTGTTGTATATATATTTCATTACTTATATTATTTAATTGTTAAAGGTTATCGCGTGTTTGGTGTGAGTGCTAAGTTACGCATGTTGCTACTTTACGTATTTTGACCTCGGAGCTAAATTGTTGGTTTACAATACCAGTATTAGCGACTGAGGTTCTAATCGACGGAGTCTTAATGAACCTATCCTTATGATAAATATAATATCTGGTTTTCATACAAATTCATAAACGAAAAAAATATGAACACGAGCTGAATAGTTCTTATACTTACTATGAATAATATCGTAAATTATTCATCACGACCAGTATCACCTGGCATAGTTTGAAGTTTATCAAAATGTCTAAGTATTACAACTCCTACTACACTTTGGTCACAGATAACATTCAGGCACGCCGCCAAGCACGGCGTTGCCAGAACTACACGCATGAATGACGAAAAATTAATATGCTTTCAACGTCAAATGAGCATGCGCACACGCCGCACACCCGTTAGCCAAAGGCCGAATTATTGGCGCTTAGTATGACGTAGATAAGTCAACTATGATTTATGATGCTTTAAAAATGATGTGTTTGAATAAACACATTCCTACGTTTCCTATGTGTTTTGATAAATCGACTAGAGAAACAAAATTAGCTAGGTACTTTAACAAGAAGATAGAATCTTGCAACGATTAGACAACATGATAATTGCTAAATCGATGCACGAAACAATCCATCAATTTCATTATTTCCAATTATTTACGTACTCGTAATCTTGCTTTAGCTACTGCGCAGTTACGTACTACACATGTTAATTGTACCGAATAATTCGTTAATCTTTGAATACATTACATAAGAATACAAATGGCAGTAGGGTGAACTAATGCTACACTCATCAGTTAGGGTCACATGTTGCATGGACTTATCACTTGAGACATACTCGGAAGCATATTCTAATACTTCATATACCAAGTGTTGTCTAAAGCCGATTCACACGGCATACCTATTAGGTAGAGAAATCATCAGCTGACGCGTGTTGGCGCCAAACGTGTGTCAATATTGACATCATGATCGGAAGTATTTGCCCTTTTAAAAAAGGTCTCGGTTTTCAGGTGTCGCACGACTTTAGAAGATTGGTGTGCCGTGAATATGTCTGCTAGAATTAGGGGGTGCATTGGGTGTGAGTTCGAAGCGTATTAGAAGTCGTGAGAACAAAATATTGCAGGAAATAGTCATGAATGACTACTAAAAAATAATAATATGTTTTCTATTGAGAAGTTGTGACTTGTGTACAAGCCTAAGATGAATGAAACAAATTTATAAAACAATAATATAATTATATGCGTAAACACAAGTCTGAGTAGTGTAAATACAGCCTTAACCCGTTAGCGCAATTAGCGACAACAAGTCATTATCAACTGAGGTGCTAGACGTAATGGTAATTTAATTACATATTCTAAACGCATGAGCATTGACCTGAGAGGCGCCTAGCGCCATCTGCCATTGAACTATAATGATGTACTATGCGACGTCTTGTAGATTATAGTGAAGATGTAATGTTATTACTGTTATTTTTTTGTAGTTTCAAGGTTTACCTTATTTTAAGCTCGTTGAGGAAAGATTCTTCATTAAGAAAATGTCTTCTTTAGCTTCGCTAGAAAATTAACGAAAACAGTTCTCTATTACAAGGAAGTAACAGCTGCGTTGGCCTCTATTATTGCATTATAATCATCATTGGATATGTCATCATCATTTAGGAAAATTGTCTTCTCTAGAACTTTCTGATCTGCCAACGTAAACTTTGACTTGAAATGTGATGGGTGTGTTCGTTCTGCAGCCGTATCTGGTTCATGGTTGAAATACTAAATATCTTAGATATTACTTATTAGAATAAGTTCCATAGATATAAGTTTATAATTATTATGTTGTAAATAACTAGGTTAACCCTCTTCCTCTCTCCACTTTTGCTGTGCCCGACAGGGTCCATAATGATCTGTAATATTGTAAGTCAACCTATGTACTATTATATAATGCAATAAAGTATTGAGTATACTTAAGAATAAGACTTGGCATGTCAAAGGCACTGTAGACTGCTTTTCTCAGGTCTGTTAGGTTCATATCCCTGATAAGGTACGGGGTTCACTGCAGAAGGAGATAGCCATATTTCATCTGTGTTCCGGTCTCGCAGTCTCACTGCCTAGCGTACCAGTCTCAATAGGTTCTGTGACATTTAGCGTCCTTGATAATGACAAAATTCATGGCCACACAGCGACAACAATTTAGTACTTTCCCTAGAGATAAATATGTTATGTAATCTGCATTTAGTAGGTAATATTGTTATCAACAAGCAATAACGATTGCAATTGAACCTATTGGAAACAAACACGATTATTGTTTCTTTATCAGTGTGCTTTCTTTAATACTTTTTATCTGTATGATTATTAAGTACTAAAAATTAAACAGATTCTAACGACAGATTATACATTGAAAGGAAATGCCTTAATAAGTATCTTGTAAATAATATTAACACTCCGTGTGGTATCCGGCCTAGAATCGACCACCCCCTTTCCTCCCGTGGGTGTCGTAAGAGGCGACTAAGGGAAAATCCAGAAGATGGGCAGCAGCGTCTTCTGTAACTTCACCACCAATACTGCGATCCCCAAGCCGCTTGCCAAGCGTGGGGATTATGGCAACCCCCCCCGCTTAAACGGGGAGGCCTATGTTCAATAGTGGACGTCTTTTGGCTGATGATGATGATGATGAAATAATATTAAACATCTACCTATATCCATTTTTCGTAATGCTTTACTTATGTTAATAATAACTCCACTACCTTTGAAGAGTTAACTTTTCGTTCATTTGTTTTTTTGAAATCTTTGCGTTTTCTTTTGTTTCGTTAGTGCGTTTTATCACACACACAAGTAATAGGTATTCTACATTACCATAGGTAATATGTTTCCAATTTTACCACGAAGATCTAAACAGAAAAAGCACTTCTAATAAATTACTCAGTATCATCAACCATTAAACCCTAAACAAAGAGGAATCATTTGACGTACAAATGCGTGCTATAAATATTTCACGAATCACGCACCTAAGGATTTACGAATACTGCTGCATTCTAAGTTTAGTCCGTCTTTCTTTACGAATAAATTCAAATATTTATTAAAGCATTTTAGGGTTACCAACAAAACGGCGTTGAGTGGAACCCAGTTCTAAAATCATTTAATATGTTCCATTCACAGCTGTAATTAAATATTATCCGGATCATTATAAGTTTACAGAATACTGGCTTATTTATTAGACTCAAATGGATTAATTGGATGTAGATTTAAAAAACTAGTTTTCCAAAACATCATAAATGATAAATAAAAAGTGCGAAAGACCAATTCGTACATAAGGACCAGATGGTATTGGTCTTAGTGCCGCCGAAAATTTTGGCAGCCCTAAGTAATACGGGCTTTTTACGCATCATCGGTGTACCGAGCTAAATAAAATATTACCTCCTTTATGCACTTTATGTGCCTTACTCATTTGTGAGGCTAATTTGAATAAAATAGACCTATATGATGTACAGACTAACTGTCACAATGTTGTATTGGTCCTTCCGTTTGGTCTTTGTGTTGGATTTGTCATGAAGTCTGTGTGAATTCTATTCATTATTCTTATTATTCATTTGTTATTTAAACAACATTGTAAACGTGAATGTTAGATGAATAATTTAATATATTAGTCGCCAGATCAAGTGTTGCTAAGCCGAAATTCATGTAACTGAAGTTTTTAAATCCTTAAACTAGGCGTATACCTTCCTAATATCGCTATTTTTCTTAATTGTGTTACACGCGTATTTTAATACTTATTTTAAATGGTACTTTGTTTACTTTTCAGGTAAGTTCCAGAATCTATAACAAAGTAAGAAATTCAGATATCTCGTACGAAACGTAAGTAATTTTCACTTGAATATTTACCAAGCTATAAATTAATTAAAATACTGTAATCTATAAAATAAGTTGCGAAACACTAGCTAAAATAAAAACCCTACTTTATTATAAAACTGAAAACAAAATGTTGGCTCGTGCGCTATTTCTGAATGCGTTATGTACTACCAACGTACCTATAGGTCATTGTTTACATCGCTATTGCATATCATAGCGTATCTTGCTAATATGTAACATACGTGACCTGGCGTCCTGGCAGCTGTGCCAACTTCAGCGGGAGATGCCAGACGTAAACCGTGTTAAGTCGATCACTCACGCGTCGACGTGGAACTGTAGGGCACTTCCCGTAATTTTAAACTAAGGTTTTGGTTCAGTCGGGTGTTTAATGTCAGGACATTTTTTCTAAGAATGGTCACAACATTGATAATTACAGTTAAAGTTACTTATATTTTATGTTCCCGCTGTATAATGAAAACACCATTTAGATAAGCCTGTTTAAAATTAAAAGTCTATGGTCCTTCTGAAACATTGTGACCTTTGTTCAGTACCTACTAACCCTACTATTTCACGGTATGAATGTTGAATTGTGTGTGTTCACCCTAACACTTAACTTTCGTATTGCCATCCAACAACTAACGACCTGAAAGAGTTTAATAAGAAGTGCGTTGAACTTTTTAAAGGAAAGAACAAGTCATGTACCTATTGTATATATATTTGTATCTGGATCAATGGACGCATATTTTTTAGTCCTAGTGTACGCGTTAACTGTTTCATTGTGTTAACACGTATTAAAGAAATTCCTAAGAAATAGCACCTAATGAGGTTAATGAATTAGAACTAGGTTACGTTTAGATTAATCATTCTGTGCTGTAGCTTAGTGCATTCAATAACGAAATTGGTCTGGTAACCTTCCACTCCTCAGACGTCAAACAATTGTTCCATTCTAGTTATTGTAATGCAATTCCAAATGAGGATATTGTGACTGAAATTAATTTACATAACAAAATAAATGGGTACGGTCGAGTTCCAATCTTCGAACACGTGAGATTTATGGAACTACATTCACATTACAAGAAATATCAGGCTGCTGTCATACGGAGCAAAGTTTAAAGAAAAAAAGTTTGCCTGAAAATAATTTAATTGTGACCAAAGAAATAATACAACTGCAGTAGGTACTTCAGGTAGTCATGCCTAATGACTTGCAATCAGATTACGGAAAAGATTTCTATACTTATAATTAAATTATTCACTGTACTGTCAAATGTACGTAAACAATCGACAGCTGAATCAAAGCTACCGATCAGCAGTACACTTAATCTCTACCAATGTCGGTGCAACGACGTAAATCATAATAGGATCAGGTCCGTGACACGTGCTTCCGTCCTCGTGTCTCGCCTCTCGCCTCGTGGCCTATCCACCAGTCACGTAATTTAACCTGAGGCTCTTCGATACTTGGAGAAACAAGCAATTTCCCGGAAATATTTTAGAAGGTTGAATTTGTTAATAATATCTCTATGTTGCTTAACTTGACTTTTGTTATCTTTGCCATGACCTCTTTAATCTTTACTTCGAATTTTTGGTCCTTTTCGGATAATTATTTCAACAAGTTTTAATAAGCAAACTTTGCTGAACTTTTCCTGCTTACAGTAGGTAGGCCTGGATCAAGATTATACGAATTGAAATTTTAAACCTTTATTCTCCTCATTTACATTGAAGATTTCGGACACTCATATTATTTAGAATCGGCTTTAATCTTAGTTGGCTACTTAATCTCAAAGTAAAGCATTTTGATTTTTCCATTAGTCATCGATGTTTTGATCTAGTTAATGGCTATAATTAGTCCATAACAATCCATTAGGCTCCGTCTTATGCACTAATTATACCGTGAACTGAATACTATTTGAACTTTAAATGTCAAAACAGCGCGACATGACATCGGATATGTCAAGCATTATTTTTGGACTGCGGTCCTTAGTTCCGCACTACTACTCATTTTTCATTCTATTATTTTTTAAGATAAATATTATGTCAAATAAAATTAAACTAAGTAGGTATAATACGTACGAATGAAACTCAAATATACGTACGACGAATAGAATCACTCCCGTCTCTCAAAGAGGTAGACAGATTCCATGGATTTCCATTTGCTGCGATCCTGATATACATACTCGTTTCGCCTGATTTAATCTAGTCACATACATCATACATGCTCCTCGGTGTAGGATACTTACTCTAAGTCTTGTTATAGGTAGGTACAAGTTATAATTATCTTCTTAATCACAACGCCTTTTATATATTTTGTCATCGACTTGATAAGAAGAAGAGTCACAACGCAGTATGTACATTAGTTTCATCTAATATGTATCCGACAAGCACCATTAAGATTACTAATTACCAAGCTTTTTTCTCGCGCAGTTAGCTCGCCTTTAACGAGCCTTTATAAATGAGCGGCTTGAAATTATATCTTAATTAATTTTACCATTAATTGCTACTTATGTCGACACAATTAATTGTTTATCGTATTAGTATCACGTGCTAGGGAAAGGGATAATGCTACTTAATTACCTTTCTCGATTAATGTGATTAAATAATTAAATTACTTATCCTCTGGGTCATAAGATACATTAGTACTTTCTACAATTATTGTCACTTATACGACCCTTTAATTATCTCGTGAGACTTCTTCTAATGAAGACGATTATTGCACTATGCTAGTTTGATTGTAGGGTGTGTCATTATCACTTTAGCCTGGTATCACACCCACTGCTAGATATAGGCCTCTAAGGTGTGGTACTTTCAAAACTCATAACTTGAATTACAAAACGTGTATTTATTCCATACCGATTACCTAAATAAGTAATGAAGTAGTCTTCTACATAATAACACCACTTGACCGCGCCTAAAAGAATTGACATATAAATTATCCAAAGACCCTGGAATATGCAAAAGTAGTATCGGGTGCAGCGGCCGGCTACGTTGGTAACCCAGTTAACTGGTCGACTGTATATAACCCGTTGACTCCTTTATGTAAATAGTTCTTTGTGGACGGCTGTATATAATTATATATGTAGTTATAAGGATTAATACATAATACATGCTCCATGATAAGATTAATTCGTTTCAAAATTGAATTAGGTAACATGTCTTAGAAGAAGTGAACAATCATAGTGCCGTATAAACGCAAAAATCTGTGAGGAGTTTATAAAAGAAAACTCATCCAATTTTTGTTGAATACGAGGTTTCGTTTTTATTAAATTCAATAAAAAATGTGTCTCTTATAACATAAAACTTTAAAAATTACTGTTAAAGGGATTTATTAACATTTAAGACAGGCAGCACATCACTGCCTCTTCTGAGAAACAATCGTCGTCAAAAAATGGTTCGTAACAAAGAAAATATACAGCGATGTAGGTACCTATTCTGTAAACAACATGAACAGGAAACTAGTGCAACATTGCACACCCGCGTCGGCCCATTAGGCAAGGGACATACTTCATGATTTTGTTCAGCTTACGCTTACGCCACGGACTGAACTCCGTCATATTACGTACATGAATATTCATAAGCGCGGCAAACAAAGGCCGAATCATGTAACACTACTTGTATTGTTCTAGTAAAAACAACTTGTGTATCTATGCACCTGTGTTAAACAATTTTTAAATTTTCTGCGACCGTGTCTTGTCTGACATTTGATCTTGCTTTTGATTTAAATCTAATCGGCGTTATATCAAAAGATGTGCGATTCCATATTATGTCTGCCAAATTTAACTTGAAAGGTGTTTTCTCACGACCCAAACCGCGCTCACACAAAGTATTGACTTGTATATTTACATACATGAATATTCAGTGGTGCAAATAACAAAGGTCAATACGTAACGCTGTCGTTAAACTTGTTACATAAATAGTAACCGTCTCAAATACCGTGGATTATGTAAGGTCACGATATCGCGGCTCGGAGGACCAAATACTAGAGGATTCCCACACGAGTGCGCTTAGATGAAGCCGCCGATAAGATTCATATGTCTTATCTAGCTTACATCGTGTGGGATACGCAGATGTTATACTGGTTCTGTGACTGGGTATTGTTTTTGTAACGTGCACTAAAATTCAACATGCAATTTAAATTCTGGGAAAAATCCTGGCGTGAATATATTTGGTTTATCAATTAATAAATACAAAAAAGTCTAATATTTTCATTGTTATTAAATAAAGTTTGCTTATAACAAACATATCAGCATTCTCCAAGACACCTAAACTCAAGCGTTTTGCATCCTGTAGTTATGGCACACCATTAAACTCTTTCCCCAGCCTCTTACCCAGCTGCTACTAACCTTTTTCAAGAGAATAGATATTATCGCTCCTCCTTATCAGACTGCACCCTACACAATGTTTTGCCGCTTTATTTTTGATATTAGTTGTAAATTCACTATTTAAACTACCAATAAACTACTTACATAATGACTTGACAAGAAGGCCACAACAAAATTAATGAATTTACGGGCTGTTAAACAGCTCAACAGCCTATTTCAGCGTAGTATACTTCCTAATGGATATTGTCACCTTGACCAAGGTGGCTAGGGCGCAGGTCCGAATTCAGCTCAACACTGCCATATCACTACATAGTATAAAACAAAGTCGCTTTCTCTGTCCCTATATCCCTATGTATGCTTACATCTTGAAAAGTACGCAACGGATTTTGATGCGGTTTTTTTTAATAGATAGAGTGATTGAAGCGGAAGGTTTATATGTATAATAACATCCATTAAATAGTGGAGAAATACTTATAATATATATTTTACACCCGTGCGAAGCCGGAGCGGGCCGTAGGTTATTAACATTTTGTGAATGTAGTCTGCCTAGAAAATGGCGCTGATTCTAATAAATATCGCACCAAAGTTAAACCAATGACACGATATCTCTTCGATGCATCGTTAAAAATAAAATACTTTAAACTCTCCGATTGGTGATAACACGAAAAATTAATAACACCGATCTAGTTGACATTTAAATATTATCTAGATCTTATCGAGAACGAGTAAATGCATATTGATTATGCAAATGGACTAATAAGGTGTTTATTTTTTAAAAACACGGAGGTTCAAAAATAGTCTGTTATCAATATGATCGGCACCATTAGTACCTACATAGCAGGTACACATATAGCGCGTGGGTTAGGTCACGTTTTACTTCACCGTTTGATGTGTATAATATTTATAGCCAACCTAGTTTAGTGAATTATGTGTTTCTCTTGATTTTCCCCTTTATGGGGCAGGGTTTGCACTAAATCAAAGTACTAAGTTAACATGGCTTGAAGCTACTTGTGGGTGTAACAAATTGAGTTAGTTAACTTGTGCGTACTTGTATTGGCGTACAATTAATGATTTGTAAGCTATATTAATAGTTAGTTTACTTAGCCTTTGCCTCGATGATCACGATTAATTGACTTTAATCTTGTTTCGTTAAAATATTATAGCTTGGTGGCTCGAAGGACCAACTTCTTAATTACGGGGTCAAAACCTGAAAGTACGAATGTGACTTAACATATAGACTTTCTAAGTGGTTCTAGAACACCGTTAACTTACGATGGAAGAGAAACATCGTGATGGCTCCAAGAATTATGTAAGTAGTAGCTAACATGCCTAAAGCAGACGTGGATCGATGCTCCTTTTGTGAATGGGAAGAGGCTTCGCTGTAACATCTTCTTTATTTAAAGTTTCCATGTAACCAGTACGACAGTAGTTTACTAAGTATTTATCCAGCCTTGTCAATCAGCATTTGTACCTATACCATTTTCAAAGCGCTGTTTAAGCATGTCCACACACACATACCCACACACTACTCGTAAACAACGCTTACACTCAAA
This sequence comes from Abrostola tripartita, assembly GCA_905340225.1. Classification (NCBI taxonomy): domain Eukaryota; kingdom Metazoa; phylum Arthropoda; class Insecta; order Lepidoptera; family Noctuidae; genus Abrostola; species Abrostola tripartita. Next base: position 13,804,967 of record HG996488.1, read on the forward strand.
CTTTAAAAATATGTAATTTACTTACCTCTCACTTTTAGTTATATTATTCCTGCATGCTTTTTTATACTTTTTATCTAAACCTTATGTACAATGTCGACATAAACCTGTGCAAAAAATATTAAAACTAGTACAGGAGACAGGGTTATCATTATAAATTGTAAACATCACCTATGTCAATAAAGATTATTATATATACAATCATAGGAGGCCATTTCGAGGCCATAGAGGTCGAAGAATTTATGTACTGCAAGTATTTCATTTTCTACATACCTCGGTATATACCAATGCACGTACAAACATTTGTACTAAATGTTGTAGCAACTTTCGCGCGCGGAACTTTGCACCAAAGTGCTCCAAACATTGGCTTTCCAACTTTCATCGCTTTGATGTGCGCGAAAATCCGACTCGCATATTTCAAATCCACTCAATGCCTATGCATTCGTGGGAGTGTACATTTGTATATAATAAGTTGTATTGACATTATTGGATCGAAATATTTTATATTGTATATGTAATAGCTATTTCTAGTAAAAATAAAAACGAGTAAAGAAAAGCTAGTCTTGCTTGATCTTTGTGACCTTGCACGTGAAACTAGCCATAAGCGACTACGATTAGAAAATGATAAGGAAATCTATTTTTGTGCGCTTCGGTGCAAATTTAAATATTATTAATAAAAATAACCTTGAATGGTATCATTTTTGTAAAAGAAAAACTATTCGGTCACCTTGGTTGAAGAAAACAACTTTTTTACAAATACATCAATACCTGTTTGTAAAAGAACAAAAGAATATTCTACTAGTCTTAACAACTTAATTCTCGAATCACTGAGAATCTCAAATACGCCTACCGATCTACGTACGAGTGTACACGTACGGAGTATCCATAAATAAATAGTTGCCGCGATCAACTTGTACAGGGGTCAGGATTTGACCGCAACGCTTACGTAAACCATTGTTTTCACGTAATTAATTCTAAATAACCACCTTATAAAGATATTCACGTCTTAGAAAGCAAACTACATGATTCATAATTAAGTTCATCTGGTTTTACGTGGGTAATGTGTATAGTGGGAACTTATTATCCGTACGCTTGACTTTGAGAACTCATTGCTAGGTAGTTCTTACATTCTTACTATGTTGAATGAAAAAATATGGCTCACAATCAATAATTTATGTAATTCACACATTCAGCACTCAAACTATCACAGACTTATTTTTACCACGATATAATATGTTTTATCTAGACTTGAAAAAAGAGAAGTCAGTTGGTATAAGTGGTCATCAGCGCTCGGCTGCAGATTAATCTACCAAAGAAAACATGAAACAATAGGATTTAGTTGTGAAACTTCTCAAAGCACTTGAAACATTATCATCATAATTATTATAGTAGGTACTACTCAATATAATTACGTATTATAATGTTGTTGACCCTAATTTTCTAATATGGCTACACGCCATCCGTCTAAAGTATGATGAATCCAATGTAATATACGCTTAACAAAAATAAAAATCTGGACGAAAAGACCAATAATTTTGGTCCTTTGTTCCCAATATCTATAGTTTTAAATCTGATTAATCGTATAATAAAGTTCCTCATTCAGATGACGCGTTAAGCAAAAATACCATTACCTGGGACATACATACATACATACCAGGCCCTCTGGACAGCCCAAGAGAAAGTCCAAGTTAGCACCATATAACACCACACGAACAAATCTGTACACATCTCCCATCTGTTAGATAGTTTAATTCCCCTTTTACGTCTTGATTATCAGGCGCGTGAGTCACGACGCGGTGCCAGCGTGAACTGTGAACTGTGACGTAACAATGGGAAACGTATGAAATGTTATGAAGTTATTGTTTTAGTGCAATATTCTTGGTTTCGTGTGGGTGAACACTTACACTTAGTAGCGGTTTTATCTTCAGATTTAACAGGTGTAAGATGTTTGTTAGCTCGCTGATCTAATTCATGCTTAGAAACTGTCATAGATATGTTAGGTAGATTAGAGACGACATTTGGTCCTTCTAGAGCCCCGAAAGACCAATTTTCGCAACTAGAGTTAGTACGGTGATATTTACAGATATTATATCCGTACAACCAGGGATCGGGATGCGACAGTTTAACATTTCTAATATTCTACTGACAAATACCAACGATAGTTGACAAAGACAGAAGCTAAAGATCATGAGACTCTTTCTCATGATATATTATGTTTATATTTAGTATAACAAACTATCCAATTATTTAAGATGAATCTCACCATGTAGTACAGATTCAGCGACACCCAGTAAAACTGAAAGCTGTCACGGTCGACTCAAAGCCAGGCTAACGAGTGATGTCCGCCCAAATCACCCTAAAAATATCAACAGCAGAACTCGACTGTTATATGACGCGTAAATATAACATCACCTTCACTACGAGTGGTTATTTGCGTAAATTTACGAGACGCGCCGCGCCCACCGACGCTTAGGCCGTCACGAATCATCGACGCGAACAGAATTGTGTCTGCTGACATATAAATACGCAACTTTGACGTCACTGTTGCTATTCTAGTATGCCAATCTATACCTAATTACATACAAATAATTTAAATAAATCGATTTTTGAAACAATAATGCACGATGCGCCACTTTGGTTATTAGTGTTTAAATTTAGAATGCATTATCACAAACGAGTTTTTATTCCATGTTTTGTTTTTAATACGGTCACTTTGACACCTAAACTTCGATTATTATTTTGGTGTTGAGAAAATAATTATTAAAAACGTTAATAGGTACTTGTTGATTTAGTGGCATCTAACCAGCCATTATTAAAAGTAATGTATACGTTTCTAACGTACACATTAGCTTGTTATTTTGAGAAATAATAGACTCTGTATGTAGAACAGTCTAGATCGAAATTGACATACCACCACATGTCATTGAACTATTCATTTGTAGATTTGTAAGTGTGCATATTAGTAGATACTCTCTAGTCTTTCGTATTATAATAGATTTATAAATAGATGGGTCGTTATAGTTATCTTTTTATTCTGCCTCTCATCTTACGAATAGTTAAAAAAGAATATATTTTTATTGTACATTAGTAAATAATAAAAATAAAAGGCATTAGCTAAATGCCAGTATAATCTTATCTTTTTATACTTAGAGAATTAATTACTGATGCAAAAACATTTTACGTAGGTATTATTTACTTTATCTTTCTATTTTGATCTATATCGATTATCCTCTATTCTCTTATATCACAGTATTTTTAGCATAGTAACTATAATGATAATACTTATTAATCAAATGCTTAGACTGTTTAAAATATTAGAAGCTTTCATTAATTGTGTTAAGGATAATTCTAGAATTAGTTGTATGCGTCAAAATCGCGTTTTCCGTAAGATTGACGCAATAATTATAACAATACGAATCAAAACAACTGTTCTATATAAATTGAACGGATTGATAAAAGTAAAACCTGTGATTTTCCTGTAATGGAATCTCAAAAAAAAACATTTTATGTATAAGAATCGATGTTTTAGCGCCACCGTTGTATCAAATTGTAATATGTCTAGGCAATAAAAGAGAGTGGACACTCTTGTTCTATTTTCTGACTGAAGAAAAAGCATTACGCATCTCCCGCCGATGGGAGACGATGGGGATATGTAGGAGTTAGAACTCTCAGCCATGAACCCAATAAGATCTATAGGGGTGCACCCACTTAAAACCACACAATGCAGCCGATGCGCCGTTGATGACAAGGAGACGAGTTTGCAATAGCATTCTACCACTAGAAGATAATATCTGCGGTACGCACTGGCATTTGAACCTGTAACCGAAAACGCAGATGATCTGCCTGTTTGAGACATCGTAAAAATGTTGTTTGCTTTTCATCTGTTGAAACTCATAAATAAGTGGATGTTATTATAAAAAATATCTGGTAGCTACACAAATATTTACTCTGTGCAATGAGACGAAATATAGATGCCAATCAAGCGTATTATCAGATACCTGTTCGAAAAATAAAATGTTAACTATATTTTTGTTTTGCAAAACTGGCCAGCAATAAATGGTGTACTGCATACTTACTTGGTATTGATATCGTCATTTTGCGCATAAGGTAGATGTTAAAAAATTGATTAAGTTATACCTGTCACTGTCGTTTGCATGTCAGAATAGATGTCAATAGACTTTAGAAGTGGTTAACTTAAAACACATTTTAGCATCGATTTTAAGTAGGAGGGAAAATGTAATCCTTTATCAGTCTATACATCCATGTGTCGCCTCTTATCATAGTCCCATTTAATTATTAGCGACAACTACTCTGTTTCCGGGTGAGTGACAAGAAAGGATTTCCTAATTCACCTCTCCAGAGACGCGTGAGATTTAACATGGATTAAATGTTATTATAAGTTCTATTCCATCAAAATGGCCGTTAAGCACAGATTAGACTATGCTTACCTAACGCTCACCGTAATTAGTTCTCTGCTCCATGTTGTTTATCTAAGGTTAATTGCAAGTATTTTTAGAAAAGCTGTTGAATTTAAATCGTTTACTCAAAAGTAATTAGTTAATGATTCTTCGTCGCGTCATTAAATGGCGTCTACTTTATAGGAATTTTGTAAGGTTGGTCTTTAGAGTCATTTATTGTTATGACGGCCATTGAATTGTTATTTTTCTTTTGTAGGACCTTATTTGAAAATCAAATCAATGTCAAAAATATAAAGAAAATTCCTGAATGAATTTATAATGATTCTGGTGAAATAAAGATTAGTTACGTAGAGTTGATAGTGCGAACATTATTTAAATAATATTAGTTCTTATCTTATCGTTTACTTACGTAACTATTTGGTTTATCTGATTAATCATTTATAACTTAGAAAAAGTATCTAAGTTTGAAATTAATCTACTACCCGTTACAATTTTTGATGGTAAAAATATTCAATCAATGATTTTCTCCATACGCTTAGACTGGAGCCAGACGTCTGGATATTCAGTTCGTGCCGTCAAAAACAAATATTCCACGTTCAATTAATTTGTCTGACCTAATTAATATTACCTTACAAAAATAACTTTATTATTCCCATTGCAACTTACCTCATTGCATAATTAAGCACCGTCTATACGAGTTCTCATCACGCGAGTTATTATTTTTATGCACACGTCATTACTATGGCTAAACCATCACGATACGATCCGTAGAAAAACACAAATTTTGCATTAGGTCGTCCACACTCGACACATGTTACATGCAAGCTTTTAACATAAAACATACTGATATTGGGTCGAATGTAACGATTGATTTTTATCGAAAAAAAGCGCTTATTATTTTCAGTATGTTACTGGACATGACGATGTAATAAAAGCTACATGGTAACACTTAACATAAAATATACAGTTTTCTTGACAACGCAATTACATAGTTGACAGCAAAACAATGAACGACCGCTCTTTGATGCTCAAGACAAGAATTTTCTTTTGAAGTTAAAGACAATTGAAAAACGTAGCCTCGTTCTGATTTGTTTTCGATTGAAATGTTTTTCATATGTCTCTCACGGCCCTTATCAGTCTTTAAAGCATCTAATTCGTTATTTGATAAGGAAAAGGACCCATAGAATATGGTGGTATTAATGTTCCAGGTTAAATAAAACTTACTATATTGCCCACTATGCGTATGCCTTCACTACACCTGCATATTTAGCCGACACCTGACCAAGTTATCAAGTATAACTGAATTATATCCAGCTATATCCAAATACAAACTGTTTTGCATATGTGTCATCGTCACATACATTCTTCCGGCAATTTGGAGCACTAGTGAGACAGTTGGCCTTACATTATTAGAACAAGGCCTGCACGGTCATAACATATTGCTACAATGATGTAACATCGCGGTCATACTATCATAATACTGCCAAATATGATCAAATGGAACAAAATGTAGCTGAAAAGCTTTTTGCTAATGTGTGTATTTGAAGCAGTATCAGCAACTTGGATACGGTACCCTAAACCATGAAACACTTATAGGATAAGTACCTCTCATATTCACTTGCAACCTGATAGTTTCGTCATCCTGGGATTAGACAAGAACAAAGAGATAAAGCGGGAAGGAATTACAAGTCTCCCATGTCTAACAGAGCTTAATGATAAACTATTATCTACCCACCTCGCGATCCTTAAGCGCGTTGCAATGTTGCCGTTACTTCAGTAGTTTGTAACGGTACCTGATAATTTGTTACCTCGTCTAGTCAGATGTCCTGTAACATATTATGAAACGTCCTAAATCGACAACTTTTTATCGATTGTATCGAGCGATTTTGGCATCAAACATGTATCGTATTGCGGTATTGGGGTGGCCTTTGGCGTTGAGTCACACCAGCCGCAGTTTAGTAAACTGTCATCAGAAACACATATGACATAGCTACTTCAGGACGTTAAAGATGCTTTTCGTAGACGGTTTCAGTTACCTTACTGTAGAATAGATGACGAAAATAATATAACCCATATATGTATAGTCTATACGACGCCGGTCCCTAGCAAATACAATGTCTGGTCACCTAACAAGTTAAAAAAAAAAGTTCTGCACTTAGTTAAGCATTTCCAGCTTCCATTCCCTTTCTTTTTTGCCTATCTGCAATGCAGACTCTTCTCTAAGTTCGCATCACCCCACATTTATCTAAACATTTACGCCATAGTTTTTCTTTGTTAACGGCCTTACTTTGCCTAGACATTTTCTGCAATCGATTCAACAAACAGGCATAGACGGCAATATATAAAATTGCATCAATACAAATAAAACGAAATATCGTGGCGATATGCACTTATATTTTATTTGTCGATTTCTAAATAGTCTCTTCGAGATGTGTTAAGCTTCGCTAAGAGATGAAATAGACTTTAACTTTCTATTTATTTAAGAATCGGCTGATAGTAAATCAATTTTAATTCGCCAATGCCATTAACAGTATAAAATTAATTATCCACTGTGTGTTGTTAACGGGCGCGTAAAACTAAAGAGATCGGCGACATTATCGGTCAAAAAGCTAAAGACCTACGTGTCAGTTTCCTGGCAGACTGCGAATTTCTCGTGTCCAACCTGTTTGCACGTTGTAGCGAAAAAAAACTAGATTTGTCTATACAATATTAGACTTTATATTGTAATGAATCAGAGCTCATTCTCTATTGATAGGATTAGTCGTTCGAAAACCAATTTCGCTCTCAACAGCCGACGCAGTACTCAGTAATAATTCAGTATGGCGCGTGACTGCGCACTTGAAAGACGTGTGCACCACGTTCGGACGGAAAATAAATCCTATTATCCGACGCGATCGTGAATTTGGCAAAGTTTAAATTGTTTAACGAAAGCGTGTTTTGGCTTTCTTTTTGATTAGCATCCTTAAGTGTTTGTAGTGCTTGGAATAACAAAAAATTGGATTGTGGTATATCTATAACGTAAGTTTTCTGTAAATCTGGGTAATCCCTTTACGTGTTTGCAAAACATGATTGATGATTACTTAGGGCTGGATTTTTTATATTACACTACATAAAGTCCCTCTCCATTATATACGCCGTTTATTTGTTAAATAGTTGTTTATTTTAAGAAAAAGAACGCTCGTGACCATCTTATGAATTACCACTGCTTTGAGTCAATAAAAATTTGCAATATAGTGCAAATTTCTTCAACTTGGTATTACTAATGAGTCTGTTAAGGGCAGTGCGATCATGTCCTAGTTTTGATCTAATTGATTTCAATGTAGATAACAATGATGTTATCATTTTGTAATGTATGCTTGTTTATTTTTATACTTTTTAGAGCTGTCATAACTATCGTTTGTTTATTTTGTACGTAACCTTTCTATTGCATTAGTTCCCTCTTGTGATTTAATTTTCAGTACTTATACCTACGTACTAAAAAATCCAATCCATTTTGTTTTTGGTTTTAAATGTAATATTTAAGCCAAAGGTTCGTTCTAATTGTCCTAAAAAAAATTCTTCAAAAATCACACAAACATTATCATCGTCGAAATATTATCAAATATATTTCGCTCAAACCAAAAATTTTCTAAGACAATAATTTACCGGCTTTATATTTAAGATCCTTGTTCGAGGTTGTAAATAACCTTGAATTACACTCAATAACGTAAGCATTTACTAGTGAGGTTTCCTTTGATTTATGACAAGCTGAGCTGAAGCTAGAAAATTACTTAAATAAATTATAAGGCTCCATAATTGCACCTTTCTTACTGATGTGGTAATAATAGAAAAATATAGAGTATCTCTCGCCAGTCAGGCGCTGGGTCGTGATGAATAGGATGAAAACTGGGAAAGCAAACACTAGATTAAGTTATATCTGCACTTTTCTCTCTAAGAGGTCCACAAAGTTTAAACGTCTCATTATTTCCAGTATCTTCTATATTAAAATGGTTGCTTTTCCAGCGATTTCTAGAATTAATAGGTTCACAGTTGATTATATTTGCTTAGTTTAATAACGGATTATCTGTTTTTAATTCGAAGACCAATTTCATTCAAACGATAGGCGGATTCTTACGATAGTTTAAAAAAAATTCTAATATCATAATCGTCCAAATATTTTTATTTATTTCTAGATTGACCTACTGTTTATTCATAGACCATTTTGTACCATACTTCGCTATTTGAGTCATATGTTCAAGAGTCTTATTAGCACTAGAATACTTAAAATGCCTGGAATGTGCGACGTTTTAAAACTTGTTGTGAAGCAGGAATATTTTTGTTAATACTACTCATTAATTAACTCAGCATAACAATTATTTAATAAATAGACCAGCAAAGTTATAGGGTATAACAGTATGGTGTAACCTCCTTAGCCGTATTCTAAATCGTCAGGTGCGTAACGCAGCGGGGGCGCGTGAATGAAAAAGAGAATTATGTATGATGACGACATGCGGCTATCTTAAGTTATAGCTTATGGAGACCCATGATAGTTTCACTTTAAGTCTTTTATCATCTTTGCTCTTAAACCGCGTGATTTGCTTTTGGGTAAGATCTTTGATTTACTGGGAAAAATAATGTTGAATCAAGGAGTTCTTGATTGTCCCAATTGCGTTGGACATCTTTTACGAGCACACTTGAATATAATAGGTGATCTCTGGTCGGTAGTGATCATGGTGATACAAAAAAATCATAGAATAGTGTTATTTTTGAGATCGATTTATCCTTTAGTGAAACAAGCAAATCTGTATAGTTCAGGTGCATGGTACATGTTACCTATAACCCAGTCTACGATGTGTTCGCGGCCTTAACGCGTGTTCTAATGTATCATAATAACACGACAATCAATGTACGGACGCGTAACTTTGACTCATGTTATTTTATAAATAATCTCTGCTTATTGTTTAATGCTTCGCTGAAACTGGCGGTCATACCGGCTTATGTAACGTTATTTTATAATAATGTTACCGATAATGTCCTATTATCTTTACTTTCTTTTAATGCAATTTAAAAACAAGTGACTAAACGATTATGACAAGGAAATTGGAGATGGGGTGAAACAATTGAAAGTTGTGTCACGTGTTTTGGTGGGTTTAAAGTGGCGGTTCAGATTATCAATACAATTCCTTTCCGCTGTCGGGCAATGCCGTAAGAAGCTACATACTTAGTGATTCATCCTTCTTATTGTATGGTTGATGAACAACCTGGCGTCAGAGTTTAAACCGCCTGTAGGCCTCTGACGTGGCTTTTCACACCGTTAAACAATCTCTCAGGTGTGCTAGTTTCCTCACGATGTTTTCCTTCACCGTTTTTAGCAACTGATAACTACTTTATAGTACGCACAAGAATTTGAAAAGACATTGGTGCGTGCCGGGGTTTGCTTGCGACCTTTGACTTGGCAGTCCAACGGCCATACCACTCGGCTATCAATGCACTAAGTGATAGGGTTCTTTGAATGGAAATGCTGTTGGCTACCTTACATAAGACTAACGATAGGTGTACAGACTCCTGGAGTCCTGATAAGAGAGAAAACCTGCGCCTACGGGATTTCAGACGAGATTGTATGTATTAAAATCAGCTTAAATTGACTTTAATAAAAGCCATGTTCATTCTACGGAGCTAATCAGTCTGCTAGGGATCTTCTTTTGTTTCCTAAGTTCCGTTTCACACACGAACAAACGCGCTGAGTCAGGACGATTTAATCTCTTATCAAAATATTTAATTTGTGTGAGAATCGAATAAGAATTGAACTATAGTATTTACGATGTCTAAGTTTTTATCAAATATTTAAGAATAGTCTAGCCTATTTCATACGTATGAATATTTATACACGAAGGTATCTCTGACTATTTTTTTGTTTTTTAATTGAGGCGTTACGGACTTAAGATCAAGAAGCCATGAATTAAAAAAATGCGTTATTATTTCGGCGCAGGAAATAATTTAAGTATCAAAAATGAAAATGATTCTCCAGAATCTACAGATAATTGTATTGGGAAAAGTGCCTTATAAATAACTATATTTTGATCGCAGTTCATGATAGTGTTTTCGATAAATTATGTTTTAATATACCTACATTTTCCCCTTTTTTTTTAATTCGTCGCCTCAAACTTCAAATTTCTCCTGTATCGTGGGTGCGTTGCACAAACATGAAATATCAGATACACAAACACCCAGACTCGGGACAAACATCTGCGGATCACACAAATTTTTGTTCCGTGCGGGAATCGAACCCGCAACCCTAAGCGCAGCAGTCCAATCGCTTAGCCACTGCGCCAATCAGGTCGTTCTATTTGAAAGCATTACGTCGCATTGAATCTGGACAAACAAATGCAGGCGGTATGTTGTACATTGTATATTATTTTATTAAAAACAACCACACATTATCACTTTGCACATGTGTACTCATAGATGGTTCTAGAATGTGACTGTTTTTGTATTTCGTTGTCTTTATACCTATTATTCGATGTTATAGTTTTTGTTTAATTATAAAACGCGCAACTATTGGTTCGTACAACTTTTCAATTAAAAACTATTGATATTTTTTTTTTATATATACTCTTCTCTTCTTAATAAACGTCGCCCCACATTATGAATTTTGTCCTGTATCGTGGGTGCGTTTCGCAAACATAAAATATCACTTACACAAACACCTAGAATTTGGACAAACATCTGCGTATCACACCAATTTTCGTCCCGTGCGGAAAACGAACCCGCAACCTCTAACGCAGCATTCCAACCGCTTAGCCTTACTATTCGCATAAGTGTAAGAAATAATTGTGCATATGGTACCAACTTGTTATACTTAGCTATAGTAACTTCATTCTTTAGCGAGCTTACGCTACGCTACATTCCTTTAGTATCGTTTGTTTTAAATTACTTCGCCTTCCTCGTAGAATTTCTTCTGCATTGTCTGTGACTTTTATTTAAAATATCATTAAGAAACTGCAGATAAAAACTATAATACTATAATATAGAAATTAATTGTGTAGCAACAGTATATTACGATGATATAATGATATTACGTTGTCTATTCAAGCAGAACAGGCGACTGAACACATAATATAGCGCATCATCTAACATTACGTCTTTTGCGCTAGATTTGCTTCCAGCCCCCTTACCATGAACTCTTAAAGCAGGACAGTTTAAGACGTGGAAGCGGGACGCCGCATTACACTGCTCGTAGCGGCGTCTCGTTTCCTCATGGTAAACTGTCCTGTTTTAAGAGCTCATGGTAAGGGGGCAGACTGTGAAAATAACATGTCGAAACGAGATTCTTCACGCTTGATCACAAGGCATGTTAGATATTTGTAAGAAGCGATGTGCCAAGTTAAGCTTTAGATAAGGCTTCTTACATAATTAAGTCTATACGGAAATTAGGTATAATGAGCATGTAATGTAATGCTGTTATGGATAGCTGAACTACATTTGACGGATAAGGTAATATTGATCAATTTAATTGCAAGAAGTATGCAAGGCGAAACATCAGTAAACTCATATTCCCTTTTTCTAAACGAGGATCATACTGGCACTAAACCCCGTATTAAAACTATTGACACCTCAATTTTTTTATATGCAAACGACAGTGACAATTTAATACCTGTCAATAAATAATATAAAAAATACACAAAAATACAATTTTAAACCATGGATTAAATTATTTTATTCCTTGGTGTATGCAAGGCGAAACATCAGTAAACTCATATTCCCTTATTCTAAACGAGGATCATACTGGCACTAAACCCCGTATTAAAACTATTGACACCTCAATTTTTTATATGCAAACGACAGTGTCATTTTTATACCTGTCACTAAATAATATAAAAAATACACAAAAATACAATTTTAAACCATGGATTAAATTATTTTATTCCTTGGTGTATGCAAGGCGAAACATCAGTAAACTCATATTCCCTTTTTCTAAACGAGGATCATACTGGCAGTAAACCCCGTATCACCATAATTAGTGACATTACAATATATTATTTAGTGACAGGTATAAAAATGTCACTGTCGTTTGCATATAATGAAATCATGAAAAGGAATCAAGTTTTGTTTACAAGTAACAAGTTTACGCAGCAATAGACTACTTCTAGTCTTCGATCAACAACCAGACCATGCCTTAATCGTCTGTAAATATAGCACACGCTGAAACACTTGTAACAAACGCAGGACCACTTTCTAGTCTAACCAAAACGAGGCCCACTGATACCAGCGAACACGTTTAAAATAAGAATCGGTTCATGAATTGTATCGCACCTATTTTCACCCATCACACTCCCAGACAGCTTTGGCTACGGTACCATTGCAATCCAATTCCGCACTCACCTCGCGAATACCGCCCCAAGTTTTGTCCACTCCATAAGGCAAAATAGATTGACAATCATACAATACTCGAAATAGTTGTAGAAGGCGCGAAAGCCACCTAATTGACGTTTCACGGGCACTGTAAATCTGTATTTTCTCCTTGAAATAGAAAACTTGTTCGGTCGGCCCCATAGCACGTTTTACATAGCTTGCGCCCACCGCGAACCCGCTTGTACTCACTGCCTGGTGGGTGTTGGACATAGCTCCGTAATTATTGTTAGAGAAATCTATGTAGCACGAGATTATTGGTATTGTGAAGTACTAGTATGGATGATTGAGTTGTTTCCATCATCGAGGGCCTCAGGTTGCACTGTCACACTTGATGGAAGTCAGTAACATAAGATTGAAACATCGCTGACCAGCTGGTAAGTCCTAACAGCACTAACTAACCAACTCATGTCGAATTTGAAAAAAATGACTGAAAATGATATTATGATTAATTAGCTGCGCCCGTTGTTACCCGCTATATTTTTTCGGAATAAAAAGTAGCTTATGTGTTAATCCAGGGTGTCGGTGTCGGTTACCTCCATACCATAGAATTTCTTGCCGGTTCATCTCCATAGAAACGACTTTTTGGAACCTAGCAACTAGTTTGACGTTTTGTAAGTGCTCTTTTGTAGCCTATATGAAATAAATATTATGACTATGACTATGACCAAATTTTAGCAAAATTGGTCCAGCTGTTTGAGAGTAAAGAGGTAACAAACATACAAACATACTCACAAACTTTCGCGTTTTTTATATTAGTGTGATATGTCATATGATCAAAAGATACAGCGCAGACCTCTGATCTTTTAGTATCTTATCACATCGAAGGATTGTTATCTTTTCGAGTATATGATGAGTAGCTCTTGTTATGACAATATGCATAAGTAACTTGGATTAATTAATAGCTTGGCGTTGTGACCGGCAGAATATCATGTTATGTGACTTAAGACTGTAATAAAGTTATATTATCTAGTGATCAAAATATTTTTGCGTATGCTATGTGGTAGCGAATGTGTCACATACGTAGTTGTAGCTTTTCCTAACTTTAAACAAAATACAATTTTTATATAGTGTAGATATATATATTACTACTTTATTTCAAGCCGTATACAGTTCACATACTACGTTTACATTAAAAATATTAAATACCAAAATTAAACAACAATAATTATTACATAACATGACATTCAATTTATTATTTTTTCCATTAACGCTCAAAACTAATATCCTGTAAAAAGGTTGTATATCTATGTCATTTAAAATTATGAAATATTAACTATCACTACAATAGGTTTTTTAAAATGAGGGTTAGTGTGAAGACGTGCCCTTACTTATAAAAATTGTTATTGTTAAACAATCGGTTAAATTATACCTGTCACTGTCGTTTGCATGTCAAAAAATAGAGATGCCAATAGACTTAACAAGCGGTTATCTTAAAACACATGTTAGCATTGTTTATAAGTAAGAGGGTTGTTGTGTGAATTAACCCACGCACTACCGCTATTCAAAGAATCGTATTCGTTATCTTTCTTGTATTTAGAATTTCGTTCCTTTTGTGTACTTAAGACGGATCTTCAATGTTTTCTGTTAACAATTGTCTTGCAAACATTGATCATTCGCTTATACGGTGTTATTCATAAACGTAGACTATGTCAATATTTACTTTTGTCTACTGCTTAGCTTTAGACTAGTCATATTGTATTCATAAACGAGAATTAAGGAGGTAGGAACTTAATACCCGCCTGCGCAGAGTATTAAAATAAATTTTGACGACCCGATTGGCGCAGTGGCTTAGCGATTGGACTGCTGCACTAAGCGTTGCGGGTTTTATTCCCGATCTGTGCGATCCACAGATATTTGTCCCGAGTCTGGGTGTTTGTGTATGTGATATTGAAATAGGTAAATGCTAGAGACCACATAGTTTTACGAGGATATAACCTTGAAGTAACCCTTAAAGTATAGTATAAACAACCTAAGAATTTACTAAAACAGAATGATTATTTTCTCTATGGAATGAAATGACGTAATTGTCAGTTTGACACTAGCGAACTTCGAAATAAGTTAGTAATTATTCACAAAAACAGCAAATGCTGAATAATTTCGTAAAGTCAGATACAAAGTGCTGACCCACTATGCCAAGCGGAGGCATCGAATAACCTCTAACCTCAACCCAATTAGGTTCTCATCCAGTCTAGAGTATCGATATTGGAACACATCCAACTGTGATCACTTCTACTGGAAGATAGAAAATGGCAGAAGATGCGATTCGAAGAAACAAAACAAGATAGGATCTATTTAATCCTACTAAATACAAAAAAACATAACATAACATCACGCCTGTATTCCCCGAAGGGGTAGGCAGAGGTGTACATATAGGTCACCCACATTTCGCCAGTTATGTTGTAAGTCCCAATGTAATAGGGGGCGAGCCTATTGCCATCAACCGGGCACATATCCAGACTCCGTGCTGCTACTGAGAATTACCTAATGGAAAACTCAGTAACACTGCCCGACCCGGGATTCGAACCCAGGACCTCGTGCTCAGCAGTCGCGCTTAGCGACCACTCGACCAACGAGGCAGTACAAAAAAATTCTTAATTTTTTTTATATTTTTTATGTAAAAAAAAACAAGCTAAAGACAAAAAATATTAATTGTTACTGTAATAAGCTGATCACAATTCAATTATGCAATAATAAAGTAAAAATTGTAATATGAAGACAAACTGAAATCGTTCAAAAATACTCAGACGAAAATAACTAACAGCAAACAAAACAAGAGTAATATTGGCTCTGATTACAATATCGGAGGACGAAAAATAAAACTTGGAAAAAAAAAACTGTTCTCACTTGACCTTAATCTAGCTGCAGATCTTCTAACACGATTGATGACAACGTGACATAATGTCCCTTAGTGTTCTGGGTTTTCCTATTAGGTAAATCCCAGCAGCACGGAGTCTAGATTTGTGCACGGTTGATGGCAATAGACTCGCCCCCTAAAACATTGGGAGTCCTAGGACCTATAACATAACTGGCTAAATGTGGGTGTACTATGTGTGCCCTGCCTACCCCTTCGGGGAATAAGGCGTGATGTAATGTTTGTTTAAGCAATAACCATTGATTAAATTATACCTGACACTGTTGTTTGCATGTAAAACTGTTGAGATGTCAATGGATGAACACTAGTTCACCAACCGGCACTTGATCTGCAGCAGTCCCGACTAATAGCAAGGATGATGATAGTAAATAAAACCTTTGTTATTAAGTCCGGAGAATCTTAACACCGCCATTTAGAAATGGCGGGTTTTTGAACAACGCCATCTAGTTACAATTTGCGAACTAAATTAATACATTGGTACAAAGAATCACAAAATTGAATAAGACGCTTTTGTGTGATCACTTAATGGTTACAAATCAAATAAAATAATTATCCTAAACAATGGACATAATAAGTGTTTAAGTTAAAGACGTATTACATCGTTTATAAGTAATGTATTTATGAGTAACGTTTCTTCATTACACATGTAACTGTGAACGAAGCTACCTATAAATGTCGTCAAACGCATTAAAATGTTAAGTGACCTCGCGCAAACAGTTACAGCCGTCACGATTGAGATAACCCGGTATGGTTGGAGCGTCGTTCATCGACGTAGCACATGCATAGACAAGACAATCTGATAGACAAATGCATACATTATAAAGCGTTAACACTATTTTATTAAGGGAACCCTAAAAGTTGTATGATAGGTACCTGTAAGCCGTATGTAACCTGTACGCCCATATGCATAGCAATACACAGGATTATATGCCTTCTTGTGGACCCTGTAAATTGGTCGCTGTGATTTTTTCTGCTCCTGATCAAAAGGCGACAACGAGGAGGCACCAGCGTCCACCGCCTTATAAAAACAAAAGTGGATCATGAATATTGCCCATTAGCGTAAAGTTTTTGTAATATGGCGTCGGCTGGAGATCCGGTAAAGTTCATAAAGCCTTCCTAGGCTTTCATGGGGCAGACAACATCTAAAAAAAATTACAATTGCCCGATATACATTTTTATTTCTTTAAAAAAAAAAACGTCTCCCCTCACTAAGTATTTGTCCTATATCTGTGTTCTTCCTGTATGTGTGGGTGCGTTTTACAAATATGAAATATAACATACACAAACACCGTGACAAATAGATTAGTCCACTTGGGATTGATGGGCTTATCTATCAGTCCAATCCTGTCAGATTTATTTATTGTACGAGCTCCAATTTCTACTTTCATATTAGTCTTATTTCGTAGATGCATTTGTTGTATATGTATGTCTGTCTCATATTATCTACCGCTTGTGTAAGAAATCGTTTCCTCATTACGCACGTATAAGTCCGTTATCATAGAAACGGTTATACCTGATTACTAAGCAGTATGCACGCGTCAACGCTGATTTGGGAATGAAAGAAATACTGCGTTTAGTGCTTATCATAGCCCGCGACGGCCGCAACTTGTTACCGAGGACTGAGCTGAATTGATTATGGCACGGTTGGTAACGATAAGGCTTCGAGTTACTTTGTAATACTAGGAATTAAACACTGTACTTACTGCTTTAATATCTTCTGATGTTTGATGTAGTTTATATAATAATTTTTCATGCACCTGGACTCTTAATCTTACCCTCAGACTTGCTAAATTTCATTTGCATTCTCGTTGAATATTAGGTTTCTTTTCTGACTTACTGAATAATCCTGATATTCCAAAATTATGTTACTCAGGTAATATAAACTAACGGAATAACATCCAGATTGATACCAATAGTTGTTGAAGCGTTACGCCGAAATAGTGTCAAAAGTCTCCGATAATAATGAAAGGCGGCGTTCGTTTCTAAAGATGTTATATAAAACAATGTTTCTAGTGTAAAAACCGATTAATTTAGGTATCTTATTCGTTCACAACTCTTTTTGATTGCCATTTTTTAGGTATAAGTCAATGATATTAAAAAATAGAACCTCCCCCTATTTTAAAAAGGACTGATATGTTACTAGCGCTCCTTAGTTTAAAAGTGGGATAATTGTAGTCTTGGGTAGTACAATTGTTGTCCGATTTGACACTTTTCTCGTTAATTTTGTTAGCATATGACGTATCTATACTTTTTGACATATCATTAGTGCTTTTAGGTTAACTAAAACATTACAATATTACACGAAAATACTATCACAATTTCACGTAAAATGTTAGGTCACTTGAAATATATATCGTGCCTTTTGTACGATGGTATAACAAATGAGCTAGTATGGAGATTGGAATATCTGCATGCTTTTGTTACCATTGCGCTGTATCATATATATACTAATAAATATTCCCTTACTCTCATCGTCCCATCGGACTATGAGAGTAAGGGAATAGGGAGTGCACCTGTGTCTGCGCGCATACTTGTGCACTATAATATCTCCTGCGCAGATGGCTAGTCTCAACTGAGACAGGCCGCCGTGACCGAAATTCGGTCAGGAGGACATTACTATTACTATACTAATAAGTTTAGTTCATGAGATAGATAGCCGAGAGCTTACTGCGCCAATTGTTTCGACAGCTTGGAAATAAACTATCTGCATCAGACATAAACATGGGCTAGTATATTAAAGTTTACAACCTGCATTATGCTTTAAAATATATCCTTAAAGCCAGGATATACGCATGAAACCGAGAACTACAGAAAAGATACAATATGAATCCAATGCCATTGATTGGACTATTACTGGTTTAAATGAGCTTATTATATATAGAGGATGCAAGCACCAAGAAGTACGACATAAAGCAATATATTTAGATATTATTTATACAAAATTGTACAAGGCGAACTATATATCTGTACCGACCTAAGGTTGACTGGGAGAGAATGCCTATGGCATTAAGTCCGCCTCTGTACATCTTGTTAAAGTGTGCATAAAGAATAAATAAATATATACGAGGCCGATCCCCTACAAAAGACCATTCCTCAATGGTATGACGATAATTCTTCATAGCTCTATATTAAGGTAGAAAAAGCTTATGGCGCGGATTAGAGTTCAGCCACTCAGCAAAATTGTGACGAGTATCCCTAGGATAATGTGTGAAATGCCTGTACATCGTCCCTTGTAGATAGCTATCCAGACTTTATATAACCTAGACAGCATAAACAAATAGATGGGAGGTTCAAACAAAAACTGTGCGGTCAGACTCTGAACAAGTATTTACTGTACGCAAATATTTCTGCCAAGTCTGGCGTTTGTAACCCACGATTCAAGAGAACTTAATATAACCTAACATCTCGCCTGTATTTCCCGAAGGTGTAGGCAGAGGTGCTCATAAAGTACAACCACATTTCGCCGGTTATGATATAAGGTACCAATGTAATAGGGGGCGAGCCTAGTGCCATTAACAGGCACAAATCCAGACTCGCTGCTGGCAAAATTAACTAACCGAAAAACTCAATAACACTGCTCGACACCGGGTCGAATCCAAGACCTCATGCTCAGCTGTCGCGCTAACCGCTAGTCCAACAAGACAGTTAAGAGAAAGAGCGTAGGTTGCCCAGTATCAAAATTATACGCACCAATAACTTACATAATTATTCGTGTTGTGTTGGTTTATTAGATTATAATCTGTGCGAGTCATTAAAGCTGTTATTATGTTGTCGATCAAATTACATGAAGCGTAACGTAATGACTGCCTAAATTTCTTCACCTGGCTAACTTTAAGTGAAAGTCTAGACTCAGCATAGTAGGTATTGTATTTTGAGAGAGTGAATTAGTTAGATAAAGAATTTATTTTGACGCCTGGAGACACAACTCTATTTTTTTTAAGCCGTGTTTATGAATTACCAATTAAATTTCTACTGAGAACATCATTCAGATAATAGAATTAGGATTTTGAAATGTTCTTACTTAGCGTAAGGTTCTGGTTTTGAAACTACACAATTTTTATAACATTTAAAATTTTATATTGTGATCTCTTGTGGTAGGCTTATGTACGGACCGTGTACACAAATCCATTAAAAGCCTACCTTTAGGAGGAAACGAGCGCGATAGTGTACAATTACTTGTTCAGTTAATTGGTTTATTAACCCTTGTTCATTTAGACAGCATTTAAAACAACAAGAACCTTTTTATATAAAATGTTTTAACTTTTCATACAACATTTTTCTTTGAGCATATTTAATTTTATTTTCTTTGGTCGTTGACACAATCCAGCCGTGATCAGCGCTAAAAGCTCTACACGTCGCGGAATGAAAAGTTAAAATTAATAACGAAGTGAAAAATAAAGTGGTTTGACATTAATAGGATGCTTTTAAGTAGCATTAAAAGATGTTTTTTACAAAATAAAAAGCCTGTTTTCCCTGAAATAATAAGGTGCTCTCTCAAATAAAGCATTCGCTTATAATGAACTGACTTGGCAATCGAAGCTTACACTTTACTATAGTTAAACACATCCTACACCATAAAGCTGTAAGGTAGTAAATATAATTTAAAAAATTTAAAAGTAAAAAAAAAAGTTCCATCGCAGTCGGGGTACCTTTTGGATAAGACAGTGATCCACAGAACAGTCCCCCGACTGCGATGAAACTTCTTTTTTACTTTTAAGTTGGTTTTTTGTCATGGCAGTCGTGTTTTTTTATTATACTTTTTATTGTTACTCGCGATTGTGTAAGGATTCTAACGACACTCTATACATCAAAATCAGTTCAGGCATTCAGAAGTTATGGTGGAATAAAGAAACTCACATACATGCATACATGAACCCTGAAAACATTACACTCCTTTTTTTGGGCAGTCGTGTAAAAAGGCTGTAAGGTAAGGTATCTCGCAAATATACCGCCTCCAAAGACCACGCCTATCCACTATATTCCTCTACCACATCCAATTTGCACTACAACATAAAACTGAGAGAGATTTCGCACAATCTGCACGCCTACACCATACACGTATTATATAGACTAGCTAGTATTGGGGTCAGTAGGAAACCTTGATAGCTAGCTGTTTTAGGTCTTTGGTATGTCGCTCTGAAGTATTGATTGTGTGCCGTTGCGAAATGAGTTTTATATTCGTTTGTTAGAGTTTTTGCTAAGTGTTGTATGGTATTATTAGCGGGTGTATGATAGACTTACGCAAAGTACATAATATAATAATAATAATAAATCATTTATTTGCACAAAACATGGTATACAAGGTGTTAAATACAATTAAAGAGGAACAAACATGTTTAGTTAAGATAAAACATAGCATGCAAAAATTTTGTTTGGGTTTAGGAGATAATAATTATCTATCTACAATTTATTAAAGGTATTAACATTTTATGGTTATCTAGTGGTAATTCTCAATAGCGTAAAATATCGTAGGACTTAGTGGTTGAAGAATTCAAATATAACATTTTTGGTTCAAAACCAGACCAGTACCTATTCAATTTCTATGCTATACCTGAATTGCGTGCAATCGTATAAACTAAGGCCAATCACACGTCCAAAAAATACCTTAGCGAGTGCTGCTTTACCTTACATCATCGCAATTCTAACTAGGTGCGATGCGTATGAATCATTGAATTAAGTAATAAAATTCTTTGCCGTAAGACTTCCGTTCGACCATATAGAGTAGGTACCTAACGGTACCTCTGTGATGATACCGTTTCGATGTCACGTACGTTATATTATGAAGTTTCTAGATCTCGCGCTAAAAACATAAATACAGATCAGTTAGACCGATTTGTTACAGAACTTGTACCAATGTCCAATTGTCCAATCATCGAAACTGTTTTCTTAGAGAGGTGAGCTGATACTGTTCGCCCACATAGCTGATGATGGTCGGTAATAATACTCTTTTAAACGTTTCCCCTCACTAGTAATGTCTATGTGATATTCTGGGTTAATTTATAGAGTAACAAAGTCACTTCATTATCAGCCGGAAGTCGTCCACTGTTGATCAAAGGCCTCCCCCTTAGAACGCCACAATGAACGGCATCTTGCCGTTTGCATCCACTGATTGCCCACAACTCTGACGATGTCGGTTCACCTGGTGGGACAATATCCCTTAGACAAGAATGAAAATCTTCGTATCACAAATGTTGTAAAAATATCACGTAGGAAAAGAAAATATTGTGGATGACACAGATAATTTCCACGGGCAGATATCGCATCCAAAACACTTAGCGCAGAAATCCATAATAACATTGCTCTAATCTGAAATATTTATAATATGCTATGTAACGGGTCGACAATTCTTTGCATTTAGTAATTAGGTATGGGTACTGCAGTGATAGCCGAGTGGTCGTTGGACTGCCAAGTCAAAGGTCGCAAGTTCAAATCTCGGCACGCACCAATAACTTTTCGAATTCATGTGCGTATTATAAATTAGTTATCAGTTGCTAAAAACGGCGAGGGAGAACATCGTGAGGAAACCGGCACACCTGAGAGACTTTTCAACGGTGTGTAAAGCCATGTCAGAGGCCTACAGGCGGTTTAAACTCTGACACCAGGTTGTTCATCTACCACACGATAAGATGAAGATCGCACCCAAAACCTCTAGCGCAGCAATCTGTTATTACATTGCTAACCGGTCGTCTGTTCTTTGCATTCAATAAGTATAATTACTGTTATACGTAATATTATTATGAATTAGTCTTTGTATTCCATCTGCATAGAAAATAGCCTCTCCCAAGCCTATTCACTGTAGCGTCAGTATTCAGCTCTAGACAGTTTTGACAATACCATTCATATAATAGCTTATATACTGTAATTGAATCTAGTGCAGTAGTTCCCAAACTTATTTTTCTCGTGCACCACTTTCAAAATTAAACTGGTGTCGGTGGACCCCCTGCTGCTACATTCCTACCACATTGTTAAAGTCGACAAAAAATAAAAATTGTGTCGCTTCTGAGTTCCGTCCCTATATTCTGATAGGTTAAAATTTTAAATTTTAAATAAAAACGAAAAATGGTACATTTTATAACATTTTATTAATTAAAAGAAAAGAATTACAAAAAAATAATAATAAGGTAATACTTATAGGTTGTGGACATAATTTTAATTAATGGGAAGGATGTATTTGATGGAGTGTCAGCAAACGATCAATGTTTGGCTTTATTTTTGTGAGCAATAACCGCAAATCCCCCCGCTCTGTGATGTTTAGTTTGCTCCTTTTTTTTGTTAAGAGGTTTGTAACGGCACTAAAACTTCTTTCGACAAGGTATGATGAGGGAAAAGCTATCAAAAATTTCCTTGCGATTTCCCACAGTCCAGGATATTTTTCGTGTATTTCTGCTTGCAGCCAAAATGTTTGGTAGCCTTTTCTAAATTTCACCTTCAGCTCCTCATTGGTGCTTAGCTCAAGCAGCTCCTCTTGTAATAATACATTGGCCACTTCAGTTTCATCAAATGGATTTACGATCCATGGTGGTATATCCATCGTCAGCATATCTTCAAACCTGGTTTTGAAGTCATCATGCAGGGCACTTAAATGTTGACTGTAGGTATGGATATCCTCATCAATAGTTTCTACCTGCGACAAGTTTGGAAATTGAGATAATTCGCGCCGACTAATGTTTTGCTTCATAAATTTCAATTTCCCAAGAAAAGCCGAAATTATCCCCTTTGTTTTTATTAAATTCAGGCTGTCCCCTTGTAACTGCAAGTTAATATCATTAAATTTTTTAAACAAATCTGTCAAATACGCAATGTCTCCTTTGAATTTGATCAAGTTTTCTTTTAAATCTGGTTCTCTACTTTCTAAGAACTCTAATACGGAATCGAAAACAGAGTAAAATCTCGTTAAGCATGCACCTTTCGACAACCAGCGTACTTCAGTATGTAAGAGCAGTCGTTGGAAGTCTTCGTCATTTTCGTCGCACAATTGAGCAAATAAACGCGTATTCAATGCATTGCTTCTAATTTTGTTGACAGCGTTTATTATAAAATGAAGAGATTGGTTCAACCTGTCACTTAAATGTTTCGCCACAAGATGTTGTCGGTGGATTACGCAATGAATAGCTGTAAGTCCTGGTATAATTCTTTTGAGATGACTTATAAACCCACGATATCGCCCTACCATTGCAGGAGCTCCGTCTGTTGCCACTGAAATAATGTTTGTAAATGGAATCGATTTTTCCGTAAAAAAATTACTCAGGACATTAAATATTGATTCGCCTTTAGTGTCAGTCTCCAAAGTTCTGGCAAATAGCAATTCTTCGTGAATTTCTTCCTCCATGATAAATCGGACATATGCTAATAATAATGCTTCATTACCGGGTAACGTTGACTCGTCCAGTTGTATAGAAAAATGACTTTTTTGCAGATGATTGCACAAAAAACTTTCGATGTCAGAGCTCATTTCATCAATGCGTCTTTGTACAGTATTGTTACTTAATGGAATTCTTTTTAGCACGTCAAATGGAGATTTGTGCAAAACAGTTTTTAAAACCTCTTCAACAGCGGGTAAAATTAATTGTTCTCCGATAGTGTGCGGTTTTCCAGATTTTGCTATTAGTAATGAGATATTGTAAGATGCCCGCAAGCCATCATCGTTACTTTGAGATGTTGAAGCGAACATGCTGTGCATGGTGGGTCTCTTTTCATATTTTTCCTTCAATGTTTGAAAATATTTTAAATCTTTACCCATTTTATCAGTATGACACCTTTTTAGATGATCTTCGAGCTTTGATGGTTTCATAGAGTCATTGCTTAAAACTTTATTGCATATTAGGCACATGGGCAAGTGTTTATCTGCCTCTGATGGAACAAAACCATATTTCAAATAATCGACACTGTATTGTCGACATTTTTTCTTTGCTGTAGCCATGTTTTGTATCAGTTACCTTCCCTGTAAAAAAAAATGTTATAGTAACCAAGTTTTTATTTGAATATAGGTAGCACAACGCAGCCTTTGTCAGCTTTATATTATTATGATTATCATTATATTGAAAAAGTATTACGGCTTGTAAAGGGACCAACTAATAAACCGCTAAGACAAGTACAGACTTTTTCACGAAGCGATATCAATGTTAAATACCTAATTTACCACAATTTTTTAATAGTAGAAATAAAAATTAGTTTACTCAGTATCGAATATTGATCATATTTGTGTAGGAAAAAATAAAAGTCGAAATCCCAAATTGACCAAAAAAGTGACCATAAAAACAATAACTAAAATTTCATTAAATCAATGAGTTCACGCGCTAGTAGTTTTATAAAACAGTAATTGCTCTGCAATATTGATTTTTCGGCCTTTTTAGAGAGGCAGTCCTCTCGTGAAAAAACAATTGAATAAAACGTGCTGTGTTTGTCTTCAAATCGAAAGAGGACAATTAAAATATCTGTAAGTTACTAAGTTAGCTATATACAATGTGTCCGAGCGATAAGACCGCCCGGCGTTTTTTGAATATTTGTACGAAATCATTAATAATTATATTTACATTTGTGACTTAGCGGCCTTAGTGATTTTATATAAGTAATTTTTTTACTACATTTTAGTTTTGTCTAATGATTTTAATTGATAAATTATGATGTCGGCTAGTCAGTAAACAAAAATAATGGAAAAAGATGAACAAACTTAGGAAATATCGTAAAAAAACTGCAGCACGTCACGCGTCTTTACTTAATTTAATTTTGTACAAATATTCTAAATACGCCGGGCGGTCACTTATCCCTAGGACACATTGTATACAAGCATTTGTTATCAACCGACCAGTACACGAAACAAAATACTTAAGAACTAGGTACAACAAAAAAAAGGTACGTACTTACTTTTCTCCGGCACTAGGAACACTAATATAAATTTTCTCACACCTTCTTTTTCGAAATTCCGGAAACAAATAAATGAGCATGCCTTTGGCATCGAGTATTTATAGTCTTGATCAAGATCATGTCTAAACAAGCACTAAGCATTGTCGGACGGATTGCGCTTTGCAAGTCTGTACACGAAATTGTAATATCGAATACGCAAGTTTGGACAAGTAAGAGTCGCTTGCCAGATTAAAATGTTATCTGCTTAGTTAGGTACTTAAAACAATATAGGTAGGCCCTTATAAAAACTATATGCAGATAAATTTTCGTGGACCCCTATTAACATCTTATGGACCCCCATTTTTTATTGACGCCTACGTAGACCCCCAGCAAGGCTCCCGTGGACCCCTGGGGGTCCACCTGGACCACTTTGGGAATCACTGATCTAGTGGGAGGAATAAGTGACCTGTCATAAACACACAATTCTATAAAGACGGTATACATCACATAATGAATGTCTAGACTTATGTATTTATCCCATAAATTATATACATAACCAGTTCACCGTATCTCGTATGAAGCATATTCATATTTCTATCTATCGTATCCTTGTTCACTGCAATTCTAATCAATCAAATGTAATATATTTCGTCGTGGTGGCCTACTGGTTAATATACCGGATTTGTATGCTTGAAGTTGCAGGTTCAAATCAGGCAAGTATCAATGTGACTTTTTCAATGTCATAAATACTAGATATCCTAAGACACTACTCACCACTGACTACCGGTGACGGAAAACATCGTGAGGAAACCTGGATTAAATTATGTGAAATCGCCAACCCGCAGTGAGCTATCGTGGTGATCAATCCTCAATCCTTCTCTATAAGAGATGAGGCCTTTGCCCTGCAGTGGGACAGTTATAGGCTGTTATTATAATATAGATTTATTTATTATTTATTCCACATACATATATCTTTACAGGTAGTTATAACCTAATACAATAGTGTAGTAAACAATATTAAATATTAGATATTTTACTATCCCGTATTTTATGTTTAAATCACAAAACATTTTAATTTAAAATATTCGTAAGATGTTCTTAAACACTCCTTTCCGTAGGACTCATCGTACAAACGGCCTATGGTGGTCATCGCCGTGGAATGACCCTTGTCTAGTTGCAACACACGTAGTATTATGTACGTTTTTCGGGGTTTTGTGTTTGAAGATTATCTTTAGCACCTATAGTACCTACAATGTCCATAGAACTCATTGTTCAAACACTTACAATTCTGTACATACCCTAATAGTTAATTAAAGTGCCTTCTACTCCCAAGCTTAATAGTCAACTGCCAATATTTATGACGTTGTATTACGATCTCTATTCCCCATTGCAACGAAGATTTTACCATTATAACGGGCATCGAACAGATACTAATGCCAGGCATAAATTGAGATGAATAACAAATAATAAGATTATATTAAAGTAAGTAACAATTAATTCACATTTGTGTCGGTTTAGAAATTGTAAGCTCGACCATCAATGTTAATGATGTTAATGCAGATATAGAGGTACATTGTGCAGAGGATAAGCACACACATGGCAGTTGTATTTCAGGGTCCTACAGTCCTATAAATTGTGGGTTAAAGCAACTGTGGGTTGACAAAGGCTGTGGTTAGTGGTGATCACAATACTGTCCTAAGGTTGAGGGGCTCGCATCTATGTAGTTACATATGGTTGTCCAATCTATGTAGATATAGACGATCGGCTTATGAGTGTGGGATAAAGTTATATGAAAACGTGTCAATATGGATCTTAATTCTCTATCTTAGATCCAACATTGATTGGCGTAGTGGCTAAGCGATTAGACTGCTGCGCTAAAGGTTGCGGGTTCGATTCCCATACGGGGCAAAAATTTCTGCGATCCACATTTGTTTGTCCCGAGTCTGGGTGTTTGTGTATGTGATATTTCATGTTTGTGAAACGCACCCACGATACAGGAGAAATTCCTAGGGTGGGGCGACGTTTTTTTTTTAAATAAAAAAATGAAAATAAATAAATAAAATAAATAAATAAAATAAATAAATAAATAAAATAAATAAATAAAATAAATAAATAAATAAAATAAATAAATAAAATAAAATAAATAAATAAAATAAATAACATGGGAATGAAATAATAATCAATATTGAACCTATTAAAAATTAAACTAGATTTATTTTAACCTAACTGTACCATAGTTATTGCAGTTATAATTATTAGGTCTGCTGGAAGAAATATCTAGTAATAAGCAATACCTTTGTACGTAATGTTACTCTTGATGACTCTCATATTATATCTAGATTATCTAGGGTGTACTTTAATTCTTAGTGATTGAAGAATGATTCATGATTTAATTCAATTTATACAATCAATCATGTAACACCTAATCGATGAGAAACTCTTACATAAACACATCATTCTAAATAGTCTCCATACAAAATAAATACGTCAATAACCCGTGAGATCTATAAGCTTTCACTAAACTCAACAAAATCATTGTTTATACACATTTTATTATGATTACATTCATTCGCCGGCTACACAAACCATTCAACGTACAGTTCGTACAGTAGGTCACTTGTTCTGCGCTTGCGCCTCGTAAAGCACCGAGATTAGAATTGGGTTGAATATACTTAGGGATATGATGTCACCGTAAAGTATTTGTCTCAGTTACAAGTAGGCTGATTTTTTACTGGTCTTCGTCCTAATTTTGTAAGAAAAACAAATTCTTATAAATTCATCATTATATTGGAAACTTAAATTCTTTAATAGTTTTTGACCTCATTTTCACTATATTAAAGATGCTTTTACCCAATTAACGCTGCAGTTTTCACAATATTTGATTTAGAAAAGCTTTAGAATTCATAACTTAGTAGTTAGCTATTAGGTTACTCTAATTGTTAAGTAATGTCTTCCATGCATTTCTGGAATCGACACACATTATATATATCTATATTTAGGAAAATATTGGTCCTTTGACACCTAAACATTTTTAGCTGTCGTATCAACCTTTAAACTAAGTTATATCAACAATAAAGCACAATCACGTTGATAACAACATGCAGTAACTAATAAACAAAATATTCAATTAAATTTATCCAGATTGACCTATGCACCTCGTAGCCATCCACAATGGCTGTCACAATTATATCCTCGACTGCAGATTTCGCCACCGTAAGACAATGGGCAGTAAACACTAATAAACAGTAGTATTGCAGTATTCACAGAGACAGTTGGTAATGACTCGCCCACAGGTAGTGGGCGTACGTGGGATTTGACTTAGTGCCATTCAAGTGCCGTTTCAGTATCCTTTTCGCGGTTAATATGATCTGGTATGACCGTTTTTGTCGATCTTGATCCTTCTGGTCCTTCGGTACAAAGTTTGGTAGGACCAAAAATCTGACGCAATGCACATACTAAAACGCCGTTCAAAATTTTACCTCGTGCAAAAATGCAACACGTGGCTCTCGTGCAAATAGCCAAGAGTTTATACACTTTACAGGTAATTTTAAATTAAGATGTTGCAATATTATAAGCTTTTGTCGAGAAATCTATTATGTCTAGCCGAGCTTAACCCGGCCTACCAGAATTCACTTCGCTTGTACAAACTGGTCCTACGTTCGTTAACAAGCGTACGATAAATTCGCCCATCCATTACTATGGCGGGTTTCTGGTTTTATCTCGTACCGTGCAGTATAAGTCGAGAAATCTAAACATCTCATTTCACTAATATTATAAAACGAAAGTGTTTGTTACTCAATCACGGGTTTTCCATTTGATAGATTGAACGCAATACATCATTATATAGAAGTAAACTATATAGACATACTGCATGTCCAAAAATGTTCATTTATCGTGCATTGAAAAAAAATATAATAAACAAATTAAAAAACACGACTGCCACGGCAAAAATCGAACTTTAAAGTGAAAAACAAGTTTCATCGCAGTCGGAGTACCTCTCAGATAAGACAGTGTTCCACAGAACGGTCCCCCGACTGCGATGGAACTTGTTTCACTTTTTAGTTAGACTTTTGTCGTGGCAGGCGCGTTTTTTACTTTTCTTTATTATATTTTTTATTTGTTTCATTTTTTATAGCCTATGTTACTCGCGATGGTTTAAGGATTCTAACGACACTCAACATCAAAATCAGTTCAGGCATTCAGAAGTTATGGTGGAATAAAGAAACTCACATACTTACATACATACATGAACCCTGAAAACATTACACGCCTTTTTTTGGGCGGTCTTGTAAAAACTTATTCTTGCTAGGGATGGCGCTTGTACATATCTATCTGTGCATTTAAAACTAAAATATGACATTAATCTATCTACTTCCACTCGTCTTCTATCAAGTTCCATTTCCCCACCAGCATATATAAACTTCATCATCATCAGCCTATCTCCGCCTAGTTAATTTCTGCTGTATATAAATTTGTCTCGACGTAATACTTCCACCTACTGAGCGTGACGCATTTCTATAAACATTTATCAAAGCTCAGATGTGATTGAGAAACAGACTTCCTAACACATTTTCTCATAGTTATCGCCTAGGATTGCATGTCAAAACTGCATTCTACACATTTGATTTGTTAGTATCAATAAATTGCTTGTGGATTTTGATTAATTATCTAACTGTTTGGCTGCAGCGTAGATTTATGATTGCAAATGACTTTAGTACCCCTTTTCTTGTTTAAGACCTCAAACTCGGCTATAGAAATTTCGATCATTAATTTCTATTCATGTAGAAACAATTTTTCTTCGTGTTTGTCTTCATTTGAATACGTATCCGGTGAACCGAGCATCGTCGATTAACGTGCTTTGATGCAATTCCATTAAGTTACTCGCTATTCTACACCAATGTTACCTATCTAATCATTTGTTCTTTCGCCATGCCTGATTGGTGCCTTTGAGTTGGTGCTGTCAGTTTTGTTTTTAGAATATATTTAAATAAATTCCGTGTGCTTTGACTATTTGGATTGGTTAATTGAACTTGACATCCTAAATCATTATATCTTAAAACTATGTATGTACGCTGAAAGTCATGTTATACTCCATTCATCATCAACAGTTGAAACACCTTCATCAAAATCCGTAATTAAAATTCCAATTGATTTGCTAACTGTAAAACTATGCAGCAAGTTCCGGGTAACCACAATTTTGTATCCACAAAGGTTAGGATGCGATTTCAATTACAGATAACTTGATTGGAACAAATATTTGTGTGTACGCAAACATTTGTCCCGAATCTTGGTGTATGTGCATGTGATAATCCATTTCTGCAAACGCACATAGGATACTGAAGGAATTTCCGGTGTAGGGCAAAGTTTATAAATGTCTAAAATAACAACCTACTGCCCTTTAACCTTAGGGCATTTTCGGTTGTGGAAGCGAGACGCCGCTACGTGTAGTATAGTGCGGCGTCTCGCTTCCACAACGGACAATCTCCTGCCTTTAAGAGTTCATGGTAAGGAGGCAGGTACTGTGTTCACGCCTATACGCTACAGTTACGGCCGTTAATCTCACATGCACTGACAGTCTGACACCTATACTCAGAACTAATGTCTACATGCTAATATTTGTTCCGCGAACCGCTGAGCGTTGGAGCCTCTGCCATAATCGAGTCTAAGTTGATAAGTACAGTCGGAGAGTTCGCTAAGAGCCCATCAAGGTATCATGTTAGGTCGGGAGTTGCCACTAACTTGGAGCTAATGGATTAGTAGATATATTATTAACTTGAGTGCAATCCTCAAAAAGATGGACTGAGATGTGTGTGTGTGTCTGTAACGCTCCCAAATTACGTCAATGAGGATGTAAATCTAATTTTATTAGGGAAGAGACTTTTACTAAAGGGAACAAAATGATCCATTGATACTAATAATAACGTTTCTTCGTGAAGCTTAAACGTATTTTAAAATACTAGTCAGGAATTAATCCCGTGAAAGTAACAGCATATTATCAATATGTAGTCGTCCTTGCCTCAATTAAAAACTACTACACCCATACCTAACAAGTTAATCGCTTGTACACATATTCCGTTAAGGTCCCCATATACGGGGCGATGGACCGCAACGATCGATCGCACGAAAATCGTGACGATCGATCGCTTCAAAATTACCACTCCTTTACCTCGACGACCGATCATTACGATCTGTCATATTCTTGTTTGGAATGGAAAAAAGAGACGAGTATTCAAGATTGCATATTGTCGTTTGATAGTCCATTAACGCGTAACTAACAATATTCAAAACCGCGAATGTAGGTAAAAAAAAGCAAAGATGAGATTTTCAAAATAAACTATTAAGAATATTAACTTTTAATATAGTACATTAAAATATGGATAACGAAACGGAGCTATAATCAAGTTCGATCAAAATTCGGTTGATTAGTTTTTTTTTAAACTTAGTTTTTTGGCCGTCATGTAAAATTAGCGAAAGTGTTCATACGCGGTATTTAACAATGTTAGTAACAACGACGATATGATTTTGTTACTCTCTGCGATATACGACGAAGTAAATCGTATGCGATGTTCACAAACACGTGCGATCCGTCGCGTCGTTACGATCGGTCTGATACTATGATTGTACCCTTTTCATCTAGCTATCTACCAGTCAAGGCTACGAGGATGCGAGTTTGTTTTTTCGATACAAATAGCTTCTTTTTGCGACATTCCGCCGCGATGCAGGGCGCTGGATGCACGACTGAACCCGCTAATAATATATCTACGTAGCAACAGACTGGGGATCGGCCAGCGACTATCCGTATTTATTTTGTGTTTGAATAAAGTTGCTTGGTTTAGGTTAGGTAAATTGATTATGTGTTCTTTCGCTTATAGTTCAGCCCCCTTATAATAAACTCTTAAAGCAGGACAGTTTAAGACGTGGAAGCGAGACGCCGCATTACACTGCTCGTTGCTGCGTCTCGCTTCCTCATAGTACACTGTTTTAAGAGTTTATAGTAAGGGGGCAGATACCTACTAGTAATCAGCCAACTATTTACGGCTAAAGTGGTAAGTAAGGCCCAGGCCGCACTATGGTTAAACCGCCGCGGTTTTTAACCGCATGACTTTGTGACAGAAGGAAATGCATGCAAGCGGCCGCACTTGCGGTTTTTTCCCGCGCGGCCGTAGTACATATGAGTTTCCTTGTCACGCGGTTAAAAACCGCGGCGGTTTAACCGTAGTGAGGCCTAGGCCTTAATTTAGTAGACATTGAAATGTACGCAGAACTTAGTAATAAACCGAATCGTACAGGGATGTTGTGGTTTCAATCGCAAATATTTGTGATTCACCGATATTTGTCACGAGTGTAGTGGTTGTCGCAAGTTATATGCTTCTAAAACGTTCCGATACACGATGCCGGACAAATTCCTAGAGACAGACAATTTAACATAGAATGATCTAAGCTTCAATCATTGGGTGTAAAACATAAACGTTTCTACACAGAAAATCAAGAGTAAAGTAAACGTTATTATTAACTGGTTTTATGTGTGAGCAATTGGTCTTTATGTATTAAAAGTGATGTTTTATGAAAGTGTATGAGATGGAACGATCACGTGTTATTAATCTAAACTTGTGGGCAACAAAATAGGCAATGAAAAAAATCTTAACTTATGGTTCCTTCTTCTAGATACCAGTCTTATGCGTTCCCAAAGATGTTGACTTTGAAAGACTATAAACTAAACTTATCTTTGCTCTGTCGAATTTGCAGGATATGTATGCCACTACTTTATTCGAAATTGATAATTTCCTATATTAAAATGGGGAATTAGTAAAATGATGGACACGAGCGGGACTTAAACCCGCGACCTCTGCCGAACCGTGGCGCAGCTCTGCATAGTGAGCTATCGTGTAAAAAAATCAATTTTCCTTTATATAAAATGACTCCAAAAGTCATACCATTACTTCGTTGTTCCCAATGTAATAAAAGATGAGCCTATAGCCATCGACTGGGCGAAAATCCAGACTCCGTACTCCTACTGAGAATTAGCCAGTTACACTTTCCCCGCCCCGGGATACGAACCCAGGACCTCGTGCACAGTAGTCGCGCTTAGAGACCACTAGACCACCGAGACAACCATCTATTAAATTTTTATCGATTAAATGGTATTTTATCGATAATTCAAATCATTATTTGCTGAAAACATGTCTTGTGTATCTACAAGTTAAGTCACAATATCTAGTGACGTTCTATTCACTATACCGATTTTTAAACTATGATACCATCTGAAATGTTGCAATGCTTATTGTTTGATTTGTGATCGTGTGACTGATATATAGAATTAGAAAGCGTTTGTATACATACCTACTTCGCTAAAATATCATCTCCTACGTGGCCAGTGAAAAAAATATCCATTAATGTGAGTTAAAATAAACCTTACCCGATGCTAAAGCTAATTCCAAACAGAGACATCTGTATTAAACGTTTTTCGAACTATAATTAGGAACCACGATCTCACACCTAATAACAATGATATTGCAAAAAAATACAGATATGTTACTAGCGCACTCATTATCAAGACACGAAAAGGGGACAATTGTAGTCTTGGGTAGTACAATTGTTGTACGATTTGACATAAGTCTGGTGCAGTTGGGACTCGAGAGTTCGGAATACTTTTCTTATTCATTTTGATAGCATAATATGACGTATCTATACATTTTGAAATATATTTGGCTAATAATGAATCGCCGTAAAAGGCAGGCTTACTCCATGAAACAAATAGAAATAAACTGAATTTTCAAACAAAATCAACCAATCAAATAGCAACCCCTACAAATTCAATATATGGCTGCACCCTCGCCAACTAGCTTAGTATGCAACCTGCCCGCCCACTTCGGCCGTTGCCCCGAGAACGGGGAAAGCAATAGTATACAATATACATGCACTAGAAGCTTATAAATTGATACCGGACTAAATGATCTCGCAAATATTGTACGAACGTTCGCTATGGAAAACGAAAGTGTGTGATTGATGAGCCATTATACGTTGTTAATGTGTACTCGGTAGTGGCCCACTGTGTACACACTGGCCTCACAGCTAGGTTGCAACTTGCTTCAACATAGGAAATTCCAAGTACCAGTGTACGAGTATTTAGCTTTAGTCGATAATCACTGGTGTTACAAGAGATGGAATTTAAATTGGAACTAACATTCCTATGACAATTTTGATTGATTTAAATTGGCTTACGCAATATGCTTCAACCAAATTACGCGTGTAAACGGAGGTATAATATAAAAGCGAACAAACGTATCACACTAATATTATAAAGACTGCCGCGTTGGTCTAGTGGTCGCTAAGCGACTGTTGAGCAAAAGGTCCTGGGTTCAAATCCCGGGTCGGGCAAAGTGCTACTGAGTTTTGCATTAGGTAATTCCCAGTAGCAGCACGGAGTCTGGATTTGAGCCCGGTTGATGGCAATAGGCTCGCCCCCTATTACATTGGGGCTTACAACATAACTGGCGAAATGTGGGTGTACTATATATGGTCACTTCTGCCTATCCCTTCGGGGAATACAGGCGTGATGTTATGTTATTATTATAAAAGCGAAAGTTTGTGCGTGTGTTTGTTACCTCTTCACGCTCAAACGGCTAGATCGATTTGGCCAAAATTTGGTATGGAGGTAGCGGACACCCTGGATTAACACATAGGCTTTTTATCACGAAAAAATATAGCTGGT
Organism: Abrostola tripartita; assembly: GCA_905340225.1. Classification (NCBI taxonomy): domain Eukaryota; kingdom Metazoa; phylum Arthropoda; class Insecta; order Lepidoptera; family Noctuidae; genus Abrostola; species Abrostola tripartita. Next base: position 13,840,200 of record HG996488.1, read on the forward strand.
AACACCGCGGACCGCAGCTAGTATTAAATAACGTTATAATACCTTACGTCAAATACAGGTTATCACTGACCTACGGTAATAGAAACATTGTAAAGACTCCGGCCGAGCCGCGGAGATCACGTTAGCCGTCAGTCCTGCGTCTCGCTCCGGTAGGATCGGTTTGCCGTCAATGCCATATGAGAGTAGGTATAGGGATAACACCTGTGTTTCCACACACGTGTACTAATATCTCCCGCGTAGTTGGCTAGTGCCATTCGATTGATCAGCAAATTTAAGTCAAGAACGTTTGATAAACCTTATAGTCCCGCTCGTGTCCATCATTTTTCAAATTTCCTTTATTAATTTAAAATTTTAAACCTTATAGTGTCATCGCCAATATTTTATATTTAAAATTCGGTAAAGAATGCTCGTTTATTCTCTTCAAGAAGAAAGCTTATCTTGTGTTGCTTTTAGTCAGTAGTACTTCTTAAATAGTTCTTTGAGTGTCGTCATAAGCTAAATTAATTTATAATTTTTTTTATTAAAAATTTAAAAACCCCCAACGCAAATAAGTATAGCCATCATTTAAAAAGTTAAAAATAGATTTTTAGATCAGTCAAAGTATTAAGTAGGATTCCTGCATCCAACGTTCAATCAGACACTGACGATAAGACAGGGTCTCCACAAATGTAACTTCAGAATTAAACAAATTTTGTTTTCAAGCTGTGGCCATGCTAAGTATTATGTAGGAGCAATATTCAAATTAATAATGTACACCACGTGTTACGATACATTGTAGAATTTATCTCTATCTCATCATCACTGCATCATTCACGCATGCGCCCGCCATACGTGACCTCACACTTGCACTTTTGAAGGATATCTTTATTACGGTCATCGTAACCACTAGAGCGTTCCTTTCTGGTATTTTCCTTAATTAGCTTAACTTAAATGTAAGGTTAATTAATATTTATCACTCATTGTAGTGTAATTTGTTTGTAATCACACTACACCAATTTAAATGCAAATAATCGACATTTTGTAAATAACATGATGTTTTTTTAACATCGCTGTAATTTGTTATTAGAATAATCTCTCTTCGTCACCTGAAAACGTCTAAATGACCTAATTTCTTCCCGTTTTAACTCACTTGTTGGAACGCCAGAGAATGAGGTTATATTATATCTAGGTACATAGATACGGGATCAAAAGCACCCGACACACTGCTCTACTTTCATAAGAAGGTACTAGCCATGAAATGAATACTCTTTTTACACGACTGCCGGAAAAAAGGAGTGTAATGTTTTCAGGGTTCATGTAAGTATGTATGTGAGTTTCTTTATTCCAGAACATCTGAATACCTGAACCGATTTTGATTTATGGAGTGACTTTAGAATCCTTATACAATCGCGAGTAACAAAGGCTACAAAAAAATAAAAATTAGAAAAAAAACTTGTTTTTCACTTTTTAGTTCGTTTTTTGTCATGGCAGCAAGTGTTTTTTAAACTTTTAAATTATTATCTCCTTTTACACAAGTAAAATATGGAGAAACTGTAGACAAAGCAGAACTTCCATACGTGACATAATATTGTGCCAACTCCCAATACGCTTGTGTTGTGTTTTGAGTATGTGATCCTAATTCCTGTCTAGGTAGTAAAGAAAGTATTAATACTTGTTGCTGTGATCAAATTTATTGGAGAAACTAAACCATAATATTTTCTAGTAGTAACAGGTGCCAAAAGGTTATTCTGGAAAAAGTCGTGTGACGAAACATAAAGATTTTATTCTAGAGAATATTATCTGGACTAAAACTTGTATATTTCCTTCATAGCGTGACAAACTAACTTCACCATCTTAAACACCATTTCTAAGTACCAATGAATATCCCTTTGAACAAACAAATTCTCGTAAAATAACATTATCTAGCCGTTACGATAAATTCTAATTTAATTGCGTCAATACAGCGTTCTAACTTCTAACAGAATTCCTTACCACGATCGCTTTACAAAATCTGCGTCATAGTATAACGATATGCAAATACATTGAATATTTCATAGTAACAGATAACTGCGGTTATTAGACGGCTGGAGACACGCTGCCGAGCTTTATTTAATTGGTTTATTACCCTCCAGGGCCTGATAAGAATTCGCTTAGTTAGATAGTACAAGTAGTGGTGGGAGCAACCGGCCATTATTCGAATTTAAGGTGGCAACTGTGGCAAGCTTTCGGATAAATATCCTATTAGTTGATGTGGCGCTGGAAATTGTCGGATTTCTGGCTGAAATATTAGGTTTTGAGTTTCCTAACACTGTTTCTTGAAAACATTAGTTAATTGAATGGGTACTTAAGGCAATATTTCAGACTTTATCGAGGTTCCTACAGTTTGCGGCATACCTAAATATTCGACGTTGTTTTGTTCAGTTGAGCGGTTACGTGACGTCTACTAAGTACTATATTTTAGTGTAGCAAGTTTTGCGATAAACAGTTTCATTAGTTCAATGTTATTGAGTATAATTACTAGTTGTCTGTCTAGACGAAAACGATTTATGTAATAGTTTGTGTCTAAAAACCTACCTACCTAAAATTAACTGTAGAAACAATTGTTTTTATCGTCCCCTATTATATGCCTCGACTGCCTCGTTGGTCTAGTGGTCGCTAAGCGCGACTGCTGAGCAAGAGGTTCTGGGTTCAAATCCCGGGTCGGGCAAAGTGTTACTGAGTTTTCCATTAGGTAATTCTCAGTAGCAGCACGGAGTCTGGATTTGTGCCCGGTTGATGGCAATAGGCTCGCCCCCTATTACATTGGGACTTACAACATAACTGGCGAAATGTGGGTGTACTATATGTTCACCTCTGCCTACCCCTTCGGGGAATACAGGCGTGATGTTATGTTATGTTTATTATATGATGCTAGGACTTAAACTGTCAAACAAAATACAAAACTGTTTCCCTTACTTATAAAAATTGTTAATGGTGAACAATCTGTCACTGTCCTTTGCATGTCAAGATGTCAGAGATGGCAATAGACTTAAGAAGTGGTTAATTTAAAACGCATTTTAGCATATTATAATTAAGAGTGTAAGTTTGTATACCTCTGTCTTACTGCCTATAACTTCATAGAACAAAGGGTATATCTACAAAATATGTTTTGTATTTATAAATCTAAAAATTATGATATCCGTCGGCACATAATGCGCTTTGAAATTTAAGAAATTGCGTTATAAATGATTACTGTCTGTTGACAATAATAAGATACAAACAAAGATGTTATAATTATTCTGATAACATGATACTAATTACAATAACGAATATAAAACTGAGTGTGTATAATATTTCCGTATTAGTTATATCACTTTCACAAATATTAATTGTTGAGTTATAAATCTTATGATATCTTTTTCGTTGTCAGGCTTCCGTATTTAAAAAAGTTTAAGTTGTTTAAATATTAAATGGTACATAGTACTACAAAGATAATAATTATTTATATGTATATAAAAAATATAATGTGCCGTGTGGTATCCGGCCTAGAATTGACCACCCCCTTTCCTCCCGTGGGTGTCGTAAGAGGCGACTAAGGGAAAATCCAGAAGATAGGCAGCAGCGTCTTCTGGTACTTGACCACCAGCACTGCGATCCCCAAGCCGCTTGCCAAGCGTGGGGATTATGGCAAACTCCCCCTTCTAAAAGGGGGAGGCCTTTGTTCAACAGTGGACGTATTTCGGTTGATGATGATATAAAAAATACTTAATATTATTAAATGAAATTGATATAATTTATCTTCAAAACTCCTTAAAGTAAGGCAACCTTGATTCGCGGCATAGGGTTTTAAAAAACTATCTATTCAAGACTGACGCAAAATTATAATGTTTTATAGTTTGTTCTCATTACTATTTTAATTAACTGTGAGCATACATCAACTTAGACAATACTCTGTAACAAGGTACTGTTAATTTATCGCTCGATAAATTACAAAGTGCTGCACTTAATTGCAAGCTCTACTGATTTATATCTCCTAAATGTATTTCCAATAACCGATGAAAGATTATTCGATATTCACTTATTCAGTATAAATAAATTAAAGCTTTGGCTTAATTTGATTTCATCATCGGCCAAAGACGTCCACTGTTGAACATAGGGCTCCCCGTTTAAGCGGGGGGGTTTGCCATAATCCCCACCCTTGGCAAGCGGCTTGGGGATCGCAGTATTGGTGGTGAAGTTACAGAAGACGCTGCTGCCCATCTTCTGAATTTTCCCTTAGTCGCCTCTTAAGACACCCCCGGAAGGAAAGGGGGTGGTCAATTCTAGGCCGGATACCACACGGCCCACACATTTTGATTTAATAATCTGTAATTAAATAAAGCAGGCATTTTGCATCATACACTAAAAAAATATTCTCATGTAATCAAAAGTTAACCTTTGAATACAATATGTAAATGACGATTAGATCACTACTTACATACTTATACATACATAACATTTGAAGTATTTAGTTCCAATTTATGCTATAGGCGGTACGCTACATGCGCTGGTTTGATACCTGTGTCAGGAAATTGTATGACTAACCTTCACGAATCTGTGCTTTTATACGCATTAGATATAAGACTAAATGTAGGAATGTTACAAATGAAATGATTTACATATTTGTGATTTACTAGCTGACCCCGCGAACTTCGTACCGCCTTCTCAACATTTAAACCTTCCCCGGACTTCCACGAATATTTCAGGACCAAAATGAGCCAAGTCGGTCCAGCCGTTCCTGAGTTTTAGCGGGACTAACGCACGTCTATTCATTTTTATATGTATAGATTATGAAAGAATGTTATAATTTTGTCGTCATTGAAACCGAAGCCGCGTGTAAAGTTTCAGTTTAATCAAATTACGGGAAGTATATAGATTAAATTTCCTTTAAGTGTATTTTTTTTCGTAAGTACCTACTAACCTTCACTTATGGAAATTTAATTAAATAATTTAAATACAAGGTATTTATACGAACGTTATAACATAACATCATCATAACATCACGCCTGTATTTCCCGAAGGGGTAGGCAGAGGTGAACATATAGTACACCCACATTTCGCCATTTATGTTGTTAGTCCCAATGTAATAGGGGACAAGCCTATTGCCATCAACCGGACACAAATCCAGACTCCGTGCTGCTACTGAGAATTACCTAATGGAAAACTCAGTAACACTTTGCCCGACCCGGGATTTGAATCCAGGACCTCTTGCTCAGCAGTCGCGCTTAGCGACCACTAGACCAACGAGGCAGTCATCGTAATGACGTCATACATTCGTATCAACATTATCTACAGTACTGACACCGTGAGGCGATCTGAATCTTAATGTTTTGTCAACACTCGATCGATGCAATCAACTTGCACATCTAAAATTGTGTCTCATTATATTTTATTATGTGCCTTGTTGGTCTAGTGGTCGCTAAGCGCAACTGCTGAGCATGAGGTCCTAGGTTCGAATCTCAGGTCGGGCGAATTATTACTGGGTTTTTCCATTAGATAATATTCAGTAGCAGCACGGAGTCTGGATTTGTGCCCGGTTGATGGCAATAGGCTCGCCAACTATTACCTAGGACCTATATCAACTGGGAATACAGGCGTGATTTTTTTTTGTTATGTCGTTCCGTGCTACGCGAAACATAACTGTTATGCTAAGTAAATCTGCTGTAAAACTCTTTTCTGCTCTTTGAAAACAGTTACGACACACATCTCTATCATCAATTATAACATTCTTTACGAAACACGGATTAACCTACAGCCCCCCTAGACAAGTGCCAAAACGCTTGACGAATAGAGATCTATTTATTTATTTACTTTAAGCCGGAAGACGTCCACTGCTGGACAAAGTCAGTCAGTGTTCCAGCTGATGATGATGATTTACTTTAAACTGAACGACCGAAGCCAATTACACCATTTACACAAAAAACCAACGACAAAGAGAAAAGAATTAAAACAATAAAATAAGAAACAAAAGCACAACATAAGTTTCAAACATTATGCTCGTAAAAGTTCAAGCATGCTGACAATAATAACTTCCATTCATCCGCAAATAAATCCAAATCCGGATTTAAGTCTAGAAAGGCATTCAGGTCCTTGTCCATCTAATAGAATGATAATGTTTCGACTATGTTATCGATGACATGTGTCAATTTTTTTTCATTATATTCGATTTCTATTCGTCAAACGTTTTGCCACTTGTCTAGGGGGGCAGCGCAAAACAACGCGCATCACTAGTTATTGCGTAACATATTCCCACGCGTGTACAGAACGTCATTCGATACGCTACATTGTAATAGACTCTTATTGTCTTGCGCCTGCCGCACATACACGTGGTTCTCAATGAGTGTTATCTGTCAGTCGACGAACTTTGTATGTAACGGATGTGTGTTACCAAGATCGTGCGAATAATTGTTTTTCAAACGGCTTAGTTTTGCAATGTCATGGATAAGTTTAATTGATATATTGGTCTCGCTGTTTGAAAATGCATACCTATATTATATGTTAATATTCCAATCGGTGCCATGTGGTGTCCGGCCTAGAATTGACGACCCCCTTTCCTCCCGTGGGTGTCGTAACAGGCGACTAAGGGAAAATCCAGAAGATGGGCAGCAGCATCTTCTGTAACTTGACCACCAACACTGCCATCCCCAAGCCGCTTGCCAAGCGTGGGGATTATGGCAACCCCCCCATTAAGGGGGAGGCATTTGTCCAACCTTTGTCCGAGTGGACGTCTTCCGGCTGATGATGATTCCGATCGGCGAAGTGGCAAAGTGATTAGACTACTAAATAAATACTTCTCTCTAGACAGGAAACGCCAGTCACTGTACATATAAAATATTTTCTTCTTGCATAGTTTTATCGTATTTTACTACAAGACCATCGTACTTGGAACATAAATTTATTGCAGTCACCCTATAATTGAAAGAAAGTTTTAGCTTAGAATTTCAAAGCCACGCTTCCAAAATAAACCTCAACTCAGAATAAAACCAATTAACTTATTGCTTTCTTTCACTTCTAATTATCATATGCAGCGTCGCGATGAACAACTTGGTGTCAGAGTTTAAACCGCCTGTATGCCTTTAACGTGGCTATACACACTGATGAAAAATCTCTTAGGTGTACCGGTTACCTCAAGATGTTTTCCTTCACTGTTTTAGCAACTGATAACCAATTCATAGTACGCACATGAATTCAAAAAGACATTGGTGCGTGCCGGGGTTTTAACTTGCGACCTTTGACTTGGCAGTCCAACAGTCATAACTCTCGGCTATTAGTGCTAGTAGAGCCATCAAAATGAGCAAAATAAATCATTTAATTACGTAGTCTAACGTATTGTTTCTGCTAGCCATTGTTACAGTTTTAAGATTTGCATATCGCCGGAGAACTTTACTTGTTAAACATGTTGATACAATATATTACATAGATTATGTGGAGTTATACTGGTGTGAGTTACGGTGACTCTGGGTTGTACACTGTAGAAACCAGTGTACTAAGACACAAGCTTTATTCCTTAGTTAAGTTGCATTGTGTCTTAAAATGTGCCGACTAGTCAGTAAAATAGACTATTCGGCAATATTTGTAGTTGGCAAAAAGTCAACTAGCCGGTGACTAATCGCCCATTACTTAGGTTTATTTACTGTATTTTCTATGCTGAAAACATAGTATTCTTTCTTATCGTATATGAACAAACTGAGCTTAAACCGCCTGTAGGCCTCTGACATGGCTTTACACACCGTTGAAAAATCTCTCAAGTGTGGTTTCCTACCGATCCTCGCTTCAACTTTCGATCCAGAAGACACTGCCCATCTTTTGGATTTTCTCTTAGTCGCCTCTTACGACACCCACGGGAGGAAAGGGGGTGGTCAATTCTAGGCTGGATACCACACAGCAATACACATATTGCCCGTAACATATTATACATGTTTTATTTTTAACATTTTTATAAAAGCGGTAATGTTATTATATTTTGAGGCATGGGGACATCTGATAACATTGTCTCGACTCGCGACACAATGAAACAATGTGTGATGCTGTGTCCGAGTACCTACGCCGAAGTAATTGATTAATGAGACACATAGTTGTTTAACATAACCATTGTAACACGAGTGGAACTGTGAAACAGCAGATGAATACACTCTGTACTATTTTACTGTTTTATTACTAAGAATTTCTGTATTTAAGAAGTCACTGATTGTTCATCGTAACTTGAATATAGGTGAAATTTTTATGAGTGTTTATCCATATTATTAACTATACAGGGTTAAATTTTAAACACCGTTATATGGGACTATGGGACCAAACCTAAAATCGAGAAAAAAATCAGCTGTTCCTCCTACTCCTATTTTGACGAGTTATGCGAACATAAATGTAGGGGGAACAGCTGATTTTTTTCTTGATTTCAGGTTTGGTCCCATAGTAAAAGTTGTCCATAATGATGAGTACAATGACCCCTAAAGAGGATAACGGTGTTTAAATTTTAACCCTGTATATGTTTTAGTCACGTGAATATTCGGGAATGCCCGATTATTTAGGCTCGCGACTGCGCCGCGGCAACTGCTTATGAATAGGTATATTTGAGTCCGAAACTAGTCGGGCATTCCCAAAAATAAATATTTAGTGAATAATATATGTAGGTGCCGTGTTGAATTTTTTATCCTTAGTAAGCGTTCGTATTATGTAACGATTTTTGGTCAGAATTGTCACGAGCGTATCTTCTCATATAGACACTAACATTTGTGGTTTTTCTCTTCACGTAAACATGTTTTTCACAGTCTAGATGCGTTACGATAAGTACTTAATTTATTGTCAATGAATATGTTTGTCGTGACGTTAGTCTGTGGACTTCGTTGAGTAAAATGTTCTCAATCTATTTACTAACCATTAATATCAATACACTTCATACGACATACGACTATTGGAGTTATTATTAAACTTGTTTCGTAAAACAAATTATACATTTTTTTTTAAATAGTCGCCCCCCACTAGCAATTTCTCCTGTATCGTGGGTGCGTTTCACAAACATGAAATATCACATACACAAACACCCAGACTCGGGACAAACATCTGCGGATCGCACAAAATTTTTGTCCCGTGCGGGAATTGAACCCTCAGCCCTTAGCACAGCAGTCCAATCGCTTAGTCACTGCGCCAATCGGGTCGTCAGTACATATAAAGATTTGTAATTCATGATAGATGCGCAACGAAATTAATTTGGTGTTTGATTAAGATGACAATACGCGACATCTCAATCAAACTTCAAATGCGTTTCCCAATCAACACACACAGCTAGTTTCAACGACAAACCTCGTGATTGTGACACAACCCTATTGTCTACTAAGTTTCTCACAGTCCCTGTTTTGCAAACATCCGTAATACATTACCGATTCCTCTATAGGCCTTACCGCTTACCGCCAAAATAACAGATACATTGCACATGCGCAACCACTAAAACTGCGTAGCAAAGTGACGTGATACCTACAAACTTGGACAGAGTGCGATTAGTCGCGTCTAGACAAAGTGTGGTGCGGCAACTAGAGTGTGATCTATCGTGTCGCACGTTCGTGTCGCATCGGTGGTGCGGTGTCGTGTCGTGTCGTGATAGGTGTATCGGCGCGTCGCCAATGCGCCGGCGGCGGTTACAGGATGTCGCCGGCGCGGGCGTTGCTGGCGGCCCTGCTTATATGCCAACTGCTGTCCTACGGTGGCCACCAAGGACTCACCAAGATATTCTACACGTAAGCATGTTCATATGTACCTACTAGTGTATTTAATACAATGATTGGTTGGAGTGTGTACATTTTGATCGTTTACAGGGCACTTTAGGGGCGCTATGGAGCGAAAAGTTAGATTTTTTTTGTTTCTTTGCTACTCATAGTGTCCCTACGCGTATACTGCGACTCTTACAACTCCGCCTCTAAGATGGCCCAATGTTTATTCAAATCAATATAGCTATAATACTTACTGCACCCAAATGTTGATAAGGGCCAAATTGCTGCCATTAAAATCCTTTAACTTTTAAGATATGGAAGAAAGCTAAGACCGCTTTTAGTCGATATTGCTCGAACAAAATCACTGGCACACCTATATGTGTAACGACGTGACGGCATTATATCTTTCATATCGTGTAACCTTTTGTATTGTTAAAAAGCGTTAGGGCAGGGAATGAAAAAAAAAAAAATTGGTATTATTCAATGAAGATTATTCACAAACGCTCAGGAAGAGTCAGGACTATTTGTATTTCTATCCAGCATTTCAAAATGGCAGATACAATAATTGTCATTGATAGCAAATGAAATATAATAATAATTGGTCGCAAGTGGTGATTTTGATAAGCAAATCTTAAGCCTTCGTTATACGCGATAGGCACATAATTTGATGAATTGGCACTTGACCTTGGATGTCGTTCTAGTAAATTCCAATCTAAGATAAGGCTGATTACTTCAAAGAAAGTTCTACAAATATCAACATTGTAATACATACTTGTTTTATCGATATTTTACGAACAGTGTGTACATAAAACACGCATGCCGTGTCAAGATAAGTCAGTCAGCAAGTTGGTAGCGGATTGACCTGCCCGTGGAAAACCGTACGATCAATATAATAAATTATAATAATATGTACTACTAATATACCACTTCTTCTTCTTATCGTATGGTTGATGAACAACCTGGTGTCAGAGTTTAAACCGCCTGTACGCCTCTGACATGGCTTTACACACCGTTGAAAAATTTATCAGGTGTGCCGTTTTCCTCACGATGTATAATATACCACTGATAGCCGACTGGTATGACCGTCGCAAGTTCGATCCCGGCACGCACCAATGTCTTTTCGAATTCATGTGCGTACTATAAATTAGATAGCAGTTACTAAAAGCGGTGAAGGAAACATCGTGAGGAAACCGGCGCACCTGAGAGATTTTTCAACGGTGTGTAGAGCCATGTCAGAGACCTACAGGCGGTTTAAACTCTGACACCAGGCTGTTTATCAACCATACGATAAGAAGATTAATAATTGTACCCATATCATGCTTTAGTAACTATTTATATAATTGATTCATTTTAGTTAAGGTTTCTTTTAAACTGTCAGTTCCTTCACGAAGTGAAAAAGAAACATGAAATAGTATGCATGATACGCGTTATAAATGATGCAATTTTCACACCTATAATGATTCATACGGTTTAATTTTTAGTACAGTAGGAATATCAGGAGTGTTTTGTTTAGATTTAGGCCTTTTGTTCTTTTTAATTAGTTCTGTGCGGCCTATTCCTAGTTCAGAATCTTTTAGCCATTGCGTTAATCAGTCCATCAGTTAATAACCACCAAATAACAGTTTTTTTTTACTTCAGCCAATATTTCAGGGTTGCTTTCAATCTATTAATACGGCAACTAGAGGAAATTACTCGGACCTATGTAGTTTTCCACGGCTCCAAACGCCTTGGTTTCAAGGCCTGTTTGAAAACTGCCCTGTTAGAACGCGTAATATTATTGTCCATTTATTTATCGTAGTATACGGCCGACGTAACTTTTCGGTCCTAAAGTTAGCCGATAAGCTGCGCAGTAAACAATTTCGTTCCTAAAAAATCCATTGGCTAAAGGATGGAGACCTGGTGACCTGAAATACAGACCCTTAAAGCCTAGCGGAGGCACCATTCTCCCACAATATTCCACTGAATACTTAACTGTATTTTCCTCTTTTTTAAAAACGTCGCCCCACACTAGGAATTTCTCCTGTATCGTAGGTGCGTTTCACAAACATGAAATATCACATACACAATCACCCAGACTCGGGACAATCTGTGGATCGCACAAATTTTGTCCCGTGCGGGAATCGAACCCGCAACCCTTAGCGCAGCAGTCCAATCGCTTAGCCACTGCGCCAATTGGGTCGTCAATTTATATTTTAATGTGATACTTTAATGTAAGGGGGCCATTCATTTATTACGTAAATCGATTTAGGGGTGTTGGGGGGACCATGTCTTATTTTTTCTTATAAGGGGGTGTGTCTTGATAGTTCTTACGTAAGATCACAAAAATCCGCAATCAAACTAAAACCAAAGATTATTACTGCCTAAATGCAATCAACCAAATGTGTATTCATTTTATCCTTAAGATTCTTACGTAATAAATATTAAACATGGTGGGCTATACTTATATGGGGGGACGGGGTCAAAAACTAGCAAGAATAGTCTTAAGTAATATAATGTGTATTGTGGTGAAAAATAAACTATCCTATTTAGTACTTTATTTAACAAAAATAATTTACATTATTTAAACTCTCGATTTGTTTTATACTACCTACATTAAAACTAATAATATATACAACCAAAAACATCAAAACTATCATTATTACTCAGCTAATCGGCGAACTTCAGGACCGCCAAGATACGTCGGCTGTGCTGTGCTATGATGGATGAATGGATGATAGATAATATTGCGCGGTAAACGCCGATACAATCTGTCTAAACGTTTAATGATGCCGCAAATTGGAAAGGAAATTCTCTCCCGCCTCATAACGCTATCCAGTTATCATATCTTTGGCTATATTGATGTTTGGAACTTTGAAGATATGTATTATTGACAATGTAGTGTGTTATTTTAGTTATAAGTAACTTGAAGCCGTAGAAACAATAAACGCAGATGTTTATCCCGAGTCTGGGTGTTTGTGTATGTGATATTTCATGTTTGTGAAACGCACCCACGATACATAAAAAATTCTAGTGTGGGGAGACGTTTTTATTAAAAAATAAATAAACGAATTTAAAGATTAGGCTGAAAGCTTTCCTGGACATCAAAACATAACATAACATCACGCCTGTATTCCCCGAAGGGGTAGGCAGAGGTGAACATATAGTACACCAACATTTCTCAAGTTATGTTGTAAGTCCCAATGTAATAGGGGGCGAGCCCATTGCCATCAACTGGGCACAAATCCAGACTCCGTGCTGCTACTGAGAATTACCTAATGGAAAACTCAGTAACACTTTGCCCGATCCGGGATTCGAACCCAGGACCTCATGCTCAGCAGTCGCGCTTAGCGACCACTAGACCAACGAGACAGTCCTGGACATCAGGTCACGAAATTTTCTTTCTTACCACGTTGTTACAATTTTGCATTGATTTGTTTATATATTATGCATTTATTCGTCAAAGATAAGGACTGTTTATTTTGTTTGCATGCGTTCCTTGACCGATTTCGAGAAATAAATGTACTAATTGAAGGCATAATTACATAATTATCCTTTTCTCTTGTTAATTTGGTTTAGATATTTTTCCTTAAAGGATCAATTTACACAATCAATTAGAAAAAAATAATTCTTAAGCTGTTAGAGATGAATTTATAATAAATAACCATATGGCTGGTATAGCTAATTATATAAATAACCTTTTATTTTAAATAACTTAGTCCTACCGACTATTTTTTATTAAAATTCATTTGCCGAGCAATGACAACAAATATTAAATTTCAGTTCTCTGACGCGATATTGATTTTAGCTGTCGAATATTGTGTATCGGAGCACTGCGGTAGGGTATCAAATTATATAGGTTTCGTAAGACTGTGCGTGTGTCTACATCCATCCCTTACCAAGTAAATTGATCTAGAATAATCTAGATTGGCAAAACAATAAATAAAAAACGTCACGCAGCTTTACATCTGTAGAGTGATAGGCTATCAATTCACGTTAATATACAATTTTATCAATGTTTTTTTTATCATAACAATAAATTCAACTCACAACCGGTATCTAAAACTGATCAACTAAAAATAAAATAAGCACCTAACTATTTAATCTCCTGTTACTTGTCACTTTGATTTGATATTTTCCTGTTGATTCACATATTTTGTTTCTAATAAATCGTGAGAAGCAATATACGACTACATAGTCGTAAATTATGTACCTACCTATCCATAATTATAGTTGTAGTTGTATAAGCACACTAACATTAGGTTAAGCTCTTTTCTTACCAACACTTAATGAAACATGTTTTCTGTAATCACTACATAGTATAAAACAAAGTCGCTTTCTCTGTCCCTATATCCCTATGTATGCTTAAATCTTTAAACTACGCAACGGATTTTGATGCTGTTTTTTTTAATAGATAGAGTGATGGAAGAGAAAGGTTTATATGTATAATGACATCCATTAAATAGTGGAGAAATACTTATAATATATATTTTATACCCGTGCGAAGCCGGAGCGGGCCGCTAGTAAATTATAAATATATGTATATCAAAAAAGTGTATGTACACGTAATGCTACTTTTGACTACTAAATCATTCATCTTTTCAGAAACTTAAATGGATTTGATAGTATCATTATATTGGTAGGTATGTGTTGATTTGTATTATAACCAGCAGTTCAGAAACCGAGCGTAAATGCCGTGACAATTTTGATGTGCAACACGTTAGTAGAATACAAATGTTATGTTATGCCATACTTTAAAATGTAGATCGTCGCGCCCATCGTTTTATGAACATACAACTCTGGGCACTAACATCAACCATACTGATTGTTTCAATTGGATGCATTGAGAGCAATAATCGTAAATCATATGAATTTTAACAACATTGCCTGTCTCTATTGTCAGTGCGGTTGTGTGGTGTGCCAGTGTACGCCTATGGGCGCGGTCCGCGTGGAATGCGGTAGGTTTTTTATCGGCTAGCTTATGTAATTGATAAAGATTGGGAGAGTTTACAGCATAGAAATCTAAGAAAAATGTTTTAGTTTTATATTTCTAGGAAATAACTGAGCCACGTAACGTTCCATACCTTTTTTTTAAACGTCGCCGAACACTCGGAATTTCTCCTATATCGTGGATGCGTTTTACAATAATTAAAATATTACATACACACACATCCAGACTCAGGACAAACATCTGCGGATCATACGATATTTTTGACCCGTGCGCGAATCGAACCTACAACCCTTAGCGCAGCAGTCCAATTGCTTATCTATTGCGCTAATTAGGTGGTCAAATATTGGAATTGGTTTAAGGTTTACATGCTCCGACTTCTTGTTTCTTTAAGTTTTTTCGCATTTTAATTGTCATAAATGGTGGTTCAATACTTACTTACTTGTATGCTCAATGATTTTCTCTGTTGAATATTTATGATCTATGCGCGGTTATGAATATTAATAGTTCGTAATAAAGTAGAGTTTATGATGTAACTCTGTTTGTTTCTGTAATTGTGGATATTATACATATCTTTTATAGGAAACGTTTCGTATTGGATGTCAGTTTAAAATAACACGTTTCATCGTTCATATTTATCAAATAGTTCAGTTTCTAATAAACTTTTTTCTTGACTATTCCAGGTTACCTGACACCGGACAGCCTCCAGTGCTCATATCGCTAGCAGACAACGCCAAATTGGAATTGAGGCATCCAGACGAACTATTGTTCGCCAACGACTCGGAAGAACACAACGACACCAAAATATTCTCCATCATTGACGGCGACACCGTTGAAGATGTCGCAGACAAACCACCAGAAGACGCGGAAAACGAAAGCACAGAACCACGGGTCGTTGTCAAAGCCAAGCCCATGCACGAGACCAGACAGGTGGAGGAGGCATTTCAAGCGCCCTCAGTGGACACAGAAACCATCACAGAATCTCACATCGAAGAACCGAAAGAACAAGAAACAGAAAACATTCCAGTCAAACCAGAAACGCCCCAGGAGGACATTCCCTCTTTCTCGGAGTGGGCACAGAAACAGCTGGCCGAAGCCGAGAAAAAAGACACAGTACTAAACCACTCGAGTCAACCTAGTCATAGTAATACGAATTTTAGTAGTAAAAGCACTAAATTACGGTCGAAGAACTACGCTTCGCTCGCGTGCGGCGCCAAGATCGTCGCCGTCAACCCCGAGGCGGGCTCGGCCAGCTCGATCCTGTCGCCCAACAGGGACGAGTACATGCTCAACACGTGCAACAGCCGCATCTGGTTCGTGGTGGAGCTCTGCGAGGCGGTGCAGGCGCAGAAGATAGAAATAGCCAACTTCGAGTTGTTCTCCTCCACACCCAAAGATATCGCTGTGTACTTCAGCGATCGGTTCCCAACGCGGGAATGGGCTAGCGTCGGCCAGTTCGCGGCGCAAGATATGAGAGACGTACAGAGTTTCGATCTGTACCCGCATTTATTTGGAAAATTTATCAAAGTCGAGATGCTGTCTCATCACGGGTCCGAGCACTACTGCCCGGTATCCCTATTCAAAGTGTACGGCACGTCGGAATTTGAAGTTTTAGAAAAGGAAAACTCGCAGCATCCTGCCCACATTGACGAGGATGAGGATGATGAAATAATAGACGTGCCAGATATCCCGGCTGCCGAAACTGAACCCTCGAAGAACCTGTTCGGTTCAGCGAGAGACGCAGTGATGTCTATCATGAAGAAGGCGGCACAAGCGCTGGTGAAAACTGAAGTTCCTAAAAACGTATCATCAGAACACAACGATACGTCAACAGACAAAACGTACAAACGGTGTTGTTCGCCCAGCCATATAATAGTGTGTGATAACTGCAGTGAGACGCTATACAGTGAAGTGTACGAATTAATTAGCTGTAGCTCGGACAAGTTAGTGACTTTAGTGCGCCAAGTGTTCCTCCGAGAAACGCTGAAGTGTACCGGCATCTGCCAGCCGTACGGACTTGATTTTAAAAGTACAAAGACAATAGAGTTTAGTGATGAACGCGTCGCTTATATGAATGCTTTGTTCCCTCGGAAATATTTAGCCGCTCTTTGTAATATGTTAGCTATTAAAGAAAAGAAAGTTGTTTTAAACACGAGTTTTGAGACAGAGTTGAATGTTACCATGAATGTAACTGTTGATGAGTCGCCGCATACTGTAAATAGTGAGACGAACTCAGAACAAGAGATAAGGCTCGTTCCAGACAAAAATACATCGTCTGATGACGAGAAAGCCAATGAAACAGCCCAGTCAGAAGAGAAAATACCGAGTGAATCTGTGACTGAAGGTACTATGGTTCCTGTGGAGTTGCCTAAAGAGCAAAACGAGTTAGTAGTTGAAAAGATTGAAGAAACACCCTCAGTTGAAGAGAAACCTGTACAAGAAACATTAGAAGTAACGTCAGAAATCGAAAAGGTGACAGAACCGATCACAGACGACAACAAAGATGTTGTCCAAAAGACTGAAATCAAAAACGGGAAAATTGACTCTACAACGGAAAAGTCAAAAGAAAATGTCGGTGTAGAAGAAGTGACGGATCCGATAATCATAGACAATGATAACTTTATTTCGGACTTCGATCAGATGGCGGTGGACCCCACCCCCGCTGGAGTACCATTACAAAATAATCAAAATCAAGGTCAGACGACGCTGCAAAAGGAATCTGTGTTTTTGAGGCTATCCAACAGAGTTAAGGTGGGTACTGTTTGTTTTTAAACAGGTCTCCTGTCTCCTAAGAGACAATTCGACAACGTGAAGTGGTTTTGCATATTTTTTCGAACCGCATTTGCCCTATAGGGGTTTATAGAGCCATTCTGTTCCCAATTATGGGTAAAATAACAAACTTCAGGCTACTGTTGAGAACCTCCTAACTGAAAAAAGTCTTACCCAAGATTGACCACTGACGTAGCTCTCTCCATTCTAATATTGTAGTCATATCTTGCAAAGAGAACCAATGATAAGAAAATCATTCATTTGTTTATTCTAAAGATACGTAACCTTTCGCCCTGAAGTTACAAGATACGCTTTAATACAATCAGTGTGTAACTAGAATCGTAAGATACGTTTGGAGCAATTATTTTATGCAATCAATGTAGTAATTATTTAGAAGTATTAAACTGGATTGTAATATAACTGGTTGCATAAATCAGCAGAACGGACTCTGTGGCGTACCTTGGGGTAAGCCTATGTCCAGCAGTGGACTGCAACGGGCTGATAATGATGAAACTAGATTAGCTATAATGGTTTGCTAACTGAGACACAAGAAACGGTTTAGGTTTTTAAGCTGTTAAACATTTAGCCCATTCTCGAAAAAAGTGTCTTAAAAATATGTCAATTAAAATATATTTATCTTTTCTATTTCAGACACTGGAGCGCAACATGTCTCTATCGGGACAATACCTAGAGGAGCTGAGCAGGCGTTACAAGAAACAGGTAGAAGAGATGCAAAGGACCTTCGAGAAGACCGTGCAGCAGATGACTGAGGAGCGCCGCAAGAGCAACGAGCGGGAACAGAAGTACCTCGAGCAGATGACCAGCCTGCAGGAGCAGCTGGGCCACGTGGCCGCAGCCATGCACGTGCTCATGGAAGAACGAGACAGCTGGTTCGGAAACCTCAACTTCTTCAAATTCGTCGTGTTCCAGGCGATCATCATCGCCATAGCGTTCTATTTCCTCTCCCGAAGACGGAAAGCTGAACCTGTCGTCATACCAGTCATGAAAAAAACCAAAAAGAAACAAGATAGGTTTAGGAGAAAATCCGTCGAAGGAGTCAGTGGACATGAGACACCTTCGGTGAAGAAGCGGCGGCCCAGCGAGGAGGCCTTGCAGATAGCAAGACAGTCCACAGAGGAGATGAGCCGGGAGGAAGATGACGGCGAGTGGCAGGTCGCTCGCAAAAACAGGAGGAGAAAGACGTCAATAGTACACAGGACGGGGGAGACAGATCCCAAAGAATGGTCGAGGCCAGACAGCATCGGGAAGCTGCAAGACAATCCCATAGCATTAGACGAGGAGGAATACTTCGCGCCGGTGTCCGAGCCCAAAGAGTTCAATGAGAGCGAGTCGTCCAGCCCGCCGAAGAGGGACTTTCCGAAAACCAACGGGTCGTTCTTCAACAATCTGAAAACTAAAACGATGAAGACGCGGCGGCTGTCGTCACCAGCTTTCCTGAGAACGCTCAGCAGGCAGAGTAGCAGGAGCACTCCTAGCCCGGTGGTGAGGACCCTGGAGCCCATATTCAACGGGAACATGAACAAGAAGGCCGCGTCCGAGTCGCCCACGGGCAGCCTGTGGTCAGACTCCACAGAAATATCCCAGAACGGGCAACAGGACAACGAAAACAGTGGAAGCAAAAAGAAGAAAAGTCTAAAGAACATTTTGAAGAAAGTGTTTTGAGGGACATATTTGTAATTTAACAGTGTCGTGTATTCCGCTTAAAGTATTAAGCGTGTCGCTATTGTAATTTATTTCATTGCGAATATTAATGTTTAAATTATTGTATATTTGTTGTTAGTAGACCTCATAGGTGCCAATTGTGATAAATTAGGGAGCCTAATTGTTAGCGTGTTAAATTTTATTTTATGCGATAATGTTTGCTTGTGGATGTAATGTTGAATGGCGACAATAATGTGAAATTGGAAAGACGAGTGCTAGTCTCGAGTGGGAAGCGATCGGTAAACAAAGAAACAGCATTAAATGCATTAATTTTATTGTGTGGTTTCATTCTTTTACATTATCTTTGATAACATAACTTATAGAACATATTCACTCGAGTTAAATACATTGCTACACTTTTAGAAGTATTAATATCAGTTACCAATTTGAAATTGTTTCTGAATAAATTACAAATAGTCAAGAATAAGTATATCTTTATATATTGATGTCTATAATTCACAATATGAGCTATACACTAATTCTTATCATATAACAATAAAACGTAAAATTATATTTACATGAACAGTAATAGGATTTCTTTAAGAGAGAACCAATTTTATATAATCAATTATGTAAATAGTTAAAAATCGTGATCAAGGTCTGCAGGGGATTCTAATAGTTCGTTTATATAATCAGAAGAAGTCAATGATCTGAATCTATGATAATATATAGAAATCTATGTTTAAGTTTCAAGTATATTGCCTACTGTCATTATTTAATAAATCCTACCTAATTACAACCTAGAAATTACGAAATAACTGTCACAGACTGCAGAAAATCTTTCAAATCGACACATTTGACGTTGACTAGTTTCTTCAGACGCGCGGCCGCGTTCAGTTCCCTTACAGCCAAGTCAAAGGCGTCTGTGTTGTAAAGTCTATTGCTATTCGACGCGAACACTATTTCGTTGACCTCTTCGTACAGTTTCACTGTTGTTAAATGCTTAAAATGCTTCTTTAGGGTGTCCACTATAGATTGTTGCAGCTCCGTGTCGCGGCAGACTAAGTTTAATATGAAGTTGCCTGAAACAGGAATGGTAAGCTTCAGTACTATTACGCAAATATTAGACATTGAAATAAAACTATTTTGCGGGAATCGGATTCTAAATAATAACTAATAATGTAAGGTAGTAGATAGTGATTGTTCAAATTAGACGTTGAACACCTCAGTCTGCCCGAGACCATGAAAGCTTTAAAGGATTCGAAACGTCAGGACCAAAAAACTAATTATAACCACGATAAAATCCGTATGCATATCCGTAATCCGACTGCCTCGCTGGTCTAGTGGTCGCTAAGCGCGACTGCTGAGCAAGAGGTCCTGGGTTCAAATGCCGGGTCGGGCAAAGTGTTACTGAGTTTTCCATTAGGTAATTCTCAGTAGCAGCACGGAGTCTGGATTTGTGCCCGGTTGATGGCAATAGGCTCGCAACCTATTACATTGGGACTTACAACATAACTGGCGAAATGTGGGTGTACTATATGTTCACCTCTGCCTACCCCTTCGGGGAATAAAGGCGTGATGTTATGTTATGTTAAGCGCGACTGCTGAGCAAGAGGTCCTGGGTTCAAATCCCGAAAACTAATTAGAATTGCGATAAAATCCGTAAAAATAGTTTTATTTTAATAGTAAATTCGTTAATAATTAGAAATAAATTTAATAATATTGTAGCGAGTAGGCAAATGCACTTGTATCGTTACTTCCCCTCATAAGTAAATGGCTAGTAACACTTCAATATTATTAGAAAATACTGCTGAAATTATAACCCTTCCTTTTGGCTTTGCTGTAGTCGGGTAAAAAGGTTAGATTTGAAACAAAATTCATATTAACTATATAAAGAATGTGTAAATAAAAAAATAATAATACCAGCCTATAACTGTCCCACTGCAGGGCAAAGGCCTCTTCTCGTATAGAGAAGGATTGAGCACTGATCACCACGCTAGCTCACTGCGGGTTGGCGATTTCAGATAATTAAATCCAGGTTTCCTTACGATGTTTTCCGTCACCGTCAGTCAGTGGTGTCTTAGAATATCTAAGAAAGTATTTATGACATTGAAAAAGTCACATTGATACTTGCCTGGGTTTGAACCTGCAACCTCGTGCATAGAAATCCGGTATGTCAACCACTAGGCCACCGCGACACTACTATACTATAAAGAATGTGTGTTATCCGTAAAACAAATGCTGAATAATAGATGCTGACAAATACGAAAGTAAAAAATATTATTTAATGTCCTAAGTATTATCTTAGCTGAATACTGATTAATCTGAAAATGGTTATAATCGCAATAGACTAGCCTCAATTGCACAAGACAATAACATACGAGTGTAGGCAATATTACCAGCTGATCTCCCCAACTTGTTCGATAAATAAAGAAACCTTACATACCATCATCAGTAAGTATCTTCTTTACGTCCTCCAGTACTGCATCTTCCAGGAACTGTTTAGGCGGACACGACAGCCCCAGTGACGGGTCCTTGCTGTCCATGTCGAACAGCACCGCCTCGTAACGCTTGCCTGGAACGGGGAAAAGTAAATGGTATTTTAATCTAGACTCGATGGAAGAGAAAAGCATAGAGTACCTAGATAAAATAGTTTTTTTACCTGATGGTATTAACCAACTTACATATTCAAAGAATAGAATATGGGTATTATTATATTTAAGACGCCTGATTCGCTACAAAAGGTAAAATTATTTCTACTTAGAGGCTAATTTGTCGAACTATACAAAATGTTTCGATTAAATATTAGCATCAAAAAATGGTAATTAATGTCAAAAAGAGTGTAGAGGAAAATTACATCAACGGATTTTTTAAATTACGAGAATTTATCATATTTTTACAAAAACATGCTTAAACAACTTCAAGATAATACACTTACCATTCTTAACTTCATCCTTCAAGAAATCCAGTCCATCTTTGATCTGTACCTCCAAGTGCTCGTCAGTTTGCAGCTCAAAGTGGTCCCTAGCGACCTCCAACATCACAGGGTCTATATCCACGGCCGTGACCTTCAGATCCTCGAAGCACTTCCTCAGGAACATGCACAGACTGCCGCCGCCCAGCCCTAGGACGGCCACCTGGGTGAACGCGGTCCTGGACAGCTGGACTCCGACACACATGAAGGAATGGTACAAGGATATGTGCCCGAAGTCGACCACTAGCTTAGTTTTGTTTTTTCGCTTTACTGAAAAGAGAAAAAAAGTACTTAAAAAAATGTTGTAATGGTTTCGCGTTTATCTTTCGGATTGTCTGTATTTCAGTTGCTGAATGAGGTATACTATATAATAACCTATCATTAACTAACATTAGCAACTCTTGACTTTTTAGTCAACAGTTGCTAATGTTAGTTAATACTTAGTTACGCTTAATAGTTGCGTCAGATTAAGGTCTACAGAGCGCTACAGCCTTCAGACCAAAAGATTTTACTGCAGAACTTTACATAGTCGTACATAAAAAAATAAAATTAAAAACACGACTATTAGCCATCTCAAAACCGAACGAAAAAGTAAAAAAAAAGTTCCAACGCAGCCGGGGTATCTCTTTGATAAGACAGTGTTCCACAGAACGGTCCCTGAAAACATTTCTTTTTTGGGCAGTCGTGTATAAATACTTCAGAAATATAAAAAAAATGGAAGGAGCATAAGAAGAACACTCACCAGTCTTCATCTTAGCCTCGGACTGCACCAAGAACTGGTTGTCAAGGAACTCGAGGCGGCGGTGCGTGGCGCCCTCTACATCCACATCCTCCACCACGAACCCTCCGGAGAACTGGGAGGAACCTTCGAACACCTTTGTCCTCCGACCTACGTCACTGCCCAGCGATAAGAACGGGATCTGGAAGAGCACCAAATAGTTTCAACACTAGTTTTCATCCGCGTTTATGTCCACGTGGAAATATTTTAATGCGTCTTTTCCGAGTAAAACGTAGCGGATGTCCACCATAAAGGGGCATTCTTCTCTCCTCTTCTCCAAAGGCCACCATTATCAAGCCTTCCCGGAAAAGCTGGATTTTTTAAATAATTTTTCACATCATTTATTTCTCTCACAAAAAACCACCGCATTCAGGACGTTAATGATTACTTAAAATAACATTAAGACACAGTAAAGATTTCGAAAAGAAAACCTTTACTTAGTGATAGTTTAAGTCTTCATTATGTCTCTGAGTTAGGCAGAAAGTTACATACATAGTTGAATGAAGCAAAAAAACCGAAGTAGTAACAGCATTTATATTTAACATATCCAGAATTCACAAAAATCATGCATAAAAAATAGTTTCAGTAACAAGTGGGTTCATCACCTGTCCCGTAAATCCGAAAGGCGTGAGCATCTTAGCGGCGTGCGCCAGCTCCTCCTTGACAGCGTCCAGGGAGTCGAACGTGTGTCCCCTGCGGAGTACGGCCACAATCAGCCGTCCGAAGCGGGCAGAGTCCTGCAGCTGGCGACGTCCTGCTGGCGTGCCGAACAACCACTCTGACTCTCTAGAAGAGAAGAGAAGAGAAGATTGGAAGGGAAATGGTAGATGTTGATGATAATGATAGGCATATAGGTAGATATTAAGTTGCTTTTGGAAACAACTTAATAATACTTTGTCCGACCCGGGTATCTTACACAGGACCTTGCGCTCTGCAGCCGCACTTCCAAGCAATTAACACCTTATATAATAACAGCCT
This sequence comes from Abrostola tripartita, assembly GCA_905340225.1. NCBI lineage: Eukaryota > Metazoa > Arthropoda > Insecta > Lepidoptera > Noctuidae > Abrostola > Abrostola tripartita. The sequence goes on from HG996488.1 coordinate 13,863,986, forward strand.
ATAACTGTCCCACTGCAGGGCAAAGGCCTCTTCTCGTATAGAGAAGGATTGAGCACTGATCACCACGCTAGCTCACTGCGGGTTGGCGATTTCAGATAATTAAATCCAGGTTTCCTTACGATGTTTTCCGTCACCGTCAGTCAGTGGTGTCTTAGAATATCTAAGAAAGTATTTATGACATTGAAAGCGTCACATTGATACTTGCCTGGGTTTGAACCTGCAACCTCGTGCATAGAAATCCGGTATGTCAACCACTAGGCCACCACGACTATTAACACCTTAGGCGTAGTCATAAATCTTAACACATTCCAAGTCGAATACGGTTTATGGTGAACAACTGCAATTTCAACGACAGCACTGCTTTGGCAGTAGTTTTTGCATTATGTGATTCTAGCTGCGCTCTGATATCCGAGGGGTATGACCGTTGGACTGCCAAGTCAAACACCGGCACGCACCAATGTCTTTTCGAATTCATGTGCGTATTATAAATTTGTTATCAGTTGCGAAAAACGGTGAAGGAAAACATCGAGAAGAAACCGGCACACCTGAGAGATTTTTCAATGGTGTGTAAAGCCATGTCAGGGGCCTACAGGCGGTTTAAACTCTGACACCAGGTTGTTTATCAACCATACGATAAGAAAAAGCAGAAAAACAAAAGTAAAACTAAGTGAGCAATTATTAATATAACAGGCTACGCTAAATAATTGAATAAACCGTGCCTAAAAATATTAATCTAAATAAACTTAGGCTTGCACGTCGACCCAAAACAAGATGGGTTGTTGATCCCTACTTCTCTATACAACCCGACACTGACTCAAGTCATAATGTTCACAAAAATAACAGTTTCAAATCAAAATATTTTGGAGTCGAGTTCATCTGCGCCCACGCAGCAGTTGTTGATCAACACTTCTATATTTAACCGACTGCAACAAACAATGTGGGTGTTTGCTAATTTTACACACTACTTGACTATAGTCATATGCAATAAGTATGTAGGTACAAATATTATAAGTCAACTTTTTTACACGACCGCCCAAAAAAAGGAGTGTAATGTTTTCAGGGTTCATCTATGTATGTATGTGAGTTTCTTTATTCCACCATAACTTCTGAATGCCTGAACTGATTTTGATGTGTGGAATGTCTTTAGAATCCTTACACCATCGTAGTAACATAGGCTTTAAAAAAATATAATTTTAAAAATTAAAAAAAAACTGCCATGCCATGAAAATTAAAAAAAAACTGCTGGAAGACCGTTTTGTGGAACACTGTCTTATCTAAGAGGTACCCAGACTGCGATGGAACTTTTTAACCGACTTCAAAAAAAGGAGGAGGTTCTCAATTCGTCGGGATCTTTTTTTTTTTTATTTTTTATGTATGTTCACCGATTACTCGAAGACGCCTGGACCGATTTGCAAAATTGTTTTTTTATTTGGTAGGGTATACTTTCCAGGTGGTCCCATAGTCATCAAGTCAGGATCTGATGATGGGAACCCTGAGAAATCGAGGGCAACTTTGGAAAGTTGTAGGCATGCATAGGGTAAAAACTTAATGCTCAGGTGTATGTTTGATAACACTATTCACTAGTGCAAGTTTGGAGCTGACCTGATGATGGAGACGAGAGAAGGTCGAGGGAACTCAGCAACGGTATATATTAACTACCTCGTGTTTGGGCTTATTATGTTCGTATTGACGAGACCTTTGCAACAGTGAAGGTTTGGAGCTGATCTGATGATGGGGACTAGAGAAGGTCGAAGGAACTCGGCAGCTGAATATGTAAACTACCTCGTGTTTGGGCTTATATTATTTGTATTGATGAGAACTTTCCACTAATGCGGATAGTGTAACAACTATACTTATCACTAGTATAGGTATATGTATAGTCACTGAAAAGCTAAACGTTTTTTACGACAACGTTAACGAGATGTTGTTAGAGACTCCTCTGCCCGACGCTTTCTCATACGAGATGCATGCAAGGAAGGCCTCCCCATCTTGTACCTACCAGCTGCTATATCCTATTTTATATATTTACACCACTAAAAATAAAAAAATAAATATTTTTTAATTAAAAAAAAACCGCCTTCAAAAAAACAACAATAAAAAACGGGAACTAAAAAGCAAAAAATAATAAACAAGTACTTTCATACATAACACGCTAACCTACCTATATTTATAATCTATTCTAACCTACGATTAACCTATAATAAAATTTACAACTTTTTTGCAGTCGGTGCCAAGCAATGGCTAAAAAATTACTAAACACTTACAGACTATTACTAAAAGGAGAAAAAAACTAATTCCACAGCTTCTAGATTTTATTAATAAATCAAATGAGAAAACAACTAAAATATTTAAATTATTATTTATTTACTTTATAATTAGACACAAACACAAAGTAAGTGTAGCATGAATGATAACAGTATAATACACCTCTACTTTACAAATCAATTACTCAAAGACTTAACGAAAGAAACCATAAATCACACAACGCATCAAAACAAGGAGTTCGACGAATAACCAAGAGATTCCGAGTCACGTGAACGTAATGCATAGTTGTGTAGCCACCTTACTTGTAGAAATGTTTGTAACGAAACCATAGCGCGATTCAGGAATAGTGTCTAAATGAACAACGCCATCTATCGAAACAAAACTAAAACTCTGTAGAATTCTGGCATATGATAAGGAATTCATGTTCTGATTGGAAATTAATTATGTTGGCGCTTGGCACCGACTGCAAAAAAGTTGTAAATTTTATTATAGGTTAATCGTAGGTTAGAATAGATTATAAATATAGGTAGGTTAGCGTGTTATGTATGAAAGTACTTGTTTATTATTTTTTGCTTTTTAGTTCCCGTTTTTTATTGTTGTTTTTTTGAAGGCGGTTTTTTTTTAATTAAAAAATATTTATTTATGACTTTTAGTTCGTTTTTTGTCATGGCAGTTGTGTTTTTTAATTTTTTTTATTCTGTTTTTCTTGTCACATGTCACATTTCGTCGGTTATGATACAGGCTCCAATGTTATAGGGAGCGAGCAAGTTGCACGGTCACAGGTGAAATCTTACTTACAACACTCCAAACGGTTAAAAAAATTATAATATGAAATGGGCCTAAGTGCACTTTATAGAAGACTAGCTGACCCGGCGAATATCGTACCGCCTTCTCATCTTTCCCTGGACTTCCACAAATATTTCAAACCCAGAATTAGCCAAATCGGTCAAGCCGTTCTCAAGTTATGGCGTGACAGGACAGTTGTTACCCGCTACATTTTCACAGCTACCTCCATACCAAATTTTAGACATTTCGGTTCAGCCGTTTAAGCGTCAAGAGATAACACACACACTCACAAACTGTGTAACTGTACTGTAAATATGTATTTTTTTAATAATAATGTGATACCTAAAAATTTAACTGTAATAATTATTGTGATAAAATGGAACACTGTAATTATAAAATACTTAAATAATAAGATGCCTAGTATTAACATTTGTATACTAATTAAGGTGAAACGTAGTGATACTTAATTTTATAATTTAACACCATTCATGTTAATAAATAAAAATAAAATATTTGCTTTAACATAGTAATGTTAAAGCAAATATTTTATTTTTATTTTTAACTTTCGCGTGTGATATAGAACATATTAACCACAAGAGTTGCTTCGTGTAGTATTAAGTAATTTCTGTCCTATTCATACTAATCCACAAATAGAATCTGGAGCAAAGTACCTCAACCTATAAATCGTCGTACATTCACGTCTCATTACTATGACAGATGAACGAGAACTTATAAATTATACTGAAACTGGAATTATTTAATGTTTTGACCTATAATAAGACAGAGTATACTTTTAGTAAATAACCGAGAATTTGCACTATAGAGGTAACATAATTAATTAATCTTAACTGGCCCCCTGGACAAGTGGCAAAACGCTTGACGAATAGAAAGCGAATAGAATGATAAATGTATGGGATTGACATAATGTGTCGACTGTGTTATCGATGGCATGCTGCCATTTTATCGATTTCTATTCGTCAAGCGTTTTGCCACTTGTCTAGGGGGGCTGCTGCGCTAAGGGTTGCGGGTTCGATTCCCGCACGGGACAAAAAATTGTGCGGTCCGCAGATGTTTGTCCCGAGTATGGATGTTTGTGTATGTGATATTTCATGTTTGTAAAACGCACTCACGATACAAAAGAATTTCGTAGTGTGAGGCGAAGTTATTTTTTAAAAATCTGTCTAGATATTTATTTACTAGCTTTAAGTTAGTAAATTGCGAAAGTTGCCACGATTTATTTATTTCTCATCTTAAATTTAATTTAAAAAATTATTAATTTCTTGTTAAAACATTTACACTTATATTTATTATTTCTAAATGATTAACAATATCAACGTATTAAGGGATGCGATTGACTCTTTGAAATCAGAAATATATCTAGCGGAGTAATTTCCTCAGCACACAGAAGACTAATGAAAAAATGATAATTATTTTAACTAAATAAATAGTAATTCAATAATGTTAATATGAAACCTTTTAATAATTATGTATAATTATGAAAGAAATACATACCTAATTAAAATCCAAACACAACTTTCTTAAAGATTTTATTAACTAATATTTATTTTTAAAAAATGTTGAATCTCTTAATTCAATATGTGTTCTTTTTTAATATCGTTAATTTAAAAACTGTATTTAGTTTCCACTAACTCTCACTTATTTTAATTTACACAATTTTGACGTTCGTTCGTTCAATGGTCCTCAATTATAATAACTCGAAATGACCAACCAGGCGCTCCTTTATTGCGTGCTAACTTGTACACTACTTAGGTACCGCGGATATGTTTATATAAAATTATAAATAAGTTTATTTCAGACGTCCTGATTGGCGCAGTGGCTAAGAGATTGGACTGCTGCGCTTGCAGGTTCGATTGCCACGGGACAACAATTTGTGTGATCCGCAGATGTTTGTCTCGAGTCTGAGGGTTTATGTATGTGATATTTCATGTTTGTGAAACGCGCCCGCCATACAGGAGAAATTCCTAGTGTGGGGCGATGTATTTTTTTTAAATACATTTTTAAACACTAGCTTTAAAATCAGCTAGGCTCAAAGCAGTGAAGGCGAATTAAACAAGCCCAAACACGATGGGATTGCGTCATTTCGTTAAAGACTCCGTCGTCAGACCAGCTTGAAAGTCTAATTTGAAACGTAACATTACAGACGAATTCTCATCAAGTCTGGGAGGCAGTATCGTAATGTAATGCTCACAATCGAACCTGAAATTTTATATTACATGCGAATGCTCTAGGTGAGGGACCACCTTTGATAGACATGTTTTTCGAGTAATCTCTAACAACGAATTTGACGTCCTGATTGGCGCAGCAGCTAAGCGATTGGACTGCTGCGCTAAGGGTTTGCGAGCTCGATTCCCGCACGGGACAAAAATTTGTGCGATCCACAGATGTTTGTCCCGAGTCTGGGTGTTTGTGTATGTGATATTTCATGTTTGTGAAACGCACCGACGATACACGTGGACACCCTAGTGTGGGGCGACGTTTTTTTTTTAAATAACAGACAAACATCCAATTTAAATATAGTAGGGATCCTCTTTCTCAATAAAACGTTAACACGTAAGTAGATGTTTGCGTGGCCGCTATTTTTGACAGCTATATACCTACTTGCAGCGCACCGCCACTATTATTGTACTGTATATTGACGCTCGTTAACGTTAGTGAGGTAAACAGACACCAAGGTGAGTGTTTTTCTTACTTGGCTGGCTGTGTTTTCTATAAATAAGGTGAGTGCTAAGAATACGCAAGGAATTACTTTTATGATGCATATTTTTGTTCATACTTTGCTTTACTGCATACATTTATTTACTAGCGGTGCCCGCGACTCCGTCCGCGTGGACATTCGGAAACAGCTAAATTATTTTAAAATTGTTTTTAATATATTAGCTAAGTTTGAGCGGATACTATTTAGTATTTTTACGCCAAGCCGTGCTGTTTTATTACATGTATGTAAAGATTAACGTAACTTTTTTGTTTGTAAACAGATTTATATGAAACGAACATTAAATGTTTTAAGGAAGGTTGCCACAATACATCAGTGAAAACCGCATTTAAATCCGTGCAGTCGTTTCTGAGATTAGCGCGTTCAAACGCACTGACAAACAGACAAAAAATGTTGGCTTCAGTAACATACATATATACATATATATAAGTATAATTACTAAATCTTAACCTATAACTTATATGGGTACATATGTGTTAGTATAAGTTGGTTAATAAATAAATAAATAAACATAAATACAGAGTGTATAAATTGTTTTTCTTTTTTTATATTGAATGTAGAGACACGGGTCGTTTACGATTTTATTATATGTATAGATTTGTACGTCATATATTATTTACATTTGTATATAAAGACAGACGTCATGGCTTTGGGTATTTTCTGCCAGTCAACCTTAGAGTGATGCAGAGTTGAAACGTAGTAGATGCACTGAATAACAAAGAAGATTTTAACACAAAAAGTCATATATATTTGGGTTGGTATTATCGTTTCAGTGATTTATAGCTGTATAGTTATAACACTGAGTTGGTAATCATAGATTCCAACAGATAATACCTGACGTCACCCATAAGACGTAGATACTAAGGGAACTTGAAATTCGTTGTGTGCGAGCAGTGGCATGATAGCTCAGTAGATCATAGCTGTGCCACGGGCCGGCGAAGGTCGCGGGTTCAAGTCCTGGTCGTGTCCATCATTTTTCAAATTTATCATTAATGTTGTTAATTGTTATTCTTTTTCTCTTTTTTTTTTAAAAAAAACATCGCCTCACACTAGGAATTTCTCCTGTATCGTGGGTGTATCACATACACAAACACCCAGACTCGGGACAAACATCTGTGGATCACACAAATTTTTGTCCCGTGCGGGAATCGAACCCACAACCCCTAACGCAGCAGTCCAATCGCTTAGCCACTGCGCCAATCAGGTCGTCAATTTTCAAAATTTCAGAGTATAGTCTTACCTGCCCTGCGGTACAATAAACACGGCGTACTTGTTGATGGCTTGCGACCGCTTCTGATCCACCACGTACAGCGTGTAGCGCGGGGTTTCCTCGCCTGGCTGCATCAGGTCGAGGGATACCTACAACAAATGTAATTTAAGCATCACACCTGTAAATGATAATGATAAATGATTTCTTTTCTACAAATAGGTCTTAAAAAAGCACATTTACACGTAATTTTTTTTTAAACTAGATTGTTGTCGTCGGCATTTCCTGACTACCTCTGAGAAGAAACACCGAAACAAACTCAGGGGTCAATGTCTCTTTTAAAGTCCAGACAAGTTCAATACTTTGTGAGTACAGTGTAGGTGGTCTGAGAAGAGGTCTTTTTAAGAAAGTACCACGGCGAGTTTGAGTCAGCCTGTCCTTACAGACGCCCCGTCTCGTACCATCTGAAGGACATTTGGGTAGGCCGCTTGAAATACTCAAACCGTCAGACACGTAAAAGAAAAATTAGTAAAAAAAGCAAAACCTACACAATGCTCACATTTACAAATAATATAATTTCATGTCGGTTTGTACAATGTAGGTCGTCTGTGATGGCCTTTTGAAGAAAGCTAAAGCAGATTTGAACGTCCCGAAGGGGAAGGCAGGGCTGTATAGGACACCCACATTTCGCCAGCTATGTTATAGAACCCAATGTAATAGGTGAGCAAGCAAGCTCATTGCCATCAACCAAGCAGAAATCCAGACTCCTTGCCTCTAAGAATTATTTATTATTATTTATTTATTCCACATACATCTATCATTACAGGTAGGTATTACCTAATTCAATAATGTAGTAAACAATATTAAAGATAAAAATTTATAACATAATGTAAAAACCCAATAACACTTGCCTGACCCAGGTTTCGAACTAAGGGCCTCATGCTCAGCAGACTGTCACTCGGCTACGACAAGCCAATGAGCAGTCAGTCAAGTGCTTTTTAACCCCCGACGGAAAAAGAGGGGTGTTATAAGTTTGACCGCTATGTGTGTCTGTTTGTGTGTCTGTCTGTGGCACCGTAGCTCTTAAAACGGGTGAACCGATTTGGATGCGGTTTTTTTTATTTAAAAGTAAGTTTATTTAAAAACACGTAGCGGTACCCCGCCGCGACATTGTCTTAAATAGGTGTTACTCGGATCGGATTTCATGGCTCAATTATAGGTGTTACTTTTGACTTTTTAAATGAACGCTTTTCTCTTTTGCATTGGGGTTTTTTTTAATGTTTATTTTAATTTTTTTAGCCTATAGCCTTCCTCGATAAATAGGCTATCTAACACTGATATTATTTTTGTAATCAGACCAGTAGTTCCTGAGCTTCGCATGTTCAATCAAGCAAACAAACTCTTCAGCTGTATAATATTAAGTGTAGCTAAAATAATTTATATAAGAGTAAACCTACTTCACTTTCATCCAGACTGGTCTTGGCAAGTCCATTAGTTACAAATGCTGTATCCTGGGCAGACTTCACATGGTGCTTCACCTCCTCTGGTGTCTGCAGCCTTAGCATCTTGTCTCCTGCCATGCAGACCTCTAAGATCTGGAAAAGAAATTTTAACACAAGAAATAATTACTTTTTAATTGAAAGACTGGAAACCAGCCTTGTGTATTTTCTGTTGAATTTTCTCACAAAAAGCTTATGATTTCCTCTAATATGAATATTAAACCTAACACAGTCTTATTTACAACTTTTAAGGGTGAAGAATGAAGTTCTAATTCTTATTTTTTTAAATGTCACCCCACAATCGGAATTTCTCCGGTATTGTGGGTGCATTTCACAAACATGAAATATCACTTACACAAACACCCAGACTCGGGACATTCAAATGTGGATCGTACAAATATTTGCACCATGCGGGAATCGAACCCGCAACCCTTAGCGCAGCAGTCCAATCGCTTAGCCGATCAGGTTGTCACACAATATGACTATATTAATGTTGCTACATACATACATAAAGACAGGCCTGTTTTGTAAAAAGGTAGGCAGAGTTACCTAACATAGTTAATTTAAATATATCTTACCAATTGAGGCATTACTCTAAACTTAGTAACAATAACAACGAAAACAGGCAGTGTCGGTCCATCAACATTCTCCGCATTCTTCTCTTCAGCTTCGTGGCACCTCACAACACGGAACATCCAGGATTTATCACAGAAGGTATCTAATAACTTGTTTAGGATATGGCTTTGTAGCAATGATATACACACAAACCGACCTCCAAGCTTCAATACTCTTTTGATTTCAGAAAAATATTTGTCTATGGTCTGCTGTGTTTCCTCAGACTCGTCCGGCATAAGAGCATCCAAGGTACCCTTATCCAGAACAACACTGAATTGTTCATTTGTGAAAGAAGTATTTAATGCATCCATGCAAATGAATTTCATTTTCGTTCTGTGAGAGTTTATAGAGTTCATTTGCTTGATTACGACTTCTGAAACGTCTATATTTATTATGTTTTCGTAGCCGACATCGTATAAGTCGGCACTTAGGCCCGAGTTACCACAACCTGGTATTAGTAACGAGTCTGTGGGTTTTATATACTTATGCAGCTGTCCACATAGTTCCAAATATTCCCCATACCTAAAAAATAAGCATTTAATCTGATTAATTACCTTTTTATTAGTATATACAATTAAGTCTTACACATTAAAAGGAATATATCTAAACATCACAAAAAACATAATTAACCTACCATTCGAATGCTTTGTTTCCACGTTTTTTAAAGAATTTATTCCAAAAATCCTTTTCGCTGAATTCTTTGTGACTTTTCGGTAATAAATTCATTATGAAAAATAATGTTTTTTTACAATCTTGTAAAAGTAGTGTCGCACATGGATTTCCAGTTTGTTTTTCTGTCAAAGTCAAATCAAGCGTATTTCGTTATACGCTTAGCGTTTTACGTTTATGTGATACAAGCTAACATATTAATCTTCCCGGGCTAATTCAGTAAGCATTATCAAAAATGTATTTTAGCAATAAAATAATATTTTCTCAGTCAATTTCCCAATAATAAAATGAAAATAAAATAAATTTTGGATTTCGCAAGTAGAATTGCGTTTTGCAGTTTACCATAGACTGATTTTGGCAATGTCACTTGAATGTTTGAAATCTGAATTGTCTATAGTTATAGTTAGATTAAAAAAAGTAAAATCGTGTGTATGTCTGTATTAAAATTGGTGTGATTTTTATTTAATTTACGTAAAATGACGTGTAAATTCGTGCATATTTTGTGTAAAATTTGAAAAAAAAGCAATGGCACGCTCATGATTAAAATGGTTTTTTGGGACTATATTGAATTTAAGTCTTGGCTGGAATATTTTGGTTCGTGATCACAAAAAATAATCACCATGGAAAAAAAACAACAGGATAAATGGCAGGCTCTGGCGACTATAAAAGCGTTTGATCTGGGTAAGTTATTATTTAATAATATTGATAACCTACTTAGTTAATTTGCGTTGTGTTAAAACACCTGCAACCTTGAAATTCGTTTAATTTACTTTATATCTATCATTCACGTATAGTATCTACGTCTTCACTTAGACGCTTAGTAGCTCGTAACCACGTAATTAGTTAATGCTTCTCTGTAGAAAGTGGTCCGGAATCCTGGATATTTCATCTTACCTTCACTAATTCAATAGTAAACTTCCTCATCGGGTTTTAGCGAGAAAATATATTATAGTGTTATAATACTAATTATATAATATAAATTATACATAGTAATAAAAACAAATACATAATAGAAATCATTCAAAATTCAAAACCAAAAATGATATTATTTAAATGTATAGAAGTTATATTCCTATATTAAATAAGTTGTTAGAATTTATATGTTAGCATCATTAAGTTGATAATGTTTCTGATATACAAGTAAAAGGTAAATAACACTAGTCAACACACCTGCTGTGCTGATAATGATGCAATCTTGACAATGGTTAAAGATCTGCTTTTTTAGTAATTATACTAATAAGTGTAAAATTCCATCAAATTGTAGTTCCTAATTAATTAACATTATGAAAATGTCCTGTGGTGTCCCAAAACAAATAATGTTAATTAATAAAGTGGTTTACTTTTCTGTGACCTTGTGCATGTGACTCTTAAAACTCTGTTTTGGTTCACACTTGTTAAAGAAAGAAGATAATGTACTTTTGATTAAAAAAAAAACATTACAAAATAATTAATGAAAACTACAAGTACGGATCAAAAATAGGTCCCCAACTCAGCATGATGCTGCTGGATAGGTGCAGCGCTGCTGTGTGGTTCACATTTCTCATGAAGTCTACCAAAACTTTGCTCTAACTGTCCGAGAACTTGTTTCCTGGGTAATAACCTCCTAGCTATTACCATAATAGCTAATCCAACTTAGTATTGTGTCCAGTAAGGGAGAAATGGATAATACACGTGATTTTGTGCATGAAGGTAAGTTTATGCACCAATGAGGCTACTTGGTATCTATTTATAAAACTACATTGTTCCTGCGAGATATACAGTGAAAGGGTAGTGTGGACAAATATTGTATTGTTTATCTTTTAAAAGGGTAACTGCTGAACATAGGGTCCTGGATTAAAATCCCAGGCCGGGCAAAGTGTTATTGAGATTATCCATTCAGTAATTCTCAGTAGCAGTACAGAGTCTGGATTGCTGCCTGGTTGATGTATATATATAAATACATCAATCAGGCTTGTCCCCTATTACATTGGCAATTATAATATAACTGGCGAAATGTGGGTGTACTGTATCTGCACCTCTGCCTACCCCTTTGGGCAATACAGGCGTGATGTTAAGTCTATGTGTTTATCTTGTAATATTTTGTTAATCAGTGTGTCATTTATGTTTAAATTGATGACTATGGATTGAAATTATTCCTTTTATTTTTCTTTCTATTATTGTATACCTACTTACTTATTTGTGTTTTGGTTTAACCTATATTTTAACATTTCGTTTCGTTCATTTGGACCTAGCAACAAAAGTGTGTTAGGGCTGACTGCCCAAGGTATAGTCGATGAACAACCTGGTATCAGAGTTTAAACCGCCTGTAGGAGTTTTGAGAGTTTACACACTGTTGAAAAATCTCTCAGATGTTTCCTCACGATGTATTCAATTATGTATATTGCTTGGTAGCACTATACTTGATAATCAAGCAAATAAGCTGCCAATTAAGAACACCACAGCTAGGATTTTGACTTGTTTTAAATTTCGCCTGCAGTGCTTGCTTAGCATGAAATAGCATTTTGTAGTTAAGACGAATTTTTAACTTTAATTTAATTATTCTATTGTGTTATTGCTATTATTTTTAAATTATTCTTGTATTTTTTCAATGCACAGAATTTTTATTTAATACATTTTACGAAATAAAATAGAATGAGTATGTACATTGTACAGTATAGTAATATACTAAAGACTGCTGCAGATGATCAACTCTTAGTCCAGATTTATGATAAAATATGGACTATTTATCTTATAGACCCTCCAAGCGTCATAAATATGCACCTTAGTTACTATTCATAAGATTCAGTTTACATAGCAACGCTTTTTATCGAGACGCGTATTGTCTGTTTAGTCAAACAGAAGACGCCTTAGAAGCAACAAGTGTTTACTTTTGAAATCGAAATGCCTACAACGACAACTGTATTAAACCTGGATTTGTTTATCAAACATTCTAAAGAACAAACCGGGCTTTTCATCGGTGAGTGCATTTTCGTCAATGTCACTTTAAACTGTTACAAATTGATAGAATAACGTCCTGCCCCTATACAATGAACTCTTAAAGCAGCACAGTTTCGGTTGTGTAAGCGAGATGCCACACTACACTGCACGTAATAGCGTCTCGCTTTCATAACGAAAAATGATTTTTCAACGGTGTGTAAAGCCATGTCAGAGGCCTACAGGCGGTTTAAACTCTGACACCAGGTTGTTCATCAACCATACGATGAGAGAGAGAGAGAACGAAAAATGTCCTGATTTAAGAGTTCATGGTAAGAGGCTAATAAAATAATATAAATAAAACACTACCGAAATTCTGGAACGCGTCCTGTACACCGGGGGTCCACGATGAACGAACTAAGAGATACGTGTATAGATCTATTTATAAGACATACCAAATTCATTAAATGTGAACGTATTCTTATATTACTCGTTAATAGGGGAAAAGGAGGCTTTGCCCTGCAGTGAGACAGTTATACGCGGATATTATTTTGGTTTGTTAGGTATTTATTTAACGTTAGTTTATATTTAAAAAGTTTTATCTTGAATTTTTTAAAATGTTCATGTTCACACTTGTCATATTGGGATATAATTTTAAGATCTGCCCCCTTACCATGAACTCTTAAAACAGGACAGTTAACGATGTGGAAGCGAGACGCCGCTACGTGAAGTGTAATGCGGCGTCTCGCTTTCACAAAGTAAACTGCCCTGCTTTAAAAGTTCATGGTAAGGACGCAGTTCTTGTAACAAGCACCATATTCAGACAAATACAGATTACCTACTCTTTTGTTATGTGCATCTATGATTTTTGAAGCACTGATAGCCGAGTGATATGAGTTATGACCCTTTGACTGCCACAAGTTCAAACCCCGGCACGCACCAATGTGTTTTCGAATTCATGTGCGTATTATAAATTAGTTATCAGTTGCTAAAATCGGTGAAGGAAAACATCGTAAGGAAATCGGCACACTTGAGAGATGTTTCAGCGGTGTGTTAAGCGATATTAGAGGCCTATAGGCGGTTTAAATTCTGTCACCAGGTTGTTCAACCATACGAGAAGAAGATCTAGGATTTGCCAATTTGTTGTAGAATAACATTTTAAATCACGCTTTAGATGGTTTACTTGTTAACATGGATTACTATTATTAGTTAGGTATTCAGTAGAACAATACTAAATGTGTTAATTCTAATCAGAGTAGTAGAACCTTGGCATCGCGCCATTTTCAATAAATAGAGCGGGATCCCACGAACCGTCATGACATACAAAACATTCGCGTTATTTTATTAAACACAGACTATATATAGGTGAATACGTAGGTAACTAAGTACCAATAACACATGAGGTTATGTCCAGTGACTTTCATTGATGGAAATCATCATCCGACACGTAGAGATTACACTTAGCGATCAGCGATCCGCGACCATTTCTTGTAGCTTGTAGGTTTACCGGCCGATGCCCTCTTTTTACCGACTGCGCGAGAAGCAATGTGGATGTTGCGTCTTTAATCTAATTATTTGGTCATTTAGAGACTTCTGTTGTAGGGTCTAAAGATGTCTGCCCTACAGGGAAAATGAGGCCAATATCAATAGTAATGCATCTATCTGTCCTTTTGGCCCGCCTCAGTATTAATGTTACAATTTTATATAAAAGATAACTTGAATCCCTGGGATAGGCCTGGCAACGTACCTACCAAGAAAATGGCGGTACAATTTGCAGATGGGAACACAAAATATAACAGGAACATGTTTTAATGATATTTACAATGTGGACGTTACTTATCGTTTGCGGTTTACAGACTTATGTTACTCGTAGAATGAGCACAAAACTATGGACGCGAATATTCTAGAATACTCGTGTTGTTTCCTTTATTAAGGGTTAAATTGGCATAACTGCAGCGAGGTACACACCCTTTGTAATATTCACGTCCTAATCATTTAAGACCTTGTATATGCGGGTATGTGGCTCAAATTCCTTTTTCTTTGCTACGCTTCGTTGAGGGCCCCTCTTTTGTGTATGATACAAACAAACCGAACACGGGATAAAATATACTTGTATTATGATACAGACAAAGGTGCACAGGATATATACAGACCCTTGTCTTCTAGAAAGGTTCGGATGCATCTTCATGTTTTATTCAAATGCGCGGATAAGCGCATGCTACGAACACGCAGTGTGTGGCCTACATAATATATTTTTTTGTCATATTTTTTTCTGTCATGTTATTAATATCAACACCCAACTTTGTATTAATTAAGCCTTCATCTAACAGCCAAAACCTAAATACATAACAAACGCCAAACCTTTGCATGCTTTTTACCCGACTGCCAAGGAAGGGTTATGTTTTTACAATGACTGTAGAAAGAGGCTTAACTTCTGACAGTTTATCTGTAGATTAGAAAAATAACATAACATAACATAACACCACGCCTGTATTCCCCGAAGGGGTAGGCAGAGGTGAACATATAGTACACCCACATTTCGCCAGTCCCAATGTAATAAGGGGCGAGCCTATTGCCATCAACCGGGCACAAATCCAGACTCCGTGCTGCTACTGAGAATTACCTAATGGTAAACTCAGTAACACTTTGCCCGACCCGGGATTTGAACCCAGGACCTCTTGCTCAGCAGTCGCGCTTAGCGACCACTAGACCAACGAGGCAGTCAAGGCAGTCGATTAGAACAATGTGTGAGATTTTGCGCGATTAAAATGTATATATTTAGAGACTTCAAAATCGATATATAAGATTAATTTCAACTGCAGTGCCAAGCCACTACTAGTACCTATACATACATTATTCGCTATCAATATTACATGAAAACATCCCGCATGTACCGTTACCTTGATGGGACGATAGCGCATCCATTTCATTTGTAATTCAGATTTTTTATCTTGATTTCAATGACACATTGTTTATGTTTACAGAGCTGTTTCCATTGAACTTCGGAATATATAAAAGTGATTAGAAAACACAATTACTTTCGTTGTTTACGTAACTTATATGTTAATACTAACTTCCGCCCGCGACTTCGTCCTCATGGATTTCATATGTTTTATAGCCTTCCTCGATAAATGGGCTATCTAACACTGAAGTAATTTTTCAAATCGGATCTATAGTTCCTGTGATTAGCGCGTTCAAGCAAACAAATAAATAAACTCTTTAGCTTTATAATTATAATAATATTATAAGGATAGATTTTGGGAGGGCATACAGTAATTTTGATAGTTTATACTCAATACCTCAGTAGATACTAGAGTTCTTAAAATGTGAACTAAATATACAGAACCTACAATCTATATACATATGTATCGAGGACTCGAGATTACGTTTTACTTTTCCCTAAAATTACCTACTCAATACTGACTAGATCAACAATAGTTTATTGTTAAAATATTTAAGTCACTAGTTTATAGGTGTTTATATTGTTGTGTGTGTTTATGTTTATTTTGTTTCCGTGTGAGTGAGTATTTGAACGCACACATTAAATGTTGGTCCGTGTTTGTAATACGTTATTGTTTGTTGAACTTACTACATAACACCTATAATATGAAATTGTGACTAAGCTATAGAATTACATGCTTTGGTTTTCCTTATTTTATTTCAATGCATACTACTGTAACTTAAGCAACAATTTTTAAATGGCTCGCGACTAAACGTACATTTCTTCCCTTCTTGTCCCCTACAACTTATTTGTGATTCTTTTAACAATAGCACAATGCGTTCTTTGTAATATTTGTTAACAAATCTCGTGCGAAGAAATAAAACGCAGTTGGCAGCTGCATAGAGCTAAAACCCTCAACGGTTTATCTACAAGACACATTTAAATGACCATCTTTTAAGCGTACATATTCTTCGTAGACATTTTTATAACAGTGTTATTTATACATGTATTCTTCTCTTTTCCAGGGTTAAACCGGAGCAGTCATCATGAGGCCGTTTTCCATCAGAGCATGCAGCAAATCGACCTCATCAACTCCTCAACGACAACCCCTATTAGCTTACTCGTCCAATCCCTCGTGAAACAACTTTGTTCCCTACTCGAGAAAGATAACCTGCGAGCCAATCAGCTGTACAACACCATATGTGAGAAGCTGCACAGCATGAACCTCATAGATGACTCCTACGCTATGGGTGAGTTTGAGGCAATGAGGAGCCAGTACCAACGGGCCTTGTACCAACTTGTAGCAGTCGCCAGTGGCTCTGAAATCCCTATCACTTTACCAGCGACATGGCCTATAGTCCAACCATCAGGCCTCGAATGGTCCAGATACCATCGCGAATTCGAAGAGTTGTACTTCATAGCTGGCGGTGGTTTTGGAAGCGTCTTCAAAGCTAGACACAGATTAGATGGTGTCGAATATGCTGTAAAGAAGGTTTACATAAAGTCCTCAGATGTCAATACAATCATGACACATTTAGCTGAAGTGAAGACATTCGCTAGTCTTAACCATCCAAATATAGTGAACTACAAAGCAGCGTGGCTAGAACCCATGATAGAGTCTACTGTCAAAAAGAAACGCAAGTTTAAAATGGATACAGACAGCGAAGACTTCTCTCTCAATTCCAACCTGATATCGTCCACGCAGCCTAATATATTAACATCGTTTAAAACCCACAATTCCAAAGAGTTGACAAAACATAAGAGCTTGTCTGACTTCGTGATATCGTTCAGGAATGACAGCTTCGAGAGCTCGAAGGAGGATATTGATGAGACAGAATCTGAGGAAGACACAACTACGCATCAAGACGAGAACGCCGTCTGCAACTTCTTCTCCAGCAAGGAATTTGAGAACTGCTCCCGCGTGAACTTAAAGTGGGCGACATTGTACATACAGATGACGTACTGCCAGCAGACCTTGAAGCAATGGCTTGATGACCGCAACCATCACGTGACGATGTCGAGGAAGGGATCCGAAGACATGAGTATTCACCACAGTGACTCGGCAGACTCCACAAACTTAGACTCTCCTGATTTACCTTATCCAGTCGCTTGGACCCATATTGACGTTCTTATAGAATTATTTACGCAATTGGTGAAAGGATTGCATTACATACATTCTAGAGGGATCATACACCATGATATAAAACCGAGTAATGTATTCGTGGCTCAGAATGAAGGAGGATTCTCGGTGCAGTTGGGAGACTTCGGGCTGGCGTGCCCGCTGCAGCAGTCTCACAGCGGCTTGGCATTGGGAACGCATTTGTATGCTGCGCCAGAGCAATTGGATGGCCAGTGTAATCCCAAGGTATGTATTTTTTAAATGTAGTTTTGTGTAAATGTTGAAGTAACTGTATCCATTGTATGTATACCGTAACTGATTAGATAATATTCACATCTTGCAGACTCAGACGACATAAAAAAAGTACTTTCTTATTTATCATTTTTAAATTAACTACCTGGGTAAATAAATAAATACTATCAAATCATTACTCTTAATCGCCATCTAAATTTGTGGCCCTAGTTTTATTGTCTCATTGGATTTTAGTCATCGAACCAGCTCCGGTTTACAGCAGTCATTACGATACTAATGAAAATTATTTCTCATTTCAGAGCGACATGTACAGCCTCGGCATCATCCTCTTAGAACTAGTCGAGCCCTTCAGCACTGACATGGAACGAGTCAAGACCATCACAGACCTCCGCAAGGGTCAGATTCCAGCACACTTGACCGCCAACTACCCCAAAATAGCTCACATTATAGGCAAGTTAGTTCAAAGACGACCCAGCAGAAGACTAGACTCAACACAGCTGTTGGAAGAACTGAAGAACCTGTCGGAGAACAAAGATGATACGATAAGGTCGTTGAAAGAAGAATTAGCTGCGAAAGATGATGAGATTGCCAAATTAAAAATGATGTTGGCGAAGTTTAATTACCAGTAGTGTCTTATGATAAATGCGGGTAGAAACGAGATCACGTTTTCCGTCACTGCTGATCTGACACGATCACGATATTAATCTACATTGTCAGCATAGGAAATGGAAATTTGAAAAATCTTTTTAATTAATTACACTGCCGTATACAATTATTTTTGTGTATTAGCACGAATAAACAAAAGTGGTCAACTTAATATTTATTAAACTTTTTTCATTCGCGCTGATTGTGAAGAGTTCTTACTTTAGCGTGGTTGTGTGTGTGTGATATTAAAATAATTATAGTATTATTACTTGACATTTTTTGGTTTGATTTTGGATTTTACATGGGCGGCAAGGTATTAAGTTATTTTTGGCCTAGGTACTAAAGTTTTTGAACTTAATTTGTACAGCATAAAGGCTATTATTAATTGTTTTAAAGCTCAGGCTTCAGTAAAACAGTAAATTTAATTAAAAATCTTTATTTACAAAAATCTAACACGCATATATAAATTATTATCTTAACCTAACGTTATTTACACTCTTAGAAATACATTATTTATATGTGACGCTGCCATGCGTACTGTGGCGCGGTCGGGTGTCGACTGTCGCGGGCGCTACGCTAAGCTTCATTGAAGCTAATTGGTGGGGGGTGCGCATGCGCGCGCTACAGGATCGCGTCCACCGCATGGATCACACCGTTTGTGGCTGGGATGTTGTGCGTTATCACTTGTGCGTTGTTCACTTTGATGCGACCTGCAAATAATTATAAAAATTTAGCAAAAAGCTATGTCAATTATTATCATTCATATTAAAAATTATATTGCCAAAATTCTAAATTCTTATTGGTTTTGTTCTTGTTTTACATACTGAAATCATTATTTTCTGCATTCGGCAATCCGACGTGACCGAGGAAAAATTAGGCGCATACAATGAATACTTAATCAACAGAAGTGTCATGAACATGAATGCGGACTTCTTTAACAGCGCCCTTTATTATTGCTTTTGGTCCTGGTCTGGACATTTCTGCGCCCTGTGCCTGGGCACCGCTGGCACTGCCCTAATTACGACACTGGGGACATCATCAGGAGATGACGTCATGTCCTACTCAACAACTTACCAGCATTCTTCTGCAGCGTGAGCGGCTTAGCGTCTTCCATGGAGTTCCGCAGCTGGTAGTAGCGCATGCCGGCGCTGTACAGCGTGCCGGGCAGCACGTGCCGCGCCACCAGTGCGCGTGCGCCGGCCGCGTCCCCGAGCCGCGCCAGCTCCGCCGCGCTCATGCGCGCGAACGCTGCGTCCGTTGGCGCGAATACTGTGTATGTTTTGCTCTCTGGAATTTCAATAATGGAGTATTAAGAATATATATGTTTAATGGTAGAAGACATGATATATGTTCTTTGCTGGTGTACAGAAAAGAAAGGATCACAGATCTGGCTACCTTTACTGCAATGCGAAGATATCTCACATAGAGAAGGAATTCGTAAGTTATTTTTTATAATATACGTTTTAATGACAAGGAACATCACCGGGACCAAATAAAGATTAAACATATTAGATGCCATTTCTTCACAGTTTATGTTCTTATAAATATTGTCGCCTATCATAAATACAACACTTGCTTTACAAACTGGGCTGACATACTGACTGTATACAAAATCCCAATCAACAAAGTGTTATTTCGTATTAGCTCGTAAATTCCACCTACAGGTGCCTTACCATTGCGCATTGCAAGCATTGAGCTTGCATTGCAGGTCATTTTCCACTGTGGAAACGAGAAGCCGCTATGAGTGTCTCAATTTGACAGCGGAAAATGAGCTGCAATGCAAGTTCATAGTAACCCCGCTGAAGGCACATACTGATGAACTGACCTGCAAGAGTTTCCGCGAAGCCACTAGCTTGAACAGCCTTGAGGAAGGTGGTGAACCGCCGGTCCCTGTCCGCCTGCAGTGTCTGCACCAGGTCGCCGACAGGCAGTGGGAACATCACGCGGTCTACTGCGTGTGCTATGCCCTGAAGAACGTATAATGACAGTGTTAGTGAGTTTAAGCTAGTAGAAGAAATGGAGCGTGCCTTGAGTTCATCTGACCAGTCATAGACTGCAGTAATTGGTAGGTAAGCCTTTGGAAAATTAGTGAAGATGCATGGGCTTAATTTAGATACTTTAGGTAACATTTCAATTGGTATTTATTTGAGGCAATTTGCTACCTACCAAATGGGATGACAAGCGGCGTAATTTGGGTACAAATCACAATACTCTTGATAAACGGGAACTTGCCTTTCACTGCTGGGGTTTCGGAGTCAACAAAATTATAACAATTTCCTTGATCTCTGTGGTTTTTTGATTAGTTGATTTAGTTCAAGAACTTGAATTATGCGCAGTAATAAGGGGCGAACTAATTGTAATGAGGTAACTATGGATGGTAGGTACTGTTATATTGTACCTGTGGTATGTGAATATCCTTTTTGTCGTCAAGCACTCTGGCGCCGTTGATGGTGGTGACGCGAACCTCGTTCCACTCGACGTCGTGCATGTCATACTGGTTGACTCTGAGCTGGGTGCCGGCTAGAGAGACGCCTGTCATCTCATCCTGCAGCGAGGCGATGTCGAAGGCACCGGGGATCACGTGGTGGAGGAGCAACTGGAAATGGTAATGTTTCTATTAGATTCTGAGGGTAAAAAAGGTGGTTTTATCAATGTTTTGTATTGCCATGGTGTTGTCAGTTTTCAGAGATATAAATACCTAAAGTATTTGTATGGCTAACCTTTAGTTTACTTACTACAAGCATATGAAGCCGTGTCGATTGAATGAAATTGTCAGTTGTCACGTTTGTGTTCCTTAAACTTTTTAGGGCTAGTAGATACTTGATAAAATGTTAATGTAAAAGTACATAATTTAAGTTGCCACTAACGACAACTTCTAGTCATTTTGTATGCCAAATAAATTGCATACTATTATTTATATAATAAACAATATCTATGTACTTACACCACTGAGCAGCCTAGGGTTATCCCGGAACTTCTCCTCAGCCTTGTCAGGGCCTCCGAGCTGCACGAGCAGAGTTCTAAACGCCTTGTCAGTTGGGACGAAGATGGTGTACGGACCTGTCTCGTTCAGGATAGAGTCCAGACCTGATTGGCGCAAGTACTTCGCCGTTGCAAACAGTCCATTCTCCTTCAGAATGTCCACGAGACCTGGGCTGCCCGATTGGGGAGCCTGCCTTGGTACATTTGACGTACTACCTTCACTAAGCGTCGGAGCAATCGTGCTCGAGCCAATCACAACTAAATCTTTTTCTGAGGATCGGTATGGAGTGGTATTGATGATGGTCGATAGAGTTGAACTAGGGAATGTGATTCTTGGCGTTTGGCTGATGCTGTTTCTACTTGACGTGAATTCAAAGGCTGGGGTGCTGGATTTCGTGTTGTATCGTTCTGTGCTCGACACGGTTACGGTAGACGGGAAGTGTGTCTGTGGTTGGGGTGTGTTGCGAGAAGACTGGATAGAAGATTGGTAGATTGGCGCCTGTGTAGTGTGGGTGGCTGGGATGGTGTGGCCGGTGGATCCGTGGTTGGAGGTGCTGACGAAAGTTGAGTAACTTGATGGATGATGAGAGGATTCTGCTACGTAGTCCGTTGTTTCCGTTATTGGGCTAGCAGTAGTTGAACTGAAGATTGAGTTAGAGATCTTTGTCTGTCCTGGCAGCTGAATCTCTCCGTTCTTTATCTTCTTTAGAATGTTCTCAACTTCAGGGCCTTCCTCCGTTTGTTGTCCATTAGCTTTGACTCCCTTCACCTTGAACGATCCGTCTTCTTGTTCTTCCAAGAATACAAAGGTCACTTTCTTCTTGTTCTGGAGCTCATTCGGCGTCTTGACTTCTTCAAGTTTACCATTATCAGCTTGCTTAATAAGTTCGAAGTTTGCTCCAGGTGGTAAGATGCCCTTAGTTAGATCTTCAATGGAAACTCGACTCTCCTTTTGCGGTTCAATTTGAGCAGCAGCCATGATTTGGGCCAAATTAGAACTGTCAGCACTAATTGCTCCCTTAGGAATCAGGTTTGGGTTTGTCGTCCTAATGACCTCGTATTTTTGTCCATTGAGAGATATTTCTCGAGATGAGAAGTTCTTTCCATTGTAATCTTCTGGATTTTCAGCTAAAGCCACCTTAAGTTGTTTTAAAATGTCTGGTTTTTTCAGTAATTCAGCACTCTTTGCTCTAAGGCTGTCGTCAAATCCTTTAGTTTCGCTTTCTTCTAAGAGATTCTTGATTTCGTTGTACAGTTTTTGCTTGTTCCTGTCTTGAGGAGGGTTCCTGGGTTTTGGTTTTTGGCGCGGTCTGTAGCGGGGAGTGGGCGGGGGTGGTGGTGGCGGGGTCGTCGTGGTTGTGGTGGTAGTCGTTGTCGTAGTGGTTGTGGGATGATCCCTTTCGTACAATTCAATAGCTTTCCTAAATAAATTGGTCTCATGCGGCAGAATTGGTCGACGTCTCTCTACATTCCTGTTGTAGAAATCGTCGTAGTTCTCAGTGGTCGTGAAGCTCGGAACTGATTTCGTCGCTTGCTTTTTTATGAATTCATCGTGTAACTTCTCTACTTTTTCCTGTTGCTTCTGCTGTTGTTTCTGGACGAACTCCTGGTGTTTTTGTATGATTCGTGCCCTCTCCTGTAGCTCCTTCAGTTTTTCCAGATTCTCCTTCGACTGTTGTTCTAACAATTCTTGTATCTGAGATGCTTGTCCGTTGGAGAACACTGGTTGCTGGCCTAAAGTCGGCTGGAAAGGGAGTTGTGCGTTGTTTTGATTGTGATTGAAATTCTGCGGGGCTAGGTTCGGCGCTGGCTGTATAGTTATCGGATTCGGCTGGCTGAAGATAGGTTGGTTGATAGCCTGGTTATGTGCCGTCGAGACAGTGGGGAGGAAGGCTTGTTGTGTGGGTCTTTGCTGATTAATGTTAACCGTGTTAACGGGAAGACTGGGTTGGAAGGTCGGATTTTGCTGCAAGTGTCCATTCTGGAAGGTCGGTATTGTAGGAATTGGTTGGGAGAGAATATTCTGAGTTTGTGGCGGGATTTGCCTTATGTTCTGTTGTTGTTGTTGTTGGAAGTTGTTCTGCAATACGGGCGGGTTAACGCTCGATTGAGGGTTAAATTGGAAGTTGTTGGGAATGTTCGGGATGTGATTATTGAACTGTGGCACGTAGGATTGTTGTTGAGGGAGTTGTTGTTGGTTCTGTTGTTGCTGTTGCTGTTGCTGAGAATACAAGGATTGTTGGAACTGGACTGTGGGTGGGGGGCTTGTGATTAGTCCCGATTGCTGTGGTTGGAAGCTCTGAAGGGGTGAACTCAGGCCGAATCTTGTTTGATGTTCATTGAACCCGGCGTGCGGTAGCGAGGCCTGTCTTCGTCTATCGAAGTCATTCTCTACCTGCAATAAAGAGAATACAACTATTAATACTATTAGAAACAACACTTATATAAGAATCTACGTGACCCAAACACAAATCATTATTAAACTTAGACAATTATTTTCAAATTATTACAAAACACGTTGCCCAACGATGTCTTATGCCTATCCCTATTAATTTGATCGTCTATTGTTAGTAGCCAGAATTTAAAATGCAATGTTATTACGTCACAATAACAAGGCGGAAGTTATGTTATGACTTATGAGTTATCAAATAAATGCCTACATGTATATTTAAAGTTTCTTTTGTATAATAAACTTTTAAGCAGAGACTGACTGTCACAAACTAGGTTTAAAGTACCTATAATTCTCCTGAGTTTAGAACCCATTTTAATCTAACATCATAACATTACTGACTGAATGACTTGTTGGTCTAGTGATCGCTAAGCGCGACTGCTGAGCAAGAGGTCCTGGGTTCACATCCCGGGTCGGGCAAAGTGTTTATTATGTAATTCTCAGTAGCAACACGGAGTCCGGATTTGTGCCCGGTTGATGGCAATAGGATCGCCCCCTATTACATTGGGACTTACAATATAACTGGCGAAATGTGGGTGTTCTATATATACACCTCTGCCTACCCTTTCGGGGAATACAGGCGTGATGTTATGTTTTTTCATAACATAACATAACACACGTGCATATCGCCAGCTAATAGGCCCCAATGTAATAGGGAGCGAGCCTATTGCCATCAGCCGGGCAAAAATCTAGACTCCGTGCTGCTACTGAATATTACCTGGATGAAAAACTCAATAACACTGCACGACCCGGGATTTGAACCCAGGACGTCCTGCTTAGCAGCCGCGCTTAGCGACCGCTAGACAGCGGTCTAAGTTATTATCTATTAAAATCTTTCTATTAAAATGTGAAATATGGCAGGCGTTCCCATACAATTTGATTCCATTCGAGATTGAATCGATCGATCGTTGTGCTTTGAACGTACTAAAAGTCTAGAATGACCTTCCTAAGACCCAGATGTGTAGAAGTCCGGGGTTACAAAACTGGTGTGAATAGTTGCATAAATTAAGTCATATTGTACCGTGAAATACAAGCGGTTACAAAACTATAGGCAGTAATAGGGCAGTTAGTCACTACAGTCGTGAGAATTGAATACTTAGTTACATAAGAAGCCTTTCAAGTGAAATATTATGAGATTTAGCAGAACTTTCCAGATAGTTGGCAATAAAATACAGCCCCCTTACCATGAACTCTTAAAGCAGGGCAGTTTACGGTGTGAAAGCGGGACGCCGCATTACACTGCACATAGCGACGTCTCGCTTTCACATAGTAAACTGTCCTGTTTTAAGAGTTCATGGTAAGGGGGCAGTATTGGTTGTTATTGTGTGCTGATTTCCTTGCAAAGATTGTTGTTTCAACATTATAATGTGTAGCTACGTCTATACATGATTAGAATAGAATATTGGTTTATTGTTTTCAGTATTACAGATATTGGTATGTGAAATACAAGCACTATAACACCGAAAGCAAAAGGTTTAAGCGTCATATTATGCTTAGCGCCCTACAAGAGGTTGTTAAGTGGCTGGTTTCAGGTTTCAATGTAATAGGGGGCGAGCCTATTGCCATCAACCGGGCACAGATCCTGACTCCGTGCTGCTACTGAGAATAACTAAAATAAACCACTAACACTTTTACTGATCCGTGATTCGAATCCGAATCAGTCGCGATTAGCGACCACTAGGATAAGGCAGTCTTCTATTTAAATTCTTAAATAAAGTAGCTGCGTATAGGTCAGTTCACTGGTGAGCTTGATAAACAGCCTCATCTTCTTCTTATCGTATGGTTGATGAACAACCTGGTGTCAGAGTTTAAACCGTGTGTAGGCCTCAGGGGTGCCGGTTTCCTCACGATGTTTTCCTTCACCGTTTTTAGCAACTGATAGCTATATTATAATATGAATATACATGAATTCGTAAAGACATTGGTGCGTGCGTGTTTGAACTTCCGACCGTGGCAGTCCAACAGTCATAACTACCACTCGGCTCACAATAAGGTGGTAAATGAAGTTATACAGACTCGTGTATTATATACAGCATTCTCAATTCAGCGAATTACCTACTCATTTAAATTGATACGTACTGACGTATTTCGACCCACATGTAAGTTTTTTACAAATAAAAGTAGGTGCAACTATTTTTATGCTTTAATTCACTTTTTAACACGATACTTAAAATATATTTTACAATTATTTACATTTTAAAACTAACATAAATTAAAAATAATACTTACACATAAATTCACTTTTTTATAATACCCGCATGAAAACTTTTATAGTCGGCCTGTCCAGTAATTAGTGAGCAAATAGTCAGTCAGCCTGTCCAATAAGGAACTAATAACATTTTATGTTTTCGCATTCGGTCTTTTTACTTTAAGCATAACCGATTTCAAAAGGTAGCAGGATGTCAATTTGGCGGGCTTTTACGTGCGTTGTTACGCAATATCACCGGCATATAAAAAGGGATTTGTAATCGTCATCATAAACGGCTTTTATTAAAGGTGTGTATGAATAGTACCTATTTTATTTCGGACTTCTTTACATGTTTAAATTGTATTAATTCTCTATATAGGACTACTATTATAATCTAAAAAGTAAAGTAAACTAACCTAACCTTCCAGATTAGAAATAAAAATGCGTGATATGACTAAATAATTATACCAAGTAATAATAAAATTGACAACGTTGGATCATTGGTTAAATTACACCTGTCATTGTCGTTTCCATGACAACAAAATAATAGAGATGTCAATAGACTTAAAGCAGTGGTTAACTTAGAACACATTTTAGCATCGTTTATGAGTAAGAAGGATTATGTCAAGTTGAATGACACTTAAAGATTATATATCATAAATGATATTTCATAATATCGTGAAATTACGCTGTCTAACACAAAAATGGATAATTATACCTAAGTAATATTTAGTAGTTATTGGACAAATGGCGCGCTAACTCGCAACGAGGAGCGTGGACTGCAAGAATGCGCTTTCTTGTCGCATATGCGTCACGGACAGACGAATCTAGTGCGAGATGCGTCGCGATCTAATGATCTATGTTGTCTATTGCATTGTGGCGCGAAATGTGTGCGCGGGAAATGTGACGTTTGCCATTCAAGATGTCGACTTTATCAGATTGAATCGCGTTCCGTACTAACACTTTTTGTTGTAATTAATTAAAATGTGCGTAATTATA
Source organism: Abrostola tripartita (assembly GCA_905340225.1). NCBI lineage: Eukaryota > Metazoa > Arthropoda > Insecta > Lepidoptera > Noctuidae > Abrostola > Abrostola tripartita. The sequence goes on from HG996488.1 coordinate 13,891,249, forward strand.
GCAATAAAGATTTTTATTACTTCAGAAATATGTAAATTATATTAAATGCCTATTTATATTTTAATGACAGCTTAATTTAATTTGGGTAGATATTCACTTAGTTACTTACCCATAATTATAATATTTTAGAAGATATACGCATAGCTACATGTGATTAGTAGGTCGTATATAATAATTAATTAATGTTTTTCTCAATTGTATAATAACTTCGTATATTATTATACCATGCTCAGAACAGAATAATTAGATTTAATTAAATTGTTAATGATACGAAAAAATGTTTACCGCTAATCTCGTGACCACTATTTTCTCTAAATGTGAACTCAAACCATAATCCCACGATTTACGTAACTATGGTTTAGCCGATTCTATAATTCTCAATTCAACATGCAAATGATGTGACAAACACAATAATTATAAATATTTAAAGGCAAATAAAGAAAGCAGTGAGTCGCAGGTTTGTCAGTAAACAATTCAGTTGACGGCAACGCAGCGGAGAAAATGATTATACAACGATGAATAATGCATGTTAACGATCTGCGCAAGAGTCGACAAACTCTACGTAAGTGGTGTCATTTATAGTGTTGATTTTAACGCTTCGGCTCGCTTTTGTTTCACGTTTTTTTATTGAATGAGTACCTGCTATTTGAATTTAGAGGCGTGAGTTTAAACAATATCTAATACTAGCTTTTGCCCGCGGCTTCGCCCGCGTTAACCCCTATTTCGACCCCGTAGAGTATTGAATTTAAAAAACGTGGGCTATATCCTTTCTCAGGTCTTAAATTTTATACATGCCAAATTTCATCAATATCCGTCTAGCGGTTTTGTCGTGAAGAGGTAACTAACAGACAGACAGTCTGTGTTCCTTTCACATTTATAATATTAGTGTGGATATGGATATATCTTCAAACACAATTGTTTTTTAGAACCCAAAGCATCCAATGACACTTATGGAGACATTTCGTTGCTGGAAATAAATAAAGTTATGTTATCTGGAAATAAGGCTTTCACTTCTTACTCTTCTTACTCTCGTACTTAGTTCTGCTTGTGATGTGAGTTACACTCTTCGCAAATAATAAATTCGATACCAGATACATTATGACCGGATATTTGAAAGAGCAGATAAGTTTGCAAGCCTTTAAAAATAAAAAAGTAAACCCAATCATATGTTTTTTTTAATCGGTTCATAAATGACTGAGTTATGAGGGAAAACATAAAAAAATCCCGACGAATTGAGAACCTACTCCTTTTTTGAAGTCGGTTAAAAATGGCCGAACTGCAACAATTTCTTGCAAGACCTTAGTACCTACTTGTACATTTCAAATTATGACCACTTTTTTCTTAATGTTTACTTGATGTATATTTAATTTACGGATTTAATTAATTACGTAATACGATTACTGGCCAACACCTAAGTGTTAACAAGATTTGCGAAAATAAATTATTATCCAACGCTTTTAAAGTATTAAAACAATATTTATAGAAACTTACTGCCTTTTATTGACATCCGGGAGATGTGTTAAATTTTTAAATGTTATAATTTTTAACTTTTAATAGATAATAATTTACGACCATATTTTAACAGTTATCATTTATCATTTAGATGACGCTGCAATAGCATTTGACATCGTATATTGAATTAATATTTTAATTTAAGCCATGATTTACTTAATGTATGACAAAACTTAATTTATTTAGCCGGTTCATAATTTATTGCTAAGAGACGCATTTAAGAATATAAATATTAATTTTATAGGGTGTTTTTTGACTGCTATAGTATCCCACTACACATCAGCATCTTGTTGCTAATCTTTGACAAATCTTGAGTTATACGTATCTATTCTTTTATTATATATTTAGGTTAAAAAAGTATTTACAAAACGCAAATCTAATTGCACCTTTCCAGTGTAATTTCTTTGGAGAAGAACTGAGAAACTCCACTGCATCATTGACTAACCTTATCGTACTGAGCAAGTTACATTGTAGTGCGTGGTCCGAAAACAATTATCAGAAAAAACAGTAAAGTGGTCACCAAGGAACCTCAGTGCCAACAAAATGAATTAAATCTTGGTTCTCTAATTGCGGAAGGTTCATGTTCATTCAACCAGACATATTCTGCTCAATATTAATGTAAATACATGTCTAATAGATGATATTACATCTAAGTAAGTCTCGGCTGCACATAATATGTAGATCATCGACCTGTGCAGACTCACGCGCCGGTAATGCGGCGCTGCCGTCATTGTAGTGAAATTATTGACGTTGCTGTCTTTTGTGAATCTAGAATAGAAAAGCGGGATAGAGTAGAATCAGTTATGGCTTTATTCTATTTCGAAATTTTGTATCTTTTAGCCAATCTTAGACAAGCCAAACGAGTTGTTGATCAATGCTTATTCCTTCACCGTATGAAGCCTTTGCCCAGTTGTGGGAACCATATAGGATTGCATGTAATTATTTTAGCTCCTATTATGCTGCCTATCATCCCGTCATAACTACACGTCAACACTGATAGCCGAGTGGTATGACCGGTGGACTGCCAAGTCAAAGGTCGCAAGTTCAAACACCGGCCACGCACCAATATCGTTTCGGATGCATGAGCGTATTATAAATTATTTATCAGTTGCTAATAACGGTGAAGGAAGACATCGTGAGGAAACCGGCGCACCTGAGAGATTTTTCAACGGTGTGTAAAGCCATGTCAGTGGCCTACAGGCGGTTCAAACACTGACACTAGGTTGTTTATCAACCATACGATAAGAAGAAGATGCCGTCATAAGTCATAAAAATTTAATGTTATAAAAATGCAATTGAAAGGGAATCGGTCTCGGAGTCAGACTATTATCTAAAATGCTTTGACATTAAATATCACCGCTCTTAAGCCTAGTTTTAGTAGCCAGGATACTTTTAAAGTAAAGAACTAGGTCATAACTAAAATTACACCTTGAGATTTACAATAATGTACATTGCAATGCAACATACGAAACTAGTTCGAAGACTTATTGGACGACCAAGACGATTGCCAAGCGTGGGGATTATGGCAACCCCTCCCGTTTAAACGGGGAGGCCTATGCTCAACAGTGGACGTCTTTTGGCTGATGATGATGATGAAGGCGATTTTACTAAAGATTATTTACAACAGTTATAACTAGCATCTTAACAGTAGGCAAGTCGGCAATTTACCTGTAAGATAGTGGCTAGACTAGCGTGCAGGTATGTGCTTGAGATGTATATAGACTCGATCGATTACACAACTTTCGACCATAAATATTACCTCAGTTGCCAGATCAATAAATATGTCAGCTGTGTGATGACAGCTCTATTATTGGTCATAGACAATTTGGGACAAAGCGTTATTCTACTATTGCTGGTTTACTTTATCTTGCAGACAATGATGAATGAATCATTGCTATTTCGTAATAGTATAATACATCTCTTGATTTATAAATTACTGCAAGAAGAATACCTACCGACAATTTAAAACGAATTAGGTATGTAACCTTTCAGTAGATGTCAGTATTATGTCATTTGAATACGCTATGATTAGATTTAAAAGCCAGGACAAACAGTTATTTGCTGTCTAAAGTTGTTTTTTTTTAACGAATAAATAGTATTTTTTAATGTAACAAAAGATAAATTATATTTTTAATACCATTTTTGTCAACGTTAACAACATTAACAAGACATAGACATTCTCACAGGCTTAAAAATGCAAAGGCAATTACGTATTCTGCCAAAACTGTCATAATATTCAAATCAAGTGTCTAATTTATTCCACTTTCCTAATTGTTTTCGCGACACTCAAATAAATCTAGACAGGTCGTAACAGAGTAAGGTGTTGCATTAGTAAAATGGCGACAGAAAGTCAGCTTTCGCCATTTTGTGGAAACTGCTAGGCATCCCATTGTTATTCACATAGCAAACTGCAGTACACGACTTCAAGAAACGTTTATAAAGTAAAATTTTTAATGAAGTGAAAGGCATTTGTTTTGACAGGACTATATCTACTCATACAATGCATAATTTGCATGTGATTTTTATCTTACAGTCTTACTTACCATGGAAAGTGTAAGTCGTGAAGTACCTAAGTAAGAGTAAGATAAACTTTGGAGATGTTGGGTGTGATATCAGAGAACGAGATATCTAGATACTTTAAAAAATTCTCCACACTAGGAATATCTCATGCATCGTGGGTGCGTTTCACAAACATGAAATATGTTACACCAGCAAGACACGGGACAAACATCTGCGGCCACACAACTTTTTGTCCAGTGCAGGTGTTGAACTCCTAGCGCAGAAATTAGCCATGCACCAAACAAATCGTCACACAAATACACACTGTTAAAATTCCTGAAGAGGTAAGTTCTCACTCGCAGTTCGCAGTTCATCATACAGTCCCACGAGGCGACCCAATTTCTATTCATCGGGCTCTCACAACCCACTTTGGCTGGGAACGATAAGAAATAGTCTTCCGTATCCTCCTCTTGGATAATTAGGAATGTCGTAACCGAAAAAGCAGTTACAGTGCCCGACACCGACGTGGGAAATAAACCCGAGACCATATAGCCAGCGAAGCGGTTAATGTTATGATAATATAGTGAAATTAATCATCAAAGTAGAATAATAAAGCATAGGTATTGTTTTTAAATAAAGTATAACTAATTGTATACCTAGCGTAGAACTCAATGAGTTTAAAAAATCTTGTTAGTGTGTTGAGGATTTGTCCGACATAAATCTAATTGTTTGTATCGGTTCAAGTCCTTGTGTGGAAAAGTGAACCTAAATATAACCGCATAATTAAGGGGTTAAATCTGTCTAGTAATATCTTTTGTGAGGTCTCAACAAAATGCCAGTTAATTAAGCAATCATATTTCAAGCATATTTCCTTTAAATGAACTTTTGATGACGAGTGAGACATCCAAATAATGCCACATTTTCTAGGTCATCAAAGCAATTTTCCATTAAAATAACGGATACATATATATGTTACACGCGCAAGTGTTCATAATTATATAATTACGAAGAATGTCGGCGACCTCAGCACAATGGTACGAAACAGAAAGCTCGCTGGAACTTGTTCTTACAGAGAAAGTGTCGATCTCAGTGAGATATTCGTGACTATTAATACGAATATTCGCGAAACTAAGCGACGTATTGTTTACATTATTAAACTTATTATTTATCTCATTCATAAATTATTGTGTCAAAAGAAAATGTATTAATTATTTTAAAAGAAAGTAGTGGATAATAATTCAGGCTAAATGTACATAATTGAAAGAGTGACAGGCGGAAAAAAAATTGACATGAACTGTCAAAGCGAGAATTCCCGCCAAAAAATAAAATTAAAAACCAACAAACTTTAACATCACAATGTTTGTGTCATCGTAACAAAACATAGACATAATTATAATTCTAAAGATAAAGATAGGGTATTGAATTTTTTTACAATTTACATTCTAGCATACAGTAAGTTACGGTGAGATATACGATCATTTCCGTGAAACTCGTAGTTAATAAATCGTTCAGTGTGAATGTCCGAATGAATAACGACTAAGCAATTGCAGCAGAATTCTAACATACTTTTCTACGGATGTCTACACATTTAGGTTTGAATACTAACCGCCGAACTCAGAGACATTTAATGATTACTTAAACTATCACTAAGAGAAGGTTTCCTTTGTCAAATCCTTACTTAGTGTCAGTTTAAGTAATCATAGACGTCTCTGAGTGCGGCAGTAAGTAGTTAAGCTCAGAGTTTAGACAACTATATATGGTTAATGCAGTGTAAATGGCTATAGAGTAACATTACGATGCAAAATTCTGTGTCAATTTACGTGAAATGAAAAGAAAGATGTTATCAAAGTAAGTTGGTACTCCATAAACTCCAATGCAAACGATCGCACAGCTCCTTTCGTAACGGTTAAGACATTTCTTTTGGTCTCATTAACTGCATCTTTTTAGTACTTAATTAGTATTTACATTTCGTAATTATGCGACTCCTTTATTTGCATAAGAATCTAGAATTTCGCACGAAATGTTAAGTCATCTAGATTTGACATTTCGTGTGAAAACCTAGATGTCGAAATTAATTTAAATTTTTATTTATTTAGTTTTTTTTTAAACTAATGTTGTGAAATATTCAAAGATGCTAAACGCATTAATTTTAAGTGAATTAGGTACCTGTTATCATCCATATGTAGACGAAATAAACATCAATAACCTACACCGTTTAAAAAGATAACAGAAGAAAAGTACAAAACCCCTCAGAAAATAGGAACAGCCATATCAAAATCGGTTAAGTCGTTTTGGCGCTAAAGTAGAACGCACGTAAATACAATCATATTTATATACTTATTAAGTTATTACATACGTACATAGCCTGCTATGTACCAGCCATGCCAGAGGTTGGAGTCAGACTGCTGATGATAATGATATTATTTTTAGTTTTCAGAGTATCGTGGGAACTTCTAAATAATTATCCAGTATACAGGTCAACTCTATATCAATTAATATAATCTAATACCAGACTGTCTTGCTAGTAAGACAACATGACACAAATAAGATTGCAGAAATCTTTTAGAATAGAAACTCATAGGCTGTTTATCTATTGCCTTGGTCAAGAAATATATAACCTGTTGCCTGCTGTTTCAAATTGATAGGTTAGTAAATTAGGTTAGTCATATTTGTTAATTAAAGTGGGTAGTGACGTGTGTGAAACTCGTGTTGTGTGAAATATTTTTTTGTAATATTCTGTAAATATGTGCTATTAAAACATACATAATCTGAAGTACAATGAGATGGAACCGTTGTTTTGGAGGTAAGTTTGTATTGATGTGTGTATTCTTAGGTGCTTTTTTTCATCGTGTGTTTATTTGTCCATGAAACACATCTGCGGTTATAACTTGTTAAGTTTCGACGTAGCTATTAAGTTCAAAAGAAGTAGAGCTTACCTACATCCCTATAAAGTAAAATACTTTAAATATTTGATGCAAATTATTTTCATATTAGCATGCACTCAGATCTTAGTCAATGCTACAAAGTACTAAATTATAACTAGTAGCATCACAGCGTCGCCTGCGCCGCTAGAGGTGAAAGTAGTCGCTTGACACACGCGAGATTCACGCTTCACTGTAATTAGGCTAATAATTACTTACGATATACGCAAAAGTAACTATGTTACATTAGGAAAGCTAATTGATGGCTTCCGATTACTTCCGAAACTAGCCGAAAAGTGCCGAAGGGCTGCTTGAAACAGGGTTAAAACGTAAATAATGTCTTTATGAAATGCCACAAGATAAAAGCCTAGTTTTAAAAGACAGATTTAAATGAATACAATATAAAAAAGAATATGTTTTATATAAGTATAATACGGAAGACGCAGTGTTGGCTGGCCTCACCAGGTGGACCGACAATATCGTCAGAGTTGCGGGCAACAGGTGGATGCAAATGGCAAGTTGTCATTCATTGTGGCGTTCTAAGGGGGACGCCTTTGTCCAGCAGTGGACGTCTTCCGGCTGATAATAATGATTATTATATATACAATAAGTTAATGCATATTGGGTTGGTTATTTCCTTTACATAACATAACATAACATCACGCCTGTATTCCCCGAAGGGGTAGGCAGAGGTGAACATATAGTACACCCACATTTCGCCAGTTATGTTGTAAGTCCCAATGTAATAGGGGGCGAGCCTATTGCCATCAACCGGGCACCAATCCAGACTCCGTGCTGCTACTGAGAATTACCTAATGGAAAACTCAGTTACATTTTGCCCGACCCGGGATTTGAACCCAGGACCACTTGCTCAGCAGTCGCGCTTAGCGACCACTAGACCAACGAGGCAGTGATTATTTCCTTTAATCAGTAGATAGTTCCATTATCTACCTAAGGAAATCATGTCACGTTGGTAGGGTCCTACCTACGTGACGATCCCTAAAAGCGATTTAATTGCCAAATTCAGTAACTAAATTACGAATTCCACGTGGTATCTAATAGACTTCTCTTTACCTCAATAAAGTCCGTTAATACTCAAGAAAGGAGGACAATTACTGTAATTATTCAATGATTACAAATGTTAACCTCATCATTATACAACAATATTGGTCATAGAGATCGTTAATCGGCTTTCTAAACATTACCTTTATCGTTCATTCACTCAGTAAGTTCAAGGCACGACGTGTCTTGAATAATTACCGCGATTTATCTTGATTTCGATTAATTAAATTTACTTTTATTGAGTAATTTGTTTAATTGTTAATTTCCTTTAGATCTATGTCAATAATTTGTGAAATCCCTTTCGTTTCCTGCTATTAGTAATATGATAAATACCTAAGTATATTATATAGATATATTGGAGGGTCCGTAGCTACATAGCTAGCACGGACCAATAGTCCTGCTAGGTCAGCAAGCTGCAACATCAAAGTTAGCTTGTTTAAAAATTGAATTATAAAATTGAATTTTTATGAATGACCACCGATGTTTTTCGTTCTCTCTACTGAACTGGCGACGACCCAATTGGCGCAGTGGCTAAGCGATTGGACTGCTACGTTAAGGGTTGCAGGTTCGGTTCCCGCACGAGACAAAAATTTGCGCGATCCGCAGATGTTTGTCCCGAGTCTGGGTGTTTGTGTATGTGATATTACATGTTTGTGAAACGCACCCACGATACAGGAGAAATTCCTATTATGGGGCGACGTTTTTTTTAATAAGAAAAAACTTTCACTAGGCACGCGGGCAGACGAGTATGTAAGCTTATAAAATCATCAGTTTTCTTCACCGCGAGTTCAACGCCTCAACCATCAACCATAACTAGGCCATTCCTGTTCGATCACAAATTGCGTGACAAGATGTCACACTCTGTTTCCCGTTCATCGCTTCGAAATCTTAGTCACAATCGATTCCACAAATTTCTAAACCGTTGAGTTGTTCGCTAAAAATAGTAAGAAAACATGTGTGTGTGTCACTTATGTAACAGATATTGCACAAACATGCTTCTTACTTAGAAAGGCAGTATCCTCTTACAGTTTGGTTTGAAGTATCAGTAGGCATGTTTAATATTCGTAAAAGATTTTTATGGAGATCAGATCTGTTCTTACTTTTCGCTGTCGCAATTTAACTTCCTTCTGGCTTCGGTGGGCGAACAAAATCTTATTGGTTTTTTGTTTTATTTCAAAAATTTGTGTAGTAATCCGGTATTTCTATGCTTGATGAGTGGTACCGCTGGCGCCTTCATAGGTTTTCAAACTGAGAGTGAATTTGGCTTTGGACGACCAAGCCCAAGCCAAATACAGATCAAACAAGTTGTGTTATCACTACATAGTATAAAACAAAGTCGCTTTCTCTGTCCCTATATCCCTATGTATGCTTAAATCTTTAAAACTACGCAACGGATTTTGATGCGGTTTTTTTTAATAGATAGAGTGATTGAAGAGGAAGGTTTATATGCATAATAACATCCATTATATAGTGGAGAAATACTTATAATATATATATTTTATACCCGTGCGAAGCCGGACCGGGTCGCTAGTTGGGTATATATATCAGTGAGAAAGCAGATTAGAGCCTCCATGAGTGACGATACTTAATTACGTCTGTCACCCTGGACGGTCAACCTCGCTACCATCCTTGTTGACTGACCAATCTCTTAACCACGGCATGATCTATCCTATGTGTCAATTGGCTCATGCCGATACAAAGAAGAAGTGAGAAAATTCTCAGTAACAGGACCGGGTTTAGCGATGACCTGATACAGGCTTACAAATTGCTAAACTGAACAAATTACAACAAATGAAGAAGATAGTGAAGAATTCAAATTGTTCCACAGGCTCTTTAATGAAATAAGACGAAGGAAGATGAATTGTATAGAAGCGAGATGAGTATGATATGACATGTTTATTGACAATAACTTTTATTCATAATTATTTGGATAGTTCATGTAACACGCAACCAATTGTTAAGTAACGATAGTATGCTTATATGCATGATACGCACATTAATATTTATTGCTATTAACCAATATGGATCTTAAACAAGTTATGGACATAAATAACCAACGCCTGTTTTCCTAAGGGGTCGGTAGAGACTGTAGGATATTTACGGTTTCTATTATCTCCATCTGTGAACACGCAATAAATATATTCGATGAACAGAACTGTTTCTTTTTCAATCGGATAGTTTTAAGGCATATAGACTTGACAAACGTACGAAGCAAAAATACGCTTATCGAAAAAAGTAGGCGAAATATGTGAGACTACTATTATATTATGTCCATCTGTAAACACCATTATTTTAAGCAAATAAACGATTCTTATTCTTGAACAATTTAAAACTTGAACTATTTCTTTTTAATCCAGGTATTTTTAATGCATATACCTAGGCCTAGATTAGCGTATGAAACATCGCTTGCCGCGTGAAAAATAAAAACGACAAACCATTGTGGTCCCATCAGGGTCATTTCTCATGAAGGCCCTGAACAATTATGCAAGATGGATCATAGATCTTACATAATTTTTATCTCACATCTCCGAAAATAAACATCAATGTCACCGCTTTGAAACTAATTAACGTTATATACCTAATTAAAACTAAAAACGACTCAAACAATACGGTATTACATAAATTAACTAATGATTATTTACTTCTAGCTGACATTAACAAGATTGTTAACACTGCCTTGACATATTAATAAAAAAGATTAAAATACTCCTGAGAATAACTCTACAATGATTGAAAAGTCACATTATGCAGTAGGACAGGACAATATAACATCACGCATGTACCTGCATTCCCCGATAGGCAGAATTGTATAAACGTAGCCGAGAAACAGTACGCCCATATGTCGCTAGTTAAGTTATAGATCCGAATATAATAGGGGCGAGCCTATTGCCATCAACCGGGCACAAATCCAGACTCCGTGCTGCTACAGGATTACCTAATGGTAAAACCAATAACACTTTGCTTCACCAGGGAATCGAACCTAGAATCTCATGGACCTAGGACCTAGCAAGGCAGACAGAATCCAAAACTGTTCTGCCCCCCTAGACAAGGCTGGCAGTATGCTTGACGAATAGAACGATAAATGTATGGGGATGACATAATGTTTCGACTATGTTATCGATGACATACTATGTCAAACCTATACATTTTTTTTTCTATACGATTTCCATTCGTCAAGCGTTTTGCCACTTGTCTAGGGGGGCTGGATACAATTATCCCAGTAAGAACAGCATACAAACACGCTCGAGTCGCGCATTGCGTTTGAGACCGCTGGACCAACATAGCAGTTTGAATATAATATTCATCTGGATACAATTGTTCTAGTAAGAGTTACTTAAAAGCTTCATAATCTAGTAGGTCAACAGGAAATTTTATTTACTGCCCCCATGAACTCTTAAAGCAGGACATTTATCGTTGTGGAAGCGAGACAACCCTACGTGCAGTGTAGTGTGGCATCGCGCTTACTCAACGGAAGATAAACTCTTTTAAGAGTTAATGGTAGGGCGGCAGTAGATAAAATGTCCTGTTAACCCAGTGGATTATGGAGCAGGTTTTAAGTAACTCTTACTAGAATAATTGTATGCAGAACAATTTTCCATTCAGCCTGCCTGGTTGGCCGATGCTGTACACTACTGTTCATTATTCTTAACTAAGGGCTGCTAAAGTAAAATATATTCTAACAGGACATCGAATGCAGGACTCCATAAGCAACTCGTGCCAACAACCAGTAGAACACCTAATCAGTAAATTAAATGGAAACAGATAATGATGATGAAGACAAATAGCTTAGGTATCATGTCAGTGCCGCTTCCATTCCGGTAACGTTGCAGTCAACACGCATATTAGTCATTTGTAGAATGCAACTATCCGGATATCTGGTTTACCTACATTGATTTTTAATCCTATAGGAATACTTAACTTGGTAAACAGATATCTATAAATATCATAGATTAGTTAGCTAATTTTCACCGTATAAACTGTCACTAATAATAATATACAGAATAGTAAAGCTTGTTTAATGCGAAGTTGTGTCTGTTCGAATTCATGTGCGTATTATAAATTAGTTCTCAGTTGGTAAAACGGTGAAGGAAAACATCGTGAGGAAACCGGCACACCTGAGAGATTTTTCAACGGTGTATAAAGTCATGTCAGAGGCCTACAGGCGGTTTTAACTCTGACACCAGGTTGTTCATCAACCATACGATAAGAAGACAAATAATCTACCATGACCACTTAAGGCTTTTATACAATTAGACAGTTTGTAATAAATTCGGATTGCCATACAAAATGAGTTTCTGCTATGCATAATAGTAAGTTGGTTTAGAATATAATCAGCTAAGTATTTTTCTAACAGCTGATTTGTTATATGAACAGTAAGACAATGTTATTTTAAAACGTCAATACGATTATTCAAGCTAAAACAATAGATTTCAATACGACACGCGAATCTAAAACAAATGCGTAATGAATAACGTCGTCTTTGTTTAAGGACGTCGGTAGCTTAATTACCTACCCTATTTAGAACTTCGTATGCATATAGAAAGAAAGAAACCAGCCAAAGAGACAAATACAATAATGATAGACATACAAGAATAATGATGTACCCTTGTCTAGTATGCGTCTCACAGCTGGACCAAATGGGAGCCCAGATCAGCTTCATGTCAGACGCAGGTGCCTCACGCTGATTTTCATCTGGAACCCTTGCATATTACATCTACATAACATAATTATGTATGTTATGTAAGTATATATTCAAGTTTAAATTTACTTCTGTTCATTGAGGTCCAGTGCCGTAAATAGGGTGGTGCCAATTGGGCCCAGGCACAGGGCGCGGACCCTAGAGGGGCGCAGAAATGACCACATCAGGACCACAAACAATAAAAATGGTACTGTAGAAATTTGCACCGGGCACATAAATGATAGGCACGGCATTGTTGAGGTCTAAAACTCTATACATCGCTAGTTAGTAATGAATTGAAATCAACTTCATGAACTTGTCCCAAACAAATATTTTAAAGGGAAGGATTTACAGAAGCTAGCTAACCTGATCCTTTAAAAACGTAGATTTAAAAATCATTCGGCTAAAGTAAGACTTTTGTGAAAGAATACAGTCATAAAATAAGACCACGCACGTATTGGGATGTAAAAAGAGATGTACTTTATCAGAAGTTTGCCATTATTGATCAGTGAAGGCAAACATCGTGATAAAACCGACACACCTGAGGGATTTTTCAACGGTGTGTAAAGCTATGTCAGAGGCCTACAGGCGGTTTAAACTCTGACATCAACCTTGTTCATCAACCATACGATTAGAATCTCGACTATTTTAATGGTTACTTGCCATTTATCCCACAATTTTTCCCACAAGAGACATTTTTTTTTCTATTTATTGATTTCGGGCTTTTTACCCACATGGATACGCCAACCCCATCGTACCCTCTTAGTTCTAATTAGGTACACTAACTTAACTTATGTAACTAATTTGAATGAGTGAGAATCATCAATTAGTTATCTTTGCTAAATTACTTAACTTTACACGAGACATTTAAAGGGTTCACATTGCTATTTACCTGGATACAAATCTACAAATTTATGCGTAAGAAACTGGCCTAACCGAGACCATTACGAAATTGCAAAGCATGATACAAAGCAATTCAAAATCGTCTATCAAAACGGAACTAATCGGAATTAGGATCGAATGTCGATGATTCAAATTGCATGTTACGCAGTGAAATGTATGTTTGTCTATTCTCGGTATCACTACATAGTATAAAACAAAGTCGCTTTCTCTGTCCCTATATCCCTATGTATGCTTAAATCTTTAAAACTACGCAACAGATTTTGATGCGGTTTTTTTTAAAAGATAGAGTGATTGAAGAGGAAGGTTTATATGTATAATAACATCCATTAAATAGTGGAGATATACTTATAATATATATTTTATACCCGTGCGAAGCCGGAGCGGGCCGCTAGTAATTCATAAATCAATATAGTTATTATTATGTATCTGGGATAATAAATAATCGATATAACACACGCGAATTTCGCTATCGACTTTCGCACCGCTATTATCGGCCGCTTTCTTCCGGACCGCTGAAGAAGATGCGGGGAACTGGTTTTTACGGATGTGCAGAAATTTTGAACAAAATAGTTTTCTTATGTGTTATTTTTATATTAATTAATGATAAATTATTTAATAAATTAAGGTATACGTTTTTAGCTCACCCCTAAAAGTTACAATTAGTTTTAAATTATTATTTTTTAGATTTTTCAAGTAATTCTCACATTTTTTAACAACATTTTTTAGCATGTTCATGCTAAGATTATTTTTAAATTATACCAATCGTGTATACCATTTTTTACATTTTTTAAAAAAAAACAGTTTTCTACCCTGATATATACTTTTTACCCTGATAGATATATAATAATAAAAATAAAATAAGTAACAACTTACTCTCGGTCCGGTGATGGCGCACACCGCATGCGCCAACAACAAAAACTGACAAATGCTGCCCCTCATACTGCTCTCAAAAATCAGAGCGGCTGAGTATCATCACACAACACACACTATCCTGTCAGAGAACGTCCTTTGCCACTGTCTGACAAAAAAAGCACTACACGTCACTATGTCCCGAATTCGAAAATTCAAAAAATTTATAATTCGAATTTGGTGGAATACGTCACACGATGACAGTCGGTCGTCGCTGTTCGCGGCAGACGCACGGTGCGGTTGTCGGCACGGTAATAGCGCGAGCGGCGCGCACCTGTCCGTTTTACCACCCCTTCTCCTTACCCCCTACTCGTTTCGAAAGGATTCAACAGAGATGAGAATTAACGCAGACGACGCGGGATGCTAATAAATGTTGCGTCAGGTTATAATATTTCAGTGGGTCAGATGCGTCTTGCAGATGACAATAAAATGATTTTATTGACTCATAATTGGTTAATGAGGTCACTGTAATGCTAATTAGATCTGTCTACATATTCTAGAGCATTTCGTATATTTCTAGACTAATTGACACTATATTTTATTGTTTAAATTATTTCATTGTTTTTATGATTATTGAGATGAAAAAAAGAGGCCTCAATGTAATAATATTTTAAAATAAAATGGGACGGTAATGAGATATAATGTAATTGTTTATGTAATTCTGTATTGAAAGACTAATGTTAGGTAATAAAAAAGACACAATATTTTGCCTCATTGTCGCAGAAAGCATCGTTATGCCATCAGTTTGATATTATAGTTACTGGTAATTAGAAGTCAGAACCCAGATGCCTGTAAGTGGGACAACCAGTCTTACCAAGGGGTGTAGTAGGGGTGTAATCCAACCTACCCAGTACTGGGTAAGTTAGACTACCACAACGTTCAACATCGTCAGGAAACCAGCACACTTTAGAGATTTTTCAACGTTGTGTAGAGCCATGACAGAGCCCGTCAGAGATCATCAACCATACGATAAGAAAAAGAAGACTGGGTGTGGAGGTAGGAAAGCAGTCCATGTAGGCCACTAGTATCTAGTAGAATCGTGTTCGACTAGATGCCAACCCTAAGTCTTGAGGAAGGTCAGTCAGACTAAACTGGAAAAATTAAACGTGTAAAATTAAAGTTTACAAGTCCTGATTGCCACGCTGGTCTAGTGGTCGCTAAGCGCGACTGCTGAGCACGAGGTCCTGAGTTCGAATCCCGGGTCAGGCAAAGGTTACTGGGTTTTTCCATTAGGTTTCATAGTAACAGCACGGATTCTTGATGGCAATAGGCTCGCTCTTACATTATAACTAGGATCTTTAACATTACTGGCGAAATGTGGGTGTACTATATGTGCACCTCTGCCTACCTCTTCGGGGAATAAAGGCGTGATGTTACGCTACGTTAATTTCCTAATAATCTGATCTTCATTCATGCCCGCGCAAGCGCATCAACACCAAACTTTAAGAAAAAACAACCAATCATATTACAGACAATTTCATAACAATTTCTATCCCAAACCCGTTTCATGGTAAAACCATTAATCTGTAGAGATGAAGTGTGGCAACAGCAGTAATGTTCCATGAACACAATGGCTGGTCATTGGGCCACAGTCTGAAAGAATGGACCATATCTTAACTAATTGGTGAGCGTTTTGCACCATTTAAGTTAAAGGCGTTGTGTTGTAAGATTGTGCCGTTTACTGCGCTTTGCTGATCTGTGGCGGACGTACGAACGGACGCGGTAATGTACGTGATTTGGATTTGCATAAAGTATCATCATCATCATCAAAAAAAAAAGTATGGTGTGCTTTAATAGGATTGAGCTCTGAATTTGTTAAGGGTGGAAATATCACTGCTCTCTTTTTGTCTCTCTTACAACTTCTTGACGACCCAATTGGCGCAGTGGCTGAGCGATTAGACTGCTGCGCTAAGGGTTGCGGGTTCGATTCCCGCACTAGACAAAAATTTGTGCGATCCGAAGTGTTTGTCCCGAGTCTGGGTGTTTGTGTATGTGATATTTCATGTTTGTGAAACGCACCTACGATACAGGAGAAATTACTAGTGTAGGGCGACGTTTTTTAAAAAGAAAGAAAAAAGATTTTAGCTGTTTCATAGATAGGCAAACGGGAGAGCGGGCCTTGTAGCGTACCCTAGGGGTGGCCTACGTCCATCTGTGGTCTGTAAGAAGCCGATGTGATGTGATAGATAGACACAGGTACAAAGACGCACCATGTAGCAGAAAAATACCACAGAAAACCGCTCAAATTCTGTGAGGAAAATAGTTGATCATATGAATTATATTGAAAACCAGCGTTAGACATTTGACACTGCAATATGCTAAGTTGGTGAACTTTGGCAACTAAGGCATAACTACTTAGGTAACTATTTATTTACGTATAAAATATTCAAGGAAGAACTAATGCGTAATATCATGTGTCCTAATGTCCCACGGAATAGGTAGGGACATAATGGGCCCTGTCCTCGGGTATGCGCCTTTAAAAATCTTCCAGTAAGTGAGAGAGCTTTAAAAAGAGACTGCAGGATTTGCCACAAAATTAAATACTTAAAAAAACTCAACGGTGATTTACCTACATAATATAAACTAATGTTAGAACCATATACTATCAATTTTAAGAAATCAAAACATGCTGCAAGCATCCATGGCGGACACAAAAATATAAATTTTCGTAATATCATTGTTCTAAAAACAATAGGTGCTGAAACCCAAAATGTTTTGATAAGATCTAGACATAATGATGCTTGTCTGATATCGACAGCTTTCTGATATTAGGCAATTGATCTGAGCCGATTACCTATGGATATGCGTAATACGCTTGTATGAATAGTTAACATCATCATCAGCCGATAGATGTCACTGTTGAACAAAGGCCTCCCCCTTTTAGAAAGGAGGGAGTTGCCATAATCCTCACGCATGGCAAGCGGCTTGGGGATCGCAGTGTTGGTGGTCAAGTTACAGAAGACGCTGCTGCCCATCTTCTGGATTTTCCCTTAGTCGCCTTACGACACTCACGGGAGGAAAGGGGGTGGTCAATTCTAGGCCGGATACCACACGGCGGTTTGCATGAATAGATTAACAAGATAAATGTTATTCAATGGGTTCAGTCTAGAATTCTCGTTGGACTAGTGGTCTCCAAGCGCGACTGCTGAGCTCAAGGTCCAGGGTTCGAAACCCGGGGCGGGCAAAGTGTTATTGAGTATTTCCATTAAGTAATTTTCAGTAGCAGCACGGAGTCTGGATTTGTGCCCGGTTGATGGCAATAGGCTCGCCCCCTATTACACTGGGAACTATAACATAACTGACAAAATGTGGGTGTACTATATGTGCACTTCTGCCTACCCCTTTTGGGAATACACGCGTGATTCTATGCTTGCTATGCAGTCTATAATTCATCTTCGTTCTTTCAGATATGAGAATGGGGTAAGTTTAAATTTTATTCTAGGATCTTTGTTGCATCATTGTTTGGCCAATATTTATACTAGGGTATGTCATGACTTCGTGAGACAATTAGATCCTAAGAAGAAAAAAAAATGGCAATAGCTAATTGACCAGTCAACAAGAATAATCGCAGAGTTTACCACTGCCGTTTAGCTGAACGATCGCTGTCTTCAGTTTTTGCTCGGCTTTATGTAACTCGCAAATAATTTGTCTACAATCATCTTAGATATAACTGTATTTTTGCGTATCCCTAATTCGCTACTCCAGTCGTCCGTGAAAAGGCATCAGGTTTGAGCCAACATTTCACAGCGTTCTGTCTGACCCCAGTATAACAGGTTAAAAAGCATTGGCCACACTGTCTATTTAAATAAAAAATAAACAAATGAATAATAAATACGAGTTTCAAACCATAGCTAACTAATGCCAACATTAACAAAGTTATTTCACAATAACAGAAAAAAATATTCATTTAAAAAGCAACGAACTTCGATTTATGAAATCATTATTATCAGACTGTTATTAGCAGTTGGTATATCCTTATTCCAATACAGTTAAGGTTCAAATTAGCTTGATTTGTATGAAAGTGTGTTTGGTTGGTCCTTTTGCAAATTGTCTGATGGCGGGAAATCGATCAGCATTGGTATAATTTTAATATTATTGACTAACGAAATGGATTTGTTTTGCGACACCCAATGGGTGGTCGGACTTAGCTAATGATCTTAATTAGAAATCAGATGTCTTTATAATGTAATAGCAGGTAATATTCAACCAGGAAATGGTGTGGCGGAAGCAGCTGTACTTTATATTGCTACATTTAGGTTCTGAACTAGTTCTAGTGAATCTATGATTTGTGCAATCGGTTCTGACAAGCTGACGACTTCACTAAAATATTTGAGGCCATTTTTGTTATTAAAGTTGTCTAATTATTTTCTATCTCATAAACTTTAAAAACAAATGTATTTTTGATACAACAAAAATATTCAAGAACTGTTTTTTTAACAATTGAATTCCTGAAAATTCGTCTCTTTAAGATCGAAAAATATGTTAAAAAGTGCTTACTCCTTTCACACCCGCACGTCGCAGTAAGTGCCAATGATTAAACAGCCAATGACCGCAGAATGTTCCAGCTATTCAATTTTAATTTTCATTAAATTCACTTGTTTTGACGTCGTGGTTGGCTAACCTTGGGTAGACAGTACATTTTGGATACAGCGGGGTTACTACGAGCTTGCATTGCAAGTCATTTTCGGCTGTGAAGGCGAGCCACCACTAAGTGCAGTGTAGCTCATAGTAACCCCGCGGTAGTCTTAGGTTCTCTATCTAGGACTGACAGAGAGTTACATAGCATCGTTTTTTGTTTGGAAATACGAAGGCATCTCTTTAAGGGGTGGACTTTCGAGGGACTTGGCCATCTTCGAAAAGAGTGTATGTGCAAGGCATTGGTGAAATGTCATGCACCTATGTATACCTATCATCATCATCATCAGCCGGAAGACGTCCACTGTTGAACAAAGACCTCCCCCAAAGTTGTCGTTCGTTGTTACGTTCTAAGGGCCTTTGGTTATATACCACCATAGTATTCAAATTTGATTATTTTATACACTTAAAATAAAAATGATAATGTTTACATGCCTAGTGAATATATTTTATTTAGGTTTATTATATTAACAATTGCTACACCGCACACTACCCTTGCCTTCTTGTTAATACAACTCTGTCCATCCTAAGGTTGTCTGTAAGAGATTGCTTAGTGCGATAAGACCGCCCATTGTACATTATACACAGACTGTACTTAAGCTTGTATTTGGTGTACAATAAAGAGAAATCTATCTATCTAACTATAACATGAACGTTCGACTATCATTTGCATGTCAATCACTGACAATTTCGACATTTGACATCTCGGCGTAGTGTCACTAGTGTCAAGAACCGTAGCCTAGCGACTGTGACCGAAGATAACCGATTGTGCTCCAAGCAACGATTACCAATGGGCACGCGGCGCAAATCAGATCCGGATCTGTTATGGAACCAATTCTGGAAGGCCGCTCGGAGATTGATAAGAATTAATACGCTGATTTGGAAATACAATTATTTATGAAATCAACTCGACTGCCTCGTTGACGAAAAGTAATTTGACAAAAAAGTTTATCTTCATATCGTATGCTTGATGAACAACCTGGTATCAGAGTTTAAACCGCCTGTAGGCCTCTGTCATGGCTTCATACACCGTTGGAAAATCTCAGGTGTGCCGGTTTCCTCACGATGTTTTCCTTCGCCGTTAAGTAGCAACTGACAACTAATAAATAGTACGCGCATGAATTCGAAAAGACCTAGGTGCGTCCCGGGGTTTGAACTAGCGACCCTTGACTTGGCAGTCCAACGGTCTTACCACTAGGCTAAGAGTTGCCCGGAGCCGTAAAGCAGAGTACAATCAGACATCAAATTATTTTCTATTAACACTGATTCAAATTTTATTCACGGCAGTTTTCGTAATTCTGACGGACGGTCAAAGCGGTAGCAGGGTTCAGGCTATACCATAATTAAACAATAATCATCATCATCAGCCTATCTCAGTCCACTGCTGGACATAGGCCTCTCACTGAGCTCGCTCTTCGGCCTTCCGCTTCCAACCGCTGCCAGCCATTTTGCGTATATCGTCGCCCCACCTAGCTGGAGGACGTCCTACACAACGTTTACCAATAATTATAAAAATAATTAAACAATAACAATTTAATTAATCTATTCACCTATCTAAGTTTACGACCAAGAAAACCCGTACAAGCATAACCTTCCACACATACTTTAATAACTGCTTTCACCGTTGACCTTGTCGGAGAAAGTTGATAACGCGGCTAAATAAAATCTTCCTTCATCTCGTCGCCGGTTGTAGGTGCTAGCTGACGTTTTTCATGGTCGCATTATAACACGGACGTAACCGTTACGTAAGTAATACTTAATTTGAGATCGTTATACTCAATATGGGTGAGATAAGTATAGGTGGAGACTGGTGATCCATCTTGTTCATTCAGAATATAATGTAGATTGATATCTTCAATTTATGGAAGGATTTTTTGTTTTAGAATGAAATAATAATTGAGTTTTGAGAATATCAGAGTGTAACTTGATGGCTTAGAAAATGGAATGGTAAACGACTAGGGTGAGAGGTTGTTTGTTTGTTTTTGTGTTCACGAATCATTGTTGCCAATTTTCTCCAGAACGGCTTGACCGATTTTGATGCAGTTTTCGGTAATGAGTTTTTGCAACTGATAATGAATATATTTTATCCTTTATCTCCTCTGTACCTTCTTTAAATCCATAAATATGAAGTTCATGTAACACAGACAGGACAAAACACGATAATGCCGCCTTCTTAAAGTAAACTCGACATCAACAATATTTATTCAGCCAGCAACACTGACATAAACCAAAAAGGATAATACCAATGTCTTGTCTGTTCTATATTTAAAAAAAAACAGATAACAGCTTTAATTTTTTTTTTGTAATTATAGCATGTTTGAGGTAATAATTTGAAAATGTATACATTTGAGTGCCGAATTATATTTAAATATATAATTTAAAGGAATTTGTATTTTGCTTGCAGTGAATAATAAAAATGCTTGTTATTGTTAAACACTCTTTATTATTTTTTCTTGCTAATTTATGAGTCTACAAGCTATATTAACTATTTCATGTAAATATGGTAGGTAGGTAGGTTCATGTTTAGTGTGTAGTGATCTTCACACAGTGCAGACCCCGACGGATAATTACTTTCATTACCTAACTTAGTAATTTTTAGGTGGGAATTACACAAAAAATATTTAATCCTTTTTCTACTAAAATGTTTATACCTATCCGAAGAGTGTGCTTTTAACATTTTTGATTTTGTTTCTTGTAGCACCTAGTTAAGTAGATACATTATTATATTTCCTGTTAACTTCCTCTATAATTATCTTTATGTAAGTAAGTAATGGTATAATACTAAGATCTTACAATCGTTTCTGAGATAAAATATCGCACGATTCTGAGTATTATTTCAACATAGTACAGATCTATCATTGACCAGTGATATGTCAAAAGTATTATATTAAGATGATTGTTTGCATAAAATTGTTGCAATAGCCGTAAACAAAGCCGTAAACAGTACTGCATTATGATGCTTTAAAATCGTTTTCGATGAAGGATGTATAACTACGACCGATACAATGAAACTACTATAATTTATTGTAGTGTTTTGCCCGTTTTCATATTTGCGTGTTGGTAACGTATCGAACTCTTTTTATATAATTATAGTCAAAGTCAAGTCAAAGTCATTTATTTGCAAGAATATGGGTTACAGGGTTGAAAGAACATACATTTAGGCCATCACATTTTACCGTAATTAATACTGGTTTTGCAAACATGGTTATTAATTAGATTTTATACAAATAGAAAAATTAATAGTTAAGGATCCAAAATCAAACATAATCAGGCAAAAAAGAATAGCACATAGGAATAATAAACAAATTACACATTACATTAAAAATAAATTAAAAGAATATAAGGGTTATGGAATAAAGCAAAAATGTCAAAGATGATTACATATGTCCATAACTTAATAATAACAATCGCTAATAAAATATCATAATAACAATAAAAACTGTTAATATAGAGTTTATTAAAATTACAATTTACTTACATAATATTCTGCTATACTATAAAAACATTTAGCTACTAGGAACTCTTGTAATCGTCTTTTAAAAGTATTAATAGAGTTGATATCCCTCAATTCTTTTGGCAGATTATTATAAATATGTGGTAACTAACGTTGACTTTATTATTGACATACTTAATATGAACATAGAGAAAGACATTTTCTCTTGGACTATGGTATCAATTCTTCTGTTTAAGCTTTGCTTGTCTGTAAGATACATTGACATAATATCCTTTTTGGATTTCGTCAGTCTTGCTGGCTGGAAAAATGTTGATGCCAAGTTTACTTCAAGAAGGCGGCCTTTAGATATTAAAATGAAACATATTTACTTCTATATAAGGCCCTAGCATTATTGTTTTTTCGTCAGTGTTACATGGATCTTCAGCAGTGAACATTCATGTAACACTGACAAGGTTATTTAATATTTGAGAATTAAAAGAAAATACAGAGGAAATGAAGGGGTTGCCTCATTTTTAAACAAACCTCTATTACTAAACTGGACTGCCTTGTTGGTCTAGTGGTCGCTAAGCGACATTGCTGAGTATGAGGTCCTGGGTTCGAATCCCGGGTCGGGCAAAGTGTTACTGAGATTTTCCATTAGGTAATTCTCACTAGCAGGACTGAGCCTGAATTTGTGCTCGGTTGATGGCAATAGGCTCGCCCCCTATTACATTTGGACCTATAACATAACTGGAGAAATGTGGGTGTTACTATACACCTCTGCCTACCCCTTTGGGGAATACGGGCGTGATGTTATGTTATGTTATGTCTATTACTAAAAAGGGGTTAGGGGTTGCGTGTTCGATTCCCGTACGGGATAAAAATTTCTGGGTGGTGAATGGTGGGGTGTTTGTGTATGTGATATTTCGTGTTTGTAAAATGCACCCACGATACAGAAGAATTGTCTAGTGGGGGTTGACGCTCTTTAAAAAAATAATAGATAAGTGTATGCATTAACCACGGAAACACGTTAGCATACCAGCAAGTCTAGCAACTTTCTTCATATTTAGGAAATTCACACACCGTGCTACCACACTGAGAATTACCTAATAGAAAAACTTTGCTGTATTTACAAAAAATCATGAAAAAACAGAACCTATTGCTATAGATAAAATGAGTGAGTTGTCAGTAATGCGTTATACTTCATTGTAAAGAACCAATGCGTTCAATTGACCCTAATTCGTATATTGCGTTCACAAAAAGAAACAGAAATAGATTATTATTTATTCTTTTTACTTTTTTATCTATCTGTTACTTAATGTAATATCTTTTGATTGACAAAATTGGAAATATTGGACACAAATCGTCTTTCATAATATCTTTGTAATTTATAATGATTAATATTACGGTATTTTATTACTATCGTGAAGCAAATGGTTTAATATTAACTGCGCCTGCGCCTAAGGTTTCGACAAATCTAGCCACTAAGTTACAAATTATCATTATAAAAAAATCATGGTGACTTGTAATCATTGCAATCTATCTATAAAAGCAGTGATAGCCGAGCAGTATGACCGTTGTACTGCCAAATCAAAGTCTTCGTCTTTTCGAATTCATGCGCGTACGATAAATTATTTATGAGTTGCTAAAAACGGTGAAGGAAAACATCGTGAGGAAACCGGCATACCTGAGAGATTTTTCAACGGTGTGTAAAGCCATGTCAGAGGCCTACAGGCAGTTTAAACTCTGATACCAGGTTGTTCATCAACCATACGATAAGAAGAAGAAGACGAAACTCTCCCAAAAAGCGATTAATTATAGTCTTGGTTTTCTAAATGGCTACAGAATAGGAATGTCTCCTGTAATGTATATACATATTATACAAATACGTACGTGAGTAGCACACAATGATTTGTCCCGTGCGCCGTGCGGAGATTGAAGAAGATTGATTGAAGAAAGATTCGATATGTTCATGGATAAACGGATTAATAAGCTTACATCTTTAATGTTCCTGGAAAAGAATCTTAAGCATCGGCTTCTTATAGAGAGAAAAGAGATTAATATTCATACTACTATTGCTTACTGCAGGTAGGCAATAGGATAGTTGACACCACCAATCAATTGACATATTTTTTTTGAGCTGACAAATCGCTATTCCTCCATAGTTTTGTCTGGTAATACAAACCCCTTGGTAACCCGATTGGCCAATAAGCGATTGGGCTGCTGCGCTAAGGGTTCGATTCTCGCGCGGGAAAAATAATTGTGCGATCGGCAGATATTTTTCCCGAGTCTGGGTGTTTGTGTATGTGATATTACATGTTTGTGGAACCCACCCACGATACAGGAGAAAATCCGAGTGCGGGGCGACGTTTATTTAAAAAAAAAGCAAATTATGACGTCACTATTTTGCCAACTCCATTCACTATTTTTACTGATTTTAAAGCAACTAAAAATCTAATATTTCGGTTAACTGTGTCTTGGAATTATTGTTTATGTTGTCAACTACCTAATTTCAGACATTACGTAACAAAATACATATCGGTATCATAAACATACGTATTTTTACATCATATCAATAATATAAATGCGCAAGTTTGTGAGTATGTTTGTTACCTCTTCACGCTCAAACGGCTGGACCGATTTTGCTCAAATTTCGTATAAAGGTAGCTGACACCCTGGATTAACACATAGGCTACTTTTTATCCCGAAAAAATGTAGCGGGTAACGCCGAGGGGCGCAGCTAGTATAAACATAAAAGCTTGACCATGGCCCGGCTTTCCATCAAAATCCAAACTATGACTGGCGAGAAATGATGTAACGTATTCAAATCATTACGCCCAATGTCAGACTGTCAATATACAAAAGACCACAGTATAGAAACTTACAGGTCAATGGAAAAGACCTCTAGACTTCATATGTTGCAATGGTCTTCTTGAAAAGTCATTGCAATCTTTGTTGATGATTGTATTCGGAATATAGACGCGTATTTAAAAGGTGAGTGAAGGTTAACGATTGCACTTTTAATGGAACTTTTAATGATATAGATGACGTCTAAGTATAAGCAAACTATGTTTAAGTAGCGCTGTAGTGAGTAGTGTCTATTTTGAAATTGATGTTGCATACAATTTAGTTTTATTTTATTTGGTATCGTTTCGAAAGATATTATAAGAATGTTTTGGTCAGCCATTATTTTTATTGAGAGGAATGTTATTGACGTCTTGTCGTCTGCTTCTAGAGTGTTTTAGTGAACTTATAATATCACGCCTTTTCCGAAGATATAGGCACAGATGTTTCTAGAACGCCAGTTATGGTATAAGTTCCAATGTCATAGGGGATGAGACTATTGTCATCATGTACACAAAACCAGACTTCGTGCTGGTACTGAGAATTACCGAATGGAAATGTAATACTTTTCTCGATCTGGGATTCGAACCCTCGACCTCGTGCTCTGTAGCGCTTAGCGACCACTAGACAAACGAGGCAGTCTGTAACGTATTCTCTGTTTAGAACAAATGCGGCCATCCAACCAACTGTCGTTAGATATTTTGAAATTTCTTCAACTCAACAACCAAGCTTCACACAGAGCTTACCAAAAATAAGCGTGACATGACAACTCGCTAATGTTCCACACAAATTAGTTAGCTATTGTTTTAAATGATTACCTTAATCCTTGACATGTTAGGGCATCATCAATCATCGATCCATGACGTAAGATGAACATGGAGAGTAGTACTGTGACCACACAAACATAAGTGGTTATTAGCAACTATTAAAAGCTCGTAAATCGATGACCCAATTGGTGCAGAGGCTAAGCGATTGAACTGCACCCTTACCATAAACTCTTAAAACAGGACAGTTTAACATGTGGAAGCGGGACGCCGCTACGTGCAGTGTAATGCGGCGTCTCGCTTCCGCATCGCAAACTGTTCTGTTTTAAGAGTTTATGGTAAGGGGGCTGGGGTGGAACACAAACACCCAGACTCGAGAAAAACATCTGCGGATCACACAAATTTTTATCCGCGGAAATCGAACCCGCAACCCTTAACCAATCGCTTAGCCACTGCGCCAATCAGGTCGTCAGGTGTTCCGCCGTTTCTTCTTCCTAGCTTTAACTTCTTTTTAGACTCGACCTTAATCATCAGATGCTTAGGTACTATGATAATTCCCTGAGATCTCAACTCATCTGCGCCTACGCAGTTCCGCTACACATTTTATTTAGGTCAGTGCGTTTACATTGCAGTGACAGCTTTCGCACGCCTCTTATCGTCACGCTCGTTACATATGGTACCAGGCATTGTTCACGTTATTGTGAAAGGTCCTTCCCACGCGGCGGTATCTCGAATCGGCCCTTGTGTTACGTTTATAATTGTTTTGGCGTTAACTGATAGTTGGATTTAGTTTTTTTATAGTTCGGAATAAGACCGAGGTCTGTAGGGTTCGTTTGGTGTTTCATGTGTAGATAACATTTACAATTGTGAGTAGCATACATGGGCGCAGAAAAAAATATTATTCGTATGGCAGGTGCCAGACCTACCTACTACAAATTGAACTTTTAAGTAATCTTTACTTATAATATCAAAAAGCTGGACAGTTTGTTTGTTTGTTTGGTAGAACGCTCTAATCTCAGGAACTACTGGTTCGAATTGAAAAGTTATGTTTGTGTTGTATAGTCCATTTATCGAGGAAGGCTGTAGGCTATACAACATCACGCTATAACTAATAGGAGCGGAGCATCAGTGAAAAATGTTGCAAAACCGGGAAAAATATTCCTTTGAAATCCACGCGGCCGAAGCCGCGATCTAGTAAAATATAATTTAAGCAAACAATAATTATGAATAGGTTATCATAAATAATTGTGTGGACAATAGTCGTGGTGGCCTAGTGGTTGACATACCGGATTTCTATGCACGAGGTTGCAGGTTCAAACCCAGGCAAGTATCAATGTGACTTTTTCAATTCATAAATACTTTCTTAGATATTCTAAGACACCACTGACTAACGGTGACGGAAAACATCGTAAGGAAACCTGGATTTAATTATCTGAAATCGCCAACCCGCAGTGAGCTAGCGTGGTGATCAATGCTCAATCCTTCTCTATACGAGAAGAGGCCTTTGCCCTGCAGTGGGACAGTTATAGGCTGTTATTATTATTTTTAATCTATCATAAATAAAATTAAAACAAAATATTTCCTTGACTTTCATAATAAAAATGCATTTCTTAAAAGTTTATCTTGTTTCTTTAAAGGCAAGGGGTTGCAGGTGCACTAAAACATATATAGCAAAGGACAAATCTAATTGACCATACAAAAACAAATAATGAAACATAGTTAATCAACAATACATAGTTTAAATTGATAAAGGAAATTTGAAAAATGATGGACACGAGCGGGATTCGAACCCGCGACCTTCGCCGATCCGTGACGCTGTTCTAACCAACTGAGCAGCGCCACGGATCGGCGAAGGTCGCGGGTTCGAATCCCGTTCGTGTCCATCATTTTTCAAATTTCCTTTATCAATTTAGATTCAAGCTTAGCATGGGCAACATGCTAAAATGGCACCAAAAGTCATATAATACATAGTTTATTCGTCAGAACAAAATAGTTATACTGACTTTTAAACTGTCGCGTTGTATGATGACAATTAAACTACAGCACGGAAATTGAAGGAAAGAGCTAAAAATTTAGAAATTGTGTTCGCGTTAATTCCCGTGCTGTAGTTAACAAAATACTTTTCAATTTAACATTTTGGAGGTAATTAACACCCGTCTATAGAGCAGCTGTGTGATGTCTCTAGCTGGTGTCCCATTCTCTTTATGACTAACGTTCTCAACGGACCACTGCGTGACTCCACGTAAACCATTTAAAAGACTGGGTATCTTCCGCATGGTTGATAACCCGATGAAAAGCATAAAATACCATTGTTTTTGTTTTTTTGAAAAAATGTCGCCCCACACTAGGAATTTCTCCTGGGCGTCGGTGCGTTTCACAAACATGAAATATCACATACACAAACACCCAGACTCGGAACAAACATCTGCGGTTCGCACAAATTTTTGCCCCGTGCGGGAATTGTACCCGCAACCCTTAGCGCAGCAGTCCAATCGCTTAGCCACTGCGCCAATCAGGCTGTCATTATTAATTTACTATTATTATTTTCTTTTCTCTCTGTTGTACACTTTTAATATCCTCTTAATCAAATCTTTCAATAACTCAAAGGCTTGCTGTTAGAAAACTTAATCTTGAGTTAAGCTCGCCTCTATACATCTAATTTCATGTGTATTTTTTTAAATGTAGGTATGTTTTATGTGTACTGTATAGAATAAAAGATACAGAATTACCTAGTCATCTATATTTGGATATCTTCCAATCAGGCTAATTGTACCAAAGTCACGCATATTTTATTCTAGGTATTATTTAACTCTAATAAAACAATATAATTAACATACTAAACATATTATTATGATAAGTTGTAAAAATCTCAAAATTTCTCTTCTATTCAACTTTTAGCAACTAATCTGCATAATAAATAATGCGTGCGTATAAATTAATTATTAATTTATTTTCTCCAGTCCACTATTTATTGAGATTTATGTGTGATCGCCTCTAATCCTAATAATATGTTTAATTGAGAAAGTTAGGATCGAAAAGAATTGTCGTTTGGTGTTTGTTTCTAGAAGTCTAGAGGACTAAAAATATCAAATTACTTTTCTACACGAGAAGTTATTGTGTCGTTACTATTGATATTAGAGGTCCTAGGTTCAAATCCCGGGTCGGGCAAAGTGTCACTGAGTTTTCCATTAGGTAATTCTCAGTAGCAGCACGGAGTCTTGATTTGTGCCCGGTTGATGGCAATAGGCTCGCCCCCTATTACATTGGGACTTACAACATAACTGGCGAAATGTGGGTGTACTTTATGTTCACCTCTGCCTACCCCTTCGGGGAATACAGGCGCGATGTTATGTTATAAGTAAACAATGAAAGTTTTTAATAATTAGCTTTCTCTTTGTAATATTTTAATTACATGCGTTTGATCCGATTGGTAAAATATGGCTGAACTCTCATCATAATATGTAACTACATCTGTTACCCATATTTGCAAAATAAACCATCTTTCTTGAACTGTCGATAGAAAATATCAAATAATAACTAAATAAGCAATATATTAAAATACCTCAAAAAGATACACCCGAACGATAACCGAGTTGATTAAAAATACGTACGTTATGTCAAGTTGCTGGCAGCAGGCTGCTATCATTGCTACAAATATACCTACTTCAAATATTCACAAATACTTTAATACCAGTTGAATTAATACTTATTACCAGTTGAATGAATACAGTAGTACCTAAGTATTTATTACCAGTTACTCATAAGCCTCATTCCCTTTCCTACCAGCTACAGTTTTTATTCTCACCGTATTAACAATTACAATTCAAAAGAATTCACTTTAATTGAACTAAAAACTTCAGTCTTCCGCCACGGAATCTTCTGGTACCAATGGCACAATAGCGCGATGACATCTACCATTATACAACAATGCGTGGACTTTTCGCAAACATACGATTCTATCGTGAATAAAAAGTACGGCTTTGTTCAGGTGAATGAATGAAGTGTATTCTATCTAATTTGAACGGTAATCATTCTCTTTGTCGTTGGAAAGTTATTTTAAAGTTGGTTTTCCTAATAATACTCGTATTTCCAAAATCAAATTGGTGGATTATTCATATATCAAGTACCTACCAACGTTGCAAGCCCTTTACCTAAGCACGACTACTAAGTACGAGGTCCAGAGTTCAAATCCCGGGTCGGGCAAAGTGTTATTGGGTATTTACATTAGGTAATTCTCAGAAGCAGCCGAGTCTGGATTTGTGCCCGGTTGGTGGCAATAGGCTCGCCCCCTATTACATTGGGACCTATATCATAAGGCCCTTACACATTATGCCGTAGCGGCAGCGGCACCGTCGCCACCGCGGCGCCGCTGCGATAGTCTGCCTTAGATTTATATGGAGCTTTACATACGACGCCGCGGCGGCGACGGCGAGTCGTTATGCGTCACCGCACCGCGGCGGCCAAAAACGCTGCCGCCGCGGTGTCGTGTGAAAACACCCTAACTGGCGAAATGTGGGTGTACCTACTATAGGTACACCTCTGCCTACTCCTTAGGGGAATAAAGGCCTGATGTTATACGATATTATATAAATATTCAACAATTATAATAAGTTATCCTAACTTACTCCTTACAAGCAAATCAATATCTTTCAATTTTTAAAACTGTCTACTCGTAGTAGCTATTATTCAATTTGTAAGCGCCTACGCAACCCTGATAATTGACAAGTCGCTCATCGTAACATAATTACATATCTTCTTATACCGTTAGCTGGCACCTAAGTTACGATAACTGACGTAACGGCGACCGATATGCTACCAATTGACACTAGCACTGGCACTAATCAGCCTGGTAGGAACCTAGGCACGTACATACTAGGCTACTACAGAAGGTTCACTAAAAACAATCACGAAAATCTCCTCTCTACATGTGCGATTGTGCGCACTATAAGTTAGTTATCAGTTGCTAAAAATGGTGAAGGAAAACATCGTGAGGAAACCGGCACACCTGAGAGATTTTTGAACGGTGTGTAAAGCCATGTCAGAGGCCTACAGGCGGTTTAAACTCTGACACCAGGTTATACATCAACCATACAATAAGCCAATAAGCCAATAAGCGTTAGTCGTTTATAAAACAATATAAAGTTTTGGTTATCTGCTACTGACAATTACCCAGTCGTAAATGTTAAAACCTAGATATCGATCCTAGGATCCAATACTCAGTAGGTGCGCATTGCGATCACCAGACAAACAAAGCAGGCTGTAATTGTAAAAGCTTTAACTCTGCAAACATTGATACAATACTCTACCAAGCTGTTCTAGCTAAAACTTAAAATTCAGTTAGTACTTATATTAGAAGATCAGCCGCTCCTAAACGAACTAGTTCGCTCTTCTAGTTCGTCAGCTCCTAGCTCGGATCAGAGGCAGGCAGATCGTTTACTAATTCGTTCGATTTTGTTACATTTAAGCCTTCTGCTAACAGTTGCTAATAAGTTCCAGTCGAGTGGTCTAACTGAAGCTAGGACTAACTCGCCTTTCACCGACAAGTGTCGCAAGTAGATGACAGTGTCGGGAGACTGGCGTTAGCCTGTTTACTTTCCCAAATCCTCGACCCGCGTGCCCCGGTTCTACATGAGAAATAGATCTAACGCTTAGTTGGCCAACCGTTGGGTAACTTCAGAAAATGCCAACTGCGTATCGTGATATCGTTGTTAATGGTTGCATCTAAAATCTGTTTGCTTAACTTAAGGTGAATTGCATTCTGCCTTATTTCGCTAGGCCTGAACGCTATTTTTTATTACATCATCGCCCCACACTAGGAATTTCTCCTGTATCTTGGGTGTGTTTTACAAACATGGATAATTTATATCACATACACGAACACCCAGACACGGGACAATCATTTGCGGGCCACACAAATTTCTGTCTTGTAAGTGTTAATTAAAATCAACACAAAATTCTGAAGAAAAACACAAGAATGCTTGGAAGAACTTTAATCATGACGATTCAATTAGAACAAATATGTTTCACGAATAAATACATAATTATCTTGTTACATGGTTCACCATACATAGGTAAACCATAGCTAACTCTATTATTTTTGTCAAAATCACAAACACGTTGTTTCTCTACCATGGTGATGGCGGGTCCAGAGGGGCTGATTGGCAATAACTGTGGTTTAGTTAACTAACTGTATTTTAGTCAACTAATTTGATTTAGTCAACTAATGTGATTTAGTGAACTAATTTGATTTAGTCAAATAATTTGATTTAGTAAACTATTTTGATTTAGTAAACTAATTTGATTTAGTCAACTACCAAATGCTTTTACTTGATACTGAAAAGGTGTTTTAAATTTCCCACAGTTACTTACCAATCGCTTCCGAGGTCTCATCCCGCCATAATTCTAAATCTTAAGTCAATTCACAGTTTGGCTTGTTCTAACCTAAGACTAATACGATAAGAGTATAGTATTTACACAATCTTAGACCATTTTCCTAGAAATAACAAATTCTTACTAAACTACAAAGACTTTTTCGTCGTTTAACTTATAAATTACGACTTCTATTAAGAAATAATAATGAAGCTGGATAGTCTACGTTTACAACTTATTGTTAAGATGGGAGATCTTCTAAGAACATATTTAAAACTCTATGATTAAAGAATATACGATTGTAATTCAAAGAAATCCAATAAAAATAAACTTTGACTCTCATCGTACTTAAAATAGCAAATTTTCTGTTATTTATATAGCAAATAAACCATTCTTATAAATACGAAAAATTAACTTTGAAAAACTAGCTAACCAGCTTTGATTTTTAGTCATATTTTCTTAGAAAGATCCCAAAGAATATATTACAAATACTAAAACGTATCTTCTGCACTCCAAACTCAATAAATTCGATGTACGACACAAACAAAATGTAAGACAATAATCTAAGTCAGACAGATATCAAAAAGCTATGGAACCAAGGCATTGGTCCGTTCGTAATTCTATCTAACAGAATGTTTTCTCGACTATAGTACACCTAACATACAGACAAACTTACCTTAGTATTGAGAGTAAAGTAATTTAGGCGCAATTTATACATAAATAATTCAAAGTATCTACAAATTATGCATTTGCCGCTCGAGGCAATGTTTATTTCGAAATGAATAAACATAGAAAATCTAAAAGATTTTTAAATTTATTTTGAGGTTTTTTCCTCTGGCCTATCACATTGTAGTGTTTGTATGCACCAGTATGACTTATAGACAAGTACCTCTTTTAGAGCGACAGCCCATGTTCGGATTTCAAATACAAATAACCGAATTTAGAATTCCGTTGGTTCGCCGAACACGATTTTAAAGCCACTAGTTGAGAGCAATTCGGAATGAATTTTCGGAATATTACACCAAACCGAAAAAAGACGAATTGATGCATTCGGATGATTAATTCGGAAACCGAATTCGAATTCCGAGCGTGTGCAGTCAAGACAAACTTACTGAAACAAGTATTTAATACTTTAGCCGCCAAACGCAAACAAAACGTCTCTACTTTTTTTAAAATGTCTTTTTGGTTCAATAACTTACTTAACACGACAATATCACATTTTTATTAAACACAAGTGAAAAATGCTGTTCATAATATCTTAGCAAATACTAAGGAACTAACGATAAGAAACGACAAATAGTCAACTACAAAGAAACTGACTACTCGACGATCAACACTTGGCTATTAAAGCTTAGATATCTTACATAATGTAATAATGATTATACAAAAATCTACAACATCACAATTACTAGAACATTATCTAAGTACCCGATTTTGACTATTATCCTATACAATTAACTATTCGACTAATCGTTTGATCGTATTATCATAACCATCAAGCTTTAGTTAACTAAATCGCATAAACAAATATTTCTATAATATTTGACTAAACGAATACTGTAAAAAAAATTTAGTCAAAGGTATTGAGATCACTCACAAAAACTAACTAAGCACATATAAAATAGCTTTACCCATTTCAACATTACATGTATTATATTATTTTAACATAATTTTGATAATACGATCAAATTAAAAATAGAAGTATTGTTAAATATATTATATATTCAAAGGCTGTAGTAAAGCTTCCTTAGTCGATTCATGATTAATAAAATTAGTTCTTACTGTCCTTTTGTATGTAAATAACAACAAAAATTTAAATAGTCATAATATATGTGACTATAGTCAACTAAGTAAAAATTACCTAAATTGATAATGGACATTTTGAATATGACGGACACGAGCGGGACTTGAACCCGCGACCTTCGCCGTACCGTGGCGCTGCTCTAACCGAGCCACCGTGTCGCTACTCGCACCCATCGAGCAGCGACGAGGGACGGCGAAGATCGCGGGTTCAAGTCCCGCTCATGCCCATCATATTTTAAATTTCCTTTATCAATTTAGATTCAAGCTTAGCATGGGCAACATGCTAAAATGGCACCAAAAGTCATATAAATTTGGGTTTGTATTATCGTTACAGTGATTACACAGTGATGGTGGTACACACACAATGGTGACAGATAACCTGACGTCACCCTTAAGACGTAAATACCAAAAGGGAACTTATAATTCGATGGTTGCGACCAGCGACACGGTGGCTCAGTTGGTTAGAGCAGCGCCACGGTACGGCGAAGGTCACGGGTACAAGTCTCGCTCGTGTCCATCATATTTCCAATTTCCTTAATCAATTTAGATTCAAGCTTAGCATGGGCAACATGCTAAAATGGCACCAAAAGTCATATACGTAAAAATTAGCTGACTAAATACTAGTTGACTATAGTCAGTTTAATATAAATACAACGATTTTAATGACAAGTAACCTCTAATTCCATTAATCAGTGAGCATTCTGTATTCGCAGCCAGTCTGTGCATTAGTAATTTTACTGTTACCGCTAAGTAGAGCCATTCTGTGATATGAGAACGTATACCAAACTTGTACTAT
Source organism: Abrostola tripartita (assembly GCA_905340225.1). Classification (NCBI taxonomy): domain Eukaryota; kingdom Metazoa; phylum Arthropoda; class Insecta; order Lepidoptera; family Noctuidae; genus Abrostola; species Abrostola tripartita. The sequence goes on from HG996488.1 coordinate 13,926,377, forward strand.
ATTTCAGTCGACACCACTAAGGGACTTCAACGGAACCCAGTGCAAAAATGGAGATTATTGGAACGAATAATTCTACGTGTTCCCCAAAAACATTAAATAATGATATTAATTAAGATATGATATTAGATATACGTACATTTTTCTAGTGTTATACCTACTCCTAATTGCGGACCTCGATCGGGCTAGATTTCTCTGACATCCAAAAAACTTAATTAATATTTCACATTACACGAAACTACGCACTACACGCAAATCAAGTACTAATATAATAAAATTATCTTTGGCACGTTAACAATACTGATATGTATTGTTAATTTTAAGTAATACAAAATAAAAAGCAACTGAATGCCACTAAACTCTAAACTAAAACTAAATTGATTGCAAATTAATAACATAACCCTCCTTCTGGCGCAGTCGGGTAAAACGACTAATATCTAAGGCCTGTAGACTTTCTGGTATTTCCATAAATATGTCACACACATATTAAGTATGCTTTATATTATGACAAAGATATTATCGCACACAAGATCCTACAAAATCTTGGCCTCATTGCGATACGAAATAAACGCAACATTCATTGAAAGTTGTTTTAGTATGCGAATATATTATTTGATTTGATTATTATCTCATAAATCTTAATTTCTTTATAAATTGGCAAATGTTCGCGACTTGATGCATTAAAAGAGCACACACAGTTCAAAAGAGAGCTTAATATTTCAATGATACAAAGTCAAGTCTTGTTACCAACCTGCTGGCTGGTTAGTCTGTACTTCTTACACCGCACATGATAAAATAGCTCATTTCCACATAATAGAAGAAATATTCTGAGGCAAATTTAAAATAATACTAAGTAGTATTACCATTAATATAATTCTCGTCGGTAAATGTCGGTTTTCTTGCATTGATTTTAAGTACAGATACATGTGGTAAGCCGATTCTCCGACATCCGAAATAGGTTCAACAGTAATTATTTTGTCAGTAATAGTGATGAGTTCGCCATCATTTAGTTTAGAGTATTGCTTCTCTATCTGTTTCAAAACACTATAATTTGATGTCTTTATGAAGCCCAGTTCATCTGAAAATAAATGCGTGTGCTTCAAGTACATCCTTCATAATTATTAGGCAACACTCATTTCAGATTGACAGTCCATAGAACACTGCTGAAAAGCAATTAATGAGTTGCAAAAGTGAGCGAATTACAACAGGTATCGGCTTCATGACGCTGCGTCAATCAATTTGTTATAGAGAAATATTGGAGCCGTTCAAATTGTTGCATTTACATATCTAAACGTTGAAGGGGTCAAGGTGAGGTGTTGGCTCTTTGAAGATGTATTACTTATTTCGCATTACTTAACAAGCTAACGTGTGATGTATCCTTAGCATGGATAGTATGAGTATTAGACGTTATCGTACGTTGCGGTCAAAATCTTTGAATATTACATATCCTGTTAATTGTGTTTGCAAACTACTATTGTAATCATAAGTCCAGGAGACTCTAGAAATCAAAAATAAGCATAAACAACAAAATAAATTGCACACTCTTAACCACTAGAAGCTACCCACAGCGAGGCCACACGGAGTCTCTACACTTGATCTACAGAACAGAAGGAAGCTGTCTAAAGCAGGCCGCTGGCGACCCTGGCTCAGGAGTCGCGAGGTCACGCACGGCCCAGCATGGCGGCCACGTCGCCGGCCGACTGCGAGTGCAGCAGCGCGCCGCGCGTGGGCCGGGGCGGGGCCAGCCGCGGCAGCGCCAGCACGCCGCCCGGGGCTGAGCCTAGAGCGCAACCCGTGACGAACTCATGCCGGGAGGCTTCCGTGGGCGTGATCCGCCGCTTTGGGTCCCATCTGGAAGGAAATGGACATGAGTTTTTGTAATCCTACATACCTCGGACTACCCCAGTTTTGTCGCTTCATTTCATCCTAATAGATTGTCTGGTGGATATCGCCTTTAGGGATAGGACCGTCCATTGTACTGATAGTAATGTAATTACGTTGTTAAAGCGCATGTAATCTTTATGGGTAAAAAAAGTGTTATTTTTTAACAGAAATGTCTACGCCTTTATTTCTTAGTTGGCTGTAGCCTATTTTCATTCATCTTGTAGTCGCTTTCCCGGCAATCAAATGATATTTAATCTGTCATATCACAGATAAATGTGTCATCTATGATATGAAAGCTAGACACTTATCAGTACTTTCAGTTGGAAGATTATTTTAATCAGAAATCTGGATCAAAATAGCGGGCTAGCAGTATTTACGCAAGTAATATATAAATGCAACATTTAGGTGAATTATTTCAATCTTTTTAGACTTTTTGTTTAGAATCACAACAACTTAGGAATGGTTGCACAATCGTAATATCAGCATTTAATTCAAATATTTGATTGTTTTCAGCTTTAGGATTGAAGTAATTAATTTGCTATTAATTTTATATTTTAGATTATTATTATAACTGTGAAAAGTCCATCAGGTACGTTCAAACACTTAATTAGCGATCAGACACTAGCTATTTTCAAAAATTCCTAAAGAGATTGTATGTTATAAAATTTTTGCATTTTGGTGGCATAATACGCCATAACCAGCCGAAAATGATGGACAGAACTAACCAACTAACATGTACGATATTAAGATTACCGCCTTTACATATCGAAAAGCGACCAAGTCCAGTATCACCAATGCCTAAAGCGTCGAATAAATTACTACACACAGTACATAGATTACCATTATAACACCATAATTCAAGGATTCTTACATTGCACGACAACCAAACCACGTCTAGAAGTGATCACACAAATGACCTAATCAGACGATCCTTAACCAGTTCCATAAATTCTCGGAAACTGTTCCATCATAAGACTTATATGGTCTTTAGACATTGCACAACCGCGTAGACGGCGCGCAAAAACCTCGGAACTCCTTAATTGCTAAACTTTTCAGGTTTTGACGGAAACTAGACCTCGTAAATTGCTTACATTTATAACAAAATATACGAGGATTGTGGGTTCTGCATTTTTTGTGCGGCAACAGCTGCAAGGTAATTTATTTTAAATCTATAGTTGATAACGTATTATATAGGTATGTTTACCGTATATGGTCAGGTCATATCCTGTGTAATGTGTGTAGGTAGACTTGGTGATGTTTAGAGGGTGCTGTTTTCATTATTATGACTGAAGGGTGCTGTTTTCATTATTATGACACTATGAGATGGTGGTGGTGGAATTAGTCATCAATTGCTAAAAACGGTGAACTAAAACATCGTCGTGAGGAAATCTGCACACCTAAGAGATTTTTCAACGGTGTGTAAAGCCATTTCAACCATCAACCATACGATTAGAAGGAGAAGAAGTGGGTTAAGCCAGCTTAGAATTCCTAGGTGGAGTTTTGGAAGATTTGATGACGGACCTTTGCCTAACAGTTAAAAAAGAAAGGTGGATGACTTGTGTGACTAAGTTAATAGTAGTTAGAAATGGCTATTTTGAGGGCCTGTGTAGCCTAAGGATGACATAAGTGATGTTGGCACAGTCAATAGTGTAGGTTTGTTCAATAAATCTGTGTTATTGCAACACATACAAACAACTTTAATACTAAATAATACAGCGGGCTATTTAGTTTTAATATCTTTGCTATTTTATTCCTCCCACAAAGTAATGTGACAACGACATGAATTCTACAAACGTGTATTGTGCAATTCTGAGCATTTGTGAGCCCTATGTCCTGGCCAACTGGTATCCGAGCCACAAGTAGAACATAACTGGATCAAGGCGATAACTGTCACTTTAGGACTGGTCAGAGCGAGAGTCGAATCTATTAATAATTCAAGTAAGTACCCGATACGGAGAGATTGTATAAGATTGTTATAATTTTGATAGTTAGGTTAAGACGCTAAGCTAATATAAATTAAAGACCTATTGGCGCAGCATAACGATTGTTTCGTAAGATAAGGGTGACAGGTTCGTGGTGAGCGCAGTGAAAAACAAATAAATCTCATCTCATCGTATGGTTGATAAACAACCTGGTGTCAGAGTTTAAACCGCCTGTTATAGGCCTCTGACATAGCTTTACACACCTTTGAAAAATCTCTCAGTTGTGCCGGTTTCCTCACGACGTTTTCCTCCACCGTTTTAAGCAACTGATAATGAATTTATAGTACGCACATGAATTCGAAAAGACATTGGTGCGTGCCGGGGTTTGAACTTGCGACGTTTGACTTGGCAGTCCAACGGTTACACCACTTGGCTATCAGTGCTGGTAAAAAATACATAAACGTAACGTGCCGATTTTTGTCCCAAATCTGAAGTGGGCTGGAGTAAGAATCGGTTAAAATTTAAGATAGTTAACAGTAGGTAAAAGGTCATTATTATTTCATCAGACCAAGTATAGCGAAACTTTCAGAGGAACTCATTACACTGTCACTTGCTTGTATCTAGGCCTCACACGACATACGGACAAGCCGCTTTTTATATTGCCTCATAAGGATGATCTGAACCGACAAGAATGCTGATTGGCATCTGATTATACACGACGATGGTACGCACTGTCGCATTTCGATTATATAACGTAAGGTTATTACGTTAGCTAACCAATTATAGCTGTCTAGCTAGACAAATCAGTGTAATGTCGTCATATCAGCCTGTATTTTCCGACCTGATTGACGCAGTGGCTAAGCGATTAGACTGCTGCGCTAAGGGTTGCGGGTTCGATTCCCGCACGGGGCAAAAATTTGTGCGATCCGCAGATGTTTGTCCCGAGTCTGGGTGTTTGTGTATGTGATATTTCATGTTTGTGAAACGCACCCACGATACAGGAGAAATTCCTAGTGTGGGGCAACGTTTATCTTAAAAAAAAATTAAAAAAAAACGTAGGTAGGTAAGGTGCTTATTTCACACTTCATCATCATCATCAGCCCTTAGTCGCCTCTTACGACACCCACGGGAGGAAAGAGGGTAGTCAATTCTAGGCCGGATACCACACGGCCATTCTAAAGGCATTCTTAAGAAGCCTATGGTCATTTACTGGTCAGAATTCCAAAAAGCGCAATTTTCTTCTTTTTCGTATCTATGTACTTCATTGATTTCTTATAAAACCAGCCGTGCTATTCTAAAGACATCACTTACAAACTCTTTTTTAATCCGCGGTGAGATTCACACTAGCGCATAGCAAGGTGACGTACGAGATGACTTTCGTGATGATGTTAATATTTCAGAATAGCTTAGCTTGTCATGAAATGATGTAGAGATTGACTAGTCAACAAGAATGGGTGATAAGGTTGATTCAGGCTGCTACTGTATTTTGGCGGTAGAATGCTGCAGTGATCTCGCCTCCCCGCCATCAAAAGCGCAGAGCATGCATGTGTGGTTTTAGTGGGTAGGTCCCTGGATCTTATTGGGTTCGGGGGAGAGTCCCACATACCCTCGTCGTCTCCCAACGGCGGGGGATGCGTAATGCATTTCCTCACTTGAAAAATAAAATCTGCTACTGTATTCAGGCATCGCCACTTGTGGAAGCTCTGTCTTTGCACCACCACAAACAGTGGAGACTTAGAACAAATAAGGGACTTCGTCACCTTCCGTATAAGATACCAGTATCTTTAGGCTATTACAACTCTACAAATACATAATACGTACCAATTTCTTAATCCCTTTCTAAAACATAGTTCAACGGCCTGGAATTCGAACGTAAGACCACATCGCGAGGCTGCGTTGGCGACCGATCTATTTATTACTGCATAAATTTCATAATGCCTTTCTATAACTATAAGCTTTTAAGTCTACCACTCCACCTTTTTGCTTTAAGTCTTGTATTAGGTGTGATAATGATAGAGATTTGTTATACTTCTTTTCTTCATATCGAGCATGGCGTCAGTGCAATGAATGAACATAGAGCTATTTAAATATGTAATTAATAATATTTAATTTTTTACATTGTAAATTTTGCATACCGAGTTATCGGTGAAACACCCTGTACTCTTTACAAAACATTTTAACAACTTGTATTACTGTGTTTCTTGCAAATAATGATTTTCTATTTTTATTTGAATGAGGTACTAAAAGGTACTTTATCCAAACTACAGGAAAACTTTCATTGGAAATTGTATTATGTACGTACCTATGATCCACAATAAAGATTGATTTGAATCTTTTTGTTATAATTTGACCTGAATTGACAATTTCATTTTTATATGCATATAGTCCTTTACAAGTATCCTCTTAACACCTACTTGCACTAAGTATAAAATAGGAGGTAATCTTCAGAGATCTTTCATATTTCCAAAATTATTTTTTCCATATTTCGTATGGGAATTCGTTAATTCCGGAAAAGACACGAAAAAATTTTCACTCCCGAAGCTGACATAGACTTCGTTAATTCCGACGAAGTTTCCGGCACAGGCTCTTCGTTTCATAAAATTTTAACTAATAACAACTCGAAGTAGGTATTTCTTCCTCCCACGCCTAAACACCATAGCTGAACATCCGTATCAAGTGTAAACTCTTCGATTCATTGTTATGGTACGCACTGTCGCGGTTACGTAAAGCGGAGATTGAATCTATTTGGTAGAAGACGCAATGTTAGGTGATATCATCTGATGATATCATTCGATGCACCTTTAGTGACCTCTCTAAGCCTCTAAAAGTGCTGTAATAGTGGCAATATTTTAGATTTCCCAAATTGTGAGAAGGCTATTTACCTAGTAGAACTTTTACTAGAAGTATATTTGTGGTTGATTTAGTTTTGCTCTATGATCAAAGTTGTTAAATCAAAAGAGTATTTTCCGGACTATATTGCCCAATGGCTTATGGAAATATTGGGGTTTTTAAAATGGATTTGATCTCCGACATATTCCATCGACACATTATATCTTACTATATAACGTAAGGATTAATGCGGGGTTTACACCGTGCCAGCTAGCGTGTGTGCTGGCCTAGTCAGTTATTGTGTACAGATACTCGTATTGTTACCGTATTATACGAGCTACTGTCATTTGCGAGTCAGTCATTTTTTGGTTTTACCCGCTACTCGCCATACCCCACTAGCAACAATCCGCAAGCGACTCGGACGCCACCTCATACATTGGCGTCAGCAGCTCGCACTTGTGTGACCGGGTGAAGCGAGTCGAACTACTGCGATGCAAGTACTGGATCTTCTTCTTGTTGTCGTATGGTTGATGAACAACATGGTGTCAGGGTTTAAACCACCTGTACACCTCTGACATGGCTTTACACACCATTGAAAAATCTTTCAGGTGTGCTGGTTTCCTCACGATATTTTCCTCGACCGTTTTTGGCAACTGATAACTTATTTATTTTACGCATATGAATTCTAAAATACATTTGTGCTGCCGGGTTTTAACTTGCGACTTTTGACTTGGCAGTCCAACGGTCATACCACTCGGCTATCACTGCTGGTACACTCATTAGCTGTCTACTGTCAATTCAGCAGCTCTCACACACTTCGTCTTATGGAACGAACACAATCTTAAAGTAAATAGGCTCAGAACAGTACCACGGTACTTCATATGAAGTATTCATGTGCTTGAGCCAAGCTTAGCCTAATCATGTAACATCAATGGTAATCAGAATCAGTTTCACTTGGTCGTTTTCTCTGTGACTCAAACGTTACCTACACCTGTTACCATGGTTATTTGACTGGCCTGTTGGTCTAGTGGTTAGTGACCCTGACTGCTAAACCGGAGGTCGTGAGTTCGATTTACACCCAGGACAAATCTTTGTGTGATGAGCATAATCATTTGTTCTTATTCTGAGTGTAATTTATTTATATTATGTGTGTATTTAGAAATATATAAGTATGTTTATTAGTTGTCTGGTTGTCATAATACAGGCTCTGCCTAGTTTGAGATCAGATGACCGTGTGTGAGTTGTACCAAGATATTATTTTATTATATTAATATTATGTGATGAGGTATAGCTGGTATAGTATTTAACACTGATCTTCAATGCCGTAAGACAGTACTTACATAGTGAGTTGTCGGTATACATGATAATAATATCTGCTTCTTTGGTTATAGGGCTGCGGATCATTATCGAATAGTACATACCTAATTAGAGTTTCTGGAAGGAAGTTCTTATATGTGTTACGTAGTAAGGCGCCTGTACCTGATCTCTCACCAATCTTGTAGGCTGTCAGTGTGTGTGGCCTATGTTTACGGGTACTTTTTTGCCATAATATCTCCTGCGTAGTTGGTCTTCGTTAAAATTGACTGCTGTGACCAAATTTCGGTCAGGAGCATGTTATAAGTTACAGATAATTAAGACACACTAATTTGACAAAAAGCTACATATACTAAGATAAAAAATAGACGTTAATATTCATCGTCTCTTTGTTAATTATGCGTCAAATATGAGGCATGGCGCATCTCTCATAATTCATCAACAAAATAAAAAGTGAAAACGTTCCAAGAGTGTACGCACGTCACATCTGTCGATCGCATATTCTGGGGTCGGCGGATGATCGACGTTACGTCACACCGACTGTAACCTTTCACTGCGTGCGTACGCGCAACTAAAGAACTTGCGGTTTTACGCCGGAATGCCGATGGGTTATGTGAGTAAACATACCCATGTGGTAAGTAGGACGGTAAATTACTGATTTAAGGTATGCGTGTGAGCATGCATTTCCCGATGTTTGGATTCCCCAATGTGGGTGCTATTGCGTACACTTGTGACAAGCATAGTTAACATCTTGAAGTATTCCGAATGCACTGGCTAAGTGATCAAACTAAGCTATACGTTGCAGGTTCAATGCCTATGATTGGCCTATAATTGCTGTACCGGATAAATAATCTACCTACTCATCTATTAACTCATTGTATAGTGTGTATTAGAACACTTTACCTAACCCTTCAAACGCACACACATCACACGTTGTGTCATATTTTATCCTCAAAATCTCTTAATTTAAGTGTATTTCCTCCTACAAGTCTTTGTCTCAACTGATAGAAACTACTGGAAGACCGCAACACATATATACACAGATATCCCACCCACTCTGATTATACTTATGTAGAGTACAATGCTCCACTTTCAGTGGGTGCACGCTTGCATACTCATTTTCTGCACTGAGACACCTCATTGAGTCATGCGCGGTAGCTGCAATTACCTGGGTTTTATTACCGGGTTAGGCAATTTGTTGTAACCTACCTTAATAATTTGAGTGAAAAAATCGAAGACGCATACAACATGACACCTGTATTCCCTGAAGGGGTAGGCAGAAGTGTATAGTACACCTCCATTTCGCCAGTTATGTTATAGGTCCCAATATAATAGGGGGTGAGCCTATTGCCATCAACGAGGCACAAATCCAGACTCCGTGCTGCTATTGAAAATTACTTAATGGAAGAACCCAGTAACACTTTGCCCGACAAGGTATTCGAACCCAGGACATCATACACAGCAGTGACGCTTAGCGACCACTAGACCAACAAGGCAAAGACGACTTGTCAAAATGTATCTACGGAATATTAAGACCGTCTTCTGCCAATGCTTTGCAGGGTGCCAGACGATTTATAACAGTATCACGTGAGATAGGGAAGTCCAATCAGCCTAATTGACTGATTGATCGAGCTTATTTAAGTTTCTCAACCTATATTAATTAACGGTGAACAATGTCTATAATTGTGATAAGTGTATTTTTTTTGTTAAGTTGGTAGTTAGTTTGTTAAGTTGGTTAGTTCTTTGGTATGTTTATTGCCGACAACCTAGAGGGATCTTATGGGCATCACCGAACAAAATTCAAACCTATATATGACTCACAAGTCACAATCCGAATGCGAGAGCAAAAAAATCTAGAAATTCCAAACTGCAAGTCTAGTGAAACACGTCGAAATTCAACCAAGATGGACGTCTACTGTCTAGTCAAACACGCCGAAATTCAAGTTTCACTAACTGATTCATCTTGAGTGGAGCAATTTTACTATACATATGTATTATTATATTGTGCGAACATTTATATCTCCATTCAGGTTGAAAGTGAGAACCTTCAGTGGAGGATGCACTTTCACCCTTGCCCACATTACACAGATCACAATCTTGTTCTCAAACCGGCGTACGATCTTGAACTCTGTAGTTAATTATGATAATGTTCAGACCTGTCTGTTAGTTTCTTCAGCTATTATTTAAATTGGATAGTTTTTTTTTATATTATCCAATAAATCGAATGCACGGTTTCAAGATTTTTGTATCTATATCTATATTCGAATTGATTTTTAAAATCTTTTTCGTGCTTTCGATTCAAGTTCAGGTAATTCAAAATGGCAATGCACTTAATTATTATTAAATCAACAAAGAACAGTTTCAATACAGTTTCAAGGCAGAAGAGTCATTTTTCAATTTGTTCCCAAATATTGAGCCTTCACGAGTGATGATAAGCAGGTCCGGCACACTCTGGACGGTCAACCTCGCTACCTATCCTTTGTAGTTCAATCTCCTCTTTGGCATGACCTGATTCTATGAAACAGTTAACTTTTGGAAAGAAATACAATCATCATGATCAGCCCATTTCAGTCCACTGCTGGACAGAGGCCTCAAAAATACAATGTACAAATCTAATTTACACAGCGCAAATGACAAGATGACATTTAAAACAAGATACCAGACGCAATATCGGAAAAGTCGAAACGACATTTCACAGATAATTGCAACTGAGTAATGACTGATGAGGCGCATCACACAGGCTTCGCTCCCAGCGACAGGTAACAGTATGACATACGTACTGTAACACAAAGCCATGGGTATACGTAATGCATGACGCGTCGGCCCTACCGCACTTTCACCGCTCTCACGGCCAAAAGGTCGCCAATGCGAAAACGTTCGTGAACGCGACACCACGCGTCTCCTGAGGCCGTTCAGTTTATGATAGGTGGTCTTTAGACAGACATACAGAAGTAATGATGGAATGTAAATAGCAAATACATCAGAATGATATAAAGACGTTTGTCGTGTGTCCCCACATAATAGCTACTCACGAACTTGTAAACTTTCTTCTTTATTTTTAGAAAAATTCTCATGTTGATTCGCGAATTTAGAAATAGATAGATCCATTTTAAATAAATAAGTATTTATTTTGAGGTCCTTTATGTTTGGGAAAAGCAGCTTGGGGTTTATATTGTTTCCGATAAATGACAATATATTTGCATTTTGTCAAAGCATGTATGTTGTACTTATGCCTTAACTTGAGCCAAATTTAGTGTGCATCAGCCGCAGTAGAACCTAAACAGACCTGTTCAATTAGCCTTTCATTCGTATTTTTCTACCACACGTATGCCAAGTATCTACGCAAGTATGCGGAATAAACAACGTGTTGTTCATAAAAATATTTGTATGTTGCGCCGCGGGAAGTAAATTCTTCATGACCCTGAGTTTATGAGGTCTTCTATTGTCATTTTTGTTTTGAAAGTACTGGACTTGCGTGCGTACTGTATTTTAAGTGATAAATGCAAATGATTGGTTACTTTAGTCTCCATTCTTTTTAATTGCATTTATTGATTTCGGCTTTCCCAGAATCGAAACGGACCCTGTATTCTTTTACAAGGTATAATCCATCGTAATACCAAGTTAACGCATTTTAAGAAGCTTAATATATTTGTGCTTAAATTGTCCTGTTACTTTGTTTCTTACAAAGTTATATTAGAAGTTACAACATTACGGTAAATAATAATACCCGTACAACCTATGTAGTCACGTTCTCCTAATGGAGATTGAGACAGTGCTGCCAATTCTCAAAACAAAGTAAAAAAAACAAACGGTGTCAATACACACGATAAAGTAAAAATTTAAACAGTTCGTTATCTGAAAATGATTAAAAAAAGAACGACACATATTCTTAAAAAGTGAACAGATCCGTTCAAGGCAACTACAATGCATCGCTCTTCGCTTCCTATTCCGCCTCTCGCACTTGACTGCGACAAATAGGTGTGAACTTGTTGAGAAAGTCTTGTTTTTATTTCTCCCCACATTGTCATGCTTAATATTAAACGCTTTATTATGCTCCTTATGTGTTTTGACTTTAGGCCGAAAATATATCTTAAGAACTGCAGAATTAAGTTGGTTACGCAAATGTAAGAACAAATTTATTCATAAAATATTTTATTTCGTGCGTTGAGCTTGGTACAGGGATGTTACTTTATTTCCGAGTAATCTTACTACAGGCACTTGAAATATTATGGAGTTCTTTCTTAAAATATTTATCTTTTAACATCTAAAAATATTTCCTGCCTACATCACCAAATATGTAATCATTTTTTTTGAATAGCCTATTTTGTTTCCCACTGCTGTGCAAAGGCCTCCTGGTTTTCCGATTGACCCTATTCTCGGCCAGCTCTGGCCAGCCGCTTTGGAAACTAATTCATCCGAAAAAAAAAACGAAGAATACCTGGTCCACAATTTTGTAGGAAACTGTTTGATTCTTAACACGATTGTGACAAACTCCTTCACAAGTTCTTAATATCAACCATTCTCACAAAAAAACATACGAGGTTTCATACAAAACAAAAATCGATGATCGCAATTTAAAAATATGTGCAGCCCTAGCTAAGTAATATGAAAAGGAACGACTATCAGGATATAAAACAACATCACCTAATAAGGAAGAAAAGTATAAAATCAGATAAAAGCCAAACACTAACCAATCCAACCGGCCACAATAATCCAAAAGAAACGAGTTTTTCAATACTTTCTATAAACAGATAACACGAGTTATATAAATTAGAAACCGTATAGTATGGATGGAGGTTCAGGAAACAGAACCAATAGCAACAGTAAAATTCTGCATATATTAAACAGTTGTGCAATACCAACTAAAATAGTAAACTGCGGGAATCTTGCTGCTATGTTCAGACTACAAGCTTCAACGTGTGGGGGAAAAGATCACAATTTCCCATTTATATTTATGCAGGCGATTAGAACAGTTTAATAACATGCTATTAAAGACAGCGATCAAGATAGTTTGGAATCAAATATACATATTTAGTTAGATGAGGTCAAAGATCGGGTACGTCTTGATTAAAATTCTGACCTCCGTTTGACTTGAGATCTAGTAAACCACTCTAATGTTTGTCAAAAATGTTATAATAGGTACTTTATGAAGACAGGAATATGTTATTAGCAAGTAAGTGCTCTTAATCCTCATCGCGTATCGGTACTTTTGCTATAAGCTTTTCACTGATGGCAGATGCCATTTCTGGTCTGTCACTATTATCCTAAAAAGCTCATAACAATTACATTACTTAATCGCAATATGAGGCAGCTGACCCGGAATTCCGTTTACGATCGGATCGAAACAAACAGATGCAGAAGCGAAGATAAAATCGACACAAACAAAGAGTAACTTTTTACTGAACAATTTAATACGGTCGTGGTAGACGCTTCCCATTCAGAGGGCGTTGAATGGCATTCGCATGATTGCGCAACGACTCATTGCTTTCCCATCGCTACGAATAATATAACGTATGATCTCCTAGCCTTGTGTGGGAATCTCTTTTACGCGTGTATCGTAAAGAAGAACATATGTACAAAGGTTCCTTTATACGGGACGATGGATCGTGACGATCGATCGCTTAATAATTTCCGCGCACACACGTCGTAGATCAGTCATTACGATTTGTCATTTTCTTGTTTGAAGCGAAACAAAATTACGTTCTATCATAGGATTTTGTTTCTATCTGCGTTGTCATTACGATTAAGAGTTACGATCGGTCTGTTGCGACGAATTGTTCGGTATATATGGCCCATCACACGTAATATTGGACAGTTTAACAAGCATCTTCAATTGGTCTTGCTACATAAACGATGCTAGGCCTGTAAGTGTTTGATTTCTACTCGTACACTTCAAATTATAGTTCGGCATCTCCGCAATTACATTTTTATCTGCCTATCATAACGATAAATGAATTAAGTATGGCGGTAACCATTTATTGTTGGGTTTGTCAATAGCCTGCGTCAAGTCTAAGAGGGGTTTCGAAAGCGTCTTGAGTTGAAAGGAGTGATAATTTACTAATTTTGTAACCTAGAACCGTGGTCCAAGGTTAGTTAAGTAAATGAAAGCATCTTTTGACTGTATATTTGACTTTAGAAAAACAGATAATATAAATATTATAGATAGAAACTCAATATGAGTAGCATAGTTGATTAGAATTCAGCCTTAATATCACGCAACTAATTTTATGCTTTAGAGAGAGAAGAGATGTTCCTTGTCTTTAGGCAAGACCCACCCAGCTATTTAGACATCTAAGACACTAAATTGATATATCCAATAATCATAAAGCCATAGTATTTTACAATTAATTACAACTTAAATCGAACACATATTAGAAATAAAAACATATAAAAAGCATCAAAGTATTGATCCCCATCGAAGTCAACTGGTAACGTACCCATTAGACAGGCAGCATTGCCACGTTGAATGGCAATGCTGATTCTTTGACCAAAAAATACACCAGCCCTCTGCTCACGTGTAGATTCGACTAAGCATTTCGCTACGTCTCTAAATAGCGCGCGAGCGCTCGGATCCCATGGCCCTAAAGTTAAAGCTATATATAGTACCGTAAAATAGACCGCATCTTACTTCTAATTGGAATCAACCATACTTGGGAAATTCGTAATTTTTCCCATTTAAAACCTGCCATGGTTTTTATGTGGATAATTAAATGGCGTGCAACCGTCTGACGGTATTTACAACACTTTTATTACAGGTAATTATCTACAGATGTTGTAAGTGAAATGATATAACATGCTTGTAATATTGCATACTAGTTAATGACGGTTCATCTCTATGGTTATTTGAAAGAGAAATTAAATGGTTTTGGCGTGTACGCTGTTGTACACTTGGTTGTTTTTTTATTTTTCTTTGGTCTTTTCGTCATGCTGTGTGAAATAAAATTAGACACATTTTACTGAATAGAAGGCAAATAAAGATTGTCTTTGTTCAAGCGTCTTCCGTCTGATGATGAAAGATTTTCTAATGATTTTCAAATTAAAAATATCAAATAAATTTTATTAGATGAATGAAATATGATTGAAAACATATAATCTAATATCACACCTGTATTCTACCGAAGGAGTAGGCAGAGGTGCATCTATTGTACACCCACATTTCAATTAAATATGATTGGTTGATTTATTTTTTGCAGAAGCATTGGTACAATATTTTTGTTCCAAGGCTTACTTATTGCGATTTATGCCATTTCTTATTTGTGGGCAATAGAAAAATATTAGTCAATGTCAAAATCTATTTAGGGAATGATTAAATCCTAAAAATAAAAGCCTTTTTTAATGCATGTGTACCATTTCACTTTAGACACTTCTAACATTATAAACGCAATAAAAAAACCAATTAATGTCAAGTACCAATTAAATAATATTATTAGTAAAGTCATGATGTCAGCAGCCAAGAGAAAATAATTGAAAGACAAATGTAATCCTTGCTTTAATATTACAAATGGGAAAGTAAGTTTTTTGTTACCTTGACACGCCTAAAGCACTGAACTGGTCATCATGACGTTTTGCAAATACGTTGTTAGAAGTACAAATAAAGACATAGGGTACCATTTACCCAGGAAAAAAAATCCGTTCCCGAATATTCTTAAAAATTCTTTGTCGGATTTCCAAAATTTTTTCTCCGATATTTAGAATTCCGAAACAAATATCTCTACTCAGACGTCGTGGGTAGATTCTAGAGTACTTAATATTTAGCGGCGGATTCTATCTTGAGCACTGCCATCTGCAGGGCCGTATTCAGTTGATCTGCCTTTTCTGTAGGCGTGTTGTTGGAGATGTAGTGGTTCGGTTTAAAAGAACCAAAATAAAATTCTCCACCGTCGAGGATTGATAATAGTGTATGATAAGCCGTGTGGTATCCGGCCTAGAATTGACCTCACTCTTTCCTCTCGTGAGTGTCGTAAGAGGCGACTAAGGGAAAATTCAGAAGATGGGCAGCAGCATCTTCTGTAACTTCACCACTAATACTGCGATCCCCAAGCCGCTTGCCAAGCGTGGGGATTATGGCAACACCCCCCCGCTTACACGGGGAGGCCTATGTTCAACAGTGGACGTCTTTGGCTGATGATGATGATGTATGATGAAGGAGACTCACTCGAGGCATCTGTGCAAGAAGTGCAGGAAGGCAGGGTCGTCCGACCTCACTATGGTGCTGAGCGTGCGCGTGCCGGGCCGCCGCTTGCGACCCTTGGAGTTGGTGATGCTGCGGGGGGAGCCCTTCGAGTCTGTTGGACACGAAAACGTAATTCAAATCGTGATTGGAAAGTGATAGTGTTAAGTTTACTAATTGCAATAGTCTCCATGAAAAAACATGATTTGTGAGCTTTTCAATTTGTAAAGAACACATTAATTAAATAATTGTAAATAAAAAACTTTTAGATTCACGACGTCACGTCTGTAAATAATAATTTAATTTATATTGAAATCTTAAAAAGAGGTTCTAGATTTAAAAGGTTTTCAAGGAAGCCATTTTTTTCGAATATAATTTTACTACTATTATACATGTTAGTTTGGCTGGGCATTATCCGCACTTAGCTGCTTGAATGGGCCATTGTTATTATACAGATTATTTACTATTATACATATTAGTAGTCAAATAAGATAATAGTAGAATAGGAAATATAAATTAAAAAAACTATATAACAATACATGTGTGCCACTCTTCGCGTAGACAGACAGTTTGCTGTAGTTAATAGTGAAGTAACACAAGAGCCCTTCAGAACCTCTCACCATGTTCTACTCACCAAAAAACAGTCTCTTCCTGGTGGCGTGCAGTAGAAGGTCAGGTGGTGGCGGCCCGAGCAGCTCCATGATGCACGCCAGCTGCTCCGACTCGTTCTCTCCCGGGAACAGCGGGTAGCCTGTGTGGAGTTCCGCTAGGATGCATCCTAGGGCCACGATGAAATGAAATAATTATTTATTTTTCAAAACGACGACCTGATTGACACAGTGGCTAAGCGATTAGACTGCTGCGCTAAGGGTTGCGGGTTCGATTCCCGCACGGGGCAAAAAATTGTGCGATCCGCAGATGTTTGTCCCGAGTCTGGATGTTTGTGTATGTGATATTTCATGTTTGTGAAACGCACCCACGATACAGGAGAAATTCCTAGTGTGGGGCAACGTTTTTAAAAAAAAAAAAAAAAATCGATAATAACCGTATGTAGTACCCTTTTTAATTCCAAAGTTACCTGTGAAATTAAAAATTTCACATTGGTCTTAAACTTAAACTCCTAACATCATCAAACCTCTCATATTTTTTTAAGAAAATCAGTAGTTATGAATTTTTTGTAAGTATGATTACAGTAAAGGTTTTATAAATTTATTAAGGTGCAACAATATCGTGACATTTCGTATTATCATTGCATAAACCGAAGACACTCGCAAAGGAAAGTCCCAATCTCCATATATTATATCATACGCATATTTCGACCACTTAGAGATGACAAGATGCGTCTGTTGTCCGTCAAAACGGGTCGTTAATGTAACGAGATATAGACGTCAAGTAACATCCACAGTTGCGTAAAAACAACATTCTTTAGTTTCAATATCTGCGCGATTCGCGGGGTCACCTTTCTCCTTCACTTTCTAAGCTAAGGATGGCCGCATGCTCGTGACTAAGTAAATGTAGCAGAACTATTTTTTATTGCTTACTTAATTCATCTTTTAAGATAATTTTGTGTTTCACTGTAACGATAGTTTGTTTGTCATCTTAAGTAACGCTTCACGTGAGAACCTGTTATTGGCTTTATAATGCATATTGTAATTTGTAACCATTTGTCCCAATTTTTTAGCTCAGTTATCCATCGAAATACAATTATACAATAATATACTTTAACAATAATTATACTTTGTAATTCTTGTGAGAAGTATTTTTAAAATTTAATTTCACTTCACTTTTTTATTTATCACGACTTACCCAATTATGAAATAAGAAGTTTTTTTAGAAATTTTGTATAAAATTAGCAATATGCTATTTTTATCATCATGTTGTTGTCATGTCCATACAAATGTTTCACTACTGTTTGTATCTTCTTGTGTATATGACTGGCCTGTTGGTTAGTGACGCTGACTTCTAAACCGGAGGTCATGGGTTCGATTCCCACCCAGGACAAATCTTTGTGTGATGAACATAATGATTTGTTCTGTGTCTGAGTGTAAATTATCTATATTATGTATGTATTTAGAAATATTTAAGTATGTTTATCAGTTGTCTGGTTGCCATAATACAGGCTCTGCCTAGTTTGGGATCAGATGACCGTGTGTGGGCTGTCCCAAGATATAAGATAAGATATTATGTTATATGCTTCGCTATTCAGAACACGAGATTTATAATTGTGGTCCTAATTTTTTTTAATCCTCTAACATATCAATCTTATATTCTGTCGCGTGTAAAACACCTAAGGTAACCCAATCTATATTGTCAATAGTAGTGTAGAACTCAATTCTCACTTCATTGACACTGTCTGTTCCATTCTATTTAAGAACATTAGAAAGAGAGGCAAGATGAAGATTACACGTTTTTATATTACTGTTACCATTCATTTAAATTCTTTCACAGTAGTCTCATCGTGACGTAACTTTTGTAGCATCTTGACCGTCCTAAATTGTTAGTACCTCACGATAACATTTATCGTATTTATTAAAACTATAATTGATCTATTACGTAACACTATAAAATTATTGTAAACCCCAATTTCTTAATAGAATCTTACGTATCGTAATTATTTTTGACACAACCATGTTTTTCTTTTGGGTAACAATGTCATGACAGTAAAAATATATTTGTAATTGTATGATGTAATGCGGAATTGGTTTGTGTTAATTATAGTTAGTACTTAACGCAACAATGACCCTTTCGTTCAGTAACTTCACATATTTAGCACACTCAAGTACCTTCAGCACACGGTCAAATTATGTAAAAAATAAGTAGAGATTTTCATGAAACTCACCCATACTCCACATATCAATTGGGGTCCCATACTGCAGGCCGAGGATAACCTCAGGGCTCCTGTAGAACCGCGACTGGATGTAGGTGTAGACCCGCGCATGCGTGTAGCATGAGCTGCCGAAGTCTATCACTTTTATGGATGAGCTGCCTCGCGCTTTCAGCAGAATATTTTCCTAGAAGAAATTAATAACGAGAATGAGTATGAGAAAACTGAGTCAAAATCGAAAGCTTCATTATTTTTGTTTCATTTTTTTATAGCCTATATTACTTGCGACGGTGTAAGGATTCTAACGACACTCGATACATCAAAATCGGTTCAGGCATTAAGAATTTATGGTGGAGTAAAGGAACTTACATACATACATACATGAACCCTAAAAACATTACACTCCTTTTTATGGGCAGTCGTGTAAAAAGTTAGTCTTCGAACGTTCTCTTTAAATATTTTGGTGTTCTTTATATATACTTCTTTATTTTATGGCGCAACGACATGATGACATAGCATTATCTTCTCATTTAAGCCAAATTAGTGTCCAAGCGTGCCATAGGAGAGGCCTATGTCCAGCAGTGGACTGAGATAGGCTGATGATGATGATGATGAAGATCGTAGTAACAACAGTAAATTAAATTGCTCTAAAGCAGATGAATTAGGCGTGTACTCACTGGCTTCAAGTCACAATGTATGATGTTCTCTCCTTCGAGCAGCCTGAGACATCGCAGCAGAGAGCTGGCGAACCGTCTGATGAGGCTCAGGCTGAACCCCTGGTAGTTGTTCTTCTTTATGAGCTCGTATAGGTTGATGCTGGAAATATATAGACATACCTAGATTTTAAAAACAACATTTATCTTCTCTCCCGTCTGTTCCATCGTTTTGATATAGCGCTGCAGTAAAATTTTAAGGATTCCGTTAAGTGTTTTGTTTCTTTTTAACTTGTTCTCGTAAAATATGTTATTTATATAATTATGTTTATCTTTTCGCTGTCCCATAAGTCCCTGTGAGCGTAGAAAAACAAGTGCAATACTACTGGAGCATGTTCGTATCTACGTTTCTTTAAAACTATTGAGTAACATAATCCATAACTTACCGCCAAACTCAGAGACATTTAATTATTACTTAAACTGTCACTGTTTTCTTTGTGAAATCTTTACTTTGTGTCAGTTTAAGTAATCATCAACGTCTCTGAGTGCGGCTGTTAGTATTATAAATGAGGCGGTAACTCTATCTTTCTGCGTCATAATTTTCCATGTGGACAAAAACGATTTCTTCTTATCACAAAAAGAACACTCACCTCATGAGCTCAAAACTGATGCACAAATGATTTCTAAAGTAGAAATAGTCCAGCATGTGAATCACGTTGTGCGCTTGGTCCTTATCCTTTAGCCGGAGGTGGTCCAGCACCCTGACCTCCACCAGCGCCTGGTGGTGGAACCGCTTCTTGTTCCTGATGATCTTGATCGCCACCTGGTTGCCTGTGCGATGATCCTGGGCTCTAATGACCTGGCCGAAGGACCCCTTGCCGATCACTTCGAGGATCTCGTACCTGTAGGCTATGTGGTCGTGGATTTGCTGAAATAGATGAATTAACTTTGGTTAGAATATCAGAATTGGAAATGACTCGATTAGTGCAGCGGCTTGAAGTTGTGCTTTTTGTATTGACAGTTGTGCTGATCGTGACAAATATTTAGTGACATTCACGAAAATATATTAGTAAAATCACTAGCTTTATGAGTTGGCGTCAGTAAGATATTAATATTTTTCTGTAGGAAAGGCAAAAAATAATAGACGAATAATGTTCATTGAGACCGTAAAGTTGAGAATGTAGTTATCGTAGGTAGCGTTTGAAATACTTGTCAGCTTATCTAAAAAAAACATCGCATTTAACATTTTCTACAATCAATTATTCTCAACGTTCAAAACGCCTATTATTGCTTATTAATTCAAAATGCAATAACTTATTACATTATTAGTACGTACTTATATACAATTAATTGGAAATTGACAAATTAATTGTTTAGAAGCCCATCAAGCGATCCATTAGTGCCTACAGCGCCTTCAAAAGTCAAATTATCATTTTTGCTCTCTAAAATATAATCGATGAATAATACAATTCCGAAAGGTCGTGAATTTTAAAAAGACGTTCCTTATTTTGCAGGAATGTATAATTTAGATCGTGAAAAAATTCCATTGGATATAATTTGAGCTCAGCTTTCCGATAATTAATTTGGGATAATATTGTTTCCTTTTAATGTCCTACCTAAATCCGGGGACATTTACAGGAGAAATCTAAATTTAATAAACTTAATCTCGCATAGAGTAAATGCTTCTGCGTTCCTTTTTATAGTTTAGTTAATTTGTGTTGGTGATTTTGTTAACTTTATTTTTAAGTTAACTATGTATTTCTCCAGGGCCGTGAGAGTATTTGCAAACTCAAAATATCGCACAAACAGACACAAATATTTGCTTTGTGTGGAATATAGTAATCCATATTTATGTAGATAGTATGTTCATATTATATCGCTTTAGGGCATAATTTAACTAGACACAAGAGAAGTGCTGTCTACCTAAAATGGCGCCCAACATGGGATCTAAAAAGATGAGTATCCGACATCACCCTATGCTTTGATAGTGGTATTATGAGAATAAGAATTTCCCTTGAGTAAGCTCAAAACACGGTCTAATACCTTCCTCACCTTGTTATAACTACCATTCTCGTCGTCGAAGCCGCAGTTATTGGGCAGGTTAGCCCTGGCCTGCACCTTGTTGGCGTCCAGCCCTAGGAACCACACCTCGGGGTACTTCCTGACTTCGTTCCTCTCCCATTCTGATAGCCTCTCTCCGTACAGCTTCAGTGCTTCTGGAAATAAACAAGATACTCGATGACGCAGGATGCAGTGGTTGTGAAGATATTTAGCTCTGACTGCACCTTCACTTTAGGTAGTTTGTACTGTATTTATATCTGTATGTAGGTATATAAGATAGTCATCATTCTATATATACATAATTGTCTTTTTATTAGATGTAGTTACATGATTTGCGATGAGTTCGCCTAATTGTTTAATAAAATGTAAAAGCCGCATTGTCCATTTGTACGGATATTAAAACTGAAATGAAACATGATAAATGTATTGCCAAATAAAATGAAGTTACGTTAATTGAAATCTATAAACACTCTGAGCCAGTAAAAGAAGGATACTCTTGCGTTCTTTCCTACTACATAAAAAGTTAAAAACCGGCCCAATTTAGGACATATTCGGCCTTATTACAAAAAGCGGTTTATCTAAAAACCAAGGTTTAAAACGTCTAAAAACCACGGTTTATAGGAAAGTGTTATTACAAAAAGTGGTTCTGCGAAAAACCATTGTCCATTCTATGGTCTAACGCCAAACCTGGGCGGCCCCTAGTTTAAAGTAAAGAACTATGGTTTTAAATATCATATCTGTCAAATTTCATCTTTTAGGTTATCATATATTGTTGTTGTTTTTACCTGAACATGGATATTATAATGGTCAATTTATTTGATATTGAGGATATTGAAGCCGATAATACAGATATTATTTGCTTTTGTTGGTTCATCATACAAAATATAATAGAATACGATTCACAAGAGGAATTATTAGATCCTCTCGTCTGTGAGCCATACCGGCTCCCGGTATGACAATATATTCGCATATATTTCACTACAAATGCCGTTCTAACGCATTATTTATGTTTATCAATACATAAACTAGCAAAAGTACATACTTTTGGTTTTAACATACTAAATTACGTCAACAAACCTCTCATAAACAAGTTCGAATTACGTCACGTTTCGTTACACGGATGTACTTAGTTGTATTACTAGCTAATACAACAAGCTTCATTCTAAACAAAACTACAGTTGACGATATAATTGATATTAAAATCTAAGCAAAATAATAATAGTCTCAATATTTTTAACACTTCTATAGAATATTTAATCATTAGTCTATTATTAAACTTTTTTCTTTTCTGGGCAAATGGAACGTTTTTGTAGAATGATAACATTATGAACGAACGATGTTTGTATTAATCTGTGGTTGCTATACAAACAATGGTTCAAATGACAGTGCTAAGAAAACCACGGTTTTTATAACTTTTGTAATAAGGACAAATTTAGACCATGGTTTTTCAGATAAGCCTGGACTTGAAAGGCTAGGTTTAAACCGATGTTTATTTCGTTTTTTGTAATAAGACTGATTGGGTCCATACAGGCTGATCTTATTAAGCATTTATAAAGCCAACTATTTACGTGTAAAAACCACGTGATATAGCGCCGACGTCGACGTAGCGACGTCACGTCATGTTCGTACGCCGATAAATTTGTGCTACTGACAATGACCTACATACATCCATCACAGACGGGACGCTCTGACGTCGCTACGTGTAATGACGTTGTATGACACGTGTCGCAAGATATCCCTCGTTTCTTATAGAGGTACTTAATAAAGAAGAGGCATGATGGATGGATTGCAAGTTTTCTGTCCAGTAGTGAGTTAAAAAACGCCTTTAAATAAAATGAAGGCTCACTCGTGGTAGGTTGAATTTAATTTAAGTAAATGTTATAACAACATTTAAGTTCTATAATTTAAAGACTAGTTAAATTTAAAGTTCGGCTTATCATCATCTTTAGCCGGAAGAACGTCCACTCTTGAACAAAGTGGGGGGGGAGTGTTGTCATAATCCCCACGCTTGGCAATCGGCTTAGGGATCGCAGTATTGGTGGTGTGGTTACAGAAGACGCTGCTGCCCATCTTCTGGATTATCCCTAAGTCGCCTCCTACGACACCTACGAACGTCCACTCTTGAACAAAGGGGGGGGGGGGAGTGTTGCCATAATCCCTACGCTTTGAAAATGGCTTGGGAATCACAGTATTGGTGGTGTGGTTACAGAAGACGCTGCTGCCCATCTTCTGGATTTTCCGTAAGTCGCCTCCTACGACACGCACGGGACGAAATGGGGAGGTGCTAGACTGGCCCGGCACTTCACGGACATATCGGCTTATACCTATAAATTATGTTTTGCTGTTTAAGTGCAATGCGTTAGGTTAGGTATTAGTTAGATCAGTGCTTTAGAGCGTGACGCAGCACATCCTATTAATGAGGCTATACATGTAACTGGCAATCCTATAACCAGATTAATGTATCCTTGACCAACGCGCATCGGATGCAGCTAATCTCTGCTACTAATTACGGACAGTTAGCGAGGAATCGAGTATGCATTTATACGTAGAAATTCTCACTTATGATAGAAAGATGAGTATCTAATAGCTGCCGAACCTCTCAATTCTCAATTCTTTATTGCGTACCATAATGTTACATAGTTGGTAGGGAAATAAATATGTTAGTCACAATCATGGACCCTGTCGGGCACAGCATAGATCAAGTAGGAGAGAGGATGAAGACACTGTGTTTTATTAGTCAAGAATAAATATTACTGAATTTAATGTACGAATTATCATTATTATTTTTATATAAATTTATTTATTTGGTAACATTTTTAACAATATACAATAGAACAATATTATTGTTCTGAGATACATTATTTATTGAACGCTTTAAATTTATACGGTAGATAATTATTTTTTGTATTATGAGTAGCTAGGCATTTTTTTAATAGGAAATTGTTGTAAATATAAAATAGTAGTGAAGATATTTATAATTTATCATTTAAATATTCGTTTATGCTATAATAACATTTGTCTACCAGAAAAAGCTTCAATTTATTGTTAAAGATATTGTATTTCTTTAAATTCTTAATTATTATAACATTATAACAAAAACAACATTACGTCATTTTCTAAAATTGCCACAGCAATGTCTGCCTGCTCTAGTAATCGCTAAGCGCGACTGCTGAGCATGAGTTCCTTGGTTCCAGTCCCGGGTAGGGCTAAGTGTTATTGAGTTTTTATATACGGTAATATTCATAAGTAGCACAGAGACTAGATTTGTGCCCGGTTGATGGCAGTAGGTCGCCCCCTATTACGTTCATTGGGACCTACAACATAACTGGGGAAATATGGGTGTACTATACATCTCTGCCAACCCCTTCGGGGAATACAGGCGTGATGTCATATTGCTATTTATGTAAAACAATAACATTATTTCTCTAATCTGGAATCGTTTCAGTCACGATAGCGATCAATTAAGTATTACATATGCTTTAGATAATAACTGATCCATTGAATTCATTATCATCTAATACTTACAGATAGTATGTTATGACGTCATTACGTCTAATGATGCTATCGCGGCACCTGTCACAAAATATATTAACATGAATGACGCAGTGATATTATGAAGCGAATGATACTCAAGTTACGCCGTAATGAAGACGCTATTATTGAATACCAACTAGAAGTTAGTCATTAACTGAACTTACTTACACAAGTTCAATCTTAGAACAAAAAAATACCTAAAGAACATAACATTACGCCTGTATTCCCCGAAGGGGTAGGTAGAGGTGCATAATAGTACACCGACAATTCGCCAGTAATATTTTAGGTCCCTATGTAATAGGGGGCGAGCCTATTGCCACCAACCAGGCACAAATCCAGGCTTCGTACTGCTACTGAGAATTACGCTATGAAAAAACCCAGTAACACTTTGCCCGACCCAAGATTCGAACTCAACAGTCGCGCTTAGTGACCACTAGATCAACGAGGTAGTTATATTATATTACTAGCCTGTGCCCGCGGATTCGCCCGCGTTAACCCTATTTAAACCCCTTGGAGGGTTTAATTTTAAAAAAGTAACCTATATCCTTTCTTGGATCTTAAAATTTCTACATGCCAAATTTCATCAAAATCCGTCCAGCAGTTTAGTCATGAAAGTGTAACAAACAGACAGAAAGAGTAACTTTCACATTTATAATATTAGTATGGATATACAACAATTCCTTCCCAATAAACTACACAATTGTGTCTATTTCCCGGCACCATCCATTTACCTACACGTGTATATAGGACCTCCAATTACGGTCGGCACCTTTACACGGATAGAACACGTGTACTGACGTCAGTCGTCCTGTAGCAGATGAGCGCGAATATGGGTCACTGTCAGCCACATTTACAGAAAGATATATAAATATATTTAGCTCGTATGTAAGGGGATCCAAGCAGATATTAATAGAGATTGACAGACATTAGCAAGAGAGAGTATTAATAAACGTTAGACAAAGGTTAAAGAATATAAATAAATTATATCGAATCATGTACCAATTCTAGCAGAAATATATAATTTCGATTCTTATAATATTGGAAGACCCGGCAGACGACGTCCTGCCTTTGCTTTCCGTGAATTTTTCGATTTATTCGTCATTCTGTTATTCAGGGCGGAGAAGAATCCAACAAATCCGAGATAATTAAAAGCCGTTCTTAAATTATAAATGGTACAACTAACCCTGTAACCTGTAACAAGTGGTATCCGGCCTAGAATTGAACACTTTCCTCCTGTGGGTGTCGTAAGAGGCGACTAAGGGAAAATCCAGAAGATGGGCAGCAGCGTCTTCTGCAACTTGACCACCAACACTACGATCCCCAAGCCGCGTGCTTGCGTGGGGATTATGGCAGCCCCCCTTCTAAAAGTGGGAGGCCTTTGGTCAGCAGTGGAGGTCTTCCGGCTGATGATGATGAAAACAACCAACCCGACTTTTTTTTTATAGGTACAGTCAGCAACTTAAGTAGGTTCTGAACACGATGGCTCAGTTGGTTAGAGCAGCGCCACGGTACGGCGAAGGTCGCAGGTTCAAGTCCTGCTCGTGTCCATTATTTTTCAAATTTCCTTTATCAATTTAGGTTCTGAACATTTAATTTTTTTAACATACCATTAATTGAAGAACAACTTCTTACATAGTAAACAGTTTTAAATATTCTCAGATCATCATTTGTACGCTCCTATTGAAATAACAACTTGATTTCATATTTATTTCTTTTAATTATTTGACAAACATGTTAAGCTAGGTACGTATGTTGCTAGCTTTACCTATATTTATTAAGATCAAAGTAAATTCAATAAGGTAAACATTCAAAGTAATCCTTCGTTTACAATAGAGATGAGATCGATGTACCAGCTACAGTTCAAGGAATCTACGTCGATACGATGTTTAATGTTCATGATTGTGTCGATGCTACACGTGTACGGACCTAATGAAGATAGAGCGCGCGACGGATGGATCTAAATGTCCGTGTTGGTTAGGAACACTGATTGAAACATACGAACAAAATACAGGACGAAACAAAACAGATTAAGACATCGAAAATAATGTTTGTTATCACACATTTGGCGGACCAGGTATTATGTAGCTTGCATTGCAGGATTTGCAGGTAATTTTCCGTTGTGGAAGCGAGACGCCGCTACGTGCAGTGTAGTGTGATGTCTCGCTTCCACAACGAAAGTGACCTGCGATGCAAGGTCAAAGTAAACCCGCATATTGGCCATCTGTGAGACAGAAAAACCTTTAAATATAGCAGTCTGTTACAGTCCTCTCGTTTTAAGTATAGGTACGTTTGTGAAGTTAATATTTTTTTACACTACACATGTAGAAATGTTGCTGGCAAATAGAAGTGTCCTATGCAATTTCCTTTTGGTTTTATTAAAAATATTGAAAAGGCACCTACTCACGACTCATACATATTTGTTTGATTCTTTTTTTTTTTTTTTTAAAACTTCGCCCCACACTAGGAATTTCTCCTGTATCGTGGGTGCGTTTCACAAACATGAAATATCACATACACAAACACCCAGACTCGGGACAAACATATGCGGATCGCACAAATTTTTGTCCCGTGCGGGAATGGAACCCGCAACCCTAAGCGCAGCAGTCCAATTACTTAGCCACTGCGCCAATCAGGTCGTCAAATAATTGAAGTCTGCATTTATATAGTACTTACAGCCCCCTTACCATGAGCTCTTAAAACAGGACAGTTTACCATGAGGAAACGAGACGCCGCTACGAGCAGTGTAATGCGGCGTCTCGCTTCCACGTCTTAAACTGTCCTGCTTTAAGAGTTCATGGTAAGGGGGCTGGTCCCTTTTTATACTTTGAGGAAGCAATTTGCAAAGCGAACATGGACTGAATTATAATTGAACTCAATCAAGATGTGGAAACACTCTTCCAACGCAACTGGTTGGAAAGAAAATATTAATATAATCTTTTGCAGCTACAAAAGGAAAAACAGAGGCTTACTAAGTTCAAACTTAGCAGCTTAAGTTTTCTCTGCAATTATCTAACGGGGGCTTAAATCGAGGTAAACTTAGTTACCCGGTCTTAAGAATCGGTGAAAATCAAAAATGGGAATATAATTCTGCTCAGAAGTTTGGTAAAAGTATTTCATTTACAATGGAACTTCTGTTTGAACAAATATAGGTAGTACAATAAGTTTTTTGGTATGTAAAAAACTATTATAAGATAGTTTTTTTTTAAACGTCGCCCCACACTATGAATTTCTCCTGTATCGTAGGTGCGTTTCACAAACATGAAATATCACATACACAAACACCCAGACTCGGGACAATCAATTGTGGATCGCACAAATATGTGCCCCGTGCGGGAATCGAACCCGTAACCCTTAGCGCAGCAGTCTAATCGCTTAGCCACTGCGCCAATCAGGTCGTCAGTTAACACTTTTGAGCGCCACGGTCATAGATAGAAAACGTTTTCGTGCCCTCCACACTACGATTTAATTAACAGACACTGAGACAATATCTAATCGTAACATTTATTACGATTATTGTTCGTGACATTACACAAATGTTACCATTAGATATTGTCTTATAATAAAGTTATGGCGTGAGCACGGAATCAATATATTCTACACCAGACGTGACGCTCTATAGGTACGTAAGGGTTAAATAAGTAAATATACAGGTAAAACAAATTCTAAATTCCTAGCTAAGCATAAACTATAGAGGTACTCAAATATGAAAACTTGTTGGTAGTTAACTGAGCTAGTTCAAACAAAGTCAACTGGGGTCACATTAAATCTGAAAAAACTACTACAACATGTAACACTGGGGTCAAGGTCTTTATGCGACCTAAAAATGTAGGGTTGACCAAACCATTTCGAAGCTTAAAAGTCTGAAAGTCCAGTTTACTGAGACACTTTGAAAAGTGCAGTTGTCGAGGGATTTGAAAGAGTTAAACTACAATTTGAAAAACTCATTTTAAGTACAAGTTTCTGTAAGTATTATTCTCTTTAGTGATCGAGAATGTGACTGCGACTTTATTTATTTCTATTTTTCCACGCTTTCGTTTAATCCATGCACGAAAAAAAGGGACAAATACCTGTACATATATGTATAATGTATTTGTGCGTGGACAAAGCTTGCGATAATTCCGATTTTAAGATCCAAACCTAGCCACTGCATTCGCAGACATAGACTCACTAGAGTATAACGATCATAGAACATTCATAATTTATTCGAATTTGACATTTAATGGCCGCCACAGCCAGTGGCAACCCTACACATAATCTGTTAGTGTAGAGTGGCAACTGGAGACGGTTTTATCGCCCACCAGAGCAAGAAAGATGGCACTCATGCCGACCAATTTATTACAGGGTCCGGTTGAAAGTGTTGGGACTATACATACATAACACTGACGTACTTAAGTCCAGGGTACATTTATTTATGTTAGACTATTAGATGCAGCTTTTAACTGCAACTTTGACCGCGTGGGTTTATATAAATATACATATGTATTTGTATTTCCATGCAAAGGTTGGGAATGTTACTGCAGACGGTCATCGAACAGAAGACCGTTTTACACATCATGACCGCTCCGTGCCTCGTGCACGTCGTCTACCCTTCCATCAAACAAAAAATGTGAGTATGTGTGATGTGATATAGCGGAAATAGATAGTACATCTGTGTTTGCGCATACACTTGGACA
Organism: Abrostola tripartita; assembly: GCA_905340225.1. Lineage (NCBI taxonomy): Eukaryota > Metazoa > Arthropoda > Insecta > Lepidoptera > Noctuidae > Abrostola > Abrostola tripartita. Next base: position 13,956,238 of record HG996488.1, read on the forward strand.
CTATTACATCTCCTGTGTAGGTAACAAGGCTCTGTGAAGATTGGCACTAATCAGTGGTCGTTTAACAAAGTATCCGACTTTTCCGATACCTGAAAACTTCAATATCCATAGTTTAGTATTCGCCGCGGTACAGGATCATATTTATTGACCGCAAACATTTACAAGAGGCCTCCTCTTTGGAATATTTCTCTCAGGTACGTTCCTTGCTGAGTAATGGTATTTCGCTATGCCTCAATCTCCGAGGAATAGACGAAGATGTATATTCTTAAACTTTCGTCTAATACTAAATTCGGAAGTGGAAATTTGTGATACGTGGAAAAGATAGGTAGATTTGTGAGTCTCTGCTATTGCGCCTGTAAGACAGATGGTCTAAGAATCAAATAATACCATGGATTACCTAATTGACGAGTACAAAGCCAGTTTATGGACATTCGAAAAAAATTCAAAATGATTTTCACTAAAGCTAATTCTTCCTTTCTCTCATATACTAATTTCTTTTGTTAAGTCACTACTGTTGACATTGTAAATCATTGTATGATGTTTCAAAGCACGTAAAGTAACGTAACATTAAAACTAAGTAGGTATTACAAGTGAAACCATTTGCATAATGTTTAAAACACTAATGCTTTGCTTGCCTTTTAATGGTATTTCCATTAAAAGAGAAAAAGCTAAATAAGGGCCTCATATTTTAAAATTCAGCTGCTGTACCTAACCTACGTAGAAAAATTAAATTAGGAGTAGGTAAAACGAAATTCTTCGAGATTTGTTACAAGTGGTGTTAATCAAAGTGTGTCAATAATAAAATATCGACTAAACTGAGATCATTTTCTAACAGAAAAACTAACCAAGACCTCTACAGAAGGGGCGCTATCTTATAATAAACAATACCCGATAATAAAAACGCAGTCTTACTCAGATGATTAATGTCGTTCGCGTGCGATCACGTGACGGAGTCTTATCGTAGGATGAGAAATCTTGATACAGAACATTTATAACATCACGCCTGTGGTCCCTGAAGAGGTAGGCAGAGGTGTACATATAGAACACCCATATTTCATGAGTTATGCAAGCCCTAATGTACTAAGGGGATAAGCCTATTGCCATCAACCGGACACAAATCTAGACTCCGTGCTGCTACTGAAATTTACTTAATGAAAAACCCAGTAAAACTTTGCCCAGAATTCGAACCCAGGACCACTAAACCAAAGCGGTCCTATAGAATACTATCCAATTTAGACATGTCTTGATACTTTAAGTAAATGTTTCGTCTATTTGATGATGAATTGGTTTTATTCGCTGCGTCATAGGAGTTCTAAGGCCTATTGTGAACTATAAATAGTGGCTACTGCCTACTGCCTTTGATGTCAACTAACGCCATTCATGTTCAACTGCGTCTGCTTTAGCTGACAGATATTGATTACCCTTTATGAAATTAAATCCGTTTTGTAGAATTTGTAGGTTTAATTTACTAAAACTAGCCATTTCTGTGAATAAAACCACGCAATACGCTGCCTTATTATACCTAAATACGTCATGTATCCTGCTCAGGATTTCAGTTAGTGATCCAAATATTTAATATTATTTACATTCAGACGACCCAATTGGCGCAGTCGCTAAGCGATTGGACTGCTGCGCTAAGGGTTGCGGGTTCGATTCCCGCATGGGACAAAAATTTGTGCGATCCGCAGATGTTTGTCCCGAGTCTGGGTGTTTGTGTTTGTGATATTTCATGTTCGTCAAACGCACCCACGATACAGGAGAAATTCCTAGTGTGGGGCGACGTTTAAAAAAAAAAATATCCTACTGACACAAAGTCAATAATCTTTAAATATCGGAACACTGTACAGGTACCTACCATTTATAAATACATCTGTCTTAATTGGTCCTTCGGTTTGCTTTAACACTGGTCCTAAGAGACATGACTGTAATTAACACGCCTGGCTAGTGGCTAGGCAATCTGTAATTAGCTGTGATTGAATTACCGTTAAAATTAGATTTGAATTAATAGGTGGATTGCCTAGTTATTGGTAAATTTGGCAGATAATTAATAAGAACAAAATTATATTGAAGAAGCAGGCAGAAGTGCAGGAAATTATTTCGGAGTTTGGGTACGCTGTTTTTGTGCACTCTTTATACGGCAAATGTGACTAATTTCTATTTATGTATGAGAGGGTACAAAAAGACACATTTCAGTTTACAAATCAATTAATAACATGCATGAATGCAGCAACCAAACATACTGGAGGTTACGTTTGGTTATTTCAACCTAAAACTAGCCGATGGCAGACAGTATCAGAGCGGACTGCGCAAATAAATAATTATAGCATGCATAAAGCATAACATTACGTCAGTATTCCCAAAGAGGTAGAAAGGTGCACATAATATATTACACCTACATTTCGCGAGTTATGGAGGTCCCAATATAATAGTGGCTGAGCCTATTGCCATCAACCAGGCACAAATCCAGACTCCGAGCTGTTATTGAGATATTACCTAATGGAAAAACTCAGTAACACTTTGCACGACCCGGTATTCGAACCCAGGACCTCATGCTCAGCAGTCGCGCTTAGCAACCACTAGACCAACGAGGCAGTCCGATAGTAATTATAGAACCCTAAGTAAAATAAATCCTTTTTAGCTCACCCTTATTATTAAATTCTAGACTGACATTTTAAAAGCACGCCTAACGCCTTTATCCAGTTTAAAAGAGCACCGTAATTATATGATGCTTACGGATTCTGTTAATTCCTGTAGTAAATTAAAGATGGCGTCCGTCGCCATTTGTTGTTTCCCGCGCAAATTGCGACGAGGGGAATCGCTGCGTTCATCTTAATCTTAAGTGGCGGGTTACTTTTTGGCAAATAGCTTTTATGGTCGTCCTTTTTAACCTTTTTACTGTAATTAGTTAAATATTTCTGTTCTAGGTTTGTCTTTAAACAAACGGCCAACTCTGATTATTTAAAGGCACAATAGAATAAATGAGAGTTTAAGTTATCAGACTAATATTCTAGAGTGTGAGTGTTCTATTCCTGCAAGCTGCAAGAGACAATTAGTTATTTGTGTGATCCCTGTAGGTGTCCTATATTTTTTTCAACTCTAGGTGTTTGTACTTGTGATATTTAATGCCTGCAAGAAGCGTAGCAGGTATATTTCTGAGTATTAGATTACATTAAGGAAAATATAACGTAGGTACCTAGGGTTTACAAATTGAGAAGGCTTAATCTACTAAAGGGTATAAACTAAATGTACCTAATTAATCAGACAAAAAACATAAAAAGCGTTTACCTAAGTGTATTTAAGTCTATAGAATTACAACCAGATTCCATAGAAGTTATAATATAAAATATTTCACAAGAACAAACGATTCTTTAATGGAAAGCCCACCACAAACACGTAACAGCCATTAGGTTTCAACTTAAAACTATAATATAACAAGTTCGTCCTGCAATACCCTCTGAACTCCACTAATTAAATTGTTATAGTTCGTGAAACTACTTTGTAGTGGGCCTATGACCTATGTCACAGGGAAAATAGGACGTGTATTGACAGAGGAGTCCAATTTAGCAGTGGTTTGGGGTATCTGTATTATAATATAATTAGGTATATGTTTATACTGTCTACGAATAGAAAGTTTTAACTTACGAGATGTAAGTGCCACATAAGTTGGGGCATTAAAAATTTGACTTTGACTTTGTAAAATCGGCTAAAATATTCTCCAACATAGGTACACTCTACCTAAATTAAGTATAATTGAAATGACTATTTAAATTACTCATAAAATATAATGTAATTTGGTACGCCATTGCGTTAAAATAAACTGAGTGATCAAATAATTTAATTGCGAATATATTAATTGGCCAGAGCTGGCCAAGGATAGGGGGAATTGGAAAATCAGGGGAGAGGCCTTTGCCCAGCAGTGGGAAACAATATAGGATATATAAAAAAATATATATTTTTGAAGAGCCTGCTTATCTAAATTGATAAAGGAAATTTGAAAAATGATGGAAACGAGCGTGACTTGTACCCGCGACCTTCGCCGAACCGTAGCGCTGCTCTAACCAACTGAGCCTGCTTATATTACGATTTCACAATTCAATGGCTGATATCGAATTATATTAAATATAATCTATTCATACATCTTGGTACCTACATAACTAATTATCCAAATTTTCATGACGCATATCAATTTCAAAACGTTCGACCTACAAAAGTTCAATGCTATTCACAGCGCCTACGCAAAAAATCTGAGCCAAATGCGTTCTTGCGTTAAACTACTATTCAATCTCGCGTCTCATAATACCAGCTTGAAAGTTCAAATAGAAAAGGTTACAGTTAGGTAAGAAATACATGGACTGAAAGAAAACTTCGTTCTTTAATAGGATCCCAAGAATTTATACAGAAAAGGTCAAGGATTACTTTTCTTTATGTTGAAAGCAAAGCCAACTTCATTGAAAATAAAAATATGTTAATATTTTTTGAGATCGTATTATTTCTTGGCTGTGTAACATTGTTAACATATCTTTTGCTTTTTATATTTTATTATTATATTCAACAAACTTACCTAATAATTTTTATTACTTTTAAAACTTTCTTAAATATCTTCTTTTCTCTGTTAAACATTGGTGTGCCTTAATAAAATAAATAAATATAAGAACCTGGTGTTTTCCTAAGATTTATTTATAATATTTCCCTTTTGTTTTTCTTTTAATATAAACAATTTTCGTTTAATTCCTTTATTGCCATTTACTTGCTCATTCTTTTCGTAGATGACTAGTCTAGGACGTCCGTTTTGTTTTATACCTCCGTTCTGAGGCATAGTTGGCTACAGAGAATAATTATATCTGAAAAAAACTGTTACAGTTTACCTACCAAACCTCTGACTGCGTTAATTCTTTAACTAATATCTTATGTATCATAATAATCTACACATGTATTTCACCGCCTATCTATCACAAACGTGAACTCACAAATTACTCTTAAACGCTCGCATCTCTGAATAACTCGCCGACCCAAATCCGAAACCAGTAGCTTATAAATTCAGAAATTTGGCATCAATGCCGTTCTGGTAACATTTGAATACTTAAAAACTAGGTAGGGAGCCAAGTCACTCGAAGTCGACATAATCGCGAATAGTTGATATTCACTTGTGTCCGATCCAATTCTCTCTCGCTGTACGTAGGACCGATTGTGTTCGGCTTTCATGTTATTAAATCGGTTTTTGTTGGAGCTACGTCGGGGTAAGCTTTTTGTTTGGGTGCTATCGCGAATTTACAGTTGGGCGCCGGCTGGATGTACGATAGGCTTTTCAGGACGCAATTCTGTTAAATTTCATTTAACTATTTTGTACGTAATATTTAGCTTATTTTTTGTGCCAGTATACTATATTTACTTTTATGTTAATTTTATGATGTCGGTAGCAAGCTGGGCTGAACATGTGACTCTTTCAGTGTCCCTACTCTGTACTGTGTATTTTCTTATTACCTTAACTTTTATATACTTTCATATAGAATTTGTTGTTTACAGATAAAGACCCTAAATGGCACTATAAATTAAAATGCAATTTTCAAAAATGTATATGCTGAATTCCCTTTGACCGTGGGCTGTCAAAAATGCTAACTAAAACGAATAAAACCTAAAGCACAAAAAGGCATTTGACACCAACAGTTTTCTACATACATTTAAAAACCTCTAGATCATTAGTCATTAGTATCATCTGAGCCGAGATGACGCGCCACCGTTTTTCTTGGTCCAATTAAGTGCGGCTGGGGTGACCTACATTCAGGTCCAGAGGTCCCGAGTCCAAGGGCCTCTCAAGATAAATGGCGGACACACGCGGAAGGGCACCTCTCAATATGCAGTAGTTTTGAATTTTAATGATGCATCATTGGTTTAGCAGGTGTGGACAAGAAATTGTAAGTTACAGATGATTTTTTTATTAGTAGGCTTTGACGAGATAATTAACCTTTTTGTATTGAGCATATTTAAGGGGTAGGTTTTGTTAATCACGGTTTTATAGGTACATCAAATTCCGTGCTTCGGAAGGCACGTTAAGCTGTTGGTCCTGCGCCTGGTCTCTCTCCGGTCGTGTCGGTCTACCGTCTTATCGGACTATGAGAGGGAGTGACAGGGAGTGCACCTGTACTATGTTTTTGAACATGACCGCGGCAAGATATTACAAAGCAATTATAACTCTATACATTTCCTGATTGTAACATTTCATCAGCTTTATGCATCACACAAAAATACTTCAAAGGAAAATTATGTTAAAGTCAAAACAGTTTTCAATTTATTGGAAATATCTTACACGTGGAATACTCGTATTACTTCATAAAATATAGGAACAACAGGAAAGAGGATGCACGTCGTTCGCCTGCCTATAAACTCTCCTTTATATGCGAGGAACTGCTATTAATTTATTACTGCAGAAACTTTACTATGTTATTCTTTGATTTCTATTAACTAAATACTTTTAACTTTAACATGATTCCTCAAAGGGGTTGGCAGCATCAAAAGTATTTTGCCTCGTTGGTCTAGTAGTCGCTAAGCGCGACTGCTGAACACGAGGTCCTGGGTCAAATCCCGGGTCGGGCAAAGTGTTACTGGGTTTTTCCATTAAGTAATTGTCAGTAGCAGCACGGAGTCTGGATTTGTGCTCTGTTAAAGGCAATAGGCTCGCCCCCTATTACATTGGAACCTAAAACATAACTGGCGAAATGTGTGGGTACTATAAATGTGCACCTCTGCCTACCCCTTCGGGGAATACAGGCGCGATGGTATGTTGTTATGTTATGGTTTATGTTTTACAAAACTATTCATGGATGTATTTATTACCCGACACGACGCTGCCGTTGAAATCCAATACAGAATTCATGGTCTAAATCTAAAGTCCAAACTAATACATTTCAAGTGACAGTGTTATAAATATTGGATAGTGCAGCGAGTGACGTCACTGGTCCCGTAGGTGTCGGTCGGGCAGTTATTGACCCAGAGCCCCTAGACACACCACGTGAATTAATTTACATAAAAGGATTGCAACGTTTTACAGTCTTTGAATTCTCTGTTTTATTAGACTGTGGGTTTTACGGTGAATGCCCACGTACAATAGAAAAATGGATGTTTTGATAGGTTTGAAGGATTTCACCTTTGATTAAAGGCCGTTGTCATAGCTACCAGTTAGCTGCTGCTACAGGGCTTCAATAGACCACTGTTCCGACCAAGATAAGCTTATATAGTCAGACCTAATAAAAACATCTGTAAATCATTCAAATATTTGTCCTGTGCTGGAATCGTACACGCAACCCATAGCGCACCAGTCTGATCCCTTAGCCGCTGTACCAATAAAGTCGTCGGTGACCAGTTTCCCGACTACCATGTAATTTGGTCAGAGACCATTGTCAACTATGAGTCAGTCATATTCTCGTCCTATCAGGGGTGTTGAATGTCATTCAAACTCGAACTTGATGCCACCTAATTGGTATTTTTAAGCTTTTTGGTACCTTGGTACCATTGGTACCTAACTGACAAAGACCGTCTTGCTACCCAGAAAAGTTAGGTAGGCTGATGTTCCACCTAGCACCTTCGACACTAGCTAGCAACAAGAACTGGACGTGGGAACTAAATTAATATTCCTACTCCTATATATTCTTTCATGATTAATTTCGTTGCGGGTTCCAAGACAGTTGAGTCAGTTCTCTGGGCCGCCTCGAGCTTCATTGCCTCGATGGTTCTTAATGAAATCATTGTAAATCCTGGCTTACAGGAGTTGCAATGACAGGCATGAGTGATGGGCTTGTCCCATAAAATAAAAATAGATAGCAACAATTGAACATAACATAGTGACAATAACTGTACACCTAGCGAAACAGTTGTACATAAAAATACGCCAATCGCCTCGTTTATAGAGGGTTGAATGCCCTGGGTGCGCCGGACTCACGGGTGGCTTAGTAATTATCGGAAACATTCGTCTAGACTCACTAATTAAAGTGCATTGAAAACATGCTATGTATCACTTGGGAGTTAGAAATAAAACATTGTGTTGCAGCAAATACTGCAGGTCTGCACTGATAGCTGTGTTGACCGTTGGACTGCTAAGTCAAAGGTCGCAAGTCAAACTACTGCACGCACAAATGTCCTTTCGAATTCATGTGCGTATTATAAATAAATATTAGTTGCTAAAAACGGTAAAGATAAACATCGTGAAGAAAACGGCACTCATGAGAGATTTTAAACGCTATGTCAGAGGCCTAGCGGCGGTTTAAACTCTGACCCGAGGTTGTTCATCAACCATACGATAAGAAGAAGAAGTAGCACCAAAAAGGAATATTACAAATATTTTTGTTAATTCGAAGATACACTGACTTGTTGTCGTTGGGTTGCAAGTGGAGATCCTCCACGAGTGATGCTACTTAAGTACATACGTCCGGCGCACCTTGTACAGTCAACCCCGCTACTATCCTTGTTGACTGACCAATCTCTACACCACGGCATGACCTATTCCATGTGGCTATGGGCTCATGTCGAGACGAAGAAAAAAAGAACAAGACTTTCGTTTCATAAATACAAATAGCTTCGGCTTTCAATAGGAGTAACACTGTCTGAAAAACTATGCGTGTACAATTATCACAACTCTGCTTACCTTTAGGGAATAAAGGTGTGAAAAGCAAACATACACACATAGTGTAAACTGAATCAAAATTAATAGCTGTATATCTTGAGCGATAATATAGAGATTAACTTTGCCAAATCAAAGTTCATGTGCGTAGTATAAATTAGGTATCAGTTGCTAAAAACGGTGAAGGAAAACATCGTGAGGAAACCGGCATACCTGAGTGATTTTTCAACGGTGTGTCAGAGGCCTACAGGCGGTTTAAACTCTGACACCAGGTTGTTCATCAACCATACAATAAGAAGAACTTTAACACGTGTTTGCCAAAGACATTATTAAACTCTATTTAATTGAAACTAAATATCCCAATAAACTTGTGAAACTAACAAACTAAACTTAACAATTAATTGAATTAACCGTCTGTATTTCGAAACCTCAAACTGCTGGGAATTTTGTAATTGAAAACCAATAAAGCTTCCCAAAATTGGGAATAAAACTCAATAACGTGTTTGGCTTGCCTCGAGCGATTACGATAAGATGAAAATATCACAAGCTTTATATGCTATGTAAAAGTAATAATAAAACCAGATTAAAATACAATCTATCTATCTATATAAATAAAAATGAATCCCTGTTACCCTTGGTCACGCCATAACTTGAGAACGGCTGGACCGAAAATGGTTAATTTTGGTTTTGAAATATTTGTGGAAGTCCACGGAAGGTTTATATGATGGGAAGGCGGTACAAAGTTCACCAGGTCAGCTGATAATAATGTAATACTGCAAAGCAAAGGCCACTCCTCATATAGAGAAGGAACGATCATTGATTACTACGCTTGCTCACTGCAGATTCTACTTTTAGACCTACTTAAATTCTGGTTACTTTATTGCTCTTTAAATATTTATAAACTTAAGATCGACAGGATCATGCTAGGCTAGCCGAAACCCCAAAATTATTTGCATCACGAAGTTGAAGCTGTCCGGAACGGATTGGTTCGTACGCGACCTGCTCCGGGTAGAGCCCGTACAACGCTTCCCAAGTACTCACAACCGTATCAAATCAAATCAAAGATCATTTATTCGACATCACATGTGACAGCACAAACAAAAGGTAAAACAACAAGGAAATATAATAAGTAGTACCATCAAACATGCAATACCGAAAAGGTCGCCAACTCAGCATATACTGAGTGTAGAACACCCAGCGCTGGTTTTCAGTTGGCACCCTACAGTGACACACGGACGACCGGACGTACTTAAAAAATAAACAAAATAAAATGAAAATATATTAATACATAGATTAATACTTAAATACCTATTTATCAAATACTAAAATAATTAATGGTAACTTTTAATTTATTATCGTAGTCGTAGTATTTAGTATCGTACTGAACCCTCGTTTCAAAACACTGCGGGCGCTACCCGTACGAGTTTCAGTCAGACGGCCAGTCACTATTCAGGCGGCCCGTACAAGTTTCCCGGACAGCTGTGAAATCAGCCTAACCAGTATTGTGCATACGAATCTGATCCTTAAACCGTAGGCCATATAAGATAATTTTAAAAATAAGTAACAATATATATATGTATATTCGCAATATAAAACCTCGCTTTAAGTTGGAATATTCTTTTATCTTTTACAGCTGACCGTCTACCCGCCCACTTTATTAAGAAACAGACCTTTTTCAATATATTCCGTCCCTTCTAAGTGTATCACTTAATTTTTCGGACTAAAACGGACGAAATAAATTAATCTAAATATAGACAACATACTTTTGATGTCCTTTAGTATGTTTGGGATCAAGGATCTGAAATAAAATTACAAATGTACTTATGCCCATCAGTATTGTATGTGTCTCTTTGGCTGTCAAATAAATGTTTTTCTTTCTTTCTTTCTTTCTTTCAAATGTGAAGTGTAGCGATAGAGTTCAATTTTTTATTAATAATTAAGCACTCGTGGTTTTGCTGGCCTATCATTGATTTTCATACCAACTTTTTACGACCAGGTTATAAAGCAATGTATTCTTAATGATTGCAAGACACCGACTTACTGCAGAAATAATTATAATGGATTAATTATGTCGGCATAACATAACATCACGCCTGTATTCCCCGAAGGAGTAGGCAGAGGTGAACATATAGTACACCCACATTTCGCCAGTTATGTTGTAAGTCCCAATGTAATAGGGGGCGAGCCTATTGCCATCAACCGGGCACAAATGCAGACTCCGTGCTGCTACTGAGAATTACCTAATGGAAAACTCAGTATCACATTGCCCGACCTGGGATTTGAACCCAGGACCTCTTACTCAGCAGCGCTTAACGACCACTAAACCAACGAGGCAGTCCTGTCAGGATCGTAGCAAATGGCAATTCGTGGTATCTGCCTACCTCTCTGGGAAACAGGCGTAACTTTATGTATGTATGTAATTACACTGGACCTATACTTAAGAGTCAGAAATTGCTAACACCCATCACCAACAATATTTACTATCGTTGGTTTCTTCTCGGCATAACAAAAGGCAAAGATATTTAAACCGAAAGTAAATTTAAACATTATCCTTCGGGAGACTAGTATTATCTGACAAAACCTGGTTCAAAGTAGCACACCACTGCCTTCCTGTACCTTATTTTTTCCGTATCGTGCAAATATTTCTTAACATAAATTAAGAGCAGTTCAATGAATAACATCAAGTATAGATTGCGATATCGAAGTTAATATTTCGGCTCCATAATATCTGCTTGAGTGAATACACGCCTATACTCCATTTTGATTACTATTGTACGCACATTCACGCATCCTTAAGCAATTACGTAGGCTGACAAAAGTTTCAGCACATTCCGTCCATAATCAGTCTAACTATAAAGGTAGGTAAGTAATATTCTGGAAGTTTCCTAAGCGTATTTACCTACAGCGAGGACAAGTGCTCCCGTCAATATTCAAGAGTTGTTCAGAAGCAATTTGCCAAGTTGCCGGTTAGGGCTTCGGCTCGAAGTTTTGAGTACCGAGCTCTGAGGCCTTTGGCGAGTTGTTCGTTCTATTTTTGTTGATAAATGTCGCTGAATTAGCATACTGTTGTAATCGAGTGACAAACTTTTATAATCGAAATATTCGCTGAGAGATAATGTCTTAAATTCAGAGTAAAGCATATACGAGTGCCGTGTGGTATCCGACCTAGAATTGACCGCCCCGTTTCCCCCCGTGGTGGGTGTCGTAAGAGGCGACTAAGGGTAAATCCAGAAGAAGGGCAGCAGCGTCTTCTGTAACTTGACCACCAACACTGCGATCCCCAAGCCGCTTGCCAACATGGGGATTATGGCAACCCCCCTTCTAAAAGGAGGAGGCCTTTGTTCAGCAGTGGACGTCTTCCGGCTGATGATGATAGGTATATACCTAGCTGTCAAGGACGGTTGCCTGCTATGCTATTCTGAAACACTAAAATCATATCACAAGTCACCTAGCATCATATTTGGTAGCGCTCGTATCAAATCCCACCGCGGATTTAGAAATGAGTTCATAAGTAATGTCTTTCCGATCTGATCCGCTTGAATTACGTTACCTATGTGTGCATCATATTTCCATCTACATACTTGGATTCAGTTGCTACACGTAGCACATTATATTTCTCGTATTAACACGCACCCTCTTAGTCATAAACGAGGATCATACCTGCATTAGCTTAAACCTGTACTAAGTCTATTGACATCTCTGTCCTTTGACATGCAAACGACAGGTATAATAAATGTAGTCCATGGTTTAAAATTGTATTTTTCTCTGAATACGGGGCTAGACTATTACTAGCTTGCGCGTACCGCTACGTAGTTGCTGCACGTAGCTCTCTTGTCCTCGTATCCACTAAGCCTACAAGCAGCTTAGCTTCCATTCCTCTCATCAATGCATGTCGAGCTCGTAGCTCCTTCACGCCTCTACGTAACTGCTACACGTTACATACTCTCTATACCGCGTACCGACACACGTGAGGGTCGTAGCACCTGCGTACTTATACGTAGTTCCCTCTTATCCACGAATCGTGCGTGGGTGTCGTATCTCGTGTTTCCAACAGTATTTGCTTTTACTCGTGTATCGATATTTCTCGGAACATCAAGCGTGGGTGTCCTGGCTAGGGTGTTTGCGTTCACATTCCTCGTCTCCAACCGTGAAGATTATTGTCAAACGAGTATTTATTGAATACTAGCTGCGCTCCGCGGTGTTACCCGTTACATTTTTTCGGGATAATAAGTAACCTATATGTAAATTTAGGGTGTCAGCTACCTCCATACCAAATCTTATCAAAACCGGTCCACCCGTTTGAGCGTGAAGAGTTAACAAACATACGAACATACAAGTACACACAATCACCAGCTTTCGCCTGTATAATATTTGTGTGATGTAGCCTTTAACCTTTAGATACTAGTCATGCGTCGACCGGCGACAGGATTGAATAGTTACTCCACTAGAGAATAATGAATACGCTATTATATTGCGATCCGATATTCCTATTGTACGCAGAACTAAGTTACGAGCGCTCTGATAGTGATTAATTATCTCCCACTTTTACCTAAGATGGGAGATGATATTTTATAATGAATGTTGATCATATTCATGGACCCCAAGAGTCTTAGGTGGCGGTTTTAGAATGTCTTTTTATGGCCCTTCAATCTGTAAGTACGCTTTAGTTCAATGGTTGCTAAAGAGAGAGGCTTTTAAAAGATTTTCTGCTTGCGCGGAAAATTTTTCATAACTGCCGCAATTCCCGAAATCAAACAAGTATTTGAAACTACAATTTTTGGTTCTCATTTCTTTTTCTCACTGAGTAAAGTAAATTGATAATCTGGAGACGTAACCGCCAGTATATCTTGAAAAACTGGGTTTAATTCCCTGCTAAGGCAAGTCTGTTTACGTGGAAATGCGGACCTGGTGTTGAACTTTTTATGTTATATCGGTCGACATCAGCTCAAACATTTTCACATTTGCGACTACGACGCCAAAAAGTTACCAGGAAAATCCCGAAAACATCAAACGATTAAAACCATAAAAGTCGGGGTAATTTAGTGGATTTTCCCTGCATTCGGTGCGGACGTAACAATCACGTGCAGACCTTGTCATGAGGCAGGTTGGCTACTTTCTACCCACTCTCGCAAATTCACGTGGCAAGCACACTCAAACGGTTGGAACGGTGGAAGTCATACAAATCCAAAACTCCGACTTTATTTATTTGAAAGCACGAAACAACGAAAAACAAGTCAAAGGTTTCCTATAATATTTTTATGAATTCGTAAGAATTTCATGAGTTACCCAACCTTGAGCAACAGTAAAAGAAGACCAACAAGTTGTGGAAAATAAATTAAATAATAAATTTGACTGGAAATATTTTTTCTCGCGCACTTTACTGAATTAGAGACGAAGCCATACATACATATTAAACGAGTGTTTGTAATTGGAAATTCGATGTACGTGAATTGGTAAAAAATCTCTCTTTATCTACATGGCGGAACTTTCTGAAAAGGTCGTCAGTCTTCTCGCTATATTTGTGCTCGATTAATATCTAAAGCCTCGGCCTCTATTGTATGTATAGATAGATTGAATAGACCAATTTTTTCTTTATTTTGCTGCTGATCTATATCATAAGTCTCAAAGCAAAGCGAAGCAATCCTGTCATGGCTCGTACCCACAAGAAATTCGTCGCCTCTTTAGGTGCGCTTGAACGGGCCACTCAAATTGGGCAATTCTTGGCAATCTTTATAAAATCTTTGTATTGCCATACATTGCTAGGTCTTGCCGGGGCATCATGACCAAAATCGCCAATAATCGCGCAATCAATTGCCCGTGTGAGCGCCTTCAGAATATTTTTACCTAAATAAAACATATAAGTATACCCACATTCATCACTTCTTTTCATACCTTCGGTGGAAATAAGTGTAATGTTAAACTTATAAGGAAAATAGTATATCATTCTCACTTCACTAAGACGTAACACGACTCGTGCCAAGTCCAGCCTTGGGTGTTAGACCGATGTGAAGCCAAACAAGTTATCAAAGAATTGTGTTAAACACCAACCTGCTGACGCTGAATATTGTATCGATCCGGTTGACATTCGTTGACCTGTTTGGTGTGTAAAATAATGCTGCTTTCTTAACCTTTGTTGAAATTATCGCAGTATCACTGACACGGCTTTAAGGTTGTTTTCAGGTCATGTTGAGTTTAGATGTTCCTGTCGCATGTCTTAGTACTCTTGAATGTTGAAATTGTGATTCATAAATGGCCTCCTATCACAAAAAAAACACGAAACATGGTAGAGTATTAGGCTCAGTGTTAGGTTATATCTTCCTCTTAAAACATGGTGTATTGGTGATAGATTAAAAGTAACACTTTTAATGGACACTTTCTAATATACTCCATGGAAAATGGTGGTATTGGTTACCGACCCAAGAAACCAGCGAAGATACTAGTTTAAGTATTTACCTTGCATTGGGACTGCCAAGATGTTACTGGGGAACATTCTTATTCTACTGTTTTTATTTTCACTGTGAAATATCATTCATCAAAATCTGTCCTGTATTTTAGGCACAGTGGAACACGAATACAAACATACATGGACAGGTATAATCATTACCCTTTTGGCTTCGCCGTACTCAAGTAAAAATAGCATAATCCATAATACATAACAAAAAACTGAAAACATTATGGATAATCTACTTTTAATGGCTTTCAGGTAACTTGCAAACTTATTTGGGTCAAATTTGAGAGGTCTCCCGCAGTCAGAGAAACAAATTGATTGCGTGATGGATGAGGGAGAGAGGTCAGGACAGAAAGCTGTCCAGAATTAATGACCCTGTATTAAAAGCTGAGAGCAATCCCAAGATTGCATGACTAGAAATTTTCTTTTAAAACCTTTTTTTTTACGGCGTTAGGTACTGTTTGGGCGTCACAACATTTTCATCTTTTTTCTCGTCTTCCCGTTGAAGTTATTCAAACGGAACAAAGACTTGTTGAGTTTTAAGGCGGTGAAGCACTTTATTTAAAGCTCAATTCGCCGATATCGCCGGTTTTGCTAGATTTTTAACTTTGCTTGGAGAATAAAGAACAGTTTCTGCTTCGTAATATTAACTGAAGATATATTGTGGTTGACGAAGATAAGCCCTTATCTTCTATTAAGACGTAGTTTACTTCTAACAAACATTTTAAATGGAACTGCTGATGAAGTAACTAAAATTATTAAGCATCAACTGAATATTAATTTTGGAACTATCTTCATCAGCCTATCTCCGTCCACTGCTGGACTTTAGAACTATATTTATTTATAATTTATGCAATTAAAAAAATGTGTACTGAGGCGGACTTAATACCATAGGCATTTTCTCCCAGTCAACCTTAGGACGGTGCAGAAATGTGACCTTGGTAGATGCAAGAAAGATAATAACAATTGAAAACTTAACTAATACTTACAGGTAAATATCCTAAAAAGTAACTAACTACTATACATAAATAGTCAATTGAATACATACATAAATTTATATTAGACATGATTTCGATAACTGCAGTAGGTCAAAAAATATGTATAACAGACAATCTGACCAATTTACCTATACCACCCCCTTACCAAGAACTCTTAGAGTAGGAAAGTTTCCGATGTGGAAGCAAAACGTCACACTACACTGCACGTAACGGCGTCTCGCTTTCACAACGGAAAATGTCTGCTTTAAGAGTTCATGGTAAGGTTAAGGTGCCAGGGACTCAGTAATATCAAATAGACTTGAATTCTATAAGACTATAAAATGCCAAAGTCAAAAAAAAAACGCTTTTACTACACGAAATAAAGGAAAAAAGAAATCTTATTCGTGTTCAATAACATTTACTACAAAAGGAATATAATAATGTCGAAACTTGATATTTTTTAATATAATAGGAGCCTAAAATATTTTCTTTCTTTTGGATAACTGATGATTGCGTGTTTATTAAGTGTGGAACATAAAATGTTATTAGTATATTTTCAGAAAATGGCACGTGCTAACTATAATTTTTCTAACCATCATTATACCCTAAGCTAAGTCATCAAATCGAAACGTAGGCAGTAGTGGATGAAATAATAGCAGTAATGCCGAGTGGTATGACCGTTGGACTGCCAATTCAAAGGTCGCAATTTCAAACCCCGGCACGCACCAAGGTTTTTTCGAATTCATGTGCGTACTATAAATTAGTTTTCAGTTGCTAAAAACGGTGAAGGAAAAGCATCGTGAGGAAATCGGTAGGTACACCTGAGAGATTTTTCAACGGTGTGTAAAGCTATGTCAGAGGCCTATAGGTGGTGTATACTCTGACACCAGGTTGTTCATCAACCATACGATATGAAGAAGAAGATGAAATAATTGCCAACACGCTTTTATCGATACAAAAGGCAATATTATGAGTAGAGGCATTTATTTATGCCTTCACCATATGCCACTAGCAGCTCGTTGATCCTATTTCTGCCTAACTTAAGTTTTAGTATTTCAGATATTTTTGCAAAGCCCATTTCAATTAATCTCCTCGTCCCAGAATAGAACCGAGGACACAATACAATACACCTCTGCCTACTACCTACCCCCTCGGGGAATACAGACATACATACAGTTATTTTTAAGTGATTAGTAGATAGCACATTTTATCTGTTTAACCAAACTAAGAGAATAAAAACAATCTTCTGTATCCATTCAACGCCTACCAAATTCTAAGTAATCACTATATTTATTTTTATTCGTCAAACGATACGACAGAAAGCATTACCCAAACAGGCCTGTCGATATATTTGTCTGAGACAAAAACGTTATGATGATTGCCAGCGAATGTGTCGGAAGTAAATGCCTGGTAATAGGTCCGTAGCCTGTTAGTAAATATATCGTATTCCTATAATATTATTGGTGCGAAGATTCCATTGATTGATACTGCGCAGTTATTTCTGTTTGACTTTGAGTTACGACGCAGATATAAACGCAGACAGAGCTTAATATATGAATGAAGTACGTAAGTAAATATTGGATTGTAATAACCAATTAATTAAGTGTAGAAACTATAAGATGTTTCTGGTTTACAACGAACTAAAATATTATTGACCAACTTCAAAGGACGTTTTGTATTCGGACGGACGGACCAGGACGTTTTGTAGGTCTGTATGATATCCGAATGTGTGTATGTTTGTATGTCCGCGATTTTCTTATAAACTACTGATCCTATTTGGATGTGGTTTTCGGTAATAGCGTTTTCCAAATCGGTGTTAGATGCAAATAGGTACTATTGTAGGGATACGTAACAGATCACTTAGAAAGAGTTATAGATAGGAAAAGTAAACAAAACGAATGTAATTACGATCCTTATTAAATAAGACTATAGAAATTGCTAAATTAGCTCCAAGACGAGCAAAATTAGGCTAAATACTCAAAAAGAAATATTTATATTTGTCATTAGGCCGGTAATCTCATCGAATTTTATGATAACATCAAGGATAACGTATGTGCCCTGGTAGGTATTATCGGTTACATGTGTAACGCTAACAAAGCGATCCCCATTCCATTGATAACGGTCCAGTAACACCAAAAAAGGGTTCTATTCAATTTATTATTGTCATTCGAACGACGAACGAACAAAATACGTTTTTCAGGCAACAAAATGGTAATGAAAATTGCGATGTGAAATCTATGGAATTAAATACATTTGAATATATAATAAAACTCGGAATTACATTTTAATGATTGGAATATCTCTAAATATATTAAATAACGAACATATGTGACATCTGTGGCTTCGAACCCAGCAAGTAAAAAATTTGTCGTTTTATAAGTGCCTGTGTTCTTCTTCTTATCGTATGGTTGATGAACAACCTGGTGTCTGAGTTTAAACCGCCTGTAGGGCTCTGACATGGCTTTACACACCGTTGAAAAAAAAGTTAGGGTGTACCGGTTTCCTCACTTGCCTGTAATTGATTTACATGTAATGAAAACATTTTACCTACACACACAACGCAGCTATCCCTCTGTTAATAGACATCAGCTGACGAACCGAATCGTGCAGGTTCTTGTTACGTACAGAACAAAATCGCCGATCCAGGTATAGACTTAAACAAGTGCTGTTTAACCTCAAAAATCACTTGCTACGAGCTAATTTCATTAGTTTCATGTGCTACGATAATATATATTTCATACTCTACAAACAAATCAAATCAAATAGTCACAGCAGTAGGTAAGACAATGATTATTTCCGAAGCCTCTAGAGGCCTAAAATAGCATTGATAAGTATCTATTGATGTCAGAGTATTAGCATTTTCAGCATGTATTCTAATTACAGAATCTAGGTTAACGGAATAGGTTAATATGCAGTCATGCTACCGCTCCGACGAATAAATTAATTGGGGAATTTTGGCGATGAGGTTAATCTAAGGTTATTTCGAAAAAATTTAGGAAATAGAAATAAAATTATTCAATGAAGTGAAACTATAATAAATTGAATTATAAAAAAACTTTGCTGTTTAAATTTTAAAACAATTTTTAACGTCTAACGGCGTTTACAAACGAAGCATAAGTCTTCCTATTAACCGAAATCGGTTATTTCAATCTTTTTTTTATTATAACGATTTAATAAAAATAGACCCACAAAAATGTCTAACGACAAACGTTCCAGTCTTAACTCGAATCTGGCAGATAATTTGGAAGCCCGACTCAATTGCCACAAGAAAAAAAAAGTAAAATCAGATACAGTATAAATTAATGTCAGAACCAACCAGTGTTTGATACACGATTCACGCATGTCAGTTAACACATCTGTTTAAAAAAATTACTGTATCGTCGCATACCAAGCCAAGCTCTTATTTATATCACAAAGTTTTGCAATATCACACTGCAGGAAAAGGAGGATGGCATACAGTAACTATCGCGAGTGTAAAAGAGATGAAACGAGTTTAGGTAAGCTAATTAGCCTGGTTTTAACGTGCCACTTACAGAGCTAGTATTACCATCTACTTATTTTTTCCTGTGACTGTACTTATGTTTATTTTTGGTGTACAATAAAGAGAATTCTATCTATCTTTATACTTGTAATATCATTGCTCTTAAATATGTGTGTTACCTGCAGGAGTGAGCTGCCTGGCTCGAGGAGTGACCGGAGGCTGCGGCTGCGCATTGTGGTTGTCATCCCGAGGAGGGCTAGCCACTGCGCCCTCGGAGTTGTTGTTGACTGGTGGCCCAGGACCCTCGCCTGCTCCAGCCTCGATCTGCAGCTGTAAGTAAGCAATTTTAGAACGTAAGGTTTTTTAATAGAGTCTATTTTTAGGAAATACTTCAGGGCCCTTACAAAATGATGTTTTTGGATGATGATGATGATTCATAGAAGGCGGCTCATTTGTCAAAAAACCCTTTTGATGTCAAGTAATCTCAAAACAATTTTAACCAAGTAGATAATGCTAAAGAAAATTATGCATATAAAAAATCTACAAAATATGATTTAACATACTTTTCTTGTTTTCACGAAGAATCCTTCCCTCCTTTTATTCCTCATTAACACTAGACAAATAAAACAAATTATATACCTAACAATAGCTACAAAATATACATACATAAGTTAAACTTTGTCTGTAAGTGTGCCGTGGCTAAGCCATTGGACTGCGGATCTAAGGATTCGATTTCCGCACGGAACAGTCATTTGTGCGATCCGCAGATGTATGTCTCGAGTCTGCGCTCCCCACACTTGGACTTTGTCCTGTATCGTGGGTGCGTTTCACAAACATAAGGGCGCCCACACAAAACCGCGATGCGATGCGATATCACGGGAATTTGCTCGCTGCAGCTTGCAGAGTTGCGAATTCGCAGTTATGTGTGGGAGCCCTTATGTTTGTGAAACGCACCCACGATACAGGACAAAGTCCAAGTGTGGGGAGACCATTAAAAACATATAATACATCCACGACTAATGGGGCTTACAAGAAATACCAGTTAGGTATCTGATTCCGATTCCAATTTCACGATTGTATCAACATTGTTGACGTTGAGAATTCAATACAATTTGCGATAGCGTCGAATCGACGCTTGGCGTAGTGAGAAAATTATTTAAATGCTGCGAGTTCAGAATTCAATCTTCAAACAGACGAACGTTGATTTTATATGAACCACAGATATTTCTTCAGAGTCTGGTTGGTACATGTAAAATTTCACATAACATGACATCACGCCTGTATTCCCCGAAAGGCAGAGTATAGTAGACCTATAGTACACCCACATTTCGCCAGTAATGTTATAGGTCCCTATGTAATAGAAGGCAAGCCTATTCCCATCAACTGGGCATAAATGTAGACTCCTTGTTGTTACTGAGAATTACCCAATCGAAAAACTCAATAACACTTTCACTGACCTGGGATTCGAACCCAGGAGCTAATGCTCAGTAATCGCGCTTAGCGATCACTAGACCAACAAGGCAATCTGTAAAATTTAATGTCTATAAAACACACCCACGACACAGAAGATGTTCCCAGAACAGTGTTAATATTTATAAGTTAATGTTTGACGACCTCCGTAAATCTTATAGCTTCTTCTTCGTATATCGCTAGTTAGCAATAGCTCGCTTCACCGGGCGCCTCCACTCCTCCCGCACTGCTGCCTTATGTGTACATTTGTGCAGGGATAGGTCTATGGCGGACTTGATTTGAACCGTCCACCTCATGGGGATCTGCCTCTGGATCTGGTGCCTTCTACTTTGCCCTGGACAACTAGGCGTTCTATTGACTCTTCATTGCGCCGTTATACATGACCGAAGACAGAACGTTAGTATTTGCGACTGTACCATGTAGGATAGACGCTGCTTGATGTTGAGATCTTCAAGAATGGACTTGTTGGTGCAGAACTCCGTCCATGATATTCCCAGCATTCTTCTCCAGCACCACAACTCAAGAGCATCTATCCTGTTTCTTTCACTTTCTAGCAAGGTCCTCGTTTCGGCGCCGTATAGAATTATGGGAAACACAAGTGCAATCTTATAGCACTTCATGGATAATTACAACCTTACTGCAATTATACAGGGTTTATGATAAATCAATTATGATACAGAGTGCGTCGCCACTCGTGTTTATGGTGCTATATATCGCAGTGGTCAGCGGAAACCGCGGTCGTACGCCCTCGGCTTTTGCCAAGCTTTCAAACCGCACATTCACAGTGTGATTAATAAGTACTCGTATGATAGGCTATAGTTAGTTGAATAGCCTACACTATAGCATGCACGCATGACTTTATGTATGTATATGCTCAAATGAGGTAAAAGTTAAATATAACGCTGATAGGTATAGCAGTTTTGAAGGGCTGTGAGGCAGACATTTATGAAGAAAACGGATCGGGTTTGATTGACTCCGATTGAAGTTTGACTGCAGAATGCCTTGAATCAGGAAGAAACGACTTTCATAATAGAGTGGACGGGTCATGTCCGTGGCAGTAGAACGTAGGATAATTCTATTTTAATTTTCTGCATTACTGCTGCACTTACTGATGATATGATACTTACTTAACTGATGCACACATAATACTGTCTTAACCTTTTGAGCGCCGCGGCCATAGATAGAAAACAAAGTTCTCGTTCCCTCCACGCTACGATTTTATTAAAAGACAATATCTAATCGTAACATTCATTACAATTATTGTTTGTTTACATTACACAAGACTGATTGACAAGATATTGACTAATAATAAAGTTATGGCGTGGGGAGCTCGGAAACGTTTGGCTTAGCCTTAGCTTAAAGTCGTGGCGCTTAAAAGGTTAATACTGGTCCATCTGACATAAGTACATATGTATCCTGTCTCGTTTACATCTTATATCATCGTTGATAAGTATAAAATAATTCCATCTACTCACTGCTTGAAAGAGTTATGACTAAAGGCCCTTAAGACTCTTGTCCTCTGAGAAGGAAAACCATTATGTATCAATTTATCCTATAACTTTGTCCATCAATTGAACCCTTTACAAAAACCAAATTGGCACATAAAATTTGTTGGTACTTGTACTAGGTTTTCTCCAACATTTACGAGTATTTTTATTTGTTTAATGAGTTAATTACTTTCGGTGAAGCTTAATTATAAACACACTTAATTAAACTTCAAGGCCTTGGAATTTCATTTACTAACTTAGCATTCTCTTGTGTATTTTCCAATATAAACAGGTTTGGACAGGGATGAAATTAATAGGAACTTGAAATGAATTAAGGTGACAATTCTCAAAAAGGGCTTGATGGGTTCAATATTTATTAGTGATTAATATTATAATTGTAGTAATAATGTTTTAAATAACTGTTTATACTTCACGCACTGATACTTTTATTTGCCATACATTTTTTCTGCCATGGAAATACCTATCATTTATACTCTCGCAATTTTTCTGTCGCCTCTAAGTATATATTTTTAACACTGTGGTCGTTTCAATTACACCGTATTAGTTAGTTTAGCTGGGCATTTTCCGCACTTAGCCACTTGATTGGGCCATTGCACGTAAAAAAAAACATCGCATTGTGGTCTCCATATTGTAAGGAGCGTAATTATTCCGTCTAACTGAAGCGTATTCGAATAAAAGCAACGACTTTATTAAGCTTTTAAAAAACAAGGTTCATATGCCTATATTGCCGCCTGAAAAAGAATTTTCATTTTCATTCACCTATATACATACTACAATACAGGTATTAGCTCTAACAAAACCTTAAACCCAAGACAAGTTTTTGGACATTTCGACCTCCATAGAAAAAAATACACCTACCCTTATTTCCTGCGCCGCATGCGACAACTATGAACCGCACGCGATGTCTTTTTGTCTCTAAGTTATTACTGTTCAGCTAATTTATTCGTTATCCGTACACTGTAATTGTGCTTGGAATCCAACATTTAATTAATAGATACTTTAGTAAGATCCGCTTAAGTTTCGCCAATGAGCAGCAAACGTAATTCGGAAGCTAATTAGTCTCGTAAATTTTACAGAGAGAAAAACGTTAAACCTCCTAATTATTGTTGGCAATAATCCCTGGAGAAGTAAGTCCATAAATTGCCATGGTGATCTATGGTTGTCGTGGTAGCCTAGTGGTTGTCATACCGGTTTTGTATGCACAAGGTTGCAGGTCCAAACCCAGGCTACTATCAATGTGATTTATTCAATGTCATAAATACTTTCTTAGACTAGACTATTCTAAGACACCACTGACTGACAGAAAACTTAGTGAGGACACCTGGATTAAATTATCTGAAATTGCATTCTAAGACACCACCGACAAACAGTGAGGGAAACCATCGTGAGTAAACCTGGATTAAATTATCTTAAATCGCCAACGCGCAGTGAGCTAGCGTGGTGATCAATGCTCAATCCTTCTCTATACGAGAAGAGGCCTTTGCCCTGGAGTGGGACATTAATAGGCTGTTATTATATATGTATGTAATATATCATGAGGAGGATGATATATCAGGAGTCTGATATCATCGACATTCATCACTTATCATTATTCTATATAGAGTATAAATGGCAGCATCCACTTTCACCACTTATCATAATTCCATATAGAGTGGTAGAAATGGCAAGCCTACTGCCGTTCACCAGGCAAAACTAGAGTCATCGCCTCCAACACTTCCCTACCAACGAAAGATAATAATAATTGTATCCTCGATCCGGCCCCCACGGACACGTCACTACACCAGCATGGCGCAGCAATAAATAGGTTCATAAATACAGCATGCAATACAAAAGCCATTATATTTCTGGTTTTAAAAATACATTATTTGTAAAAACGGTACCGCAACGCTTATTCAACGTTGCGTGTGACCCGTTCGTTACGTTTTGTCATCAACTGTTTTGCTCTTTTATTAAATTTTTGGTCTGTTAGGCTTCGTGGTTTAGCGCTTGGTTTCATAGTTGATTCGATTTACATAGAGGATTCGAACTTTAACGAGTAGATGAATTCCAGTTGGACATTATTGAAAGCACATCGCTATTACACAGCTCGATAAATGACCTACAGATCTTGACTAAATTGTGATTAGTTTTGGAATAAATTTTGTGCAGAATGATTGTAAAATATATAACATAAACATAGCTTTTTATTATTCAAGATTAGCCAGTCAGGAAGACCGCAGAGCCAAATCGTAGAATGCATCAGAAGGAATGACGGGGCGCATGAAACTCTGATTTAAATTCAATCTCAATTCGCTTGTACTCAATAAAGCTCGCGTAAAAGGACCTTAAAGAAATCTCGGCGACTGTTAATCGATTTAAGACATTTCTGCCTGCTACGGATTTTCTTAGTTGTTTGCTGTTAGTGGAATGAAAAACTCTATGCGAACTTATGTAAATACTACCTTAAATTTAAGCTGATGATTTTCTCCAGAAAAACGACCCAATTAAACAGATTGATACTTGTATTGTCCAATACTCCGCAGTTTGTGCAGACGAAGGTTTTTAACCAGTGTGGGTTGCCAGTGATGATGTATGGGTCTGAGACGTGGTTGCTAACGGTTGGCCTTTTGGAGAGACTCAGAGTCACTCAACGAGCTATGGAGAGAGAGCTATGCTCGGAGTTTGATGGGCGACAGGATCCGGAATACGGAATTTCGACAAAGAACTTGAGTCGTCGTAGCTCAAAGCATATGCAAGTTGAAGTGGCGATGGGCAGGCCATATCGCTCGAAGAAACGATAACCGCTGCGAAAGAAAAGTTCTCGAGTGGCGACCACGAACTAGACGCAGCATCGGCAGGCCTCCCACCAGGTGGACCGACGATATCGTCAGATTTGCGGGCAACCGTTGGATGCAAATGGCATGTTGTCGTTCATTGTGGCGTTCTAAGGGGGAGGCCTGATGATAATGATACTTGTACCGACTTCCACAAGCACTGTGTTACAAAAAATCGCTAAGACTGTATGTCCAGTGCTACATATACTAATCAAAATATCGAGTAATCATCAGCAAAATACCCATTAGATGATCTCTCGAGCAATGAAAATCGAATCGTAAAAAGGAACAATAAAAGTGATGTAGTGAATGGACTTCACTGCATTGATTTTCTTAGCGTATTGCGCTGTAGCGCTCACACAGAAACGATTAATACTTGTATACGGAATGGATATTTACTCTGCGATGTTTGTACGTCGAAGGATAGTGTTTATTTCTGGCTTGGAGAGTCTCTATTTGCTTTTTTTCTCCTTCGTATCATCATGAACCAATTGTCGCATGAACGTCATGCCGTGGGTCAGAGGTAGCGGAGTTGCGTATAAGCTAGTCATAGAGTTAGATATTGCTGATTAATATAATAAATGTTGCATATCTATTTAAAATGTACACCTATTTCTATCGCCCAATTATCAACATTTTCTTTTCTTCATTGACACTAATAATATTATAAACAGGTACAATTTGTTAGTTTGTACGTGGGGGATAATCTACGGAACTATCTATCAGATATCCAAAATTATTTCACCAATTTTTAGAATGGACCTTCATTCTTTTTCCTTTCATGGGCGGACATACACAAAACATATTTTTACGCAGATGAAATAGCAGACTCGTCTGCAATATCTAGGACTGTTGCATGCTATATCATACAACTTTAATTTTACAAGCAATGACACATGTTCGCAGTTATATAGCACGCAGTATCTCCTTCGTACAATTTTGTTCAACGAAGCAAAACACATTATTTTCCTTAGAATTTCACTCCTATCGCCGTTCCACTCCGAATCATTACAAGTCTACAAGTACCACGAATTATTGCTAAAGTTTTCTCCGCATCGATGGCGGTGCAATGCGCTTAAGGAAGCCACTCACTGCGCGACAAATGTTTTGTACACATGTGACGACTGCGAGAATCTTTTAATAGAAATCGTTTGTTTGTAGGTTTAGATGTTAGGAGATTTGGGCTGTTGGTTCTGTCCCTGATCTCTCTCCGGGCGTGTTGGTTTGCCGTCCCATTAAACTAATACCTGACGTCAATCTATAAACTATCTTGTAAAGAAGTAGCAATTATAATAAGATAACTCTTGGGTAAAGTTGTACATACGCCTTCAATATTCTCAGATCTTTTGTTCGGTTTGCCGTCTCATCTAACTATGATGTGCGGGAATAACTGTGTTTGCGTATATCTTGTGCACTATAATGTTTATTTAATTGGCTAGACTTAGTTAAGACTTATCGCTGTGACCGAAATATTGCCTATAGACTTCAGACTTCATAAGGGTTTTAGAAACTATAAAATTAGCTAACACGGCACGTCTTTTGCCCCATGAGTATAAATCTGGGCCAAAGCGACAAAGAAAGCCAGCATAGTGAATACTTTGCTTTATACAATACAACGTTCAACAATCTCAACTGCACGCTATAAAATTCTGACGTCGCGTTTACTTCGACGTCAGCCTAACGTCAGCATGTTCGAGAAACATTGACTTATAGCTTTAAAAAGTCCAATTTGGAGTTTCGTTTTTTGCTTTTTAATTGAGTATTAGGGAATCGAGAAGTCACGAATACTGTTTCGGTAAAACCCCTCAAAATTATTTAGAATTATGTTTGATAAAATATGAATGGTCCCATCTTACATGATTTATAGACGGATTTATAGTCTGACTAAATGCAAATTCGTGTAACATACCTCTGTTTACCCTTCTAGGAGTACAGTCGTATTGATATATAAGCAATCTTTACCAATAATGCGGTCAATATTAATCGCAACCTGCAACCACATTCCATTTGGTGGTTTGACCACGTTATTTATTGTTTATACGCTGGCTTTGCCGTCCGCAGTGTAACATCAAAACATCCTAATTGGTACGGGAATGTGGAAATAAAACGGACCGACGTACCTCCGGCGTAAACTCATGTTTATGACGCCAGGCAGGCTGTTCAGTTTACTGTGTTTTTATGTACTTTAGATATCCACATTGCCGTCCGCAGTGGTATATTGAAATGCTGGACGATTACATGTTAAAAATTTGGTACCATAAAAATACTTTCTTACAACTAAAAGAGCTTAAACGAATAACGATACTTAATCGATCATACTCACCACTGACTGGCTGTTTTTTTATACCACGGCATAAGCTAATCTCGACTTAGTAGAAGAAGTAGACGTAGGTACCTATAATTTATATATTATTATGTACTTATTTAGGTTGTTGGGCTAAACTAAAGTTTTAGTACTGCCCACAAACATACAAAACATCACGCCTGTATTCCCCGAAGGGGTAGGCAGAGGTGAACATATAGTACACCCACATTTCGCCAGTTATGTTGTAAGTCCCAATGTAATAGGGGGCGAGCCTATTGCCATCAACCGGGCACAAATCTAGACTCCGTGCTGCTACTGAGAATTACCTAATGGAAAACTCAGTAACACTTTTGCCCGACCCGGGATTTGAACCCAGGACCTCTTGCTCAGCAGTCGCGCTTAGCGACCACTACACCAACGAGGCAGTCCACAATTGTCATTCATTCCTATGTTTTTTTATTACAACCTTAAAAGGCAAGAAAGGATTTCCTTTACTATATGCTAGTTTTTTTTTTTTTCAGAAAGCGTGCAACCTTAATTACTTTACTTGGCTCTTTACTTACAAAATGCAGCTTCTAGATCTATGAATAGCTATAACTTATTATCTATTTTATTTTACGTATGTCTGTCATACGATAAAACTCTGTTCTCTGGTCCGTTAATATCGATATCGCCTTTTATTTTTGTGGTGTCATGTTGTACAGTTTGTTAATATGACCTATTCCTCCCAGCATATGATCTCTTCTTCTTCTTATCGTATGGTTGATGATCAACCTGGTGTCAGAGTTTAAACCGCCCGTAGGCCTCTGACATGGCTTTACACACCGTTGAAAAATCTCTCAGGTATGCCGGTTTCCTCACGATGTTTTCCTTCACCTTCAGCAACTGATAACTAATTTTTAGTACGCACATGAATTCGAAAAGACATTGGTGCGTGCCGGGATTTGAACTTGCAACCTTTGACTTGGCAGTCCAACGGTCATACCACTCGGCTATCAGTGCGTATGCGTAAGCGTACGATGTAAGATGAACTTATATAGCCTTCCGTGAAGGGTAATTTGTATACCATCATTTTATAGTTACAGAATTATTCCTAATGAAAATCCTTAGTGTCTGCGTTACCCACTATTGAACAGTACTGATAATAAATACTTGAAAACCAAACTACGCAAGATGTTATATCATCATCAGCCAGAAGACGTCCACTGCTGGACAAAGGCCTCCCCCTTAGAACGCCACAATAAACGACAACTTGCAACTTACTAGATGTAATATCATCATCATCAGCCAAAGACGTCCACTGTTGAACATAGGCCTCCCCGTTTAAGCGGGGGGGTTTGCCATAATCCCCACGCTTGGCAAGCGGCTTGGGGATCGCAGTATTGGTGGTGGAGTTACAAAAGACGCTGCTGCCCATCTTCTGGATTTTCCTTTAGTCGCCTCTTACGACACCCACGGGAGGAAAGGGGGTGGTAAATTCTAGGCCGGACACCACACGGCACATGTGATATAACGCAACAATAATATAAACATCTCATAAAAAGAAACAAGCATTAGCACATTCACAACTCCCTCTAGACAGCGCAACGTATCAAAAACTTTTCCAATCCACGAAAAGACACCAGAATTATTCAGTCTCCATTATACGAGTATGTTTACTATAAATATCAACTATGTACTACGTTAGTGAATTGCGGATATCCTTGCGGATCTCGGTGTAAAGGGCCTCATATACGTGCGATAAATCGTTACGATCAGTCGGAAGAAAATCGTGACGACCGATCGCAGGGAACCATACACAGTCGATCTCTGTTGTCGTCCGATACTCTAGCGATCCGTCGTTACGAGCGTCGGATCGTATGAGACCCTTGGAAGATGTAGGCATGAGATAAGCATTCGAGCCATACAAGTAAGCAGTTACTTAGAATTTTGTGTAATACAATTCAGGGACATACATATCTACATAAGGGAGACGCCTATACTGCCGCAATGGAGGTTAATACAGATAATGTTTATTGTGTAAGTAAATATAGAGATATTTACATACAGACACACACAAGTATATTTCTGATAAAGATGTGGTGTTGTATTGTTTTTCTTTTCATATTTATTTATTCATGAAGGCATGTACGTAAGTTTACGAACGGGAATCATGTACACAAGGGTACTGGTTAAATTCTGGAAACTGTTTCATTGTCTTATTTTTTTTTTAAGGAATCTAAGATCATAATTAACTACTTCTATTGCTCTCGATTTTGAATCAGAAAATTCTCCAAAAACATTACGCTATTTTCAGACACAGAATCCCACTACCAGACCAGAATAGCAGTGACAGTCGAGTGGTATGACTGTTGCGCTGCCAAGTCAAAGATCGCAAGTTCAAACCCCGGCAAGCACCAATGTTTTTTCGAATTCATGTGCGTACTATAAATTAGTTGGTAATATCGGTGAAGGAAAACATCGTGAGGAAACCGAGACCTAAGAGATTCTTCAACGGTTTTTAAAGCCATGTTAGAGGCCTACAGGCTGTTTAAACTTTGACACTTGGTTGTTTCTCCACCATACGATAAGAAGAAAACATAGAATTCTACAACAAGATTAAAAAAGCGGTCGTTCTGCTTTAATACTTGTGCCTACTAGACAAATAAAAGTAGCAGAGTCCCTACATAAACAAAAATATCCTTTCGACAACCATAAATCCCGAACTTCTGTCCAAGAACCGACAAACCCAAAATAAACCATGAAATCCAAATTACTCATTCCATTCAATTTCAGAAGTATTATAAGCATCGCATGAATTTTAAAGGCCACAAAAAGGCACGTTCTACGCAATCCATCCAAAGCCTGCCCTTAGGGACTCTAACGCATTTCGACGGTACCCTCCCTTCAGAGGTCAATGTGGGGCCGCAGCTCGTGACGTCAGCCGACGTCAGGTGACGGAGCTGACGTCAGCGGCGCCTTGGAGGAGTGACACTTCTTTTATCATTCCGCCGAGTGTGGCGTGTTTTGTTTCTAATATAGAAGCGATTTGACAGGTATACGTCGCGTGTGGTCTTTAGTTGAATACCTGATTGCATCACATGTGCGTTCAGTGTTTGAAAGCCTAATGCTAGCCTCAGCCGTACCTGCGTACCTGCTACTCCAACATTATAGTCATAGTTATATAATTTTATGTGTTTATAGTATTTTTAAGTTATATTAATATAGTATTGTATTGTATGTATAGTTATGGGCCTTGATGCCTGAAATAAATGGATATTATTATTAGTGTAGAAGCAAAAATGTGATCACGCACGCCTTGTTATATTTAATTTACATCCTGTATCCTCCCCCAAGTTATGAGTAGTTGATAATAAGTACATCTATTTTATTTGATATTTCTCTTCGCAATGGGTTTAGACGCAATTTAGCGCTAGATTGGACAATAACCCGGATCAGAAAGTAGGATTATTTTAATACAAGAACATGTAGTACCTAGTTGTAGTTCCCATGTGAGTGTGATCGTGGACATCGAATATTTCTTAACCTAACCTTCCTACAACATCCTGGTACAGTATCCTACAATAAAAACGGCGTTAAAGTCTGTATCAGAAATCAATCAAACGATACAGGGCTTACTTGTTGCGTGTCGATAGCTCATTCACTCACTCACGATATACAATCTGAAACAACCTATCAAATACAAGAACAAACTGATCGAATGAAAATAGTTTCAATCAGATTTTTGTTTACACTGTTGCATTTGAAACAAATATTATTCAACATGTGTAAATAGTAGAGTACATTCCGAGGCCCAGGCGGTTTATACTCTGACACCAGGTTGTTCATCAACCATAAAAAGTAGGGAGGTTTCCTCACGAGGTTTTCCTTCACCTTTTTTTAGGCAACTAATAACTATTTTATAATACGTACACTGTCGTACATGAATTCGAAAAGACATTGTTGCGTGCCAGGATTTGGACATGCGTTTCTGCTTGGCAGTCCAACGGTCATACTACTCGGCTATCATTGTTTTTTTTCGCAACGAATCTGGGTTAGGTCCGATAATCTGCCACAAAAATGTAAGAGTGCACTTGGTATGCACGAATTCTTGCAGTCTCTACTCCTTCATCAAGTACTGTCGTGATTCCATAGAGCCTACAAAGCCTATACGTGTAATATTTTGCATGCGCAATCACCCAGACTCGGGACAAACATCGGCGGAGAATCGGCGAGAACCGACCCGCAACCTCTAGCGCAGCAGTCCAATCAGAATATAGGTATATTTTCATAGTTTTTACTAGTAGTTATATATTTTACTATAATAATTTCCGTGAGTGTTATCCATATTATTTACTATATATCCCGGTTATACTCACGTGTGTATTCGGGAATGCCCGACTAGTTTCGAACTCGAACGGAGCCCTTATTCATTCGCTTAGGCATTCCCGAATACACACGTGAGTATAACCGGGATATATAGTAAATAATATAGTTATATATTTTTCTAGTTTCCACTTTATTTTCTTACACAATTAATATAACTTCCACGTTTTTACAGCAGTCTTATCCTCCTCATAACATTACATCGCTATACGCTGAACAAACTTAGTCTAGCCAGATTAGCCGTCGCAGGCTTATCCCGGCCTCCAAAGCCTTATTAAATTCACCCACGCGAGCGTTATCGCCTGTTAGTGTATGCTAACGCGACATTACTCGATACCAAATTATCTTTTGGCGCGGCATTGAGTTGCCTCATTTGCGGTAGTAGGTGTATGACATTTACACGTTTATAATCATCGTATAGGTAAGCAAAGGCGTTTTCCTTTCAGGATTCTTTACTCTTACTACTACTACTTATAGTCATCACAAGTTCTAAATAATAAGTGCAATAGGTGCGACCTTTGACTTGGCAGTCCAACGGTCATACCACTCGGCTATCTGGCCGACCGTTGGACTACCAAGTCAAAGGTCACAATTTAAAAACACCGTCACGCACCAATTTCTTTTCGAATTCATGTGCGTATTATAAATTAGTTATCAGTTGCTAAAAACAGTGGTGGAAAACATCGTGAGGAAACCGGCACACTTGAGAGATTTTTCAACGGTGTGTAAATCCATGTCAGAGGCCTACAGGCGCTTTAAACTCTGACACCAGGTTGTTCATCAATCATACGATAAGAAGAAGAAGTGCAATAGGTTGCGAACATATCGTAATTCATAGTGCTCACACGAATTGTATGTATACCTTTATATTATTATAGTGTAACTGTGTTACTTTTTTGTAATGTCTTTGTTGTAAAGTACTCTTACGACACACAAAAATAAGAAACCTCAAAGATTTTGGTTGAATCAGACTCAGTCCTTACGACACACAAAAATAAAAAGATTTTAGTTGAATCAGACTCAGACAGCAAAAGACAAATAATCACGAAATGAAGATCACATGATTCTAAATTGCAGAAAAAATTGACAAACCGTGCCACATCATGACTTTAAAAAAAGTCAAGGACATACCGTACTATAATTAAAGAAATATTCATAACTGCATAAACTACACAAACTCTTAATTATTTTAACACACTTATCTTGAAACATCACACGGCTCACGCCTTCATTCCTCCGAGCATAATTGTACGAAACTACGAACTTGCACGTCTACGGGAGCGCTACGACGTAGTACATCTACGCGAGGCGTAGCTCGTAGCCTAGACCTACGTGTCACGAATATATCGTATTTCTCGCTCTGATATCGTATACCAACACGCCTTTAAACACCAATAAGGTGGGAAAAATAAGTATGTAATCAGCAATTAGAAAATGGCCATAATGAGAAATTCCTTTAAAGATGATAACCTGATTGGCGCAGTGGCATAGCAATTAGACTGCTGCGCAGATGTTTGTCCCGAGTCTGGGTGTTTGTGTTTGTGATATTTCAAGTTTGAATCCAGCAATTTTCTAATGTTCATAAGATAGATGCATTCGAAAGCTCATGCCTAAAATATTGATCAACGTAATAATACAATAACTCCGTTATACGAATGTATGCAAGTCATATTAAGTTGTGTAACCATTTTCCCATTTTATGACTTCATAATTTGATTCA
The DNA here is from genome assembly GCA_905340225.1 of Abrostola tripartita. Classification (NCBI taxonomy): domain Eukaryota; kingdom Metazoa; phylum Arthropoda; class Insecta; order Lepidoptera; family Noctuidae; genus Abrostola; species Abrostola tripartita. Next base: position 13,989,936 of record HG996488.1, read on the forward strand.
TATTGTAAGAAAATAAAGAATTAGCATTGCCTTTAACGCGGCAATGCCGCCAGCCTTTTAGGCACCCTACCTGTCGACAGTGATGAGGAGGAACATTTCGATGCATCATTTTAGATTTTTTTGGTTGTATATATTATGTTGTATAAAAAATGGAGTATATAAATGTAAAATATGATAACTAAAGACTGTAATAAGTTGGATGTTGAAAAACTCAACATCTATTTTTCCATTCATATTGTTAACCTAATATGAATTTATAAAAGCGACCTTTCAACCCCCCCTTTAGTTAAATAAACATAAATGTTCGATTAATTAAAACAATGGCGGCGCAACTAAAGCCATAATACAAGTGATCGTTAAAATATTTGAATCATTCATATCTACTGAATATTAAAGTATTCGACGCGACAACTGAAAAATCCATTTATAACCGAGTCTTCAGTGCAGCTGACATTCAACGTTCTCATTAACATTGATTTCATGCATCATAAAAGCGTATAATTAATGAATTAACAAAAAGGTTAAAAGGATACTGTTATACTGTTTGAAGATAGGTCCATAATAACATAGCAACATGTGTATCTAGATGGCAAACAGATATATAGGATTTTCTGTCTAAATGTGGGCTGCCTCGTTGGTCTAGTGGTCGCTAAGCGCGACTGCTGAGCTAGGACCTGGGTTCAAATCCCGGGTCGGGCAAAGTGTTACTGAGTTTTCCATTAGGTAATTCTCAGTAGCAGCACGGAGTCTGGATTTGTGCCCGGTTGATGGCAATAGGCTCGCCCACTATTACATTGGGACTTACAACATAACAGGCGAAATGTGGGTGTACTATATGTACACCTCTGCCTACCCCTTCGGGGAATACAGGCGTGATGTTATGTTATGTGTGCTATATCAACAACGTTTTATAAAAAACTAAATGCGCCCCGCGATGTTATCCACTACATTTTTGGGATAAAAATGTAGCCTATGTGTTAGTCCAGGGTGTCAGCTACCTCGATACTAATCAATCGGTCCAGCCGTTTGAGCGTGAAGAAGTAACAAACATACAAACACACTCACAAACTTACGCCGTTATAATATTAGTGTGAAGTGTGATTATATAAATTTGTATAGTATAGTAGTTGAGCGTATGAGACAATGACCCCTACGTGGGCCAGACAAATAGGTTGCCGAGTGATGACCCACACGAGCTTAAATATGGGTCCGGACTCCTTATACGGACGACTCGATTGGCGCACTAGCTAACCGAATGGATTGCTGCGCTAAGATTCGATTCCCGCACGGGACAAAAATTTGTGCGATCCACAGATATTTGTCCCGAGTCTGGGTGTTCGTGTATGTAATATTACATGTTTTTTAAACGCACCCATGATACAGGAGAAATTACTAGTTGGTGCGACGGTTAACTGCCTCGTTGGTCTAGTGGTCGTTAAGCGCGACTGCTGAGCAAGAGGTCCTGGGTTCAAATCCCGGGTCGGGCAAAGTGTTACTGAGTTTTCCATTAGGTAATTCTCAGTAGCAGCACGGAGTCTGGATTTGTGCCCAGTTGATGGCAATAGGCTCGCCCCCTATTACATTGGGACTTACAACATAACTGGCGAAATGTGGGTGTACTACATGTTCACCTCTGCCTACCCCTTCGGGGAATACAGGCGTGATGTTATGTTATGTTATGTGGTGCGACGGTTTTTTTTTTAATGATAAAGGAAAACACTTCTGCCTACCTCTTCTGGTGTAATAATATACATCTATCGTACCGTATGGTTGACGAACAACCTGGTGTCAGAGTATTACCTATATTAGTATGAATTATTAAAATTTGTTTCCGAGCATCCAGTAAGATGAACCTAAAGTCAGACAATGACATCACAGGTGAAGCAGAGTCGTGAGTTCGTGACCGAGTAACGAATTATATGAAAACGTAGGTCGATGACCTCCGAATGCAAAGGTCATACATGGTCGTTAGCATAGAATTAGGTAAAGTAGCATTAGTTTATGCGAAACTAGCTAACTCGGCGAACTTCGTACCGCATTCTAAGATCACACCATGAAACATTCCTACAACATATTTTTAAAGGAGTAACTATGGAGTTTCTTGCCGGTTCTTCTCCATAGAAACGACTTTTTGGAACCGTGCAACTAGTTTGACGTTTTGTAAACCCCCTTCTAAAAGGAGGAGGCCTTCGTTCAGCAGTGGACGCCTTACGGCTGATGATGATGAAGTGCTCTTTTGTAGCCTATATGAAATAAAAACATTATGACTAAGACTACGACTATGAAACCTCCTTGGATTCTACAAATATTTCAAAACCAAAATTAGCCAGTTCAGTCCAGCCGCTCTCGAGTTTTATCGACACTAACAAACGTCAATTCATTTTTATGTATATAAATAGATGCATACTATTTAAAATCTTTCATAATTATCGGATTTTAAGCACAAAGTAATTGGTTATATTGACGATCCGCTCATCGATTAGACTGCTACGCTACGGGTTAATTGCCACATATATATTATACCTGTTTATACTGAATAATCATCAACATCTTACACAACAATAATAAACATCAACAAAGCATCACGCTTGTATTCTCGAAGGGTACTGGGTAGGCAGGGGTGCACATAACATATAGTACACCCACATTTCGCGAGTTATGTTATAGGTCCCAATTTAATAGGAGGCGATTCTATTGCCATCATCATCAGCCCGTAGCAGTCCACTGCTGGACATAGGCCTCTCCCAAATGAGCGTAAATCCAGACTCCGTGTGGCTACAGAGAATTACTAAATGGAAAAATTTTGCCCGACGCAGGATTCGAACCCCAGATCTTATGCTCAACAGTCACGCTTAGCAACCACTAGACGAATAAGGCAGTCTACTAAATAGTCAAACCTATATTTATATCAAAAAGTCAAGACAAGCTTGAACAACAAACCAAAAATCTGACAGAAAATGATTAAGAAACTCCATGGAAGCTTTGATGTATGCATACACATTGCATAAGATATTTTCTTATTGCGGGTTAGAACCCCACGACACAAACATCGGTGGGATCCGCAGATATTGGACCTAAGTCTGTGTGCATTTAATATTCCATACTGCAAAATGTACCCACGAGACAGGAGAAATTCGAAGTGTAGAACAAAGATCCTAAATAAAACCAAGCAAGAGATTAAATTATAAATTCATATATATCTACCCACCTACTTACTAATTCACTGATATGGACTACTGCTTCTACAACCATAAACAGAAAAGTTACAGCCGTGTTATTCTAAAGAAATCTTACTAACTCACTTCTAAATCCGCGGTGAGATTTGACACTAGCCTTCGATCAACAATGTACTAGATTACCGACCAACACTTCAAAAACAGCTCGAGAAATAAGAGCACAAATTAATTTTGTGGTCTTATTTGAAGTTAGTATCCTCCAATCGTAGCCAACATTAGGACGTTAAGATTCCGCAGGGCCTGCTTGCTCGGCCACTTATGCGATATGATTTTGTTCTTGATCCTTAATCGTGTACCTATATTGTTGATGGAAGACACTAGCGCAAAGTGAGGTAATAACAAAAAAACAAACAATCCGCTTTGAAGGCGTTCAATATGTACATATTTTTTCCTTAAGATTTTTTGTTCACAATTTGTATAAACTAATCTGTGACACTTAGTCATGGATATAGGCGTGGGTAAATCAGGTAAATAAATGTGTTCTACAACAACAAAGCTCTACATAATCTTTCGGAGAACACAGATGACTATATAAAAAAACGCTAAATTAGAACGAATATGTTCAACCCAAAATATCGTGTTTCAATCAGCTAACCAAATACCTATATAAACTTGACCGTGAATATACCGTTTCAAAATAAACAATATAATAACATACAATAACTTAAATACGACGTAGATGTTCCTGGAAATAGTACCGGGCGTAATTGGTCTCATTGAATCAATAGCCTTTAACAAATTCACGGAAATTTATCTCGGTATGAAAACAGAGATACATTTTCATATTTCCCTTGAAATTTTACTTGTCAAATATGACGCCCACTGACAAATATTTTAAAATACAGAGTAAAGAACGAGTACAGAGAATTGACGAGGTATTGATTTAAATTACAGAGTAATTAACAAAAAGAGTGAGATGTGTTATTTTAGTACGCGAGTACTTCACAATATGATCTAATCCAAGATAATAAACAACCAAGTTAAGAATTTAATTTAACCCTAATATGTCTAGATACTAGTCCACAACTGAAAAAAAACAGTATTTATTACTTACAACCAAAATCCTACTATCATATTACCTAAAAATACGTATGTTCCTAAAAATATGATCCGAAAGAACAACAATCTGTCCAACAATAGGCACACTGTTAGCTTCGTATCGACGAAAATAACTCATTAGTATGTTTGCTAAGCCCCTTTATCCTGTAATCCTAGCGAGCTCCAATTTTGAAAGGATTACCTTCTATTGATCACTCAACTTGTGTATGTTATGTCTGTGTATAATTAGAGTCTATAGGCGGTCTGTAAGGGCTCTTTTCCACCAAAGAAACGAGACGAGGTGAACGGAGACGAGCGGCATAGCGGCCAGATTATTTCCGCACAAGCAGAGCAGAGCGGGGAATGAGGTGTATGCAGGTCTTCTTGTTCTCGCTCCGCTCCGCTAGTGCGACGTAATTTGTATAGAAGCACCGCACCTATCTTCTTCGCTCTGGTCAACCGTTTCCACTGAAGCTGAGCGGAGCCGAGACGTGTAAATGACTCTCGTACGTCTCCACTTTGGTGGAAATCGGCCCTAATGTTTCGTCGCGGCTACCAAAAACGTTACTGTTTAGAGCATTTGTGAGCAATTTTTTACAAAATGGACTGCTTTGTTGGTCTACCAACCAACCAGTCTTAAGCGAGATATTACTCAGTAAATGGGTTGAAGAGGTCAGATGGGCAATCTTGTCATGTTTGATACTGGTATTTAGCGTAATGTAAGATGCTGGCATTTAGCCTAATGTAGGATAGGCATTCTGCTGCTTTCGACTATACTGGGAGCCTACCCAACATGGTTATAAAAGGGGACGCAGATCATGACTTCAGACAACTCTTTACCTTCCGAGAACTCCAAACAATATAAATAACGGTTTCACACAACAAGAGCAATGTTATGTCTACGTGAGAACTATTAGGCGTCTAACATAGCGTCCGAGCCTCCGACGCCCACACAGCACCTATTCTAAACGCGTGGGCAAAGAACGATTTACATCCGTTAACCGCTGAATCCGGACAAAGGTATCCACAGTGACATAAAGAAAAGTTATGAGGATGACCCAAAAGATCTGTATTTGTATTTTTAGCTTAAGTTGTTAGGTAAGCTTGTCTGTCAATTAATAACATAAATACTGTGTTTACTGTATCCCTTCAAAAGCACTGCTGAGATTCTATCGTCTTCGTTTAATGGTTGATGAACAGACATCATACTTAGACAAACGGTTTTAATTTTAAATCTAGGTAGGTACTTGCCTATCAACTTGGTTTTGAGTGAAAAGTCATGTCAAATTGTTAAGTAGATAGATATTCTATGGCACATCGTTATGGCACATCGATGAAGGAAAACATCGTGATCCTTCACCTTGCGTACTAGCATTCATTCCATAAAGCTCAGTGCTACCGCGACGCTCCTTTCGCATATAAATCACATTTGAATTGGAAAGACCAAATGACTGCCTTGTTAGTCTTGTGGTCGGTAAGTGTTATTGTGTTTTTCTCATTCATTCATTCTCAATAGCAGACCGGATTCTAGATTTGTGCCCGGTTGATAGCAATAGGCTCGCCCCCTATTAATCTACATTGGGACCTATAGCATAACTGGCGAAATGTGGGTGTAACTATAGGTAAACTTCTGCCTACTCCTTGGGGTAATACTGGCTTGATGTTATGTCTTTATGTTTAGACCAAATGTTTGAATAAATCTGATGACAGTATCTAAACTTCAAGATTTTCTTTGAACTGCCCCTGTCTGACAAACGCATAATACCAAACAGAGCCTCGAGAGGGAACTTATGTAGGTTCACTTCCTACGTCCGGCGCACCCTGGGTGGTTAACCTCATTACCCTCCTTGTTGGCTGGCCAATCTACACACGGCATGTACTCCTTATAAGTACCTAAGTACTTATAAAATTGACAATGTTGAACCATTGGTTTAGACGTGACCCTGCCAAAAAATGGAGGTGTCATTAGATTTGAGAAGTGTTTAAGCTAAGAGAGGTTTTATCATATAAACTTGAATCCCTGTTTTCCTTGGTCACGCCATAACTTGAGAACAGCTGGACCGATTTGGCTGACGGAAGTCCAGAGAAGGTTTAGATGGTGGGAAGGCGGTACGGAGTTCGCCGAAATAGCTAGTTGTTTATAAGTAAGGGGTTGATGTTTATATTATAGCTAACAGTTTTTACCTTATTAGATACATGTGCCGAATCACACAAATATAACACTAATATTATAAAAGCGAAAGTTTGTGAGTGTGTTTGTTACCTCTTCACGCTTAAACGGCTGGACCGATTTTGCTAAAATTTGGCATGAAGGTTGCTGATACCCTGGATTAACATATACTTAGGCTAATTTTTATCCCGTGAAAATGTAGCGGTTAACACCGCGGGGCGCAGCTAGTAGGTACATAAAGTAAGAAGTGTTTTAAAATGAAAGAGTTATCCAATGAACGGTATTTCGAAGACATTACGAATAAGAAACTCGACATCCCATAATCCTTTCCACTCCGTAATGGACGTTGAATTCCAGCTTCTATTAAAGGTTTATTTCTTGTTTTAACTGTTGTTTGCCTATTCAGTCCCGGTTCCAGAGGCCTTAATTCACTATATAAAGGTTACTGCTTAGCGCATAAAATGCTAACGTTTCTGCTTTCCTAGAAGAACATTTGTTTGGCAAAAATTGGCGTAGGAATTCTAACTCCGGATTTTACGTCCAGCAGTGGACTGCAATAAGCTGAAGTGATGTGACGATGATCCTAATTAAGCACATTAGAATTTTATAAACGTTTTGTAAAAATCTGTGCTGTGTAAAAAACTTTATTTTCTTACATAATTATAAGAATAAAGTTTATTTTTATTTTTAATCAAAATGCTATTTAGCAAACATTATGCTGCTATCTGAGCACAGTGGTACCGTAAAGTAACAAAACCCTCGTTTATGGTAATAGACAACAACATAGACATAATTACGCGTTGCAGTTAAAGCTTTTACGCCATTAGCCAGTACCGGTGTACGGGCGATGTGTGGGATTGTATGTTACGTTTATAACATGACCTGACTGCATATTATTTTAACGATACTAGCGTTATAATCCTAATTGTTATGATGGTGGTTAGCTAATTAAATATTAAATAGTGCGTGTAACTACATACTTTATTTACTGAAACATCTACGAGTATATTTTTAAAACGACAGCAATACGTAAGATTAACTAATAAAGCCAGATAATATGTACCTACTTAAAAAGAAAAAAAAGAAACACTTTTAAATATCAATTCCACGGAGATTCGAAATGCGAAATATGTCATAAAACCGCATTTTGGCGGACCGCCTGTCGTTCATAATCCACAACATAGGCACAGGCATACTCACATTCGGCCTCTGCGGCAAACTATCCACGCCCATTTTGAAACACAGAACCACTCATTACACGTCACTAATGTCCTTATAAATCTTGTATTGTGTTTGTAGTATTTTTTAACTATTTTTAGCCGCAGCGCGGCTGGCTGTATGCGCCCATCGTGGTTGGGGAGAGGACTGGGTGGGCTAGTGATGTCCTTTACCGGGGGTAGGTTTATAGACCGATTCGAGGTCGATTTTTTCAGTAGACATTTTTTTTTTTTGAATGCATACACAGATACACATATACAACAACTGCATATGAATTGTGATATTCATGTGCATGTACGTAACATGTACTGGCATTATATTTAACTGTATTTAATATTGGCCGAATACGTAGGTATCTTATTATGTACGATAATTTTAAACTATCATCCGTCTTAAAATATAATAAAGTTCGTATAATAATGTTTGCTGAAACTAATATAAATTCATTTACAATCAAATTTATTTAAAAGTATCGACAAAACGTCTCATCCCTAGCACGGTTGATGCTGCGCGCGCCGTCCAACCCTGAAGCCTGCCTCACACCTCATCTCGCGAAACCAATCTGAATCATACCTTATGTGTTAGCAATAGAGTTTAAATTCGCTGTTAAGACGCACGTCCTTCGTTTTAGTTGGGAGTACAAGTTATGATTGGCAGCGATGTCTGAATACTGGGCTATCATTAATGCTTAGGGCCAGAAGTCGAGAAGAATACTGTCTTCATCAAAATTGCTTCGTTGATTTGAGAATTGTAAAGAATCTATGATGTTTCATCCCAGTTCTATACTTCGAAGGGAAAGGCTTAACTTCTCTTGCAAACCTAAAGATGGCCGCTAAATACGTTATAAAGAAATGGCAAGGCAATAATTAGCTGTCCAGTCTTGAGTCTCAAAATATTTATAATTTACGAGCATCCACCCGCGAGCTTTTTCACAAGAGTAAAAGCATCCATCCATCCTCCAAGGTTACAGCTATCTTTTTATCCAATTAAATCAAAATTGGTTTAGCGGGTTGTCTTGGAAACGTAACAAATATGTGTGTTTAAAAAGCATTTAATTATGAAGGATGGTTCGTTTGTTTTAGTTCTATATTAATTCTAATAAAGTAAGTCTCCGATAAATTCACTCCTCATAAAGCAATGCAAATAAATTACTGTAAAAGTCATAATATTTAAAAGATCAACAAGGAACTAAATGTTAAACAGAGAAGTAGGCTCTAGGGGAAACTGAACGCTACTCATTTTATAAGAAAAATACTGTATTAATGCTCTAGTAAGATGTTCTAAAATTATACGAATACGGTTATAAATATATTTTAATAGATGTACTTGTAAATATATATCATCGTGCTATTGCCTTCCAAAATAACTGTCAAGGGTGGTTGATTTGGAACGAAGACTGCCCAGCCATGGCAGAATTAAATGGGCTAAAAAATGGTTATTGATTTGGGGGGATTTTAAAGCTCAAGGAAGAGACATACTAAATTTAAAAACTTGTGTGTATTTAGTTTTATTATTCAATCAACGTTTCTTCATTTTACCTACTTGTTATACATTTGCTGTAGTAATTAAAAGGAACAGAACCCTTGCCATGAACTCAAGCAGGACAGTTTACGTTTGAAAGCGAGACGCCGCATTACACTGCTCGTAGCGGCGTCTTGCTTCCACATCTTAAACTTTCCTGCTTGAGTTCATCTTCTTTCTTATCGTGTGATTGATGAACAATCTGGTGACAGAGTTTAAACCGCCTGTAGGCCCCTGACATGGCTTTACACACCGTTGAAAAATCTCTCAGGTGTGCCGGTTTCCTCACGATGTTTTCCTTCACCGTTTTTAGCAACTGATAACTAATTTATAGTACGCACATGAATTCGAAAAGACATTGGTGCGTGCCGGGGTTTGATCTTGCGACCTTTGACTTGGCAGTCCAACGGTCATACCACTCGGCTATCAGAGCTATTTTTTATTAGCTTGAGTTCATGGTAACGGGGCAGTAGCTCCCAATAGAGACATAGGTATGTAAGTCCATACATATTCATATATCCTGTCATCCGTTCCTCGGACCATTTTATGGGGGCTGCGTTGAATAGTTGACATTTACGAGACACCTATAAATATTCTATTTGGTGCCCAACGAACTAAAATACCGCTTTTAGGAAAAAGCGAGGACATTACCAAACATTTCTCCTGTTCTTTTGACTGAAGTATAACTAAAATATTTGTTACTTGGTGACTTATTTGCTCACGTGGCAAGTGCTCACGTTGATTCGTCGGTAAATGGTCGTTTCGTCAGAAAATTCTAAAGCTTTTTGAGCCTGCTTGAAGAAATGGAGAAGAACATAAAAGAACTTTACGCAATTAGTCCTCACTTTCCACATAAAATAAGGAGGTTTTCATATCGACTCAATGTTTTCTTAGTTTTTCGTGAGTATATTATATTGGTATTTAATTATATCTTTAACAATTTTTAGAACACCGTGCTAGATTGTTTAATTTCGGACACATCTCATTCTAATTTAATTGACAATATAAAATCTTGGAAGACAAAACGAGTAAATAGCAAGCCAAAAAACACTTAGTGTGTTGTTTTCTTACATTTTTTTTAAGGAAACCATCGTAACTGACAGTAACGTTACATGCTAGTTTTATCGATACTATTACGGTAGTTCTTTTTAGAGCACACTCAGCCGTCACAGTCCTATCGTTAGAGCCACATTAAATCGCGCCGATCCTTCAACCTGGACCTATCCCGTGGGTCATAGCATTTACTTGGTCCCTGCCAGTACGCATATAGGCACACAGACACTCCAAATGTCAGCTCACTATTGACAAACGAGGTTCTCGCGACAGACATTATTACACAGATTATGTTTATATAAATTCCTGAATGATTGGATGATTATTATAGATAGGAAGTAATGTCTATTTTCAGACCAGGGATCTATTACATACACGTGAATATCATATTAAGCTGGTACTTACTAAGGTAGAGGAAACTATTTTCTGAATACTTTTTGGAGGTGTAGTCTGGATATTATTGTTGGATTTATAGAAGATAAACACTGAGTTGTGATCATGGACGGTTGTGATAATGGATATATTTTTAGCATATTAAGTAGTAACGTAGGTTAAATAGATAGTAATCCCTCAAATTGGTATAATATAAATTTTACACATACATAAAGTCACGCCTATTTCCACGAGGGGTTGGCAGAGACCACGGATATCCATTTGCTACGATCCTGACATACTTTTTTCGTCTCATTCACTCGCATTACATTCCTCATACACGTTCGTCGGTTAAGGGTACTCCTCACTTGACCCTTTTGTAGAACATCTCCGATCTGGTCCAAGTATGTTCGCCGAGGTCTTCCCGATATTCCACTATCATTCGCCTCATATATTTGCTTTGTCACTCTTTTTTCATCCATCCTTTCTACATGCCCAAACAATCTAGAAATTTTATTAAACATCTTTTAAACATTACAAGTTTGTTCCGTCCGAAAATTCGGGCTTTATAGCTGACGTTCAAGAACAACTCAATAAGCTAATCAGCTCTGCGTTTGATCAAACAATTCGGCCCTAAGGACCAGAGATAGAACGCAATCATTTGACTATCAAAACCACCCTTATCAAAAGTACGCAAAACCCTGACAAAATTAGAAAACAACCTCTTGAACACGGTGCCAATTACGTCATCTTTTATCCTTTCCTTTTATGCAAAATGGAGACTAAAAAGATTGGTGTGAGCTGTTCTAAATCTATAAATTGTCCTAATCTTTATTATTGCCGATTCAAAATTATTTATAACCGTATTTAACTATTGAATTTTAGGATTTCAGTTTTATCTAGGAACCATAAAATTTGACAAACGATTTTTGTCGTTTTATCATTTTGAAATCATATTTTTGGTCTGGAGAGAATGGCTTAACGTGCTTTCGGAGACACGGAAAGGTCTCGGTATGATGGATGGTCATTGGTCACCCATCCTTAGATTAACCATGACAAAGGCAACTTAACGTTTACCGATCGACCCGTGACGCTATATAGTAATATAGCCATGAATTTACACCCATATGTAAAAACAAATGTTCTATTTTATTGTTGCTTCTCCCCATCTATTACAGTCAAATATTAATTTCATGCTTATCCAAGCTTAATGAATCATCATCATCAGCTGGAAGACGTCCACTGTTGAACAAAGGCCCCTTCCTTAGAACGCCACAATGAACGACCACTTGCCATTTGCATCCACCGGTTGTCCGCAAGTTTGACGATATCGTCGGTCCACCCGGTGGGAGCTTAATTAATACGACTAAGCAATTAATTAACGAAGTAAGGAAATAAATCTATAATATCTTGGGACAACTCACACACGGTCATCTGATCCCAAACTAGGCAGAGCCTGTATTATGGCAACCGGACAACAGTACTGATAAACATACTTAAATATTTTTAAATACATACATAATATAGATAAATTACACCCAGACACAGAACAAATCATTATGCTCATCACACAAAGATTTGTCCTGGGTGGGAATCGAACCCACGACCTCCGGTTTAGCAGTCAGGGGCACTAACCACTTAACCAACAAGCCAGTCGAATCGATCTATTATAACTATTTTACATCTATTTTCTAACAGAATCTTTTATACCCTTAATGTATGACACTACAGCCCCCTTAACATAACTCTTAAAACAGGACAGTTTACGATGTGGAAGCGCCGCATTACACAGCACGTAGCGGCGTCTCGCTTCCACATGGTAAACTGTCCTGCTTTAAGAGTTCATGGTAAGGGGGCATAAATCCTTTGTGCAACCGGGATTTTATTTCCATTTCGTTTCAAACAGCATTTTTCCGAATAAATACTGGGTTACCTGAATTTCTACGAATCCTGACTGAATACAAAAGGCTTTAGCTGCGCATTTATTAAAAAATATAATGGTTACATTGAAAGGGTATTTGTTTTTCTTTTACAACTTTTGAATATTTGAATGTACGAAATACGATTTTTTCATTTTTGCGTCAGTTTGATTTAGGTAAGTAAATGGTGCTCGTGGTAAGAGGTTAAGCTGCGCTTGCCTCGGTCAGTCCGACCGCTTGTTTCCTTTAAATTTAACAAGACGTTAAGCCGTCAGCCACAGTTTTCATTTGTAGATCTTTGAAAAGCGTTTCTCGAGTCTCCAGAAGGTCGAAATTCTGACAACAGAACCTACCGGTTGTTCTAATGGATATCGTATTTCCCAGTTACTGGTTCGTGGAAGTTATACCTTTGTATTCGCCTTCACAAATCGGCAACTTAATTCTGATTAAGTTGCCCTGAATAATACGTGAGTGAACCGGTAAATAGTAAATAAAAATATACTTAAATAACACTGGATATAGATACAAAGACTAATAGATAGTTGTCATAGTGTGTTAAGGTATTTATTTACATGCAATCTCGTGATACATTTTCGTGAAAATACTTGGTTGTCACGAGCGGGAATAAAACTCGCTCTGCCTGCACTAAAGCCAAGCAGCTAATCTAAAAAATAGTCTAAGAAGTAACTTCATAGCCGGTGCGTGCCGTCACGGCCACCTAACTCCCGAACAACAACCTAGGGAGTAGGAGTGGCTGAAAATCAGCGCTGGACCTGGTCATGGTTGTCCCGGTACAGCATTCGCTGAGTCTACTTCCTTTTGCTACTGTTTGTGTAATTGTTTTTTTTAATGTTTATTTTCGTGAGTGTCTCGTAGCAATAAATAGTCATAGTCATAGTCATAATGTTTTTATTTCATATAGGCTACAAAAGAGCACTTACAAAACGTCAAACTAGTTGCACGGTTCCAAGAAGTCGTTTCTATGGAGAAGAACCGGCAAGAAACTCCATAGTTACTCTTTTAAAAATATGGTTTAACAATCATTTCAAGTATGAGAGAATAATGAGCTACACAATATACCTAAAATAAGAATACGAGTAGCATCAAAGTCAAATAAAAAATATTAATATAGATCGGTTAGTCTCTCATTTACAATTTGGGTAAAATACATGACATCTTTTTTTTTTGTCTTCTTTTTTTTTTATCACATAACATAACATCACGCCTGTATTCCCCGAAGGGGTAGGCAGAGGTGTACATATAGTACACCCACATTTCGCCTGTTATGTTGTAAGTCCCAATGTAATAGGGGGCGAGCCTATTGCCATCAACCGGGCACAAATCCAGACTCCGTGCTGCTACTGAGAATTACCTAATGGAAAACTCAGTAACACTTTGCCCGACCCGGGATTTGAACCCAGGACCTCTTGCTCAGCAGTCGCGCTTAGCGACCACTAGACCAACGAGGCAGTCAAGTCGAGGTTTTTTATCATTTCAGTTTAATGAAGAAAAGTAGTTAATATTTTCTTGATTTATTTTCCGAGCCTGCCCCCTTGCCATGAACTCTTAAAACAGTTTACGTTGAGGAAGCGAGACGTCGCAATACTGCACATAGCGGCGCCTTGCTTCCTGCTTTAAGAGTTCATGGTAAGGGGATTGTTTCAGAAAGAAGCGAGATACGGAATAATTAACTGTAATTACTTACATCGTATAAGATCATGTCGAGTGTCTTTGTATCGGTCACCTGTTGCACTGTTATTAACTTGATAGTCTCTTTCTCAATCAAACACTTTTAAAATTAATATTTTTATAACCTTTATTAACTTTATTGACAATATCTATAGATAACAATAATTATTTTTTTATTATTTTAAACTCTTAGTCGAAAACTTATGGTTTTGTATTAAAAACTCTGTTTATTAAACTTTTTCAAACTCGGAATGGTCCAGCTACGCGTGGAAATATATTTTCAATATTTTACTGCACAGAAAGTAAATGCACCGGCATTCGCTATTATTGTTCTAAATTCAAAACACAGCACTAAATGGTAACACTTTAAGATTCTTTATTTAAAATCCAAGAGACTAGAATTTATGTTTTTTGAATAGTCTTAATTTTGCCTTAAAATTCAGTATTTTGTTGTGTATTTCTATTTACTTAGCTATGACATGCGTACTTGGCGAAAGCGCGGTGTACACTAAGGGCGCCCGGCCGCCCAGCGTGCTTGGGCGGGGCAGACCGAGAGCAGCGCAGATTTTAATTCAGTTAGTCGCCAATGGCACACTAGACATATTATGCTAAGTAACTAACTTTAAGTTCTTGTTCTTTAATTAAGTAAAATTGAGGGGAAAGTTAAGCAGCTGTAATTGTATTGCCATGATGTAATTGTATTATAATAGACTCTAATCGACATTTGAGGGATTCTTCAAAGACGTGGGTGTATAAATACCTTGTCTGCAAAGTTGCTTTAGTTATAAACACTAACTTTCTTCATCTAAGATAAAGCAATTTAAGACCTAATTTATTCACTTAACTGTATTTAAACGTTTAAAACTAGGTTAAACCCTGAGTTGGTAATGGTAGATTCCAACAGATAGTACAGTCAGCATCAAAAGTCGATGACCATATTCAGATTTTCAAAATCACTGTACATTATATAAGCCATAAATCGCTCAACAAGATACGGCGCCAGTATTGAATGAACATCATTAAAGTTCAAAATTAACTGAACAGTACTCATCAAAGGTCACTGAACACCATTTTGTCAAAAATTGCTGATCGTTATAATATCCGAAAACATCATAACATTCAGTTTTACAAAATTCACTGAACAATATAAAATGTTTATTTTGGTTATCTAGTGTAATCACGGCAACGTCCAAAAATAACTTAACATCATAAATAACAAAAGTTACTGAACATTACTTTGTTTCGGATACGTAGCGTGTAAACTTATACTATCAAAAGTAGCTGAACTGCAAACTAAAAAAGTGCTCGTTACTATCTTCAGAGTTATAAATCCAATCTTGTCCTATACAAACTAAATCATGTAAAAAAAAATTAAATGGATGTAAATTTCGAATTTAACTTTCCAAAATAATTCTGTTTGAATTTATACCATCGACATAATCAATGACTTTTTTAGTTCGATTGAATTGTAACCTTATTCATGAAGCAATAACCCCCGTACTCAGAGACATTTAATGATAATTAAACTATTACTAAGTAAAGGTTTTGTTCGTGAAATCTTTCCTTAGTGTCAGTTTAAGTAATCATTAATGTCTCTGAGTGCGGCGGTTAAGACTCATTTCCAAAAATCACGCAGATTCTAATCAAATTCATAACGTCGACTTAGTTTATGATTTTTATAGTTACGATTGAATTAAAACCTAATCTGTATACATATAAGACTCATTTTCAAAATTCACACAAATTCCGTTTTAATTCAATTCTTTGGGAAACATAGTTGTGGGTATTTGAAAAACTGTTTACCCTTGAATGTAAAAAGAATATTTCTACTTAATTATCACTTTGTATCGGATGTAGACCATTGCGGTTGCAATTATTTATCATCTATAAATATTGTATTAGTTATCAATTGCGCTTTAGTGACAAATGAACATTATAAATAAAGATGGTATAAATTCAAACAGAATTATTTTGGAATGAACATTATAAATAAAGATGATATAAATTCAAACAGAATTATTTTGGAAAGTTAAATTCGAAATTTACATCCATTTAATTTTTTTTTACATGATTTAGTTTGTATAGGACAAGATTGGATTTATAACTCTGAAGATAGTAACGAGCACTTTTTTAGTTTGCAGTTCAGCTACTTTTGATAGTATAAGTTTACACGCTACGTATCCGAAACAAAGTAATGTTCAGTAACTTTTGTTATTTATGATGTTAAGTTATTTTTGGACGTTGCCGTGATTACACTAGATAACCAAAATAAACATTTTATATAGTTCAGTGAATTTTGTAAAACTGAATGTTATGATGTTTTCGGATATTATAACGATCAGCAATTTTTGACAAAATGGTGTTCAGTGACCTTTGATGAGTAGTGTTCAGTTAATTTTGAACTTTAATGATGTTCATTCAATACTGGCGCCGTATCTTGTTGAGCGATTTATGGCTGATATAATGTACAGTGATTTTGAAAATCTGAATATGGTCATCGACTTTTGATGCTGACTGTACCTAACGTCACCCTTAAGACATAAAAACTAAAAGGGAACTTGAAACTCGATGGGTGCGAGCAGCGACACGATAGCTCAGTTGGTTAAAGCTGCGCCACGGTACGGCAAAGGTCGCGGCTACAAGTCCCGCTCGTGTCCATCATTTTTTAAATTTCCTTTATCAATTTAGATTTAAGCTTACCGTGGGCAACATGCTAAAATAACACCAAAAGTCATATAATAGGTTAAAACGTTTAATTTACGTGATTTTCAGCCATTATGTATGTAGTATGTAGTTAGATATGATTTAAGAAGCCTTCTCAGTCAGAGAACACTTCTTTCTGCGCCACGACTGAAATAGCGTAATTCCCCTAAATTATATCCGGCGTTTTCACGAACCGCGTAATATTCAATTGAGGAAAATGGCTCTAAAAATTGTAAGCGGGTTCGTGGAAAGCAACGTATATTACTTTATGAATGCTTTATTTGAATACTAAGCAAATTTGGCATGATATAAAGAGAAACACTAAAATTATTAAAACCATTCCGAGCTGAACATAACATCACGCTCGTATTCACCAAAGAGGTAGGCAGAGGTGTACATCTATAGTACCTACACCCACATTTCGCCAGTTATGTTATAGTCCCAATGTAATAAGGGGCGAGCCCAGCCCTTCAACCGGGCACAAATCCAGGCTCCGTGCTGAGGATTACTCAAGTTCCTAACCACTAGACGAACGAAGCAAATGCCTTTTTATAATGACCAATATAATAATCATCATCATCAGCCGGAAGACGTCCACTGCTGGACAACGGCCTCCCCCTTAGAATAATATAATAATATTAGTAGTTTTTACTGTAAACTGTAAAGGTGAGTCTAAGTACCTACTTTAGTACAATAAAAAATATCGGATCCGGAAAAGTGTTACTGGGTTTTTCCATTAGGTTATTCTCAGTAGCAGCACGGAGTCTGGATTTGTGCCCGGTTGATGGCAATAGGCTCGCCTATTACATTGGGACCTATAACATAACTGGCGAAATGTTGGTGTACTATAATGTGCACCCCTGCCTATACCTTCGGGGAATAAAGGTGTCTGTTATGTTTAAAAAAAAAAGATATTTTTTATGTATTTAGTCATTTAGCCAAATGTTTATCTTGAAGTTTAGGTTTCAGCTCACCCGCTAGACAAATCGAAGGAAACAGCATTGTTTATTTTAAGACAATATTCAAGTAACATAAATTAATTCCACCAACAATTTAACAAACAAGGCTTTGATCATAAGACACCACGAAATACAAAATAATAAGTATTGGAACTTCATCAAAAGACCTCCAATAAATTCCGAGTCGATAAAAAGTTTTGTTACAGTTACTGTAAGTGAGTTAACGGTATAGCACGGCATTTTAGTTAAATTAAGTCTCCTTCTGAGGTTTTGGAATTGTTATTTGTTGTTATTTAATTTTAATTGTTCCCGTATATTTCTTAATTTGTATTAATTAATTTTAATTGAATTTATAATTTATGTCTTATTATTTTAATTTTCTACTTGTTTGTGCTATGTTTATGTTATAAAATGTCACTGACCTACTTAAAAATTATTGTATGCCATTATGGCGGGTCATAGCTGTGTACAATCTCGGAAACATGTAACAACTATTTGCTTACCTATGTACCACAATAAAGAATTTTGTATTTGTATTTGTTTGAAGTCCAGTGTTATTAATTCGCAGACAATGACGTCAAAAATTGCAAAACTATAATGGAAATACTATGGACTATTGCGGAGGTACATATACCTAATAATAATAACAGCCTATAACTGTCCCACTGCAGGGCAAAGGCCTCTTCTCGTATAGAGAAGGATTGAGCACTGATCACCACGCTAGCTCACTGCGGGTTGGCGATTTCAGATAATTAAATTCAGGTTTCCTTACGATGTTTTCCGTCACCGTCAGTCAGTGGTGTCTTAGAATATCTAAGAAAGTATTTATGACATTGAAAAAGTCACATTGATACTTGCCTGGGTTTGAACCTGCAACCTCGTGCATAGAAATCCGGTATGTCAACCACTAGGCCACCACGACACACACGGCCTCACATATACCTATATTAAAATAATACCTATACTAGTGGTTTTACAAGCCATCATCTACGGTCCTGCACAGCTTAATGGTAAACTTCCTAAGCATCTACCAAAAAAAAAAAAACTTTCTGTGGCAAAATTTTACCCAGTTATACTTGCAACCATCCGTTTTCCTCCATGGTTCTTGCAATCATCCACCTTGTCTTGACTCGTTGGTCTAGTGGTTGCTAAGTGCAACTGCTGAGGATGAAGTCCTAGGTTCATCCTGGGTCGGCCAAAACAGCACGGGTTCTGAATTTGTGCCAGGTTAATGGCAATAGGCTCGCCTCCTATTACATTAGGACCTATAACATAACTGTCGAAATGTAGGTATACTTTACAGTCACCTCTGCCTACCCATTCGGGCATTACAGGCGTTATGTAATGTTTTCTTGTCTATTTTAATTTTAACATACTGGTTACTATAAACCGAAACTGTGGTTTAGGTCAGTCATCTGCACGCATGTTAAATGTCACTTTTGGCCCTTAAATCCATATGACAAGTTCATGTATATGAGATATCCATACGAGAAATAACCTTCACAATGTTAATTTATTCCGTCCGCGACGTATCAAACAACTCGGCAGCTAGATTTTTTTCAAGTGCGTTCATAATCCGCCGGCGTGCGAGGTCCCGTGCCAGGGAAGCCCGCGCCACGCGACCGTCCAATCCAATTAAATTTCAAAACGTGCACGAATAGAACAAAGGGATTAACTCATATGCGCAGTTTGTCTCGCACAGATTTTATAACATGAGATGCACACGTGGTAAGCTGGTAGTTGGAACTTTGTATGTTACAGAAATATGTAAAAACGATTCTTCCAGAGAACAGAAGGGAGAAGAAGCGTATCTGACTTATGCCTCCTGCTAGGATTTATTCCTGTATCTTGGGTGCGTTTGATTAACTTGAATCATTGACTTGTATTATGCACATTACCAAATAAAAACCAGAATAAAGAAAAACAAATAATTGGAAATTACAAGAATTTTTGGTTCATTTAAAATAGATGATAAATTATGTCAGAAGCCGCACTGTGCTACGCCCAGGTCTATAAGAGGTGAAGAATGCGACACAAAAGGCCTCTGGCTGGAGGCTCTAGCAGTCTCACCTTTGTCTGGTTATGCCCAATAAGACCCCGCTAGGGGTCGCCAGCATAAAATATTCCGAAAAATAAAACGAAAACAGAAAAGGCCTACCCCTGCCTAAGACAAAGGAACAGCGAAGTATTTCAACCTTTAATAATTCAAACAGACAAACTAATGTTTTAGGAACATATATATCTGCCTACCCCTATGATGAAATGTATATGTATGAATCTAGACTTTCCCGACAACAACGCAAAAGGGAACACTGAAAGATCAGAATCAGAAGTATTTAATCCCTATAAGATGCAGATGTGATACAAATACACCTCAGTATTTTTATTCATCTAAGTAAAAAACATTGTGATAAAAACGAACAATTTAATAGCAAACCTATTAACAATACCTAATTGAATATCTTATATTCTTGGAATGTCTGGCTTTAGTACCGCTTGACATTGTCTGGACACAGTTATAAGTCTTGCATCTGGCCTTGCTCCTCAGATTACATACTTACGGAGTTCAAGTTCATTACTGCTCATTTATCTTTGTATATATGAATACAAATATTATAATTGAAAGCAGCAAGAACTACCTAATTTGATAGTAGATATAAATATTGGAGATATATGTATTTCAAAAAGGACCGGACTCATAACTTGCGAAATGTGTATGCACTATACATCTCTGCCTTTATATGTTATATATAAAAGAAACGTCGAAGGAGCAATTGTTTTAATAATAAAGTCTCGCCTGTTTCCTTGAAGGGTAAACACGCCATGGATTTCCGTTTAAAACAAAGAACCGAGCCCTTGTTCAGCTGCTGCCTTTTTTATAAGTATGCTCGTTGGATATAGAAGTCTGTTAATGGTTTTCAAAAATAAATAATCATATCATAGCGATTGATAGATTCTTATCTGTAAGAAATCGCAGTTTGTTTTAATCTTCTTTCATAACGTATGGTTGATGAACAACCTGGTGTCAGAGTTTAAACCGCCTGTAGGCCTCTGACATGGCTTTACACACCGTTGAAAAATCTCTCAGGTGTGCCGGTTTCCTCACGATGTTTTCCTTCACCATTTTTAGCAACTGATAACTAATTTATAGTACACACATGAATTCGAAAAGACATTGGTGCGTGCCGGGGTTTGAACTTGCGACCTTTGACTTGGCAGTCCAACGGTCATACCACTCGGCTATCAGTGCTTGTTTTAATATAATTCATAGAGTTAAACGAATACTTATGCATTATTATTGAAAATACGATAAAGCCCTCAAATGTTATCCCAAATAATGAACACTGAAAAACACAAACAACTGAACTAAAAATATAAAACAAAATATAATAATAATATAAATAAATAATAGTTAAAAATAGAAATTGTAAACCCACTGGACCGTGCTCAATATATTAAAATAATTTGTTATTACGGCAACACTGGAAATAGCTGTCAAATGAAAAGTCAAATCTGTAAACAAGGAAGAAATTCGTGGATGTTTGTTTTTTAACGGAATCTTATGTGAAATAATAATTAATTACCATTTTTATACTGAGTAAGAAGTTTATTGTAGTTATATTCCATGACTCTTGGACGTAAATACCAGCAATCTTCCGGGTAAATGGTTCCCCTGCCCTTGTAGCGACGTCCCTGTTTGGCGATGCATGAACGGTTTCTAACGTATATAAATACGCCAGAAATTGATTTTTAACTATTTATAGGAATGCTGGGGAGGCTCGTAAGGTGTATTCTAACCAGTCGAAGGTCGGGACTCTATCGGGTTGCTCGTCTTCTGTAAGTTATCCTACTAATTTAGTATTCATAACTTTAATCATGAATCATCCCTACCTTATCCTTATTTGTAGTGCATGCTTTGGATTGTTTACTAATTGATTGCTGGTCCCAAGAGTTTATTGCTTAAGACTAATATATGATATTAACCAATATATAACTATTGTTATAACTAATGTGGTTTGTTGAATAATGCTTCAATATAATCATAACTGAGCCCTCTGTTTTGATACTTACAAGTGTTTTTACAGACAACTACACTTAAATGGCTTAGTGTATGTAGTCCTCTTTGTTCTGCCCTATTCAAAGATATTATCAGATATGTAGTAATCAAATGGTAAACTAACTAAAGTGAAAGTATTAATTTTAATTAAAGTTGCTATTAAATGCAAATGTGGTATTAATTAGACAGCTTACTTGCAGCTAGACAGTTGTTATTAATTGAGGCATCATCACAAGCACTAAACCTGGCTGTAAACTGCTGTAAAGAAAAATAAATTGAATTTATACAGCTTTATGATAAAAAAAAAATTCGTTGTTTTACACCAAGCCAGGTCACAGACTTAATACAAAAGTGTGAAAGGTTCTTCAACACATTACCTGTCATTGCCAAGTAGACACAATAGTTAAACAATCGGTGTGAACTACATGTAATGCACTGGACAGTGAAAGGGTTAAGATAGACTGTAATCCTTGATTGGAGAGTTATAGTAATATTGTTTGTCATTTGGTTAATGCTTTTACTACTTAAGATTAGCAATAATTGCCAATTGAATGAATAGTGTCCCAGTTCAGTCAACTGAGTTGTGATATTTACAACATGAAGGTTTTTAAACAAATTAAGTGGAGTATGACAGAGGTTTGTGTGAATGACGATATAAGTAGAAAAATTTAGTGATGATAGAAGAGAAGAATAAAATTAAAATTAGAAGTATGTGAACAGTAAAGGAATCTCTTCTTCTTATCGCATGGTTGATGAACAACCTGGTGACAGAGTTTATACCGCCTGTAGGCCTCTGACATGGCTTAACACACCGTTGGAAAATCTCTCAGGTGTGCTGGTTTCCTCACGATGTTTCCTTCACAGTTTTTATCAACTGATAACTAATGTACATTACACACATGAATTCGAATGTAATACTCGAAAGAGAAATAATAAGGAAGCCTATTATATAATTTTAATTTCCCAGCAGTGGCTCACCGAGCTGGCTATGAGTATGTAAACATATACTATGTACCAACATGTAGAAGGAAATGGCCAATCTTTGATGTTTCTTCATTATATTCATTCATGATGTATTGTGTGTGAGAGTTTTTTACAAATACAGAATAACGGTAGAAACACACTTGCATACACAAGTGTGTCTTTATTGCATAGATTTTTAATCAATATAATAATCAAGCATCTAAGTATGCATTGCATAGATTGCAAATACATGTTATTTTCCAAATTAGATAGTCTATCTACACCAGACAATCCATTTTGAATCGGTGATCCGTTGTCTGTGACTGCCGTTATGGTTTCATGGTTGTTATGCGCGGCTGCAGAGCACGAGGTCGTAGCTTTAAATCCCAGGTCAAGCAAAATGTTGTGAGTTTTTCCATTAGGTACCTAAATCTCAGTAGCTGCACGGAGTCTAGATTTCTGCCTGGTTGATGGCAAAAAGCTCGCCCCCTAGTTACATTGGGACCTATAATATAACTATAAGGCGAATATAAGGTGTGAAGATTGCCAAGCAGAGTACTGCATTTGTCAGTGAAAACATGACAAGTTCCTAAATCAAATTGGAAAAAAATAATAGATACAAATAAAAATCCATGATGCTCGAGAATTTGAATAAATCTTTTTGCTTAGCTATCACTTTGCGACATGATTGAGCCACCTGACTACGAAGAGGTCTGCGACCGCCTGATGGGCGAGCGCGACCCCCTCGCGTACCCCGCCGTCGACATGGAGCTGTGCAACGTGCCGCGCCGCATCAGGACCATAACGCACGTGCTGCCTGACGAGGACCTGTAAGTAACTGACCCTTAGCTATTAAATTATCAGGACCTGTAAGTAACGGACCCCAAACTACATAATTATGGACATGCTAGTAATCCCTGAAGGTTGCGAGGGTTAATTCGTCAGAATTCACTAGGATTATACGATTATACAGAGGTGACACTTGCTTGCCCAGTAATTAAATTGTTTGGGGCTCGGTATGTATATTGATCAACTTTGCAGTTTCTACAAGTTATGAACGTTTGATTGTCTACAAGGTATAATGTTGTTTTTATCAGTGTTCGGCGATGGCCACACAGGAAAGACGTAAGTCGAGGTCGCGTCGTGGTCAGGGCGCAGACCTTGCCCCTTTGATTTACTTTCATACAAAATGTATGGAAACTTCGCAATGCAAAACATATAAAAATAACGGGGCGCAGGCACAACATTTATTCGTCTGCGCCCTATGGCAAGACATACAGGGCGGAGTGGGCACGAGCGCGTCCGGACGAGGCACGGGCGAGGACGGAGGTGCGGGGGGGGCGGGTTCCGGGACTCTGACGCTGTCCTACCTGCCCTGTCCGCGTCCCATCTTTACTATATGTTTAAAAAGTCGCGACGAGGCGCCCCATCTGCGCTGTATTCGCGAAGCGGGGGTCGTATTACGTCTTTTCTGTGTGGCCATCGCCTTAGGTTGCTTTAGGTAAAAGTATCATTTATTCAGCCAATAGTCCAGCACTACCTGCTGTAAAATCTGTGAAAACCTGTTCCTGAAAATCTGTTGAGGAACCCTGTTAGTGTTAAAAGGCCTTTTCTGTTTTAAGGACACCTTTCTTCAAGAGTAAAGGCCTATTAATTATTAATTTTATTTACGCGACTGAATCACTATTATGGATGCACTTCTTGTAAAATATCACTTAATACATTAAGTTAAGTAAGGGCTCCAACACTTAACTGCGATGCGTTGCGAATTCGCAGTTATGTGTGGGAGCCCTAAACCAGTTCTTGGCATATACACGACTGCACAAACATAATAATTGATCTGACCCTCAGTGCAAAAGCGCCGATGTTCGTCCGCGACTGTATACGCACATACACAACAGACTACACAGTGGTAGAATACAAGTACCGGGCGTACTCGGGCTCCATGTGCGGTCGCGAGCGGCTCGGGGAGCGCCTGGAGCGCCTGCACGCGGGGCCGAAGCACCAGTACGAGGTGGACGCCGAACATTCCACCTCCACTGAAGAGTTGGCGCCGCAACAGGTATAGTCACAAAGACTTGTTTAGTTGGTGAAGGAATCGTTATTAAGGAAATGCATTAGCATCCCCCGCCGCTGGGAGACGACGGGGGTATGTAGGACTCTCCTCCCTGAACCCTATTAAAAGGAATAAAAGTCATTTATAATAATAGTTGATAATAATAACTGATTTAGTCATAATATCAGGTTACAATACTAAGAAGCCCAAACTAGGTTTGTAAAAAAAAACATAATGACGAACATAGAACCTCCTCCTTTTTTGAAGTCGGTTAAAAATAAACCGACATGAAACTGAGTCGGAAGAAGTAAAACCAAATCCGCGAGAGGCCATGAAAATAAGCCCATATAATAGAAATAATGGATAATGCTTTATACCCGACTGCCAAGGACCTACGTCGGGCACCAGTCTCTTACAAATGCTTAATATATATTAGATACTAGTTATTTCCTACTGTAATTACTGAATCATTTGTGAAGAGAAAATAAATAAATTACTTACTATTAAAGAAGGGTTGGACGTAGGCCTCTCCTAATGTACGCCACAAAGCCCGGTCTGCTGCTTTATGGATCCAGTCGTTGCCTGCCCTTTTAAGTCATCCCGCCATCTGGCCAGAGGGTTATGTTTTAACATTGTGAAAAATAATTTTGGAACAATAATTGCCTTCTTGTTAATACAACTCTGTCCATCCTAAGGTTGTCTGTAAGAGATTGCTTAGTGCGATAAGACCGCCCATTGTACATTATCCTTAGACTGTACTTAAGCTTGTATTTGGTGTACAATAAAGAGAAATCTATCTATCTATTAATTAACATTAATTACATTGTGAATCTTCAGTCTGAATCCCAGCCATCCAGTGGGCGTCAGTCGGTGGCATCCATGTCTTCGTCGTCCTCGTGCAACGAGACCCTAACTCCCCGCGGCTCGTGGGCCAGCCTAGACCTGCGCAGCTCGTCGTCCGACCCCCTACTACCGGACCTCTTCGAGAGGAAGCCGCCCGACCAAATGGATGCTGTCAATGAGGCTAGGAGGTGAGATTCTTTATGGACGTAGCGTAAGAGTGTTGACGATATTATAGCCTTTTACAAGACCCCAATGAATGTAACATTAAGCACATTTAAAAAAAACGTGGCCTTACGCTAGGAATTTCTCCTGTATCCTGGGTGCGTTTCATAAACATGAAATATCACACACACGAGCACCTAGACACGGGTCAAACATTTGCGGATTGCGCTAATTTTTATCCCGTGCGGGAATCGAACCCGAAACCCTTAGCGCAGCAGTCCAATCGCTTTGCCACTGCACTAATCAGGTGGCATGAGGTTCTGGGTTCATATCCCGGGTCGAGCAAAGAATTTCTGGGTCTTTTTATTAGAAGGTAATCTTCAGTAGCAACATATTTATGTATATACAGTTACTTATTAATCTTTCATCTCTCTTCCCCCCCCCCCCCAGGTTAGAGAACAGGCAGGCCGACCTGCTGGGGCTGTACACGCCGTACCTGGACGAGGAGGAGGCGGTGGAGCGGCGGCTGGCGGCTGACATGCCCGCCGAGGTCATGGGGCACAGGATCCTGGTGGTCTGCCATCAGCTCAAGTGAGTTTTTGGACTGGCGAAGCAGGCTGGGTTTCCCGACAATGAGATGGTCTAATTTGTGGTGCCGCATCAACACGGACGCGGTGTATACCCAAATTTCGTCAGTTGTGCCTTTTTCAAATAATTGTTATTGTCTCTCTGAAGTTTGTATTTCGAAACAGATTACCATCGCACTTGCCGTGTGGTATCCGGCCTAGAATTGACCACCCCCTTTCCTCCCGTAGGTGTCGTAAGAGGCGACTAAGGGAAAATCCAGAATATGGGCAGCAGCGTCTTCTGTAACTTGACCACCAATACTGCGGTGCGCTTGCGAAGCGTGGGGATTATGGCAACCCCTCCCCCTCCCGCCCTAAAAGGGGGAGGCCTTCGTTCAGCAGTGGACGTCTTCCGGCTGATGATGATGATGATGATACCATCACACATCATTCCGTTCAGTACCATGAACACAAATTCCCATAATTCCAGGCTAGAACTAGACGTGGAACCCTTGTTCGCGTCCATGGCGGTCTACGACGCTAAGGAAAAGAAGAAAGTGTCAGAGAACTTCTATTTCAACCTGAACTCTGAGTGCACGCGGCAGATGGTCGCGCCGCACGTGTCGCACGCGGACCTGTCGACCCTCAGCCGCAGCGCCGTCTTCGACCTGCTGAGCCCCTCGCCTGACATGTTCCTCGTCGTGAGGGTCGAGAAGGTGCTACAAGGCGATGTTAACGAGTGTGTTGAGCCGTATATTAAGGATGATAAGGTTGGTTTTTGATTGCAGGTTTATTCTTGGTCCTATCCACCCACGATACAGATTTTTTTTTAATCCGGGATGACATTGGAATTTAAAAACAAAAATGAAGCTTCTCAAAAAAGAGTTTTTTTTTTAAAAACGTCGCCCCGCTCTAGGAATTTCTCTTGTATCGTGGGTGCGATTCACAAACATGTAATATCACATACACAAACACCCAGACTCGGGACAAATATCTGTGGATCGCACATTTTTTTTGTCCCGTGCGGGAATCGAACCCGCAACCCTTAACCGAGCAGTCCAATCGCTTAGCCACTGCGCTAATCGGGTCGTCAATTTGTCAGCTTCCTAAATGATAAATGATTTTTAGTTTGCTAATCAGTTTACAGGAAACACTTTTGCACGTTATTGTTTTTTAAAGACTAGATGGCGTTTGCATTTCCAATTTGTGGCATTTTAACAAACTCAGGGGTTAAAATATCTTTTGAGGTCCAGACAAGTTCAAAAATTTATGTGAGAACAGTGTACGTGGTCTAAGATGTGGTTTTTGGTTGGTAAAGATTACAGATATATGTATGTATATGTGTAATTGTCCGTAGAACCGCGAGAAGGTCCGCGCAGGCGCAGCAGCCGCGTGCAGCCGGCTGGGCAAGTACCGCATGCCGCTGGCCTGGAGCGCCGTGTCGCTGCCCAACATCCTGCGCGGCTCCAACAGCCTGGAGCGCGAGCCGGACCGGGACGGCCTGGCCGCCTGCCCCAACACCAACAGCCTGGGTGAGTGTGGCTGAGGCACACAGCCTCCCTGACTACCATTTAACACTTTCACTGTCCGCTAAGAAGACAATAGTTAACACTGGCTTTGGTATGAAGCTTTTTGCAACTACCCTATCCATAGCAATTATTACTAACTTCATTATAAAACATGTTATCAGTCAATAAGTTTTAAGAACTATTTTAATAGACACTAACGCACTACGCCAACCGGCTAAATGTTGTTTTTTAATCATAAGTATTTTCTCTGTAAGTGATTTGTAAATCTTTTGAGAAAATAAATGTCTTAAACCATAAACCATAACACTTTGACTGCCATGCCGCAGACACAATTGATTTTTTGTTGTTCGCAAGTTTAACACTCGCTGTGGGCCATAATTATGTGGTACACTGGAATTAATATTTATTTTCTATGTTCTAATTACATTATTTTTTCGTTAGAATTTTTGTAGCATAGGCCTGCTGAAAAAATTAACAAATTTTTTAAACTAAATTAGTCCCTGTACGACTTGAAAAGAGGTGCTTAAATATAAAGCTAAGGTTAAATGTGCACGGTCTAAGTTTGTCATAAATTAGTTTATCCAAACATTTAATTATGGACTTAATAACACAGCTCCTAAGGCACAATTTGAACTACCCTTTTTATGCATAATCACTATAAATTAGTGTCTAACCACTGGAGTCACCACTTTTATATGTGATATACTGCCCAACTAAATACCTATATACCTACCTTCCTATTGAGCGCCACGGTCTTGTATAGAAGACAAACGTTTCCGTGCTCTCCACACCATAATTTTTAGAAAACAATACAACAACAATAATCGTAACATTTATTACGATTATTGTTTGTAATTACATTATACAAATTGTATGTCTTCTAATAAAGTTATGGTGTGGTGAGCTCGGAAACGTTTGTCTTCTATACAAGACCGTGGCGCTCAAAGGGTTAAACAGCACACCTACCTACAGCACAGGGTATCACAGACATAAATAACTATATATAACTATATATATATACAAACATACATATAACCTTACATTGTGTTCTTCCACGCTGACCTGGGCACAGAGGGGACGACTGGTAATTGGCTTTAAATACTCATCTGTCAAAATTTATCATCATCATATCGTTCCATATCCCAGATCAACGTGCTTCTAGAAGTTTTAAATCAGCCATATTTATGAACTTACTACATTCATTATCTATTTGATTAGCGTAGTAGCTTAGCGATTGGACTGCTGCGGTAATAAGAGTTGCGGGTCCGATTCCCACACGGGACAAAAATTTGTGCACTCCGCAGATGTTCGTCCGAGTCTGGGAGTTTGTGTATGTGATAATTCATGTTGTGAAACGCATCCACGATGCAGGATAAATTCCTAGTGTGGGGCGACTTTTATTAAAGAAAACAATATTTTCAACGGTGTAAAGCCATGTCAGACGGTAGAACCTCCCCCCCAGACCGCAAGGCGTCGTCCAGCAGCCTGGAGCAGCTGCGGCGCCGCGCGGGCGAGGTGGGCGGCTCGCTGTCCCGCAAGGGCTCCATCGAGCGGCGCGCGCCCGCCCCGCAGCCCGACGACCTCGCGCACCAGCTGGACTGCTTCAAGCCCATCGTCATCACCGTCACCAGCTTCTTCAAGCAGGTGACAACACATACACTGAATAGCAGAACTGTACACCTAACTAAACTAACGGTTTTAATACGAGAGTGAACCGGGTTTTATTGGGTCGGTGCGCTCCACCGTAGGCCACCATATCGCTTACCATAAGGCGAATTGTGGGCAGGCGCACACCTATTTAGTATTTAAAAATTACTGAAAAGTGTGCATTGGTTAACGAATATTTAAAAATAAACTTTACTAAAATATGTTCAAATTTTTGATTAAATAAAATTATTAGGTACAATAAATACGACAATATCGCTGTTCATAACTAACTGCAATCCGACCTAGTTGAAATTCACATACTATGAACAATAGTCAAAAAACTTTTAATCAGTAGGCAAATAAAAAAAAAACTTTTTTTTTAACGAAATATATTTTAATAAATTACATCTTTCTACCAAATAGATCAAAGAAATAATAATATGCACTTACTAAATTTAATCTTTTAATAATGTATATTACATCTTTGTACAAGGAAACTGATAAACTCCGTGACGAGGACCTATACAAGTTCCTAGCGGAGATCAAGAGACCCAGCTCAGCTCCGAAGAAGCTCAAGTGTATCCCCGGCACCCTGAAGATCGAAGTGTCACCGTGTCCCGACGAGATTAAGAATGGACTCACACCCGAGTTAGCCAAATTACATCCCTATGGAGGTGAGATAAGGTTCATTTTTAATTATTTTTTTATCTGCATTTTGTTAGACTGGAAGCCAACCTTGGTGTAATCGAAAAAAGGTTAGGAAGATAGACTTGATAATTCTATTGTAATGTTAATGTGTAATGTTTGTGAATTTCGGTGTTTGCCACGCAAACGCAACGACTGAACGAATTTCGATGAAATTAGCCACACAGTTGTACTTGCCAAAATTAGCTACACAGATAGACTTGGCAAAATTAGCCACACAGTTGTACTTGCCAAAATTAGCCACATAGTTGTACTTGCCAAAATTAGCCACACAGTTGTACTTGCCAAAATTAGCCACACAGTTAGACTTGCCAAAATTAGCCACACAGTTGTACTTTCCAAAATTAGCCACACAGATAGACTTGGCAAAATTGGCCACACAGTTGTACTTGCCAAAATTAGCCACACAGTTAGACTTGCCAAAATTAGCCACACAGTTTGTACATACCTTCAACAAACAGTAATGAGAAGACAGATTATTTATCACACGATATTGTCACTGCAATTTATTGTTGTCTGACTATTGTCTATTTTCCTATGCAGATGACAACGTGCGTCCATGCAAGGAGATCCTGTCGTTCCCTCACCAGCCGCCCGCGGTGCCGCACTACCAGTACCGCAACCTGCTGTACCTGGCCGTCAAGGACATCAACCTCAACGCCTACACCTCCCGCACCGGCTCCGCCAGGAACATTACTGTAAGTACCATATTCAGAACTGTAAGAAATGGAACGCAACTTTAGTAGTACTATCAACTTCCGCTAGTGTCACCACTGCCGTCCGTTTGTAATATATTACCTCTTCTTGTTCCGCCATCTTTGCGATACATACAGAACTGATTAAAGAACACTAATTGACAAATATCTGGCCTTATTTCAATAAAATCCTACAAGAACCCACCCTTGAGCATCTTCATATCGTATGGTTGATAAACAGCCTGGTGTCAGAGTTTAAACCGCCTGTAGGCCTCTGACATGGCTTTACACACCGTTGAAAAATGTCTCAGGTGTGCCGGTTTACTCACGATGTTTTTCTTCACCGTTTTTAGCAGCTGGTAACTAATGTATAGTACGCACATGAATTCGAAAAGATATTGCCGGGCCGAGGTTTGAATTGCGACCTTTGACTTGGCGGTCCAACGGTCATACTACTCGGTTATCACTGCTGTAGATTGAGCACTTTTGAGCATCTAATTAGTATCGCATATCAGTTCGGCTCGCGACTCTGCCGCGTAACCAGCTCATGAATAAGGGCTCCGTTCGAGTTCGAAGCTAGTCGGGCATTCCCGAATACACACGTGATTAGATTAGTATTCAGATGTTATTTTAACAACTTACCCGCGACTTTACTTAAGTTTTTCCCTTTTTTCAGCAGATCCCTAATTATTTTTGAAATAATAGTAACGTAACTTACTCCTTTTAACATCGGCTATCTGCCAACAAAAATCCTGTCATAATCGGTCAAGCCGTTTCGGGCATTAGCTAGAACAAACAGTCTAACAGAATAAAAACTAAATCCCGAAATGGCCAAATTTAAAAAAAAAATATTTAATGCCACAACTCGTTCCACAGGTCCGTATACAGCTGATGTCTGGCGAGAAGGAGGAGTCGGCCCTGCCGGCAATATTCGGACGCAGCTCCTGTCCGGAGTTCACGAGCGAGGCTTACACCACCGTGTTATATCATAACAAGTAAGTTTTACAATTATGGTAATACTAGCCGTGCCCCGCGGTTTCACCCGCGTGAATCTTTTTGATATTTTAATAGTGAGTAAAAAAGGCACTGATAGCCGAGTGGTATGACCGTTGGACTGCCAAGTCAAAGGTCGCAAGTTCAAATCCCGGCACGCACCAATGTCTTTTCGAATTCATATGCGTACTATAAATTAGTTATCAGGTGCTAAAAACGGTGAAGGAAAACATCGTGAGGAAACCGGCACACTTGAGAGATTTTTCAACGGTGTGTAAAGCCATGTCAGAGGCCTACAGGCGGTTTAAGCTCTGACACCAGGTTGCTCATCAACCATACGAAGAGAAGAAGATAGTGAAATGACTTTTGGTGTCATTTTAGCATGTTGCCCATGCGAAGCTTGATTCAAATTGATAAAGGAAAATTCTTCTAGCGGTTTAGTCGTGAAGGTGTAACAGACAGACAGAATTACTTTCACATTTATAGTATGGATAACACTCACGAAAGTTATTATGACGTTATGACTGATTTGCGCAGTGGCTAAGCGATTAGACTGCTGCGCTAAGTGATGCGGTTCCGATTCCCGCACGGGGCAAAAATTTGTGCGATCGACATTTGATTGTCTGGGTGTTTGTGTATGTGATATTTCATGTTTGTGAAACACGCCTACGATGCAGGAGAAATTCCTAGTGTAGGGCGACGTTTAAAAAAATATATAGTAGAATCGAATCATTCATCTTCTTTGATCAGGAACCCATCCCTGTACGACGAGATAAAGATCAAGCTGCCAGCAGACCTGGGCGACCAGCACCACCTGCTGTTCACGTTCCTGCACGTGTCGTGCCAGAGGAAGCCCGTCGCGCCCGACCAGGAGAAGAACCTGGAGACGCCTGTGGGCTACTCGGTGAGGAGGAACAGAATTAAATGGATATGGTTTTTTTCCCTTCTCGTTTATATTTGTGTCTTGACTCTGTGCTAAATAAAACCTTTTTCTTTCTTTCTATGGAGAAAAGATTAAAATTAAATAACCGTGATTGAGTCTATGTCATAGGAGGATATGGACCTAAACTCGGGACCGGGACCGAAACATCGGGACCAAAAGCACTAATTAAAACCGTTATAAAATTCGTAAAAATAGGTTTATTTTAATGTCTAGTATTGGCGTAAGTGAAAGAAATTGATTTGAAGTTAATTTGACGACCCGATTTGCGCAGTGGTTAAGCGATTAGACTGCTGTGCTAAGGGTTGCGGGTTTGATCCCCACACGTGACAATTTTTTTATGATTCGCAGATATTTGTTACCAGTGTTCTGAGACATACTGAAAAAACCCTATTATTTCTCCGATCGTGACTTTTACAATTTAATACTTCCCATTCTTGCCCATTGTCAACTTCTTCTTCATTTATTTTTCTTCAGTGGCTCCCCCTATGCCGCAACGGTAAGCTTACGTGCGGGGACTTCAACCTGCCCGTAATGCAGGAGGAACCGCCCGACAACTACTCGTACATCTTCCCCGACGTCCTCCTGCCCGGCACGAGGTGGATCGATAACCATAAGCCCATCTTCAGTATCACTCTCGATGCGCACACGACTGTGCATCCGCTGGTGAGTTGAGACAGCTTTAAGGTAACTTACATAACATCACGCCTGTATTCCCCGAAGGGGTAGGCAGAGGTGAACATATAGTACACCCACATTTCGCCAGTTATGTTGTAAGTCCCAATGTAATAGGGGGCGAGCCTATTGCCATCAACCGGGCACAAATCCAGACTCCGTGCTGCTACTGAGAATTACCTAATAGAAAACTCAGTAACACTTTGCCCGATCCGGGATTTGAACCCAGGATCTCTTGCTCAGCAGTCGCGCTTAGCGACCACTAGACCAACGAGGCAGTCATGTATTCTATGAACTCTAAGTTATTGAAATTAAGGTTCATACTTCTATGACAGTATACAATTGTTAAACTTTGATGCTTTTTGTATGATAACAAATTTAAATAGTTTTACTATAACTGAACCTTTAAATAACATTGAAGTATCTTATAGTATTGCATATTGATTAATTCAGCCGCAATTTAAATAATTAAACCAGTAAATATGGCAACTTTGTTATATATAAGCAGTTAATATGGCAACATACAGAATTAGGCAATTCTGTTTTTAGTTTAAACCTTGCGTCTTCGCACACATTCACGCATGCTAATGCTTATATTATGTATACAGGACGGATACATAGAACGGTTCGCTATGGCATGCGAGGCTGTACAAGAGGGGAACATCCCTCCGCGCATCGGGCTGGCTAACATGGAGGCTGAACTACGAGCTAGGTGAGTTTACATACAAAAACACTGATAGCCTAGTGGTATGACCGTTGGTCTGCCAAGTCAGAGGACGCAAGTTCAAACCACGGCACGCACCAATGTCTTTTCGAATTCATGATTGTGCGTACTATATATTAGTGATCAGTTCCTAATAACGGTGAAGGAAAACATCGTGAGGAAACCGGCACACCTGAGGGATTTTTCAACTGTGTGTAAAGCCATGTCAGAGGCCTACAGGCGGTTTAAACTCTGACACCAGGTTGTTCATTAACCATACGATAAGAAGAAGAAGATTACGTTAGCTTTTGCTTCATTTCCAAATGGTGAAAGAAGGGACATTTTTAGACCTCGAATATAATAAAGTAGCGATTTGTCCAAATTTCACTTTATGAAGTGAAAATATTTGAAACGTTATGAAGCATAAGTTTAAAGTTATTTTCTGAACATTCGTGTGGAAAACGGATCATAGTGTTTTAATTTAATTACATTATATACTAGTTGTACAGCACAGCAGGGGACATTTTATATATAATTACAGTAGCTACACCAATGATATTTAAAAAAAAGTACAGATATGTTACTAGCGCGCTTATGTTGAAGACTCGAAAATGTCCTAATTGGGCAAATTTTGTCTAGCAGTGGCTGGTTAGCCTGAGTGACGTTTGACATGCGCGCTTAAGTGTCAAGCATATTTTTATTATTTTACTCTTATTGTTTGGGACCTGACCTATTAGGACTCCCGTGAAATGAAACTAGACTACGTAGACTGTATACAATCATATAATAAATGTGTAGTACAAAGAATAGGACGTAATGTCGTTGACGTAGAATGTGAAGTGCGTGCAGGCTCGCCCCGCGCGCCGCCGCCGTCGCCCCCGTCCGGACCACAGGTAATACATGTTGTGCGTAGACACTTATTGTTATAATTACGCTATCTCATTCACGTCTTTGTCAAGTTGTATAATTATGTACGTGTTCCGTGCAGAACACTTTTCTCGTTTTTTTTTCTTAGCATAATTATGACGTGTCTATAGTTTTTGACATATCACTGACCTACACGTTTTTTCTCGATCCATTATTTTGAACATATACTATTGATATATGTATATAAAAAACCAAGATGCACCTTACGCGATTCATTTCACTTAGCCTACCGTAACTCGCGAGACCGAGCAGACAATAAAAATGCTCTGTGATATTTATAAAATTATATTCCTTTTTGTAGGTTGCATTTAAAAAACGACTTTATGCGGAGGGTATAAGTTGTATAACGACGAAATTGGTTAAGAATTGTGTCCTTACTTTTATTTGCGATAGATGTAAGGAACTGGGCATCTGTGCATTGTTTTTTTTACATGAATGACCTATCCCCATATCCCCGCGCAGCATCGCGGAGCTGCCCACGGCGAGCGTGGAGGTGCTGGCCCGCTACCTGCCGGGCGTGCTGGACAAGCTGCTGCGGCTGCTGCTGGCGCCGCCCGCGCTGGCCGGCCACGCGCTCAACATCGCGCAGGACGTCTTTACCTGCCTCGCGCACGTCTTCACCGACATTGCGGTAGGTGACACTTCCTTATATACCTCAGGCCCCGACTGCTAATCAGCTCTGCAGCTTTCTAGGCTAAATTGGGGACCTCTTTTGAAGTTTATCATGCAACGCGATAGTTTAAAAGTTACTTTTTTGAGGTTCCTGTCTATCTGAAGCTTCCGCCCGTGGCTGCGTCTGCGGTGATTGTGTTTTTTTAGTGATTTTCTGGGACAAAATGTTGTCTTTGCTCTTCTCAAAAATTTATTCAGAGTAGAGCTTCCAATTTGTATGTCTATGTGATTGTGTATCCAAATATTTTATTTTATTATTTTTTTGCATCTTTATAAGATTATCTTATACGCAATTCTCAATATAAAAAGAAGGGTCCAATATGAATTCTGTGACTGCCATAGCTGCTCGAAAAAATTTTTCTGGTCACCAAAATCCACTGCATGGATAAGTACTGAGTTAGGTTATTTATTTATTTATTTAATAAACCTTAAAACTATCATTACAGGTACAACCCAATGCAACAGCTAGGCAATATAACATATAAAACTAAAATATAAAGAAAATAAAACAGAACTGTAACTACACTAAAAATAAAATTATTTACAATAACACAAGGTGAACAGTAGCACCTTTGCGAGTTCACTCATGTTACACGTGAAGACATCTACTTTATTATGTACTTCATTAATGGTACGTAAAGCTCGTGTGAAATGGCTTTTCGCGAGCAGGTTTGTTCTGGCTGCCGGTACCACCAGCAGTGGCGGGCGCCGCGCGCCGGCGTCTCCACACGTAGCCATCTGGTACACTTATATTAATCCGGTGTAGTACACCTGGATTTGTTTCCATGCCGCGGAGAAGTTTTACAATGTACGCTACAAGAGCGTATTCTCGTCGCAGCCTCAGCTCATTGTATCCTACCAAACCCAACACAAATAGTGTGGGGTACATTAACGGGTAAAAAGGGTACACGCCGTATAACTTAAAATATAAATGTCTAGTGAATTTATTCTGAACACGTTCCATCATGACACTATATTTAGCCTCATGTGGAGCCCATATCACTGCACTAAATTCTAGGTGACTTCTTACTAGCGCATCATACAACACCTTAATTGTTGTTATATTTGTGAACCCCTGTGTCTGTCTGAGAACAAAACCTAAATTTCTATATGCTTTTTTGCATATCTTAATAATGTGCTCACGAAATGTTAGGTCCGGAGTAAGATGTACCCCTAAATCTCGTACCTGTGTCACGCGTTGCATAGGTGTTGCTCCTATATGATACTCGTAGCGCACTGGGTTCCGCGCACGAGTGAATGTTATCACCGAGCATTTAGAAACATTAAAATAGAGATTATTCTCTGGACTCCATTTTACCACTCGGTTTATGTCCTCCTGCAAGCGTTCACAATCCGACTCACCCTTAACCTCGAGCAGCAATTTAAAGTCGTCTGCAAACAGTAAACATGAGCCATGTTTGACGACGTCCGGCAAGTTGTTAATCATTATGATAAATTCGAGAGGCCCCAAATTGCTGCCTTGGCTTACGCCTGACCTGGTGTAGTATGGCTCAGATTCCCACCCGTTGCAGTCAACAAACTGCTGTCGGTCCTTCATGTAGCTCACGAATTCATGTAATCAACCTAATACTGGCAGTGTTCCAGAAATTTCTTTTTGAACATACTGCCCCCTTACCGTGAACTCTTACAGCATTGCAGTTTACTTTGTAAAAGCGAGACGCCGCACTACACTGCACGTAGCGGCGTCTCGCTTCCACAACGTAAACTGCCCTGGTTTAAGAGTTCATGGTAAGGGGGCTGAACTGCATCAGAAAAGGTAAAATGCAATTCAGCACTTCAAAGCTTTTCATTACCAAAGAGTTACTATAAGCATACTTTAATTTGACCACTGAAATTACAACTAGGTACCTTTCTGTTACATGATATACCCGTTGCACCCACAGAACATGAACGAGGGTGCAACCTGCGACAACCACGGGCGCAGCAGCCTTATCAGCACCTACATCCAGTACCAGTGCACCATCCCGCGGCCCTCGCTCACCGACAGGGACATCGGCCTCCCGCTGCCGCCAGCTGGTGAGTTATAGTCGGATGAACTCGGCAAGCTTAGTGGATACTAGCTGGAATCCGCGACTTCGCCCGCGTTTTAATTTTTTTCCCGCGAAGCCATAAATATTTTATAAATTGGCATATATACAATTGTTACACTGTTTGGCCCTATAAGCAATATACAAGCATAGTGTACAATATAAGGCAATAGACACAGCATGCAACAGAAATTTAAATCATCAATAAAAAATACAATAATTGTGCAGAAATAACGCTTACAGCACTAGCAGTAGTTTTAGAAAAGATGACAAGGGAAAAATAAAATATAAAGAAAAAAATATTTGAAGTAGCCTAAGCTACTTATAATATCAGCTGCTTGTCCGTCCCGTCGAAATTGGTCCAGCTGTTTTGGAGATTAACCGGAACAAACACACGGACAGAATTTTTTAATTTGTATTTTTGTTTTAATACTAAGTATCGTATTATATGGCATTTAGTAAAATGCTGTATAATTTACTGTACGATGTATTTACCAGTGATGACGGACGGCTCCTGCAAGATCCTGCACGAGGAGCTGGCGCTGCAGTGGGTGGTGGCCAGTGGGGCCACCAGGGACCTCGCCATGCAGAACTCCTGGTCAGTGGGACTTTCTGAGATTTTCCATTAGGCAATTCTCGGTAGCAGCACGGAGTCTGGATTAGTGCGCGGTTGATGGCAATAGGCTCGCCCCCTATTACATTGGGACCTACAATATAATTGGTGAAATGTGGGTGTACTATATGTGGTACACATAATAGTACATCCACTATCACAATCAGCTATCATTATCGAGAATTTTTGTAAGAAAAAGTTGGACGTCTCATAAATATGAAGCTACTCACGGAAAAGAAGCTTGGTAGTAATTAGTTTTAAGAATAGTCCGTGGATCCCTGACTATTGCCTTACTGCCTGCTGCGTCAGGGCGCTGTTCGAGCTGATGGTGAAGTCCATGGTGGAGTACCTGTACTGGAGCGGGGCGCACGAGGCGCGCAGGAAGGCGCGCTTCCCCGACCAGTTCACTGATGACGTCACCACGCTCGTCAACAACGTCACCACCGAGATCATATCCAGGTAAAGGGTTATTTTTAATGTTACAACTTTCCCGAAAGGTTAGATGTATGTACTTCTGCATTGCTGCCATTTATCGGACCCATTATTTTTACTTAGTCTTCATATCGTATGGTTGATGAACAACC
Source organism: Abrostola tripartita (assembly GCA_905340225.1). Classification (NCBI taxonomy): domain Eukaryota; kingdom Metazoa; phylum Arthropoda; class Insecta; order Lepidoptera; family Noctuidae; genus Abrostola; species Abrostola tripartita. The sequence goes on from HG996488.1 coordinate 14,029,192, forward strand.
TGGTGTCAGAGTTTAAACCGCCTGTAGGCCTCTGATATGGCTTTACACACCGATGAAAAATCTCTCAGGCGTGCCGTTTGCCTCACGATGTTTTCCTTCACTGTTTTAGCAACTGATAACTAATTTATAGTACGCACATGAATTCGAAAAGAAATTGGTGTGCGCCGGGGTTTGAACTTGCGACTTTTGACGTGGCATTCCACGGTCATAACACTCGGCTATCAGTGCTCTTTTTTACTCTGTGCTGTCCTATTATATTATGAATTATTCTAAGAGTAATTAAGCGTTTCAGAGCTACCACTACAATAAATCTAACTTTGTCCACAGATACGGTAAGGACAGTCGCTTGACCCAGAGCCTTAACAACAGCCTGGCCTTCTTCCTGTTCGAGCTGCTGAGCGTGATGGATCGCGGCTACGTGTTTAACCTCATCCGCACCTACTACAAGCAGATGTGCGCCAAGATCGCGTCTCTGCCGGATGCTGTGCCCCTCGTTCATTACAAGGTAATTAAAAATAATTGTAGGTACTTTTGTTTCATTTTTTGTAAGAAAAGTCTTTTTTTTTTGTCATAAACGAAAAGACATCTTTAAAGTTCTCGTTCTCCTAACAAATTGCGCTTGAGTTGTTCTAAGTTACCATGATTTAATCTAATTGTGGAAGCTCATTATTGGCATTAATTGATCGTATTTGTATCATATTTGTATGTATCTGTAACCATCCCTAATAAAAAAAAAACAAGTATAATAATTATTAATGCAATTTCTAATAGAAAATTCAGTCGTATTATAGTGAAAAAATGATGATGAAGTGAATAAATTAATATATATCATTCATTTATTAATTGATACTGATAATGATAAATTTAGTCGTAATATATTTCAATATATTTTTAGTAAAACATAAGAAAGCTGTACTTTTTTGGTTTGGAAATGGAAACAAAACACATAGAAGAAAGAAAGAGCGCGGAAAATGTAAATGCGACTCACGGGAAAAAAAACTAAGATTGTGTTTTCATCATCATCATCAGCCGAAAGACGTCCACTGTTGAACAAAGGCCTCCCCCTTTTAGAAGGGGGTTTTGCCATAATCCCCACGCTTGGCAAGTGGCTTGGGGATCGCAGTATTGGTGGTCAATTTACAGAAGACGCTGCTGCCCATCTTCTGGATTTTTCCTTAGTCGCCTTTTACGACAGCCACGGGAGGAGAGGAGGTGGTCAATTCTAGGCCGGATACCACACAGCATAAGATTGTGTTTTAGGTTCTTAAAATCTTTTTGTCTATTTTTTTGCTGTCAATGATTTATTATTATTCATAACACTGATAGCCGAGTGTTATGACCGTTGAACTGCCAAGTCGAAGGTCGCAAGTCCAAACTCCACGTACCAATGTCTTTTCGAATTCATGTGCGTATTATATATTAGTTATCAGTTGCTAAAAACGGTGAAGGAAAACATCGTGAGGAAACCGGCATTCTTGAGAGATTTTTCAGCGGTGTGTAAAGCCATGTCAGAGGCCTACAGGCGGTTTAAACTCTGACATTAGGTTGTTCATCAACCATACCATAAGAAGATTATTATTCATTATTTGTATGAACCGAGTCGAATGGGGGAAGGAAAGGGAGGCCTTTGCCCTGCAGTGGGACGACGACTATTGTAATAATAATAACCAAGTTGCCAAGATGGTGTATAACCAGCAACTTGCTCTGAAATATGACCTTGTAAAGTCGTGTCACCCTGTATTGGGATCGATCTATCACCACTATATCAGGCTTATTGGCAACAATAGTCCTGTCAGTAATGATAGATCGATCCCAATACAGTGTGACACGACTATTTTCGAGAACTGGGTCGGGCACATATCTGTAGTACGGTACCTCTGATTGACGCTCTACGTCGTGCAATGATTGTCGATATCACCATCCCGCATCACGAGAATCTCGTGAAAGCTGAAAAAGATAAACAGATTAAATATCTGGATTTGGCGCACGAGGTTGTCGACATGTGGGAGGTGGACTCAGCAATCGTTGTATCGATAGTCGTTTCGGCCAATGGTCTCATGGCCAAGAGTCTCGACCAACACCTGAAGTGGTTCACGTTAGGCGGTTGGGTCAAGGGCTTGATGCAGAAAGCGGTACTCCTCGACACGGCACGCATCGTGAGGAGGTTCCTCTCTCTAGAGCCCTAACTACCGGTAGCTTGGACCCAGTTCCCGCTGCTGGTTGGGCTTTATTTTTTATATTTTTAAATATTGTATTTTATAAGTATATATTTAAAAATGTAATTTATGAGAAAAATTATTGAAGAAATAATAATAATTAGTATAAACTCCGTAAACAGCTGGCATTCCTGCGCATCATCTGCTCTCACGAGCACTACGTGTCGCTGAACCTGCCGCAGCCGGCGGGGTGCGGGGGGTGCGGGGGCGGCGGGGGCGGTGGTGAGGGCGTGTCCCCCGCGGCGTCGTGGCAGTCCCTGGGCAGCCAGTCCAGCGCCCCGCCGCGCCACGCGCTGGGCCACGAGTTCCGCGCGCGTCACTACCTGGCCGGCCTGCTGCTCACGGAGCTCACCAACGCGCTGGACCTGCAGTGAGTGGACGGCTCCATACATCAGGGGGCTTACCATGAACTTTCAAAATAATTGCCAAGTTCCGGGCAGTTTAACTTTGAAGGATAGCCTGACAGGTTTTCTATTTGTACCATGATCATTTCTATCAGAGCTGCAATGCATCGATTTCACATCTGCTGTATTGTCTCTGATCAGCAAAGTCTAATATCTTCATAATATAAACAAACGTTCGGAAATACTTATCCGCGAGGTTACCGGTTTTACGGTTTAAAAAAATCGTATTAAAGTATTTGAATAACATTATTTATTACGATGATAATAATTAAAACAATATGTTTTATTACTAAACATCGCATTAGACATGATTAAGATGCTAGAAACCTTTTCAACACTTAAAACAAATAATTTAGACACTTGATAAAACGATTACTATTTTCGAACGATGACAAGTACGTCAGTTGGTATTGTATTAAGAAATGGAACTACCACAAATTGAGGTGTATAAATAAGAAACATTATGTTGATTTGTTTCTTAGAATCATAAGATAGCAATAAAAATTAACAATCCATCATCTCGTTTATAGCGATTGTCATATTATGGCTATTAAGGGTATAAAACCTTAATAGTACATACACTATTCAATAATATAGCTGATAGAAGTATACCATTTAATAAATAATAATATTCTGGTCGTGTGGGGTAAAAATAAACACGTAGCATAATGTCACTAGATTTATTTTCGTAATCAACATCTTAATATAACAAATACTAAAGTTTTATTTAATGCCTCAAGATATATGTTTTCTTGATACCGAGCCCAACATTATAAACCACACTACAGCCATCACTACCCATACACCAGCCGATAGTTCTTCTGCCGATCCTCTACAGAAATAGTCACAATAAACGATCTAGTTAGAGCACTGCCATCGTCCAAGAAAATGACGATAGGTTGTTTTCAACTCGTTTAATTTATTTGGTTCAGATCGGTAGCTGATACGACCGTAGGCATGTCATGTACAAATTTCGTAGAAATCTTACAGCACAATGGACACCATGGCTTAGTCGAGTACTTGCTAATAACTTTAAGCAAAATACATTAAATATTATTTAGAAATCCACAACTATTGTCAAAAAGATTGTCAGTTTCAAACTGACATTATTTTCTCATTCCGTTTTACAGTAATTATAACTATGAAGTATGAACTTATGTTTCATTCTTAGATAAAGGAGGTTTTATTAACATGAAGATCTTCAAAATAAACGTAATATTATGTAATTTCATCGTTACACTTTTGTATAATATGCTAGTAGTACATATACATGAAAAAACATGTATTTTATTTAAAATTTACCAAAACAGGTTAATAAAAGTTAGTTTTTCACACCGGTTTAATCTGACAGCAAAGTAGTTCAATTCTCGATGTTTGTATGTCAAAAATTACTTCATGGTACGGATATTTGCAGGCCAACTACTGTCACGTGATCGCTCGCCGGCTTAGATCACGTGACCGCTGGCTCGCCTGTTGTTTTAAGTGATCATGGTACAAAATAACAGGACAGTTCATTTTTCGTCGAAAACAGTCCTGCTATAAGGGTTCATGGTAAGGCCCCTGTACTAATGTTATAAAGCTGAAGAGTTTGTTTGTTTGCTTGAATGCGCTAATCTCAGGAACTACTGGTCCGATTTGAAAAATTATTTCAGTGTTAGATAGCCCGTTTATCGAGGAAGGCTATAGACTATAAAACATTCGAAATCCACGCGGGCGGAAGGTAGAATATAATAAAAAAAATTAAATCATTATCTCAGCACCATAATATTATAAAGGCAAAAGTTTGTAAGTGTGTTTGTATGTTTGCTACTTCTTCACACTCAAACCGCTGAATCAATTTAGATAAAACTAGCTTATGCCCGGGATTTTGTCTCCATAGATTTCGATTAAAATTACCTATACGGAGCAGCAATAACAATTTTATGGATGTTAATTTTTTTTCCGCAGCACCCTTAATATATTAAAAATTAAAAGTATCCTAAGTTACTCCTTATAAGAATTAGCTATTTGCCAGTGAAAATCACGTCAAAATTCGTCTAGCCGTCGCGTAGAAGCTGTATCCCGCGAATTTTCCGCGGATCCTAAACATTTTCGCAATTCAAAGTAGTCTCTGTTAGATTCCGGACCATCAGCTACTTGCCAATGAAAGTCCCGTCGAAATCGGTCTAGTCGTTTCGTAGATTAGCCGGAACATACAGACAGATTACGTATCTTTCAGGAGCCCCGTGCTGCAGTGTGCGGCGGTGAACGGCGTGCTGTCGCTACTAACAGCGCACGACGCCGACCCGCGGCTGGCGGGCGACGGCAAGGCGCGCGTGGCCGCGCTGTACCTGCCGCTGCTGGGCATCGTCATGGACGCGCACGCGCAGCTCTACAGGGGGTTCGCCACCAGCAAAGGTACTTACAACTCTGCGCTAATGTGACCATATCTTAGTGAGATAATAGTACCAGGGCCTGCTAAATACAAATTCAAAATACAAACACTTTATTGAAACAATTCCGTTTGACTGTTTACAAAAGTGCGTGTGGTATCCGGCCTAGAATTGACCACCCCCTTTCCTCCCGTGCGCGTCTTAAGAGGCGAGGCGACTAAGGGAAAATCTAGAAGTGCCCATCTTCTAGATTTTCCCTTAGTCGCCTCCAGCGTCAGTGGCTGCAGCGGCTTCTGTAACTTGACCACCAACACTGCGATCCCCAAGCCGCTAAACGGGGGAGGTCTTTGTTCAATAGTGGACGTCTTCTGGCTGATGATGATGATGTAGATTGATTTTTATAGCTGCAAAAGTAAAATACTGTAGCGCTGTAGTGTTACCACGTATTATCTATACGCGTATACAATACAAAGTTTGATATGTGACAACATCTGGGAGAATAGGCGTACAACACGGCCGACGCATCTTGGCGGTCCTATAGTTAGCCGATTAGCTGCGCAATTGATATTTTAGGAACGAAAATGTCTACTGCGCATTTAATCGGTACTGTATACTATGCATGTTTATATGCAAGGTTTTATTGGTGTTCATTTTTAGCTTCATCATCAAGATCATTTTCAGATCAGCCCCCTTACCATAAACTCCAGGACAGTTTACCATGTGGAAGCGAGACGCCGCTACGTGCTGTGTAATGCAGCGTCTCGCTTCCAAATGGTAAACTGTCCTGCTTTAAGAGTTTATGGTAAGGGGGCAGATTGGCCAATCAACATGGATGACGGTAGGAGTAGTCAATCGTTGATATTTCTTTATGGGTTTCCTTAAAAATCTTAAAATAGGAACAAGCTTAACTTTTATAAGCGCATGCGCTATCAGCTACGGCTCTTAATAGTATATATTTGTCAACAGAAATACTTCAGCTGGACAGTGATATGGGACAGTTTGCCAATCTGTACACCGCGTCGTCGCCCGAAGGTGACTTCAAACAGGTATATTTCATTAAATAACATGAAAGGTAGATAGTATGCAATACAAAAATTGTTAGTTTCTTTACGGAGCTACAAGAAAAACATTGAAGTAAGCTTCTTAGTAAGACTGACATTCGTAGCACGACTGAGTCTCGTAGGAAGACTGACCTTCGTAGAAAGAGTGACCTTCGTGGTAAGACTGACCTTCGTAGCAAGACTGATGCTCGTAGGAAGACTGACCTTCGTAGCACGACAGACCTTCGTAGAAAGACTGATCCTCGTAGTAAGACTGACCTTCGTAGCACGTATGACCTTCGTAGCACGACAGACCTTCGTAGAAAGACTGATCCTCGTAGTAAGACTGACCTTCGATGCAAGCATGACCTTCGTAGTAATACTGACCTTCGTAGCAAGACTGATGCTCGTAGGAACACTGACCTTCGTAGAAAGACTGATCCTCGTAGTAAGACTGACCTTCGTAGCAAGCATGACCTTCGTAGCACGACTGTACTTCGTGAAACGACTGGCCCTCGTAGTAAGACTGACCTTCGTAGAAAGAGTGACCTTCCTAGTAATACTGACCTTCGTAGCAAGACTGATGCTCGTAGGAAGACTGACCTTCGTAGCACGACAGACCTTCGTAGAAAGACTGATCCTCATAGTAAGACTGACCTTCGTAGCACGTATGACCTTCGTAGCACGACTGACCTTCGTGAAACGACTGGCCCTCGTAGTAAGACTGACCTTCGTTAGCAAGACTGAGTCGCGTAGGATGACTGTACTTCGTGAAACGACTGGCCCTCGTAGTAAGACTGACCTTCGTAGAAAGAGTGACCTTCCTAGCAATACTGACCTTCGTAGCAAGACTGATGCTCGTAGGAAGACTGACCTTCGTAGCACGACAGACCTTCGTAGAAAGACTGATCCTCGTAGTAAGACTGACCTTCGTAGCACGACTGACCTTCGTGAAACGACTGATCCTCGTAGTAAGACTGACCTTCGTAGCATGCATGACCTTCGTGAAACGACTGGCCCTCGTAGTAAGACTGACCTTCGTTAGCAAGACTGGCACTCGTAACACGACTGACCCTCGTAATAATACTGACCCTAACAATATCACTTCACTTTACTTGTAATTAAGATTTACCTAAGTATAATCTCAAAAATTAAATATACGTGTAAGCAACCGTAATATTATTAATAGTTTTTTCTCCCTTATTAAATGCCCTAAGAATGCGTACTTTTCTGTCAATAGAGCGGTCGTCCACCATTCAACAGTGAGACAAGCCGCAACCTGCTGATGTGCCTTGTGTGGGTGCTGAAGTGGGCGGAGCGTGGAGCCCTCACCGCCTGCGTGGCGGAGCTCTCGGCCTCCAAGCTGCACTCGCTGCTGGCACTCATCGACCTGTGCTTCAAGTGCCAGGAGTATAAGGTACTGTCATACAGGGCTTATTTCTAGGCATTTTGTATCTTTTATTGCACACAATAATACATGCAGATATAATTACCCTTCTTTGCGTGGCACAATTGGGTAATAATTATGAAAAAATGATGACAAAGCATGAAAGTTGATGTACAGAGACAAGCTTAACTCAAAAGTGAGTTCTCTAGCAAATCTAAAAAAGATTTACTGTTGAATTTCCAAAAATAAAGAAGTATGCCAGAATCTTAAATCCGTGGTCTCTGCCTTCCCTCCTGGGAAACAGGCGTGACTTTATTCCCATTATTCTCTACTCCATTATACAATGATTAAACTACACCCAGAATTAGAATACCTTTTTTCTTTAGGGTCGCAAGGAGATAATGAAATGCGCTCATCAAAACGTTCGGAAGACCACAGATATCAAGGCTAAACTGGAAGACGTGATACTTGGCCAGGGATCGGCAAGGAATGACTTTATCATGCGGCGAAAGGGTAAGTTGGATAATTAATGTCGGATCTTCAAAGGAGTTAATATTTGTAATTATTTCTTGCAGCTGAAGAAAATATAAACGATAAAATATTGCAAATAAAACGCTAGCGAAAGAAGGGTGGAACAGCTAACGCTGATCCGGTACAGTGCTGATTTAAAGCTACTGGCTACTCTACCGCCTAGGTTACTATGCAAGTGTTATATAACTTTATTATTAAAGAAAAAGTAGCCTCAAAACTCAGTCCAGTGACTAGATTCAGACATAAATATACGTCTTCTAACTTTTTGAGGACCTGCTAGACGCAGAGGGCGATAGTGCTTAGTGTAATTCTGAAATAAGCGTCCATATTGAGTTTTGGGTTGTAGTTTAATTTCACAGAAAAATACCTAGTTTAAGCACTACACCACAGAATATAACTGTCGCATAGTACCTTATTACCCTCCCTTTGCGAAACTCTCATTTTAAACCTGACAACTGCCAAGCTCTGGCTTGTGGCTATGGAGTATGGACTGCCATTAAAAATAATTTTATCTCTAATTCAGAACAAACGGCCTAATGCTTTAAGAATCTCTGGTATTTATATTTTAATCCATAAGCCAAGACTAATTTCTAACGGGCTTCTGATTAATTATTATTAATTGATGACAGCCTAATATAACTATAACTTCGCCTTGTAGGGACTAACTTTTTACAAGTATACGGCTGCAACGAGTTGTCGTGGACTTCATTTCACCTGTTGACATACATTCTCACCATAAAAAAGTACCCAATCGATATCCTCATCCAATTTTATCAACTGCGTGACGCTTATTTTGTGTGAGGCTCGGTCAATCAATATGTTATTGTTCGACTGAGACCTTTAATATCCCTAACGAAAAGTTTCTTAACCGTTCATAAGCTAGTTTGCAGACCTCTTACATCATTGAGGCTCTCTCTAAGGTCCACACAACATAATGGGTGAGTGGTGTCGGTACTGGTGTACCAGTTAAGTGTTTCGAAGTACTACAGTGTTGAGATAGGTGGTGGTTCGAGCGTAGGTGCGTGCAAACGAGAGCGGTGGCGCAAGGAGTGGGTGCGGGGTGGAGCGCGGGGGGACGCGGTCGCGCCGCCCGCGCCGCAGCCGCAGCTGGCCGCCGCGCTCGCCGCTGAGGTGGCGCTCACCCTGCTGCACGCGCTCGACACCATCGTGCAGGTGTGTACACAACACGCACAAACACAACAATCTAAAAGCTTTGGTTTGTATTGGATTAGAGGCTGTTCAGAGCGATAATTATTACTAGGCACAACATCATTTAAAAAAACAATTATATTCGATCTCAAATCCCTAATTTTTGAGGGTTACTCTTGCTACGAAGGTGGGTCTTACTACGAAGGTCAGTCGTGCTACGATTGTCAGTGGTTCTACGAAGGTCGATCTTTCTATGGGGGTCAGTCGTGCTACGATTGTCAGTATTGCTACGAAGGTCGATCTTTCTATGGGGGTCAGAGTCACTACGAAGGTCAGTCGTGCTACGAAGGTCAATCTTACTATGAAGATCAGTTTGCTACAAAGGTCGGTATTACTACGAGTGTCAGTCTTACTACGAGGATCAGTCTTTCTACGAAGGTCAGTCTTACTACGGGGGTCAGGCTTGCTACGATGGTTGGTCTTACTACGGGGTCAGTCTCACTACAGAGGTCAGTCGTGCTACGAAGGTCAGTCTTGCTACGAAGGTCAGTCGTGCTACGATTGTCAGTGTTGCTACAAAGGTTGATTTTTCTATGAAGGTCAGATTCACTACGATGGTCAGTCGTGCTACGAAGGTCAATCTTATTATGAGGATTAGTCTTGCTACGAAGGTCAGTCCTACTACGAGTGTCAGTCGTGCTACGAAGGTCAGTCTTACTACGAGGATTAGTCTTGCTACGAAGGTCAGTTTTACTACGAGGATTAGTCGTGCTACAAAGTTTAGTCTTGCTATGAAGGTCGGTCATACTACGAGGATCAGTCTTGCTACGAAGGTCAAACTTATGAGGATTAGTCTTGCTACGAAGGTCAGTCCTACTACGAGTGTCAGTCGTGCTACGAAGGTCAGTCTTACTACGAGGATTAGTCTTGCTACGAAGGTCAGTCTTACTACGAGTGTCAGTCGTGCTACTAAGGTCAGTCTTTAGTACGAGGACCAGTCATGCTACGAAGGTCAGTTTTACTACGAAGATCAGTCGTGCTACAAAGTTTAGTCTTGCTATGAAGGTCGGTCATACTACGAGGATCAGTCTTGCTACGAAGGTCAGTCTTACTACGAGGATCAGTCTAGTTACGAAGGTCATTCTTACTACGAGGATCAGTCGTGCTACGATTGTCAGTGTTGCTACGAGGGTCGATTTTTCTATGAACGACAGTCTCGCTACGAAGGTCAGCCGTGCTACGAAGGTCAATCTTGTTATGAGGATCAGTCTTGTTACGAAGGTCAGTCTTACTATGAGTGTCAGTCGTGCTACGAAGGTCAGTCTTAATACAAGGGTTAGTCTTGCTACGAAAGTCGGTATTTTAATTACGATTGCCCTTCCGTTTGTAAGACCTACATGGAACATTACTTATCCGCATTTAATCCCGCTTTACGCTATGCTCAAATAAGTATGTTTGTGTTCAGTCATGCAGCAATCTAGAATACGGGCAGAGTGTGTGCAGCGCGGCGTTGCAGGTTGTGTTGCGAGCTCTGCAGCGCAACCAAAGTGTCGTCGTGTTGCAACACATGTTCGCGACCGTGCGCGCGCTTATTGTAAAGGTAATGTTATATTCTGTTCTTGTCATTCAAAAACTTGTTGAATTGTGTAATTGGTTATTAGTTCTATTCAAATAAATAAATTTTAATACAACAAATCTTAGCAAACAAAATATTGAAGAATATTTTTCAAGTTTCTTTTCATGTTTATTATTTGTGATTGTTTCGATAGTACTCTAATCTTGATCTGCTGACCTACTTAGAAACACTAGAAGGGTTAAAGATAAATAAAACCACATCTAAGTTCTGCTCTACGGTACCAATCCGTTTTTAATTCAATGACCTATGTAGTTTGCTTGGGTGTCAAACGCTAGCGTGATCTAACTCGACGCCAACGCCATCTATCGAGCGATGAGTCAGTTTTACCAGTCACTAATATAATTCATGTGTTTGGTCGTAAACAGTGACCCTCCTACTTATAAACGATGCTAACATGTGTTTTAAGATAACTACTTGTTAAGTCTATTGGCATCTCTATTTTTTGACTTGCAAACGACAGTGACAGGTATAATTTAACCGATTGTTCATTGATGACAATTTTTATAAGTAAGGGGGTGATTGTCTAATGTAAAGGCATTTATGTGTCATGCCTCATGCCATGCTACTATGATTCCTCCCCTTCCCACAACCTAGGTCCCGGGTAATATGATACCCACCCCCTACAAACTAGGTCCTTGGAAATAGGACTCCACCCCCTATTGCTCATAACCTGGGTAATATGACCCCCTCGGTTACCGACTTACCGTCTATAATCTACTAAAGACAGCAAGCTTTTGACATCAACTCTCTTTCTAGATCTTCGTGTCAAATATTGCTAACAGAACCTATGTTGACTGCCTACGTTATGTACTGTGTTGTTGCCAGCTGGGCTGGTCGTGCTGCGGCGAGGAGTCGGGCATCTGCCGCGTGCTGCTGCGGCACTGCGCCGCGCTGTCGGCCGCCACGCGCGCGCACGCCTCCGCCACGCTGTACGCGCTCATGAGGCAGCATTACCAGCTCGGGAACGTGAGTCTCACCACACAGTCCATTACAGTAAGGAACACCTGGAAACCACAGCTTTTTAGTCATTTTACACGGCTGCCCACGAATCCATTTCTGTGTAATGTATTCCCCCATTACTCCTGAACGCCTGTACCGATTAAGATGTATGTGGTATCTTTAGAAAAAAATATATATCTATCACACTCTGTTCCCTCTTCACCAGAACTTCAGCCGCGTCAAGATGCAGGTGACGATGTCGCTGTCCTCGCTGGTGGGCACGTCCACCACCTTCAGCGAGGAGTCTCTGCGGCGCGCGCTCAAAACCATCCTCGTGTATGCTGAGCACGACACAGACCTTGCTGACACCAACTTCCCAGAACAGGTAACTTGGCATAAAATAAAATCTGCTGATTTTTTGTGTTTGTATGTAGTATGATGTATTTTGTGAAACGTGTCAAAGAGCACAGCAGAGCCGAGTGGTACGACCATTGGACTGCCAGGTCAAAGGTAGCAACACAACACCCTCCTTTTAAAGGGGTAGGTCTTTAGTCAACAGTGGACGTCTTCCAGCTGATCAAAATTTCGATAATTCAAACTCCAAATCAAAAAATGTCTTACATTTGGTAACTCTCCGCAGTTTCATATACCTTTCCGGAATGCATAAATTAGGGCACGTGTATTTTTAGGTGAAAGACCTGGTGTTCAACCTGCACATGATCCTGTCGGACACGGTGAAGATGAAGGAGTTCCAGGAGGACCCAGAGATGCTGCTGGATCTGATGCACCGCATCGCGCGCGGGTACCAGCACAGCCCAGACCTGCGGCTCACCTGGCTCAACAATATGGCCCAGAAGCATATGGAGGTCAGTGGTTCTAAAACGATTGTTGTATCCAACTCTGCAGGGCCGAAATGGTCGCATTTCGACCATTTCGGCCGCAATTCCAGTAAAAGCAAATCGATTCCTGAATTTCCAGCAATTTTACTAATATTTCACAAAATGGTTAGGTTATAGGTGAATCATACTCAATTCATTTCTTAACTGAATCATAAATATACTTGGTGATATTTACAGGAAAATAATATGAATGATATTATGAATTGTGAATTCGCAAATCGCAATATGATTTATATTATTTTTCTAATATGATTCTACTGAAGCGTCCATTTATTAAGATACTCCCAATGTATCTCGCAGCGTTCCAACCACACTGAAGCAGGCATGTGCCTGATCCACGGCGCGGCGCTGGTGGCCGAGCAGATGTGTGCGGGGGGGCGCGGGGCCGCACTGCTGCAGCGCGTCACGCACAACGCGCTCGACGAGAGCTGCGCAGACGCACTGCACCACCACCTCACGCACCTGGAGCTGCAGGTAAGCTGCTGCAGCGCGTCACGCACAACGCGCTCGACGAGAGCTGCGCAGACGCACTGCACCACCACCTCACGCACCTGGAGCTGCAGGTAAGCTGCTGCAGCGCGTCACGCACAACGCGCTCGACGAGAGCTGCGCAGACGCACTGCACCACCACCTCACGCACCTGGAGCTGCAGGTAAGCTGCTGCAGCGCGTCACGCACAACGCGCTCGACGAGAGCTGCGCAGACGCACTGCACCACCACCTCACGCACCTGGAGCTGCAGGTAAGCTGCTGCAGCGCGTCACGCACAACGCGCTCGACGAGAGCTGCGCAGACGCACTGCACCACCACCTCACGCACCTGGAGCTGCAGGTAAGCTGCTGCAGCGCGTCACGCACAACGCGCTCGACGAGAGCTGCGCAGACGCACTGCACCACCACCTCACGCACCTGGAGCTGCAGGTAAGCTGCTGCAGCGCGTCACGCACAACGCGCTCGACGAGAGCTGCGCAGACGCACTGCACCACCACCTCACGCACCTGGAGCTGCAGGTAAGCTGCTGCAGCGCGTCACGCACAACGCGCTCGACGAGAGCTGCGCAGACGCACTGCACCACCACCTCACGCACCTGGAGCTGCAGGTAAGCTGCTGCAGCGCGTCACGCACAACGCGCTCGACGAGAGCTGCGCAGACGCACTGCACCACCACCTCACGCACCTGGAGCTGCAGGTAAGCTGCTGCAGCGCGTCACGCACAACGCGCTCGACGAGAGCTGCGCAGACGCACTGCACCACCACCTCACGCACCTGGAGCTGCAGGTAAGCTGCTGCAGCGCGTCACGCACAACGCGCTCGACGAGAGCTGCGCAGACGCACTGCACCACCACCTCACGCACCTGGAGCTGCAGGTAAGCTGCTGCAGCGCGTCACGCACAACGCGCTCGACGAGAGCTGCGCAGACGCACTGCACCACCACCTCACGCACCTGGAGCTGCAGGTAAGCTGCTGCAGCGCGTCACGCACAACGCGCTCGACGAGAGCTGCGCAGACGCACTGCACCACCACCTCACGCACCTGGAGCTGCAGGTAAGCTGCTGCAGCGCGTCACGCACAACGCGCTCGACGAGAGCTGCGCAGACGCACTGCACCACCACCTCACGCACCTGGAGCTGCAGGTAAGCTGCTGCAGCGCGTCACGCACAACGCGCTCGACGAGAGCTGCGCAGACGCACTGCACCACCACCTCACGCACCTGGAGCTGCAGGTAAGCTGCTGCAGCGCGTCACGCACAACGCGCTCGACGAGAGCTGCGCAGACGCACTGCACCACCACCTCACGCACCTGGAGCTGCAGGTAAGCTGCTGCAGCGCGTCACGCACAACGCGCTCGACGAGAGCTGCGCAGACGCACTGCACCACCACCTCACGCACCTGGAGCTGCAGGTAAGCTGCTGCAGCGCGTCACGCACAACGCGCTCGACGAGAGCTGCGCAGACGCACTGCACCACCACCTCACGCACCTGGAGCTGCAGGTAAGCTGCTGCAGCGCGTCACGCACAACGCGCTCGACGAGAGCTGCGCAGACGCACTGCACCACCACCTCACGCACCTGGAGCTGCAGGTAAGCTGCTGCAGCGCGTCACGCACAACGCGCTCGACGAGAGCTGCGCAGACGCACTGCACCACCACCTCACGCACCTGGAGCTGCAGGTAAGCTGCTGCAGCGCGTCACGCACAACGCGCTCGACGAGAGCTGCGCAGACGCACTGCACCACCACCTCACGCACCTGGAGCTGCAGGTAAGCTGCTGCAGCGCGTCACGCACAACGCGCTCGACGAGAGCTGCGCAGACGCACTGCACCACCACCTCACGCACCTGGAGCTGCAGGTAAGCTGCTGCAGCGCGTCACGCACAACGCGCTCGACGAGAGCTGCGCAGACGCACTGCACCACCACCTCACGCACCTGGAGCTGCAGGTAAGCTGCTGCAGCGCGTCACGCACAACGCGCTCGACGAGAGCTGCGCAGACGCACTGCACCACCACCTCACGCACCTGGAGCTGCAGGTAAGCTGCTGCAGCGCGTCACGCACAACGCGCTCGACGAGAGCTGCGCAGACGCACTGCACCACCACCTCACGCACCTGGAGCTGCAGGTAAGCTGCTGCAGCGCGTCACGCACAACGCGCTCGACGAGAGCTGCGCAGACGCACTGCACCACCACCTCACGCACCTGGAGCTGCAGGTAAGCTGCTGCAGCGCGTCACGCACAACGCGCTCGACGAGAGCTGCGCAGACGCACTGCACCACCACCTCACGCACCTGGATCTGCAGGTAAGCTGGAGGCAAAACGCGTCGAAGAAGAATTTAAAATAAAAAATGGCCCCACTAATATCGATCCGGCAACCCCTAGCGCAGGAGTCCAATCGCTTAGCCACTGCGCCAATCAGCACTTAGGTCATAAAGCTGCGCAAAAGCAAACTAAAAGCAATTTTTAAAACGCTACAAACTACCTTACTTTACCTTAATTTCTACCTGCTTTGTACCCAATAAACGCCAACTTTATTCATCTGCACATAAGAAAGCGCGAACCAAAAATAACTGAATCCCTCATCTGCGCAGGCGCTGTTGGAGCACGCAGCCAGCGAGCTGATGACGGCTGGCATGTACGAGACTGTGAATGAGGTGTACAAGGTGCTCATACCCATCGCCGAAGAGCACAGAGACTACAAGAAACTAGCTAACATACACAGGTAGAATACCCTTACAAGAGTCTACCAGCACTGACCCTTTAGACAAGTGGCAAAACGCTTGACGAATAGAAATCGAATAGAATGGAAAATGTATGGGTATGACATATGTCATTGATAACATAGTCGAAACATGATGTCATCCCCATACATTTATCATTCTATTATATTGCTATTCGTCAAGCGTTTTGCCACTTGTCTAAAGGGGCTGTGCTGCTGGGTAGTTTGTTGCGACGTTTCTTCTACCCATCTTTTTGTCGTATGGTTGATGAACAACCTGGTGTCAGAGTTTAAACCGCCTGTAGGCCTCTGACATGCCTTTACACGCCGTTGTAAAATCTCTCAGGTGTGCCGGTTTCCTCACGATGTTTTCCTTCACCGTTTTTAGCAACTGATAACTAATTTAATGAGTTTTTAGTTGCTGCTTTATCAATTCGAAAAGACATTTTATTATTTATTTATTCTTTATGCACATAAATATAGGGCGATGCAGAGACAAGTATTAGGTAGATGCACATAATAACAAACGACATCGATGCTAAATTAATAAACATACATATAATACACATTACATACATACATAAAACAATACATACTTAAATATCATAACAAACCAATGCGGAGATAATTCTGCGAATTTAAACTTGCGACGTTTCGACCATTACCGGCCATGGTCGCAAGCCTAATTAAAATTAAAAACATGTGTTCCCATTAATTCCCGTGTCGTAATTTAATTAATTTATAATCATGCAACGCGGTATTTTAAAAGCTAGAATTACAACGTCGTTCCCAGCAAACTGAACGAGGCGTTCACCCGCATTGAACAACTTCACGGCAAGCGAGTGTTCGGCACGTACTTCCGCGTATCGTTCTACGGGAGCCGGTTCGGTGACCTCGACGGCGAGGAGTTCATCTACAAGGAGCACGCGCTCACCAAGCTGCCCGAGATCTTCAGCAGGCTGGAGGTCAGTTATACAGGCTAGATGTTATTATACTAAGGGTTGAGGTTAGTTATACAGGCTAGAGGTCAGTTATACAGACTAGAGGTTATTATATAGCAGGCTCAAGGTCAGTTATACAGAATAGGGGTTCGTTATAAAGGGTAGAAGTCAGTTATACAGGATAGAGGTCAGTAATATAGGCTATAGGTTATCATACTGAAGGCTAGAAGTCAGTTATACAGGCTAGAGGATTTTATACATCAGGCTTAAGGTCAGTTTTACAGGCTAGAGGTTATTATACAGCATGCTAAAGGTCATTTATACAGGCTAGAGGTCAGTAATATAGGCTAGAGGTTATCATACTGAAGGCTAGAGGTCAGTTATACAAGCTAGAGGTTTCTTAAAAAGCAGGATAGATGAAATATACAGAAGTAGGTAGACCTATGGAGGACAATACTACAGAACGCTTGCGCTGCAGATATCATGTGTCAGAGATATAGCTAGTGAGCGGTCAGTTTAACGAGAAATTTGCGCTCATTTACACTGTAGGCTAGAGGTCAAATAAGCAGATTTAGAGGTTGTATTTTGAATTTCCTAATTTTTATTACTACCTCCAGAACTTCTACGGCGCCCGCTTCGGCGTGGACAACGTGGTGATAATAAAGGACTCCAACATAGTAGACCTCAGCACGCTGGAGCCCGACAAAGCCTACATACAGATCACGTACGTGGAGCCCTACTTCGAGCCGCACGAACTGCGCAAGCGCGTCACGCAGTATGAGAAGAATTATAACATCAGTGAGTTATTGAAATATTACTAACATTGTACAAAAACCGGGTCAGGTACGAGTGGTACTCGCGCATCGAGGGTTCCGCGCAAACTTTAAATTATGTTAACAACAATAATATTGTTATAACGAAAAGATAATATATATACTAAATTCACAGACAAACTTAACTTTGCCTTTGGAAAACTGTTATCCCAATACATTGAAGTGGGTAGCGGTTAGTTTATCAACTACAAACAAGTTATTCTTATTTTTTATAAGATGTTACTGAAAATTTTCAGTTTTCAGATTTGTTCCTTTACTTTTGCTATTAGACAATGCTTCTTACCAAATTTCATGATTCTAGGACAACGGGAAGTACCCTATAGGTTTTGAGAGCGAAAATTGTTAAAATAATCAACATAATTGCTCGTATCTTGTAATTGCGTTGACGTAGAATTTTCATATTTTCACGGCTTCAAGGGATGGCAGACCCTAGTATTTGATATTAATTTCAACTATTGTGGTATATGAATATTTGATCTTCTATAATGGCACACAATATTTCAATGTCACACTACATTAGATGTCACGTGAGAGTATATATTTATTCACTCACAACAATAGGGTACAACACCTTGTTATAAAAACTGTTTTAAATCTATCCTGAGGTCGTAATAAACTAGTAGAATTTTTATTTCAATTTTGTAAAACCGAGAAATGTCTTACAATCCTATTTTCATTTATGATTTTGAATTTTCGCGCAGAATCGCTAACCGCCATGCTTTTTAGCTCGTGACGTCACTCAGTTATTGAACAATATGGCAGAACATATATACCCTGACGGGTTTGTAGTGAAGGAGTGACGTCACGTCGGAGACAATATGGCGAATGGCGTTTTAGACATTTGAAAAACAGAAGAAAAAGCATTTTTATTAACAAATACCTACGTTCTTCATTTAATTTTTATGAACATGCAGTTTTATATTTTTTCTTACATGGTGTAAACGACTGCTGAGCATGAGGTTCTAGGTTCAAATCCCGAGTCGGGCAAAGTGTTATTGGGTTTTTCCATAAGGTAATTCCGTACCAGCACGGAATCTGGATTTGTGCCCGATTGGTGGCAATAGGCTAGCATTAAAATTGGGACCTTTAACATAAATACCCTATTGTTAACACTGGTAATATGACACAAAACTAATAGATAAAGATCGTGAAAATAGGCGTGACTTTATGTATGTATGTATAAGTATGTATGCGGACGCCCCGACTCGCGCGCCAT
Organism: Abrostola tripartita; assembly: GCA_905340225.1. Lineage (NCBI taxonomy): Eukaryota > Metazoa > Arthropoda > Insecta > Lepidoptera > Noctuidae > Abrostola > Abrostola tripartita. The sequence goes on from HG996488.1 coordinate 14,047,959, forward strand.
CTCCCGCGCACCGTTGCCAATAAACAGTGTGCAATTGACTCGCTTGGTTGAAAGACGCGTACGCGCGCCCTTCCTGTCACCCGATGCAAATACCTAACAGTATGTAGTTATTGTAGGTACTAATAGATGTATGTATGTCCCCCAGAGCGCTTCATGTACGCGACGCCCTTCACGCTGGGCGGGCGCGCGCACGGCGACATCGCCGAGCAGTGCAAGAGGAAGACTATCCTCACCGCCGCGCACCACTTCCCCTACGTCAAGACCAGGATACAGGTACACACTAATCTATCGTATATAACAACTAGCTGCGCCCCGCGGTGTTGCTTGCTACATTTTCGGGATAAAAAAGAACCTATGTGGTTATCCAGGGTGTCTGGTGTCGGCTACCTCCATACAAAATTTTATTAAAATCGGTCAAACCGTTTGAGCGTGGAGAAGTAACATACATACAAAAATACTCACAAACTTTCGTCTTATAATATTAGTTTGATAATATCCATACTTCCATAATTATATAATATTAGATATGTAAAAGTAAATCTGCCTGTCTGTTACACTTCACAAATAAACCGTTGGACGGATTTTGATGAAATTCGACATGTAGTAAGTTTAAGACCCGAAAAAGGACATAGGCTACTATTTTTAAAATTCAACCCTCAATGAGGTTTAAATAGGGGTTAACGCGGGCGAAGCCGCAGGCAAAAGCTAGTATAATACACAGCGTGAAGTCTGATAGTGTGAAGTATTATAGTACATATACCGTAAATTCATATAACAAATTCATATAACAACGGCGAATTGAGGGTTTACTATACGCCTGACTTGTCGAGGGATGCGGTGAAGCGTTCGCAGACCCCGCGTCCCTCGATCTAAGGTAGTTAGGAGAACACCCTAGGGTGTTAGCCGGCAAGAGTCTGGCATACCCCCCCCCCCCTCCGTCCACCCCAGGAGTCCCCAGGACAGGGAATCCATGAGGATTTCCACAGCAAAATTATAAGGGGGCTCTGGGGACTGCTAAGCTAAGGTTTGCGGGTTCGATTCTCGCACGGGACATAAACTTGTGCAATCAGCAGATATTTGTCCCGACTCTGGGTGTTTTTGTATGTGATATTACATGTTTATGAAACGAACCCACGATAACGTTCTCGGTGAGAACTTGAAAACATGCACATGTATTGTGTGTTGTATATTTCGGTGTATGTCATTAATGCCTATTTTAATTACAAATCGTTATTTCAGGTTGTGCAGCGAACGCAGATCATTTTGTCGCCCATCGAAGTTGCCATAGAAGATATCCAGAAAAAGGTACGATTTACAAATAAATTTCGTTTACCAATGATGCCAAGACATTACTTTTATAATAAAAATGCTTTAATTTAGCCCTAAAAACACTAAACATTTTTAATGAAATATAAAATTCGTTTTTTATTTGCTTTAAAATCAATAAATATTAAGTCAATTGAGTTTGCGAATAAGTGACGTCACTGGTTCCTATTGCCATACAAAACCTATGAGCGAATAGCGCTTTTACATCTCATATGTACATATGTCAACTGATTGGTGTTGTCAACTACCAATCCAAACTGCCAAATAATCAATAAAAAAAATATCAGTAAAATTGGACACAATACACATAACAAAAAAAAATAATAATAACAGCCTATAACTGTCCCACTGCAGGGCAAAGGCCTCTTCTCGTATAGAGAAGGATTGAGCACTGATCACCACGCTAGTTCACTGCGGGTTGGCGATTTCAGATAATTAAAACCAGGTTTCCTTACGATGTTTTCCGTCACCGTTAGTCAGTGGTGTCTCAGAATATCTAAGAAAGTATTTATGACATTGAAAAAGTCACATTGATACTTGCCTGGGTTTAAACCTGCAACCTCGTGCATAGAAATCCGGTATGTCAACCACTAGGCCACCACGACGTTGCCATAACAAAAAAGCAATTGAAAAAAAAATTGTCTCTCTGTTTGTTCCGGCTAATCTCCGAAATGGCTGGACCTATTTGGACGGGACTTTCTCTGGCAGGTAGTTGATAGTCCGGGGTCTAATATAGGCTACTCTGGATTCCAATAATATTTACGGTTCCGCGGGAAAATTATAAAAACGTGGGAAATTCGCGGGATATAGCTTCTCCGCGACGGCTGGACGAATTTTGACGAGACCTTCACTGGCAAATAGCTGATATTATAAGGAGTAACTTAGGCTACTTTTAATTTAGAATATATTTAGGGTTCCGTGGGAATGAAATAAAACCCGATATAAATTTTAACAAGATGAGATTCAAATAGGTAAATCTGTTTACTGCCACTAGGTACAGGTAATATTAGGTAAAATCCACGGAGACAAAGTCCCGGGCATAAGTTAGTTGTTCACTAAATTCCTATGTTTGCCCGCCCCAGATCACGGAGCTAGCGGCGGCCACCCTCCAAGAGCCGGCGGACCCCAAGATGCTGCAGATGGTGGTGCAGGGCTGCATCGGGACCACCGTCAACCAGGGGCCGCTCGAGCTCGCGCAGGTACACACACTATACGAGTACACCTCGGGGACAGAGCTTGTCAAAATTATAAAAAAAATTTACTATACAATTTATTTTGCCACCCCTAAATACTGATAAAAAATAAAGTTATCATCATCATCAGCAGAAGACTTCCACTGTTGCACAAAGGCCTCCCCCTTATAGGAGGTAGGGTTGCCATAATCCCCACGCTTGGCAAGCGTCTTGGAGATCGCAAAAGAATAATAAAGAATTTAATAACTAAAATATTCTTGCTATGTGTGGCAAGGGATCCTGCTTCGCTCAGATAGATTTTTTTATTAAATTCTCCGTTTTGTGGGTGAGTTTGACAATAATTTATATCACATGCAGAAACACCCAGATTTAAAACGTCGTGAATCTAATCTGCGATGCGAACTTTCTGAAATAGATTAAAAAATATCGTTTTGATACAGCCGGCTTTAACCGGCTCAAAACATTATTATTGTTTTTTTTTTTCAGTTTCTAATCTCTTTTTACTTTCTAAGGTTCTATTATTCTTATTTTTTGATTTTTTTTTTAAGAATTGTATTATTTGGTTAACTTTATCTTAAATAATGTATGTAATATGTTCCAGGTGTTTCTAGCCCCGGTGGCGGAAGGCACGCAGCCTCCCACACGCCTCACTAACAAGCTGCGGCTCGCCTTCAAGGACTTCTCCAAAAAGTTAGTAGTTCAACAGCAAAGTATAAATAAAACTTTGGTGCTTATTTTTTATACTTAATGCACATTTTTAGCACAAAGGCGGACTTAATGCCGTTGGGCATTTTCTACCAGTCAACCTTAGGGTGATGCAGAGTTGAACGGTGGTAGATACACTAAGTATGGAATTTAAAAGAAGTTGCTTGCTATTAAACTGAGTAAATCTTCGGAAAACACACAAAAATATATCAGCTGTCTGTTTCACGTTGTGGAAAACAGTTGATTTGTTTATATTTCAGGTGATCTCCTAGTAAAAGAGGTTTATATTTACGAGTTCTTTTAACCCCCTTAGAGATAGTTATTAATTTACTAATAACCCTGTATATCTTTAACAACGTGGTATCCAATGATATGTCAAAAAGTATAGATAGATAGATATCATATGCTAACAAAATGAACGAGAAAAGTCTAAACTACACTAGTCTTACGTCAAATCCGACAGCAATTGTCTTCACAATGAGCGCGCTAGTAACAAATCTGTTTTTTTTTTAATCAGTGATAGTTTATATACAGTATACATATTTACACATTATAAACACCATACAACTGTCTGTCTAGAAACTAATTGGTGTCTAAAAGTACAATATAATTGATCAATTGACGACCCGATTGGCGCAGTGGCTAAGCGATTAGACTGCTGCGCTAGGGGTTGCGGGTTCGATTCCCGCACAGGAAAAAAATTGTGCGATCCGCAGATATTTTTCCCGAGTCTGGGTGGATGTGTATGTGATATTACATGTTTGTGAAACGCACCCACGATACAGGAGAAATTCCTAGTGTGGGGCGACGTCTAAAAAAAATTCATTTTCATCACACTAACCTGGCCATTTATCTTCAATAACCACCAACAGATGCCACGATGCGCTAAAGAAGAATAAGAACCTAATCGGCAGCGATCAGCGCGAGTACCAGCGCGAGCTGGAGCGCAACTTCCAGCGCTTCACCGAGAGACTCGCGCCACTCATACAGGCCACACCCGGACACGTCGCACAACTCAGGTAGATGGGCCCGTTTCACCACCGACAAGTAAAGTGTCATTATTTCAGGAACTACTGGTCCAATTTGAAAAATCATTTCAGTATTAGATAGCCCATTTATCAAGGAAGGCTATAGGCTATAAAATATTCGAAATCCACGTGGGCGAAGTCGTGGGTGGAAGCTAGTTAAGGAATAAATTGTTAATGACATTGTGTAGATATACGTCTTAAAGATGAGTAATTGTTTCATAATTTCTGTTACAGTAACGGCCTGAGCAAGCACGACTACAAATATCAAGCTTAGGAGGGCGCAGTCAAAATTTACTTAACTCCTTTATTTTACTGACTTACATTTTACACAAAGCCAAGCATTTTCAGATCAAAACAGAGTTCTCAGATCTAGGTTCAATGTCCGAAATGTCAAAAATCACGCCCATTTGTGTGGCGCATGTGTCAAAATCTGACATTTAAGATATTGAGACTAGATCGGAAGTGTATTTTGAATTAAAAGAATTGGTGTGCCAATTCAGGTCATGTATAACCGTCTATCACAACAAAAATAATATAAGAAAGATATTATTAAATTTATTTCGTTTATATGACTATGTACCTTTATATAACCACCGTAGAAGTATCTAGGAATTAGTTATTATTTATTTGTATTATACTCCGGCTCCACCTGCGTCTTAACGCGGTAGTTAAGGCGTTACGTTGGCGTAACATTTTAACGTATTAATTTAACGTTGGCGCAGATGGAGCAGGCTCCATAACGCCTTAACTAGCGCGTTAATTAACGCGTTAAGACTCAGTTGAGGTCGGAGCATTATACTCACTAATTCTTCACATTTCTGTGTTTAAAGAGATTATTTTAGATTTAAGGAGTACGCACAGGTTTCTTGATTGAAATGTATTACTTGATGGAAAGTAGAAACAGTAAGTTATTTCGTGTTTTATAGGGAAATAAATATCCAGATATTTTAAGTAATTTTTCGGCTAAGTTTTTACTTTTTTTAGTCGCACCAATATATTGTAACTTTTCAACCGCCTGTTACTATAATTATAATAGATACATACAAAAAGTCACGCCTATTTCCATGAGGGGTAGGCAGAGACCACGGATTTATTTTAATAGATGACTGATTATAACGATGTTAACATTGATAAAATGATATTGATGACGATCAGATTGGTGCAGTGGCTATGCGACGAAATGAACGGACGAATATTTGTCCCGAGTCTGGGTGTTTGTGTATGTGATATTACATGTTTGTGAAACGCACCCACGATACAGGAGAAATTCTTAGAGTGGGGCGATTTTTTTTCCCTAAAAAATAAAAACAATTCAATAAAAAAGCGCCTTGCTTTTTGCGTTGAAAGTCATGTTTTACTTACCTACATTCGGCAAATAGTTTATTCCGTTCCTTTATAGATAAATAGAAAGATATATTTCCAATCATTTATTGTCTTAATAAAATTCCTAGTTAGTGCCTCTATAGATTTTATATAGTGCCTGTCATAACACAACGTTTCGCCTGTATTTCCCGAAGGGAAAGACAAAGGTGTAGGTATAACACCCACAGTGCCTGTCAAATTATGAATGATTACATAATTGTCTGCGTAAATGATTTATCAGTCGCACTAAGTCTGAACACGGACAATTTTGAAATAGTTTCAGATTTATTTTGTCCTGTTTAGGCTACTAAGTGTCCTAATGCTGGGAAAATATCTTAGGCCAGTAGTTTTGGAGGGTATCTGAATCAATCCACTATTTCCGTCGAAATTATGCGCGATCCCCTGTCTATCTATTGCTAGCATAGACCATTTTAGCCTAGGTTTTAAACGCATTGTTTAATTACGAGGATTATGACATGTTTGGATAAAGAATGAACAAACCTACCTCTTGTATGATAAGCAGAAAAGGGACCACCGAGAATACTTGACACTTGCGTTGTTTACGACAACGTTCAGTACGACAAATTATAGCGAGATAACAAATAAGGTGCAAGAGCGTATTTATATTTAATTTTTTACACTTCTCAGTATTTTTACAGAAATTAGATTTTTCTATTTAATTATTATTATTGTGATCTAAATGTGGTGTAATTTACTTGTCTGTAGCTGTACTAGTTCCAAATATTTTACTAAAGTATAGAATAATGTAGTTTGATAAGTTTAATATTTATGTATCTCATATAATTGAGAATACGATTGAGTCAGAATACTCATAGATCGCATATCAACAAGATGTTCGAAAAAAAGGACAGTTGAGTCTAGATTCACGTTTATCATATCTGATGGTTCCATCTCAATCGTATTCATTCAACAAAGATGTATAAGACTATGATTCCTATATTTTATGAATCAATAAAACTCAATATTGAATGAATAAAAATTTTAATTTACTATTCATGGATATCAATCATCAAGTTTGGCTTGCACAACGCCAAACTAAACGAACTCGGTGAATCGAGTCTTGCACCAGCCTTTGCCAGACTAAGTGTTCCACAAAGCAAATCTAGCACAGCATGATGACTTCAAATACCTGATGGCAACAGAGTAAGTTATCCAAAACACTGTTTAATCATGCTCATTAGTTGTACAAGCCATCTTAATTAGTACGTCACTACGTTTACGAAATGTGTCTTATAAAATTTACAATGACAAGAAAAAATAGTACATTCATGTACACACAGAAATGTATGGTACACATACATACATATGTAATGAACTTAAATCACATGCCTCTGTGGTAAGTAAATAACTAGTACTAACATTAATAATACGCCTGCATTACACCCTGAAGATTGTTTGAAGCAATCTTTACACTATTTAGAAGTCAGAATCTATTTTTAAGCATGAATGGTTCTTGTGAACAATCCTGCACATAGTTCTTGGCTTGCAAATGAATGTGTTATGGTCAACAGAACTATATAGTCATAAGTTATGTCACAAAATACATTAATAATTTCCTCATCTAGTGCGATCACTTGAAACAACCTTCAGTAATTAATCTAAGTCTAATTCACGATATATTATATTATATTAAACACCGGTATGCTTGTGATAGTAGTAATAAAGCTTATACATATAAAACCTTATAAGAACAGTCTCTACACCTGGGGTTCGCCCAAATGGTATGAAGAGTTTAGTGTATAGACAAATTAATTACACATTGCCAATGTCAGTTATAAAGAACTAAGGCTGTCACATTATTAAGTGGTTTTTTCTACATAAATCATTATTAACAAATATTTTCATTCTCTTACACTCCGATGGGAAGCCAATCCAAAAAGAACAGTGACACCGCACGCACGTAACGCATTATCAAACCGTACGTTACGTGAATTACTTATAAATAAACGTGTATTCTACAATAAATCAGATAGCATTGACTTAATTTATGTTTCGACGTATAATGACGTCTATAAATCTATATTATTCTAGTGAAAGTATAATGTTACACCAAAAAGCTTCTAGAGTTATTCAAGACTGATATTAATTACATATTTATCAAGTCAGGAGATTATCATGAGCTTTTAAATAGAAATAAAGTTTTAATCTATACCAATTTTAAGTTATTTGAAGTTTCCAAGTGTTTATATACTTACATGCATCTTTATACATACGCCTTGCGTATTAACAAATGACGAATTGTACCCGCGTGTTATATTAAAACACGTCGGACTTATACATTTAAGATTAAGCAAGTTTCCTAAATACATAGAATTTAATTTCTCAACTTCCGTCTAGCTGTAAATGTTTGCACTTAGAAGCTATTCTACACACTAGTTACACCAAAATTAAACCACTGAGTTTTTTCCACTTCACATTTTATCAACATAGCTACCAAATATGAATATGCGAAGTATGGCAACACTGTTTAAAGGTCCATTTTAGCGACACCGTCATTCCAATTGTTTAAAGCGTGCGCTGGATGTGACGCTCGCGAATCTCCGTGGCTCGGTCGTAGAAGACATCTCTGCCGTACATGATAGGCGGCAGGCCACGGTTCCTCCAATATCACTCGGTCTCCGCCGGCGAATGCCAAGTAAGTCGCTCCTCGTAGAATGCAATCACCTGGAAAAAATTCAAGTCATGTACTTATTTTTATATTAAATCATGCCGTGGAATTTCCGGCCTAGAATTGGCCTCCCCCTTTCCTCCCGTGGGTGTCGTAAGAGGTGAGTAAGTGATATTTCCGAGGAGATAGACAACAGCATTCCCCTGTGTAGGTATTGATCACCATACTACGGTTGCCAGCCTGCCCAGCGTGGTGACTATGGGCAAAACCCCCATGAAATGTAGCAGAAGAAAACGGCCTCCAGTTCTCGGCCGACCAGTATTCCAGTTAACTGGTAGTGACTGGGTGGCGAAACCAAGAGAGCGGGCCTTGTGGCGAAACCAAGAGAGCGGGCTTTGTGGCGAAACCAAGAAAGCGGGCCTTGTGGCGAAACCAAGAGAGCGGGCCTTGTGGCGAAACCAAGAGAGCGGGCCTTGTGGCGAAACCAAGAGAGCGGGCCTTGTGGCGAAACCAAGAGAGCGGGCCTTGTGGCGAAACCAAGAGAGCGGGCCTTGTGGCGAAACCAAGAGAGCGGGCCTTGTGGCGAAACCAAGAGAGCGGGCCTTGTGGCGAAACCAAGAGAGCGGGCCTTGTGGCGAAACCAAGAGAGCGGGCCTTGTGGCGAAACCAAGAGAGCGGGCCTTGTGGCGAAACCAAGAAAGCGGGCCTTGTGGCGAAACCAAGAGAGCGGGCCTTGTGGCGAAACCAAGAGAGCGGGCCTTGTGGCGAAACCAAGAGAGCGGGCCTTGTGGCGAAACCAAGAGAGCGGGCCTTGTGGCGAAACCAAGAGAGCGGGCCTTGTGGCGAAACCAAGAGAGCGGGCCTTGTGGCGAAACCAAGAGAGCGGGCCTTGTGGCGAAACCAAGAGAGCGGGCCTTGTGGCGAAACCAAGAAAGCGGGCCTTGTGGCGAAACCAAGAAAGCGGGCCTTGTGGCGAAACCAAGAGAGCGGGCCTTGTGGCGAAACCAAGAGAGCGGGCCTTGTGGCGAAACCAAGAGAGCGGGCCTTGTGGCGAAACCAAGAGAGCGGGCCTTGTGGCGAAACCAAGAGAGCGGGCCTTGTGGCGAAACCAAGAGAGCGGGCCTTGTGGCGAAACCAAGAGAGCGGGCCTTGTGGCGAAACCAAGAGAGCGGGCCTTGTGGCGAAACCAAGAGAGCGGGCCTTGTGGCGAAACCAAGAGAGCGGGCCTTGTGGCGAAACCAAGAGAGCGGGCCTTGTGGCGAAACCAAGAGAGCGGGCCTTGTGGCGAAACCAAGAGAGCGGGCCTTGTGGCGAAACCAAGAGAGCGGGCCTTGTGGCGAAACCAAGAGAGCGGGCCTTGTGGCGAAACCAAGAGAGCGGGCCTTGTGGCGAAACCAAGAGAGCGGGCCTTGTTGCGAAACCAAGAGAGCGGGCCTTGTGGCGAAACCAAGAGAGCGGGCCTTGTGGCGAAACCAAGAGAGCGGGCCTTGTGGCGAAACCAAGAGAGCGGGCCTTGTGGCGAAACCAAGAGAGCGGGCCTTGTGGCGAAACCAAGAGAGCGGGCCTTGTTGCGAAACCAAGAGAGCGGGCCTTGTGGCGAAACCAAGAGAGCGGGCCTTGTGGCGAAACCAAGAGAGCGGGCCTTGTGGCGAAACCAAGAGAGCGGGCCTTGTGGCGAAACCAATAGAGCGGGCCTTGTGGCGAAACCAAGAGAGCGGGCCTTGTGGCGAAACCAAGAGAGCGGGCCTTGTGGCGAAACCAAGAGAGCGGGCCTTGTGGCGAAACCAAGAGAGCGGGCCTTGAGGCGTACCTTGGGGGCGGCCTACGTCCAGCAGTAGTCTGCAATAGGCTCATGAGATGATTAATTTTATGAAGTTATTTTCACATGAAGATAGAAAGTACCCTTGTAATACAAGAGATTTATGCAGATTCCCATATTTTCATAAAACACGTTCAATTTCGATTTATGTCTATATTTTAGTACAAATATATCCTCTATCGCTATCGTTGTCATAAATGCTTACCTGCTGTGGGCACTTAACGTTGGCGACTTTAGCGGGCACAAGCTCGGCCTCATCGGAGTCAGCCCATTTCACGAGGAACATCAGCTCGCCAGTAGCATCCGACGCACCTGGACAGAACAGTCATCCAAATGTCAACAATGAATGAAGCTAGGTACTAAGTAAAGTGAAATAACTCACGCCTCATGACTCCTGGGTGCACATGAGGTGAGAGAAACATTTATGTAATATATTTGCTCTACAGTCATTCATTTTCTTGTGTAGGCTCAATATTTAGGTTTTATTGTATGTGTCTGTGTATGTATCTGTGTTAAAAATAAACTCTATTATTTTGAATGTTTATTGAAATACTATGCTAACTTTTATACTATAGGTTTAGCCAAGCCACGCACACATAAATCATTTTGTAGCTAAGATAAATAAAGTATATTTTCCTATTCAGAAAAAAACACGACACTTTTCAGAAGAGACAAGTGGGACAGAAACCGGCACACATTTTTATTACATAAGTTATATTTTTCTTTTTTCAATAAAAGTATTATAATCTCTAATATTATAATTTATGACTAAATGTTGGTCCTTACCAATAATCTTCTCAGCCTTAAGTCCCTTTTCGAAGCCCGACTTGGCCTTGTCCTCCTTGCGCTCCCGCTTGGCATCCTTGTGGTCTTCGGCGGAGGACACGCTAGCGCCGCGCCCCTTGCGGCCCGACGTGGTCTCCTCGCTCGACTCGCGCACGCGCTTCTTACCGCGATCTTCAGGCTTCTTAGCTTTGGCCTAAGTTCAAAAATAATAATAATATAATAAATATAAATAATAAAAGGATTAGGAATGTTATTAGTTTGTATTGATATTCGTATGTATACAATGTTTTGCAAGAGAGCTAATTAAGAAAATGTTGTTTCAATATTCTGGTTTGTGTGTCTGTTTGAGGATTGGGAATTAACTTTAAATCAAGTAACTTTGTTAAACTTCTGCAAGAAATTTAAGTTACCAAGACAATGTCATTATGATCAGTTAGTTGGTATGAACAGTGTTGATATAATGTGCAAATTACCAATAATTTGATGCTCTGTAAGCAGATTTATTTCAAATTATGTGGAATTATCAAACAGGACAAAACTGATATGTACTTTGATTAGTGTAGCAAGTTCTTTCATAATATCAAATCTACAATGATTTTCCTTGTTCTTTTTTGGTATGAATATGACTGAAACTGAAGCAAATTTTCATAACCAGTATGAATGAACATCAAGTGTGTGAAAAAGCATTTTGCATAATTGTAAATTTGCATCACTTGACATAGTTAATGTGTGCTTATAAAAAACGCCAGCTAATTTATGTATATGTGTGATTACACCAGAGACTACAAACAAACCAAGTGGGGCACACTGCAGTCTAAGATAACTTATGATAAAACAGATAATAGATATTATTTGTAAACAAGAAATAGTTCGGTCATAGCCCTATTTCATAGTTTAATACTATTGGTGCTTTAAATATTTTTTCTGTCTTTAAATTAAGCTCTTACCTATAAGCTGACAATAAATAATTGTAAACGATTTAAATGTGAAAATGCACTGTAAAATATTATGAACATCTTTGTAACCTTACCATGTGTATCACTGATGTCTATTTTATCCTTAAATCTTCTCTGAATGATACAACACAACCTACCTTGTTACAAGTGGATGTAAAAAAATACCGACCATAATAGATATGTATTACATAAAAAAAAAACAATCCTAATTACGGTGTTTTAAGAATAGCGCCCCGCAGTTTTACCCGCTATTTTTTCGGGATACTAAATAGCCTGTGTTATAGTACCCGTCACGTAAAAAGAACGCTGCCCGTTATCATAATTATTTGAATTACACTCTATTCCAAAGTGTTACGTAACTAGTAAAGTACCTATAATGATTCTACAATAAAACAATTACACTTACTTATAAACCACAATAGCCTAGGACCATAGGAAGCTACTATATCTGAGTGCAAACACAGTCGCTGACAGACGCTCAGTGTTCTTCTTACATGACGGGAACTATAATCCAGGGTATTAGCTACCTCCATACCAAATTTTAGAAAAATTGGTCTAGCCATTTGAGCATGAAGAAGTAACAAACACACAAACAAACGCCGTTATAATATTAGTGTGATAAGCAAATGAGCTGTAGGTAGTTGTGGGGTGGGTGTGATTATCCCTCGACCTACCAACCTTCACACAATGGGTTTATGTATTTAATGTTGAAATGAAAACCCTCTGCCACACCAAAATATCGAATTAACATTTAATACACACTTTGAACCCTTATCTGCATATGGTACTCTTCTCAGCCAAGCTAAAGTCAAGGTCAGTTACGATAAGGGACTTTAATATAGGAACATATTTTCCTTATTCAATTCCTGTCTATAATTAATGAAATGTGTATATGTGGGATGAATACGACGAACCTATGAGTGTGCGTGGGATATTATATAATGTTAAAATTATGGATTGATTATGATAAGTTTACATTTTTGTATAATTTACCCAACTGCCAACTACTACAACCTAAATTTGTTAATAAGGATAATGATACAAACACATGGTGCCACAGGCAAGATTAATTAGTAGCCAATCTTTCAGCCATGAAAAAATTAACATAAAAACTATAATAACAAGACCTCTTTCTCCTTTCTGACATCTTCAAAGGTCTTGATCAATTCCTCGCAGTCCAGGTTCTCCACCGGCTCCCAAGTGCTCTCCTCCTCTTTGTAGCCTTTCCATTTCAGCAGATATTGCACCTGTATGTTACAAAACATAAATTGAAGTCATTCAGACTACGGGTTATCAGCCTAGCCTTTTAATGCAGCTCCCAGACTAAGTACATGAGAATGACTATGAGAGAATTGTTAACAAAGGTAAGTAGATGAGATGCTTTTCGATTTGATGTATAAAATCCTTTATGTAGGGTAACCCATCAAAATACTGGCACCTGGCGGCAACTGTTATTCTGTTAGGCTTTATCCAATCAGTTGTTTATCAAGCATATTTTCTGGCAAGATCATATTCATTCTAAACAAATGACTTATCAATATTATTGTAACTTAGCAATGTGGATATTGTCAGTAGTAAATTCTACTTTACTTTTCTATTTTCAATTTCCTTTATAAGTAACTGTTATCTGCAGGCTCATCACTCTGTTCATGGTTTAAGTTTCAAATTCAGCTTTTAAGTTAGTTGCAAGTCTGTTCAACTGGTTGTCAGTATTAGTGAGCTCATTTGGGCTAGACTCAACTGTGATTGGTTTAGTGACAGCTTATCTGTCTATAGTCAGTTCAATTTGTTATTGATCACCGTCTAGGTTTAATTCCAGTCAGTTCAAGTCAGCTGTCTTTGACTGTGGTCAGCTCAATTGGTGAACTCATGAAGGTTAGGCTCAAGTCTTATTAGTCAAGGTTTAACTCCAGTCAGTTCATAATTTAGGCTTATCAGTTTATTGTATAGGTATAAGTATAGGTCTAGGGTTGCATTTTAAGGCTGGTATCCAGTCCAATAGGAATTGGTAGTTTAATCCTTAATCTTCAGAACAAATTTCAAAACTCTATGACAATCTTCAAGTTTGTATGGAACTTAAATGGCTGTTTCTGTTTCCAATAATAGTTTAAGAGGAATTATGGAGAGTAGGACACTATCTACATGTTTTTCCATCTTGTTTTTGTTTCCATGTTGTTACATCTTGACACACACAAATTAATGTGAAGCTGCTGTTCGTTGTGATCTAGCTGCAGTAGTATCTTGCCAAATTTCATTCCAAATGTCATTGGAGGTGTCAAACACCTAGACATAGTTACTTTCCCATCGGTAAGAGTAGATTTATATAAAGCCTGCATGGTGACAACTGCATCATGGTTCAGAGTCCTACATGTTTAATGTTAGCTTGTTTCACCTTTCACAATTACAAGCAAATGCATTCATACAATAAAGTAAGTACACACTCCAAAGTGATATAAAATGTGTTCATAAAGTCATCATGGTAAATATTTATTCTTCATAAACTTAAATTTTCAATCTCATTCATAGCTTTTCCTTTTATGTATTAGAAGCCTTTGCTCCTGAAGGCAGTAATATCATACCAAAGAAATTTCCTAAGTTACTTTCAAGCATAATTTTTTGCTTAGATTTTGATATTTTCAGATTCCTATAGTGCATCATTATTATTGAAGCACAGTTTTCACATGCTGTTGCTGCTTTCAATGAGCCAAACAAAAGGATTCCCCCGAAGTAATTGTGATCGGTCAGACATCTTAATTTAAAGTGTTAAGTCATGTTTTAGCTAATAGTACAATCTGGCTCTGCCTAGTATTGATTATATTACAATGAGTCTGGAAACAGACTCAGAGTATAATTCATCATCTTATTATTATTCCAGTGCCAATAAATATGCTTGCCTGCCTGATTATTCAGAATATATGTTGTTCTTAATATTGAATGAGGAAAATTATATAGGTTACCGCTACGCCGACAAAATTCCTTGTTGGAAAATAAGAACCTAGCGCTCAGTGAATGGATTTCCCCATCCTACGATTACGATCCTAAACTCCTTATGAATAATTGCAACCAATATTACAATTAAAATATATGAAATCTGGAAGCTGATCAACATCGCAGAATGAACTTACCTTGCCTTTAATAGTACGTTTGTCGAGAACCTTCTCAACTACATACTCCTCTTCCGTGGAGCCATCACTTGTGTCTCCTTTTTTGTCCTTCTTGCCCATTTTTGCAATTATTAAAGTATTAAACTTCTACCTAATTAATTGAAGTGAAGGATACCGATTACCGTAGCCCTAGCCGCGTCGTAGCGTGACCCAAGAAAATTCTCAAAATGGCGCTTTCAAAATATACATGGCGTCATCAATGTGTTACCATTAAAAACCTATAATATCGATTAACTTAATTGGCGCTTTTATTTTAGTAATCGTTAAGTAAATAAAATCTCACCTTTTAATTGTTTATGTCTTTACTAAAGCTAAGCAGATTTTAAATAATATTTGGTAGCAAAATGATAAAAAAAAATTAAGGCCTTTATTGCTTTATCGTTAATTATAATAACATATTGATAAGAGATTAACTATGGTAACATTATAAACATGCTTACCAACATAACCAATCAGACATATTATTATCGCTTCGCGATTTTCTGTCTTTGTCTATTGATAACTGGTATTATTGTTTTTTACAAGCAATTTATGCAACTTGATTACTTAGGATGATCATCAAAAGAAACACTTTACTATCTTAAATACAAGCGGCAATCATTTTTTCAGGTATTTTACAATAGGAAAAATTTACGTGAGTATAAAATTACCACAGCATGAACCAGAGCGAGATCACGATATCGCTCTCGTGACAAACTTCACACTTGTTTCATTCATTTTTTTCTTCGTCTATCAATCAAAACACACAGCCGTGGTCCGTATCGCAAATCGCAGCAGTTTTCATTTCAGTCAACCAGCTAGCCTGTTGCGTCGAGTTTGTGTACTACATTAGTGAACGAAACACGTAATATTTTGTGCAATTTGATGATACATACAAAAGCCAGTGGTGTTAACCGTGTTGTGTGAACTAATACTACGTGATATATTAATTGAACTGAAAAGATAACGATTTAGAGGTTTTGTGTCGTTTCAAGTGGTTTCAAGTTGACTTTTGACGTCACGCGCGACAACCAATCGGTTGGCGCCAAAGAAAAAAACTACTATAACTACTACCTATACACTGCGTGTTTTTGTTTTCTTGATTACAAAGTTTATTGTTTTGACTCTATCGGATGGATCGTAATAGGTGAATGTTCGGATTGTTGAAAATATGCTTTTAAAATGTACTGCGGACGGGAGGCCGATAAAAGTGAACGGGGCGCCGGTCAGCCACGGGAATGGTGCGAGAGGTAAGGTCCGACATCATTTTAATTCATTCATTATAATTATCCTTGCATCAAACACAACATTATTATTCGCATTGCCGGTTATATTATTTGTCTAATGCATGTGAATCTGAATGTACTCCCGAATCTGTATTTATTTATTCTTATTAATTTCTACTGCCCATTCGGCTGATGTATAGCCGGAGTCAGCTGTTATCGGGAACGCACTTATTTATCAGTGCTCGTAATCATCAACTAATTAGGCAGCAAAGAATAACAGACATTCCTATCGGTGGGTGTTTAGACAACAAATATTCTTACTGCGTATTAGTTTTTCTAGGCTCATGAATCTACTAATTGGTGCAATTTTGTTGTTTGAAATAACGTTATTCATTTCATTACGAGAAGTTACTAGAGGGTGTTAAGAAGATTAAAACACCTCGAAGCACCAAGTATTTTATACTTAGGTACGAACCTTGTTTTCAAGAAATATCTGTTGGTGGTTTAGTACCTACGCACCTAGTTGGCCAATAGTGTAATTACAGCTTCCATTTACATCTCGAATTACACTGTTTTGTCAATTCTAGATTAATATTAATCAGAGACTGATTGAATACTAATTCCGGTCCTATATTGTTGGAAGATGGGAAGACTTGTAGAGATGTCCAATTTGCGATGTGCTAATATGAGATGAGACGGATGGGTGCAGTAGCATTTTAGCCCCTCATGCCGTATGAAGAGCCGACGTCAAACCAGACACAAGGCTGCCAGGTTACATGAGTTGTAATTAAGATAACTTCATTTGGATTAAATTTGAACCACTTAATGTCTTGCCTGGATTTTAATCACGGTGCGGCGGCCAATCTCATCAAAAATGGGTTACTACGCAGGTGATAATTATAGTTCACAAGTGTGTGCTCTATTTTTTACTATAAAAACTTTCGTGGGTATTAATTATTTATATTAATTACTATATATTTTACTCACGTGTATCCAGCGCAACCAGTTCATGAATAAGGGCTCCGTTAGAGGTCGAAGCTAGTCGGGCATCCCCGAATACACCTGAGCGTAAATAACAGGTGATCTCTCTATTCCATCACTCTCATCTCATATTACCGATACCATAGTGTGAACCAAGGAGACAGCATACCAACTCGACCAGAGTTCGATTGGGTGCTGACCAATTGCAATATTGACCAAAAATTATGTAGTTACCTATTATATAAAGTTCAATCATTCTAAATGGGTACCTACATAATTAAATAATCAATTAGAATCACGAAGAGCGAGGACGAATACGATACGTAAAGGAAAAAACGATATAGGTATTCAGCTGTCGTTTTGTTAATCTGAATAATTGTGGTAGTTACTGTTTATTACCTGATTAGCATGTTTCTGCGTAGAAAAGTACCTTCGCCCTCTCCCAAGGTACAAAGATTCAAACTATCGTTAGTACCAAACACCGAAATTTGTTCTGCTGTAGTAACACAGTCGACCGGTAGTGAGGTGGGTCGATGATATTACAAAGATCGCAGGGCATACCTGGATAAGATTGGCACAGGACCGCGGCAGATGGCTTCGTTTAAGGGAGGCTTATACCCAGCAGTGGGATATTGAAGGCTGTGGATGATGATGATGAAAGAGATATCGGACGGGATACAACATAGATTATAAATAGATAGGTACCAAGTACATAGTTCCTGAAGAGTCAAGGTTACTTTGTTGGGAAATATCTCGTAAAGGGCCCTTACCAAAACCTTTTCGCGGTGATTAATTAATTATACACCTTACCTTAGTGTAGTTTTTCTGGCATTTGGCTCAATGACCGTACGGCCTTCAACCATGATTTCTACTTTCTCGATAAAAATGTAATTCGTTTGTTGTAAAATAGGTCCCACGTAGTTTTACAAAAGGTCGCCAACTAGGGCAACTACACGACTTCTTAGTTGCTTTAAAAAAAAATTATTACCTATAGCTGAAAAAACTTCGTATCGCCTTCTCTCCGTTTAACTGCAAATCTTCCCTGGACTTCCACGAATATTTCAAGCCCAAAATCAGCCAAATCGGTCCAGCCGTTCTCGAGTTTTAGCGAGACTAACGGACAGCAATTCATTTTTATATAAATAGATTTCTTAGTAGGTTTCACCTACGCATTACGAATGCGTAGGGAATGAATGTATACAGGACAGTATTGAAATGTTGAAGGGTCTTAAGTGCCATCCCTCATCAAAACCGTTTAGACATTTGGACGCGCAATAGAATCATCTGCGCTGCAGACATTATGCCGTGGCAGTAGGTAGAAGAGGGTTAAATGAAGTGTATAGATGCGCACAACAGTAATCTGCGTTGCAGACAGTGACTGGATAGCAGGAAGAGGGTTTGTTTATATTATAATTATATTGCCTGGTGGCCATTTCTTCTGTATAGTGTGACGTTTTATAAATTCCGTATCTCATATACTTTCATCGAGACTCGGGACAAAAATAAGCGGGCTACACTAATGTGGTCTCAAAGCGCAAACCTTGAGCGTGAGTTCCTAGCTTCCCGGTTATTCTCAGAAGCCTCGATAGATCGAGACCTCTTCTAGGTCTCGATTTGTGTCTGGTTAGTAGCAATAGACTCGTGGCTCGCCCCCCTTTTACATGAGACCTGTAACATAACTGGCAAAACATGTACAATACAACTTGACACGTGCCTTCAGGGAATACAGGCGTGATGTTATGATCACAGTAACATTTGCTGTGGAGAGTGGAAGGTTTGAAGAAAGATAAAAGTTAAAAGAAAGTAGTTGCACCACTAGTCCACTACGTAGATTGTATTGATTGCACTTCGTCGGCGTCGTATTGCGGTTGCATGACGACGCAATTGATGCAGAAGCTTCGTGTTTAGTGTAGCGTTAAAACGGTTTCCGTACTAGTCAAGTAATTTAACGCATTACTTGATTGCTTTAAAGGTTTAGAATGTTTGGATGCTATAGAAAATAAGCGCATCATTTAGTTGTTGGATGAAATGATGGGTGTATACTCTTGGGAAATGTACACTTCTGGAAATTATACACAGGAGGAGGAGAGAAAGGAGAATACGTCTGCAAAAATTGGTGACTTCAGACTCATTATTAACAGTCTTTGTCATCTGCTTGGAGTCCTATTAATGTCCTACACTACCGTACAAATAGAAAAGAAGTAGCAGTAGTAGAACATGGCCAACAATTCAAAAGATTGGACTACAAAAATCGGATTGGAATTTGGAAACAACTTTTTATCGAATCAAGCGAAGACTAGGCTCGAAACTCCCTCGCGAAGACCTGTGCAGTTAGCTTGGTAGTACCAAGTATTATTTTTCTGGGATACCATTAAGAATTTCGAGTTTACTCACTCACTCCTATTTACCGAGTAACTACAAACCGTACGATATACCCGTAACCAAAAGGAAATGGCATCACATAAGAAACGCAACACCGGTCGCAATGCCGTTCAGCTTGTACCAGAATCACATTTCCCTCAATTGACTCACGAACACGTGGAGAAACTCACTACCTCACTCATTTATCTTTCATAATCAGACTTTTTAATTAAACCTGTAACCAATAAAATTCTAAAACCAAATTAGGAACAGCTGATAAGACACAGTTTCCAATACCATTTGTCATACATCTGCGTTATTTTTGTCTGTAGTAAATAACTGTAAAAAATTTGTTTACATATGTATGTTACGTGACATCCGCTGTTCTGATAAGGGTTCATATTATATCTGGATGTCCTAGTAAGTAGACGTGTTATGCCTTGAGCGCGCTACTCAAGTGACGTTTTTAACACGACACACAATCATGATGAACCGGATATCTTGCTAAATATTTACACATTAGCGTCTTGTTCGCGGGCGTTTTTTGTTCTATTATATATTACTGAAGAAATTATACATGACGTATAAACAAGTCGATCGGATCTAGGTGTGTATCAATGGGATTTTTTGTCGATTAGGAGTTTTTGATTAGTCCAAAGAAATGCTGATTTATTTAGAATTGTGGCCAATAGGCTCGCCTAAAACTATACATGCTCCTTAACTTATTCATAAAAATACAGTTTTAAACCTAGGTTTAAAATATACCTTTCACTGTCGTTTGCATATGAAAGAATAGAAATGTCCATAGACTTAATACGGGGTTTAGTTAATGCCGATATGATCCCCGTTTATGAATAAGCGGGCATCCCTCTTATTCATAAATTCTTATTATGAGGTTTAACACCTGTTTTGGCAAATGTAGGTTGAGATCGAGACTAAGATAATACGCATAAGCGAGACGGCAAGAGCTAACCATTCACAAATAACGTATTTCAAAATAAACTGGTATCTGAATACTATCCTCGATTTGCGTACATAGGGATCAGAAATACGCCATCCAGATTTATTCCCATTGATGTTTAGGACTACTTCAATTCAGATCGGCGCACAAACAAACAGTATAATTATAATTGATGGACGTTATAACTTTAAATATATTTATTTGACGGGTTTATATAACGGTCAATATTATTACTATAATTACAACATCAAAGGAATGATTTCCAGAAACCATTTTGAATGAATTCCGGTTGAAAATCGAGAAAATTCAAAACAAAACTGTTTGTGTTGGTCCAAATTGTCGTCGAGTTAACCTTTTACCAAGGATCTAAAAATATTTGTGCGTTTTCTACGCACGATATAAGATAATATTGTGAAATAATTATAGTGTCCGGTCGATGTCCCAATTATTTTGCATTAAAAGTTAGAAACTACGTTAGGAGGATGAACCTATGACGTCTCTGATGCCGCTGTGACGTAGCCACTTAGGTACTGCTGTCGACACGAAAAGAAGGATGAGCTTCGATTTCTATAAAGGGTTCCATGTAGAGGACTTCATGAACAACTTGCAGTAGAAGCGATTTAAGCCTTTGGTTTAAGCCGAGTGGTATGACCGTAGGACTGACAAGTCAAAGGTCGCAAGTTCTAACCCCAGCACGCACCAATGTCTTTTCGAATTCATGTGCGTAATATAAATTAGTTATCGGTTGCTAAAAACGGTGAAGGAAAACATCGTGAGGAAACCGGCACACCTGAAAGATTTTTCAACGGTGTGTAAAGCCATGTCAGAGGCCTACAGGCGGTTTAAACTCTGATACCAGGTTGTTCATCAACCATACGAAACGAAGAAGAAGAAGAAGACCATTAAATTTTTAACTTTATTTTTGAGAGATCCATTGTCAACCATCAGACAACTGCAAACAATCATGGTAGATCCCAGCTTCTAGGTAAAGGTTTTTAATATTATGATGGACACAGTTTATTTCAACGCTAGTGAGCGCCTTACCGTATATTGCCTTTCCGACCTTACTCATAAGTTCTACTTACAGTATACTGTGCATAGTTTAAATCAGCTTTTAATTACACTAGAAACAGCCCATGACGTCATCTACATAGAAAAAAAAAATTGGCTTTTCCGGAATTAAATTGTCCATCCTGAAGGTCTTTCTGTATTAGGATATCTTGAGATATCTTTCTGACATCTTAACTATGTTTGTTCATTTAATTACGTAATATGTTCTTTACTTTGGTTTTTGCACAACCTCGATTCCTCACCTTGTCTAGTGAAGGGTTGCGCATGATTGGCTACTGTTACAATTGGAGCAAAAACAATTGTCAAAGGAATTTCTTCCTTGAAAGTCTGGGGTTTTTTTTTTCATGTATTAAAACAGCTGTTTTTCACAGACATATAAAACCATAAATATGTGTAGATCACACAAATACTTATCCGTTGTAGAACACGGCCATATTTATAGCCATTATGTCATTATTTTGACTAATATCGTTACTATCATACAGTTAAATGCTAGTATCATTTGCCGACGATTATTTTGTCTATCTCTCTATTGTAATCAACCGAATTCCTTTCGTACACAGTGTAATTGCTCGCTTCGCACGTTACGTAAACCTGTTTGGTAAAAACGCTATTACCTAACAATTGTATATTTGAATAAGACGCGTTGTCAGTCGAACGACCCTCGAGCCTCGAGTTATCTGTGTGTTATCGCCGGAGACCAGTATCGGGGGTCAGAATGGCGCCCGCGCACTCCGCTCTGTTTACAGACTCGACATGCGCACGCGACGGCCAAATGATGAGCTAACTAGTTTACACCAAATTGACACCTGACTGTGTTTTGGATGGTCATTGACTCGGTAATTTTATAATTAACATAAGTATTTAACGCGGACGTCTTTGTTTTAATGGAAATATGTTTGTTTGAAATGTGGACGAGCGAGCCGACGGTTATGACTGGAAAGCTGATACTTGGAAAGTCAGAATGTTTATATAATTGTGGCGTTTAACTTACTAACTTCCGCTGAGACTTCACTGCTATAATAATATATTCTTGATGATATGCTTTGTTTACAAGATGACCCGGTTGGAGTAGTTAGCAGTAGTGGCAACTGTTTTGAACTTAGTAAGCAAAAATATTTGTCTGTCTACTAATGTGAATTGATTAGGATGTAACTGGTTTTATCAATTCTAAGAAATATCTAATTCTTTGTGTCAACATATACATATCTAAACTTATATTACCTACTTTTGAAGGAGCGTTTACCCTTCTTTAGAAGTCTCTGAATGACGATGATGGTACTGTTAGTTTATGCAAGTTTCATCATCATTATCATCGGCCGGAAGGCATCCACTGCTGGACAAAGACCTCCCCCTTAGAACGCCACAATGAACGACTACGACAAGTATGCAAGTTTATGTCTACTTACTTGATAGTCATTCAAAATTTGTAAGGCGTCGCTTCAAGACAACTACCTGCGCCCTTTTTTGTAGTATAGCTGACACCCTTATACTATTTAGATAAAAGACACATAATAAACGATTCATTGGTCCCTTGGTTAGACTACTTAAAATCTTGTTTTTTTAATCTTGTTCCAAATTTACCAAGTTTATTTTCGTAAGGTGTATTCCAAACCTTTGACGGTTAACTACATCGTGTTGGTTTCCGATGAACCGTAATCAGAATCCAGCCTATCGCTTGAGTGAATAAATATAAAATTCAAACAAACAAAAATATCACATTTAAAACAAAAACAGTTCTCTTTAATCATCGTTAATTGAAGTGTGCTCAATAATTGACAGTTAATGTGTTTGCTCCCAATAGGACGCCGCGACGGTCGGTTCGAAGTGGACAACAAGAAATCTTAAATAATTGTGGAGTTGAATGCACATTGCAATGTTTAATGTATTCGACCCGTAAAATTATACTGTTTAATATCAAAGGAGATGTTTCATTAATGAATAGGACTCCGGCCATAACACGTACCTTTTAGCTAAGTTGGGAAACTAACCAGCTGAATAGAGTAAAGTAACATTTTTTTCAATACATCTAATGATTTTTGTGCAAATAATAAATATAGAAAGACATAATTGATATAATTGAAGAGATGACATTTATATAACCTAGAAATATTTAATATTTATCAGAAAATGAAACATCTCCTTTATATGTTGCAGCTAACTCTTAGGAAGGCTTTGAGTGCGTATTTTTGGCTAACAAATTGCTGAATCCACACTTTTTATTTGATAGTGATGATTGTGTTCGTCCGTTTCTCACTATGAAGTCTTCATAATGATAATTTTTAGGAAAGAGCTTTTTGGATTTGTCAGGAAACCACACAAATTCTCCTACAACAATGACAATTATTTATTTCGTGCTATTCTTAAGCAATTCTCCGGACAAATCTTTTTCTTCACATACTGCTACCTCTTTGTCAAATATAATTTCGACAGACTTCTAATTTTCGATCGAGGTATTGTGTCCCTTCTGACCACGATCCATTGAATCAGTAAAATTTTATCAGATTTGGTCTCTATAGTCTCAAAACACAGGTGTTTTGAGTCAATTACCACTTGTCCACAGTCAATTACCCAATCGACAATGTACCAGAATATTTTGAACATGAATATATCAAGTAACCATACAATGAAGGTGCTATACACAGTGCTATCTCGTATCACTTGTATCTAATTAAACACATAAAAGGGAAGCCAATGATAAGATAAGCAATTTAGGTCCAACATGAATGAAATGTCGTTGACCGAACAAATAGGTCGGTATTGGTTAATGCTATGTAAGGTTATATAAACCAACCCATTTTTGTACCTTGGTGGCTTTTAGACTTACTCCTGTAGCCTTAGTCTACTCACTAGAAATTTTGGTGTAACCGCAAATTTTGGAAATATTTCTCTAGCTAAAAAAGTAATATACCTAATTCTTATATAGTATTTCCCAGTTTGGGTAATCATATGGAAAGAGTTGAGTAGAGGTTACGGTGTGATTCTCAAGCTTCGAAAACAATGTAAGAATTTTGTAGAAGGAATTGAGCTCACCAATTCAGCAATAGACTACTTATGGACGTGTTATGTATTGAGCTGTACCCTAGTTTTTTTATCGATAAGTGTTTGACCTACATTTTGAAGGTAATGTGTGTCTACGTCATATAAGGTTATTAATTGAGATAATTCTGTGAAGCATCTCAAGGCTCTCCCAGGATTAACATCCAAGGAAGGGCACTAATCCACAATCTCCTGGAGATATACCTGGTTCAATATGTTCATATTAATTCGAAGAACATACCTACTTGAAACTTGTTTGGCAGTATAACTATCTTTTTGATAAAACTATTGACACTTTATTTGCACAGCTTGTAAGGTTTTTTTATTTATGACACTAATAATTTTCTTTGTGTTGTGCGTATTAGGTACATGCCTGAAAATCGCTAACACAAAGACAAAAGTCAACAGTTCAACTAAGGTAAAGAAAATCTTTCGTACTGCACAAATTCTTACAAATTATTCTTAATTCTTTATTGCACACAATAAAATACATAAAGATATTATTACAAGAAAGATGATGTACAGAGGCGAGCTTAACTCAAAATTGTGTTTTCTAACAGCAAACCTTTGAGTGATACAGAGATTTTATTTGTAAAGTGCACAACAAAAATATAGAAATACTAATTTACAATAATTTTCATAAAAGTTTTACATTTTATATCGTCCACTTGTTTCAATAGCACCTACTGCATCAAGAAAGTTGTCGTGTAAAAGTATTTTTCTTTATGCTGCACTTTGCATGTGTAAATAACCTTTCCATATTGCAGTGAACGTGTTTCTTGCCCGAAACACTCACTTGCGTTACACTTAAATATGTTTATTCCGGATGGCTAACTGGAATATCATTGCATCCAAGATTGCATCAGATAAACAAAACTGTAACGGTAACCTCGTACGGTGACTTGGTGATATAACAGTCATATGTGTAATTTTATTCCAACTCGTAGGTTCGTTTTGGGAGTTTATACAATGAAAAATGGAATAATATATGTAACTTTAATGAAATATATAAGTTCTCATCTTCAAGTTCTCGAGGCTCTTCGACACGATGTCGATCTTCAAGTGGTATATGTACGTGATAATGCAGAAAGGTCTGAGTACCCGTTTCAATTGGGAATTGTGCTTGATGCAGGACAGTTAACTCGCCCCAAATTCCATATCATCTCTGCTTTACATCTCAATGCAGTGTACCCAACTTAAGAAACACTTTTACTTATTAGTATTGAAAACCTTAATTTATCAGGGCCAAGGCCTGTTTAAGATGGGGGCCTGGTAAAGATAGCGCTAGCGGCCAACTGTTGCATGTAGTAAGTATTTAGCAAGTCCCGTTCTCCCTTAGGGTCTTTGCAGCATTTTGAAGTTTTGTCGAGTACTTACAAGCTTACAACCAAATAACCAGTTATGCATTAAATTTGGATGTTATGACACGTTATGTAATTCACGCTATTAACTGAGAGCTGAGATAGACTTGTTTGATTATCGTACGCCTAAAATGAACGTGAGTTATTAGCACTTACTAGCTCTAAGTGTGGTTTTTTAGTATGACGATGACACTTCCGCTAAAACAAGCTTCTATTTGTATTTGTATAATATTAAAGCTGTTCTGATCCAACACCAAAAAAAAATTTTTAGACTTATATTTAATGTATCAAGTCTGAATGTGTAGACACGAGCAAACTGTTTAATGTAAAACGTTACTACCTGATGAAACATTATGATATTTTTAGAGATTAGAATCCGGTTGATTATCACATACCCTATAATTCACGGCACAAAGGATCTGCGTGAAGATGCTAACGAAAATCATCATAATATTCTATATCTCCGCAAAATAAGCTCACTCTAGAGAATATAATGATAACGTGATGATATCATATTCTACAATAAACAGTAATAGTAGACAAAGCATAAAGACAAAACCAATAATTGTTCCAAGGCATTATCGCTTCCTTCATGTTACGTAATGAACGAGTATTTGTGGTACTCATTTAACATATAAATAGGCACCTCGTGTGGTCACTAACAGCGTAATTAGCTACTAATATGTAATTAATCTATATCTCCTATAGGCTATGATGAAGAGGACTAAGATATGTCACAGACATTTATTTAAAATACTACCGAAGACGACAGATAACTACATGGCCAATTCACTCAAGCCAAATGTATAATAGTAAACTGCGTAATTTCTCAATTCCAAGGTGCAGAATCTGGAAAGCAAGACTGCTGTGTCTGTATATGAAAGATTACTAAACGACGGAAGAAAATGGAATAATAGACGGAAAGACAAAAAATCATTGGCATAGCTAACGTGAAATTACGATTAAATTTTGATTCAATATACCTACGAGACTTCAGATGTCATTGAAATGCGCAAAACTGAGCAAGAAAGAGATAAGTATCGTGATGTCTAGATAAAGTAAAGAAGAGACAATTATTACATTTATAGTCTCATCAAATATATTCACTGCCTACTACTATCAACCACATTATAATTAGCAAGCGCAAGCGCAATACATAAAACGTGACAGTGTATCTAAAGCCACCTAGCTATGTTTTGATAACATCAGCCTCTGTCAGCATGCTTGTGATAATAACCTTACCTATGTTATAGAATTAACTAACTAACTGATAATATTCGTTGATAATTAGGTTAACTAGGCAGAGATTAATTAATCGATTTTAAAAGAGCGTTCTAAACACCTTTGTACAAATAAGCATTATTTCGAAAGGAATAAGGATATTGAGGTTGAGAATGTTTTTTTATTTTATTTTATTTTAGTAGAATATATTCGTTATGTTTTGTTTTAAATTGAGGATTTGAAGAAACCGGTACCTATGTTTTAGTTTTGTTTATCTGTATATTTCACCTTGTCTTTTTTTTTCATATAGTGCGCGTCAACATTTTATTTTGTTGATTTAATGGCAGGGTCATGCTGAAAATCAGTTCTGTGCCCTTCGCACAGCAAATACTGAGCTGGGTCCCTTGCCACACATGTCATATTATGAAGCTATATTATGTGTAATGTTATGTGTTTACTGTGTGTGGCAAAATAAATGGTTTAAATGGTTTAAGAAAAGGTTCAATAATTAACTAATGAGTTAATTTATTAATTAGAAAATATTTACTTATGAGGCTAAAGCAGTTATTATTGATTATATTTAGTTATTTCCAAAGGTTTCCCCAAGGAACTATTTTAGGCCCACTCCATTAACCTTGATAGTTAAAAACCTGGAATCTGGAAGTGGTTACCAACACAATTTTATGCTTGAAACATAAGTCTAGCAGACTTACAAAGGTTCTGTGCATCGTAGTTCTGAGAACTTCCGTATACGGTGATAATCAATAATGAAACGACTGCAATACCGATAAAAAATCTGTTATTCAATGATTTCTCTGTAAAACGCACAATGGCTGATTTCTTACTAGATTTTTTCAAACATACGTTTTTTTGTTTCGTCTCGGCCCTGAGGTTTACCGACCGGATTAGTATGCGCAAGGTTGCAGGTTCAAGCCTAGCCAAGAACAATATGAAGTATTTTCAATAATACATATCATTTGTACTTTCTTATTCATTTTAAGTCATCAGTGCTAGCGGGCTATACATAAATACTATTATTAAAGACACCTTTTTAATCATTGCTATTAATATTCAACTCACATGAGTCGCTTTCTGCTACATATCAATATTGAAATCACGTGAATTTCTGATGTTATGATTTTTGCTGCTATCTTTATTAGTAATTAAAAATTGATGATAATGTATTCGCATCATTCGTTGAACTTATTTAAAACCTATTCGTTTTATCATTTCGATAACCATCGTGAATGTTATTTAAAATTGAGATGACATTTTGATGCTGCCGTCAAATTTTAATGAAGCTGTAAATTGAGCTTATCTTATCGTCAACAAACTTGTGGGACTATGTTTGATACAGAATCAGAACAGTTATTTGTCAATTCAAATTCTATATGAAACTCAGATTCAAAGTATCGGACTTCTCGACCGTCGTATGTTAAATTACTTCTTAATCATTCAATCTGGTGTGGATGCGTCGCCAATAAAACTGGCCGCACAATCTGTGTGTGTATGATTGCGCAAGCGCACGAGGCGACACGGTAACAGAGCGCACGTGGTCTAAGGTTAGTCTAACCGCTAACGTGTGAACGAAAAAGGTTATTTTACTCAGTTTTGTAGAACAACGTTCCTTGATGATATCTTTTTTTTGCATAAGACATCATAAAGATAATGTTGTTGACTAAAGAGGATTCGTTTTAGTAAACACAGTATTTGTTTCGTATTATTACTTTATATAACCTAGAATAATACTAAAGAAACTGATAAATGATTGACTTTAGAACTTTTAAGTACTTAAAATATTATGTAATACAGCATATTGTATGACAATTAAATAATTGAACTAAAGTTATATTATCTCGTTTTTAATATTGGCATCATCTGTCTCTACGTGATATCAGTAATTGATGTAATTTTTTATCTTCACCAAAGTCTTAACATTTTTCCGAATTGCGCGTTACTCCAAAGTAACTTTAACAAAATAATACAGTTACGAAGTTTCTTGATGTTAATAATAATAAATTTATTACATTGTTTACAAGGACTAGAGTAAATGGATACAACAGCACAGAAGTGTAATACAAAAATCTAGTAAGCGGGTTCAGCTCTGTACTCCTATATAGGCTACTGAGTAACCTGTGTTTAGGAGAAACAGTTTCGATCCCGGTTTTACAAGTGTCTTACAAAGCGCGCGACGTGATACATTAAGTACTTAGGTATATTATCCTAGTAACAAGAAACTTCGTAACTGTATTATTTTGTTAGAAATAAAAGTAATACAGATAGGTAAAAATTTAGAGAAGTGTAGTGCGTAACTAGTTGAAAGAGTTGTGTGTTAAACACACATACACATTTAACACACAACTCTTTCAACAAGTTACGCACTACACTTCTCTCAATTTTTACCTATCTGTATTACTTTTATTTCTCTGCATGTCTTATCGGGTCGTGGGGCTCTAGGGACCGGGACCGCGGTCCCATATTCCACCTATAGATACAATAATTATTTTAGAGTAGTATCTTGGGGCCACAAATAAAAAAAAGTAAAGTAAGTCTTACGAAAGTACGGTCAACCAAATAATTTTGAATTAGTATAAATAAAACTATTTTTATTAAATTATAAATTGTCTTTTATTTCTAAAATCACAGCTTTCTATTCGAATAAAAAAATATGTAGGTACTCATTAAGAACTGTAATTATATAACTATAGAAACATAATATGTTTTAAAATTAAATACATCAATTTAATTAAAAAACATTTATGTTTTTATCCACGCAATTGCACGTAACAACCTCTTACCTAAATTTAACGTTCAAAATAATAATCAACTTACAGCCTTAGTTAGCACACGGAATCAGTCTTTTAAATCTTTGCTCTAATAAAATACATGACAATTGTCTTAACTTAAAAATAATCAACAGCATAATAAACAACAACATAAAACCGCTACCTATTAATATGTATAAAATCAGTCTCGCATACATGCTAATAATTATTTGAATATAATCAACAGCCTCGAACTTAATAATAAACATTTCGATAGTATAAAATAACTTTGCATCAGTCTCATAAGTATTGACAATTGTGTTACTTATTAGCTTTAAAATCTTAATTTTTCAAGACAATGACCAACACTTATCTGGTGATTAAACAATTCCTGTAAAGTCAGTATGATCTTTTCTTTAATCGTTTTACTTTTCGGAGATCTTTTGGAAATATTATTTTGTAGAAGTTTGAAGTTTTTTCCAGTAAAAGATACTGTCTTTTCTAATACCAAAAATTGAACAATACTTGGTTTTGGTTTTAAATTTTTTTTACGTGGTTATTCCAAGCTTCGACAATATTATTAGTTACGTGATCTTCGCCATAACTACACCATAAAGTTGAAAAAATATCGTTTTCTAGCCACGTGTTGACGAAATAGTCATTAAATGATGTTATTTCACTGGTTCTCGGACAATCTTCCATGATGTAAAGCCATCCTTCACTGGTTAAATGTTGCGGGAGATGTGCAAGTGCTGAACACAACTTTACTTATGTACTTTTCCAAGTTTAGATTTGGTTACACCCAACTGCTTCGCTTTTCGCCATAAACATCGTGTGAAATGGAAAAGACAACCTAGTATCTTCACACCTGGGATAATGCTTCGCAGTGCTAATATAGCGGATACTTCAAAATCCATAATTATTTTCGATGGGTTCCACTGAGGTACACGAGCCTTGATCAATGAAAAAAGAATCTCGTAAGTTGCACGGGTTTTGTCCGGTAAAAGTATGTATAGTATTGGAACTACATTGACAAAAGAATTGTTACTTCCAATATCTGCATGCATTGTGTACAGCTGATAAAAAAAAATCTGACACAGCTTAAAAGTGCCATCAATGAAAAAGTGGCTAGATTCGCATAGGTACTTCAACATCTCTTCATTGCAAAAAATCAAAATTCTTTTATTTTTGTGTTTATAAACCGCAAATAATAAATTTTCATATCTTTTAGGAATATCGATATCCACTGCCTTTTGAAACGCTATCTTTTTGACTCCCAATGCCGTATTTCTTTTCTTATATAATGTTTTCTTGCGATTTTCAAATAATGGAATTGGTGTGACGAGATCCAATCTAGCGTCTTTTATTCTGTCCATAGTCTCTTCAAAAATAGTTGACACTGGTGTTGTAACATTCTGCTGTATATTTTTTAAACATAGCTTCATCTCAGATTCTATTGTAAGCTCTGATATATTTTTTGGAGGGTGAGTGTGGGTGTCACTTTCGTGGACAATTGATTGGTTTAATATTTTTATAGTGGCGTTGCAAATATTCTTTTTTCGACACCTCCATAAATCTGATCCATTTTTGTTAGTTCTCTTATGTTTCATTTCATTCATAATCGTTTCTAAACAAAATTTGATCTTTGATTTTGAAAGAGACGTTGTGTGATAATAATCTTTAGATGTCGATGGCTGATTTTCATCCATATTGAAGGTGTGGATAACTAAAATATACAAAAACATATTAATAATCTATAATACAATAATAATTGTAAAGATATTATTATATTTTAACCTATGCAACTTAGATTATCTAGATGGAGTCTGGCGCTACATTGAAACAAAAAACAACGTGCCAATTGTTTTTTTTTTTTTTGCATGAATGCGTGCGTAATGATACCAGTTGATAAACATTACAACTAAAATGGGGTAAATTGCCCAACGTGGTACAGTCTATCTTTTAACTCGAAATAAAAATTATTTTTATGTAATAGGTACATAATTATTGTGTTTGGTACTAATTATATATTATGAAGACAATGTTTTTTTTTATTACATGCAATTGGCTATGGCACTTTCTTTTTCTTACGGAGCTAAAATTTTACGTTGGTTCAGTTCCAAAGACAATACATTTTCATGATAAGCGTGACCGAATTGTAACCCAGGGTTGGCTCCAGACGAAGGAACTCCTCAATGGTTAACAGTACAGACTCAACATTTTGTACACACATTTAACCATGATAGCTCTTCCTAAAATTCACCATGATCTTAACACCACCCTCACGGTTGCCTCCAGACGAGGGAACTCATCAACGGTCAACAGTAGTGACTCAACATTTTATATGCACATTTAACTATAATATCCCGTTCTAAAGTTCACCATGATTTAAACACTATCCCCATGGTTAACTTCAGACGAAGGAACTCCTCAAATTTCCTCGGCGCAGGCACGTAATTAAGTATACACATGCTGGCGCTCATGTCGAATTTTGCAAGAGTCAATAGGCCCGCCATCTTGAAATTCAAAATGGGTGGAATATTCGAAAAAAAAAATCAAGCTTATTTCAATGTACTACAATACACTTCGATTCGTAGAAAACTGAAGATCCATTATCCACCATAACATTAATAATATCGCCCTACCAGCATACCGGTCTCATGTGTAAATGTGGGAAATTTGGTTTTCACAAACTTGCCACACTTGCAAAATGGCGAATTT
Organism: Abrostola tripartita; assembly: GCA_905340225.1. NCBI lineage: Eukaryota > Metazoa > Arthropoda > Insecta > Lepidoptera > Noctuidae > Abrostola > Abrostola tripartita. The sequence continues at coordinate 14,080,613 of HG996488.1, forward strand.
TATTTTTTTATATTCCAATATTTTGCAATAATTCATTATTCAAAAACTAATGATAATTTATTTAACATACGGGTGATAGGATACATATTTATTAATATTCGATCGGCCTCTGTAATTTCTACACACCTTAATAGCCCATTTCGCCATTTTTATTACGTGTTTTTATGATAGAAAAACAAGCGTCTCCATTGACAACACAATTGACACTGTTGGCTTTTGGCGCCAATTGTGAGGAATTGGCGCTATAAAATACCGACGCTGTCAGGGTCTTGACACTCCATCTAGACATATATATAATCAAAGCTATGCAAGTATAGTTATTACTTTGACATGTCTTCTTCTACTTCTTCTTATCGAGTCAGAGACATTTGACATGTCAATAAACCAAAATCAAAATATTAATCATAATATACTTTTTGCTACATTATATTTTTATGTTCGCATTCATAATTATTTAAAAGGTAATAAATATATTAAACACTGTTACAGTGATAAAATCTCAATAATGTTTAATTGTTTACGTAACGAATTCAATACATTTTCAACAGATACTGTGCACTGAGTGAGCTCTAGTAATAAATAAATATACCTGACTTTTACAAATTGATAAATATATATGTAATATGCATATACTTATTTATATTTAGAGGTCACTTAATGCACACCCCCAGCAAATTATTTATTTCTAAATTGTAAAGAAATGACATACACTTACCTTTTTTTATTAAAACACTGCGAGCACTTACACTAAGTACTTGTTTGTCACACTTCACACTTAAAGATGCATCGCGAAGACTGCTCATTTAGATAAGCATTCCCGTTATTAGAACTCGTTAACCTTGACAAAGGGGTGTGATTGGTCAAATAGCAACCCGTGATGCTTTACTATGAAGCGAGATAGACTTGATGTGTGGGAGAGAGATAGCACTACCTGCCTGCAAATATTATTATGCACACTTGTCTTTTTCTGTCCTATTAAATAATTATGAAAGTACATACTTATTTCGTAACTTTATTAAAGAATAGTTTTGTGAACTGTACTTTAACTTCTTTTTTTTGCGGTCCCAAAATACTACTAAAAAATAAATATTTAATTGATAGGTGGAATCCGGGACCGCGGTCCCGGTCCCAAGAGCCCCACGACCCGTCTTATCATTGTAACTTTATCAAAATAATTAAGTTACGAAGTTTCTTGTTGTTAATACTTAATAAAATTACTTAAAACGCCATTAGTAAATTCGTTGTCACAAAGTGATGTATGAGTACAAGTTCGAATTTAGTTAATGATTTATTTTCAGCCGGAATGCGGACGCCACTGAAGTCTTGTGATGGATCTTCTAGGCGCTTGCTTTCAACCATTCCCTCTGTCTCTACCTAATGGGTATTTTCAGCGCGCGTGTGAAAGAGACGACGGTGTTATGCGTTCAGTTTTGAATCATGCGCAAGCGGCGCGTTCTAATCAACCTTGACCTTGTAGCGAATCAAGCTATCGCACTCTTAAGTAATTTGCAATAGATACACATTAGACGTCGTCAGAAATATGGTTGAATAAGCTACTGACGGCCTTGAACAAACAGTTTGAAAACTGTTTTCCTTTTTTTTATTTTTAGCTAGACGACATTGAAGTTTGTCTGGCTTTTGTATTATAATGAGTTCTAATATTAGTACTTACCTACTATATTTTGTCAGTCAAATTAAGTCACATCAGTATGAGTGTTAGTGACCGTAATAAATCGATTTGTTCATTGAAATAGAAGTTAGTTGCTTCTATTTTCTTCTATTTGGTATGTAAGTATGTGGTGTGTTTTCTCTTTTCCCGTTGTATCATTAAAAGGCAATTAGACGTGGGTGTGTTGACCAAAAAGTGCTATAAAATAGTACTTTTTATTAAAAAATTCTTCTTACCTTATCTTTCTTATCTGAAAACATTTACTTCCGTGCGAATTGCTCTTAAAACTCAGGGCTTTTATTTTGCTTTTCATGTTGCTTGTGAGTTGCCATAACCTTGACTGAAAAAAGTAATCATATTCCATCAACTTATAAAAATAACTCTATGAAGCTGCGAAAACCTTGAAGAAGAGAGTAATTTACAAAAGTAAAAAAAATCCATTGAAGACAAACTTAAGCTTCATTGCTGACGTCAAACGTAGGCTTATCTGTTGCTTAGGCTACCGTTTCTATTCGGCGTTACCAATTAGCATCAATCTATCAATCGCAAAATGACTGCTTTACAAATTCTGTTAGAATTAGAACCTGATTGTGTGCATTAGAAAGCACGTCTTTATGCACGTCTGTCGTGCTTATATGCTTCATTATGTTACTAAGGCTGTTTTTTGGGTCGTCAGCGCTTTTATTCAGCACTTCCCATGTACTGACGCGAGTGACTCCGCATAATACAACACCGCCACTGGTCTAGTGACGTTGGAATAATGCGAATCGTCACACGTCATGAATCGCTATCGTAAATTGTCTATGCAATAAATCGTGTAAAGCCGGGAATGAAAATTATCCTGTAGTGACATAATAATTATTGATTTTGGTATTTAACTGCATGAAAATCTACCTACCTATTGAAAATATAATTTACATTTTAGAATATACTTGTCTGGGCTGCTAATATAGCAGCCTGAAATTCGAACCAGTAGTTCTGAAGCTACTTTAAAAACCATAGGGTTTCCGTGTTCGTATTTTTATAATTATCTATACGATTCCTCAAAAATCGTACTGATTTCCATACACACATTATATTCTATTTAGCTTGACCCTATCACCTGCAACATATCTACGTGCGATACAGACAGCTTGATACCAAAAATAGCCTAGTCATAACATGCACTCGTGAACTTAAGAGCAATCCAACATGGACGAAGGATCTATGTATTAATACCTAATTACCTACTCGAAAAGAAAACTACCCTAAGCATATTGTTCAGGGCAGAGAGATTTGGCATAGTTAAAAGTTTATTTAAAGAAAGGAGGAGTGCAGAAAGCTAAAATTTATATTTAATTTTGGTCTACTTTCGCCCACTGAGTGACCACGTAAACATTAGCTAAACGTCTGTGAACATAGCTTACGTGTTCCATGCCAGAATTCAGAACAGGCAATTTAAATTCTGTTAGGCATGTTTAACGACGGAAGAACTTACAAGTCGTCCTTGTGACAATGTATTGCTTAGTCTGCGTGTGACCACGGCCGGTGCAACTCGGTCGAAACGTCAAGCCAAAATTAGAAACATGTGATCGCGTTAATTCCCGTTTTGTAATTTAATTTTATTATAATGTATTGCTTCTGCTGTGTTTTGTTTGTTGTATTTATTAGGCTTTATGACTTGAGCTAGTTTTTTAGGAAAATTGATTTAAAGGATGTAAATAAGGTGCTTATTTGAGATGTAAAGTTCTGACCAGCATGGACTTCAAATGATCCTCAAAATATCTGCATCCTGTTTGATATGTACTGTATTGGTGAAAGATCTTAAAGCAAAATGAAATAAATGTTTCACACATCGGATATTTAAGATACACCTGTATTCTCCAATGGGGTAAAAGGAATGTTTCGATGCGTATGGATTGAGCTTATTACCATTTATCGGACCCGATGCTATTGGGAATTTTCTTCCCAGAAAACAGTATAATTGGTACCTTGGCGCTGGGTCGTTATTCTGTGGCCACGATGCGATGCTAGTTAAGAGAAGCGTCATACAGCTAAGATATATTTATATAAGCTATTTTAGCTGGATGACACTTCTCTTAACAAAATGGATGGTTCTAGAAAGTAGATATCTATTTCGCAATGAATCTTTTAAAATATGTCCACAAGACAAGTCTCCTATAGATCATTTTCTGCTCTTTCATACGTACTTAGTCTCTACCTACCCACTTACAAAACGCGATAGACTTTACCTACTTTCAAATACAAGAGCTGGTTTCTTGCCCGTTATTTCATTGATTTGCGTCTTATCAAACAAGTTAGTCATTATTTTCGTTTTGTTTGTTTTTCAGTTTGAGATAAGTAGGTATCGCCACGAGTTTTTTTGCTAAATATACAATGTGTTTATATCTCTTGCAATCTTTAACTTGATTTGTGATTCTCAGAATTTGTGATTCTGTCGTAGGTATGTCTGTTTATAATTGTGTCGTAATCTCGTAATATAATAATAAAGCTGTAATCTATATACCTATAATACAACATTTATGGCTGGTTATTATCAAGTTTGACGCAGTTCTGTTAATTTAATTAGGTATCACACTACCTACTGTTTTAGCCAGTTTTATATTAAAATATCTTGGGTGTAATACGCCTCTATCCAATCATCCGGAAAATAGGTGTTTTGTATGTTATTTATCTTAATATATAAAAATCCTCCGTACGTGCGTTTGTCACCTCCAACTGCTCCTAAACGGCTGGACCGATTTGGATAAAATTTTGTGTGTATTTCTTTATTTCAATGGGTTCCTGGATGGTTTTCAAAAAAAAAAATTAGACCCGGTAGGTGGTGTTGCTGACGGCACGACGTCTGCCGGGTCTGCTAGTGTTATATTAAATATAGCAACTAATGGACTATACTGAAGAATAGACGAGTCTAATCCTGACCAAAATCTTCCGTTTACAGTTGAGACTATTTCAAAGTTATACACGTAGGTGTTATCCTTGTTATGTGAAGACACCACAATCTCACAGCAATGGTAAAATAATAAGGCCATTAGGTCCACCCTAATGGCCGAAATCGTAAATACGTAGTGACCAAACGTGGTATGGTGATTAACTAGTCGTCTCTGCGTACATAGACAAGTGGCAAAATGCATGACGAACAATTACATTTAAAAGAATGAAAAATGTATGGGGATGACATAATGTTTCGACTATCTAATCTATAAAATATGTCAAACCCATACATTTTTCATTCTATTCGATTCCTATTCATGAAGTGTTGTCACTTGTCTAGAGGCCGTGTATGAGAAGAGGTCATTATTGACTGCAGGACAGTTACAGGCTGTTAATACTTGACCTCTTAAGCCTCTTAACATTAAATCATCTGAAGAAATTGTTTCATCACAGAGATTATTTTAAACTGATATGCAAATAAGTTTCTTGTGTATAGACGGTTAATGTTATTCCTCTCGTGATGTTAACTAGCGGTATCAACATTTTTAAAAGAGGTTCCGCCTCTAAACCTTAGTTAAGATGCAGTTGTGTTAGTTAAGAATGCGGTTAATTTAAACGCTATGAATATTTATCATTCAGGAAATATCTCGAGTGATATTTGTATTTAGAGATTGGCGTCTTTCTTAATTCTATTTGTCTTGTTCCAATTGTGTTATAAGGGTAAAATAATATCACACTTCGTTTTTTTTTTAACTTTGTCCCACACTTTGAATTTCTCTTGTATGTACTTCGTTGATACTCTATGTTGACTTTTTATATTCTTGTATATTGTTTGTCTTGGATTCTCCGAAGAGATACTGATAGTCTGAGCTGTTTTGTCGTGCATTTGCCATCTCCTAAATATATCTTCTTTTTATCGCATGGTTGGTGATAACTAGGTGTCAGAGTTTAAACCGCCTGTAGGCCTGAAATGGCTTTGCACACCGTTGAAAAATCTCTGAGGTATGCCGATTTCCTCACGATGTTTGCCTTCAACGTTTTTAGCATCAGATTACTAATTTATAATACGCACATGAATTCGAAAAGACATGGTGCGTGCCGGGATTTGTACTTGCAAGTCAAGATTCAATTTGAATACTTATTGTTATGGCAATGAGAATATATTCAATTGTTAATAGTTATTCACCCCTGGGTTTTTTGGTTAAGGTTTGATGAAGTACGAATCCAATTTAAGAATCTTACTCCACTTGAATCTACTTTCACTCGAATGATCCGCCCCTCTTTTGTTATGGTTGCCAATCCCAAATCGATAAAATGTATTTTTAGGTTCAAAGGAAAGTGTTACTGTTAAAAAAATAAGCCGTAATGTTCCAACTTTAGAATACTTTTTGTAAACGTGTACGTAGGATATGTTTTCTTGTATAATTCTTTGTAAATAAGTATAAAACACAACAAAAATGTTCATGACAATAAATAAATCGGATAATTTACTTTGCTATAATAAACTGGTCACTTATCTCATCTAGTCCGAAGGAAATTGATGTCACTATGTACGTATAAACTTATATAGTTACGAGAGTCGAGTCGTATTATTGTAACAGTTACCAAATATCAAGTACGTAAAAAGACTAATACTCCCTAAACTGTTATCTGTGAGTTTGTTTGTTACAATCGGCACACGTAGATGGAGATCAGAGTACCTACTGACAGATAACGACACAGTTGTAATAAGCTACGTCGAGAGTAAAGTGCGACGTCGAATTGTGAGTAAACTACACAAGCTCAGTTCATATGTGATACTTTGTAATACTGTACATAGTGTGCGCTTTGCATTTATGTAGGTATTTAGTAGTCACCGAAATAAAACAGCGTCTCTAAGGACCAATTTTTTTCATACTGTTAGAATTTAGTTTCTGTAGTGTTAGGGCTTGTGGGTACGATTTGCATATTTCATGTGTTAAAACAAGCTCACAGAACAGGAGAAATTCTTAATAGAACAATGTTGTAATAATTTTTAGTATAGCTTATTAGGTATTATCAATGATATGTCAAAAAGTATAGATAAGTAATATGCTAACGAAATGAACGAGAAAAGTGTTCAGGTCTCTGAGTCCGTACTGCACTAGTCTTATGTCAAATCGGACAACAATTGTACTAACCAAGACTACAGTTCTCCTCTTTTAGAGTCTTCTAAATAAGCGCGCTAGTAACATATCTGTACTTTTTTGAAATATCATTGGGTATAATGCTGATATTTTACCGTCCCCAACATAAGAAACGATAGCATTATTATGACTTACGAATTTTAAAACGACACACCCCCTTGTATTATGCAATCAATTGTCGCTATGTTATGTAACATCAGTATTCTGATAACGCAGAGCTTACTGATACTGTCTATGTATTTAGGGATTACATACTCACGTAGCTCGGGGCTCGTAGCTATGCGGCTACCCGGCAGATCAGGTCGATCTGCGAGGTTAAGCCGTGCTCGCCGCGGTCAGTCTTGTGTAGGGTGACCGTTTTCACATGTCGAGACCCCACCGTGCTTCGGAAGGCACGTTAAGCCGTTGGTCCTGCGCCTGATCTCTCCGATCGTGTCGGTCTACTGTCCCATCGGATTATGAGAGTAAGGGAATAGGGAGTGCACCTGTGTTTGCGCGCATACTTGTGCACTATAATATCTCCTGCGCAGATGGCTAGTCTTAGCTGAGACAGGCCGCCGTGACCGAAATTCGGTCAGTCAGGAGGACATTATTACTCACATACAGACAGGCATACCACAGCTGAAACATTTATTTCATGATTATACGCAGTTTTACTTTAATGACCGTGCCTATTTTCTAATTGTACATAATACTGAATAATAAGATAAGCACGTTATAAAGTTACAGTTAGTTAAGGCCGAAACAAACGTTATTTTAATCGAGTGGCTGGTCATATCTGCGTCAGTCATTATTTCGTTGTTTGATTTTCTCCTACGTCTCGTGGGTTCTATTAAAACTTATTCTGCTTTCATTCAAGACATAAGTAATAAACAATTTTGTTTTTATTTTTTATTTATAAAATCGACCTTCTCGAGTATCACTAGCTGTCTAGAGTAAGAAACTCAAGTCTATTTAAACTATTGGTTCTTTTCTACATACTATAATCATGTGTCATATTATGTTATATGAATTCTCAGACATAACAACAGAATTATTCTTAAGAATATACATTTTTGTAGCCAACCAGACATTTCTAGAACGGCACATAGTAATAACAATAGATAAAGGCATCCACATACCCTAATTTGAAGTGTCCTATCTTATTAAAGTGAGTAACATTAAAACTTATATATAATATATGTATATACAACCAAAAACATCTAAAAATTATGCATCGAAATATTCCTCTTCATCACTGTAAATTGAATATTAAATTAATAAATTAACAGTTTAACATAAGATTAAAGTGAATAATTATCTTTAACTGTTGTGCTATGCGGATCCAAAGACTAAATTAGTGTAATCGTACCACGCCAACTTTTCTACAGTTTCTGTTTCTACCTACATGCGAAACAGGCATCTTGTAGTACCTACTTGAACGGTCCGTAATAAAATGCACAAAACTGTTATCAAAAGGTCTTCGGATCTCCACTGGCACTTATCTTATCAATAACTTATCTGCTAGGCCTTGACTGTCACGCCACGCTGTATAGCCTACTGGATATTCCGATTGTGAGTTCGCCACCCAAAATAGATTATAACTGGGTGAATTGCCCGCGATATTCGCACCAGATAGCCAGATACCAATTGCTTGAACTCTCTGGATAGTGTTTCTTTTATGTATGTGAAGAATTATGAGGTGGTTGTATATTTTGTTATTATGTGTTGGATGGTGGCGAAATATGCTGTTTTATAGAAGGAATGATAAGAAGAAAGTTATTAGTAATCAGCTTATATTGACGTCGGGTTCACTGTCAGTTTGTTTAATTTTTGTGGGATAATTTATTTGTACGTTTTTCAGTTTTTTTTTACAGTTGTTAACATAAAGTTAATTTATATCGCGCCGGCGCCGTAACCGCAGGACATGGTGTTAATTACACAAACTTTGACACTTTAACATATTAGTATAGCGGCATAATGCCAAGGTAAATCCAACCACAAATTGATCGACGGAATGCAAAAGGTTGTATAAGTTATACTGAATACTATAACGTACTAGCCGTTTCCTGCGGTTTACCTTGCATCCTTTGAAGAAAGATGCATCCTAAGCCAGGATACTCGGTATAGAGGATACTCCCAATTAGGTGTGCAGTAATTGATTAACAGACATCTAAAACTAACAGGATTACACGTAATTTTAATACTAGCAGTGTTGCTACTAATTTCTCTAAAAACATTTCCTTGCATCTCTGTATTTCTCCAGTAAACAAACTATACCCATCTGATACTAAAAGCTGTCACGTTCTAACACAATCTTGAATTAGCAAGCTACCATTTATAAAACCTAACCATACCCTTTTCTTATTCGTTCAGTAGATTGTACAGCTCCACATAACCAAAACACAGGCTGACAATCAAAACATACAATCTCTTTGGTCCTTCGAGTCGCGCACCTGACACTGTTTTTCACTCCACATCCGCTTTCACCATGTTATTATAAATGCTTGATTGCTTGCATATACAGAGCGACGTATGCATAAAATGATCAACAGTTTGACAGATTATTTAATTAGTATATCGTTCTACCGATAAAAGGATTCATTTTGTTTGCACGCCCATTTATCAAGAGCCTTTCAGTGTCATTAGCATTGTTTTATATTATGTGGCGTACTCGTATATTACTGTCCTACAGAGTCTTCATTAATATATGGGTATAACGGAATTTATTCAATAAAGGTTAACAACACGATTTGCGCATTGGCTAAGTGCTCAGCCTTCTGCGTTAAAGGTTTCTTGCACGCTACAATTGTTTGTTTGACCTAAGGATAATTGTGTTGTCTTGGCGTGATTTAGGAGAATTTTCTAGAAGGTCGATGTTATAGAAAGGCTAGTTGCCTTATGATGATGCTTCTTATAAACCACGACAAACGTTTCACCTATAATAAATGTTTCCTTCTTTTGTAGAAGTACGTATTAGATCGACTGCCAGCAGTTATCTGTTGAGGGTATGATAATTCGATTCTCCACTTTAGCTAAGCATACGGCATACCCAGAATCAAACAAATATGCTATGTTCTATTATTTTTATTAATAAAGCAGTATAACGTTAGATAATTAACCGCAATAATGAGACATCGCTGAGTTATTTTTAAACTCTTGATTGTCATTTATTAACCTTGTCATCGTGGCACTGATAGCCGAGTGGTATGACCGTTGGACTGCCAAGTCAAGTCGCAAGTTCAAATCCCGGCACGCACCAATGTCTTTTCGAATTCATGTGCGTACTATAAATTAGTTAAGGAGGAAAAATGTACTTATTTTGTAAAACAGATAATTAACAGTTAAGTATATTAATATACATCGTGTATAGATTTATCAGTTGCTAAAAACGGTAAAGGAAAACATCGTGAGGAAACCGGCATACCTGAAAGATTTTTCAACGGTGTGTAAAAGCCATATCAGAAGCCTACAGGTGGTTTAAACTCTGACACCAGGTTGTTCATCAACCATACGATAAGAAGAAGACCTTGTCATCTATCTTTCTAAGTGGGTTAGACAAAACTAGATTATTATACGCAGGTGTAGACAATTCTTATACTTACATCAGCATATGAGACGCCATATAAGTATTTTACATGCACCTATTACTCTTCACCCACAGCCTTCAATATCCCACTGCTGGGTATAAGCCTCCCTTAAACAAAGCCATCCGCCGCGGTCCTGTGCCAATCTCATCCAGGTGCACCCTGATGAGATTGGTAACACTCTAATATTTTGTACTTACTAGTTTGTAAAAATAAATGTGAATGTCTGAAGAAGCAGACTGCAGTGTGTGCGTACAAGAAAAAAGAAAGGCCAAAGAAAAATAAATTGTCGGAAAGGAAATAAGATTAAGGTGTGAGTTATACTATGACTGGAAGAAGCAACCTTACCTTTTACCTTTTAAGCAATCTTCCGACTGCAGTCTTAAACAACCTTGAATAGAATAAAAAAACCAAGAAATCTTTTAAAATCAGTCCACAATTGACTGAAAAATCGTTGAACATACATACAGACGAATATAGAACCTCCTCTTTTTTGAAGTCGGTTAAGTATGAAATAATCTCTAACTTTGCAAGAATCGACCAAGAGAATCCATTATTACAAAAAATCATAGTCGACTGTAGAACCGATTTATTTATGCGCTGTTATGATTTAAACAGACTTAGTATTCGCATACTCTACGATCGCGTGATTTCACTGTTATCTATAATTTGATTTATATAGGTGTTTAAACAGCAATATGACCAACAAAATATAACCATTACGTAGGTAGGCCTAAGATTTATTTTTCTCTCTTAGTGAAATCTGGGACGATTATGACTGCTTACTTCTAACTTAATTAGTCCATAAATGGTAGGTGAGATTATAAAGAATGTACACTGAGTGCAGTGGCTAACCAAGCTGACGATTTAGACTAACGTCTTCAAGGTATTTTTCCTTTAAGATTGTGTTCCTTTAATAAAAACCAATCTCTTCTCTTTGAACTTGAGGTTGCTTCATTTCTAAGTCGATAGGAAGCTGTTCGGTCATTTGATTCGCCTATTACTTGAACTGGAGTGTACTTTGCTGCAATATAAATAAAATTATAAATTAAACATACGTGCTAGTTGCTACTATTTTATTATTCAATAGATCCATATTCGTTAATAGATTCCAACTAGGGATAAATAAGGCAATATACATGCATAGTTAATTTTCTAGTCATTGCAATTCTGCCTCGGAACCAGTAGGAAATGGGATTAGCTGTTTCTAGATCAAAACGTCTTACGAGATGTGTCGTTATTACATAAATTTGAATGGATGAAGAATCTGTAGCCATTCTTCTTATCTTATAGTTGATGAACAACCTGGTGTCAAAGTTTAAACCGCCTGTCGGCCTCTGACAAGGCTTTACACACCGTTGAAAAATCTCTCAAGTTTGCCGGTATCCTCACGATGTTTTCTCACGATACTTAATTTATAGTATGCATATGAATACTAAAAGACATTGGTGCGTGCCGTGGTTTTAACTAGCGTCCTTTGACTTGGCAGTCCAACGGTCATACAGCTATCATTGCTTTTTCTCTGTAGTCATTCATTTTATACCTTTGTACTACAAAGAGCATACTGTTTTCTTAACCATCGTCTTTTTATCAAAATCTTCCTGAAGTTTTCGTCCATAAATGCTTGTCTCAGTCCATTTTTGGACAAAGGCCTTTCCTGGAGCACACCAAAAGCGTTAGTAAGATTAAGATAACGTTGAGAGTTTTCCTCATTCGCCCTTAGTACATTGATTTGATACACTTAAAATATTTAATTTACTTTCCGCCTATTCTTTGTCGTCTTGTACTTGCGTTCTTTGTTAATTCGGGTTATTTTCTACCAACATCATCTACTACACATCCTATAAAATCAATGTAAAAGACGTGAAATTTCGGAGTTCTGATATTGGTTGTTCGAATTAATAGCTTTGGATTTGGATGGTTTAGATCATGACCTAGAACTTGGAATATAAGATATTTTTATACCCTTTTATACAGGTACCTTTAGTAATTCTTAAAAGCTATTCAGGCAACCGCTAGTAGCACAGAAAGATAAACAAGTCTATACTAAAATATCCTGTAAATAAAAAACACATATTTTGCGAACTGTCAACGATAAAAATTAGTGCCAACCTCACTCATGACACCAACTATGTTTCAATAACCTTGCGTAAATAAGAAGCCAGTCATAACCGGTAGTCACAAATATAGCAAACATTATATTTATCTACTAGAAGCGAAATTCAAACAATCATGCGAGTGAGTGTATAAACTTGCTACTGGAAAATAGGGTTGGCACCAAATAATAACCTCAAAAGTTTAGGTCCATAAAACTGAACCGGAGCCGAAAACTATATTTATTACATAAATTAGGCTTTTGTGGAGGCAAAGCTAAGGGCTGAGGAAGATAAGAATGCAGCTCACTGAACCGAAGGCACATCATTCATTTGTTAATACGTCCATTCGTCTTAGGTACTAACAGAATAAGCCAGTAAATCTATTGCATATGTCTCGTTTTCGAATCCTAGTTTAGGTATATATTGAACCTATATCTTATTAGCAGACGTCAAATCTCAACTATCATAGAACTCAACGTAATACTCGCCAACACACGTTTACACCAATTTCGATCAATGTCCATTTACTTCAGAAACTACTTGGTCTGAATTGATTTCATTTAAGACAGCCTTTTAGCGTGCTCGACAACCCTGCAATGTTTACCATCGCAGGCGCATGTGCGTTGTATTAGTTACATCACAGCGACACGTGGTCGAGCAACTGGCTGTCATTAATTATGTGCTAGGATACCTTGAAGGTTACATTACGTCCTACTAGCGAAATCAGTAACATTATCAGTATTTGTAACTACTTTTACAATGTTTTGGTAAATCTGAACTAAATGGAAAGAAGAAAAATAAATCTTTCCACACCAGAAGAGAGATCTTTATTATCTAAAGGAATGACTAATGGAACTAAGTTTGCTATCGCAAAACAAAATAAGCAAAAGATTTCTAAGTTGCCATCCTCGTCCACGTGATCTCACCATTCGAAAATTAAATTAAGACGAACCGATCAAGGTCGGAGGTAATTTCAGATAGCATTTGATTGCTCTATAGATATTTGATCTTAGATGATATTCTGGCTAGCGCCCAACATCGTAACTATAACAAGATTGTTAATATTCAATCTGATTTTCGTGTCTGGTAATGGCCTCCCGTTCCATATTCAGTCGAAATGGACGCGGTGAGTTCTTGGTTAGTCTTCTTTGTGCATGAGTTGTTTAAAAGAAACAGATCATGCCGTGGAATAGGCCAAGCAACAAGGTTCGTAGCGTAGTTGACTGCCTATAGTGCGCCGTACTTGGGAATCGTTACTGGTTAATGCTCTCTACTTACACCTCTTACCGAAAATACAAGCCCTGTCAGTATCAGCAATCAGCCACTTTCGACTGTTAGTCTGAAAGCAGAACCCATTGAAACCATAACCAACAATAATTTGTGTAGCACCTTATTTCATTTATATTGCAAACATATTTGTTAATAATAAATATTTATTTTGTTGCAGGTAAAGCTACACTTTTCATTTCATCTAGTTATCGTAAGTAGAAAACTATGGGCGTATGAGTGGACGGTTGGATGTACAAACGACAAATTAAATGAATCAGGTGTCCTAAAATGCCTATATAGATAAGGAAAAAATGCAAATATTATTTTACTAAGTTTAATTATTTTTTTAATAACGTCTCCCCACTCTAGGAATTTCTCCTGTATCGTGAGTGCGTTTCACAAACATGAAATATCACATACACAAACACCCAGACTCGGGACAAACACATTTGGATCGCACAAATTTTTGCCCCGTGCGGGAATCGAACCCGCAACCCTTAGCGCAGCAGTCTAATCGCTTAGCCACTACGCCAATCAGGTCGTCGAACGCCAAATGTTTGAAGCTTCTGACACAGGACAGACAGGTCTATCATTTTCCGTTTAGACTTATTGCCGGCGGATTCAGCAGTATCTTCCCGATCCGAAATCTTTCAAAATATTAAAATTAAATCAATGTAGCAAGCTTGAAAGATTTAATAAACATGGATACACAAAAGGTCAAATTATTCCAAATATTTAGATTACAGAACTCGTTCCAATACGGACATTTGTTGATGGCCTCCGAGCCGATTAATGGGTTTTATCATTAATTGTTCGTTATTGTTGTTGTTGATCTAATTACTGGTGACTAATTGACGTATTTGCTTTAGAATTTTTCTAAACATATTTCTTTTAATTCTATACTCCTTACTCATAAAAAATATAATGTTTAAACATTAATTCAATTGTGCTTGTCACTGTCGTTTGCGTGTCAAAGAATAGAGATGTCTAAAGCCTTAAGAGGTGACTAAGAAATACGATTAATCATTGTTTACCGTCTACCAGTCTGATATAACTTACATTTACGAGTAACCTTGAGTTATCTTCTACAAAATACACTATGGTACTGATATCCAATGGTTAGACTAGACGATAGCAAGCTACTTGACTGATCGGTATCAGTCAATTTGAGGACTCAATTTAAGGGCCGTGACTCACGCATACCAAAAAATAACGGAATGATATTTCAATATCGTTTTATGGGAATAAGTAAACTGTTCTGTCTGTTAATGTAACATAGTACGGATTCAATACCAAAATTTAAAGTGGCTAAGATAGGTTTGTTTTGTAGAATGTCGCGGTAAATATTATTTTAGTCGAGCGAAAAATCTAGCGCATTTGTCGTGCTACCATAAATTTACAGCCCACGAAACATTCACAAACAGATTAATTCTTATTACAATCGGTCAACGCCCGGTAGAGAATTATAAATATTAGCAGGTATGTTTAGACTTGCCGTATTAAATTGTAAATGTTGATTCTAATCTTTAGGATTTTGAATTTTAGAGTTATTGCCAATATTGTTCAGGATCAGTGAGAGATCCCACTGAATCCTTTACTGGCGTTAGCTAAACAATTAGAAACAAGGGTCATCAGCCGAACCTGAACCCTTTCTTCGTTCATTTATCTACAGCAAAGAGTTTTCAGAAGCATTACTTCGTAGAAATAAAACAGTTGAAATAGTTACACAATGCAGCTAAAGACTAGTATAAAGCTCAATTCGAAAATAGAAAAGAAACTATTTGTTGAGGTAGTGCCAACTTACAAAAACCATAAAACCATCGACAAAAACACGGAGGTTATCAACCTTCTTAAATGCAGTTTCCTTATTCTAGAACATTTTATCCTGCACGTTCAGCCAGCGTGGTCTACAACTAAGGCCTTAGAATTATGCGCACGATTGCATAACGTAATCACGCACATAGCGATTGTAATAGATAAGTTATAGTCACTGTATCATTTAGTAGTAAACAAGATGATATGTAGACTAAACGTGGCCATTATGCTGTGATCCTTGATGAGATATTATTTACTATATAGCCGGTTTTACTCACGCTAATATTCGGGAATTCCCGAATATTCACTAGTGCTATGCTTCGATTTCAAACGAAGCCCCTATTCAAGAGAGGGGTCGCAAGCCTTGTTGAAATCATGTCGTTTCTGTTTTGGGCTTTTTGGTCCGAGATGACACCGTTTCGATCTGCACTTTGAATATTTAAATTATTTTTTCCAGTTTCTAATTAGTACAAAATGCCTAGACACAAGGTTTTTTATTAATTCTCAAACACAACTTTTTTCATAACCTCACTAGAACTACTTATATTATAAAATACCTCAGAACGATGTTGTGTCGTATCATTGTAATCAAATACAATAAAATAGTGAACTAAACAAATCGTTTTACGCTATGAACAAACAGTAACCAGGGTCTTTATTGTAAGATAAACAAGATGTCGTATCTGCAACAACAGTCGCAAGCGCATACAATGTGTGCTAAACGTCTTCAGATTGTCAGTTGATACTAACCATTTCCTGGATAGTGCAGCTATTCTTGCGTTGTTTTAGGGATTTGTATCAGCACTGGCTTACAGTGAGTAAACTATCGACACTGTAGTAGGAAACGATGACAGTATTGAAGATACTATTTGTATATAAAATGCGCAATGGTATGCAGCCTGCACGTGTAACAAATTGACTGGCAAATCTCTACACCATAGCACGACCTTTTCATGTGACAATTACTTTATGGCGATTTTAAGAAGAAGTCTAATGCGCAGATAAAATATCTGAATGGATGCCTTCATAGATGATTAATCCTGGGCGCTAATTATACAGTGTTTTTGGTTCATGACTAAACAGTTGTAACGTGGAACTCTGTAGTTTCCAAACACGTCAGAGCAAGCAACATTCAGATACTTAACGATAAAAATTGCTTGACGCTTCAACATTGCGTGAATACTGATAATATACAGGATAAATTAAGTAGCGCGTTGACTTCATAGCGTCCTACACTTGTTATTAACTTTTCAATTTAGCTGCGTAACATGTTAATCTCTAGCGACTTAATTGATGTACATTATACAGTTGATGCTAAGCCTGTACCTTCAATTAGTCTTTCTGGAATGATCTTAACTTCAGGGCTGTTCACACGCGTAATAGAAAAAGAAACTACTGAAATACCTTCGTTCAACTGTTTAAATATACCTCGAGGGAGTTTTCTCGAAGCACTTGTAGTTCTGTTGGTCAGATTAAGTTGTTCCCCGGGCCGGTATTAGTTTGCATTACCGTAATTTAGATGAATGGCAAGGAGAGCCGTGCCCACCGCCCTCTTCTTGGAAACCCGTCGTATAATGTCTGATAATGGCGTCCTACGTCACGCAGCTGCGGTTTTCGCGCAATTATCTCCAATTAAATTTATATAATGGTGTTTACCTCACTCCTGCTTTGTGTTCAGTTTACGTTTAGCCACCGATGCGACTACATTAGTTGTGGCGTTGTCTTGTTTATTGATTCGTGCATGGATTTGTTCCAGAACATTTGGTTTTGTTGTGATTTCTTTTGAAAGGACTGTTTGGACGCAGAGTGCCTGCTACAGATATTTGTGCATCAACAATTGTGAGTACTTCGTCGTTTATAGATTTATCGATGTCCTCAATTACGTACAGCTACGTTTGAAATACGACTGGTGCCCGTATGGTTTGTGATTTAGTACATTTTCTAAATATTTTCCTTGTAAGCTAATTAGATGGTTGTTAACGCTTTGACGTTATTGAGAAACGATAAAATATTTGTATTTTCCAATTGCACTTTTCAAATTGTCGAGCGGAAATTATGAAAATGAGACTCTTTCACATAATCAAAACAAACTACATCAATTTAAAACTGACAATACGATGTTTAAGTTACTTATTTAAAATTTTGCGTGTCTAATGATTAATCGAGACTGATTGCTAAGATCCGCAATCATAGCAAATAAAAAATAGCAATTACGTGTCGTATAGGTGTCTGTTTGTTTATAGCGACGCTGCATCTAAGTTGAGTTGACAAGTTCATAACATGTTATCAGTATATAAACATTATAGATATTAATAGTTTTACAAGGCTTGTGTCTTGTCTGAGTATTACTGATCATGTCAACAATCTTGATAGTTTACAAATCAAATATGAGAGGTACATCATAATTGTATCAAGAATTTCCTTGTACTTTAAACGTTATTTATTAACTTTGTACTTATGTAGATGAATTAGTCTTCTTCCTATTTGGGTTGGTCTAGTCTTTTCACGTGAGACTGCGGAGGTAGGCAAGGTTTAAATGCTAGATCGTACCAAAACTAGGTGAAGTAGAGTCTGTAGTTTGGCTTTAAATCTTAATAAGCAATAGGTGATGCTATCAACGTAAGTCGCTTGTCACAACAGGATTATGGATATAGAGTGTGTTGTGCTTCGATACGGATAATCCGTATCGAAGCGCAGCATAATATTCTTCAAGGAACATCAATACACCTGTGATCAGATTTGCGTACCTACCAGGTATATAGATTTTTGCCCCTTTACCCAGAGTCTCCAATATTTCATCGCTCATCATTAATCCCATGACATAAGGTGAACATATTGTTATTTATAGCACCCACTGCCTTCCATCCACTTGCTATGCCAGTAATGGAAAGCAATGGTTTTCTTACTTAATCCTACGCAGATAAATTAATGTCTTAAGGAAACACAATGAGTGACGATCTATTCTATTTTTATTGTAGGTATAAATACAACAATAAGGAAATAAAATTTTCTCCTCTTACTTACAACTTTATTTAAAAACTTGAGCGTATATTTTGCTCCAGCTTTACGATGATATAAGAGTTTTACGACGAAAAATATAGTTTAAGTACTTTAAAAAAAGGACATTTTGTACCTCTTAAAACAGACTCCACAATGGCCTCGATTCTACCGACGTCATACCAAGGATAACATATTTATTACTAATTTCGCAAGAATCGCAACGCGTCAGTGTTCGCTTCACATATGGTCAATGCAAAACTGACCTAATTAACATACGTTTATATGTAACTTTACGAGTAAATCGCATAGCAAGGAAGCCATGAATCACAAATCGAAGTGGTCAGTAGGACTATTTTAGTGTGGCCCCACGATAAGCGGACCTGGGTTTATACGCTTGTTCTTTTTAAGGTACATAATTGGATTTCCTGAAATTATCAGATAGAAAAACATGTTATTTAATTTCTTGTTTTATTAGTCATCGTCTAGCATTATTCTAGGGCTAGATCATCAGCAGAAAACTTCCTAACATTGATCCCATGTTTCTTACCCTAGACTTAGCCAAGTAATGAAAGTTTAATTTGGTTTTCTGTAACTTTTTTCGAAGAAAAGATTATACGCTTTTTTCGAACGTTTTACACACTCGGAGTAGTCGTTGGAAAACATCCTTAGAACATCCATTCCAGCCTAGGCGTAAACCCTAACCTGGATACATCTGAACTTTAACTTATTGATTTGTCTCACTATTGTCTCTCAGCAGGCAGTATTTATAAAGAGAAATGCTAGCGACGTTGTTCGCTAACATTTCTCTATATAAATACGGTAAGTACCTTTCTCATTGTACAGTAAACATACCGGACATTTTGAAGGTCTTGAAGTACTGCTAAATTCAAATGTCCCTAAACTTGCTTGCTCACAGGACCTTCGTGACAAAAACTATTTGTGAACAAATTACCGCTATTAAAGGGACTCCCATTTGTTTTCGACGTTGACTATTAAAACACTATTCTAGTCTACCGACGCGGTATAATTAAACCTGTGGTTGAAGACCTAATTAATTGTCATTCCGAAAATGTAAGTTAACAAATTGGAAATTTCTTTAGTATCATGCTTGTATGTTCATATTGCTCATCTGATATTGAATTTGGCGGAATAACGTCCTGATTTTCATGTCCAATGATCAATTTTGCCATTCGTTTTCGTGCTATTATATTTGCCATGCCCTGCATATGTCTATTTGTTACTTATTCTAATTGTGTGCTCCATAAGTATTTGTTTTGAGTCACAGCGTTGCCTGAAACATTGTTAATCCTTTAACACGTGTCCACGATATTTAATACATTCTTCTCAACGTGAGGCAATGTATAAAAGCGGTAGAATTAATTAATTAATCGGCATCGCTACCACTGGCACCCAACACACAGGAAATCGAGCGTGGTGGCGATATTATGTCATGTTATAGCTAACTATTGTGTGCGAGCCGCGATTGCGGGTAAAATACGTACATAACTTAACAGCAGGCGACGAGGACATCACAAATATTTCAAAGTGACTTTAACCCTGTTACACAATGTCTCGACTTCAATACTGAACTGTTTCTATTTGGTTTGACAATAACTGTACCTACGATAAAACTCTTACATTTAGAGGCTCACTTTTAGGGATTATGAATGAACCCGTAGTACAAAGACTTAATTAATGTGAAAGGCTTGGTTTAAAGAACAATTCTATCAGTATCATTTTTAATCTCAATTTTGTCGCGTCTATTGAGTTGAACTTCACTTTTCAACACCCATAGCCCTACAAATTAACAGTTGTATCGTAAAATTATAAAGACAAAACCGTAATTTAATAAATGTACAAGAATCAGCCTGCTAAAAACATATCCAAAAGACCAACCTTCACACAACAAGGTTGTAAGATCGTAACGTTATGTAATAAGCATTTAGCTGTCAATGCTCCACAACTGAGTCAGAAATGCGAAAATCCATTTCCCTGACGTGACTCACAATGCATGTTGTTATTATATACATAGTACATACATCTTATGTAAACACCTCTATCTGTAGCGCGTCAAAGACAATCGTTGTCTTATGCGTTATATTGTAGACATTAACCGTCAGATTGACTGCGATTGGATCTTGTACTTGAGTAAATTATATGTAATGTCTGTTATATTCTTTACGTTCATGTTTTATGATTATGTAGAATTTATTCTACTTATAAGTTCAGTAATTGTATTAAGCGTTACTTTTGTGAACCATACCATATTTCATCATCATCGTCACATCACATCAGCTTATTGCAGTCCACTGCTGGGCGTAGGCCTCCCCCAGGGTACGCCACAAGGCCCGCTCTCATATTTACAAAAAAAAAACTGGACAATATAGTCTCCTAAGCGCTAATTTAAATATTACCTAACAAGAAAGCATAAGGCAGATTGTAATCAGGATGAATTGTCTTCTAATATCTGTTATGTTAATTTCTGTTTTTGCATGCCCGTAATAAGGGTGAAACATGTCCTGTGCTATAACTTAAAATAACATCTTGTGTACCCACCATGTTTCAGGCAAATAAATGATTTATTATTACAACATATTTTTCAACATTCCTACAACATATTTTTAAAGGAGTAACTATGGAGTTTCTTGCCGGTTCTTCTCCATAGAAACGACTTTTTGGAACCGTGCAACTAGTTTGACGTTTTGTAAGTGCTCTTTTGTAGCCTATAGGAAATAAAAACATTATGACTATGACTATTATTATTATCCAAAAGCGAGCACCACCTTGCACAGTATTTATTGCCTAAATGAGTGTAGTTTTTACAATTACTGTGATGTAAGATCGTCAAGTACAGTCTGCGTACCTACATACAATCGTATGACTGGAGACATAGCCTTGTGTTGCTTCCGTATGTTTATAAACCAAGTGTTTAAAGCAGCTGTTAAGAAAGTGTTCGTCATAATGCTGTGTTGACACCTGTTTATATCTTGTACAAGGTTTTTACTCTAACGCATTAAGTAACGAAATAAAAACCGAGATATTTCGACATATAGACCGTTAAAAAGACTTTAAAAGTAAATTAAGAATTTATAATTCAGTCGAAGTCAATAGAATAGATTTTACTGTTGTGCTTACTGTAACACGACATGACCTGTTTGGCGCAGTGGCTTAGCGATTGAACTGCTGCGCCATGGGATGCGGGTTCGTTTCCCGCACGGCACAAAAAATTGTGTGATCCGCAGATGTTTGTCCCGAGTCTGGGTGTTTGTGTATGTGATGTTTCATGATTGTAGAATGCACCCACGATACAGGAGGAATTTCTAGTGTGGGGCGAGGTTTCGTTTTTTTTTTAAGAAAAATAACAGTTCTCTAACTATTACTCTTCTTACATACTGTCTCAGTCCATCTAAAGGTTGTCTGGATGATATCACTTTAAGCGATAAGATCGCCCGCCGTACCCGAAATATTATATGACAGTTGTGTAACATAATAGAGTACATATGTATATTCTATGTATTTACAAAGTTTGTTTAAAAAGTACAATAGGCGATATCTTCCAGACGACCTTAGATTTCACATTACCCTGCAAGCGCACGAAAAGCCTTACAATCGTGTGTCACATTCCGGTAAAATGATTACAACACCAGACAGACGTCACCTTGTCCCAAATATAAGATAAATAGAGCATCCGTGACGTAAAGGTGTTCTCAATTGTGTTGCACTCGTCTGCAACGTGTCGTGTTACAGCGGAATCTTACGTTGCATTGCAGAAGTAAGAATAGGATGAGGAAAATGCCTAGAAAATTACGACATAGTATGCAGGGCCTATTAGATTTGTGGCGTTCTAAGGAGGCCTTTGTCCAGCAGTGGACGTCTTCCGGCTGACGATGATGATTAGATTTGTGGCACGTTGCATTAGGCGAACGTGTACAAAGGCAGCCAGCTTCATTAATAGCCAGTATAAACCAGTATGTTGACGAATATTGTCTGTGCAAGATATGTCATCAACTTTAAGAGAGTATCAAGCCCAGGATCTTTGCTAATGGGAGTCAAGGTCTAAGCTTACCTTATAGAAAAAAGGGTTTAAAATTTCCTATGTATTCTTGGTAGACAGGAAGTTAATGGTAACAATTATTGTTTTTTTTTAAATGCACCTACTAAAGTTTTTTTTTCTACCATTTTTCCTTTCTTTCCGGTTGTGTCATAGCAGTCAAAATCTACTAACCGCATTGTAGAACTCTTGATACTTGTCACCTTATTAAACCCTTGAGAGTTTTGTTTAGTTTGGTTGACGAACTAACCAACTAACCGCCGCACTCAGAGACGTTAATGATATTAACGTACATTAAAATAAATAAATAAGTAAATATAAAATAAATAGTACTTAAACTATCACTAAGTATAGGTTTTCGTTGTCAAATCTTTACTTACTTAGTGTCAGTTAAAGTAATCATTAACGTCTCTGAGTGCGGCGGTAAGACAGTATCACTACTAAGAACTATTTAAACCCGTAAGTTTCTAAACACAGTGCATATCGACCTCATGCGATGACCCATCGCTTTCAAAGCCTCGTCAACGATAGTCATCGCGCGGTTAACTGCGTAACATGCTACACCAATTTATAACTGACCCAGATATATTCTTTAAATGCCAATCCCACGTTTAATTACCGTACAAGTGACAGTCATAGAGTTATTTATTTTTGTTACTTGCAACTAATTGTTAAGTAATTGAGAAGAATTCTTTTATACTAATAAAATAGAGAAATAGTTTGTTTAATTGTGTATAAGGGGGTAATCTTCAAATTCTTACAACAATATCTAGAATGGACCTTTACAGATATAGGCCACTTTAATCCCTGAAAAGATATTACAAACAATTTCAAGCAGATGAAGTCGTGGGATGATTTTAGTGAGCTTATATACCAAGCTCTATGCAGAGCCATTACTGTTATTATGCAGAGTGTAAAGAGATAACAATTTATTTTACTAATCACCAGGCTATATACATAGATACAGCTATCAATAAGACAGCCTGTCATATTTATAGATACATGCCTATGAGGCAGTTAAACATGTTAAAGATCATTGAAAATTCCTTAAGAAATATTGGTTGGTTTACTATTAAATAAGTAAATAGGCAGATATATGCACTATCATCATCTTATCTCATCTTTGGTGTTTTGCATGTTACTGAAAATTTATTCAAGGGGTGTATTTGGGGGTAGGCACTTTTTCGGTGGCTAAATAACCCAATTTTAAACCGACTGGGACGTCCACGGCTTATAATAAAGTTTATTATGTGTAATATATGTAAGTTTCTAATACCAGTAAGTTCCAGAACCAGAGTAACTCATGTTTACTTCTTTGTTTAAATTCTTAGTTTTTTCTTATACCAGTTTTCCTATTGAGTAACGAGCACCCGAATTAATTCGTTCGTATTTATAATTAATTCGTTTTATTCAGAATGTCATGATTTACCTTAATATTAACACCCGTTTCTTGATTGATTTTATTACGATCGATATTAATTTATTCGTACGTAAGTACGCAAAACGGGGTTTTTCTGGTTTATAAATAGAAATACCTTTATGTAATCTTTATTAAGATATTTATAAATGATAATTATGGACCAGATTGTATCGTAAACGAGATTTAATGTTATCTGTTGTAGCTGTTTTGTTTAATTATATTCATAAAATATTTTAACCTAAACGAGAAATTTCGGATACAAGGACCAAAAATTTAAACTGGTCTTTTGTGTCTAGCAAAAATAAAAATAAACAAATGTTTTTATATATGTACCTAAAGCTAATAGGTATTTCCAAAATGTGTTTACTTATATTATTTCTCAAAATACGCAGACACTTGTCTTTAATAATAATTGAGACCAATCTTGAAGCAGCAAAACGCTTACACAGTCATCACGTCCACATTACTATATCGTTCATATAATTGACCGCAGGAATTCATTAGCAGCGCGACACCATTGGAAATCAGACTTTAAAATAATAATGTTAAGGTGAACAATAGTTTGCGGTGGCGCTGGGTTTTCCTCGAGAGGCGAAGGTGAACGAGGGTTGGCTGTGCAGCGTGCGTCACAGATGCAATGGACATTGACCAACCCTTCGATTCGTTGAAATCGGGGCAGCCTTGGATTAATTAATGTTTATATGTAATTCAGAGGCTCTTTATTGTTGCTTTTTGGTATCGATGAGTACTTGTTGGTTGATTCTTATTGTTGTAATTGTAGTACCTATTGTAATAAAGACAATCAGTAGTGGCAAACATAGAATAGTTTTTGCACCACAGCCCATATTCGTACGTGTATAGGCCTGGTTACACACAGCTACAATGAATGGTCAATAATTAACTTCACAATAAAGTTCATACTAACTGTTCTACTGCAGACAAAATAAGATTTTTGTTGCCATTTTATAACAATGTTTTTAATTACCAGAAGTCATCATTTAATGTCTTTTTAACTAAAAAGCTAACTTATGGCCTCATGTCCTCAAACGTTTAAAGACAAATCCGTCCCAACGTAGTGGCACAGACATACCTATTATATAAATTCTTACACAATACTTGATTAAGTTATATTATAACAAAATTATTTATTAAAGTCTCGGTTTTTGAGAACACGACGAATGTTTACCAATCCTGCATCTTACACGTGTTTTACCAGTGAAACACCAGATCCGATCTAGGTTTTAAAATATACAATATCCAATCAATAAAGTCCCCGTATATGTGTATAAATACCAGTTACTGACCCAGGACGTCATACGCATATATTAATGGTGAAAACC
This sequence comes from Abrostola tripartita, assembly GCA_905340225.1. Taxonomy (NCBI): domain Eukaryota; kingdom Metazoa; phylum Arthropoda; class Insecta; order Lepidoptera; family Noctuidae; genus Abrostola; species Abrostola tripartita. Next base: position 14,105,938 of record HG996488.1, read on the forward strand.
AGCTCAAATTCTACAGCTAAACGTGGAACTTGATCGGTTATTTTAAGATACGGCTGTGAGAAACCATTGCCATAAGAAGTGATTGTAGAATTTATAAGAAAGTTACGTTCACTACACCTTGTTTTTAATTTGTGAATGATTGATGAAATATCTATATGGGTAGGGTATATCATTATACAGTGCTGAACCGTTAAAAAAAGTCTGCTTTCATCTGTTTTTGATAACATAATTATGCATTTATTTTCTTACATATTACGTCGTAGGAACTTGGTGAATGGTAAATATGAACCGTGTTTGTTTTTTGGGCACAACAACATTTCCCTTTTTTCCCCTTTCACTGCATTCACTTCACTCTCATCCGCTTTTATTAACACGTAAGAAGTATCTTACAATTTTTTTAGTTATTTTATACTTTACGTTTGAGGCAACGATTATCATGAAAACAAAATCTCTTTCGTTTTACTATGACGCACTGCATTTATTGATTTACTCTGCAACGCGGTCTCGTCTGACGGGCGTAAATTACGTTTCAAGTCCCGACATTATTCTATTATCGCTTGGCGCGTTCATGGCATCAGTTATACCATTATATCCATATACATATAACGATACGATACTTTAAAAAAAAAATAGACAAATATATTCTAAGCTAGCTATTGCCTGCGGTCTCATTCGCGTTCAAGTAAAACTTCTACGTACACAAATATAAAGTAAGTTGTGTCCTAACTTTGATAATGATCTACTTGTGTCCCAAATTTAATTGTAAACTGATCAGCCGTTAATGCTTTATTGATAAACAAACATACAAACTTTCACAATTGTAACTTTATGTTAGTACCTTAATCAGCCCTCTTGCCTATTGCTAAGGTCCGCGGATGTTTAAACCATTGCGCTCTAGTTTTGAAGTTTTATGTATGCAACATGAGGAAATGTAGGAAGTGAAACAAAATTAAATTATAAATGATTGGTTATTAGTGCGTGTCAGTTATTAGAGTGTATAAAGGGAAAAGGGCTTACTGTAGTATTATTTCACCAGTACTGGCTCGCAGAACAAAAACCACTACCTACGCATCAAAGCGGCATCTCAAAATCACAAAAAACAATATGAGGCTGTCTTGCTAGCAAAAACTCACGCGATACAAAACCAGTAGGTATGACGAACATCAACATTAGTCCCCGAAAACATGTTTACTTTTATTTTTAAATGCAAATTCATGCCGATTTGCTATTTTTGACCACCACGCTGCTTCTAATCTTGGCTCGTCAACGAACGGTGGAAAACTCGTCACTAATTTAAGAAATACTTCTCCAGATATGTTGTACAACTTAACGTGAGGTAATATGAGCTATTTTTAAATGCTTTAAGATTTTTCGGCCACAATATTGTACGTGGTAATCGCATTTAGATTTGAGATTCGCATATTTATAGAATGAAGTAAAAAGTAGTACTCCAAACATGGTAGCTCTACAGTCAATTGAAAATTAAGTTTTAAAGCCTTGGTTTAAGATTCATTTTACACTTTTGAGGGCTTCAAACATTTGCAGCTTCTACAACTCTTGAGACTATACAAAATATTAGGTAAGACAAAACAGTAATTATAAGTGCAGTATTTTATTCTTAAATGACGTCACTTTTCGGAAAAGGTTTTGTGTAAAATAGAAAAAAATGCGATAATTATGTTTTTTTTTAATTACCTGCTACATCTCATCATGATCTCAGCTTTAAGAGAAAAATTAAATATATAACTGTCCACGAAGCAGACACAATAGCTGTCTAACACATTCACATGTGACTGATTGGACAGGGAAATGGTTAGCCTACTTTAAATACGCTTTTGGTATTTTTAGATCAAACATTTAAAATTACTAATAGCGTAATCAGAATAATACTTTTGTAAGGGTCATGTATTTACATTGTTAAAATCAATCCTCAAAACTCTTAATTAAAACCCGTTGTTATTACTAGCGAAATCTATTTTCAGAGTCCTAATATTTAATATAATGGAGTCCTCATAAAAATAGTCGCAGTTACAGTTATCTACAAGTTATTGTATCATACCTTGATCGTTGTCGGTTTACATTTCATTGATAAGATTACATATTGTAGTCGTATGTTCAGTAATTGTAATTATGTATTACTGTAGTTTTATATAAATGCAGTTTACTAACTCGGAAGGAATATGTAACCGCTTGACAAAAATTGGTCCTTCGGTACAACTTGCCTCAATCTATGAACTAAAAACAACAATATAAGAAATACATAGATTATTTGTCCGCATCTGATCTCATAGTAACGACCATTACCTACGTTGAACGTGATCGATTATACCGCTGTTAGGTAAAATTGATTTAAATACCTTCCAGCCAAACAAGCGAAGGTTACCTAGTAGCTACTCAAGTGGGCCTTTTCGAGTGTCGTGAAATATCGTTTATGTATGCAAGTTAAGCAAGAAAGCCTGTTTGTTAAAAATAGTATTAATTATTATAAGAGCGGGGATTTCACATGACGCGGTGAGAGGCGATCGCGGCCCGTCGAACGTCATTAGGTTCAACGTACTCTCTAGATATGTCGTCGCAATCGATTGGATAAACAAGCGCGTCTGCATCGAATCCAACCCAGTGCTGCGTTGCAAGTACTATTACTGAATTGTTCACCCAGTGCTTTTACGAATCTTCAAATATAAATACCTCTATCTAAAAAGTCAATTCAGAAATTCCAGTGTTGACATGATATTACAAGATTTTGTATCAAATCTAATTCTTCTTATGATTTTGTTAATAACTACACCATTCGTCTTACGTAGATCTCAGTTGAGGAATTAAGGACTTCAGCGTTATTCAGTTGGTTAATGAAACTATTTATTGTCAAAGCACGTATCACAAGAATCTGCTACTTACCGATCGTACAAATAAAATCATTGTTACTAGGATGGAAATACGCTGTATTCTGATTGTGTTTGTTTACATGTGCATCACACATTTCTAAGGTAACCGTTTGTAAGGCAGTTATGTCATTTTCTACAAGCATTTTTGCAGGCGCTGTCTTAATATTGAAAAATGATATATATCTCTGATCAGTTCTTCGGTTTTATTAACTCCTATTTGTTTGCATTCCCTGCTACTGTAAAATGGTATATATTCGATTTTATTACATGAATACATCCTAAACTGTTCATCTCTGTATAGGATTCCTGTCTTTATAACATAACATTCTTGTCTTCAAATTACTATTAAACGGATTAACACCCTGGCATATTTTGCAATGCAAAATTATATGATAAAAAAATCACACCTGAAAGTTAAAGATTTTGGAAACATTATAATGTCAATAAGTTCTGACACACGTATTTATATTCAAGAAGGCATGTGACCAATATTATTAATTGATCAATCATTATTCATCATCTGACAGTCGAGGCCCTTTCTTTGGAGAGATCCTCATTGCATTTTGGAGTTTAACGACCTTATATTTTGAAAGGTTTGTTATACTGATCATGTCGAACCCTTTTATCAATAAGTTGAATCAGTTTTTGGACATTGACATTTGGTATAACATATACTATTATTTCCTTCTGTCAGTTTAATTATCGTCGAGGGTTTCATACTGTTCAAGGTTAAGTATCGGGTCATCGATTTATTGTGCATTAACACCACTTGTTATTTAAGTATTTTCTAAGAAACATTTCATTAAGTGTTTGTTTCCGAAGACATAATTAAATATTCTTGTTAATCTGTATTCTGTCATGAAAAAGAATTCACCAAGTCCTGGACAAAAACAAACAATTTCCAATTCTTACAATGAATGACTTCAAGTGATGTATGACGGAATCCAATTACAATATCTTGACGTACAATGGTACATGGCAAGCAAACAGTTCAACAGTCAGTTCACAGAGTTCAAAGAAATTATCGTATTGTTTTTCAGAAAGATCAGCATTGGTAAAAAAGCGAAACCCATGTCCAGCAGTAATGATAATGAGATTCTTGCTTTTCTGGCCCTTCTCACCTTTCCTTTTTACAGATGTAACCCTTCTGGCGTATCAGGCATTTTAAAGCTTGGTTTAAAAATAGTGGTAAAGGTACCTATTATTATTAGGGCCTCGTAAAGAGTTACCTGACGGCACTACACAGTTTTTACTAAATGCATTTTCAAACAGTGTGTTGATTGGCTGTAGCCATTCCAATTCCACGTGTCAGCTCCATCTTACGTAACTTCACGATAATCACAAAAAACACTAACAGGTTGTTTTAAAAAAGATGTAGCTGGTGATTAGAGTCCGAAGTATGTCAACTATTTTCGTTTAACAATGGATATAACAAGATCATGCCGATTACAGACATACGTTTTATGCGGCACGTGTAGACTGACACAATTAAGTCATCTAGTTAGTACATAATGAGTTTTACCCACACGCAGTTCCAAGTAGAAGTGTGTTCCGCATTCGACTTGGCCAGACGACAAATTTATGTTACCGGTGCGATCCGGTTATATCCAGAGCAGTGTTAAGTGGAATGTATCTGCTGTGAGACAGTAAATATCAGTTGTAAACAATGTAAAGTTAATAAAATTGAGCCTTACATGCCCTTTATAACGATCTGATTGCCGCAGTGGCTAAGCGATTGGACTGCTGCGCTAGGTTGGATTCCCGATCCGCAGATGTTTGTCCCGAGTCTGGATGTTTGTGTATGTGATATTTCATGTTTGTGAAACGCACCCATTACAAGGGTGGGGCGACGTTTTAAAAAAATAACGTTGCCACTAGTTTAGCTAGTATTGTACCGGTGAATATGATTCAACTTTTTGAGATATTCAAAAGAAAAACACGGTCAAATGAACCATTGTCCATAACACCTACATTTATAGAACTCTTTGAATTATTCATAAAAGTTCCAGATCAAAAGTAGGTTAAAAAACACGATTTGACGAGGATTCTTCCCTTATTCTTAACTAGGTTTGGCTCGACTTTTTAGTGGAAACATATTTTACCTAAAGAGCTTTCCCTGAAATAGGCTACTTTTTACCCCGTATTCAAGTTACTTACAAAATTCCATCATATTCAGACCTACGAAATGGCCATGAAACGTCACTGTAAAACAGAGAGGAAAATGACTATTGATTATATGATATTAATAAGGATAATGAATTAATGATACCACTAAGACATTGGTCCTTGGAGTCGGAAAGTAAAAACATCATTTCACACATACACCGACACACTTTCCCCAAGAAAACCTGAATACCAATTAATACAAACGCAACACGTGGAAATCGATCGGCGTTTACATTACTTCTAAAAATAAGGGCGACATTATCTGACGCGCCACCTAGCAACCGGTACTTTGTAGCCGGGGGCGAACAAACACTTGTAAGCCCTCATAAATAGTGTTGCCACGTAAAGGACTTGACCCACGAGTGTGGTGGATTTTGTAACTAAAAGACACGTAGATATCTCTAATATTAATCGAGTATTGATTGACCAGAGAAAGGCTGTAAGGAGGTGGGCGTAAAACTTAGAAAATCAATACGTATCGCGATGCGAACAAAATCAATGGAAAAGCCACCCTTTTAATTAAACCCTAAATTCATTGATTTAGCTAATATTTAAACAATATCTAAATGGAAAAGTTATCTCAATTCTAGTTGGATTTTAAAGTGTTTGCATACGTTTATACATAAGTAAATGGTTTCCTTTTCCAGAGGCCATATACCTAGCAATGGATAAAGTCGAGCTGATGAAATGATGAAATACTTTCAAACGGATTTAGTCATCCTTTACTACTAGTTATTACTTCCTAAATGCAAATAAACTATTGTCAGCATACAATATTCCTTCTAATTCTTTTCAGAGCTATCATTTTCAAATAGCTAATAAAAAAAAATCGTGTTTTATTTAATGGCTCATCAACGTTACGGTCAAACCTTATAAAATACGAAACTCAATCCATAGCAGTTAAACTAGTGCTTAACTAACTTTTATATCGTATCCCACGCCTCAGAATTAACTAGCACTCATCACATTAACTTTAATACCATTCAAAGTTAACTAACAGTTATTAAATGCCGGTTAAGTATTTACTTAGTATTATATGGTCGTTTAAATCAATAATTTAAAGGTTATATGGCCGAGTGTGGTATGCAAATAAGTCGTTTCAAATCTAGTTAGTTAACGAGCAAGTTAAACGTTAAACTACGTTATAAATTATGTAGTACTTGACAGATTTGATTATTGTTTTTATCTTTTATTTCTATTGGTTAATGGCTGTGAATGGTGGGATAAATGATAATGGATCAGGTCAATCATCATCAGCCGGAAGACGTCCACTGTTGAACGAAAGCCTCCCCCTTTTAGAAGGGGGGAGGTTGCCATAATCCCCACGCTTGGGAAGCGGCTTGGGGATCGCAGTGTTGGTGGTCAAGTTACAGACGACGCTGCTGCCCATCTTCTGGATTTTCCCTTTGTCGCCTCTTATGACACCCACGGGAGGAAAGGGGGTGGCTCAATTCTAGGCCGGATACCACACGGCCAGGACGATCAGGTCAATGGGGAATAACAATGTAAATTGATGGCCCTGCTATGTAAAAGAGGAAGGTCGAAGATCCCGCTCAGTTGAGTGGCCTATGTCCAGCAGTGGACAGAGAAAAGCTGACTATGATGATGGAAAAGAGATCTTGACTATTACAGGCAGATATTAATATTGTATTTCGTTAATCAAAGGTTCGGTTCGGTTGACATTTAAGCCTATTGAGCAGTAATTCTATGATTTTATCACACTTAAATAACAAATTTATATTGGTGTAGTTGCTATTATCTACTGTACCTATATTCAGTGACTTTATTTATTTGCAATTACTACGTACCCATTTAAATGCTATATAATGTCCTCCTGACCGAATTTCGGTCACGGCGGCCTGTCTCAGCTGAGAGCAGCCATCTGCGCAGGAGATATTATAGTGCACAAGTATGCGCGCAGACACAGGTGCACTCCCTATTTCCTCACTCTCATAATCCGATGGGACGGTAGACCGACACGACCGGAGAGAGATCAGGCGCAGGACCAACGGCTTAACGTGCCTTCCGAAGCACGGTGGGGTCTCGACATGTGAAAACGGTCACCCATCACAAGACTGACCGCGGCGAGCACGGCAACGGTTAACCTCGCAGATCGACTGATCTGCCGGGTAGCCGTATAGCTACGAGCCCCACAAATGCTATATACTTCCTACTGTATCAATAGGATTGAAAAGCATCAAAGTATCGTTTCTTATCGTTGTAAGAACCATCAACATCGTTGTACCCAGAAGACGGGCAGCATAAGCAAGGTTTATTCTTTTACCCAAAAATAAACCAGCCTTCTGTATTATTATAAGCCGCTATTTCAGTTTTCGTTCCACTAAAAATTAACGTGTGTAAAATTCCTGTAACCTCCCAAATAAGATACTAGATCAAAAAACATTGGCTGCAATCATCATACGCACTGGTGGGTTAATTATATGAGTATCGTATAGTATCTAGACTTCAGATAATTTTCTCGAAACATTCGCGATTGCAGACGTTGAAAGATATCATACAAATACACCCAGCTGCCCCACTTTATGTGGCAATGTTGATAAAATTAAATCTTACTGTGATAAATGTATCTTAGATATGCAATATTGGAAAGTTTTTGGTTCTGTACGTTTGTTAATTTAAGAATTGAGGCGCTTAAAGTAGTGTTTTCTGGATGTAAGTGGTTTTATCGGAATTAAGTGTTTTGAACTTATTTTGTCGGAGTCGAAATCGGTTCAATCATTTATTCATTGTTATGGACAGTTGTATGCCAAAAAAAGCAATTGGACACAACAAATTACAATAGTTAGTAAAAATGTGCGGAAAAATGTTTATTGCTGCGGTTTCTTCTCTCTCGACGTTCGTAGTCACTGCAATTTGCTTTTAAGGTTCGATATCACAAACGATTGAAAACCTTGGTACGGAAGTCGGAACCGAAAGTGTAAAATCAATCGGAAGTTCCGACCTTTCGGAATCGAAACTGAAGCTCCAACTTCTTATTCTTATCGTATGGTTGATGAACAACCTGGCGTCAGAGTTTAAACCGCCTGTAGGCCTCTGACATGGCTTTACACACCGTGGAAAGATCTCTGGTGTGCCGGTTTCCTCACGAAGCTCCTGAACAACCCTAGTATATCTTAACAAAGACCACGTAAATCTTTAAAGTACTTTAGATTGTAAGTTTTCATATTATCCGTAGCTCCATGGAACAAGTTAATTTCATAGTTTGCGTTTCATCGTACTCTTCGTTGTGTAGCCCAAATGACACTTACATAACAGAGGTCGTCAGGAATACTCCTCAAGATTATCAGTATTCAATCACATTTAATAGGTACAGTGACATCAATCTGAAATACACACATGATAACAGTTCACATTATACGTTAATTATATCAATAATATCTAACGATGCAAGTATAATCGTGAATAGGAAACTATCGGGTCTGTTGCCAATCTTAATCTGTGTTGCTAAGGTATGTATGTATGAATTATCGATCTGTGTGTTTACGGTTGCTGTGCAGGACTGTATCAAATAATTATATTAGTGCCTCCGCCTACAACTTGTTACGCGTGTAATATTATAACGTGTTTTTCCTGTAAAAAGTTGCCTTGTATCCAGAGCGCTTTGAAATTATATCAGTTTGACATTTAAAAATTTATTTCGTCCTTTAAAAATGTAGCGTTGTGATCTTTTAATAGTTGCTTGGTTTCAAGCTATTTTGATCTATTTCATAACGACTGTTTTACGGTTTAGGAAAGATCTATTTTATGATAGGCACAGACAGATAGACAGAGATACTTCCATATATTCTTGTACAATTCAAACCAGCTTTTATTTGTCTCGCTGCAGAACTATGGGCTCTCAGGCTTAAGGGGGTATACCTTTAAGTCCAGGTTTTCGGACAATGTTTAACTTCAGTAACAATTTTTTTTGTTTACCAAGGATATTCATACAACAATAATATTGGTGTTCACCAAGCTTGGACGTCTGTCATCGAAACCATACCTGCAAAATAAACAAAGCTCCTCAATTTTATCGACTTTCCCAAAATTTTCCCTTCTTGAAACTTGTGAAGTGACAGCACCCCTTGTCGTCCCTGTACAATGTTTATAGCCAAACATTCGACGCTCTGGTCGGTCGCCATCCGTTTGCACGTGTCGCTCATGTTTTACGAGCCGACCTCGTAATTTACGCTAGTGTTGGGCTCGTTTAGTCGACTAAATTCGAGCTAAATTATAAAAGGAAAGATCTTATATAAAAAGACTTGATTGGCGCAGTGTCTAAGCGATTAGACTGCGTTAAGGGTAGCGGGTTCGATTCCCGCACGAGGCAAAAATTTTTGCGATACACATTTGTTTGTCCCGAGTCTGGGCGTTTGTGTATGTGATATTTCTTGTTTTTTAAAAACATCCACGATACAGGAGAAATAACTAGTGGGGCGACGTTTTAAAATTAATAGAAAAAGTATCTATAATTATTACATTATTAGTTATAAGATGTATGAACGCGATAAATGTAATTAAATTATGTGCCACCTAATCCGTGTATACACACTAAGCTAGCCACCTATGGGTCCTGTGGTAAAATGTTGAGTCCTGAAAAAGCATCACATCTCTGTTGTTGAGATGTTTTCCACAAGATCCTCACAGTCGTGATTGTTAATGTAAGTCTAAGTATGTCATGTGTTAAGTAAGTGATGAATGTCCCAATACCTATTTGAAAATGATCATAATTGTTAAAAGAACTAATAGACACAAACAACGACTAATACTAAAAGAGACGAAAAACTTTAAAAGATAAATTGACCCCTGAGTTTGTTTCGGTGTTCCTTCTCAGAGGTAGTCAGTTAGGAAATGCCGACGCGTCGCGTGGAAAAGTGTTTTTTTAAGACCTATTATTTTGTTGATTCACTCTACCAATCTAAAAAATGCTGCTATGTTATGAAATAAACTCCTTACATAACAACGTTTACAATCATGGCACAGATTAAACAGAACCTACGTCTACATGTTTTCCGTACATATTTCATACACGTTCGTAAATAAACCGCATGTAATTACATCTACTTAGAAACAATCATCGATTAATTGATTTGCTGGTAATGTCTTAATTAGCTCTGATGTATGGTAATACTTGCATTGACACAGGTCGGCTCTGACTGACGTTAGTAATTGCTTGTCCTCACAAAGACTGTTTTGTTTGGATAGTTTCTTATTTCCTGATTTGATTAAATATTTTGATATCCCCACTTTACTTCTGCTGGGCAGTTCTTGTAACATCTAGTACATAGATCATGTCTGGATTCCCCGAAGGGGTAGGTAGAGGTATGTAGTACACCCACAATTTCGTCAGTAATAGTATAGGTCCCAATGTAATAGGGGGCGAGCCTGTGGCCATCAACTGGGCACAAATCCAGACTCTGTTTTGATACTGCTAATTACCTAATGCAAAGATCTACATAGTACGTTTATTCAAAACTAGCTGCGCCCTGCAGTGTTAACCGCTACATTCTTCCGGGATAACAAGCTTATGTGTTAATCCAGGGTGCCAGCTACCTCCATACTAAATTTTAGCAAAATCGGTCCAGCCGTTTGAGTGTGAAGAGGTAACAAACATACAAACACACTCACGAACTTTCGCTGTTATAATATTAGTGGGATGTGATTATCGGCCTGTAATGACAGGGTAGACAAATATGTGCGATTGCATACTCACATTTCCGCTTCTTCTTCTTCTTCTTATCGTATGGTTGATGAACAACCTGGTGTCAGAGTTTAAACCGCCTGTAGGCCTCTGACATGGCTTTACACACCGTTGAAAAATCTCTCAGGTATGCCGGTTTCCTCACATTTCCGCAAACGTAATAGATTATAATATAATAGTAGTAGTAGATATTATATCTACTTGATTCTAAGTCAAAAATAACACGCTTCAGAGAAGGAAAATACACAAAACTCAATATATTATATGAATTAACTTAAGAATATTTAAATAAATTCAAAACTACATTAATTGGACTGTAAACTAAAATCATTGTTGTTTCTAGATATGCTTGTTGTGGTCATTAAAAATTAACAGGAATTAATTATAATATTAATATTTATTTATTTGATTACGTTTGATTCTAATATTAAATAAATGAGAATACCAATATTCTTGAATATTAGTTTGTATTTATTATTGCGTTAAAATCAAATTTTATGTAAAGGTTTGGTACATTGATTTAATAATAATTTATTTGTCCTTAAAAACACTATTTTATATGGTTAAATGAGGTTAGTGACTCTTAATTAGTTTCTTTCTTTTTTATACTAGACTTGGGTTCTGTATGTTAAGAGCGCGTTTCTCCCTATAACACTGTATTTAATGGTACAAAAATTTAAACTTACTTCATACAACATCATGTATAAAGAAGGACTTCGCCCGCGTGGACTTCGAATGTTTTATAGCCTATAGCCTTCCTCGATAAATGGGGTATCTATCACTAAAATAATTTTTCAAATCGGACTAGTAGTTCCCGAGATTAGCGCGTTCAAGCAAGCAAACAAACAAACTCTTCAAGCCCGTATTGTCCCAGAGCAAAGGCCTCCGTCCCCTCCTTCCACTTGTCCCTGTCTGCCGCCACTCGAAGCCAGATAAATAGTTTACAAATTAGTAAATGCCAATTCAAAACCTTTCTTAGGATTATTCTTAAAATTAGATATGAACTAAATACCTCAGATTTTTTTTAATGGAGTAGCCCCCTTTGGAGGCGCAGTAAACTGCAGTCATTCTGTTGTTTATCTCGTGTATGTCAAGCCACGTTTCACATGAACATTGGTCAGTCACCGTCAAGAGGAAATTCTCCTTTCACCTACCCGCCCAGCTCCAACTCGGTCAGCACACAACAAACGATATTCTACTTTATACACGGTGTATAGGGTTTTAAATCAATTAGCATTGTTTTACCTGGTCATTAGCCCAGCTATGGTCAGTGGAGAACGTGTTAGAATACGAGTTAATTAACGAAATTAAATGTTTTGGAATTAATGTGTAACGCTGGTACGTCTTAATTCATATTTAATTATTATGTTTGAAAAATATGTTTGCTCTACAGCCCTACATGTATCTTTTACGTAACGTACGAGTATGTAAAGATTGGAATCTTGTACTTAAATTACAGTACCCGTATTTGTATTTTATAGTTTTCACATTTTTATAAATATTTTTTTCTTTTACGAGCACTCCCATTTGTGGATCAAAATTTAAATAAACATACCAAAAATAACAAAACCAGTCTCGTAAAAATCACCTTATGTTTAAACACAAAATTACGTAGGTATTTTTAAAACAAAATAATTATGTAACGATCACGTAATGAATCTGTGGTGCAATGATAACGTGACTGCAATTTTAAAGTTAGTCTGTTTTCGTGTGCCCAACACTAGCCGCGCCCACCTTCCGAGCGGGGAGGTCCGATTGCTATAGTGCAGGAAAATCCTAGAAAAGTAACCGCAGTATATGAAGAAATGGTGAATATATTAGGATGTTTTCCGTAGCAATTTTGAAACGACTTAGAGGCTGTATCAACTTGCTATAACTTACTTGATTAGTAGATATTGTAGTAGCAATGCTGTGGTAATTTTATATACAGGAAATCTGGTTTTTGCCTAGACGAGTACCTATTAACTTTAAATGCCATAAAAATTACGTACCCTTCTCGATATTATTGACTCCACTGAGGTTTGAGGGCTGCCTTGATGTAATTTGACGTGCAAAAAGTACTTTTTAAAGTCTATTTTGATCAAATTATTTTTATATTATCTTTTAATAGTACCTACAAATCTACATAATTATCTTCGGTAACTACAGTACCTATTTAAGCTCCCAAAACAGCTATGTTTGTTCAAAACTCGTTATTTTCGAGAAATCATTTAAAAATATGTGCTTATATAAAAATCTGATAAGTATCAACTTAAGCCCTCAATTAAAGTTTATTTTAAGTACTTAACGCTAAGTATCGGTTGATATGCTTACGGTAAGTACGCTCACTTCTGTACTGCATTTACTCGCGTATAATGTAGTAGAGAAATAACAGAAAATCAAGTAATAAGCATAGTTAAACCTCCAGAGGTCATTTTTCCAGGTGATGTAGTAAAACCTTCTTTATCCATCAGCCCTCCTAGACAAGTGGCAAAACGCTTGACGAATAGAAATCGAATAGAACGATAAATGTATGGGGATAACATAATGTTTCGACTATGTTATCGGTGACATATGTCATACCCATATAATTTTTCATTGTATTCGATTTTTATTCGTCAAGCGTTTAGCCCATTGTCTAGGGGGAGCCGAAGAGAAAACCTTTCTATTTCCCATTGAGTCCACCAAATTAGTACTATTTAGGTACCTACTCTGTGACTTCCTCAGGGATTCCAGTTTAAAAGTATTTCAACACCCTGTCCGGATGAAATGCTGTTGTTCGCGAACGCTCGGACTCTTTCAACGCATGTTTGTTAACTGACTTGTAGTAAAGTTGTAGTTTTAGAATACACTAATTATCGTACCCCAAATGTCATGCAAACATAGCGTCAGATTCAGATGACTCAGTTCATAAATTAAATTTATTCAAAAATATCATCTTGTTTGACGTCATCGCTCTAGTCCCACGGATCAATAGTGCGTGTGACGGATTAGTGTACCTAAAGAAAACAATACACAATGATTCTTAATACTTTTAGTATTATAAGGATTCCTGGCACTGTAATTATTTGCACAAAGTGAAACTACTGTATCAAGTGCATATCACGCAGTGGAGGGGGACTTGCGTCACGAGACGATCTGGGGCGACGCGACGCGGCGACGGCAATTTACTGCATGCGATTGTTGAACTCAACTACCTATGCACGATACAGACTTGCGCACCACACTTGACCACTCCCTCTAAGATATACTATAATTAATAATGTATGTATCTTTTACTACCAAAGTATAAATAATAACCATCTCTAATTAACCTTATACCCGTTACCGAAAACCGCATTAAAATCGGTCAAGCCGTTTTAGAGAAAATGGAAACAATCATTCGTGCACACACAAACAAACAACCTATCACCGTAAACGCATACTCTTCCGTCCCGTGGTGGTTAAAAAGACGCACCATAGCCGTACACATCACCTTCTCCTTTTTTAAAGTCGGCAAAAATGCTTTGTATCCCTTCCTGATTATGCAACTAGCTTTAACGTTTTTAAGTGCTATTTTGTAGCCTGATATTAGGGATAACTTGTTTATGTTATACGGGAAAGTAAAGAACTATTAGTCAAATCAGACATATTTAATTATTTAATCTTTTACATTATTACAATTACAAACGACATTGCATTTCCTTAGGACACGGACGCACACGCTACAGTGTTGCCACTTATTGATGTAGCATAGACTAAATATACTATAATCAATTACGATAATCGACTATGATATCCGATACCTAAATTAATTTAAGATCTTATGACTGATACTATATGGCAGTGGCTTCAAGATGAAGAATAGAAGGGATTAATAGGAAAAAAATACTCCTTCAATCAACCCCAAGTTATCACTATCACTACATAGTATAAAACAAAGTCGCTTGATGTATGCTTAAATCTTTAAAACTACGCAACGGTTTTTTTAATAGAGTGATTGAAGAGGAAGGTTTATATGTATAATAACATCCATTAAATAGTGGAGAAATACTGTTATTTTTGAATGACATAGGCTATATATTTTATACCCGTACGAAGCCAGAGCGGGCCGCTAGTTGGAAATAAAAGGGCATTGTAATGAATTTCTTTTAGTCCGTTAGTGAGATTACTATGTACGCATTTGATTTACTTAGGCGGGGTTGCTTCAGCTTCACTTGACGCACGCTTCAATGTTAAAAATCGCGATACCAATTTTGTTTTCTTCTAGCAGCCTTGTAACGAAAATGTTTTGTTTTCTACTAGCAGCCCTAATAACGTTGATAACCGGGTTATTTATGCCATAAAACAACGCTTCATGTTTTACGTACGTTAAACATCTTCTGCAGTCCGTACTTTTTGACGTACGTATGTAACGTTTTACTATAATAACTTCCGTGAGTGTTATCCATATTATTTACTATATACTCACGTGTGTATTCGGGAATGCCCGACTAGTTTCGAACTCGAACGGAGCCCTTATTCATGAGCTGGTTACGCGGCGGAGTCGCGAGCCGAACTCGGATCGCGACTCCGCCGCGTAACCACCGGGCATTCCCGAATACACACGTGAGTATAACCGGGATATATAGTAAATAATATGTAACGTTAACAGACTGTTTGAAGCAAAACGCCCTTTCTGTTGGTTTTAGTCCCGTTGGCGCTAGGCAAAAATACCCTTTATTCCTACCATTATTTTCTGACCATGACCATACCAAGTTGAGACTATTTGATTCATTTTAATGTTAATAATTAAACTAGCTTCGCCCCGCTTAGTTACCAGCTACTTTTTGCGGGATAAAGTACCCTATGTGTTAATCCAGGATGTCAGTTACCTCCATACCAAATTTTAGCAAATTCGGTCCAGCCGTTTGAGCGTAAAGAGGTAACAAACATACAAACACACTCACAAACTTTCGCCTTCCTAATATTACTGTGATAGAATATTAGAGCTGGCATTGGGCGGGCCACGCGGTTGCAACATCTGGTACATATAATTAAATAATTGCAATGTTTTTTGTGTGTCTAGGTGGGATTCTTAGACGAAGTAGACCACAGCTAGACTGGTTTAGAACAATCTGAAAAGATTAGTGTTATCATCTAACATCACAGCCTGCTTTGCGGAATAAAGTAGCTTAGCAATACTTAATTATACATCGCCTAATTGTATGTTCATTTGCCTGCGGTTAATACTAAATTGTTTTGTGGTAAATAGACGGTAGTAAGGTTAATAGGTCATTGATCATTATTATTCTGATTTAGTATCACGGAGACAGATATCCTCTCTTAAATGTGCCCGTGTTTATTATTCGGGTTCAAATATAGTATCAGAAACTGATCAGTATGGTTACCTAATAAACGGTATATTGTGTTTTCAAAATCATTTTGTTTCTGTATCTCAAAACATATGATTGTAATTAGAATTTTTATATCCATCATCACGTCTAAGCTCTGTCTGTATATCCCTAACTTATAAAAATTGACAATGCGGAACAAGCAATTAAATTATACCTGTCACTGTCGTTTGCATGTCAAAGAATAGAGATGGCAATAGACATAAGAAGTAAAAGAAAGAAATAATTTATGTACTTGCTTCGGCAGTACATATACTACTACTAAAATAATTTATTTGTCAGAATATTGACGACCTGATTGGCGCAGTGGCTAAGCGATTGAACTGCTGCGCTAGGGGTTGCGGGTTCGATTCCCGCACGGGACAAAAATTTGTGCGATCCACAAATGTTTGTCCCCAGTCTGGGTGTTTGTGAAACGCACCCACGATACAGGAGAAATTCCTAGTGTGGGGCGACGTTTTTTTAGAAAAAGAAAAATAGTACAATTTAGGTGTATATAATTTGTAGTGGATAACTTGTAACACATTGTAGCATTGTGTATAAGTAAGGTTGTCCGAAGTCCGAATTTTCCTGATTGTAAGAACACATGTCTACATTTGCCAAATTATAAGACTAATTAAGAAATTAGGCATAATAGTTAATTTAAATTAGATTAAAAGTAAAAAGAGTTATACGCTTTCCGAAAGTGGCAAGTTAAAGCTACCCTAATAAGTTCACCTGAACTAAGCTCATCTCTTTCAATCCCGATAGTAACAACATACCGTCCCTCTCCCACGTATCCTATAACAACAACAAGTTATTATTTAACTTATAATATAATTGGCAGAACAACACAGAACTCTTAATAAGTAAATTTATAACATAATTACTGTCATACCAACAATTATTGTATCGCTTGTATCATTTCCTTTGTTCCGCGCTATTTGTACTGACAATCAGCTGTTTATTATGTACCCCGTTTATCGCACATATGTTTTGATTTTGTAATAGGTATTAATTTTGATTTGTTAACACATACGATAAGTTTGTTGTGTGCGTTGAATAATGTATTACAATTTATACGAGTGATGATTGATGAGCATACAATTATAAGGGAACATCGTTTATTGTGTTTTCTAATTAGGAATTATCTTACCTTTCTTGTTTCTTATATATTGTTTTTCAATTTGATGTATGTGTCGCAGCCAACTAGCTTAGGTAATAAGCCGTTCAATTGACTAGCTGAATCAATATGTCAATAAGCCGTTCAATCATTCAGCTAAAAAGTCGTTCTGTGTTCTCGCACCCTTTATATTTTGTATGTATATCTTTTGTCGCGTATAGTAAACGGCCTGTATTATGTTCAGCCAGTTAATTGGACGGCTTATTAAGCTAGTAGTCTGCTACTAGTGTACAACGTTGCAGATTCAAACCAAATGTGTACCAACCTGACTTTTTTACTGACCTCTAACTAACGGTATCTAAATAAACTATAGTGATTATTATACCAGCCGCAGCCCCTTAACCATGAACTCTTATAGCAGGACAGTTTACCATGTGAAAGCGAGACGCTGCATTACACAACACGTAGCGGCGTCTCGCTTCAACATAGTTAACTGTCCTGCTTTAAGAGTTCATGGTACCCTTACCATGAACTCTTAAAGCAGGACAGTTAACCCGGGGGTTGGATTTAATAATCTGAAATCACTACGCAGTGAGCAATAGTAAACAATGCTCGTTCTTTCTTTGTTTGGGAAAAGGTTACCCTGCAGTGGGACAGGCTGGCGGTGTAATAGGCTGTTTTTTTAGTAGAGCAAAAGGCCGTAATTGAACTCTAGTTTTCTAACAAGATACAAAGGCTCAGAGTACTTCGCTACCAATCAGCATTCCCCTGCACTTCTGTAACATAGAATTGGTGATTGCTCTACGCTCATAAATTCACACGGGTCAAGGCAAACCTCCGTGCTGTTTACGGCTGCGTCGATCCAAAAATAATACTAGTAGCAGTAGAAATGTTACACTCAAAATTTTATCCCATAAATGCAGTAAATTTAATATAGACACTACCGTGAAAAGACTTTTCATCGAAACAGATTCCGTCTGAAAAGTCTGCTTACCATCGAGTTGCACTCTTTTGGATTAGAATTTATTGGACGTGTGGATATTTAAAGTCCCAGTCATTTGCCAGTGATATCTCTGATAATTAATCCCATCACATTTATCAGTCTTAACCTCTCAAAACAGTGATAGCCGAGTGGTATGAGCGTTGGATTGCCAAGACAAAGGTCGCAAGTTCAATTTCCGACACGCGCCAATGCCTTTCGAATTCATGTGCCTAAATTAGACCAGTTGCTAAAAACGATGAAGGAAAACATCGTGAGGAGACCGGCACACCTGAGGGATTTTTCAACGTTGTGTAAAGCCAAGTCCTAGGTCTACAGGCGGTTTAAACTCTGACACCAGGTTGTTCAAGACCTTTCATTTATATTCCTAATTTGAAATATAGGAAACCTTAAACATCATTTTAATTCCTTCACGCTGCCCATAGTGTTGTCGAAGCAATGAATTCTGAATTGACTGGTCACCTATAGCAATAACATTGACACTGTAAATAGTAAAAAAGCTGTATCGCTCACTTTACGACATTTTTACTGCGTTTAGTCGCTACGTGGCGGTCATAAAATGGTATTGAACAAAATAATGTTTAGTAGAGCAGCATTGTAAACGAAAATTACGCGATTCACGCTTTTACTTGAAGTTTACTGACTTCTGCAAATTATATGAATAGGAGTAACCTTTTTCTTTGCTGCAGAAATTATAAAGATGGATTAAGTCAATGTATTAGCAAATCATCTTCTTCGGTTTTACAGTAGGTGTACTTAAGGGTTACCCAGCTAATTAAAAAAAGTTTCTTTGCCGTTCCGTTAGCTGTTGTAATGTCGTACGTTTAAAAGCTGAAAAGGCATAGCCCGCTAGTCATGAATTTGTATATCTCAAAGGCTTAAATTTACCTAACTCCCCTTCATCATCATCATCATCCACAGCCTTTAATATCCCACTGCTGGGTATAAGCCTCCCTTAAACAAAGCCATCCGCCGCGGTCCTCTGCCAATCTCATCCAGGTGCGCCCTGCGATCTTGGTAATATCGTCGACCCATCTCGCTGCTGGTCGACCTACGCTTCGCTTACCCGTTCTTGGCCACCATTCTGTCAACGCCTTACTCCACCTGTCGTCACCTCGCCTAACTCCCCTTATAAGACATAAACCTGGAAGGACATTCAAATTGTGAAAAAGAGAGCATTGATTACAATACAACGCTTGCTTACTCCGGGATTGTGATAACAACATGCTACAATGCAATAATATTATTCTAAACCCTCATTATCATTATCAAACACTCAAAACTAGGCCGCAGCTACTCGGCACACACCGCATAAAATTATAACCGACACATACATATCTATACCTACTGACACATAATTTTATAAAACCTTGAGTAATTCGGTGCTATCGGTCGCTGACGATATATTAATACAATTTTAATAGTTCACCGTTATTGCGACGGTAATGCCCGTGTAACGAGCGAGTAATCGGTTCATAATCACCTAGGGTTAACGATTCACCTGCCCTAGGCCCCTGGGCATGATAAGATGGCGCTGGAAATAGTGACGTGAAAAACAAAAAAATCTGCTATTTGCAGCATCCATGGCCTTGGCTGTACGCTTAATCATAAAGTAAATAATACACTGAAAACTTAAACATAACATCACGCCTGTATTTCCCAAATGGGTAAGCAGAGATGTATACTACAACCGCTTTTCGCCAGTTATGTTATAGGTCCCATTGTAATAGGGGAAGCCTATTGCCATCTACCGGGCACAAATCTTGAATACTTAATTTCTGGAATCTTTCTTCATGAAACGACATTTGTGAACCAATAATGACTTTTGTAGGACCCTTTAACAGTTACCTACATGTAAACACTGCGTTGCCCATTACTCTCGCATCCATTAAAACTTGGTTTAATACAGCTCTATTAGCGTTTATAATGTATATCCGGACTATTAGCAAACCCTGAAGGTCTTCAACTAGTGTAAAACGGAACGTTTGGTTGGCTTCATGGTCATTTCGACGGATTAAACGAGTAATATTCCTGAACTATAAAACCGACCTATAGCTCCTACACTGAAACTAAAAATGCACTGATAGCTGAGTGGTATGACCGTTGGACTGCCAAGTCAAAGGTGGCAAGTTCAAACCCCGGCACACACCAATGTCTTATAAATTAGTTATCAGTTGCTAAAAAGTGAATGAAAACATCGTTAGGAAACCGGCACACCTCAAAGATTTTTCAACGGTGTGTAAAGCCATGTCAGAGGCCTACAGGCGGTTTAAACTCTAACACCAGGTTGTTCACCAACCATGCGCTAAGGAGAAGAAAAAGCTCCTGCCTACAAACCATTGACAGACAGATTGTGCTGCTGGTAGTTTATTGCGTCGTTTCTTCTAACCAGCTATAGCGCTAGGAAGCGGTGACGGTGCTGTCTTGATGTAATTTGTGGTTAAAAAACACTAAAACCTTGGTCTATTTTGAATAAATGATTGAAATTATCGTACTGAAGAATACTCATCGCAGCATTGCTTGCAAACTCAGGCACGGTAATATACCTAATATTACCATTCAAATGGAATGGCTCTAGCCATTCTACAATAACAGTGCCAATGTCCGCTTGTTTACATAAATTCTTAGACAAATTCAAATTATTACTGTATTTATTTAATTCAAGCATTTCTACGACTTTCTAAAGCATTAAAACCTTTTCTCTATTTCTTATAATATTCCTTGGATTATCATAATATTGATATTTTCTTGCATTCGATAGTGTAGTTTGCGTCGAGCGGCATTTTAAATGCCCCAGCCACGTGGTAGCCGCGTGTTGGTATCAATTATAGAAACTAGACGCAGTATCTACTGTCTTTATGAACTGTTAACAAACAGATACATCATTCTTCGAAGGAATCTAATTAATAACGATTGATGTGAAAACTAACTTGTTGAATGATCATTTATTTCGTTATGGCTCTTTGTTACTTAGTAATTTTACTGTAACTTTAATATCTAAGAATATAAGAATAATTAAATGAATAGCTTCCGCCCCCGACCTCGTCC
Source organism: Abrostola tripartita (assembly GCA_905340225.1). Classification (NCBI taxonomy): domain Eukaryota; kingdom Metazoa; phylum Arthropoda; class Insecta; order Lepidoptera; family Noctuidae; genus Abrostola; species Abrostola tripartita. The sequence goes on from HG996488.1 coordinate 14,127,191, forward strand.
GCGTACATTTCAAATGTTTTATAGTCTCTAGCCATCCTCGAAAAATTGACTATCCAACATAAAAAGCTTTTTCAATTCGAACCAGTAGTTCCTGAGATTAGCGCGTTCAAGCAAACAAACAAACAAACTGTTTAGCTTTATAATATTAATATACTAGCTTCCGCCCGCGACTTTGCCCGCGTGGATCTCGAATGTTTTATAGCCTTTCTCGATAATGGGCTATCTAACACTAAAATTATTTTTCAAATCGGACCAGTAGTTCTTAAGATTAGCGCGTTCAAGCAAAAAAACAAACAAACTCTTCAGCTTTATAATATTAGTATAGATATAAGTGTAGATTATTTAAACATAAGTACTAACTGCTCTGGCCTGAAACACAGGATTACCTAGTTCAGGCACACAATGTTATTTAGGTATCTAACTAAACATTTTTGTGAATGTATACTTGTGGCAAAATTATCTAATAAATAGTTGATTAGACGACCTGATTGGTGTAGTGGCTAAGCGATTAGACTGCTGGGTTAAGGGTTGCGGGTTCGATTCCCGCACGGGGCAAAAATTTGTGCGATCCACATGTGTTTGTCCCGAGTCTGGGTGTTTGTGTATGTGATATTTCATGTTTGTAAAACGCACCTACGATACAGGAGAAATTCCTAGTGTGGGGCGACGTTTTAAAAAAAAAAAAAAAGATTGATTGAATATCTAAAAACTTCTTTTATTGATAACTGATGTTGCAGTTATAACTATAAATATGCAATAATGTGATAAAGAAACGAAACCAGATAGGTCAGACCTTGGCAATCTGTAGCTACTACCTTACTCCTATGCGTTAAAAGCGTGTTCATTTCATAGATTCATAGAACTTCATACACACACACATCAGTCTATTCCAGTCCACACACATACGGTAATAAGAAAAAAGAACTCGGCATCAAAAAGTAAGGTTGTTTATTTTTTATTTCACCCTATTTTCTGTGACTTTTTGTACCTCTTTTAACGACTTCACGTTTTTATTTTACAGTTTGTAAACATGTAATCAGTCTATTTATACGCCAATCGGTTTTTACGTTGCTAAAAATAACTTGAGTTGTGCGTGCTTAGTAATTTACATAACGTTTGAAATGTGCCAGGTCATCCCTTGTTTCTTGCTTGCTTGGTATGGGTACCTATTATGATTGTATGTATTTTGATATTATTATTATTTATTTATTTATTAAGTATATATATATAAAACTTGTATACTAATACAATGCCCCACAAAACCGTTTGCACAGTTTGTCTGTGGGTATGAAGGGTTACACAAACAAATTAGAAACTAAACTATATAATATTGAACTTATTGTTCGTTATAAGAATCTTTAATAACAGTCTACGTCGTTGGTCTAATAATCGCCAAGCGCGACTGTTGAGCATGAGGTCCTGAGTTCGTATTCCGGGTCGACCAAAGTGTTATTGGGTTTTTCCATTAGGTAATTCTCAGTAGCAGCACGGAGTCTGGATTTGTGCCCGGTGGATGGCAATAGTCCCGCCCCCTATTTAATTGGGACTAACGTAACTTGCGAATATGGGTACCCTCTGCCTACCCCTTCAGGGAATACAGGCGTGATGTTATGTTATGTTAATGTTAATCACCAGGCGTGCTGATTGTAATTATATAGATTGTAATTATAATGTAAACGAGTTGTACTAAAAGATAAAAAGCTATTAAGATTCTGATCATGGGACCATTTTATAGTCCGCATTTTATCGCGAATGTTTAAGGTCAGCTTATCACAATTTTTTTTAAACACACATCGCTTCACCCTGCGAATTTCTCTTGTCATCATTGTCATCAGCCCGTTGCAGTCCACTGCTGGACATAGGCGTCTCCCAAGGTACGCCAGAGAGCCCGGTTTGCTACTTCATGCATCCAGTTGCTTCCCCATAACGTGGGTGCGTTTCACAAACATGAAATATCACATACACAAACACCCAGACTCGGGACAAACATCAGCGGATCGTACAAATTTTTGTACTGTGCGGAAACTGTACCCTTACTCTTACCCACTGCTTCAATCAGGTTGTCATACATACTTAAAACCTTAAATTAAAAGAGATACAAATCCGAAGTTCCTTACATAGGACAGGACCTTGCTCTCTCCGTGACCCAGATACGCCTAATAGTGTTTACATTAAACAAGTACATAGACGACAAGTCGCTTGTTTGTTTCTTATTATCTACTGCCATAAGGGCGAACTCGCGTTGTAACGATTACAACTAGGTATTTTTAAAAGAGAATTTCATATCTTTGTTTTTATTGCATTGTTTTGTTTCCTTACAAAGCAAGCGTACCAGTGATAATAAAAAAAGAAAACACTCACCCCTTATTCATAAAAAATTACGATTTTAAACCAAGGATTAAATTCTACCTGTCACTGTCGTTTGCATATCAAATGATTATAGAGATGTTAATAGACTTACTGGTTTAGTTAATGCTGGTATGATCCTTGTCTATGAATAAGAGGGCTCGAAAAAAACTAAAAAGAACATTGAATATCCAACACTACTAGATTCAGTACATTTCTTGTATATGCATACCATTTCGCTTTTTTATTCATTGAAGAAGCAGGCAGATTGCTCAGTTTCGCACATCGAAATTTCTCTAATATATAAGTTATGTAGAAGACGGTTATTATAAACTGGGTTGAAAACTTGAAATAGGCATTCGCTCCATGTAAAATACTGGTATTATACATGGAGTGTCCGGCAGTATCCAGTTAGACTGGACGCCGCTTGCATAGTTAAAACAGGCTTGTCAGATGATGATTTAATACTAGACGGTTATTAAAAAAATATAACCTAACCCGCAGATGATGACGTAGTACTAGACGAAAATATAACCTAACCCTAAATCACTGTCGAACCAAACGCCTAACGTCCATACTTCATATTAAGCCTGTTAATATCACAACAAGTAACATGTTTATTGCTCGTCTACTTCAGTCCAATGAAGCCAAAACACTAGAGCCGCGATGACCTCGCGCACTTCAGTCTATAAACATTATATATGAACATCAACTATATTATCTATGTCTCTTAGCTCTTACAACATGGTTACAAAACGCTTATCTATGTATTTTGAGGTTATCCGTGAAACGCGCAATATTTTTACTGTGTACTATTTATAAGCTATTCATTGGGCCAACATTCGCTGCAGTATTCACGTATTTATCTTAGCCACGGTCAGTAACCTGGGTGCTTAATAAATTACGCCGATAAGTAACGTGTCGCGGCGCGCGGTCTGTGCGCAGATTGGCTGATGGTTCCGACTTCTGCGCACTGACCATTTTGTTTGTTTACTTTCTTTTGTGGTGATCATGATTCAAATGGTTATTGAAAGACTCTTGATTGCACACTTCATGAATCGTATCCATCCCAGAGTGTGTGTACGCATTGATGTGTCAAATCCAGACTAAATGTTTTGAATAAGATATAAATTTGCAAAGAAGAAAGAGGGTGGTCTTTGCAGTGGGACATCACAAGCTAGAAATAGCATTCGTAGGTACATAACTTTACATATTATTTTTATATTGATAGATGTTATTAAAGAGATCACTCCCTAAGAACCTCACTACACCTGCCTTTGAATTGAAATCAATAAGCAATTTAATTTGTTAATCACTAGTTCTAATTAACGTTGAAAGGCGATGCAAGGTACGCCACCAACCTCGACCGCGATGTAACATTCTATTACAATCACATTTCAATTCAAACACAAGTAGCATAGGTTTGGACACACAACCAGATTAATATCAAATATTGGATACAATAATACTGTAGAAAAAGAAAAGAATAAATTAAACTAGACATGAAAATATTCATCTAAGTAGTATAAAATCCTTGGCTGGTGTTAAGTCATCCATATACACACGTTTTTCCCTAAAGATTTGTAGAAGATATCCAAAGATATCTATGATTTTTTTGATGGATCATTCCCTAAATATTCCTTGTTATTCAGAAAATCGCTAACAAAATCTGAACAATGGACATCTTTTATTGAACTTATAGTTTGAGTAGTTTTTCGTTTTTTTGTAGTTTGCTCCTCTTCTTTTTAAGTTTAATCCTCTGCTATTTAGGTATGAGTTGATCACTAAATACAGGGACGATCCACGGTTCATGGAAACCCCACATCCGTGCGTAATCGAAATATGAACTAACGTGTATGCAAATGGATCGAGAAATTTACATACAAATTATCATTTGATTAACATTTAAATAGACTTTATTTATGAAACAACATGTTATTATTTATATCCGTTTACTAAATAAAACAAACGGTCTTATTGGACATAATAACGAAGATTATTAACGTGAATTCTTTATTGGTTATGGACTCCTAGTACCATGGTATCTAAATCAAGATTATATCTTAGACTATAAAAGCGATTTAGATTACATGATTGCTCTTAAATGCCGTGATGCCTAAAGGTTTCGACCAGTAGGTACACAAGATTGAGGAATCTATGCAAGTGCGACTTGACTTCAATTGCTCCAAAAAGCTTGCATTAAACGGCTGTAGACACCCTTTTATACCCTTAGATCACTGGTCGTACGCAAGTGTCTTTAATATATGTTATGAGTTAAATAATAGTTTATGTTAAATCTAATATTAAAAAATATACGTAGCTCACGGTTACTATAGTCCTCACAATCGTAGGTAAACCTTGAAACTAAAATAGATAATTTTACCAATACGTAGTCGATTTCGCGAGTTATTCATAGTTCATGTAGAGTGCGATTTTGTTATCTTGATATTTTATCTAAATTATATTATATCTTCTTCTTGATCTTCGTATCGGCATGAGCCAAATATCACTCGCAAGGAAACAGGTCATGCCGTGGTGTAGAGATTGGTCAGTCAACAATGATGGTTGCGATGTTGACCGTTCAGGGTGCGACGGACGTACTTAGGTGTCGTCGGAGGCTCTTTAATTGCACCCTTAAATTATATTATTACATCTCAAGTATCTTGAGCGACCATATGGGCCCATAATGCGAACGGTCAGAATTCTAGTTTAGACTCCTGCCTCCTTACCATAAACTCTTCAAGCAATACATTTTCCGTTGTGGAAGCGAGACGGCGCCGCCGCTACGTGTAGTGTAGTGTTTGTCGAAAAACGTCCTGCTTTAAGAGTTCATGGTAAGGGGGCTGATAAAGGAGAAAAAGTCTGCCGAGCTCTTTGTGTATTATGTAGTCGCATCGTAGGGACATAAAACCTATTCTCACTCTTCTGCACCAATGTATTATCATTAGATAATACCCGTTCTTTATTATACGAGAACCATTTATAGGTACTTACACATTATATCTACAAAAACCCCGCTTATTTCTTCAAGCCCTATCTAATGTTTAATGTTACAATTACCTATTACAATCGTGATTAAGATTACTAAAACCCGCGATATTAATACGTCACTCGATAGGTTTTTTTTATTGGCTATCGGCAACGGTTCAAATGTTCGCAAATACGATAAGTAGCGTATCGAAATAGCGTTGGGGCAGGCTCTGTATCGCAAAGGGCAAACACAATCGAACCAGCTCTTATATAAAAAACTTATGGCTTCAAATCGTCCATAAAAACCGCAAAGTTATTGCTCAAAGGAACTTGTACAATTGTATTACCAACTTTACAAATTTCGTCGAGTTACGTAGGTATTTTAAGCATATGGTACCATAATATTCGAATTATACTTTTTAACTTGAGATGATGACTAAAATATTTTGGGAATAACCTTGTCTAAGGACCCGACTTGGCAAGGTTTAGTGCTACACTAATGTATATTGTTCAAGAACTTCTAGCTACTAAAACTCAGGAAAAGTCGAGAAAATATCGGGCATTTCAAAGTATGATTCAGAATATAGAACATCGTGTGTAAAGTTACAGCTGAAAGTCAATAGAATTCACTTAATATACCAAGCAATACATGGGCGCACGTACCGGCACATTTAAAATTATAACAAGATCACGTGGATAGGCACGACACAATTTGAAATGTTCGGCTACTGAATATTTATCGACTATTCGAAGTTTGACCTATTCTTATCCGTATCTCTTGCGTAATATTTACACAGTATTAGGCGTAAAACGATAAATGTTTCATATATGACACCGTAACGGAAGCAACGATATCAACAAAGTAATTGTTACGCACTCCACTGTGCTCTGCAAATAAAAATTACTTCCTTATTTGTTTATTTTATGCGCGCATAAGATAAATGTACAAAGAGCATAAATTAATTTAGAAATTGCTTTAGGCATAATTACTAAGTCCTGAAAGATATGTCACATGATGCAATATAGATAATATTTGAAAAAGATTATCATTCAATCAATAAGTATTAATTAGTACCTGCTTTACGCAATAATGAAACTGATAAACATTACCCAGTCGAAAATATAATCTATAAAGATGAATGGGATTACAGTGCGATAAATTGTATCTATTTATCTATAAATAAAGTGACATCATCGCTAATGTAGATGTATCGAATGAATGTAGTAGTATACGATTGCGCAAAGTATGTTGATCCAACTTAAGTCACAATATTTTGTAGAACACGGGAAACAGATCATTAATCAGCTTTCGTGGCGTATTACAAGTGTGTTACCTATACAAACAGAGTTAATCCCCGTTTTCCTGTTTTCTTCTGGACATGTATATGGAGTATCAGGTGTGGTGGACTAAGTGGACTTTCACCGATAGACGGTGACGACCGATAACCGTCGATAGCTAGGGTCGCGTCTCAGCGTCCCGCAGGGTAACGAACTCGGTCCTATTATATCTTATATACATGTACGCGTGCACTCAATTGCGCGCCTTAATGGCCTGTCGTTTGTATCGATTCACGTCGCTCTGTTGTTAAAGGGCCGATACTTATCTGTAATAGTGCTACTGGTTAAGTAGTCGTGTCTACGAAGTTTAAGTTTTTATGAAGAATGAGATTGTTGAACATGTTTATTGTGGATAACGACTCAATATTGTATATAGCTCAATAGCTTTACAGTTTATGTATGTAAGTTGACACGGAGGAAAGTTGGGGATTGGTTATTTCGCGATAGGTATTACCGATCATTTTTTTATGTTTTAGATTCAGTCTCTGCTGTTACCTTCTGAAAAGCAAATAATTAGGTTTATTGTGTAAGCAGACGTATTTCAATAATATTAACGTTAAATATATAAAATAATAGTTAAATATTTGAGGTATTTAGTTTTGTTAGAACTATTCTTATCCAAATCAAATATTGCAGATTGTTCAACCATTTTTATAATTCGTAAAATATTATGGTTAAATATTCCACTATCTTAATCTAACCAAATTTTTCTGGTTCCACGATCAGGTGATATTATTTGTGATGTCACGTTCACTTAATATATTAGTATAATTTGAATGCAATGATACGATATTCAAAGGAGCCGATATTGTAATTAATTCTCGACGCGTAATCCATAATTCTCATTGTTTTGTCTGCTGTAATTTATTATTTGGGACATATCTAATAGGTCCTTTATTAACAATAACTTAGTATTACAATGGTGTTTCAACATGTATGTAACTTTAAATGATCAGACTTCGTTAGCTGACTGTTAAACTAACGCATTCTACGTGACTAACATGTTATGATTATTGCTAAAATTATCATCAATTTGCGCTCAAAGCATACATGTAAATATTTCACGAATGAATTAAATAAAATTGAGATTAGAACCAATCCGTTAAGGATAGATTCACTACAATTCTGCCTTAAATAAAAAAATAAATTCATGGTAGGACGTCGCCTTGAGTTCTATAGAGGAAATACCGATATAATTTTGAAATGTCATTGTAAGTGATTGTTTTATTTACTGAACAAAAATCAGTCATCATTCTGTCAGTTCATGGACAAGAAGAAGATCATAATGATTAACGAGAAGGTCACATAAACAGCCCTACACAAGGACACCAAGTAGTCAAGCACTTTACGACAAGTGGTTATATCTCAGTTAACATCAAGGAACTTAAAAGGCCTAGTAATAAAATTGTTAATAAAGATTGATGATAACTGTTGCCTGAAACGTATAAATGTTAATAGTATTACTAAGCCAGAGTAGAACGTAAAAAGCAAGTAACAACAACACTGGATAATTGATTAAGTCGAAGGTTTTCCCTGTGACTTCCAATCGGAATATTTTACATAGATTTCCCTAAAAAAGTAGCCTATGTCCTTCTCTCTTCATCCTTCTCTTCTGATCCTCGGGGATCAAGATGTCCCTATACCAATTTCTATCAAAATCTTCGAAGGCCTTAGCCGATGACTAATTAACTTTGAATTGCCGAAATACTGACAACCTTAAGAGGTTTCGGCAACTAACTTTCTTTTTTTTTTCTTTTCTTTCAACCTAATTTTAATTCAAATTAGTTTGATTAAGTTATATTACTGTGTTCTTTTTCATTAGTTTGTAGCTACCTTCTCAAACAAACTGTATGATTTAAGCATCTTCTTAGTATAGTTTATTCAGGTATTTATAAATTTGTGTGTTAATATATTTTAACAAGTTTAGATTAGGCACAGAATATTTATGCATCTTTTAGATACGTTTAGCCACTGTATTAGTCTGTGATACTTCAGTACTCATTTTATTCTGAGTTAGAAAACTAGATTATAGGGTTTTCTGAAGCTTTTAAGGATAAAAGTAAGTCCCACCCCAGGTTTCACACTATTTCCCTACAAAATTTCATCAAAATATGTATGTATATTTAACAGACAGGCACCCAAAAATACTACTTCGTATTAGTATTATCAAAACCACTACTTACATATAGATTTGTCATCGATAAGACCCTAATTATATATCAATCGTTAATTATATACCTATTATCTCATGTTAACGCTTCTCTACTCATCAGGCTCGTCGAATCTGATATCAGAAAGCAGCCAATTTATTTCCTCAATCAAATCAAATAATCAACCAAAACCTGTAGCGGTATCACAAGTCAAAAACTACGATAGCATTCATTGTTCGGCACCGTTATCAGTTCGCGATTGGACGTTAAAGGCGGAGAGAATACGATAAAAAAATCGCAAGGACGGCTATTTTTAACGTTTCGCTGTGCTAAATGCGGCGTGAATGTCTCGGTGCGTGTGTTGCTGTTGCGTCACTTACTGTATTAAAATATAATTTTATTAAGGTAAATTATCATAAAGTTGTGGTAGAAGAATAAGGGCTTATAATAGGAACTTTGGTATATTAGAACGTGGTTTTGAAAAATGCTAGAGATACACTTCAATTTACATGGAAAATCTTCAGTCTAGAAATTGAAATATGGCTGATCGCGAATCAGTTTCCTTCCCGAAGATAACTCTTTGGCTGTACACTGCAGTTATCAGACCCTCTCTGACCTACGGGTCGGTTGTATGGTGGCCCAGAACACAACTTACCACAGTAAAAATGAAACTCCAAAGCCTGCAACGCCTTGCAAGTATTGCAGCGACGGGATGCATGAGAACCACTCCATCAGCCGCTCTAGAGTACCTGCTAAACCTGAAACCTCTACACCTTGTCATACAAGAGGAGGCACAGGCGGCAGCACTCAGACTGAGAGCCAACGGACTATGGAAGCAAAACTTATTAACAACGCACTCAACCGTCTTGAGGGACATCCTCAAGGAGGTGCCACTCCTTGAGGCGCCCATAGACAGAACAACGTGTCATCATATTTTCGATAGAAGATACAATATCCAACTTACAGCAGAAATGCAGGATAACTCTGGCACAAATGAAGTTAGGATATATTCAGATGGCTCCAAAACCTCACAGGGGACCGGAGCGGGAGTCTTCTCGAACGACCTCAACATTAAAATCTCGACCACCCTAGATAAACTTAATACTATATTTCAAGCAGAATGTATAGGCATCACCAAAGCAGCACAGGCGGTTGCAGCCAGAGATGTCAGAGGCTACAATATTAGAATTGTGTCAGACAGTGCATCCGTCCTTCAAGCTCTGCAGAACAATACCATAACCTCTGTCCTAATACTGGAATGCCACAACGCACTCCAGTCCATCGCAGACACAAACAACGTAACCCTGCAATGGATTAAAGGACATAGCAATTCAATAGGTAATGACGCAGCCGATGAACTGGCTAAAAGGGGATCAAGAACGGCGGTATATGGACCGGAACCACTACTGCCGATACCCCTGGCACAAGTCAGATCTTGGTTGCGTCTGAAAACAGAACAAAACCACCAAACAGAATGGAGGAACGGTGCAGGTTGCAGGCAGACAAAGAATGCAATTCCGGTGTTTTCGAAAAAGTTTGCCCGCAACCTCACCAGACTAAACAGGGACAAAATCCGTATAGTACTAGGTACAATAACCGGACACTGCCCGCTAAACAAACACCTTTTTACCATAGGTGTAACGAACAGCCCTCTATGCAGAGGCTGCATGGAGGCAGAAGAAACGCCACAGCACGTACTCATGGAGTGCGGAAGTGTGGACGATCAACGGGCACGCATTCTCCAGCGTCCAGCATCGCTACCGGAAGCTTACAGCAACCTGAAAAGGCTGCTCGCTTTCTGGGGCGAGCTGGGATGGCTGGAGTAGAAGAAATAAACCCACCACGCACAATGGCCCTTTCAAGCGGCTAAGTGCGGACAATGCCCAGCCAAAACAAACAAAACAAACAAACAGTGACACAAGTTTGTCTTCAAAAAATGTTTCACGTATTTCATAATGTCAAACCATTTTTTTTTTATATTAGCAAATACAAATAGCGTGTCTAAAGTGTATACAATTATTCTTTGTCGACGGCATTGAAATCAATATTGATTAAAACAAAAGCTTCCTTATTGATTTTAATTGCGGTGTTACAAATTACAAAAACGATAATAATTCTTGAATCAATTCAAAATCTATATTTATGACGATGCCATTTTATTTATATTTTAGAGACAGATTAAATAAGAAGACTTACGAAATAAATAAAAGGTTTTAATACATTTTAGAGATACAGACAAATTTGACCGTTTGATAATTCTAAAAATACATAATCCCATTTTACATAGACCACTAAATAGCCATGACCCTACTATGAACCCGCTACTCAGAATACTAAGTGGATTCATATCGCGAGATGTACCAGCCTACCAGCGGCCAGCGGCTGTCCACAAGGTCAAGTTTTACTGTCCAAATTTATTATTTCCTGTGGACCGTGAAAGAATCCTATATGAGACCTATTGTGAACGTAAATCATATCTGCATTGTGCATAAAATGATGGCGAGAATCGTATTGTAATGTGATTGGTCGGTGAAAAGGGTTGCCTTATGTAGACGATGTAGTTTTCATACTGACTTGATTACTTGCGTAGTAAGTATCGAAAATGAGGCACTTTAATGGATTGGTTGTGAAGTAAATAAATCAAATCGTGATTTTTAATCCAGTAATCGTGACGTAAGACAATTCCTGAAGGCTGTGATAATTAACGAAGCTAGAAGCCTTTCTTTGCGTCGTCTATTTTTACCAAAAAAAGTATTAAAAACATTAAAACTGCCGTACCCTGAATTTGGCTATGTTTAATCCTTTCTGAACCCATGTCTACGTAACTTTAAAGTTAAAAACATTTTGAAGGATTGAAGTTCCAGATTTAATATTAAATGGTCTATCAAAGTACTTTTTTCTGAAAATCGTCAAAAGTCTCAATGCTGCTCTGAACTCTTGGCATTCATGTTTTCAACTATATCACGTGACGATTTAATTGCCTCAACTATGGACGTCCAATAAACTCACGTTTAATATTCCACGTTAAAGGTGCAGATATTCTCACGCTACCCACCCTTAGCTTCATGTTTTATGTTGAAGATTCTATTGTGGGATAGTTGGCATAAGCGTCTTTGTGAGTTATTGTGTCTATGATAGTGACTGCGTAGTATTATGCCAGTAGGTTCCTATACTCACTGCTTCTCATTTTGCCTTCGTCATAAGAATGTACGGTATCGTTTCTCGTCATAACATCTTTTGACGTCCTGGTGATTTCCACATCCCAATTAATTGTGATGCAGTGTCCCATCACGTTTGATATGACGTTGATATCACTTGTAATGCAACGTCACAAGAAATGCAGTGTCCAGTCCGCCTGCCAAACTATTATGGCAGTATGCCCCAAGTTTGTACGTTGTTACAATATTTGAAGAGGGTACTAGAGTCCGTACATGAACATTATGTTCGGTGATAAGTGACACCCCTTTACTACTTCTGCCCCCTTACCATGAATTCTTAAAGCAGGACAGTTTAAGACGTGGAAACGAGACGCCGCGACGTGCAGTGTAATGCGGCGTCTCGCTTTCACAACGTAAACTGTCCTGCTTTAAGAGTTCATGGTAAGGAGGCTGGTCTCAACATAATGGACATTTAATACACCCATTACCCAATCTGGCGATTTTAGTGTTATAATAATAATGTTAAAGCAGTCCAGCGTTAGCAGGTTCAATCCGGGCGTATTTACGGCCGTGAATAAATTAGTTTTATGTATTTTGGCAGTAATATGCTAACTGCTCCCGATTACGACCTTACACCGTAACTATGAGCCAACGCTGAAGTAATTTTGAATCTTCACTACTCGCGTTTTGGTAATTGTTCTATTCATGTATTGTTGATTTTACTTGTTTGTTATATCTGCAATAAACCTGTCTGTTTTGAGTATTTTTGAGCTACTAATATTATATATACCTTCATATTATGTAAAACTGTTTTTGTTCGTTTGTTCTTCTTTTTAATGAACTTCACAAAAAGGAGGAGGTTCTCCATTCGGTATGTTATTTTTTACACACCAAAGAAGCAATAGAGAAACATGATTTTTGGCGTATAGGTAGAGAAAAAGATAGGCTTTTAATCAAAAAAGGTCGGATGCTGTGGGATTAGAGATTGTAGCGAAATAGCAGACTAAAGGAGAGACTTGCTCTGTGGTCAGATCTCAGTCACAAAACAACAGAGAAACGTTTAATTAACTCAACGCCGACAAAATTGCTAGTCGATCTCCTAACAAACTCTCAATTAAACATTCAACAATAAATTTTCTTCTTATCGTATGGTTGATGAACAACCTGGTGTCAGAGTTTAAACCGCGTGTAGGCCTCTGACATGGCTAAACACACCGTTGAAAAATCTCACAGGTGTACTGGACTCACGATGTTTTCCTTCACCGTTTTAGCAACTGCTAATTAATTTATAGTACGCACATGAATTCGAAAAGACATTGGTGCGTGCCGGGGTTTGAACTTGCGACCTTTGACTTGGCAGTCCAACGGTCGCTTAACTATCAGTGCTTATGACAATAAATGATTAGACCACAGGACACCGAGTGTAATCTAAACCACTAACACTGTTGAACGGAAATCAATCCGTGCGTAATAGTGACTACTAAGAACTGTATACTGTGTCATTTAATAGTTATTATAGTGTTAACCGTTTACTACTGCATTAGGTATGTTGCGGATGCAGGTATTTAATGGCCTATAATATAGGATCCGCGGATTTAGTTGTGGTATTGTTTATAAAGAAGTAAATCATTGCTACCAATTTACAGAAACGACGAGATATATTGCAGAAAAAAAAAACTCTTCCTAATCCTTTGGTAATCAAGGTTTAAGCAAATTCTCAAACCTGAGTTGGAAGCAACGAACTACAGCTAATCATGAACAAATAATAAAACTATAGTTAACAAATATCGACGATGTAGTGAAACAATATGTACACAATATTTTTAGCATCTGGAGCCAGCTACCATAATAATAGAAAACCTCGTTTTGATAGACAACGTTGTGTGTAAACGCTCTTACATTTTATGTATTCACAGACGCGTTTATTTTACGATATAGCATGTTATGGCATTTGGCCCATAAAACACTGATTTCAATCTCTAAATATCGTCTCGTGAGTCACGGAGACTCGCGAATTACAATTATTTTATCAACCGCTTCCGTAATGTTCGGTGATGTCGTTATTTAATGGAGTTTCAAGTTTTTGTTACGGCCGCATGAATTTTTGACAGTTAATTATTTAATGATCGATTTAAAAATAACGGTTTACAATGACTAATTTAAAATCAGCCGTCATATCACATAGCGAATAAAAATTTAACTAATTTTTATTTTCTGTTTGTCGACAGGCATGAAAATGACTATGTCTATGGCACCGACGATGAGTGCACGGGTACACAGAAAAGTGATGCGGGCGCCACATAAGCGGGCCCACCCGGGTAAGACGCAGCACCCGGGCAAAATGGTGCACACGGGCAAAGTGGCGCATCACCCGGGTAAACTGGCACATTTAGGCAAATTCGGGAAACTCGCGCACTGCGCTCACACGCACGCCCTGAGGCCGCCCGAGCCCTGTGAGAACAGTAACGACAGCGGCCTCGGACCTGACGCCGTCAACAGGTAAGACTTTGTCGTGTCGTACACGCTTGTTACTATGTAATGTTAACACGACAGGTCAATTCTCGTACGTTGAAAACATAGTTTCGGTCTAATTTCAATAGTTTTAAGACATTCAATTCGCATGGCCCAGACCGAATCTGTGTTTGAAACGACGCGAATTGCCACACGCTTTGTGTGTTGGGAACCTTGCGCATGCGCATTAGTCTGACACGAATGCACCATTATGTTGTCCTAATTGGGGTAGGTTACAATCTAAACTCACAAACGATGTTTTGTGTTATGTAAATAAATCACTGTAGTACTAAAACAATTAATATTACGATCCTTCACAAAGTGGGTAGGTAGATTATTATCTACGCCAAAATTGACATCATAATCTAACGATTTACTAGCGCAGTTCTAAGCAAACAGATATGATGCATTAGATCAACTGTTTAATGTAAATAGTACAAGTGTATTTCTAAGTACAGAAGTCATAATCGAAAGTTTAAAAGACTGCCTCGTTGGTCTAGTGGTCGCTAAGCGCCACTGCTGAGCAAGAGGTCCTGGGTTCAAATCCCGGATCGGGCAAAGTGATACTGAGTTTTCCATTAGGTAATTCTCAGTAGCAGCACGGAGTCTGGATTTGTGCCCGGTTGATGGCTATAGGCTCGCCCCCTATTACATTGGGACTTACAACATAACTGGCGAAATGTGGGTGCACTATATGTTCACCTCTGCCTACCCCTTCGGGGAATACAGGCGTGATGTTAAGTTATGTTTATAAGTTTATATAGTAAACCAGCTTCCGCCCGCTACTTCGTCCACGAGGATTTCGACTGTTTTATAGCCTATGGTGACTATCCAAAATAAAAATATTTTTCAATTCGAACCAGCAGTTCCTGAGATTAGCGCGTACCAAACAAACAAACTCTTCAGCTTTATAATATTAGGTATAGATTATGATTGCATGATTGTATTACGCGCTTTATTTCTGGCATGCTTTTTTTACAATGACTTAATTTTCTTCAATGCTTGATCTCCTATGACTCCATAATCTATAATAGCGCTTATTAACTCAATTTTACAATAAATAGATAGTTAGGATAGCAAATTCTTAATCAATCGGCCTTCATTGAATTCGATACCGACCTGACAGCGCACGTTTATATGCGCAGGAGTCGCATGCACACACGTCCTTATCGATAGTAACTATTCGATTTTATCGCTACTAGATGACTATCGGTGTGTATGTTGTAAGTTTTTCGGCGTACTATAAAAGATTAGCCCTTAGCAACGATCTCAAATAGCAGAACATTATTTCCGTATTGATTAGAAAGGAGACTATAGATTAGCTGTCGCATTTACTGCAGAAGCTTAGATCTTTCAAACTACGCTGTGACGATTGGTCTTGTCCCTTAAGTCTACTAAATAATTTAACTTCTGTCTCGACGTTCCATGATTCAATATCCGTTTGACGTGTAGCTTCTATCTGACAACCAGACAGGATATATAACTCTATTTCCTCAACGATATTTGTCGCATTATAGAGATTTTAAATACACAAATCTTATTCCTATACCTTCAGGAAATTCCTCTTTCAAAACATTTGTTTTGGTTCTCTTCATTTAGACGTTTAAACACGTCTAAATGCGGGCGCATGGCGATTTTGTCGCTATGTTCGAAGATTCTTGCCCCAAGTGTAGTCCCAAAACCTGAACAAATAACCTCAAACGATTATTTATTTACCAACAAACAATTTGCCAAGCACATTAGTCACACGTCGGAACACGACATAAATGGAGTAAATATACCTAATAGACATAACGTAATGACGTCACTTCGCAACATAAACACTCGTTACATAACTGCCAGTTGCGTAAATACTATTGAAAGTTTTAAATTGATTGCCGTTTTATGTGCAGCGATAGATATTACTCACTTCAAAGATTTTTTTTAAATAAGTACTTACGTAATAGGTAATCGATATAGCTCCTTGTAGCTAAAGACAAAAGGGTTAAAATCAAATAATATTTTTTCGAATTAACAGCGTATTTAGTACATAAATGTTCTGTGTTTCTCTGCACAGAAATCCGGGGATGATTGATAAAACATTTGATAGTCACGAGTCGATAGATGGTATCCAGCCGCGAATCACAAGCGTGATTCCCGATAAAACTGGTGACCTTGATTGGAATACTCTCTAGGTCAAGGTTAGAGGTAGAAGCTTTACAATTAATATAAGTATTGATATTACTATCAGTTCAAGAATCATGTCCTTGCCTTCCTAGGTTTTCTGTAGTACCTTCAGATTATCTGCAAGATTTCAGGTTAGCTATTGGCATAGTCGGGTAGACCTGTTTAATATAGGAGGCCACTGTTATCTGCAATAGTGATTTTATGAAGCCAACCTTTTAGAGATTACATGTTTTAAAATATATTGTAAAGTTTTGTCAACCCGTGACTATTAGATTGAATTGCGCTTACAAAACATGATATTTTATTATGCCTAGTGGATAAGGTTCCAAGTGTCGAAATAATGACAGCAGTTAAACCCTTTCACTATCGCAATGATAATAATTATCAAATTATTTCGGTACCTTCACGTGTTTTTATATTTAGTCGGGCCTCTCTCTTTTTGAGGTCAGCATACCTTAATAATAGCATAAAAATTACACTGGCACAATTTTCACCTAACACCAAATTTATGTCTAGTTGCTCACTCTATCGTCTAATGATGATTAAACGCGTCATAATTTTCCTTGTATAGAAGTTTCCGCTGTACGCCCATCGGTCCCTTGTAATCATTTATATTTAAATGTAATTAAATTATTCTGCATTCTATTGAAGATTACCTTAGTCATTACGCAGTGAATATAAATGTAAGGTGTGCATGATGTTGACGCATTCGGGCATAATGCAGCGTTATATGGCATACCTTTGTAACAGCACTGATAGCCGAGTGGTACGACCGTTGGACTGCCAAGTCATAAGTCGCAAATTCAAACTCCGGCACGCATCAATATTTTTTCGAATTCATGTGTGGTAAATAAGTTGTTAGTCGCTAAAACGGTGAAGAAAAACATCGTTAGGAAACCGGCACACCTAAAAGATTTTTCAACATAGTCATAATGTTTTTATTTCATATAGGCTACAAAAGAGCACTTACAAAACGTCAAACTAGTTGCACGGTTCAGAAAAGTGTGTAACAACGGTGTGTAAAGCCATGTCAGAGTCCTACACGCGGTTTAAACTCTGACACCAGGTTGTTCATCAACCATACGATAAGAAGAAAATCAAGCTCAGTACAACAAAAACTGCAAGACAGTGTTTTGACATTTCTAGGTCTACATTTTAATTTGTTTAGTTTATTGAATTGCACATGTTTCTTCCTGCTTTTTTTTCTTATGTAATGTTATAAAAAACATTTTTTAGTCTCCGAAATAATAATAAATAATAATAATAATCTAGCCAGTTTGCGTTTCTAAGCTTATCAGAAATAGGATAAATAGGTTTACAGAAATTAATTCTAGACCAATCGTATTTAGTGATCGTAACCCATTTTATAGTTATCATCGTGAAGTTCACACAACGCACTGACTTCCACAAGATCTATCAAATGTTCTCATCGCTGCGCAAACACACCTCAAAGCTACACTCGCTAATATATTTTTAGCACGTTTCGACGCACGTGCGCATGAGTCGCCTATCACGCTGTTACTTCACCATTTTGCCAATAATAACATTATAGTAATTAATGCTTTTATAATTTATTTTTGCCTGAACTAGTTAAGTTTATTATGGTGTGGTGTATTTGATGTGTGTATTGCAGGTGGGTAGAAAAATATGCAAAAGAGTTTTGTAGAGTGTTGCTGCATTGGTGGTCACGGTACGATTGGCAACATTGCCTAATGCCATAGTGACGGAGAATGTTTTATTTCTATATCCAAGATATGTAATATGTACAAAATCAGGCATATTCGTCAACAAGTGATGTTGAACAAGGGATACCTTGTTCTAAATATTTTGTTCATGGTGCCAAGAGATTTTCTTGGCGCCTATCCCGGATTAGAAAGTTATGTTTTAAGTTGGAGTGGACGCCCAATGAATATTTAGCGCATCCATTTATTGATTTGTATTTTCTCGACATTCGAGTTTCAGTAGCTGGACCACCGGCAATCCGACCCTAGTGCTATGAAATCTCTCTCAGATTCTAGCAAGAATTTTAACATATCAAAATAAGCTAGTACTGAGATTTTATTATATCTAAATCACATTTGCACGGCCATTCATTTGGCATGAGTTTTGCTTGCCAAATACCAATTGGAACGCAGAAGGCGGATGCTGGAAGCATCTTCACATCTTCGAATTTAACCAAAGCCTTCACTGGCGTGTGCAGATTATCGGACACTTTGGAGGAGTGGGAACATCCGGAGTTGAAACGGCGACGAGGCGAGACGGACGCGGCGGTAAAGCTAGAATGCGACGACGCCAACGACGCGTACGCTTTCCGAGCGACGGGCGCGGCCGAGACCGCCACCGCGTCCGCTCCGCCCGACGCTCCCGCCTCTACATTCGCACCAGCCCTACCCGCTCCCGTGTACGTTTACTTTTTATTGCTAGAAAACATTCTCACGATCATCGAAGGTAACATTGGAATAGACTCAAAATTCATTTGTTTTGTATCAGTAGTTTTTAACCTGTCATTGGATTATCACAAGAATGAGTGCGGATCTGGGCAGACCGTGGAGACTCCAGAGTGTCCTATGATGAAGATTTAATAAGAAGGGTGCTTCCCTTCTTATAACCCCATAACCCGTCTTGAAGCAAGATGAGATTGCTGCTGATTAATGATTGCTTGAAAGCCAGTTGTTTCTGCCTATAACGAGCATATCCTTATATCTGCATGTTCATCGCATGTAATTGTTTGCTTTGTTCGTGTCCGTATGTGTTCATTGTGACGCACTAATGGTTATACAATTTCGTATGCTGTTAATTTATTTCATAATTATACATTAATTTGTCATTCTCGAGTTCCAAACGAGATGTTTTATATATAAAACCTTATAAAATGAATTATTGCTTTTTGCAGAATGAGAGCAGGGTGCAGTATACCTAGGCCAAACATAACAGAAACTGCAGGCAAAAGGTTCCAGGACCCGTACAGATCGTGCGGCAAGCTGGGCAGTGGGGGAAAACTAGCCAACAAGTACCCTGGAGGGGGGAAATTGGTTGGTGCCGGAGGGAAATTAGGAGGAAAGCTAGGGGGGAAGTATGGAGGGAAGTTAGCACAAGCGATGGCCAGGAGAAGAGCTCTAGCGGCCATGACGCAGGGGGGCAGACCTGGCCTGGCGGCGCCGCTGTCCAACAGGTCGAGAGACGGCACAGTGGAGCTGCAGATACTGTGCCAGCCTGAGACGCAACACAGAGCGAGGTAAATATTACTTATTTACTATGTAGCAATAGAGATTAAACGTGTCCGTGTATGGACGCCAGAGTAATTATGAGGAACAAGGTAAAAGACACTCGACTCATGAATCGAATGAAGTCTGTAGTTTTACCTTCCAATTCCTGATGTATAAAATGTATTTCTCCATTTCAGATATCAGACTGAAGGCAGCCGAGGTGCTGTCAAAGACAATTCAGGGAATGGTTTCCCAACAGTCAAATTAGTTGGTTATGATAAACCAGCAGTACTGCAGGTGAGACAGATGACATACTCGTTTGACAAACTTTTAGGTTACTACATTAGCATTAACACTAGACAAATATAATAGAATTGAATTCTAGCATTTTACTGGTGTCTGTAAATCTTTACAAGCAATAATGTTTTCTTAGATTTATTCATGTCGAAGGTCGATAAATCAATGGATAAGATCAAGTCGTGAGAGGAAAGCTTATCTTGATAAACTGTTGTGGTTGGGTTTACCGCGTGTAATTGAGAAGGGTAGGACATAATATGGATCGCCTTTGTTGAATATTAAGTTAATAATGACAAGACTTGGGACTGATGTTTCAACCGCCACATATTTTTATCCGAAGAATAAATTTGACGTTTTGACATATTTTCCATACATTAACTGTCAAATTGCCAATTTTATTCTTCGAATATAATTTATCTGACGATTGAAAAATCGGCCCCAAATCTAACTTTTATAATTTCCCACGGCAAAGCAAAGGCCTCCCTACTGTCTTTCCATAAGTTTCTGTCAAGAGCTGTTAATGTCCAGTCCTTCATAAAGGAATCCAGGTCATCTCACCATGGCCGTTTGGGTCTGTCCCGCTGACTTCTACCTTGTTGAGGAGTCTATTGGGATGTACATTTGGCCCATTGATCGTCTACCATGCGGTAGACGTGACGTAAAAATGATTGATGATGATGATATTTACATAAAACCCTATTTTAAAATGCTTCCTTTGTTTCCAGGTATTCATAGGTACGGACACAGGTAGAGTGGCCCCACACATGTTCTACCAAGCGTGCAGAGTGTCTGGGAAGAACTCAACGCCATGCAAAGAGAGGAAGGAAGACGGCACCGTTATTATTGAGATTGATCTGGAGCCAGCCAAGAACTGGCAGGTCACGTGTGACTGTGTAGGAATACTCAAGGTGATTATAACTGTGATTGATATTGTAGTAGATACTGCTATCAAACAAGAATTAATTAAAACTATTCTATAATTTAATGAAATTGAAAAGTATAACGTTATATTTTTCGTCACGATGTAAATTGTTATAAAATAAATTGATTTGTAATATGACTTCTATAATATTGGTGCATCCGGGCGATAAGCATGAGTTTTAATTAATATGTAATCTAAATTGCTATTACACTTAATGGCTATTCTCCATCAACTCGGTCGACCTCGTTCTGACATGACCGACAAGTAGGACCCATCGTTGTTTCCTTTTCCTCACACACTCAGCGAAGTCATGATTAGAATCTAAATAACAAAATTGTTTGCAGGAGCGCAACGTGGATGTAGAGCACAGGTTCGGCGAGTCTCTGGGTGGTGCGGGCGGCGCAGGCGCGGGGGCCGCGGGCGCGGGCGCGGCGCACCTGTCGCGCGGCAAGAAGAAGTCCACGCGCTGCCGCATGGTGTTCCGCACCGACATCGTCAACGCCGCCGGACACCCGGAGACGCTGCAAGTCTGCTCCACACAGATCATATGCAGTGAGTATCTCAATTATGTTACTTTTAACCTTAATAAAATATTTGTTATAAGAGTTTTTTTCAGGCTGGTGATATTTACTATAAGGTTATTTTTGTTCTCCTTGTTATTTGTTGGTACTTGGTTATTGTTATACCTATTTGCACATCCTTCAGGCTTTAATTACAAACAGACCCCAATCGTATCAAGGTAGGTAAGGATAGTGATTCTATGTAAGGCTTATGAAATGTATACAGGTAAAAATGTCTATTCGACTGATCCGTGTTAGACAATCTCGAAAACGTCTGAAAAGGACCACAGGATTATGGCTATAATAATAGCACAAAAATAAATAACAACCCTTAATTATAGCACAACCGCCAGGAGTACCAGAAGTATGCCGCAAATCCTTAGTCTCATGTCCTGCTACTGGTGGCTTAGAGTTATACCTACTGGGCAAGAACTTCCTAAAGGAGACGCGCGTGGTATTCTGTCAGAGGCAGGACGGACGCACTCACTGGGAAGAAGAAGTAACGCCTGACAAGGAGTTCTTACAACAGGTACATTTTTTTCTATATTATATTCAGCGGACACGATAAAAAGGCATAAAATATTGACCTAAGATATACCCTTGGGGTACCCCTGTTTATAAAATACAGATTTTTTCAAGCACTGATATTTGCAAATTACGTAACTTTATTGAGTGTTAAAAGGCCGTGAATTGTATGAAATATATATTATGACGAAAGCTCGTTTTAAATTAAATAGTTCTTACATTTAAGTACCAGACTTTAATGATCCACAATGTCAAAGGCTTTTGTAAATTCTTGCACGCAATTTTTGTTATCAAATTGCATTCGATTTTGTTTCGTCAACGACATTTATTTCGATAAGATTTTTGGTCCGTAATAGGTGTTCATACAGATATTTTAAAGTTTGTGATGTGTGTAGACGCACCTGGTGTGCTGCGTGCCGGCGTACTGCCGCGCGGACATCGCGGAGCCCGTGCGCGTGCAGCTGTTCGTGCGCTCGGGCGGCAAGGCGTCCGAGCCGCACGCCTTCTACTACACGCCGCCCGCGCTGTGCGCCGCCCCGCCGCACGCCGCGCGACATCCCTCGCAAGGTCAGTCACACGCCCGGCGCGCCCGCCTGCACGCATGCGCACACTTTAATGTCAACTACGTCACTTGTCGGATGGGTGGGGGGATTGATGCAATAAATACACAAAAAAAAACAAAAGTTTATTTAGATATACAGTTTTGTGTAAATAAATAGACAATGTTACATTTGACATTAAAAACCGCGTCCTTGCATACCGTATTATAAGTTATAGCCGTTATGTCCTGTTAAACGATGTCTTAGATGTATGTACGACCTGTCTGCACGACTATTAATATAGCTTTATATCTGTGTGCAATACCAAATTGCTGTCGATATAGTGCAATGCTTGTGTTACTTCATCATCGGGCCAAGGCACCTTACTGTTGATACGGAATGTTCCTCATTGTACATATCCCATGAGTTGTCACAGTACATTCTAGAATTCGCAATAAGATCCCTTCTATTTGGTATCTGTACTCTAATTTGATGGACAAAGTTGATTAATTTAAACTTTTTTTTACTACCAATAAAATGCTAGTTGAGAACCATTGGATTTTTTAAATCATATTCTGCATTTTATGAAATAATTTATTAACTTTATGTATTATTAAAATATAAATAGCCTTACCTTAAAATGAATTATTGAAGCATAATTAAAAGTCCTCATTAATCAAATCCTTTACTAAAATTATAATCGACCTGTGGATCTCAAATAGCCATTTTTCTGGTACAATTAAAAACATCCATTAAAATTTGTATAAAAAAAATCATCGCTATATAATATTTATTGACGATTATACATACAAAGACAATTTATATAGGGAATAAAAATGGTTATATAACTTGTATACAAATTTTATATTACAATTATGTAGATTTTATAAGTGTTTTAGTTGTAAAATTTCATAATAGTGCAGATTTCAAACGACTAATTAAGATACATCTTGATTCTACAAAAACTATAAACTTACTCAAATCGAACCAGCCGTTTTCGAGTTCTAGACAGACCATAGGGACGTAATCAAATTGAGTTATACTTATCTACCGTTATTCGTTTAATTTCAAAAAGAATTTTTAAATTATATTTGACACAAAAATATATACAAACTTACCAAAATAAGTAAAAACTATACTATATATTTTATTTTTAAATCAAATCCGGTTATTTATATTATACGTACTTTATACCTATGTATTTTCTTTTTTGAATGTAGACTTTTTTTCTCTTAAAGATAATGTCGCCCCACACTAGGAATTTCTCCTGTATCGTGGGTCCGTTTGACAAACATGAAATATCACAAACACAAACACCCAGACTCGGGACAAACATCTGCGGATCGCACAATTTTTTCTCCCGTGCGGGAATCGACCCCGCAACCCTGAGCATAGCAGTCCAATCGCTTAGCCGCATAGTCGACACAATACATTTCCATAAATTAATAAAAATGTTAAAAAATAAATGAATCTGACTAAATTAAAGTTTAAAAAATATAACTTTGTCCATGCATGTAATATGTAAAATTTGTATCTTGAAGAACTTATCAAGTACTTGCTTTCTATCTAATATTGCTTAATTCCATTTACTGACTAACATATGAATATTAAAACACACCATTTGGAACCTTAAATATATATGGCATTAAAACTGAATTTGCTTTGGAAATATTTAGTCTAATTTAGCTTTTATTGTGTATCGCTTACTTTTTTGTAACCTGTGCGATAATACATGTTTTTAATAGTTAAAATATTGAGATATTCGGAGCAGAGAATATTTTTATATATATTATATACAGAGCAGCATTATTTCTCAAATGAATATATATTTATTGTGCAGTTCAAGTTAATTTTATTGTCGGTATTGTATAAGGATAAAGAAGTGAGCGATACAATCAATATACAATATAATATAGATAGATTTTGATTGCCTATTGCATTAGTCACAACATGTTGCTTGACCCTAACACCGCTTCTGTTTACTTAAGCATGTGTATAACACAATTTGCGGTTACAATAGTTTACTGAAAGTTATATATAGATATATTTATAGAGAATATTTGGAAGAAACGACTGATGCGCGAATTGCGTACTCTTTCTTTTTTCCCTTTCTGTTCAAGCTAGGTCTGTCTAGGTAGCGAGCACTGCCGACGCCCGCCGCTGCCCGCTGACCGCGCCAGCACGGTACTGACACACACACACACACACACACCCTCGCACGCATTCATACACACACACGCACACAATTTACATAACTCGATCCACACACATTGACACAATCCTGATAAACATACAACAACGCACTGTCGATTGTGTTGCAATTAAATCTATAAATCCTAGAAATTATTTCGTTAAGTATTTGAATAAAATATTATTTTGTATAAAAATATATATACAATTTGGATAAAACTATTTAAAATTAGATACTTGCTTGTATGCATTTACTTTAAAAATTCGTTCTTAATTGATTACAACTCTAGCAACTACTTTTGATTCAATTCAATTAAATTCCTAAATAATACAGAATCATCGACAGTGCACAAAAACCACCAAAACAAAGCACACTCAATACAGAATAAACACATGAGAAAAAAGTCCAAAAGACGACGCAAAGTCCAATGGAATATGAACTCTATATACTTATACACAGAGCTCACTTGCCAGTAACACTGACCTCCTCGTAGGACAGACTGCACATCCCCCCACACCTAGATAGTTACCTATATACGTGCCGACCCTATGTTTTATATATCGTATGTGTAAGCTCCGTCTTAACTGGTTTCTGCCTGTGTTATTGATATTATAAGTGTGAAACTGAACCAGATGGCCAGTTATCCTTGAGCCTTGCTCTCCGGGGAGCCTATGTCCAGGGCCGCTGGGGTTTCTATGCATGATACAGCTTCGTTTGACGCATCGAACATAATCCTTGATGTGTCATACGAAGCTATTTAGTAGCGTTTGTATAATCTGGTTTAACAGCGTGAGAAACTCGATTTAATACAAAATATAATATCAAGTTACTAATGTCATCAATATTTATTATAATAATATATTTTATTTGCTCAAATATATTAATTTAATATTTGATTTCATTACTTTAAATACTACTGATTGATATGGAATAATAATTTATACTTAAAAAATATATAATAAAATGTGACGGAAAAATAATATAAAAGAAAAACAAATTATAATACAAATACAAATACAAAATTCTTTATTGTGGTACATAGGTAAGCAAATAGTTGTTACATGTTTCCGAGATTGTACACAGCTATGTACTATAATATTTGAATAATTTATTTTTTGCTATCAAAATTGAATAACCAGGATTACCTTATGTGTTCCTCTTAATCCACAGAATATTATATATTATTTAATAAAATTATTTTCAAACTGTAACCTATTTATTGCAATAAAAATGCATTAACTGTGGAAAATATGCTTTTGGGAGCCTTGAACCGAGAATATGGCCGACATTACAGACACTAGGCGAATATTCTTTACGACAGACGTATTCAACGCCAAGCGATTTTCAACTAAATAGGCGACGTCCCAGCAACCGTATCTGTTAAGTACAGGAATCGACGATTATCAGTCGAGTTTTGCTGCGTGAAGCCAGGCATATCTCCCGCAGCCAATGCTAGGCCAGTTAAGTCGGAGCGTGGCTAGGCTAGGGCGGCACGAGCTAGGGGAGCGCTCGTGAGAGTCGGTAGTAATGTTCCGTGCTGCTAGGTGGCGAGGAAGCGCGGCCCGTGCTGCTGTGGGGGGGAGGCATGATGCCGCCGCCCGCGCTGCCCCCGCGCCGCCCCTCCATCATCGTGCCCGACCCGCACTCGCCTGTTGGACTCAAGAGTGAGGTATGAGCTTCCTGTCTTCTAAAACTTATTATGATACCAATGTCGCAGTTGATTTGCGAGACACGATCCCAAATTATAATAAAACATGATAACTTGCACCAAGATTTGACGAAAATGTTTAAAAGTCCTCTTAGATTTTTTTTCTAGCAACCAGTTTAATTTTCGTTAAAGTTGCAATGAAATTTGCTCTTTAGTTGAATCGAATTAAGGTTTAAGGTCCTTTAACATTTCAAAACGTCTTTGCACCAGCCCTAGTGTCGAAATACATAAGCATAACTAAGTGCATACATCAGGTATCAGACGACTCGAGCCAGCACTCGCTTGCGGACGGCGGAGAGTCGTCGTGCGGCGCGGACGGGCCTGACAAGTCCATGAACATGTCAGATGAGCTCAACGTCGTAGACCTGCGCCTCAAGTCCGAGATCGCCAGAGACTCGCAGTCACAGGTACGGGATTGCAATGTCTTAATATACAATGTAGCTCACAAACTGATGAGACTTCAGGTTTGTAAGAAGCTATAACTTTTTTGAACCTCTGAATTACTTTTTAATAGGTCAGTTTTGTGAGCGGGTACGAAAGCATGAAGCTGTCCCCGCCCACACCCGCGCAAAGTGAGCCGCCGTCCCCCCTCGCCTCGTTCACACAACAACTTCAGGCCATCCAGAATCAGGTGCAGACTGACAAGATGGTGGAGACGGTCACCGCCGCCATCTTCAACTCTGACGACAACGCGCCGCAGATCTACCCCAACATCATGCCCATGCAGCCCATCGACTCTATGAGACAGCTCATGTCCTCCAAGTCCGTCGACCCCCTGGAGACCGACATGAAGGTCCTCAACCCTGAGCTCATGATCACCGACACGAGCATGCAACAGAACGTGCTGCAAACCAACGAGCAAAGACTGATAGTGTACAACCAGATGCAGACCAGCAGCCAGGAGGAGAGCTTCAACCCGTTCGGGGCCATCACCAAGCTGGAGATGGGCACGAGCCAGATCGAGCAGCGGCTGGCCCAGCAGTCCGCGCACATGGAGGCGCTCGTGGAGGACGCCATGAAGGCCACGGCCGCCATCCTGCCCGACAACACCAAGCTGGACGAGCTGGTGAACTCGCGCGTGGACGACCACCTGTCGGGCGCGTCCGCCTCGCCCGGCGCCGCGTCGCACGCGTCCGACATCCTGCTCAGCCCCAACGCGGCCGTGGCCAGCCGCAACTCCGCCGCCGAACTGCTGCCGCCCATGCCCGCGTCCGCCATCTCGCCCGACGTCATCCTCAACCCGCAGGTGTCCCCCAGCATGCTGTGCGACAACGCGCAGCGCATCGTGCTGCCCGCGGGGACCTCGCAGGACGAGCTCATGATGATCCAGGACCAGGTGCAGCTCACGTCGGTGAAGACGCCGCCCGCGGCCGTCAAGTCCATGATCCTGAACGCGGCCGCCGAGATCCTCACGTCCGACACCACCATGAACGCGCTGGTGACGTCGGCCATCAACACGGCCAACATCCTGACCACAGAGAGAGAGAGCGTGTCCAACTCGGCGGGCATGCAGGTGACGGACGCGCAGCCCCCCGCCGAGCCGGCCGGGGAGACGCCGCTCGTGGCCATGTCCCAGGCCGTGTCGCAGGCCGTGACGCAGGCCGTGTCGCAGGCCGTGTCCCAGGCCGTGTCGCAGGCCGTGACGCAGGAGATGACGGCGCCCGTGCAGGGCCTGACGGACATGAGCGACCAGGACCTGCTGTCCTACATCAACCCCAGCACCTTCGACCAGGGTGAGTACATGGACGTATACTACAACTAAGCAGCCGCGTTAATCCGAACGCCACCTATTATTACGACGGTCGGATTTATTAGCTATTATTTCTTTAAGTTAGTTGGACACAAATCAATGTAAATATGTAAATAATTAGTTTGTAGTTTTGTATGTTTTAAGTACAGTGAATATAAACGCTTTTACCAGGGTTCGGATTAACGAGGCTTTCATCATATTCATGTCAAACATTCTTATAATAACTGCTACGGTTCATTATAAAGCAGGAAGTTGCCAAAAGTTTATCAATCAAAAATGAATCAATCAATGTTTTTGATTGATAAACTTTTGGTTACTTAAAAATCATTTTAGTTTATTATATTTAAATGTAAGTTAATCAAATAGGTGTTTGTATATAAGCCGACGTAATTGATTACCTGTATTACGACTTGCATACATGACGCTACAATAAATAAATGACAACCGTTATTTATTATAAATAACCAATTTTATTTATTGCAGTGTAAACTGGCCCGCGCCGTCGAATGTTCCGGACTGTCGAAAGCGGAACACTTTGCCTACTGAATGCATTTGTGTATGTCGAGGGCTCAAACGCAGTTTTTACGTGAATTTTTAATGGATGTCAATGTAGTTCTAGTGTATGTAATTAGAGAATATTACTTAGCGTGTGGATGGTTCGTGTGTTACTCTCAAGCTTTCGTTTGGTTCATTTGTTTGTGTTTGGACTTCAATCGATCCTAAATGTGAGTCAGTATTACAGGGCAAATCAATTGTTTGAATTATGCGCTTTGGAATCATTGCAATAGTGTTGTTTATCCTGTATGTATTATATACCAGACATCTTATCATTGTTACATTCATAAGTCATCTGATTATAGAAGATAGAATTCCTATATTTATTTTACCGATATTAATTTTAATTCGTGCAATGGTTCCAAAACAAACTGAATCAATTGTATGTGTAATGTATTTCAGAAATATATCGTATGTATGCACGCAACGAATATAGAATATGTAAATAATGTCATGTTTGAGTATTTATGTAACATATGTGGCGTCGAGCGGTCATTACCCCCTTATCTGTATGAGAAATGATAATTTACCAATTCTAATTTTGTCTCCGTCAGATTACGTGAATTTAGTGAAACTTCAGAATTGGACCACGTTCTACAGCAACAACTGCGTCGGTTATACCTGTTGATTGGTATGAATCAATCATTTCACCTCACTATTGCAGCCAATCAGCCAACGCCATTCCACCTGTCGAACAGATTTGCGTCCATTCTGAGCTCGATCATCCGCTGCCGATGAACCAGTGGCCTCCCAATCAATCAACTTCTGGTGTAGCCAGATCTTAGCCTAAGTAACCGTTCGTTGGTCTAAGTCTAAGGCTTTTCGATAAGTTAACACCCAACCAATCACGGGGCACCAGCCATACACATGCATGGCCGCGTCGAAGGCTCGATTTCTTCCCGAATCCCAAAAAGGTTTGAAAATTTTTGAACTCATACAAAATTATCATTTCTTTTACGGGTTTACAAACTGTTTATACCCATATATCATGCTAAGTTAGGATTTAAGAAATGTCACTGATTTATTTAAGCATTTTGATTAGTGCTAAAAGCATTTATGCGTTATTTTGCATAGATTTCCTAAATCATTGACAATTCTTAAATCCTAACATCAAAGTTGCGATCAGACATAACTTAGTCACTTGAGTGCGAACTGACAGAGAACTGTCAGATTGCAGCACATATTTTGAATGATTCGGTGCATATTTTAACCTCTCGGACAAAATTCATGAATAATTATGGTAGCTTACAGTTAAGTCTAGCCGCAACTAATGTGTCACAACAGATACAGACTATTAACTAAGGGTTTATTTATTATAATTTTATTCAAAAGTGATTGATTCAATTATGTATAATATATTATGTACCTAAAAACCTTACCTCAACGTATAGCCTAAGTCCGCGGTATCCTTCCTGTCCGACTACCGCCACGCCATCTATAGTTCATTGGAACGATCCTTTACACTACTGTGAAGGTACACAACAAAAAGTTATATATATAATATACAAGCTTTAACGAAATTTCAATGATTTTGGACAACGAAACAACCCCAACAATCGGTATATTTGTATACAAGTGACTTCACGTAATGTAAAGTATATTTTTATATGTTGTATATGATTGTGATATGTAACTGAATTTACATATTAATCAACGTAATAGTTAATTTTTTTTAAGTGTAAGGAATTTGTACTGATGTGATGTTAGAGCAAAGAGTATGTTAAAATTATGTTATAAACATTTATTATTAGTTATAAAATGAGTTTTATAGAGTCGAATGCTACATATTTGTGCCATTTAAGTAAATGTAACGTAGGTGTATGTTAGTGTATGGAGCATATCGATAGAGTTCTATCAACGATTGGTTTTCGGCCGACATACAGATGTAAGCGTGCCTTTAGGACATTTACACACACTTTTACGACATACAGTTGCCATAAGTCAAATATATTTTTAAACATATTTCTGCCTATTTTTCGACTAGCAACACTTGACTTATGGCGGCAGCTATATTATGTCATAAAAATTGAGAAGTTATACATTATACAGTATTTCAATCTGGGACCACGGTGCAGATGTAAATGCATTATACAAAATAGACATTAAATATACAATATTGTCTACAAACATTTTACACTGAAACATTAGACGCTGAATATGAAATGCACCAAATATATGGATGACTATAGTTTTATATGAAATGTTACGCAGTCATAAGTAAAGTATATAATTATCAATAAAACAAAAACTGAAATTATATTTTTGGTGCAAAACTGTCATTGTGATTGAAATAAATATATATTTATATTCATGAAATATACAAAACTGAATTATTTATATATACACTATGCCAAGAGCATCAAATAAATATTTATCTACAATAGATTTTCAAACACAATGACGAAATAAAAATCTTATAAAAATTATAAAATAGTATAAAATACTGGGAATCTCCTCTGTCTTCCTCTGAACGTGTTATCTGTATTCAAAGGAACACGACACGGCGGCGGTATCGTAGGAACAATAAGACTGACTTTAACTGCGAAACCAATAATACAATTGTCTTTATCACCGGCAATATTTTTAAATCTTTAGATGAATTTAATACGATTTTTTGTTTTGGTATCACTCAGAGCTAAAATATTGCTTTATGGCAACACTTGTGAAGGACATTATAATTTATAAGGTAGTTCAAATTTTCCAATCACGCATTTTTTGTTAAGAAAATTTTGATATATTTTTGGCAAAAAATCTGCCTGATTGAAACCTAATTTTTTTGCCATTGATAAGAAAATTGTCTTGTTAACCTGTAAATTTAAATTTTGCCTGTTAGTCTGTCTTACTGTTTCTATGAACGCGAAGTAAAACATTGTACCTAGTTTTGTTAGTCTTCCATTTTGTCAACATTCGCAAAAAATATTGTAAAGAATTATTCGTGCTAGTACCTAATATTTGAAAAGGAGAAGATAGTTAAAAAATGAGTTCGTGTTGTGTGTTATATTATGTAGTGGTTTTGTGTTATGTAATTGGTTATTAATATAAGTTACGTATCGTAGAATTGAACTCAAAGTAAATTATGTTGTCTTAAAATGTTGTATCTTTAATTATACACCGAATATACCACAAAATGATTGCTCATTCCTCGTTTTGTATATTTTGAAGAGCGTTATAAACTTATAAGTATAGTACATTAACTGTCTTCTTCGTTTGAAAAGTATACTTGGCGTAAATGTAAACGTATACCACGGATCTACGTACACTGATAGATCTCTAGTCGGTCTATATCGATGAGTGCTATCGCCGAGCGCGCGTTCATCAAGTATGTTATTTGTTTTGATGTAATTAATAAATGTTATGAAAAATATTTATCATTTTTATTTTCAACTAGCTTACCCTGCGAAATTCGTATCGCCTTTTAAACCTTCCCTGGCCTTCCATAAATATTTTAAAACCAATATTAGATGTTGATCGAGCCGTTCTCAAGTTATGGCGTGACCAAGGGAAACAGGGATTCATTTATTTACAACCTTATTTTTACTTTATACGAAACCTGACATTAGTTTGTTCAAAATCAGTAACTGAACATAACATAACATCACGCCTGTATTCACCGAAGGGGTAGGCAGAGGTGAACATATAGTACACTCAAATTTCTTCAGTTATGTTGTAAGTCCCAATGTAATAGGGGGCTGCTACTGAGTAATAGGGTGCTGCTACTGAGAATTACCTAATGGAAAACTCGGTAACATTTGCCCGACCCGGGATTTAAACCCAGGACCTCTTACTCAGCAGTCGGTTTTAGCGACCCCTACACCAAAGAGGCAGTCACTGAATCAGTTACAATTTTCATACCATGTTATATTTTGTCGAATGCGTACGCGCCGTCAACAACGAGGCAACAACAAGGCTTTAACTTTGTGAGTTATTATGATACAGTATATACATTTTGAAATTCATTTCATTCATTTATCATATTAATATATTTGACGGGTCTCGGGTTTCGTATATACAAAAAAAAAGGTTGTTTATAACATGTTAAAATAATATATTATTATACTTACCATGAAACCATGGTAACCATGTTATGTGGTATGATAAATAATAATAACAGCCTATAACTGTCCCACTGCAGGGCAAAGGCCTCTTCTCGTATAGAGAAGGCTTGAGCACTGATCACCACGCTAGCTCACTGCGGGTTGGCGATTTCAGATAATTAAATTCAGGTTTCCTTACGATGTTTTCCGTCACCGTCAGTCAGTGGTCTTAGAATATCTAAGAAAGTATTTATGACATTGAAAAAGTCACATTGATACTTGCCTGGGTTTGAACCTGCAACCTCGTGCATAGAAATCCGGTATGTCAACCACTAGGCTACCACGACTGGTATGATAGATTCCTAAAAATAGGATGTAGTAGGTACGAATTAGAAGATTCTGTGTGATGAAATATCACGCTGACAGTAAAGGGCACTTTAGCATCTAGGTTATCAAGATGGCAAACAGTACTTAACCTTGTTCTACTTGAGTTGAACACAAGATGACATAACATAACGTCACGCCTGTATTCCTCGAGTGGGTAGGCAGAGGTGCACAAATAGGACACCCACATTTCGCCACTAATGTAATAGGGGCGACGGGACAAGCCCACCACTCATGCCCATCATTGCAACTCCTGTAAGCCAGGATCTACAATGATAACCATTATGAAGCTCGAGGCGTCCCAGAGAACTGACTCAACTGTCTTGGAACCCGCAACGAAATTAATCATAAAAGAATATATAGGAGGAGTAGGAATATTAATTTAGTTCCCACTTCCCTCCATAGCAAGCGGGAGACATAAAGACTAGTATGCCAGAAGCATAAAAAAGGGGATAAAATAGGGGCAGACTATTACCATCACTGATAATTAGCATAGTAAAACTCAGTAATACTTTGCCTGACCCGGAAGTGCAACCCAGGACTGATATATCATGTTTGTGAAACACACTCACGATACAGGAGAAATTCCTAGTGGGGAGAGGTTTTTCATAAAAACAATAATAAGAATATGGTCCGGATCGCACCAAAATGACGGTGCGGACCGCACCAAGGTCGATCGATTGATACTACATAATAGAGTGCAAATAAATAAGATAAGGAACATGGCAACACCAAAAAAATAAAAATCCAACAATATTGCAACATTGCACCTCATTTAATTCAATTATTCCTATTTATACATACATAATATGTATATGAGCGTAATATTCATAATTGCCTATTACAATACAATTATTCTAAACATATCCCCAAATACTTACACAGAAATAGTTTATATTTTAATTTTACAATAAATATTTATAAGCCGTTAAATGCCCATGTAGGAACACACGGTGAATGTACAGAACAGGACGAAGATTATAAGTAGGATGGCAACCCAGGCAGGTACAGTACCTGTGGACGATAAAAATACATTATAAATATTGTATTTATCACAGTAATATCATAAAGGCTAAATTTGTTTGTATATTTGTTACCTCTTCACGCTTAAGCAGCTGGACCGATTTTGCTAAAATTTGGTATGGAGGTAGCTGACACCCTGGATTAACACATAGGCTACTTTTAACCCGTGTAGCGAGTAACACCGCGCGGCTCAGTTAGTTCCATATATTTTGTAGCGGCTTCCCTTATATAAACATTCACTTCGAGAAGTGAAACTATAGTTGGCCCGGCCAATAGTGATGTAGTATGTACTGATAGATAGATAGAATATGCTTTATCCAATATTATACACCATTGTTCAAAACGTATTTTATGTCTTTTTATAAAGAGCGTTAAATGACAACTTGAAGATCAAAATGAGAGAACGAGGGAGAATAAAATAACATAGGGGCAGTTGATAGTGGGTTGTAGCGATATGAGAAATTTTCTTCGTGACTGAACTATAGGGGTCGGCCGCTAGTAATGTCGTCGTGAAGTACGTAATGACATAGTATGTACGTAGGGACAAGGTACATAGTGACGTAGTACGCAGTGTCCTAGGGTTCGGCCGCTAGTAAGTGAAGTACGTAGTGACGTAGTACGTAATAACATAGCATGTATTTAGTGACGTAGTACTTAGTGATGTAGTATGCAGTGTCCTAGTACGTAGTGACGTAGTACG
This sequence comes from Abrostola tripartita, assembly GCA_905340225.1. Lineage (NCBI taxonomy): Eukaryota > Metazoa > Arthropoda > Insecta > Lepidoptera > Noctuidae > Abrostola > Abrostola tripartita. Next base: position 14,162,224 of record HG996488.1, read on the forward strand.
TTAAAATGAAGTACGTGGTGACTTGACTTACTTCTGTGCGGCAGCGAGTGCACGCAGAGGCAGTTGTCGACGGAGATGGAGAGCAGCGCGGCCTCCGAGCGGCTGGTGATGGGCGGCCCGTAGCCCCGCACCGGCAGGAACTCCAGCCCCGTCACGAACATCATGTGCGCGTTCTTCACGTGCAGGACTCGCTGAGGAAGGAAATGCATCATTAGTATTAATTAACACTTATTGCAGTGAGAGCCGAGTATGACCGTAGGACTGCCAAGCCAAGGTAGTAGTTATTTAACTCATAGGATAAAATATACTGGTAAATATTATTGAAAAACTAGCAGAAAATCGCCGTCAAAATATTTTATAACATAACATAACATCACGCCTGTATTCCCCGAAGGGGTAGGCAGAGGTGAACATAATTATAGTACACCCACATTTCGCCAGTTATGTTGTAAGTCCCAATGTAATAGGGGGCGAGCCTATTGCCATCAACCGGGCACAAGTCCAGACTCCGTGCTGCTACTGAGAATTACGTTATGGAAAACTCAGTATCACTTTGCCCGACCCGGGATTTGAACCCAGGACCTCTTGCTCAGCAGTCGCGCTTAGCGACCACTAGACCAACGAGGCAATATTTATATAATAAATATATTTTAATATTTTACACTATATTGTGTAGCTCATAATTCTCTCATACATCTGATAACTGTTAAACATACCTACTATTTTTAAAAGAATAACTATGGAGTTTCTTGACGGTTCTTCTCCATAGAAACGACACTTTTGAACCAAGCAACTCGATTTGACGTTTTGTAAGTGACCTTTTGTAGCCTATATGAAATAAAAACCCTATGATTATGCCCTTCGTACAGCAAATACTGACCTGGATCCCTTGCCACACATTTCATATTATGTACCTATATTATGTGTAATGTTAGGTGTTTATTGTGTGTGGCAAAATATATGGTTTTTTTATGACTATGAGAATGACTATACTTTTTTGTATGGCACCCATTTTATATAACAAGATGCTAAAGTCTATAAAAAAACTTAATAATAACCTTTTTAAACAAAAACTTAAATGCTATTTAACAGGCAAATGTTATTATAATCTATCGGATTTTCTAATAGAAAAAACAAATTAATAGATAAGTATTTATATTTTAAGTCTGTAGTCCTTTTCACTCAACTTATAATATTGTACACCCTGTGGTTATGTTACAGTAATACCAATGTTTGTTTTTAAACCATCTGAATGTTATATTTTCTTTACCTGTGACAAACAATAAACATAATTCTAATTCTTACCTGTAAGCTAAAAGCAATATATATATCGACGGAGCCGCTGAACATGGTCCCAACGCCCACAAAGCGTCCGTCGTCCCGCACGGCCAGCGCCGACAGGGACTCCGCGGCGAGGGCCGAGCGCCGCAGGCCTCCGCCCCGGGGCTCCCAGCTCTGCAGCAGCCCGCGCTGCCGCCCCGACCGCGTCAGAGGGTTGGCTATCGTGAACATGCGGTACTCGTCTTTCTGGTCCTCTATTAGACCAAACCTGGGAACAAGAAGTTGGTGTAAAAATTATACTAGTTTTGCACGTTTGTTACTTAATAAAGCTAAAACGGATGGACGGATTTAGATGAATTTTGGCACACAGATAGTTTAAAACCTGTATTAACACATAGTATTTGCGCCTGTTAGGTAACTATTTATGCTAACTTTCTGCACCTAAATCTGAAATCCACAATCACGAAGGGTAGGCCTAGAGTATATGTTTTGTGGAAATGCATTCCAGCAGAAGAAATAAATTAAAGAAATAATAATAAATTAATCACCCTAATACTTCCTAAAAAATAAATATCATAACACCGCTCACCTGCACCGTCTAAAGAGGTACTTGTTCCCGTTGGGCGGCTGGCAGGTGATGCGCATGCGCGGCGCGGCCTTGCCCCGCGTGCCCCACACCAGCGCCAGCCCATCCTTGGCGATGCTCACCAGGGACGAGTCGCACGGACTGAAGTCCAAGTCATCGATCTGGGGACGGTAGGGACATCCTGATTCCAATTATGGTATTTATTTGACCAGTTCTGACTGGCCTGTTGGTGATCCTGACTGCTAAACCAGAAGTCGTGGGCTCGATTCCCAGCCAGGACAAATCTTTGTGTGATGAGCATAATCATTTGTTCTAAGTCTGGGTGTATTTTATCTATATAATGTATGTATTTAGAAATATATAAGTATGTTTATCAGTTGTCTGGTTACCTTAATACAGGCTCTACCTAGTTGGGGATCAGATGACCGCGTGTGAGTTGTCCCAAGATATTATTATTATTTATTCATTTAAGTTAGGCACACCAACAAATTAATTTATATTTGACGACCTAATTGGCGCAGTGGTTTAGCGATTGACCTGCTGCGTTAGGGGTTGCGGGTGCGATTCCCACACGGAACAAAACATTGTGAGATCTGCAGATGTTTGTCCCGAGTCTAGGTGTTCGTGTACGTGATATTTCACATATTTTGTGAAACGCACCCACGATACAGGAACAATTCCTAGTGTGGAGCGTATATTATTATTTAAAATATTATTTTTCATTACAGATCTTTCTTGTTTACTCTGTTTTCGGTACTAACCTCTTTAGTGTGTCCTTCTAGCTCGTACAGTAGCTGCATCTTGGGGAAGCTCCAGACGCGCACCTTGCCGTCAATGCCGCCTGTTGCCATCTGCTTGCCGTTGTGGCTAATCCGCACCACCCGTTGTAAGGGGTCGTTACTGAAGACATTAATATTAAACCTTATAGCGCCACGACTTGTATAGAAGACAAACGTTTCCGTGCTCTCCACGCCATAACTTTATTATTAATAATGTCCTCCTGACCGAATTTCGGTCACGGCGACCTGTCTCAGCTGAGACTAGCCATCTGCGCAGGAGATATTATAGTGCACAAGTGTGCGCGCAGGCACAGGTGCACTCCCTATTCCCTCACTCTCATAATCCGATGGGACGGTAGACCGACACGACCGGAGAGAGATCAGGCGCAGGACCAACGGCTTAACGTGTCTTCCGAAGCACGGTGGGGTCTCGACATGTGAAAACGGTCACCCATCACAAGACTGACCGCGGCGAGCACGGCTTAACCTTGCAGAACGAGTGATCTGCCGGGTAGCCGCATAGCTACGAGCCCCACAACTTTATTATTAATCTCACTTTATTATTAGTCAATACCTTGTCAATGAGTCTTGTGTAATGTAAACAAACAATAATCGTAATAAATGTTACGATTAGATATTGTCTTTTAATAAAATCGTACCGTGGAGGGCACGAAACTTTGTTTTCTATATATGGCCGTGGCGCTCAAAATGTTTAACATAGAATCTTAAACTTTCTCTAAACATAATCCCCACGCTTGGCAAGCGGCTTAGGGATCAAAGTATTCGTGGTGTGGTTACAGAAGACGCTGCTACTCATTTTTTGGACTGCATTGACAGTGAATTAGGGGAAAAATTCATTTAAGGATTGAAGAAAATGGGATCCCATGGTTTCTGCCTACCCATCTGGGAAAGAGGTGTGAAATTATGTATATACCTGTGAATTAATAAATGTAATCGCCATCTACTATTAAGTGCAGGTTTCGCTATAAAATATCAGTCTAGCTCGTCAAACCTGCTACCGTAGCTAATCATATTAAATATCATTTTCGTTATCACACTAATAATATTATGACGACAAATCTTATCTAACATAGTACCGCTACTTAAAATTAACAATCATTATGAGTCATGAGTTTAACGCGTCATTACCTAATTATTGCTGATTACATTAAGGGTCTGTTTCACCATCTACAAGTAAAGTGTTGAATAGTTACTTCTTGATAAACGCTAATCGGCAAATGGTTTAGACTTTTACACTGGCCCCTATGAACTTTTAAAGCAGGACAGTTTACGTTGTGGAAGCGTGACGCCGCTACGTGCAGTTTAATGTGGCGTCTCGCTTTCACAACGTAAACTGTCCTGCTTTAAGAGATCATGGTAAGGGGCAGGTTATTTAGCAACCACACGATAAGAAGAAGATTAGTTGGTCAGTTTAGACTTTCAAGGCTAAGCAACACAAAATTATGAATGAAAGTATTAATCAAAGATAACTAAACAGTTAAATTTAAACTTGTTATCTAACAATACCTTATCATTAAACTGTGTGAGTAAGGATCCCTGCCACTTATCTCTCAATTGATAACAATGATCTGTTATCTCTTGCTTGAATGGGGTTACTCAGTTAGAAAATGCCGACACCATCATTCTAACTAGTTTACAAAAAAATGATGTATAAAAGTGGTTTTTTAAACCTATTTGCAAAAATAAAATCATTCATCAAGAATCATCATCAGCCGTAAGGCGTCCACTGCTGAACGAAGGCCTCCTCCTTTTAGAAGGGGGTTTTGCCATAATCCCCACGCTTGGCAAGCGGCTTGGGGATCGCAGTGTTGGTGGTCAAGTAACAGAAGACGCTGCTGACCATCTTCTGGGTTTTCCCTAAGTCGCCTCTTACGACACCCACGGGAGGAAAGGGGGTGGTCAATTCTAGACCGGATACCACACGGCTTCATCAAGAATAACTATTAGATATTAAAATATTTGTGCTTAACTATACAAATTATAAAACCTAAATTGTACTAGATTCTGGCAAATAAATTATTGATTTCTTTCTTTCCTATAAGTAATAAGAGCATAACAAATGTTATGCTACTGCTAGAATATCTTACCAACACAATAAAGAAATGCTCTAAGCTCAGAATCCCTAGGCATTGCATCATTTATCTAACAAAAAGTTATGGCATTCACTGATATAGTTACTTAGAACAGGTATAACTTGGTAATGTATTTATGATTTAATATTCTCTCTAATATAATTATTTAACTTAAGTTATATAATAGCAATTACTGTACAAGTAAGATTAGGTAAAGTATAAGTATACTTCTAAATTGATAAAGGAAATTTGAAAATGATGGACACAAGTAGGACTTGAACCTGCAACCTTCATTGTACCGTGGCGCTGCTCTAACCAACTGAGCCACAGTGTCACTGCTTGCACACATCGAATTTTAAGTTCCCTTTTAGTATTTATGTCTTAAAGGCGACGTCTTAGCATGGGGAATATGCAAAAATTACACCAAAAGTCATATAAGTATACTTGTTTATATCTAACTTACTTGTATCTGAAGTGTTATTGAAGTCAGTTACTATGCCTCTACTGATTAGCATTCTTCACTAGAATAATAATACTATTTATATAAAGTGAAGTTAATATATCAAGTGCACAAATTACCTGAAATCAGTTTGCACACTGTCACTAGGCCTTATTTCAAATGATATTCTTTTCTCCGTAGTGTTACTATTGCTGTCCTTCTTAGATATATTATCATTCTCCGATACAGTGCGGCGTCTTCTCCTTATAAGCCCATTCTCTGCCTTAAAACTACCTCGACGCATCTCAGCAGCGTCCACCATGCGTATGTTCACTTTGTACAGTTGACAGTGGCTCTCTTGGCCCGCTGTCAGATAAGTCTTGTTCTGATTACTCCTCACGGAGCAGTTCATCACCACATTCGGCCCAGTCTCGTGACGCATCACCTCTTCGGCAACAAATCTCGTGCCATTGTGTGATAACTCAAATATTTCCTGAAAACATTTATTATATTGTCAAACTTCATAATTCTTGATGGAAGGTTGTTAAATATTGCTTCCCTTGGCCTAAGGTCAATGTCAGGGGCAGGATAGCTAAAGTCATACAACATTTCTACGAATCAGTCGTCGTAACGAAATGCATAATTACTGAAACAAGTCTGTGATCAGTCAACCAGTACTGTTCCATTTCTAATTGAGAATTACGAACGCGTAAACATTCTGTGAAGTGGAATTTGCGTAGGAATGTGAAAACAACAATATCATGAACCGAAACTAGTGAAAACTGCATTCATTAGCCGTCTGGGTGAGCAGCTGACACGTATACTAATACAACAAACAGAATCGTGTAATTATGGGGTTTTTTTAAAGTTTATACTTACAAATCCATTAGCAACGCCTGTTGCAGCAGCTCCGCCACCGCCAGCAACAATTACGTGTCGGTTGGTGAGAGTCTGTAGCGTGTAGAGCGGAAAATCGACCCTCGCCAATAAACCATCACATCTATTGGGAGACATGGTGGTCTATAACATCAATTTATCCAATCCAGTGAGCCTTTTTCTATCAAATAACACTACCACAATGTCAAAGGAAGCCACATAGAATCATTTTAATTAACTAAACATCGTATAATTGCCGTAATATGGTTTAAACAACGAGAATCCAGAACAAAACTTTAAGAAAGATTTGCCACTTCCAACATGACAAAAGTCAGATTTGACAGTTGTCTGTTTGCGAAAATAGTTTCCTAGATACTAACCTGTATTCATTGCATTTTAATCTATGTTAAACAAAGTTATTTTAGTAAGTAACACAATATAATGGTTTCGATCAATAAAAAATCACAGAATTGCGTTATTTAGACATAATTGACAATTGGAAACTTTATTGATTATCTAATTTACTGATTATTTGCTAAGCTTACTTCGTACACTGTCGCCCAGATATTAGCATTTCTTACCTGTGATAGGGATTTACTGATAAATTAAACAGTAACATAGTAACTCGTGACAAAGATATTAATTATTAATGTAGAAATATAACTTTAGTATCAGTTAGGAAATAATAATTGAAGTAATTGATTCTCGTATAACGCTCTTTCTTTGTTGTGATTATGGTAGCTATATTATGTAATTCTATCGAAATTATCATAGTAGGAATTTGAAAGTAAAATGTCTTAAACCTGCACACTACTTGATTTGATGGTGAGCAAAGAAAATGCCTATAGACTCATGATGAAGGAAACTATTGCTCATTCGGGATTACGGGCAAATGCGATTCTGATAAAAAAAATCTTGATTGGCAGTAAAAAAAAAAACAAAAACACGTATCAAAAATATTTTAATAAATAATTTTAACAAAATCTACAAGTTTGGTTACATTCAATGATTTATAAACACGATTTAATAAAAAACATTGGCCCCACTAGTAATGGGATCGACAGAAAATGCAAGAAAATCAATAAAACCTAATCCCATACTTAAACATATCAATTGAAGTAGACGTTAAATTGTTTTTATAATACTTACAATATAAATATTTACAATATTTGGCCATTTAAAAATTCTATAACATAGACAATATTGATAGTAGGATTTCCGGAGAGTATTTTCTCTATGGAAAGCACTGAATTTTTTTTAGTCACTACAATACTGAATTACTTTAGAAATACAAAATTATGTATATTACTATAACTTTCTGATATTCTGGTACTACTGACAAATATTTGTGCTCCATAAACTGCAATAGAATCGCCCCCTATGATGTTAAAGACACACTGGTTCCACGTACGAAACGAATAGATATTCCCTTGTCGTATGCAACGTTGCATATGGCGAGTGTGCTTCGAAATTCAGCGATCGGACATTATAATACGTTGCATACGTTGCGTACGTGGGGCCAGAGTTTTCGACTTTTACTGTCTAGGTAGCAGACCGCAGGTCAACTATAGTTCTAAATATGGTATCAAGAATAACATATCCTTAAAAAACTCGTTAAGTATATAAAACTATGGACATACAACAAAGTTAAAAACTTGAGATAATCACTGAACATTAAAAAGTACCTTAGAACACAGAAGTATGTCTTCTATGGTCAAATGATAAATGACTGACAAATGTGATATATGATAAATGTGTCTGTCTCTAAATTAAAGTCATAAAACTAAAGCATATTATAGCCACGTACGTTATGTATCGATAAACCTCAGCAGATGTTTATTATAACTCTCGCTAACTAGAGCGTTAAATATTTAACTGAACCAAATTCTTAGGTTACTCTGGAAATCGATTCGTATCTAATAGATATGAGAGATTTACATTATTGTTTTTTAATACATACATACATACATAAAGTCACGCCTATTTCCACGAGGGGTAGGCAGAGACCACGGATTTCCATTTGCTACGATCCAGATTTGATTTTTTTAATATATTTGCCCAAGTCATTTGCATTACAGGAAGAAACGTGTACATATGAGATGTTAATCGGGTAATAATCGGATGTCATTCCCGAATACAAAACCGGCGTATATAGTGAATAATCTATACTTCTATACCTTATATTATAAAGCTGAAGAGTGTGTTTGTTTGCTTGAACGCGCTAATCGCCGGAACTACTGGTCCGATTTGAAAAATTCTTTCAGTGTTAGATAGCCCATTTATCGCGGAAGGCTATAGGTTATAAAAAATTCGAAATCCACGCGGGCGAAGTCGCGGGCGGAAGCTATATGATATAAAAAGATTGAAATACATTGTGAAGATTAACATTTGTTTTTACAAAGGGTTGTAATTGGATTTGGAATATATACATTACATACATCAGGAGTTTGATTCGAAAACTTATTCATTAATAACAATAATAATATCTTGGGACAACTCACACACGGTCATCTGATCCCAAACTAGGCAGAGTCTGTATTATGGCACAGACAACTGATAAACATACTTATATATTTCTAAATACATACATAATATAGATAACAGAACAAATGATTATGCTCATCACACAAAGATTTGTCCTGGATGGGAATCGAACCCACGACCTCCGGTTTAGCAGTAGAGTCACTAACCACTAGACCAACAGGCCAGTCAAATTATTTCAATACACGATTTACATAATTATATTACTTAATTAAGTAACTTCCTTAGTATTCCTTAAAACTTAGGAGCTAGCTAACTGCCAGCGACACACAGCTCCTAGACTATGTTTTAGCCACAACCTACCATGTCTATAAAACGATGTATAGATCGGGGGACATTGGATGCTAGTAAGTGAAAATAATGGATCTTATCAGACCGTCTCGGACTGAGTCACTGCTCTGTCCGATGCAGAAGTTGAAGAATACGGATTCCGCCGCTACTTGCTGTGCGCATGCGCCCATGGGATACCAGCCCACCTTGTTGAATACTATGCCCACTTTGTAGACCTGGAAACGGTAAATTAAAGTTTTAGTTTACTGTCGACCAGCTATATTTTTTTTCATTCTTCTTATTATCTTATAACCATATGATAAGAAGAAGAAGATGAACAACCTGGTGTCAGAGTTTAAACCGCCTGTAGGCCTCTGACATGGCTTTACACACCGTTGAAAAATCTCTCAGGTGTGCCGGTTTCCTCACGATGTTTTCCTTCACCGTTTTTAGCAACTGATAACTAATTTATAATACGCACATGAATTCGTGCGTGCCGGGGTTTGAACTTGCGACCCTTCACTTGGCAGTCCTACGGTCATACCACTCGGCTATCAGTGCTATATAATATTTATATATGTATAATATTTTTCATAATAATGGGGGAACAAGAAATCTATTAAATTGATTTTAGTTAGTTTTTTTTATGACTTTGGTAAATATAATTTACTATGTATACCGGTTTTTACTCACGTCAATATTCGGGAATGCCCGACTAGTTTCGTTTAGTTTAGTACTTAGTTAAGTTTCGCTCACCAGCTCATGAATAAGGGCTCCGTTAGAGTCCGAAACTAGTCGGGCATTCCCGAATATTGACGTGAGTAAAAACCGGTATAAATAGTAAATAATATGGATAACACTCACGGGAGTTATTACAGTAAATTTCGAAATATAATCCAGAGGTTCAAAAAGGAGTGACGATATAACATTTACGCTCGTAGAGGTCGGTTGTGGTGATCAAAGGTCATCCTTTCTTCATTTCAGAAGTGTGCTTAGCAGACAGTGGCGTAAATATAGTAAAACACAAAGTTTCCCTGCACCCTGCGCCTGCGCAGCGCCTCACCTTGTTCCTCTGTATGTAGACGGGCCGGTTGAACATGATGTCCAGCAGGTGCCGGAAGGGCACGCGGCTGGTGTAGTGCGTGTAGGTGAGGCGCGCGCCGTCGGCGTCCAGCAGGTGCGCGTACAGCAGCTCGCAGTACGAGCCGCCCGCGCCGCCTGCGCCTGCGCCGGGCCCGCTCTCCTCGCTCGGCGCCTGCGTCGGTACCTACATACGTCGCACTACTTTTAATATGAGGCTCCTTACTTCCTTTTGTATATAGAGCAATGAGACCCTAGTTTCTTAAGGTCAAGGTCAAATTGACTATAATAGAGAAAAGTGACCTTTATCTACCCAAGGTCAACTTAAACATACTTAAGCAATCACACCCTAAGGTCCTCAAGTTCAAAGCCAATAATTAATCATATAAAAGCAATATGACCCTAATCTACCCAAGGTCATGGTCCCAAACTGACAATCTTACAAAATTGCAACCCTGACATTCCCAAGGCCAAAATAAAAAATTGACCTTATAATAATGCCATTTTCATATGCTCCTAATCGTCCTAAGGTCACCTCACCTGCACGCCCAGCAGGCAGATGTTCTTGTCCACCATGAAGGTGACGGAGCAGTCCAGCACGGAGGTGTTGAGGCAGTCGGTGTGCTGGATGATGGGCCGCTGGCAGTAGATCTTGTTGAAGTCTGTTCCGTGCCGGTCCAGGTGTTCAGCTTCGCCGAGCCCTGAGAGACTCGCGTGCACGATTGACGAGTGGCGGACGCCTGGAATATTTTTAATTTATAGAGGTTTTTTTTTCTTTTTTTTTTTAAATGTCGCCCCACACTAGTAATTTCTCCTGTGTCGTGGGTGCGTTTCACAAACATGAAATATCACAACAAACACCCAGACTGAGGGACAAACATCTGCGGTTCGCACAATTTTTGCCCCGTGCGGGAATCGAACCCGCAACCCTTAGCGCAGCAGTCAAATCGCTTAGCCACTGCGCCAATCAGGTCGTCATGTCATGTCAATATGTCATGTGTAACCTAAAGTCTAGTGTAGGTGAATAATACTCATACGTACATACATAAAGTCACGCCTATTTCCACGAGGGGTAGGCAGAGACCACGGATTTCCATTTGCTACGATCCTGACATACTTCTTTCGCCTCATTCACTAATACTCATATTATAAGTAATAAAGAAAACCCAATCCAAATCGGATCAGTAGTTTTGAGAAAATCGTGGACGTATAAACATACGGTTCGAATACAGAACCTCCTTATTTCGAAGTCTGACAAAAAAAAGAAGATGGGTACGAAATTGGCTTAAAAAAAGTTTTCACTTTCAAAGTATACTTACCATCGTGTCGCGAAGGTCGAGGGTAGGGCGGCAGGCAGGAGTGCTGCTGCGCAGGCGCACCGAACACCTGCTCCATCATCACTGGGCTCGGGGTGTCTACTGTGAGTGTCGCCATCTATAGGCAATTAAAAACATTAGTTTATACCTTTGGGTTTATGATTTCTACTGCTAGTCCTAACCCTTGTGCTAGCGCAGTCACCAGGCAATTCGTAAACCAGTTTTTAAATATCTGTTGCAAAGCAATATTATCTGTAACATACTCGTAATTGACTGCCTCGTTGGTCTAGTGGTAGCTAAGCGCAACTGCTGAGCAAGAGGTCCCGGGTTCAAATCCCGGGTCGGGCAAAGTGTTACTGAGTTTTCCATTAGGTAATTCTCAGTAGCAGCACGGAGTCTGGATTTGTGCCCGGTTGATGGCAATAGGCTCGCCCCCTATTACATTGGGACTTACAACATAACTGGCGAAATGTGGGTGTACTATATGTACACCTCTGCCTACCCCTTCGGGGAATACAGGCGTGATGTTATGTTATTAAATAGAAATTCTGAAACAGGCTAATCAAAACGTGTGGAAGTTGTTACGAACTTAATTTTAAGAACCTTTCTGGAGGAGAATTAAAGATTTATTATAATTTTTATTGAAGCAGACACTTTTAAAAGCCAATACAAACCCTTACATTATAATGTTCTCTTGACCGAATTTCGGTCACGGCGGCCTGTCTCAGCTGAGACTAGCCATCTGCGCAGGAGATATTATAGTGCACAAGTATGCGCGCAAACACAGGAGCACTCCCTATTCCCTCACTCTCAAAGTCCGATGGGACGGCAGACCGACACGACCGGAGAGAGATCAGGCGCAAGACCAACGGCTTAACGTGCCTTCCGAAGCACGGTGGGGTCTCGACATGTGAAAACGGTCACCCATCACAAGACTGACCTCGGCGAGCACGGCTTAACCTCGCAGATCGACTGATCTGCCGGGTAGCTGCATAGCTTACATTAGACGAGGGTCCGTCTCCAATCAGCTGCTTCCTGGGCACCCTGCAGGTGGAGAAGCCGCTTGGCATGGGTACGTCTGAGGAGCTGGAGAGAATGTTCATGAGCACGGCGAAGGCCTCTGACTCCGTGAGCAGCGAGGACCTGGCTGGACCTTCTGCGAACTGCTGCGGCGTGAGCGTCAGGAAGCGTACCTTCTCAATCGCGCTACGGATTGTCGGCTTGTCTTTGACTTCTGTAAGTAAGTAGGTACTGTAATACAGAGTGTATTGACTCTCAAGGGTGAATAAAAACAAAACTTTAAATCTGAATTTATGGTAAAGAAGTATATATTGTTACCATTAAAGACCCTATACCTTAAATTAAATAAAAATCAATCTAACTAGAATTCACCACCCTCTTTCCTCCCGTGGGTGTCGTAAGAGGCGATTAAGGGAAAATCCAGAAGATGGGCAGCAGCGTCTTCTGTAACTTGACCACCAGTACTGCGATCCCCGAGCCGCTTGCCAAGCGTGGGGATTATGGACCCCCCCCCCCTTTTAAGGGGAGGCCTTTGTTCAACAGTGGACTTCTTGCGGCTGATGATGATGATGGACCCTATACTATAAATTGTATTATAGACTAGAATTTTTGACAACTAACTATAATAATTAGTTTTTGACGACCCGATTGGCGCTATGGCTAAGCGATTTGATGGCTGCGCTAAAGGTTACGGGTCCGATTCCCGCACGGAACAAAAAATTTAGTGTTCCGCATATGTTTGTCTCGAGCCTGGGTGTTTGTGTATAGTATTTCATGTTTGTGAACGCACCCACGATACAGGAGAAATTCTTAGAGTGGGGCGAAGTTTAAAAAAAAATAGGTAACATCACTGCACTTCACCGTGTCACGTCACTCACCTAGTTTATTCATCTTGTTTTCATCAGAAGGTCCGGGCAGAGGCTGGTCGGAGGTCTCACTGGCCTTGGGCGTGTCCACCACAATTTCAGGACTATTTTCTGCACTGCTCTCAACATTTACCACCTAGAATATGATGAAATATAATTTTATCACAATCAACATAAAATTACATAACATCACACCTGTATTCCCCGAAAGGATAGACAGAGGCGTATTCAAACCAACATTTCGCCAGATACACCTTTTTGTTTTGAGCGCCACGACTTGTATAGAAGACAAACGTTTCCGAGCTCTCCACGCCATAACTTTATTATTAGTCAATATCTTGACAATCAGTCTTGTGTAATGTAAACAAACAATAATCGTAATAAATGTTACGATTAGATATTGTCTTTTAATAAAATCGTAGCGTGGAGGGCACGACAACTTTGTCTTCTATCTATGGCCGTGGCGCTCAAAAGGTTCATGGAGCCCCCTTAAGCATACAAAACAAAAATCCCACTAATATACTTTACATACCTTTGAAGTAGAAGGGACTGGATTCTTGGACCTCTTCTCATTCGGAGGTCCGTTCTCCGACGGAGGACTGGCACTCCTCTCCGAGGTCCGCTTATCCTGGGCTTTAGCGTACCTCGCAGCTGCTTCAAACAGGTCCAGTTCACTGTCTATGTTCAGGTGATCCAGTGAGAAGACGGTGATCACAGTGTTCAGCTCCACATCTTCGAAGCTACTGTCATTTAAAACCTCTTTCGTGTTTGTGCTGATTATCTGAAGTGATAATAATACATGAAAGGATGACCTGATTAGCGCAGTTGCCAAGTGGACTGCTGTGCTAAGGGTTGCAGGCTCGATTCCTGTATGAGACAAAAAATTGTGCGATCCTCAGATGTTTGTTCCGAATCTGGGTGTTTGTGTGTGTTATTTCATGTTGCACACACGATACAGGAGAAATTCTTAATGGGGGGCGACGTTTTTTAATTAAAAAAAAAGACTATTTTTTCTACATGGGTGTGATAAGGAATAATTTTCCATTCATTGCCAGGAATGCAAGTCGTAAGAGAAATCATATGGCTTGCATCCCTGGCAAGGAATGCATCCCTAAGATGGAACCTAGTATAGTTGCAATCCTGTAGTCTCTAGGTCTATAAGATTCCATCACCATCATCATCATCAGCTGGAAGACATCCGTTCTTAAACAAAGCCTTCCACCAGAGAACAATGAACTGCCACTTGCTATTTGCACCCACAATTTACTTAAGATTTAGAAACTCTAAAATAATGTCCAAAGAATTTTATCCATTTTTAAAATTACAGTTATTTGCCAATGTTAGACTAACGAATCAAACATTGTTTTATAAACATTCAGTTAAAAGGAAGTTATTACGTAAACAAAACTCATACATCAACTAGCATCTTGACACTTCATAAGTCATAACCGCCTGTAATTGGTTTATCTCACTAATATTATAAAGGCGAGAGTTTGTGAGTGTGTTTGTATGTTTGTTACTTCTTAACGCTCGAACGGCTGGCCCAATATTCATAAAAGGTAGCTGACACCCTGGATTAACAGGCTACTTTTTATCTCGAAATAATGTAGCAGGTATTACCGCGGCATAGCTAGTATGAAATAAAAATATTTTGAATCTGTACCTGTATACACTTATCCATAAGCACATTCTCCTCAAACAGTCGGGCAAACTCGTATGCACGGCAAGCGTTCCTTGGATACAAGTCAGACCAGAGATACCGCGTACATTCCTTCACTAGGTACGGCAGCATATACTTCTTAGCTCCATAACACAACTCGCAAGCTTTGTCAAACGAGCTTATGTTTATATTGTCTGTGTATATGTATCTGAAATATTTAGGAAAGGTTTGCATAGAGCAGCTATACTCTAAGTGTGTTCCGATACCTCTGTAGGGGTTCCGCAAGAATTTAGAAAAAAAATGAAAACACCTCTCTCTGATCGAACGTTTTGACTCTGCGGCCGCGCGTAGGGTTCCATCAAATATTTTGCTTCTCAAAAGGGTTCCGTCACTAAAAAAGTTTGAGAACCACTGGCATAGAGAATAGGGAGATTTGGAAGATCAGATGGGCCTTTGCCCAGCAGGGGCATACAAACTAGGCTTTGAAAAAATACACACACACACTTAAATTGAGAATGGCTGGACTAATTTTGGCTAACAATATCGCTGTAAAGTGAAGTGAAGAGACAATTTGCATTCTTGTTTGGCATAGTACTTGTACTATATATATAATAAACATGCAATGAGCACGGATGAAATTGAATGTTAATTAACTTATGCATGAAATAGGCCCAGGATACAATATTGTAATACAAATACCTGAATCTCAGTGATCAAATAATGTAACATGCCACCCTTCCTTCATTATTGAAATATCCTACAGACAAGAATATCATATGCCCAGAAAATCATATTCAGAACAAGCAACTGAAGATCACCTAAATATTTCTCTAGAGTAGAAGTTAAGTCGGCGACCCTGAGACAATAATGCATGCAATCACTGCTCCAACATGAACCATAAGCTGCTGATACAATTATTACGGTTTTCTTTAATTTTAAAAGTTTGAATACTCTACCCACAATCACACCCAATTCAAAACCGTAGCTACAGTACATACTCACTCTAAGAGAGCCCTAAAGGCCTCAGGCTGCACATCCAATATGGGTATAGGATCATTTCTCTCTGCCATTCCTCCATAGAACATGGCTTCGAAAACTGGCGATGCCATTGCCAGGACCAGCTTGTGGCCAGCAATAACCACCCTGTGGGGCTCCACCCCCACTAAGAACGTGCAATCAGACCATTGCCCAGATTGAAGAAGGTAAGCTCCCCTTTGCTTCACTTCAACACATCCTAACTGCCAATCAGTGGGTACTCCCGCCATACTTTAACGATATTAGCTGAATAGAATGTTTAATTCCGTTGAATTTGTCACAATATTACTTAATCAGTGCGTAAGAGTTAGATAATATGAGAAGAAAAACAAAACAAGCTGGTTAACCAAAATAATCGCTTGATTCATGTGAGCATTTATGAATATAGCAAGTGACACTGTGAGTGTGACAGTTTTATCTTCTTGACCACAGCTATTAAATATATTTTGAGATGTAGGTGTGACTTAATTTACTGGGCTTTTCTCTTTTTACTTTACATGGAAGCCGACTTTTAATCAGAACATTAATATTTTACGACTTACTATTAAAAGAATACATATGAACGAAGACTGTCTTTGCAAACCTACCAAAGACGTTTACAGTATGGTTTAGAAACTTTAATTTAAATCAGTTCTTGAAAAAGTGTTATAGTGATTGTTATAGAATATTATTGATACTATATACGGACGTTATTGAACAATGATATTCATTTATCAAATCAGAGAATTAGAATGCTATGTATATAATAATAAAAACATTTCTTAATTTTTCGAATATTTTAAAGAAATTATTATTAACTGCCATTTGCCAGATCATCTCCACAAGTTTCTTGACGAAAATATCTATGTGTCAAATCAAAATAATTCTAAAGCTGTCAAGTCAATGAAATTTACATGAACTTCGAACAATATCGATGTTATGTGTTATGTGGACCGAAATAAACTGTTGAAACAAAATGAATCACGACGAGATAAAATCTGTGGTTCAGGAAAAGTTCCTATCCAGCGAACGGGTTACAGCTTTCCTGTGTGACGCCAAATTTTTGCATCCACAATGGGTGAAGAAAGATCGGCTCTTAGTAATAGTTGAGTTCGGTGATGAAAAGGCAGTATTCTGCTTGTGTACGTCATGTTACCCACCAAAGTCCTTCACGGATTTGTCAATAGAAGTAGTGTTGCCGATAGATAAAAGTTTTAAATGTGAAATTGACAACAAACCTTCCGACCCCGAGGCCATACTGTACCTGAATTTGCAATCTCGAAGTAATAAATATAAGTTCGAAATACAAATGACTCCGCGCGTAGACAACTTCGTCGACGACCTGTTCCGAGGCATTGAAGCTGTGAACAAAGTGCCAACTCAGCCTGAATTTGTTTGGGTTAAGAAGTACAATGTGAAGACTAACAGTGATATTCTAACTCACACCATGGCGCTGCCAGGGGGGGTCGCACACACCCAGAGCTCTGCTCCAGTCGCCATTAGAGAAAGTCTCATCAAACATAAGATGTCTGACAAAGAATATGAATACACTTTTACCAAGAAGTTTACAGTTTTCTGTGGAACTTGGAATGTTAATGATAAATCCCCTGTTATTCCTCTGAAGGGATGGCTGAGTGTTGATAAGGAGCCTCCTGACATTTATGCTGTTGGTTTCCAGGAATTGGACTTGTCCAAAGAGACGTTTCTCTTCGATCAGACCTTTAGAGAAGATGAGTGGTATAATGCTGTTATCAATTTTGTGGATAAGAGAGCAAAGTATGTCAAAATAGAGAAGGTGAGACTTGTCGGCATGATGCTAATAGTCCTTATTAAAGCTAAACACTATTCCCATGTACGTAACATAGTATGTGATACCGTAGGGACAGGTATCATGGGCAAAATGGGAAACAAAGGAGGAGTGTCAATAAGGTTCGATCTTCATAGCACTTCATTGTGCTTTGTCAACTCACACTTGGCTGCCCATGTCGAAGAGTTTGAGAGAAGAAACCAAGACTTTAGAGACATCTGCAACCGAACTAGGTTTGTGCAACCAAACCAACTCCCAAAAGCTATAAAAGACCATGACCAAATTTATTGGCTGGGAGACCTGAACTACAGAATCACAGAACTAGACCCTGTTACGGTAAAAAAGTTGGTTGCCATTGATAATTTTCCACCGGTATTAGAATGGGACCAACTACGACAGCAACACAAAAATAACCATGTTTTTGCTGGATACAATGAAGGAGAAATCAATTTTAAACCAACCTATAAGTATGATCCCGGTACCGATAACTGGGACTCAAGCGAAAAGAACAGAGCGCCTGCCTGGTGTGATAGAATCTTCTGGAGAGGAAATAATGTCATACAGCTAGAGTACAGAAGTCACCCATCACTGAACATCAGTGACCACAAACCTGTATCAGCCATATTTAATTCTTCCATCAAAATAATTGATGAAGAAAAATACCGAAAAGTATACGAAGAAGTTATTAAGCAATTGGACAAAATGGAAAATGAATTGATACCGCAAGTCAAAGTTGATAGAACCGAAATAGATTTTGGCACAGTGCAGTACTTGGAACTACAAGTACGGACAATCACTATAAAGAATATCGGTAAGCTGCCTGTAGAGTTTGAATTCATAAAGAAATTGGATGAGACAAGCTTCTGTAAAGAATGGCTCATTGTAGAACCATACAAGAAATGTATATGTGCAGAAGAAACATGCGAAATTCAACTCAAAGTACTTATAAATAAGACCTCTGCTTGTAAAATGAATGCTGGGACGGACAAGTTGTATGATATACTTGTATTGCATTTATATGGAGGCAAAGATATCTTCATAACAATAAATGGAACTTACCAAAGAAGTTGTTTTGGATGCTCTATAGAGGTGTTAGTTAACCTGAACATGCCAATCAAAGAGGTACCTGTAGGGAAATTAATTGAGCTTGAGAATAAGAGGGATCAGTGTGCTTCCACACAGTCTACGTACTCCATTCCCAAAGAGATCTGGTTCTTAGTTGACCACATTTATCTACATGGCTTGAAAGAGCCTAATTTGTTTGAACAACCAGGATTTCATTCGGAAATACTCCAGATCAGAGACTGGCTGGACAGTGGATCTGTGGACCCAATACCGGGCAGCATTCATTCAGTAGCAGAAGCATTATTACTTCTTCTAGAAAGTACTGCTGATCCCATCATTCCCTACAATCTTCAGTCGGTGTGTTTAAGGGCATCTGCTAACTACCTGCAGTGCAAACAAATCATCATGGAACTGCCAGAGTTCAGAAAGAATGTGTTTCTATATCTATGCGAATTTTTACAAGAGGCATTGCAGCACAGTGCTGAAAACGGACTGGACTCGAAAACGTTATCAACGTTGTTCGGCGCCATTTTCCTCAGAGATAATCCAAACCAAACGCAGGAACCGCAGTCAAGGATAAATAAACAGGTCATAGATAAGAAAAAGGCACAGTTTGTATACCACTTTTTGGTGAACGACCATAGTGATTTAATATTTTCTAGGTAGGTAATCACAACTTTGTTGTGAGTCTTGGGTCGGAAATTGAACATCTTATCCTTATTTAATGCAGAACATACCCTTGCGATTGGCCCCATCGAATTGTTCAATTTCTAATCAAGCTCTTGTCTAGTACGCGTTGTACGTATTGTTTTTAATTTATTGAAATACTCAAAAATTTCCATTAGGCTCCTTAGAGAACATAGGAAATATTTTTACTTTTATAATCACATTTTAGAGATTGTACTGTATCTACCAATTTGAAGAAGTCTCATAATTATTATGTTTTACGCTTAATACATTAGTTTAGGTACATGAATTCACATTTGCATTTACCTAGTAATGTTTCGGCTCATTGTTTTGCACTAATTGTTAGTAATAACTAAATATATGACACAATTGCCAAAAATATATGTGACCAAACGTGTCATGTCCTCTTTATTAAATGTTTATTGTAGTTTAGGGATGTGGCCCACTTATCACCGAGGCATTGAAACAGTATTGTTTAAACGAAACTTTGGATTATATTTTGTAGGCTATCACATAGATTTGATTACTTATCAGCGACACTCGTGGATAACGGAACATTTAATTGTGAATGCAATAAATTCACCGCACCGTTAGTGAAGCATTAACGGAGGCAATGAAGCGTGTGATATTGTTCTCTTAGACAATCTGTGAAAGAGGCATTAAAATTACTCAATTCATGTCTACGCGTTGCGGTGTCTTTCAACAATTTGAAAAGGTAAACTTTGTTAAGAAAGGATGGCGCTGATTCGCAGTACCTACCTTTAAGCTTAAACACAATAGACAACTTCTTATCGTATGGTTGATGAGCTACCTGGTGTCAGAGTTTAAACCGCGTGTAGGCCTCTGACATTGTTTTACACACCGTTGAAAAATCTCTCAGGTGTGTTGGTTTTCTCACGATGTTTTCCCTAACCATATATTTATAGTACGCACATGAATTCGAAAAGATTGGTGCGTGCCGGGGTTTAAACTTGCGGCTTTTGGGTTGGCAGTCCAACGGTTTGATCACTATTTTGTTTAAGTTAAAATAGTTTAGCTCTCATGCCATCAGTTTTCAAGATTTATTTGGAGTCCTGATTCAAATATTTTTGAGAATTAATTTTATTTATATTATTAGGTAGGTAGGTACTTAACTTTCACAGAGATGAATTTTTTGATAACGTTCAAATTTATTTATAAATTATAATGGAATAAAATAACTAAAAATCTGCCTAATTATTCATTATTTTGAAAAATCAAGGTACCTACATAATATACCTATTTACTTTTAATATCAATAACAAATTAAATAAATAATTATCTTGGCGATATCTCGGTGTCCAATGCATAAGAAAATTGGAGTTGTCATTACAACACTTCCAAAGCTAGTTTATAAATAAAATTAGTTTAATATGACTTAATATTTACGTCGCGCTCTGTATTAGTTTGGCGCCGAGACAATTGCCTTTATCCAGATAACTTATATTTTTAAGTAATTTATGTTATCTATTAATCTAGTTAACTCTTGAACATAAGACGTTCTTGAGCTAGCCATAGCGATTTGCGACGATTTTCAATACGAAAATCGTTGGATTTTATCGAAAGCACATCACTTAAGAGAATTGACCTAAGTCCTTGGTCCTAGGTCCCTTAAAAAAGGGACCTACAGCATAATAACACATAGCTCTTATAGTGGCTCCCTTACACATTTTGTTAGACCACTTTATACGTCACGTATCGTCGGATTTTCAGGATTCCGTTATACAGCGTATTTTGTTTTAAACATGTATAAAAAGTAATTTAATTGTGTAGTCGCTAGTTCAACGAATCAAAGTGGCCAACTATTGTCCGTTAGTTTTAGTTTATTAATTTATGTACCTTACGTTGTTTTTCTGTGACAAAGAAAGAAGTATAAATTATAGATCACACTTTAATTTATGTTTTACAAAAATATTGACATTTTGAAAAATCTCTATAAGATTGTTAAAATAGGCATTAATTATTTTTCGCAATTGTTTAGTGGCTTCAAAAGATGTTGCACTCAAGTCTCTTTGGTTGTACAGTTGAAAGAGTGCGGTAATAACGATACTATCACCAATACCAATACGAGTACTAAATTAAATTGTATACCTTCACATCACTTAGGTTTATGGGAGCATTGGGATCATAGGCTACCGTATAAACAATCGCAGCTTGTCGTATGAACGTTCGAACAATTGTCGCTTGTCGTGCGAAATAGACGCGCGCCTTTACAAACAAACGTAGCTTGTTGTGCGTCCGTGCGATCAAATCTCGCTTGTTGCGCAAGCAGGACGCGCGGCCGTGCGAGCAAACGTGGCTTGTTGCGCGACCGTGCGAACGACTCGTGCGGCCGTGTCAACCGTCGTCGTTTGTCGTGCGAATGTGACGAGAACCCGTGCGAACAAACTCAGTCTGTCGTGCGACCGTGCGAACAATCGTAGCTTGTCGTGCGTCCGTGCGTACAGATGTCGCTTGTCGTGCGTGCGGTACTCGCTCCCGTGCGAACAACCGTCGCTTCTCGTGCAACCGTGCGAACAACCGTCGCTTGTCGTGCTATAAAGACGCGCGCCCTTGCTAACAACCGTCGCTTGGCGTGCGACCGTGCGAACGAACATCGTTTGTTTTGTGATTGAGCCGCGCGACCGCGCGAACAAACGTGGCTTGTTGTGCGACCGTGCGAATAATACGCGCGGCCGTGCAACAGTTGTCGTTTGTCGTGCGTACGTGACGTGAACCCGTGCGAACAAACCGTGTCTGTCGTGCGACCGTACGGACAATAATTTGTAGTGCGTCCGTGCGTACGGGTGTTGTTTGACGTACGAGCGGTACGCGTTCCCGTGCGAACGACCGACGCGTCGTGCGAGCGTGCGAATAAACATCTGCTGTCGTGTAATTGTTTCTGCACCATTATTTTTTGCCATATCAATCCATTGTTTTATTCTATACGTACACGGTGTATATGATCCTAATACTCTTCTCCGTGCTTCCTCAGCCATGTGGTTGAATTTCTGTTAATTTCTTTATGACAGATCGAAAAATCGCTTCAGTCTTCCTTAGTGACTATCGTATTCTTGCAGAAGAGAAGTGATATCAGAATAATAACGGGTATATGGAAACCTGGAATAAAGTCAGCTTACCAGGGAGATCCTCACTCTCCCTTAATATGCAATTAGCACCTTTATAACTACCTATATTTAGGTACAATTTAAAAATCCTTTGTAGGAACTTACGTCATAAACATCTTTGAACCGTGCAACTAGTCATTTACGTTTCACAAGCGCCTGTAATTAATAGTGAAATAAAACAAGATTTTCCGTTTTGAAACGATTTGTATTGCATGTATTGCATTGCCAAGCAATCAGAAGTCTTAATTAAAAGATTATTTTACCGATCTGTCATCTAGAAAATAATAAAAGATTCGGTCACAGTAATTTTTAATACGAACGAAAGAATATACCTACACCAAATTTTTATTGGATATATTAGTAGCTATAATAAATTTACAGTCCATTTCAACTTTGATTGGTGCTCATAAATTGTAATAATTCCTAATGTATAAATGTATTAGACTAATAGGTTATTGATTTGTATAGATATCGTCACCTATTAGTAATAGGTGATCATGGTATCTTATCAAATTAAATAACTGTTCCATTTTGTGAACCAACTCCTGCACTAGTTTTATCAATCTTTTTTTATCTTACACAGAATAAATAAAATAATCTAATAGGGTGGGGAAAAAAGATCGGTAAAATACCGGATCAGAAAAGACCCCCTTAGATAAGTGGCAAAACGCTTGACGAATAGAAACCGAATATAATGATAAATGTATGGGGATGACATAATGTTTCGACTATGTAATCGATGACATGTGTCATTCCCATACATTTTTCATTCTATTCGTCAAACTTTTTGCCACTTGTCTGAGGGGTCAGGCCAGAGAGTTACATAGACAATTTTTAATTAATAAAATGTGAGATAGACCAAGATAGCGAAGACGCGGCTAAGCTAGCCAATAGTCCAAAAATATCGCAGATTTTATTATAATACTTATAATAGATAAACAAATATGACTCCAATCAAAGTGTAATAATTACCGCCTTTACTTATTAAAATATTTATTCAAGATGTATGCTTTGTCTTGTTATCAACAGTTTATTTAAATAATTTTACTATAATAATAACAACAGCCTATAACTGTCCCACTGGTCTGCAGGGCAAAGGCCTCTTCTCGTATAGAGAAGGCTTGAGCACTGATCACCACGCTAGCTCACTGCGGGTTGGCGATTTCAGATAATTAAATCCAGGTTTCCTTACGATGTTTTCCGTCACCGTTCGTCAGTGGTGTCTTAGAATATCTAAGAAAGTATTTATGACATTGAAAAAGTCACATTGATACTTGCCTGGGTTTGAACCTGCAACCTCGTGCATAGAAATCCGGTATGTCAACCACTAGGCTACCACGACCTTAATTTTACTATATTCTTATATAAATATTATGATAAGTCAAAGGTAGGTAAGGCTTTTGTGGCTATGTGACAGCATTTACGATGTTTTTATGTATCGTTGTCCTTTGTCCATACATAGTAGGCAATATGTATTTTACTTACATACCTACCTATTTATACAAATATTTTACTATTGTATTTATTCGTTCATGTCATAGTGAATATAGCGAACTGTTAATTTATTGAATTATATAAGAATACTAAAGTTATTTGTTTTATTTTGTTAAAATGTTTTCTCTAGCTCATAAAAAATTTAAAGAAATCGAAATCGCTACGGTATATTCCAAAGAGCAAGCGCAAAAGGCCGCTACTTATGTTAATATTATACTCAAAATTTACTTAAGCTATTATGAATCACTGGAATAACAAATGAGAAAAACAATAACAGTAAGTACGAGCAATAACTAAATACAACAAAAGAATTTATAACATATTTTCAGTCAATGAGGTAATTAATTTGATGTTGGTTTTTGTATAAATTATGACGTGTCGTCGTCATAATGACGTTAACTTCTAACCACTTAACATTAATATAATACACCACTGTGGATAATTACGATTTCTGCTTACCCCATACGTCAAACGTAAACATGACTCTCAAAAGTATCACAATATTTCGATAGATGGCATTGTATCAACAAGTTTTTAAAGAAAACACTAGATGTCGCTAGGAAGAACATGATAATGAAGTTATAAATATTTTAGAAAAGTAATGTAAAAAAAAACCTATTTAATATGGATGCATTGAAATAAATAATATAAGTTAAATAAATGCTGCTTGAAAGAGTATAACGATAGGTCTGAATATTTTTCCTGGCAACATTTAGTTAAGCTAAACGCAGCTTCCTAGATCGCTCACTGGTCGATAAATGGAACGCGAAAGAGCCTGATTTGATTTCAGCCAATCAGCTGGTTGCATCGACCGGTTTGTCAAACGATCTATGAAAACTTCATTTACGAAAGAAAACGTCTGCTATTAACTCATATCCTGTCTTTCTTTAGTTTCAATTTAATTCAAAATAACTGTTGCAACGGCGTAAAGAGTTATAAAGTTTTTGTATCGAACATATTCTGAATTAAAGCTTGTTGCTCCTTTGTGCACAGCGGACGTAATTATCCTTTGTTATCCATCTCCAAGTTTGAACAAAGACTAACATGGAAGTTGAGGCCGCTAAATGTAAGTAGATTTATAATTTTTACGTGTTATTTTATTACAATTCCTACATTTTTAAAACTTGTATATTATTAGAATCTTCTACCGGTATCTTTCGGATTTTTAATTATGTGTATTTTGTTTTTTCTCGTAAGAAACGTTCAGTTAAAATTTTTAGGTAGGATTGTTTACGAATATTTAAACAATACTTAAAGTAGTACTGGGAAACTTATTGTCTTTTTAATTCCCAGTATATATATTTAGAAAAATATGAATACCTACAAGATCAATTCAATAATTATAGGCAGCTAAATTACGTGAATCTATTCAATTTACCATCAATTATATTATTTATTGCTTTAAAGCGGTAGATATAATCCATAAACTTAAAAAAACAAGTTATTATAACATTTAGGAACATTTTACGACTTTTTTGAAGATGTAGGTACCTATGTAATTATGTTTATTCAACGAAGACGTCCACTCTTGAACAAAGGCCTCCTTAGAACGCGACAACGACAACTTACTAACTTTATTTTCATTAGAAGGACCAGAATAGTGAATTAGGTTTTGCCGTTATCACATTAACTGACGACCTACCTACCTCAACATTAATACAGTTGATCCGAGAATCTCGAAAACATGCTTACGAGCCCGATCAGAGATAGATACGTACCTATATTTTAAAGTCGTAGGTATAAATACCTATTTTTTCTTTTAATAATAACGTCTTTTCAAGTAGGTAGAAATTTAGGATACAGATTGAGGTAGTTTACTACAAACTTACACATTTTGTTCTGCTTCCTGTACTTACAAGGATGGAATGTAGTAGTAAATAATTACCTATGTATTTAGACATTCAGAGACAAGTTTATCACTGGATATATTTGTTCAGATATTACACAGGGTTATTTACTTACCGCGAAGACCCGATAGGAACATTAGGCGCAGTTTTTGTTTGCTGCTCTCTTGCAGGTAACTCTGAGGAGAGTTCGACTTGCTTAACCTTTTGAGTGACACGACTTTAGAAGACAAACGTTTCCGTGCTCTCCACGCCATAACTTTATTATAGTCAATATCTTGTCAATCAGTCTTGTATAATGTAATAACAAACAATAATCGTAATAAATGTTAGCATTATTGTCTTTTAATTAAATCGTAGCGTGGGGGGCACGTAAACTTTGTTTTATTTAGGCCGTGGTGCTCAAAGGGTTAACCGGTCTTTTGGTAACACCCAATAAAAAGCCTCGCAATTAGCAGGTCTTACAACTAATTCCTCTTATTTATAATCGAGCATAATACCTGTATTAACTCACCCATATTAAGTGTATTGACATCTCAATTTTCTGACATGCGAACGACAGTGACAGACATAATTTAATCCATGGATTATTTACATAATATTTTATGAATATGGGGGAATAAATACTAAAATTCTTCTAAAAATACTGTGTTAACTTCGGACCTCATGGTCCACAATATGTTAGCCACTAGGCTTACGTGACAATTAGGGTTTGTTATCATCCAATAGGCTGTACGCTTGCCGATTGGATAATACAGAATGTTGAAAAACCTGGTGTTGGCGCACTTTCTGCCCAGGTCTGTTTTATGATACAGACGGTTAGAAAACCTTATGACATGCCTACCCACGAATTTTTTTATAAATATTTTTTAGTCAAATACCTACCTACAATGTCAATAACTTATAAATTAAAAAAGATTTAATCTAACCTACCTCTCGTAACAGCTAAAAGTTCGGATTTATCATCATCATTATCAGCCTACCTTAGTCCACTGCTGGACATAGGTATTCATAGTTCGGATTACGTATACGCATTAGGTAGCGACTACGCATAAAAAAAACAACTAGATACCTAGGCACATAGATAAAATGACATATTTATTCACACAAAGACATCCTTTGTAATGTATTTGATAACATTGTTTTAAGAATTCGATACAGTGGTAGTTTCTCTTTATATATTTATCTTGAGAAATTCTTAGTGCAAAAAATCATTTTAATAACTTTACATGAGTCCATATGAATTTATTATTATATAATCGATATGAAAGTAAGCCTTTAGGGACTTCGTCCGTCCTGAGGTGGATGGAGGGGCGAGCCGGACACTTGCCGGCTTAAACCCCAGGGTATCCTCCTAAATACCTTAGGTCGAGGAACGTGGCATCTGTGTACGCCACACCGCATCCTGCGACAGACATAGATGTAGCCTAAGTTTCTGCTTGTAATATCAGCTATGAGCCAGAATATCGGTCCAGCCGTTTCCAAAATTAGCATGAAGGCCCACTGCGGGGCTCACCCTACTATTTTTCCATTGCTCTCACGGGCTTCTTTAACCACTTTTGAATGAAGAAGTCCACCAATGCTTTGTGGTGATAAGTTTAGACCATTGTTCATCTGACTATTGTCAGAATGAAAGGAAACTTTCACACGTTTTTGGGGAACATGTTAGTAAAAAATATTATCTTTAACTGTACACTTGAGCTCAATTAAAAAAAAAAAAAAAAAAACTTAATATTTCGTAATAAGATACTTTAGTAAAATGTTTCCCTTAGTGGGGAAACCTGCATATAAATACTCTGCCTCTGAAAAGGTGTAAATAATTGTCCATTCTCGTTATTACGTTTGTATCGTATACAGTTCCTGCTTGATTGTCTTCATAAATAAGTGTCGGTTAAAACCATAAATGTAAACAAGCTCAACGAACTCCAACGTTAACTCGTTAATTGCGAGTCGGTTAAGATTATAATAACCATCTCCAATTTGCGCGCGACAAAGTTCGCAGTTTGTCATCATTGCAACCGTTAAACAAGTTTCAATTTACTGGCCGGCGAGACTCGCTATTTTTCGTGGGTGTGTCATTCTTTATTTGAAAGAACGACGGTTGGCGAAGTCGAGTGCAACCGTCGTTGTGACTCACGCGCATCTCTTCCTATAACGAGTTTATTCCATATTTTGAAGTTTGAAATACCTATCCTTGTAGGGCGTTCTAAAGACGGTCAGCTGTACGTATACGACCGGCGCCGTATGTAAATCGTCTCGTCGTCGACATGTAAAGAAACTTGTTTAGTGTTCCGGCGTTCCTACAAATCCGTACTCCTTTGTTTACTCTACTTTGTTTTATTTTACATTTTATAGACTCGTGTATAAAACAGTTGCAACGGAGTGTTTTACGACTGTTTAGTGCCTCAATGAGCAACCCTTTAACCACATCCAACTCTCTCCCACAATCTCCATTGTTCTCATTTAATCGACCATGAAAATGTTGTATTTTATTTTCCCTATTGTCTGGCTGCATTAGGGCGGCAACCGAGCGATGTAAACAAGCTGAATGGCCCCTGAGTGGCGGAGGTAAATTCCAAATACACCGCTGTTGTATCGTATACTACAACTGTGTAATATCTCGAAGCAAGCTTAATGGGTCGTTTCGGGGCGGAACTTTGTTCATTTGTAAAAGAGTGGTGCGAACTACGCAGCCCCCCATTTGGTTGATATCCGACACATTAACATCACAATGATCGGAATCCTCGGCTCGCCACGCCGCACCTTACGCAAATATTGACCATTGTCCATGTCCGAACGTAAACAACTGCTCTGTTACAATGACAGACGAATATTATCAGATAAGACACGCAAGTGGATTAGTAAGATGTCTGAAGAAAGTAACTGTTCTAATTTACTATAAGTTATAAGTTATTTTATTTCAGCGAATAGCTATAAAGTACGATTAAACAAGCATTTTATTATTAGTTTAGTCAGGCTTTTGAAAATAGGGCTGAGGGAAAAGAAATACGACTGAAAAGGGAGGCCAATTGAACACCTTTTCATTTAGCAAACTTTGTTGTAGGGTAGTTTCCTGATTTGATTTAAACGGGGGGTTAGGTCGTACCCTAGGTCAATCTAATTTGAGCGTTTGCGGTTCAAATAGTTTTCCTCAGGACATTTCCGATCGATGCCGCTGTTGCTGTGGTTTCTATTGGTTTTTATTGAAACTGGATATTGATTAACCGTATTTACCGACAACTTTCTGCAAGTTGAGTCCATCGATCAATATAATTACATATAATAGATTGAGTAATGTGTGAAATTATGTGCAATGAGAACTGACATGTCCACCTACACAGCTTTCTATAGGTTCACAGCGACCGGGTTGTTTTTGTTCTCTTTGCAGCACGCAATGAAAGCTTGTTCGACTGTGCGTTGCCCAGAAAAGGCAAAACGTGGGCGATACTCGTCCAGCCCACGCTTCCTCACTTACCCACTACTCCGAAATTCCATTTAGCAATTCATTATGCATCGGGGAGATCTATTGTAGCTGTATTCGCATCGGTGTGACTAATAGACAGCGCATTCGGGTCATCAAACTTTGCGCTTCACTCCACGGTGAGCAGAAATCGGAGTAACACATGTTCGCTATAATTACAGCGAACGACCAATGGCCTTGCTCGAGTCTGAACACTTATACTTAGTTGGTAACTTGAAACTTGTGGGCCTGATGTTTCTTACCTTAAGTTCGGTCTTAACTTGATTACACTAAGCTCCGAAGTACGGGGGAGACAAAGTAGATCGAATTAGGGAATTCCATGTTTTCGGTAAACAGATTACATAGAGCATTATGGTGTCAACACATTACTTACATTGGAATTTTAGAGTTTCTAGGTATTTTAAATTGAGTTAGTGAAGGAATTATTATTTTCGTAATCCCTAGAAAAGTATTTTTCTTTCGGTGTCTATTACTTATTTTAGTGTTAACTTTTTTATTTAATACAGGCCATTAAAAAGCACTTAAGTAAAAGTCCTGAACTATAAACTAAAATCTAGTTTTTGGTTTTCATAGTGTCATTATAAAAGATTCCTAAGCAAAATTCCGATACGATGTAAAAGCGGGACGCCGCATTACACTGCTCGTAGCGGCGTCTCGCTTTCACATCGTAAACTGCCCTGCTTTAAGAGTTTATGGTAAGGGGGCAGCACCTGGGTACTTAATTCGTAGCTTGGATTACTTGTAACAATAAACAATCCCTAATTGGGAACTAATTAAATCCCTACGTGAGGCAATAAGACTGGGTTCGATGTATTTGTTACAGTAAAAGCGTAATTTATTTTATAGGTGTTTTAATTGGCTTATCGACGTTTATAACGAGACTGCCAAAGAGTCGTCGAAGGTATTCTAAGAAAGCTCATCTTGCACCCGGTTGAAATGGTAGAAATTATTTTTTTTTTTTTTTTATAAACGTCGCCCCACACTACGAATTTCTCCTGTGTCGTGGGTGCGTTTCACAAACATGAAAGATCACATACACAAACACCCAGACTCGGGACAATCAAATGTGGATCGCACAAATTTTTGCCCCGTGCGGGAATCGAACCCGCAACCCTTAGAGCAGCGGTCTAAACGCTTAGCCACTACGCCAATCAGGTCGTCAATATTATCTGTGAATCCACTATTACTGGTTGAAAATCTTTCAACGATCAATCTATGGAGTTTATATTCCTATTCGTAATGTTTACGTATTAATATGTATAATGTAGGTGTAAATCTATTCTATACGTTATTAACCGACTTAAAAAAAAAGGAGGAGGTTCTCAATTCGTCGGGATCTTTTTTTTTTTTTTTTTTTTTATGTCTGTGCCCTCATAACTCAGTCATTTATGAACCGATTTGAAATTTTTTTTGTCATATGATTGGGTTTACTTTTTGATTGGTACCCTAGAAATTTTTTAATTACCTGATGATGAACTTCGAAGATATGGATCGGAACTCCTCATCGGGTCACAGCAAAAAGCCCGTATCTTGATAATATGATAATGATATTGCTTATGTAGTAGTCGATAACTGATCACTAACAAGGTCTTCTTAAAGTGATGTGATAAAACATTATTTTTCACTTTTGAGTTTTTTGAAGGTTTAATTTTTTTTATTTAATTTTTTTTATAATATGATGACTCTGTACCTTCTTTGTTATAAAAAAATGTATTATGTCCGTCATCAATACGTTCACCCTATATTGTACTGTGGGTTACGATTTGCTGATAGGTTGATGTGCAGTAAGCATACCTCTTTGCGAGATATGACTCATGATTGTATATTTAATTGATAAGTTTCGTTTATTTTTTACTAGCGGCCCGCTGCGCCTTCGCACGGGTATAAAATATATAATTATTATAAGTATTTCTCCACTATTTAATGGATGTTATTATACTTATACATATAAACCTTCCTCTTCAATCACTCTATCTATTAAAAAAACCGCATCAAAAGCATACATAGGGATATATAGGGACAGAGAAAGCGACTTTGTTTTATACTATGTAGTGAAATTTTACATATAGAACTTATTTTGATTTTTATCCAAAGCAATTAATTCGTTTATCTTGCAATTTATTAACTAGCCTACTGGAGCATGCCTAGACGTTTCGATAGCTATCACTACCGTACAACGGAGTTGATCATTAATTTGAACTTTATAGATGTCATAACTCCAGCCTACCAGCGGTTTTACTACTCGTTTTATTGTTGTCATGAGGGACCAGTCTGCGTTGTAAAGGTCAACCAACTGCGCAGTTACAGGAGTCTTAACCGACTTGAAAAAAGGAGGGATTGACGCGCTATTCCAATACTGACTTATCAGTCTTTTGATAAATTGCAACAGGGTCCTAGGTGCCTCCTATATTATAATTTACAAGGCACTGTCTGGGGAAATAAGGGCGTGCAATTATAGCATACTTCTGCTCACCCCATCAAGGAATATAGACGTGATTATACACATACAAAAGCACAAGTAAATTCTAAATAAAGCAGCGATAAAATATCCATTTTTCTATTAGTGTTTCAGTATACAACGCTAGCTCAGTGATTAGTTATTTCAATACAATGATATGGAGTAATTACAAGTCTATCTATATTTTGACCTCTAGTACAAGTTTTATTTTGACCTCTATACAAATTAATTAAATATACCCATTTCCCAAGCGAGGGACTTTCGTAGATCAGATGAAATTTCAATTTGTATAGAAAGCCAGGAGTGCGTTCAGCCAGAAAGTTTGGATTGTGCCCAAAACATTTGATCAGATTCATTGCGCATGATCCGAACGAGTGCCGGGGTGAATAATCTATAGTGCAGACTGCACAGCCTACGATGCGATTGCCTAGCGGTGTTCTACACAACGGTAAATGGTAGACAGTTGTGATTCATATTGTGAACTACATAAAAGATTATTTGGGCCAAATGTATTGAAAATCTCTATTTGAAACGGAGTATTTCAATTCCAACAATGCGAGTTTAGAACTGTTCGATTTTTTTCTCGGATTACTTTACCAACGTGCTTGTCCGTCCACGCAACGGATTTGATTCTTGCACGTGACAAATATGTCTTCTTATGGATGCATTGACTAGCTAGGAAGTAATAACTTGTATTATTACACTTCTATAGCTATTTGATTTCTTTTTAGTTTTTCTATAAATGACACTGAATAGGAGAATTAGTTGAGAAAAAAATTATAAATTCTAAGATACAAAGTTACA
Source organism: Abrostola tripartita (assembly GCA_905340225.1). Classification (NCBI taxonomy): domain Eukaryota; kingdom Metazoa; phylum Arthropoda; class Insecta; order Lepidoptera; family Noctuidae; genus Abrostola; species Abrostola tripartita. The sequence goes on from HG996488.1 coordinate 14,194,810, forward strand.
AACGCTTGAGCTGCGTCTCGTCGTAAATAGGGAATTTAGAAACACCACCTCATGCTTAACAGCACTTCTTTCCCTATAAACACCAGTCTTATACATCACCAAAAGGGGATATCTGTCTTTCTTGGTATAATATTCCATTTATCCAAAGTTTACATTGTGGCTTCCATATTTCCGGCGAATAGCATTTACGCAAATCTATATCCACACACAGCTTTCAGGAGTCGAGTATTTCGTGTGCAGGATATGCATATCAAAAACAGATACGGTGTAATAGCGATACAAGTATGTTAAACAGGTCCTAAGGTACTTTAGTGCCGTACCCAGACTGCATGCCAGAAACCCCTTATCTAGCCTGCTAAATGTACTTGCCTGGTATTTGTGGATAGTGTCATGCCGGAGTGAGGTACGGAATATTACTTGATGCTATTCGTCAGGACTTTCAGGTCTCTGAACCCGAGCAATGAATCGATGTAAGAAAATATTTAGTTGTTCGAGTGTCAGGTCACTGATTTCGATTAAAATTGAATTTTATTTATTTAAATAACACACGATCCATAACTCCGACTGTTGGTCTGTCATCTTTTAAACCGACTTAGAAGGTTCTCAAGTCGTCGGAATCTTTTTGAGTATTTTTTTATATATGTTCTCTCAATAACTTCGTCATTTGATGAACCGATTTGAAAATACTTTTTTCATAAACTTAAAGGAATAAAGTTTCCGATTGGTCATAATTAAATTTTATCCTGACGATGAACTTCGGAGATATGGATCGGAACTCCTCATAAGATCAAGATTGAGTTCGTGTTTTTCAAAGGTTTTAATTTATAATATACAATTAAGAACCATAAGGTACTCAGCTCTTTAAAATTAAAATAAATTAACTATTCTCTTTTTCTAGCCACTATTTTGTTCGCAATCATCTTAAGATTCCAAAGATTTATTGTACTTCCTTCAAACGCATATACTAAACGTCTTTTTATGTGCTCAACACAATTCGTTATCAGTAGCTGAACTATGACCTGTAGCAGTATCGTAAATAGAGGCTTTATTGCCCTCAAAATAGGTTTCTTTCATTCGGCTTCCATTATCAACATACCTAGTTGCTTTTTGCAAACAGCGGATACGCTGTTCCTATTAAGTTTCAATCCATACTATAGTTGTTAAAATTCCATTGTGGAATACCATAAAATTAGTTTTTCTTTGTACAATAATCTTAAGGCAACGCCCTAAAGGTTAAAGTCCCTTTGTAGTGACGTAGTCCAGTTATTGTTATGTATTTCTG